>OZ010790.1:420145576-422645576 GCA_963932465.1 Maratus speciosus | reverse complement strand
AGTGTTTAAAATGTTGGTATTTTATCACAAATAATGAAAAATAGTCATCTTATTATCGGGATGATTATTGGTCAGGCCTTTTTGAATTTTATTAATATTACTAGCAGGCTATGCCCGCTACGCTGGTCTGCTTATCCAAATGAACCTTGAATTAAACAAAATGTATCATTGAATTTGACATTGTGATTTAAAGCAATATGGAACCTTACCTGGAATGTCCTTTCGCACTGCTGAAAACGATAAGAACGCCAATGTGCTATTATATTTTCAAATGTGTAGACAAATTTTCAGCTATTAAAGTCTTAACCCTTTTAGTTGATCAATAACATTAGGGTTGGTAAAGAAAGATAGTACAATACGCAATACAATAAAACAAACCCTGAAAAATTATATAACTACTTGTAATAATGCAAACAAACAAACGGACAAAATCCATCCAGTAAAACTTTTTTTAAAGGTTGATCTTTCATAAGGGGTCCATCTGATTATAAAACTTTCCCCCATAATTCTGTAACTAAGCAACGTAGAATGATACGCAATAAACTAAAACCTCCGCAAACAATGTCTTATTAACAAAGAAAGTATTATCAATATCCGCCATCTAGAACTTTTTGAAAAGTCTAATCTTTCATAATCGGTTTCATATGATTATGGAACTTTCCGCCATTACTTTATGACTAAGCAACGTAGAACAATATGCAAAATACTAAAACCATGTCTGAATAGATATGTAACTAAAATGAAATTCCTATCAAAATCCGTTCTGTAGAACTTTAAAAAATGTTAAACTTTCATAATCGGGTTCAACTGATTATAGAACTTTCCACCGCACCTCTATTATTAAGCAATGCAGAAGGGTATAGTATATACTAAAACTCTGCCTGAAAAATTATTTAACTAACAGTGAAAATTCAATCGTAATCAATTCGGCTGAATCTTTTAAAAATGTTAATCTTTCATGATCAGGTTCGTCTGATTATATAACTTTAAAACATAATTGTATGTATAAGCAACGTAGAACGATATTTTATATACTAAAATCTTCCCTGGAAAATTATCTAACTATCATTATGATCAAAATCCATTCAGGTGAGCTCAAGTTATATGCAACCGGGACGAATTTCCCATTTCCATTTTACTCTAGTATATATAGTAGAAGCAGAAGTAGATAGATAGATAGATAAGAATATTGATTATTAAAATTTATGAAACTGCAAGTTATTTCTCGTTGTCCCTGCTGAATAATTTTAAACACTTTTCAATCGGCGAGTATTGAGATTTACTATTATGTCTACAACAAATGTATTTCATTTTGTACCAAAACATTGTCGTTAAAATGAGGCAATTTGCTGTGGTTTCCGATATTATAAAATATATTTTTTTTTTCAAAATCGCCAACTACGCGCATGACATTTTAAGTGTTTCTTGGCACTGCAGTAAACATTTCCATGTTTTATTCAGCGAAAAATGAAGTTATAACTTAATTTTACTTGATAATAAAAAATAATTCCACCTTCAAAAAATAGTAAATTAAAATTTTTTGCAGTGTTACGAATAAATAATAATTAAAGCCAAAAGAAATTCGCATTCAATAAATATCAAGCCCCAAAGTTTGGCATCGTTTGGAATAAAATTTGGTACTTTTCTTTTCCACTACAGGCGCCTTGGCGTTTTTTTTAAAGCTTGGCGCTATTCGGGCATCATAAAGTGAGATTTATTGCCAATTGATATAAACAGTTAAGAAAACAAACTTGATGAAATTTTTTGTTTGTTTATATATGTATAGTATAAATGTTTTTTATATGCGGATTACTTCTGTTTCTAATTAAAATTAGATAGATTGCGTCTTTATGTTAAATAAATTGTATAAACAGAAAAAAAAATACTTGTTTATATGAAACTAGCAGGCTATGCCCGCTGCGCTGGTCAATATTTCCAAATGAACCTTGGATTAAACTAAATGGTGAATTTGAACTTGTATTTTAAACAATGTGGATCTTCAGCTTGACCTTGCACATTACTGAAAACGATGCGAACGCCATTGCGATATAATGTTATCTTAAGCGTTGGACAAAATTTAGCAATTAAGAAGTAATTGTTTTAGTTGATTATAAACAGCGCACTTATGGTCGGGTAATGAGACCGTTATGACAACAGGAATTAATACCTCTGTAACTAATCAACATATAATGAAATCGTATATACTTACACCATTCCTAAAAGTCATGCAACAGGGCCACTTGTAACAAAATATGTTCTGTAGATTTTTTTAAAAAGGCTAAACTTTCATAATCAGGTTCACTTAATTTTTGAACTTTTACTGTTGCTCTAATAACTAAGTACCCTTGAACAATATATATACACTAAAACCTTTCCAAAATTATTACCTAACTAATTGTGGTATATCCTACGAAAGTATTATAAACAATCGGAATGAAATACAAATTTCCGTTGTAAATATATAGTAGATGATGATGATGCGATTTTGTGTAATAGAATTCATCGTAAAGTTTTCGCTTCAAACAAAAACGATGCTTTCAACATTAAAGCTAATGCACCAATATGTGAAGTATCCGATTACGGAAGGTTAACTTGAATTCTCATGAGCAACTACTCAAAGAAAAGTGAATATGTGGCTTTTGTGATACTTTTATGTCAGCCGGGCGCAGGTAATAAATCAATAAAGATTGTTTTCATAGCATATTCTTATTTTATTTTTTTTCATTTAAAACACAAACCTTTCACTCATTTAATTTAAAATGCATGCCTTATACTAATTTCATTTAAAAAACTGAAAAGATAAACAATAACAGGAAATAATGCCATAATTAAAAGCAAAAAAATATTTTTAATTTACATACGCAAAATGTAGCTACTGCTACTGGGAATTTTAAAAATGCTATCAGCGAGATGTGCGCACGGTTGTTATAAATGTACCCATTTTTTCTTCTTATCGAGGAGCAATTTATAAATCGCACAATATTATTCCAATTCCAATTTCTTTCATTGAGGAACCTATGACCGGAAAAAATGGAAAAAGACTCTTGTAGATTCTTCGGATGACGGCATCTGACGCCATAAACCGAGTTTATATATATGAAAATAATTTTTAAGTCGTTACAAACATTGCTTTCATACTTAAATATTTTCATTGGTACTACTTGTTATCCCGTCGACCAATTTCGCCAAATTATATAAATCGCCAAACCATTCGCCAAATTATATAAATTGACATAATCTTTATTTTAAATAACCAAATAACAAATAAATTAGTATAACATTAATAAAAATACAAATAAAACGTCGAAATTAAAATCACTTGATGACGTAAACACGTGTAGTTTGTTTAAATTCAAGTGAATTTGATATTTACGATCAACCATTATTGGCAATTAATCTTATAGTTTGACGATAGATTTTTGGTCGACGGAATATCTAAGTAGTACCTTTTCCATTTTTGTTTTATAACGCTAAATTCTCAGTCATTTTTTCCCTTTTATTTTACATAAAATCACTATTTTTTAAAAAAATTAAGATGCTTGCATTTTTATTTCAAACTCATAGAGCCGTTTTTATTTTTTAGCCAAAAGGGTTGATTTGAATTTTTTCCGTTGCTAGAGTAACGGATGTAATGATAGATATTTTGAGGTTTAGATGCCAAAGACACCGCCAAATTAGAAAAATATGAAATGTGTCATGAACTGTTGGACTTATAAAAATTTATTTGGTAGCATTCGATTCAGCATACAAAACTACATTAAAATATGCTATCATTTGACGCATAATTTTGATATTCGATTTTTTTCCCCTACCCGTGCAAAATCCATTAGGGGTGACACTTTAGAAAATCCTTTCTTAGCAGAAGTTTATGTCATAAGAAGCATTTTTACCACGATTTTCAAGATTTTAGGTTCAGTAGTTTGCGCTGTGCGTTAATTAGTCCCCTAATCCAGACTTTATTTTATATACTATATTAGATATGCGATTTTGCGCTGAATCGATGATCGAAAATTAGTCCAATATCATTTGAAATATTACATAACAGAAGAGAAAATACGAAGAAAGACGAAGAAGAAATGACGAATTACAAAAGACTTTTTTTTTCAAAATGTTGAATTTTTCCATAGTAATAACGTATTAAAACATAAATTTCCTTAAAAATTATCTTTATTTCCTAGATTTCGAATCTGTGAATTTTCCTATAAATGAAATTGGCGATATGACTTGAGAAAATAGATAATATTTGCTTAAATAAAATGGGTAATATTCGTTTATCTGAGTTCGAGTTTATAAATATCACATGCTTTCGGAATTACGGCGAAAAACATTTTAAAAAGTATGAAATTATTTTACAATATGTATGTGTGGCAGAAATTCACACCGAAATTTAAGTATTCGATTCCATTTTTAAAATATTAACTGATATCTATATAAGTTACAATTGAATATGAAAAAGTACTCAAAAAATGATCTCTTTCAACTAAAAAAACACCATTTGTGAGAACATCCTCAAGCTAATGTCACGCTTATGCATTTTTGGCTTAAAATCACATTGTTTGGCGACAAAAGAAAAATAAAAAATTGTAAAGAAACAAATAGTAATTACACATGTGACTCACAATTACATCTGCTTGTTTCTTCTATAAGTCACGTGATGGGACAATTAGATATAAAAAAATGAAAAGAACAGAACAGAAAGAAAATGTCGTTAAAATTTCATCTAATCAAATTTTCAGATTCGTTTCCATATCTAACGCAAGCGATAAAGAGCCAAATATTGCGTATCAAGTGTAATATTTCTTATTAAATTAATTTTTAAGCATTACAAATATTTCTTTCAGATTTTGATTAAATGTTTCAGTTTTTTAATATTATCACTCATTAAAACGGATTTTCTTCTTCTTTTTTTCTTTTTTTTTCATTTAAATAAAATTAGTAACAGTTTTTCTTTTATTTTTCGAGGTTTAATAGCCGTTTCAATTTTTTTTATCAACGATGAATTTCGCCAAGAAATAAAATGGTAACCTTATCGCCCAAAATAACAAAATTTTCCGTCATAATTCTAAAACTAATATAGGTAGAATAATGTGTTATAGATTAAAACCTTCCCTGAAACAATACCTATCTAACGGTATAGGTTCCGTAAAAATCCATGCAGTAGAACTCGAAATCTCGGCGTTCGGAACGAAATTTCCGTTTGGATTTTATATATATAATAGATAATAGATTTTATATATATATATAATAGAATAGATAATAGATTATGTGTTATGAACTATCTCAAAGTTTAAAACAGATCGCATTGTTAGATTTCCTAATTTTAACAATATCGCGTTATGTTAGTTCCACATTCCACCACCAGGGAGCGCACTCTATTCTTAACAAAAGCGTATCTGAACGAAACTCCTTCATGCAACCTTTCCGTAGATACATGAATCGGGAGGGTGGCGGTCTTAACCAATAATTTAAGATAATTGCTGAAATTACTACGAAAAATATTTTAAAGGGGCCCTACGCGGGCCCCTAATAGAGTTAGAGGAAATCGGAAGACGGCAAAATAATCGCGGGGAAAAGTTTGCTTGGGTGCTGTGGAGCTACTTTTGGCGCGAGATCTAAGCTCTACGACCAATAGGAGCCCAGATATTTAAGGAAATATGAAGTAACAAAGTCCAAAATAATAGAATTTTCCGTACCAATTCTATAACCAATCTAGGTAGAATGATGTGTTATAGCTTAAAACCTTCCCTGGAACGATACCTATCTAACGGTATAAGTTCCGTAAAAATCCATGCGGTAGAACTCGAAATCTCGGCGTTCGGAACGAAATTTCCGTTTGGATCTATTTATATAAAATCCAAGTCTCTGTGTGTCCCTCACGATTCCGGTAGGACCACCTCATTGAAATGAGTAATTGTTGAAAAATACTAATGCAGGGTTACCACAGTAGCGCCAAATGTTGGCCAACTTGGCAATAGCTGGCTGATTTGGTGAAATTCCCATTTATAACTATTAATCTTTCATAAAGGAGGTCACCAAAATTTAATTTAAACTCCGCTCTTTTAAGATATTTTTTCAAAATCTATGAGTGAGAATTTAAAGTACATCTTTACATCTTCCTCCCGATGCTACTAATAAAATAATCGCCAATAGACGACGCTGTACTGTATGAGCTTCTAACTGCGCGATTTTAATGTGCTTTAGGTACTTTTCCAGTATAAGTGCCTTGGCGAAAAAAGAAATTTGGCAACATTTTCCCGGAACCTATCCCCTGTTTCATTTTATATACACATGCATTTTTTTCGATATTTATACGATTTATTTATACGATTAAAAAAGCCGTTTCTCTAATTTTATACAGAAACAGATGTAATTTGTACATAAAAACATGAATAATATACATATAAAATAAACATATAAAAAAAACACTCATCAAGTTTGTTTTCATAGCTGTTTATATGATTTGACAACAATTCTCAATATTTTTCCGTTATACGGACACCATGCCAAAATGTATGCGGTACTTTTCCATTATACGGACAGCATTGTCGCCAAGCGCAATAGTTGGCGCAAAATGAAAATAAGGTGAATTGAAACATTTGAAAAAAAAAAAGAAAAAACATTCTCGATAGTAAAGTAGGCATTTTAAAAATGTAACATTTGAAAATTACAAACTTTTACGAACTATTTTATTAAATCACAAATATATACTTAAAATAAATGAACAAATAACTGTTATACTATAAAGTAATAAAATAAAAAATCATATTAAACTGCTGCCATAAAATTATAAATATCTTTCAGCATTGCAGTAAAAATTTCATTTTTTGAATGAAGGCGTAGCCACATAAAATCTATGAGATACGACTCTAAATGATGGCGAACAGCTTCCCGATGTCTTTTGTTGCGCCATTTTGCGATACCCATAATCTTTCAACATTTGGAGTATGACATCCAGTATTAGGGTCGACAAAATTGTATTTGTGATTTACTGTGAAATGATCATAACCAGCACTTAGCAGTTCATCTGTTTTATATCCTTTCCAACAATCTGTATAAACAATACATGACTTTCATCTACTTCTATAATTTTATTAGGTCCACCGATTTTTCTATTTGGTCGAGAACATAAAGCATTTGCCCAAACTTCTCTCGAATAACTATTCCATTCCACTGTTGTGTTGTGGTTCATATCAAGTTGCAGCTCACAAACCTCAATCGATGTCAACTCTTTGCACGATAAATATATAAACCTCAAAGCATTAAGAAAAGTCACCCGCGATCTTTTAAACCAAGTTTTTTGTCGTATTTCTACGCTTTCTTCGCATGATCGTAAGCTACAACTCAATTTCGGATTTCCAGAACTCATCCATAATTTCATTTCATGATTTTTTGAACACAATCTTTTATTAAGCAGAATTCCAAATTCCTGAAACAGTTTTATCACAACTTTCTCATCATCTGGTAATTGCCAAATGATAGAATCCATCTCAGCATCAGCAGCAGTAAAAGTAAACTACAACTTTATAAAAAAAAAAGCATTTTTAATTCGATTAATAGCAGATTAAAAAGCTTTCCAAGGTTAAGGTTAAACAATAATCATTCACGTGATTCACGTTTCATAAATAACAAATCACAATGTTTCGCATGGTTTACAATAAAAATCTACGATCAAGGTTGAAATAATTAGCGCATTAGCATACATTTTAGCATGCTGTCCGTATAACGGAAAAGTACCATGTATGTTAATGCGCCAATTATTTCAAAATGCTAAAAGATATTTGTAATTTTATGCCAGCAGTTTAATATGAGTTTTATTTTATTGCTTTATTTTATAACAGTTATTTGTTCAATTATTTTAAGTATATATTTGTGATTTAATGAAATAGTTCGTAAAAGTCTGGAATTTTCAAATGTTATATTTTTTAAATGCTCACTTTAGTACGACAATATTTTTTTTCTTTTATTTTTCAAATGCCTTAATTCACGTGACTTTCATTTTGCGCCAACTATTACGCTTGGCGACAATGGTATCCGCATAACGGAGAAGTACCCAAATCTCACTTTCTTATGCCCAAATTACACCAAACTTTTTTTTTTAAATGCCAAAGCCCCTACAGTGGAAAAGTATCAAACTGTCTATTATTTTGCGCTATCTGTGTTATAGTTTATACTATATGCAAGGTGAGTGGAGCGAAGAGTTTAAACATTAAATATTAAAGTTTCGGCACAGATACACAATGGGTACTTAACTGTCATCAAAGTGTCGTTATTTTGCTTGATATGGTAATCCGGATGTTGTTGTTTATTCTGTTGATGTTTTCGCCAAATTGGCGTCGGAAAAAATCGCTCCAATATGGGGTATATATGACAACTGTGCCAAAGTTTCTATAAAGCAGTATAAGACTAAAAATTAAGAATAAAATAAATGCAAAATAAGACTAAAGAAGAAAGAAAGATCATGCGTTAAGCATAGAATATGAAACACTTTCCAACACATCCTGAATGCTTTAACAAAACTTCGTTATTTAGGGAAATAAGGTAAATAAGATAACTAAGTAAACATTTTAGAAAACGCATAATTTTTTAAAAAAAATTGATTTCAGCAGTTACCGTCCATAGCAATAGTACCGTTATTACATGCCACTATTTAGCTAAAATTTAATTTAAGCTACTCTTAAAGCTACTGAAATCGTATTTCCAGATATTATCATCCATAGACGGTTATGTATCCAATTTTTGCGTGACCCTGTATATCATTTTACCTATATTCTACAAACATTTCTTATTAATCTAAATGCAGTTCAGCGTAAAACTGCATAACTCCTTTAAAAACCACCTTTAAGCAATTTATTCTCATACTCAGGAAATCTTACGAATTCTTTTGTGTAGCTCTGCATATGAACTGTAGCATTTATACACACGGTATAGTATGCATAAATGTAGTGAAACATAAAAGCGCATATAATAATTAAAAATGCATTTCTAGCAATCATTACTTATGTACGTACAATACTTCGGAGAAAAGTTTCTTGGCGAGAAAGAAGTTTGCCAACGTATTTTCTGACAACCTATTTACTGCTTCATACTCACAAGCAATTTTTTGCATATGTATACAATTTATTTAATGTAAAAAAAACTATTTATCCATTTTTATAAAGAAACAGAAGTATTTTTTGCACAGATGTCATATACGCATCGGGGTTGGCGTGATTTTTCTCTGACGCCAATTCGGCAGAAATCTCGCTTTCGAATACCAGTTACTTATATATTTTTAAATTATTTGCTATCCTTTTGAAAAGGAAATAAATATAAATAAATTAAAGTTTGGGCAAAGATGTCATATTCGCCCCATATTGGCGCGATTTTTTTCGGTTGCCAATTTGGCGAAAACATTAACAGCATAAACAACATAATCCGGGTTACCACATCAAGCAAAATAACAATACTTTGGTGCCAGTTAAGTACCCGTTGCGTATATAACATTGGCGTCAGAAAAAAATCGCGCCAATATGGGGCGAATATGACATCTGTACCAAAGTTTGAATAATAACTATAGAACAAAACAGTTTATATAATTTAAAAACAGAAAATAAAAGTAAATAAACAATGGCACAGATGTCATATTCGCCCCATACTGGCGCGATTTTTTTCTGACGCCAATGTCATATACGCAATGTATACTTAACCGGCGCCAAAGTGTCGTTATTTTGCTTGATATGGTAACCCGGATGTTGTTGCTTATGCTGTTGATGTTTTCGCCAAATCGGCGTCGGAAAAAAAATCGCGCCAATATGGGGCGAATATGACATCTGTGCCTAAACAATTTATTAATAAATAAAAAACAATAGCCGGCAAAATAACACCATTTTAGCGCCATAGGTATCCCGGTTCATATCTGAAATCTGTGCCGTAATTTGTATATAAAAAAATATTATATATATTTAGAAACGATTTTTTTATGTATATAAGTGCATATATAAACAAAAATAAAAGTTCATTAGATTTGTTTTCATAGCTGTATATTTTGGCAACATATCTCACTTTCTGATGCCCGAATTACGCCAAGCTTTTTTTAAAAAATGCGCTATAATGGAAAAGTACCTAAATAAATAATTAAAAGAAATAACCAATTATACAAACTAAAACATTTTATTTCGAGATTAAAGCATTGTTTTTAATTTCGATTAAAAATACATATATCTTTGGATAACTTTAATTGAAATTGGGTTCACGGCTTAATATCTCATTCCATAAACCTAAACAAACACAAGTGATCCATTCATCGTGAACCGTAAAAAATATTAAATCACTGAGGTAATCATTCACAAAGTAAGTTCTCCAACAATCAATGGACAATATTCTAATGACGTCATAGCATGTAAAATGGTGGCGGTATCATTTGTTTATGGTTTGAAATCACAAAGATTTAATTTTGCAATGTCTCTTAGTTACATTATTTTATTGTCGTATTTATGAGATCAGAACAAAAGCATATTTTTTCATTATTTAGTTATTAAAGACGGAAAAAAATTATAAATGTGCATGATTTGAAAAATTTAAATAATTTTCTTTCTTAATACTAAAAAATAACATCGGGAAGTAACAGCGAGTTTAAGTTAAATAAGTTTAGCTGTTTAATTCTGTTGTAATATTCAAAATAACTGTATTTATTAGATTTCAGTACTCAACATCAGGGCCCGATTAAACTTTGAAGTTAGAGGATACAATGTCATTTCAGGACCTTTCTTTTGGAGAAGCTTTTCTAAATTCCACATATACATGGAAACTCTTCAGTGTTAGAAATATTATTCCCAGGATTGGCATAACATGAGAACGGCCTGCAATTTTATACAAGTTTTTGAAAACTACTTTATATCAGAAATTTTACTAAAAACTGGTTACTTTTTTGTTATAGAGGCCCACACTATTAGAATTATGACAAGTTGCAGCTAATTTCGCCAAAGTCGTAACCAAGATCGTGAAGCACACACATATAATACCATATAATACCATTTTATGAAATCGTATACTATAATTTAATAGTTTTTACCTTACTTCAAGTGTGTAATTTATTTATTTTTAAGGCTTAATAATCTAAATTGTCCAATATATGAATTTAAAAAAAATGTAAACAAAGACTGAATAGACATGACCGCAAAAATCTGCAGAAAACTTGGAATTGTGCAGATTAGTGGTCTTCTACTGTACACAGTTTTTCATAAATGTGTTTCGTTCTTAAAATATGTTATTTTCATCTATCACTGCGGAACAAATGAGAAAACTCATATTCTTGCACATGAGTTGTATATATCTTTATATCTAAATTTCCGTCATTTTTGACGGGCTACCTTTCTAGTTTTATATATATAATAGATATATAATTTTTAAACAATAAAACTGATTAAGATTTTTAGGGATTAGAGTCGCTTTCCATGAGTATAAAATTTTTGTTTAGTTTTAGACACTGAGTTATATGGATATTTATGAAAGGTGATGAATAATCAACTGACTTTGCATTTCAACGTTAAAAATAAATAATTTAGAAGAATTTAATGCTTAATTTAAATTTTATTTTAAAATATGTTTAGTAATATTATGACATGTCTAGTAGTAAATAGTACTGCGCTACGAGTGGCAAAACTACAATAGTCGCTACTTTTTACGATAGTTTGTAGTGTAAGGTATTATATTTTGAAAAATCTAATGTAGTGAATAGCACAATGCAAGTTTGTAGCAAGCGCAGAGCTTACTTTTATATATACTTCAGAAAAAAATGCCCTTCTTCAAACCACGCCATCGTAGATTGGTTATTTTGTGAAAAACGTGACATTCAACGAAAAAATATTGAAAGAATAGTAAATGAAATACATGATTTGTTTGGTATGCGTAAATATTTATGTATATATATGTAATAGCCTCTCGTTATATTGCTTATTCAGACATGCATATCCCTGATTCAGCGTATCTATCCCCCCCCCCCCCCAAAAAAAAAAAACTATAGTTTCAGTTTCTTCTTACGTAGCTATACATAACTGTTTAAGCACAGTAGCATAACGGTCAGCGGGACTGCCCACCACGCTACAGGTCGAGAGTTCGACCCTCGGTTTGGCAAGTTCACTTAACCCTTCATCCCTTTGGGGCGATAAAATTAGTACCAAGCTAGCATGTGAACTAAAAACTGTGGGTCCCATGTTAGGCTGACCACCTGACAGGAACATATGATGTACAGCACCGCGGGTACAATGGTCAAGAAAAGAGGATTTAGCAGTGCAAGCCCTGATCCTAAATGGAACGTTAAATCAACGGTTTAACTTTAAAACGGTTTATTTTGTATGTTTTTTTATTTCGTTACAAATATTCTAACGTGTATATAAACTGGCAGACCTACAAAAGAGATCTACAAAAACCATTTTCTTATAGATTATATTTCTTATTTTTTTAATGTCCTTTGTTGAATCTCATTTGACTGTATAGGGGTCATTGTATTAAAAAATCCGTGTTTCAAATTTGGAGTTTAGATTCAATCTCCTGACCTAATCTGAATGTAGAAAAATAGTGACTACTTTTGAAAAATATTTTACAGTCGCTACTTTTTAAATTAGCCGAAGTAGTTAACTAATTTTTACACAAAATATTTGTCGTAGATTTTGCTACAAAATAAAAGTAGTTTTTCCGGAATGTCTATAAAATTTTAAAATTCGTTTTGAGATATAATGAATGTTTTCTAAATGACCAATGGGTTACCTAAATTATACTTGCTCTCTGGTTTTCCAAAATACACCAGTAAGTATGCAAAGAAAGTTGCAACGGTGTATAATTAAATAATGCTTGAGCATGTGAATCTTATAACTGAACTATGTTGCAAAATACACAGGAAGGGCTCTGCAGTCTGGAAAACAGGTTTCAATTATTTCCAAATGTAATTGATTTTTCAAAATTACACAACCTTCAATTATTACTGATTATTACTTCGAAAACACAAACAAGCACCTTTATGGAAACCAAAAAGAATATATGCTGGTTACCAACATGGTACATTGCTATATACTCGAATTCACCTATGATAATTTTGGACGAAAGGAAGACTCAATTACGTAAAGTTAACACTAACAAAACCCATTTAAAAGGATAATTTAATGTCAAAGGTAAGTTTAATTTACATAGATTTAAAATATCTATCAAAAATTATTTTATCCAACACTAGCATTTATCGTAACGCAATTTTAAAACAGTTTATTTTAAAATCGTTAGCCGGATATATCAGAAGTTCGTAGCAGTTTTGAGTTTATTCATAGTTCATATTAATGGGGTGCATGTTTTATCACATTGATGTTTTATGGTTCAATATGTTTGGTTGTAATCTTTGCTGAATGAGAAATGCATTGTCATGAAGAGGCATAACGGCCCTACTTTTCACTTTTTGAATTTCTGGAAGATAGTAGTCGTTTTAAGAAGTTTTTACAAATGGCGGCCACTTTTATAAATAAAAAAGTTTTAGGTCTCGACTTAATTTTAGGATATGAAATATGCAGACACCTTTGTTTGTAGCTATAGTGTCAGATATACAATTATTTAATTTTATTGTTTATATTTCTTTTAAAATTTAAATTGAATACAAAAACAAACCTCGGAGGCCACACTTTGAGACGCTGAATAAGAATTCAATATTTAATTCTTAAAATTAGCTTTTTGAACCAGAACAATATTTTAATGGAGGAAGATTTAAAGTAAAACGCGTTATGCACAGAACTAGCCACAGCTTCTCGATTAATTGCTTTGAAAACAACCAACTATCAACAATACACCAACCATCTACGAGAACTATTTCCTCAAAGTACTACCCGATTAGCCAAATATTGAGTATGCGTAAGATGTACAGTAAATTCTCGTCACAACGAATCTCTGGTGAGCACTGATTTAATTCGTTATACTGAAAAATTCGTTAAAGGTAATAGTTTTATAATGGAATAAAGATGTATATATATATACATATATATATATATATATATATATATATATATATATATATATATATATATAAAACAAATTAACACCTTGTAATAATATACAAATTTTATTTCATAAGGCGAGTAAATTAAAACATTAAAAACAGTAGAAATAGGTTCAATCAACTGTTTACATTTTTAGACTATACCCGAGTCATTTTCAAAACAAAAAATGGCCATAGACTGTGCAATTTAGGAATATTTTTCTTTATTTGTTGTAGAGTAGAAATATGTAAACTGTATAATAAACATATTTTTAGTGTTTTTAAAGATTTAATATACGCCTCTTATGAAATAAAATTTGTATATTATTACAAGGTGTTAATTTATTATATATAAATATCCTTATTCCATTATAAAACTATTAACTTTAACGAATTTTTCAGTATAACGTATTAAATCAGTGCTCACCAGAGATTCGTTGTGACGAGATTTTACTGTACATCTTAAGCATATTCAATATTTGGCTAATCGGGTAATTTTAATTAGCAATTAAAATTAGTATGAAATAGGATAACAGTATTTTTTCAACAATTCAAATAATATTCTTTTAATTAAAAAAATCGTTATACTGACATTCGTTGTAATTTTAATCTACACTGTTAAAAAATCTGTATCGTTTTCTGCATAGTCACTCCACCCCTTTTATAGTAGGGGAGATGGGGGCACGTGTGAACACGGGGCACATGTGAACATCGCAGTTTTTCGATAGTTACTATAAGCTTTTTTATTTGAAAAAAAAATACTAAAGATGATAGCATCTGTAGACATATGGTAAAAATTTTTTGAAGCTCTATGACATTTTGTTTGTCCTGTGTAGCCAAAACACTGTTTTTAGATCTCAAAAGTAAAATCATTGCTCCAAGTTCATAAGCGAATAATTTTATTTATTTATTCATTTATTTGAATTTGGGTGTTTTACCATATACTATGAATACTAATAAAGATTTTTGATAAAATTCTTTTTCTTCTAAAATTGAGAAACGTTAATTATTCATCAATTTAACAGAAGCAGCAATGTGGGGTACTTGTGAACAGGCTAGTTGGGGCAGATATGAACAGTTCATAAGTACCCCACTAATCATTCTGTGCTTCTGTTTCTTTCAGTTAACTTAATGAGAGATAATGTCAGTTCCATTATCTACAATTTTCCTGAAATTGAAGATATTTTCCTCTCACAAAGTTGATTTTGTATTGAAACTTCCACAAACACATCTTTCAGCAAATACATAAAGAACAACCGGCTCGTCTACGTTCAATTGTACTTTAAATAAATTTAATGTTTTCTAAAATGCAATAAGTGTTATATATTATTTTACTAAACGGTTTACAACAATATTTTCTATGCATTGTTAATACAAAAGTATTACTTTGAACAACTTTGCAAATTTTTCTTTTACATTTGTTCTAACCTTGCAATTATGGCTTACTTCCATCTCTAAAACATTTATGTATATGATGCTTTGAATGGAGATAGATACCAGTAATATTTTAAGAAAGTACAATTTTTAAACTGATAACTACCGTAAAATCCCGATTGTACCCCCCCCCCCCTCTTTCAAAAGCAAAAGAAGTTGGGGGGGGGGGGGTTATAGTCGAGATTTTTTTTAATCATTAAAAAACCCTTCTATATCTATAATTTACAAGAAAACAAGGCAAATACAGGAGTGAGAATCTTTCGTATTTCGGCAGATTTCCGATAAATAGTATGTAAATGCCCCCTCCCTAAAATTTCCCCCAAACAAAAACCCTTAAACAAAATTTAAAAGTTTTAATTTCTTTTTTTTTAAATTGCTTCTTTATTTTTTTATTTTATTGCAACAATACTTAATGAATCATCTAATACTCTCCCCACCAAATCTACTTATTTTCATTTTATAATCTTTTGCTTAAATATATCACGCAGAAACTAGAGAAATATACATAAATATTTTTCTTTATGGTGAATTTAAAAGGTAATATAACTAATGATTACTAAGACAAATTAATAAAGGAATAAAAAGCACATTAAAGAATATTTTTTCCTTGTGTTCACATGTGCCCCACGTGTGTTCACAACTACCCCGCTGATGGGGCACATGTGAACAATTTTTTGATTTTATAAAACTATTAAAAAATGTAAGAAGAACTATACAGGTGATTTTGAAAAAAATACCATGTGCAAAAGAAAGTTCTGTTTACTATATTAAGTAGTTTTTGTTTATCGAAATTAATCCAGTTATGAGAAAAAGCTATATTTATGCGAACTGTTCACATGTGCCCCCATCTCCCCTATACGATTACTTGACTAGACTATGGAGAATTCTCATTATCCAGAATAGATGTATTCTATAAAATCGCTGGGGTGACTATGCAGCTAAAGCTGCAGATTTTTAACTGTGTACTATACTCTTTTTCGAAAGTCGCATTTTCCCAAGACTTAAATGCAACTGTTGAAAATTAGAGCACCTTGATAGTAGGGTAACATTCACTTACTCACACAGAGTTAGATTCGATGACAAAACAAACATAATGGTGTTATAGTGTCTTTATAAATTCGAATGTCTTATTTTAAAAAATTTAAGCTGATGCATAAATGCAAACAAAAAATGTTTACAAATGCATTCACTCTTTCAAACTGTTTAGGTAAAATGTCATAATTCAATAAAAATATATTTGAAAACTAAATTATTGGTTATCCTTCTAATGTACAGATTCTTAAAAGGAAATAATTTGCCACTTTTTCCTATACTTTAAAATGTACGTCCGAAATTTACATTGAAATTTTCTTAGGCATACTTACAAAGTAGGCGTGTTTATTTCAATATATTACAGTCGACGCTCGTTTTTATGAACTCGTAGGGAACACCCAAATAGTTCGTAAAATAGAAAGTTCGTAAAATAGAAGAACACCAAAAATGATATGAATACGTATATTACTTATGTCTATTTTTATCAAACTGACCCCTCTTCATAGATGAAGCAGTATTTCAAGATTATTTATTATTTAATAAATTTATACTTGTATTTTTAAATATACAAGAAATAAATGCAAATTTATGCACTAAAAATAATTTTAGTACACATACGTTACTATGCTTTGAAAATATTACATATGAAAACACAAACTGTATTAGCACTTAGTAGATGAAAATACATAGATGAAAACATAGATAAAAAATTAGAAATGGAAATAATCACGTATCTTTTTTTAAAAAATGACATTTTGAAAAATATATGTTTCCAATTTATCAATGGAAACCTTTACTACGTTTACCTTTCACAGTTATTGTTCCTTTCAAAAAAGTTCCTTAGTCCTGACAACCACTACTGGAAATTATTGCTATACCCCCTCCCTCCGAAATAGATTGGGGAAAACAGCACATTCTTGGAATGCACCTGATGTCTCATTGTATCTGTATAGAGTTTAACTGACATTGGCGCTGCATTCCGATACTTAAAAAAAAAAAAAAAAAAAAAAAAAAAAAAAAAAAAAAAATCAGAAGTACGAAAACTGAGTTCGCAAAAAAGAGATTTTCATAATCTGTAGTTCGTAAATGGGAGCGAAAAATTACATTGCTTCTATGGGAGCGTATTCGGGACCACTCTATAGTTCGTAAAATCGCAAGTGTTCGTGAAAAAGAGGTTCGTAAAAACGAGAGTCTACTGTATAATGAAATACGTATAGTTATTTTTTACAATAATTATGATTTATTTTTTCGAGTTTGAAAATGTCGCAGATGAAGACAGTGAAAAAATGTATTAGTAACATTGAAATACACTTTTTCTGAATGTATATGGATAGGTTGATAGTAAACTGTCAAACTGTAAGGGTTGGTATACATATCATGTGGAAAAAAAAGTTTATAGAAAATTAGAGTCAAAATCCGCTATCCTATTAAAATATGGGATGAATTCAAGGAAACAGAACACGAAATTGTTTTTAGAAAATTAACAATACTGAAGATATAAAAACGAAATTTTCAATAGATTCAGCTTGCTTTTTGTGAAAGCTGACATATATGGCTCTGTGCTGGAAAAATGGATCATCCAAGTCGACTCATGAACGGGGTAGGTATTATCTAATCTCTAATATGCATGACACTGTATATTTATCACGGGAAGATTTACAGTATATTTTGTGCACTTCTCATAATTCCATTTTATTTCACATGAAACAAACTCACCTGCAGAATTTTCATTTAAAATATCATCAGTATTCTTAAAGTTACACACGAGAATTTGAAAAAAAAAGTGTATTGGCATTTTTTATATACTACGGATATATTTCATTTTTATACTTTAACAAAAAACAACAATGCTCGAACATTAAATGTAAATTAAATGTTTTAATATAAACTGAACTGAAAAATGAACTTTCAGTTTCAGCTCATATAAAGCATGTCAAGGTATATTTTATTGAAGGGAATTAACGTGCATGAAAGCGTAACTAATTGGACCCTAAAACTATGAAACACGGTTGGTACAGATGACAGGTCTGTTAATTATAGGATTGGAAAGGTTATTCATTAGGCATTAGCTATTTATCACTTTTCGTCTCTTGAAAAAGCAAGTAAGAAACTGTCTCATTAATTTTTGCTCGCGATATTCTTATTTTGGTAATTTTAAAAGGTTTTAATTGCAAGAAATGTAAAATTTGTTATAAAAAATAAATGCAATATTCACATCTGTTTTTCCTTTAACTTTTTAACAGCTCTTTATTCTGTTTCATACATGAACATTTTTTGTTCTGTTTTCACGAGGTTTTAATTTCAAACACATTTAAAAGAAAACAAAAGTTTTGTTTTTTATGAGTTAACCCTCCGACTGTCTTGGAAAAGGGCAAAATTGTAATGTAGTTTTCTCTGCATTTTGTTTTAAATGCTTAAAAAAAATGATTCTTTAACATTTTATAAAAAACTTAATAACGAAGATGAATGCAATCCTTGGAAGTACTAATCATTATTAAATGTATTAAAAATACATTAAATAAATAGAATAATATTACTTTAAATATTGCTTGCATTGCAGTGAAACCTGGAGCTTAGTAAACGTATTAACACGGGCTTGTCAGTGAGGGGAATTCATTTTATCATGATAAACCAGGCTTATATGAAAAAAAATATATATTACACTCAGCATTTTTAAGTTAAAAGAAATTTTTATTTAGACACAAATCGAATGATCTGCTTACTTTACTATAAATACATAGTTTTTTTTTTTTTTTTTTTTTTTTGAAGGGACATTTACTGTATATGATACACACTATACGGCCAAACATTACAGCGTAGTTTCAATTTTTGACTTTTTATTGAATATCCAAAGTAATAGTGACGAATTATTTTAAAACTTTTTTAATATAAATAACATGTTCGACGTCATATTTTCCCGCAAAGGTTTAATTACGAGGTTATTTAGAAGACCAACAACAAATTGAAGAAAGAATTTTTGGAATAACAGTCTAAGATAAAATGTACGAAGTAATCTGTTTCTGTAGCACATGACTATATGGATATTGTGCAACATACTATTATTTTTCACGCAATCATACTGCGTATTAAAGTTATACGAATTCAAAGTACAAGATAGAAAAAGGTGAAAAAACTAAAAGCAAAATGAAATAACACATATTTATATTTATATAATTATAGAAAAAAAAAACTGCTTTAAAACAAGCTAGGGAAAAAAGATTATTTAGATATATTGAACAAAATACTTATCTCTTTTTGTGACACTTCCTGATTCATTTTTGTCTCTCCCTTAAGCCATTTGGTAGGCCTCCCCACCTAGCTGACCCTTGTCTCTCCCTTTCCAACTGGCTAATCATTCTGATCTGTATTTTTGTTGTCTATGTATTTTTCGCATAAGAATTTCAATTCGTATAGTGTGACATTTCTGTTGTTTTTTGTAACAATGGTACATATAATCATGAAGATATAAAGATTTCTTTAAAAAATTCAAGAAATTATTGCATGTTTTTTTGTATATACTATGCAATTGTTTGTCTTTTTAAACCTGTCAATTTTAGTCACATTTGTTTTTGTGATTTATCAAAAAGAACTAAATCTCAATAAAAAATTAAAATTCAAAGAGTAACAATTATCCTGAGCTTTGATTATCAAAATGTCGAAATTATTTTAATGATAATTTTATTTCCGAATGAAACCTTCTTGAAATTTTACTTATAGTCCAGTAAAATTAGGTAGATTTTGCGCCATTTTGGGGCATAATTACGAAAGTTTTGAAAATTGGTAATATTGTTTGTAAGAGTCTACTAATGAACATACAAAAAGTCCTGATGGATGGGGGTGAGCGCGAGAGGGGAAAGGCAAAAGAAGGCACCTTTTTCGGGTTTTTTGTTAATATCTCGTAATCTATAAATCCTATTGAAATATTGCTAATACAAAAAATAAAGACAATTAAATTATCTACGAAAAAGGCTATAAACTACTATAGAGGTCATAGTTAACGAGACAATCTCATTCAAAAATGAAGGAAATTGCCAAACGTCACACCAGTGCCAGAGAGCGGGTAAACGGCACTTACATTGCCCCTACTTAATCTAAGCTTCCTTAAATGAAAGTTAATAAATGTTGCGGTGAGGAGAATGGAACCCTGATCAATAATTTCAAAAAATTACATTTTTTGTTAACATAAAACATACAAAAAGGATTTTTTTTTTAAATACAATGACATAGGAATAAACAATATACTCAAGTCCGTGGTCATTTTTATTAACCCAGATTCAATGGGAAATTTCAAAATATGTTGATTTGTGTTCCATTTCCATTAGGACATTCTCCTTAACAGGTGGTGGACTGTTGTGGAGCTGTCTCCATGACAGTAGTGGCAGACGGCAGTGCATGTGATTCCTGTTTTTCCACATCCACATTTTTGCCTACAACCAGTAGTACACTGGATTAGGTTTAGTACTGCCTCTGGGGCAACAGGATCGGTGGTTGTGATAGGCACTAACATATGAACGAGCTTACGTTTCCAACCCAAAATCTCAGGAGACAGTTCCTTTCCCTGCCACAGCTGTATATGTAAGCATATATTTTTATCTGAAGGGATTAAGGCTGTGAGAAGAACAAATATATCCACATCCTGTCCAACAACAGTAACTTTGCCACTTTCACTCAGAGCATCTATAGCAATCTGAACAATCAGAGTGTTGGCATAATTAGGAATATGCTGACATGAGACTTCTTTCTCATTTAAATTAGAAGATAGAATGGGAATCAACATTGTCTTATTGTTTGTATTTGAGAGAAACTGATTTTGGGAAACACTAATGACAGTATGTTCTTCAAAATGTATGTCAACTGACCTTTTCAATCAGAATCTTCTATTTTATTCAACTACTTTGCTGGTGTTTACAAGGTCAGTGTATTCATTGAAAACAATTCTGCGTCCCTTTAAACAATAGTGTTTATTAACGTACTTTATTTAGGCGTTGCAAATATCTGTATTGTTGATCCCTTTTTCCACACCACCTCATGCAACAGTAAGCCACCACCCTAAACTATTGCTTGTTGTTGGTCTATCATCTCATATGATTGTTCAAATATATGACACAAAGCACTTTTCTTTGTCTGGTGCTTTTCACAATCATTGAAAAGAGAGAGAGGATAAGGAGCCAATTCATATTGTAGGTAATTTGCTAAATCATCATTACTACGTTTGCGCAAAGAAATCTGTTGGAGCTAGAGCATCCACAGTTTTAGTAGTATCATGAAATTGTATTGAATTGTACATACGTTTAAGTGATTGTGCTATACCTTTCCGAGTTAGTTTCACATCTGAGTAACATTTGTAGACACCTGAATCATCTTTTTATTCCCGATTTCTAAAGTTTTGAAGCAGTTGATAGTTTCATCTTCAATAACCCTAGAATATATTGATATAAATATATCTATTTGAGGAAAGGGCGGGTGATTTCCAAACCAAGTTGAAAGTTTGGAGATATCCGCAGCATCTCTATACATCCGAGCTTCACGAAAATTCTTATGTTGCTCACCAGAAGAAAAAGTTAAACCACAGAATTCTTCCAGGGCAGTACAAATATGAAAGGTAGCTGTTGCGCCAGAACCCACTTACTCAAAACGCTGTCACTTATTCCTCGTCCATGTGTGAGTCCTCCAGAGCATTTCATAGATAGCATTAGTGTTTGCTCAATAGTTATGTCAGACCAAACTCCTGCCCAAAACTTGTAGCTGCGTCGAACCATGAAATAGCTCTGTCGAACAAACTTGTCGTATTTCTCTTTGGTCAGGACGGATTGAAGCCTGAACATGTCTATAATCTTTGTAAAAAAAAGTATACCAAACAAAAGTTACAGAAGGAAAAATTAATTGGCGTTAAGCCACGCTTTAAAAAATAAATTCAAACCCGATTACGGAACATGTAATCTATATAACATAATCTATAGTTAAGAAAAATATCATTTGTTGAAGTTATTGTTCAGGCTTCCATTCACCTGAACACAACATTTATTAACGTTCCTTTAAATTTAAGTTAAGTAGATGCAATGTAAGTGCCATTGACCCGCTCTCTGGTAATGGTGTGACTTTAGGCAAATTTCTTCATTTCTTAATGCGATTATTTCGTTAACTATGGTCTCTAGAGAAAAATGTTTATAACCTTTTTTGTAGAGAGTTTAATTATCTTCATTTTTTTATTAGCAATTTTTCAATAGGACTTATAGATTACGAGATATTACCAAAAAAAAAAAAACGAAAAAAGATACTTTCGTTTGCCCCCCTCCCCCATTCATCAGGACTTTTAGTGTGTTTTTTAGTAGAGCCTTCCAAACAATATTACCAAGTTTCAAAACTCTCATAATTATGTCCAGAAAAAACCTAATTTGTCTAGACTATTATCTATCATAACCGTGATGTTATTGTTCGCGAAAAATCTGATTCAACTTTACTTTCTGCAAGTTGGAAAAGTTTATTCAATTGATCTAAATAAGCTTTTCCCTAGCTTGTTTTAAAGCGTTCTTTTTCCTATAATTATATGTATCTGTATTGTTATTCTTCTTGTATTGTTATTCTTGTTGTGACACTTCCTGATTCATTTTTGTCTCACTTTTTCCAAATGGCTAATCCTTATGATCTGTCTTTTTCTTGTCTATGTATATTTCTCATTAATATTTCTCCCCTTTTCCAAGTTATAGATCGTCGTCTTTTCTCCTGATTAAGTGAAAGCATGTTCTTTTAAAATGCATTACGCATTTCTCATTCATATGCTGTTTGAAAGAAGTCCCCCCCCCCCCTTATACCCTGTATTATATCATTTTTATAGCATTGTATCATGACAAAAGTATATGAAGGTAATGTCCAAAGAGTAACGATAAAAATAATTCTGATTCATTTCAGTGAAATACTTTTCTACATATTCATTCGGCGATAACAATATCGAGGCTACATCTGGTCCGTTTTTTTTATTTTTAGTACAAAAATTTCCAATTAGAAATCTTTGGGATTAGTTTTTTACAACATTTGAAATCGAAATAGAGTTCGGAGTAGGTTTATACTAAATTTTTGATATAAATTTTATAAGGAAGCTTTCTTTTAGAAAAACAGTTCGCAAAAAATGCTCTTAGTTGGGGCCTTGGAGCTTTACTGTTCGTGTAACATCTGTGTCATGCAGTATTTTTCTTCTAAAGCCAGATGCGAGCGAAATCCTGTAATTTTCATATATTTTAAGAATATTGTACCGAAATAATAACATATCTATGCTTAAGAGTTTGAATGAAAAGATATTGAAAAAAAATTGAACGGTAGATTTCTTATCTTGTTTCAAATCTGAACTTTTTTAATATATAATTACAATTAATTTCATTCATTAATTGATGATAACAAATTACATAAAACTCCATAAAACATAATAAAAAGTACTCAGAGAATTTTATGCACATATTAAAAAATATATTTATTTTTTTTATTTTTTCGTTTTGTTTTAGTAAACCTACACTTTGATATTAAATATAAAATCAAACATTACTGTTAATTCAGTTGAATTCAAAGAGCGTATTAAAATAGATGGAAACACATAAAATATTCTCTTTAATTTTCAGTCTCATGTTATGGATTATAGTTTAACTCATTAAAATGATAAATGAAGTAATTTTAGCAGTTATGACATTCAAAGGGCTAAACATATTCGTGAATGTTAGAAACTTATTGTTAATGTTTTTGGATTAGTATTGGATTATACTCCACCCTAATATATCGATATCATATTTGTATTCGGAAATACGAATACGAAGATAGAGAACTGCATGTAAATAGACTGTTTTAAACAATATTTTAATGGAGAATATTTTGTAAAATTGAAAAAAACCTACCATTCCCTAAAGTTAAAAAATGCGGTCCATTATGTAGAATTTTAAATGTAAGTTTAAAAACAAATTTTTTATTTGTTAATATTTTGAGATTAACATCCCCTGTAGAAATAAAATTATGGTGATAAACCCATATACGTTTACATTATTAAAAATTTAAAAATTTGTATACTAAAGTCACTTCTCTTGAAATTATTAATTTTAGAGATTTATTTAGTAGACAAATAATGAATTGACAATTCAAACATGCAATTTTTCGAGTTTGCAAAAATAAGGAATTATTTAACCAACTTTCAACACAACAAATATATTGTAGGAAGTTGACTTTTCACTTTTGAGCCAATTGTATTTTATAAACTTGTGCGTTACTGTTTTTAACTTCATCTATTAATAATTTAAAAGATCCTTAATTGTCATTGGAATTTCATCATACAGGATAATCAAACAGACGCGCAATATAAAATTGAAAATTTGAAAAAAAAAATAAAATAACCAAGGGATTATTTTTTAAAAAGTGAGATTTGGGTCATTCCACAGAAAATGAGCAAAAATTTAAAAAAGTCGTGGTTGCATAGTAACCGATTTCAATAAAATTTCATACACAGATTCAATTCATATTCATATAGAGTATTGCAAAATATTTCGACAAAAAATAAAAAAATTTGGAAGTTCTGGACATTTAAAAAACTTCTGACTTAGAATGGCATGTGTACAATCGTTCGAAGTTGCAAGTTTGAAATTCCGTATCTTGAAAACTATTTATCATAAATTAAATCTTTTTATAATATTGTAATCTCTGGAAAATTATCTTCATATTTATTTAGTAATAATAATTTGGTAACGTCATGATTAATCTTAAATTTGTGGTAAAAATGGACAATTTGTCAATTTTGAGAAAATTAAAAACGTTATAAAAATTAAAGGAACTCAAAAACTTCTGGGTCATTCCACACAAAATGAGCAAAAATTTAAAAAAAGGTCGTTACTGCATAGTAACCGATTTCAATAAAATTTGATACACAGATTGAATTCATATTCAAAAAGAGCATTGCAAAATACACTGCTCAAAACAATTAAAGGATATTGCAGTTTTAGGTGGATTTTGTATCTGGTAAACTGTTTAGCTGATTGATACATTATCGACAGACATAGTAGGTTATATGAGAATAAATTACACATGTTTGGCAGAAAAAAATGCATTTTATTGCGCATTTGTGTACTAAAGGAAAAAAACACAATTTGTGCATATGAGAAAAAAAGAATAAGAAAAGGTGTTTTCTTCAAAGAAAATCATTTTCAGTAGGGGGTATGGTTTCCAAGGGCGGCCAGCAACGTTGAACACCTTTGAGGCATGGACTCAATGAGGCTATTAATGACGAGTTGGGGTATTCTGCCCCACTCTTCCAGAAGAGCTCTTTCCAGTTCTTGGAGAGTTTGTGGGGGTTGTTGGCGGCCAGAAACTCGTCTTCCTAGAGCGTCCCAAACGTGCTCGATTGGATTCATGTCTGGAGAACACGCTGACCATTCCATTCGATTGATTCCTTCCTCGAAAATGAAATCCTCCACCAGGTTTGCACGATGTGGCCTGCAGTTATCGTCCATTAAAATGAAGTTATCTCCGATTGCTGCAGCGTAAGGGACTACAATTGGTCTGAGGATCTCATCCCTATATCGGCGACCAGTCAGAGCTCCATCTCGAATGATGTAGAGGTCAGTGCGTCCGTCAATGGAGATGCCACCATACACCAACACTCCTCCACCGCCAAATCTGACACTTTCGTGCACGAACGCAGGGTTATTCCTACTGCCACGGTCCCTCCAGATGAAAATACGCCTATTATCCGGATGCACAGAAAAACGGGACTCGTCAGAAAACAGAATATTGCTCCATTCATTTCTCCTCCAGTTGACATGCTCGGTTGCCTATTCCCTGCGGTCGCGACGATGCCTTGATGTTAATCTAACACATACCATCGGTCGGCGAGCATACAGACCTACAGCATGGAGCCGGTTTCGCACAGTCTGAGTTGAAATCGTGGTGCCTGTAGCCGAGCGAAGGTGTTGTTGGAGAAGAGTAGCGTTCATGGTTCGGTGTCTCCGAGCTGTTAACGCTAAATACCGATCTTCATTGGGCGTTGTTGCCCGTCTACGACCTTGCCCTGGTCTTCGGCCTGCACATCCACTCTCCAAAAAACGGTTCCAGATCCTGGAAATGACCCTTTGTGACACTCCAATGGCTTGCGCTACTTCGGCTTGAGTTTGGCCCCCTTCTAACCTACCAACAATTCTCAAAGCTTCTGAATCTGTCAAATGACTTCGCTGAGACATCGTACTCATCGAAACAAAGCAATCACTGAATGCCGATCATCCTTGTCTTCATTCTCTTTTATCCAGTTGAAAGTCAAATTTCATTCGCTGCCGCTGAAGCGACTTTTTTGACGTCGAACTCAAAATTTGCATACTCCACAGTTTGAAAACCAGAAAAATTTGCATTTGTGATTCTCTTCTTCTATTTTCGGCAAAAAAAATTTCGTTTATATCTTTATTTTATATAAAACTTCAAATATCCTTTAATTGTTTTGAGGAGTGTATTTCGACAAAAAAATGTACAATCGTTCAAAGTTGCAAGTTTGGAGTTCCGCATCTTGAAAACTATTTAACATAAATTAAATATTTTTATAATATTGTAATCTCTGGAAAATTATTTTCATATTTATTTAGTAATAATAATTTGGTAATGTCATGATTAATCTTAAATTTGTTGTAAATTTTGAAAATTTGTCAATTTTGAGAAAATTAAAAACTTTATAAAAATTAAAAAAACTCAAAAACATCTGTAAAATTCATGCCTGATGTAGTGGTACACATGAAGATCGAATTGCTAAAGTTTTTAAGTTGCCATGTATTTCCTTCACCTTTAAAAAAATTTAGAAGCTTTAATCGTAATTTTTCCTCTTATTGATAGGCAAAAAAATAATGAAGGAAATGTCAGACATTACAGTTATTGCACAGACATAAAGATTAATAAGTCCATGATATGCTAAAAAAAAATTTCAAGATTGCCTTTTGATTCCTAACGTCACAAAACTGGGTTAAAAAATTAATATTGGTTGCATTCCAAGAGCTTTACTCTTTGAATCAGCGCGCGTTTCTTTACAATATTGCACGATTTCAAAGGAAAGAAAATGTAGTGCTGCCATCTATGGATTTAGAGGATAAATATATAACTTTTTGTTCAACGTTATATGTATATATATATATATATATATATTACTGTAGTTTAAAATAAATATATTAATAGCCAAAAAAAAAAAACTGAAAGCAAGAATAAAAGTTTCTGTATTTAAAATATATACTTTTATCAATAATATCAAATATTTTAAAAGTTTAATAAAACTTTCCTTCACTTAAAAAGAAGTGATAGAAATGTTGCATTTTACCGTCAACATTTTTTAATATTTATTTTTTTTCTCACTGAGTAATAAAAAGGCAAGAATGAAACTTTCGATATTTAAAATATATACTTTTAGCTATAAGGTCGAGCAATTATAAACTTGTCAGTGCTGTCCTTCATGTTAAAAAGGAGCAGTAGAAATATTGCATTTTTACCTCAAAATTTTTCAGAAATAATTTTTTTCTCATTACGGGATAAAATATACAATTACTAACTTACGCCAATCTGTTAATTATTGTTCATTCTTAATTAGAAATAACTTTTAATATAGTATTTCCATTCCTAAGGCTAATAATCAGAATTTAAATTTTAAGCATGCAGACAGTACCTCGATTTTGCATCCACTTTTAATGTATATTTTAATACTTAAATAAACAATCCTGAAATCTATTATTTTAAATTTACTCATAAATAGATATGATCTACTTATATACTGATTTTCATTAAAATCTGTGTCATGTCTGCCACAGCTGATTTGCTCATTTTTCATGGAATGACCCATATGCAGTTGCTCCAAAATTGAGCATACACAAACTGATCGTTTCTAAATTTGGGTGTAAAAAAATTAAATTCATAGGAAAATATTTTAAAATATTTTAGGTAATATCGTATCTAGTTATCTAATACTGAAATGGTTTTTATGAAAAAAATTTCAAAGACAGTAGAAGGCAAAAACAAGAGTCACAAAATTGAGCATACGCTTTTATCAAATGTTATATAACAATGAATTAGTACTTTATAGCATATTCATGTGCTCGAATAACAGCTTGTAATCGTGCAGGTATTGATTCCACAACAGTATTTGTGGTTTGCACTGAAATTTTGGCCTACTCTCCTTTCAAAACACTTTTCAAGTTCTTCTTACAAGCAAGGCTTTTGTACCGCTTTCTCCAACTGAATCCACAAATTTTCTATTACATTTAAATCTGGGGGCTGTCATGGGGTATGCAGTTGCTTACGACTGTTACACAGCAGCCACAGCTTCACAATTTTAGCCTTATGCTTGGGGTCGTTATCCTGCTGGAAGATGAAGTTCGATCCTGAACTTTGCTTGTTGGACCTAGCTTTAAGATGATTCTTAAGAATGTGTAGATTTAACAACTTGTCCATAATACCATCTATAAAGAAAAGTTTTCCAACCCCATCAGCAGCCATGGAATCCCAGACAAGGACAGATCCACCACAATGTTTGACTGCCTGTATTGTATTCTTTGGATAAAGCTCAGTCCGAGGTTACCTCCACACCTTGCCACACCCATAGGATCTAAAAAGTTAAAATTAACTTTCATCACTAAAATATCACTAATTTCCAAAAGTCTTGGGAGTTAGAGATGTAATTTTTAGCAAATAAAAGTCTCTTCTTACGATTAACTTCACTGATTAGTGGCTTTCGTCTAGGTAGACGACCATTATAGCCTGCTTGTAGGAGAGTCCTGGGCACATTTTCTGCAGAAATATTTCTCTGTTTACTAAACTTACAGATGCAGCAAGTTTTGGGGCACTGTTCATTAGATTTTTCTTCACACTGCGAATAATATTTCCTTGCGCGGTATCGTTGAGGATTTCTTTCAGGTGTATTCACCATTGTTCCAGTTTTGTGGTGTTTCTTAATGATTTTTTAATACACTCATAACTTCTGTCAAACAAAGAAACGAATTTGCAGAGAGATTTGCCATCAGTTGACCACTTAACCCTAGAACTACCGGAAATTTTACTCAAGTTTTATAAAAACATTCTACACCAGAATTTTTACTTAAAACTATTTAATTTGTTTATTTAACTTATTATTGTCTGATTTATACATTTAGTTTGTTTTGAAGAAATTTCTGGTTTGAATAAATATTTTGAATGTACATGTCGGGTCCAATGGACCCGTCTGGTAGACGGAAGGTTAATAACCAAATTCCGCTCTTCTATTAAAATCTTTTTTTTTTTTCAAATGCTCATTTCCGATTAATGTGGCACGAAAATTATTATAATGCAAAATTTAATGAAAGTTACAATGAACAAGAGTCAATACAAATGCAAATCCAAAACATTTTAAATAAAAAGTGGTGAATACGAATGTATTTATTCTAATGTATACTCAATTACCTGATACGCATTTTCGCCTTAGATTATATGTGGAATATTTTATGCTGAATTTACTTCAATATTGTGGATACTTCACAACCTTTTCTTTAACATCTAGTACCTTTTTTTAAAAAAGGCCTTCCATTTCGCTGGTATTTCAACAATATTTCAATATATCTTCAATATGATATTTTCAAAATCAGTTCAATATTTCAACATTTTACAGGTAAAATTCTAAGCGAACACCGAGTGAGTACTCAAATTTGGGAGGGACTGTACATTTGTAAGAAACACAGCCATAAAATGTTTTCCATTATCCGGTAGAAGCGTATGTTTCGTTAAAGGTGGAAATGAAATTTTTAAAGACAAATAACTCTCATTGAGCATTATTTTATGACAAAATCCTTTATTAAATCCATCCAAGCATTTAAAGAGACACATCCAATTACTATTGTGCCGAACAAGCAATGATTTACCGATAAGTGTGTCAATTTCGGGAATCAAATGAGATAAATCATATGCGCGAACATAATTGAAATAGATGGGTCATATTTTGAACATCTCCAGGTGGTAATGTTAAGTTTTTCTGTTTTGTTTCTCAGAATAACAACTTTTAATTTATTTCATAGCTTGGATCATGTACGTATTTTTTTAATTAAAATATTTTTACGGGTTGCGTGAATGTATAATCACTTGTCACAAATTTAACAAAATGAGTAAAAATTTCAAATATCGCTTTCATTTATACTGAATTTGTTTTAAATATAAAATAAAGAATAACGAAAATATAAATATTTTTAACCATAACATTCAAGAAATATATTCACTGTTTTCTGTTATGAAGTGTATCACTTGTAAGAACTATAGAATGATAGTTAATTTCATTAATCTATAAAAACTCAAATAAAAGACAAAAGTTCTATCCCTTTTTTTACACGTAATTGCAGTTTATATTTTTATGTTCAATATTTATGTTACAAACAAAATTCTTTGAGCAAGTTTTATGATTTTGTCAGCTGCTACATCTCAATCTATCTGCGACCAATAAATGTTTGTATAGGCGTGAATTTTATGTAAAAGGTGAATAATTTAACTATCGATTACATTTAAATGACACACGTTAAAATATATAAATTTTATGTCAATTTTATTTGTAAGACATGGGAAAGTTTTAATAAATAACTATTTGTAAATAAATCATTATTAACTATGACACGTTCTTTTTTGCATTTCAAAATTTTATGAATTAAAAAACTATTTTTTGTGCAAAATATTTCAATGGTTTTTGGGTACTACATGATTATCCCTTCGTCCAATTTTGCCAAATTATACAAATCGCCAAACTATTTGCCAAATAATACAAATGGAAGAATGTGTCATTCTTAAATTTTAAGTTAGAAAAACTAATGAGTTTTAATAAAAAGTTTCACTAACGATTAGGGTTACTTTAATGATGACGTTCATTTATGACGTAGCGACTATCAAATATAAAACTGATTTATTTAGATGATTTCGGACAAAAGAATATTAAGAATAGTTTACATATTTGAATGCAGAATTATTGAATTAAACCATAATCAAAGATATTTTATAAGTTATTGCATTTGTGAGTAAAATGTAAGCTTTTTAAATGTAAGTATCTTATTTATTAAGTGATATAATAAATATCAAGGATAACGGAAGATTGTAAGGAACTTAATGTTCTTTATCAGTCAAAAAACATAGGCAGATATAACTATAAAATGTATGCAAACATTATACATATGCTTGAAGCAAACAAAAAAAAATCAATTTGTTTCTAAATAGTTTATCTTAGTAATATGTCTTTATATAAATAATTAATTAACACAATTAGAAATGAAGAGCACAATTAGAAATGAAGAAGTAGCACAAGTACCTATTCAACATTTAATTAACACTCAACAAAACAAATCACGTCACTGTTTACATCACAGAACAGAATAGAATATATACTCTGGTACTTATTTATCATAAAATCGGGAAGGAAATTGCGTGGTGCTGACATTACAAATACAAGGTGGAACACGTCGAAGTTCGACGAAGGAAAATGTTTAAGAAGGAACTGTTTCATTGATTTATAGTAAGGCTACAAAATTAGTTGCAATAGAAAATGCATCTTATATTGGTTAGTCTAATTCTCAAACAAATATTATTTTAACCTAAAATTAACAAAATACTATTTCTATAAAACTCAGTTGTACAAGAGTCTCATTTTATAGAGAAAATTGTATTGTTCCTACCACTATTTTGAAATTAATATCTTCATCTATAGCATATTTTAAATTAAAAAAAATATGAAGATTTGATTAATAGATCTGGTAGGAAGAATAAAATTCCCCCTGTGGAATGTGACCCTGGTTGTCTGAATTATTAAAATTAAACTTTAATCGCATATGTAATCAGTAAAATATAATAAAAAACAGTTATTATGGTGAAGTTGTCAATTACGTGTCTTATGCTTCGTTTTCCCGAATCAAAATGATAAAATGTATTCTAATTTGGTAGAATCAGATTTTTTTCCTGTAAAATATAAACCTGGCATCATTTTCACCTTCTTATAATTTACATATGTATTTCTATTATCCGCTTTCGACATGTTTAAATAAATGGTATTTTAATTTGATCATTTTAAATTCATTTTAACTCAAAACTTGAAGTCACGATTGTCAACAACATACATGCATGTGAACAGTCGCACTCTTAAATTCAGATAATAATCTCAATACCGAAGAGTACAAATTGCCGTAATTTATGGTTTTTAGACGCATTTGTGCTAAAATGTTTAGTGTTATCTAAGAGATTGATCGTTTTCTTTTAAATATGACGTCATCTTCACATACTTAAGCCTTTTTCCTAGTATCTCAAAATTAGTATCAGCGCTCATGCAGAAGAAAAAAATATGGAAACTTTGTAAGGGAAAATGCGTGTTTTCAAAAGCAGTAGGTCATTTCCCAATAAAATTATTTTGGTGCAATATGTCCCTAATGGGATTTTGCGCCACTTAACCTTATACAACGAAATTTAAATCATAAAAAAAAAGAATTTTTTTTTTCATTTTTATCAAAAAAAGGCATGAATAAAGATAAATAACCCTCATTATTTTTTCAATTCTGCAATAATGAAATCTATCTAATTACGATTATTTTGAAGAAATTTCATAAAATGTTTTTAAATTAAAATATTAAAGTGGGGGATATTAAAAAAAACAGCTAGTGAGGGCACATATACAAATGAGTGGCTTCCAATAAAAAAAAAAAATGAAATTGGCTCAGGGCAGATGATTAAAAAACAGCCTTGTCTTTTAAATATATAAATTATATAAAATTATAAAAAAATAAATTAAGCAAATTTTATTATTTTAATAAGATATAGTAAAATGCCTTAAAGAATAGCAGTAAAATTTTATTAGTCAAGAGAATTTTAGACAAAAACACAGGGAACCTGATATTATTTTAAACCTCAAATTATTGCCAAGATCCTCATTGTTTGCTTGTATAACTCGACGAAGCGAATTCATCCCGGCGATAATCATCAAGTCCTTTAATATATGTCACTATTTTTTTGAAAAAAACTTCCAAACTGAGCATGCATATTGTATGTCACTGCTCCTCTATAAAGACACTGTAGATTTTTGTAAAACATTGCGCTTTATCAGCCTGTGATTTCGATTGCGTTATTTTTAAAAGAAGTTTTTTCACCTGTGAAGAATTTGAAAGCAGCTGGGGTGAAATGATGTACTTCTAGAAAACGTATTTCAATTTTAATAATTAAAAAACAGGCTTTTTTATAAAATGACGTCATTTGCACTCCACTTTTATGATCCAGTCTTAAACGGCATCCATCTAGAGCTTCTAGAATTCTTAAATTTTGTAGTCAGTCCTACATCTATAGAAAAGTATTCTAAAGGCGTCATTAAATCGCAGAATAATACACAAACACAACAAAAAGCAATATCGTCATTCAAGAAGCTTGGCCAAAAAAATCGGGTATTTAATGTTACATATGCCTTCACTTGTTTTTGTTTATAATAGCTACATGTTTTATCAGAAATCATTATCAGAAATCATTTTTTCAAAATTCGGAAAATATTATTACACACGGATAAATAAAATTGCATTCTTTCAGCTTTCTGATACGAAATAAGTGAACAAAAGTCACACAATTATTTAAAATACGTTTTCGTAAAGAGAAAGTGTTACATCGTCTGTAACATATTTTCGCTATAAACTAAGAAACATTTAATTGATGAACAGAAACGAAATAAAAACAAAATTCACCAGATTTTATAACAAATGGTATTTTTGACATAGCATGTATTTTAATTTCAATTTTTATGAGGAAATGACAACAAAATATACAGTAATCTACTATTTTCCCTTTACTTTTAATAGAAATGTTTGTTGCCACAATTACAAAATTTCTACTAAAAACTATAAAAAAATTAATATCTCAAAAATAAATTAAGATACAGCTTTCAAACAAATTGCATTTAAAAGTACATTTTTTGCTTACACGATGGTATAAAAACTGAAAATGTGCGATGTGCAGAAGTTTTAAAATTTTCAGTAGCGAAAATTGCAAAACGAAAATTCAATTAAAATTTGAAAGTGTTGCCATTCGCAGAATGACGTATGCGTTACGCACAGATATGTTTGTCCTTTATAATATAGATAGATAGATGGATAAACTAGAAACATTAAACTTATTTATCGCTTTCGACTGATGGATAAATACTACAGGGTGTCCAGCGAATAAGATACTGATTTCAAAATTAAATATCTCCAAAACAAAGATCAGTAGAATTATGCGGTAAACGGTTTGTTTATTAGCTAAGCTGTAAAAATGTTATACAGAAGTTTCAAAAATTAGTTGCAAAAACCGCTAACAGATGGCGCTGTAATCGCAATGCCTATAAATTGTGTTTTGAAGTCCAGAGCTCTAGCGTCTCATTCCTAGATGGCTTCCTATCGAAGAATGAAAATTGGGAAAGACCACTTTTTCGTTGGGGGTGATGTGCAGAAGTGGAGACATTTGGTCACAGAATTATTGCATCAGCTTCAATTTTAAAGAATTTCAATTAGTAGAATTTTCAATAAAATGTTTAGCAATCATTATATAAGAACTTATAAAAATATATTATTTGGGTAATGCGCAAAAGCGGAGCCATGTGTTGACAGAATTGACATTTGTTTCAAATTTTGTTACAAGCTACTTCGGTCCGGATACCAGTATCTCTGTGGTATGCATTTTCTCTCTTAATTGGTAGATCGTGGAATCGAATCCAATTAGACGAGGATTTGAAAAAAATGGAAATCTTTACTTTTTAATATTTATTTAAACTGTGAAAAAAGTTTGGATAAAAAAATCTAAAGTTTCTGGTTTTAAAATTTAATTAAGCTAAAACCCGTAAGGCATGGTGACGTCACGGCGACGTCGTTGTGAAGTCACACTGTGATTTTGTGACCGTCGATGTGACGTCACGTGACGTCGATGTGACGTCATAGTGACTAGAATGCGAAGTCGTTATGGCCGTTTTAGAGGTCGTTTGTGACGTCACATTGTGACCACTCTGTGAAGTCACGGCGTGACAAATTTGTGAAAAGTGTGTCATTTGTGACTATTTTGGTATTAATTTTGTGACGAACATGTGACGAAAGCGACAATGCTTTGAAGTCACAGTGTGACCAATTTGTGAAATATGTGTCATTTGTGACGAACTTGTCATAAATACTGTGATGATTTCAAATTAAATTCAAATTACAAATTAATTGCTTAAAAGGCGCAAAGGACAACATAGTGAAAAAAATTCCATGCCGAGACTCGAATCCGGGCCATCAGTATAGCGCACTGATATTCTATTGACTAAATCACTTGGAACTATACCCAGTTTGGACAATTTCTTACTATTACATGTTCGCAAGGCGACAAACACAGCACAAGATGGAATATTTATCGTGAGCCACCGACATGGGGCAAACACGAAACTTAATTAAATTCAACATCGATTGAAACTATATTAATACTTGGAAATTTTTCCAGAGAGAAACATTCGCCTCGCATACAATATTTCAAATGAAAATCAAATTTCAAATTAAACAAATTTCAAATTAATTGCTTAAAAGGCAATTTTAATTTGAAATTTGATTTTAATTTGAAAAAGTGTATGCAAGACGAATGTTTCTCTGTGAAAATTTTTCCAAGTATTAATATAGTTTCAACCTATGCTGGATTTAATTAAGTTTCGTGTTTGCCCCATGTCGGTGGCTCACGATAAATATTCCATCTTGTTCTGCGTTTGTAGCTTTGCCAACATGTAATAGGGAGAAATTTTCCAGGCTGGGTATCGTTCCATGTGGTTTAGTCGTTAGAATGCCAGTGGCCCGAGCTCAAGTACCGGCATGGAAACTTTTTCACTATGTTGGCCTTTGCGCCTTTTAAGTAATTAATTCGAAATTTGATTTTCATTTGAAATATTGTATGCAAGGCGGATATTTCTCTCTAGAAAATTTTCCAAATATTAATACTGTGATGATTCTTGTCATAAACATTGTGAGGAATTTAAAAATAAAGTTTTGTTTGAAATATAAAATCTTATCTTTTTGTTGTACTTTTTAGCAAAATATCGCTAGTTTGGAGTCCTATTTTTCCAAAATATTTTTAATTTTTCTACTTAAAAAACAATGCTTAACTGACATCTTTTTTTTTTTTTTATTAAGTTCTAAGTGTGATCTTAAATTCAAGCTTGATATTAACAATGTGTAAGTTTTTTATTGTGTTGTGATTTGTTATTGCTTTATTAAATACGAACATGGAATCTAACGGATATTAATACATCTCTTATTTATATTACTACATGATAAGCCATATTTATTTAAATTTTTTATTCCCGTGTATAGTGTATTTTGTGAATATAAGCTAAATAGATTTGGTATGTTTTATAGGAAAAGACTGATCTGTGAAATAGAAAAAACAAGTAATAAAAATCATGCGTTAAGTATAGATTATAAAACACTTTCCAACACTTCCTGCATGCTTTAACAAGACATCGTAATTTAAGTAAATAACGTAAATAAGATAACTAAGTAAACATTTTGAAAATGCATAAAACATTTGAAAAACTGATTTCAGCAGTTACCATTCATACCCAAATATGCTTTCCAATTCTTTTGAATAGTCCTGTATTTGATCTGTAGATTGATATATATAATATATAATGGGAAAATTTAGTGTAGCAAAACGTTGAAATTCTCATTCAGCTATTTATACTAATATATAGAAACATAGTTGAATACTTTTGTACAACCCTGTAGTTTACTCAGAACCTTTATTACACGCCACTATTTAGTTAAAATTTAATTTAAACTAAAACACTCTACACTCTTAAAACTGCTGAAATCACATTTCCAGAAATTATAATTTACAGACGGCAATGTATCCAATTCTTTGCGTGACACTATATATCATTTTATCTATATTCTACGAACATTTCTTAGTAAATTAAATGCAGTTCAGCGTAAAAACTCATTTAAAAACCACCTTTAAATTATTTGCGCCCATACCCAGTAACCTTTACGAATACTTTTGTGTTGCCCTGTATATGAATTATTGCATTTATATACATCATATACTATGCATAAATATAGTAGAATCATAAAAGTGCATATCATAATTAAAAATGCATTTCTAGCAATCATCGCTAATGAACAGTACACCCAATACAACATAGTGTCCGAAATATTTTGTGTGTCCCTGTAAATGCTACATACTCTTGTATTATACATGAAAAAATTTATAGTATCTAAACCTTAGCGACGTATATCAATTTCATCATATATGAAAGAGATTAACATAATTAAATACGCCGCAAACAATTTCATCCACCCCTATATCATTATGTATTGGGGTTCCTTTTTTAGCCCTGTAAATGAACAATAACCATTCTTTGGATCTCATATTCTACAGAATGCTTATTTTAGTGCGCTTAATAAATGCATATCAATTTTATTCAGTTTGAAAGCGTGTAAAACCATTAAAAATCATTTGAAACGATTTTTTTCCCATAGGCCGTAATGTAACGGAATACTTTTGACTGTTCCTGTAAATGAACTAAACATAGGGTAGATGCTCCAGTTGTGGACACCTTTAGAGAAAATTTGAAATAGAAATTTTACAGTTATTGACCAATTGAAGCATATTAAATCATAATAACATCATTATTTAGCAAATTTAATTATCTTTCTGTGAATTATAATGATTTTCTACAGAATATTTTAGATTGTGAGTAATAACTCATTAAATAATTTATATCAATTTGTACCAGTTGTGGCCACCCCTGCACCAGTTTTGGCCATCTCTATGCACCAGTTGTGGCCACACCAATATCATGTACTTTAACAAACATTTTAATTGATAATAAGTAAAAATAAAGCATTTTTATGCAACATCTATTTTACCACACATATATTTGTTAATATGTTAAAAGAATTTGGCAATTTTTTTTATGAATTGATAAAAACATCAAGTAAAATGTACTTATGTTGATTTTAACTGAAAATTTCAATTAAAAAAACAAAAAATATATTTAATTTGATTCATAAAAGGGACAACAGTGCCTGTAGGACATCAAGATTAACTATTTAAATCAGTTTTATAATTATCTAATGGATTGTGGATTGATTAAAACATGTGAATCGTCACCAAAGAGTTATATCTCTGGTGCTCCAAAACTTTGCTAGCTTGTAGTGCTGGCATTATATATTTTGAATGGCCTTAATTTTACTTCTTATCCTAGAACAGTGTTCCCTCTAGGCCATTTTTTAAGAGCACAGAATTCTGTGTTTTTTAATCTTGGTTTAAATGAACGCTGTTCTTTTTAAATAATGGGAAATACATTCTTGCTTGTATTTAGATATCTCTAGTTAAGATTTTTGCAATATTTAGTATTTCTAAATCCGTTTGCCCGAAATCTGGCAAAAATTATGGAACTTCTTCATTTCTTTAGGAAAAATACAAGAAATCATGCTGTAATTTTATTGAACTTTTTAATTTATAATTTGTAAAATCTTTCAAAATTTATGTTTTAATTTATTTATTATATAGGACATATAGCCCCCCACCCCCCCCTTTGGTTTTATCAATACTAAACACAATATACTATATTTTGTTTAGCAATATATCATTCTTTAGTTACTAGCACAGTGTCCTTTCTAAAGTAAATTATCTATTGGACAGAGAAAACAAAATCTCTTTGATAGAACTGCTATTAGCCTTGCTTTTTTTTTAAATTATTGAAGCCATTACATATAAAACAAAACTAAATTGATTTTGTTTTATCCCGATGTTCTTAAAATTTATTTAATGGCTAAAATTCTCACTAGAAGGAATCATGTGGCCAAAAGTGGAACATATGTTGTACCTTTTTTGCCACTTCCTACTACCATGGCCACAACTGGTACATATAGCAAATTTAAAGCACCAGTTTTGGCCACCCCCCATTAAACTGTTAATATAATTAATTCAAATGTGAAATTGCATTAGAGAGGAAGCTTACCTCATAAAACCTAATAGTAATTTGTTTAAGGACAAACAGAACCCAATAAGTGCTTAATATTGAAAGATTTGGAAAACTTGACAGCTAAGCAAAAATCTTAATACATGTGAGCACACACTACAGTTTCACGCATTTATTTTTTTTTTAAGTCACATTTTATCAAAAAATAAACAAATGAGATTGTAAATGATAAAAGGGTGTTTGCTTAAGGTGTAAAAATGCATATTATTTGTCTGCATCAATTCACAGCTTAAATATTGGATAAACTTATCCAATGTGGCCACAACTGGTACAGTGGCCACAACTGGAGCATCTACCCTACTACAAACTTCATTACAAATAGGGATCGTGCTATGGTAAACGTCAATAAGGGATTGTGCATATATAACGTTATCAACTTTTTGGAAATTTTGTACCCCCTCCCCCCCATACTATATCATACGTTATCATCCTTTGAAACCCCCCCCCCCCCACCGGTAATGATATCGTTATCAATGTATAAAAATTCTTTAAATTTTAGGAATTTTCTTTCTTTTGTTTGGAATGATATACAAATATGGTTACATTTGTTTTTCGCATACTTTATTAAATCAGATAAAGAGAAGTCAATAAAATATCAGTTTATATATTAAATAACATTTAAAAGAAATAGTTACTATTTAAAAGTATTTAATAATAGATTTTTGTTACATAATGCATTCAACAGTAATAATATCTTTTTGCACTTTCTCCTGCACGGTGTGGGGCAAACAGAACTTCTTTTCAAGAAAACAGGTGGACAATATTCTTTCTCTTTTATTTACTATTAAACACAAGTATGATTTCAAACATACTTCGCATATGGTTTGTCGAACAGCGGATTATATATGCATACACGTACGACAAAAGAATAGGAATGCCAAACGTCGGGATGTTCCATATTTTGGAATTGAATAATTTTATAATCATTTAATGATTTTAATAATAACTTTATACTTTCATAAAAATAGATAACACACTACTTTGATGTAAAGACCAAGTTACAAATAAAAATAGATAAAAAAATGATAACGATATCAAAAGACAAAACCCCCCCTCCCCCTAGAGGTATCTTACGATATCATGTGCCAGACCCCCACCCCCTCCCCCCTAAAATGAGAACGTTATATATGCATAGCCCCTAACATCAAAAAATTTCAGGGCAATCCGGATATATTTATGCGAGTTAGAGCGCAGACAGACGGTCAGACAAACCAAAGTCATAAGCACTTTTCAACTTTGTTGAAATTACACTAAAGCACATAAAAAAACACTTTATTTCAATGCTTAAATATCTTTTTTTTTTTTTTTAAATGCCAATATTTACGCGTATCGAAAACGTAGAAAATGAGTTTACAATCGAAGAAAATTTAATAACTGATTCTGAATGTCTACCATTAAATGTTTGATTAAAATCACAAACAGCAAAAAATGCTTACATACAATTAAAAAAAATAAATATACCAATTTGAAAAACACTAAATAATTAGTATTTATAATTGTACTATTTAACAATAACAAACTACAATAGATGAATTAAATGCATTATTAGATTTAACAATTTCTTCAAAATCTTTCCATGTTGTAAAGAATTCCTATTTCATAATTTTGGCAAATGTTAAATTTGAAAACATTGATATGAAGATTTGGGATTTTAAATACTAATTTTAAATATTATTAGCAATGAAAAAAACCCTTTAAAAGTTTCACTACTATAATATGTAAAAAGAAATTTTCCCAGTATAATGTTAATTTCTAAATTGAAACAGTTTCCTAATATCATAATAATCGAATATCACATTTAACTCCAAAATAATAATGACGATATATACTGTATTAGTAATCTTAAAACTGTAATATGCCGAAAAAATTTCAAAATACTGTCACAACATATTTTAATCTCAAGAAACTAAAAATTAATATTTACAATCATTCCACTATGAATGTAGACATGAATCAGTCTCTGCGTCAGCTTTTTTTTTTTTTTTTTTTTTTTTTTTTTTTTTCCTAGCGATGGCAGATTAAGACGTTTTACAGTATCGAATTGGAAAATGTCGCTTCTGAAAATCCAATACGAATTCCAGAGATCAGTCTCATTCTATATTACATAAAACTATTTAACTTATGTTAATAATCTACCAAACAGGAATAAAAAATTTAAATTAAATAAGACATACCTTTATAGCTCCATAAATATTGTTATAATATCCGTATTTTATCCTAAACAGGCGGACATCTTTCACTTAACTTGAAAAAGGCGTTAACTAACTCCCGCTTCAAATGTTCCTTATTCATTATTCTCTGAAATCGAACGCAGACGATCTTATAGCAAGCAGATGTTTTATTATTATTGTTTTCTTTTCGTATAGAACAGATTTGGAACAATAAATGCGCAATAATTTTAAGTGTCTGTAATTAAAATTTTCCATCTGAATGAAACACCTGCCTTTTTTTAAAAGTAAAGTTTGTTTTAAACTCAATAAATCCAAAATACTTCTTAATAAATGAAAATAGAGTATAGAGGATAAAAAAAATTGTCTTTGTCAAACTGTGGTTCTTTTCACATTAATTTTCTGCAGAATAAAACAATTTGTAAAATTACTTTTTTTAAAGTCATATCTCTAAAACACAAATTTGAAATAGGAATAATTAATTATGACTTGGGATTTGTATAAATTTTGTATATATATATATTTTGTTTTTCGGAAAATGCTAATTTTATTTTAAAAATCTGAAAGAAGTAGATTAAAAAAAAAAATAGTTACTTAAAATTGTTAAACACTAGCAGGAAAAAATATAACTTGAATGCAAATTATAATTAAAGAATACATATATGACTCCACTCTGAACACTCTTTCTACGTGATCATTAAGAGCTGCAGACTTAACTGTAATAGATCATTTTTAGTTTGAAACCACAAAAATGTTTCAAATACCACTGGTCGACAAAAAGAAAAAAAAAAATTCTTCCTGCAAACTAAATATGTAAAGTGTACAGATTTAATATTCCTAATTCTAAATATGTTATCCAAATTGCTCCAGCACGTACCATTTTTCGGAGAAACACTTTTATAATAATAACAATCAGTGAAGGATTATGATATTAAATTGCAATAATAGATAAGATTGAAATCATGGAAAAAGTATACTTTCACTGTTTTAGATATCAAATTGATAAAATATAGCATGAAAATCTAGTTCGTTGATACTTACCGTACATTTTCCTGATTATGCCCCCTCCCCCTCTTTTCGTGTCCGAATTTACTATTTGCTATCCACTAATATGTTTTTATTCCTTATGCCGCTGTAACTCGAGCCTGTTTAAAATACTTCTTTTCATTTCCAAAGATTTTTGAAGTTCATATTTCTGTCACACTGTGACTTATAATATGGTGGGAGTTTTTTTTCACATGTGTGACATGACGTACGTTACATGCAGTGACATAACAGTGACGTTACAATTTTTTTTAATGGCCAGAAAAATATAATTTTACATAAATAACATGTTTTGAATAATTTTGGTATTTTTTTAAGTTTTCTAAGAAGTTCACATCTCAGTCACAATGTGACATCACTGAGGGGTGACATTTTGGTCACAGATGTGACGTGACCACAGTGACTTACAGTGACGTCACAACGACGTCACTGTGACCATGCATGCTATGAGGGAAGAAACCCCTTTTTTAAAAATCATTGAGCATTTATATTAATGATTCATAAATCATTTTTTTTAAATTGTACAGGATAGTTTGAATGAAAAATACAAAGTTTCTATATTTAAAAACTTAATTAAGTTAAAAAACAATAATTTTAATTTAAAAAACTCATTTTCAATTTTTTTTATCCTTGAGCACAGAAATATGGTGCAGCTTCTAGCGATAGGATCCAAAGAGTTGGAAAGGAATGCAGCATCCAAAATACTTTTGCTTTGACGTTTATGATATGACCTATCATCAATTCCTTTTAAAAAAGAAATAATTTAATGCATAATTTCTGTTTCTAAAACTTTGTTTACAAAGAAAAAAAATATATGTGTTGCGCTAAAACCAAAGTATTATGCCGTAATTTAAAAATATAAAAAATAAATAAAAAGTGCAAAATTATTTTTCTAAATATATGCATTTTGATTTAAATAATTATATGGCATTAAAAATTGAATTTAATAAAATATTTTAATAAGTTCTTATATAATGATTTCTAAACTTTCTATTGAAAATTCTATTAATTGTAATTTGCTAAAATTAAGGTTGATGCAATAATTCTGTGACCAGATGTCTCACTTCTGCACATCACCCCAATGAAAAAATGGACTTTTCCAATATTAGTTCTTCCGTAGGGAGCCATCTAGGAATGAGACGCTAGTACTCTGGACTTCGAAGCACAGTTTACAAGTTTTGCGATTACAGCGCCATCTGTTAACGGTTTTTGCAGCTAAATTTTGAAACTTCTGTATAACATTTTTACAGCTTAGCTAATAAACAAACCGTTTACAGCATAATTCTATTGATCTTTGTTTTTGAGATATTTAATTTTGAAATCAGGGTCTTATTCACTGGACACCCTGTATTTGCGACGTCAGTTGAAATGAACCTATTATATTTTTTCTCTTTTAATATCATTAGGTAATCGTATATTGGCTTATTTTTTATTTTAAATAACGAAAGAACAAATAAATTAGTAAAACATTGATAAAAATACAAATAAAACAAATTAAAAATCCCTTGATGACGTAACAAACACGTGTAATATGTATTAATACCAAGGGAATATGACATTTATGGTCAACCATTATTGGTATTTAATGTTATTGATACGCGATGGTTTTTTGGTTGACGGGATAATCAAGTAGTACCGGTATTTTCATATTAAAAAATCTGCATAAACGGTGCAGGTAAAGAGTACAAGTGTCGTTTTAAAAGCAGTTGAAGACCATTTAATTTTTTCATATTTTATGTGCGTGCACTTTATTCCACAAATCATATCCAAATATCACTTAACCCTCTAAGTGTTCGGGGCGTAATATTCCGTTCGCCAAGCTCCAGGTTTCACAGCAATACAAGCAATATTTAAGATAACACAATTCTATATATTTAATGAATTTTAAATACATTGAAGAATGATTAATACTCTCAAGAATTACAATTATATTTGTAATTGAGTTTTTTTATAATGTTGAAAGAATCATATTTTCTTAGCATTTAAAACAAAATGCAAAGAAAACAACATTATAATTTTACCCTTTTGCAAGACGCTCGTAGTGTTAATTTCATGTTACACGATTAGTAGGAGAGCTGTTGAACTTTTTTGAGTATTTGAGGCACCCTGAAAATTTGTGCAACACTTCTTTTGTAATGCCTGAATACAAAATCGAATGTCTGGCTGAAGTATCGTGGCCCAAAAACTGTGCCAGGCACCTGTCAAGTGCCAAATGGCACTTGACACGTGTCTGGCACAGTTTTTGTGCCGACTAAAGTGTCTGTTATTTTCAAAATATTTTTTTCTAAGCATAAATATTATTCTGCCTCAATCTCAGCGTGCCTCAAATACCTTTTTTGGGTAGTCAAAAAATGGCACATGACACGTGTCGGGTAGAGATTTTGGGCCGACTAAAGTGTCTGTCTTTTCAAAATATTTTTTTCTAAGTATAAATATTATTTTGTCTCAATCTCAGCGTGATTCAAATACCTTTTTTGGGGGGTAGTCAAAAAATGGCACTTGACACGTGTCTGGCACATTTTTTGGGCCACGATCCTTCAGTCAGACATTCGATTTTGTATTCAGCCATTACAAAAGAAGTGTTGTACAAATTTTCAGGGTGCCTCAAATACCTTCCCTAAAATGTTTAACAGCTCTTGGACTAGATGATACCGAGTGTTTCAATAATGACTGATGGATTTTAAAATTCAATAACTTGCAAACGGTGACATATATTAAGAAAATTCTTGCAAGGGTGTTATGTGAAATGTCGGGAGATTTTATGCTGTGATTCGTAGTTTTAGTTACAGATAGCACCGATAGATGGCGCAATTTTCCGTCCTCTCTCTTCTTTCATGCGAAATAAGGAGATTAAAATGCATTGAATGGATACCGAAGTACCAAAAATCGGGTCTGGACTGAGCACCTAATGCTCTCAGCGCCATCTATTGTTTGAAATTCGAACTAAAATCAAGAATCACTGTAAAAAAAACTCCTGACATCATACATAACACTCCTGAAAGAATTTTTTTAATATCTGTCACCGTTTGCAAGTTTTTGAATTTTAAAATCCATCAGTCATTTTTGGGTCACCCGGGCTAATACCATTTCATTTGTCGATAATTTGAAGACTCACACTTTATGGCAATACTTATTTGGTAACTTTAGGTTAAAAATAATATTCAATTTATGACTTAGACTAACAAATGTAATGTGCATTTTTTATTTTAGTTATTTTTGTAGGTTTATTATCATGCCACAAGTTGATATAATAAAATTCCATTTTTCAATAATTTGAAGAGACACGCTTCGTGGAAATACTATTTTGGTAACTTTAGGTAAAAGATTAAATTCGTTTAATAAATTTGACTAACAGATGTAAGATGGGTTTTTATTTTAATTATTTTTATAGATTTATAATAAATTCAATGTAACAGTTCTTTTTTATCCGACTGTGAAGAAGAGTTGTGTTCCACGCGTATCTGGATATGTGGATTTCTTTATACCCTCGAAACATCCTAACGGCTGGATGGATTTTAATGAATGAGGACTCTATCGATTCGACTTAACCATCCGATGGTTATAGGCTAGGTTTTGTTTTTATAAATTCAAAACGGAAGCCGTAAAATACAAAATGGCGGTAGAGACGAAAAAAATCTTACGCTCCATATTGAGTGGCATATCATTGGATAGGTCTTTCAAAATGAAGACGATGCTTCACAGACTATTTTACAGTCAGAAGCTCCGTTTATATATTACACAACCTGGAAGTTGTGTAGGTTGGATCGATAGCTTTACTGCAACTCTAACCTTCATAGACATCTATAGGCCTCATCAAAACTGTCTTTATAGATAGGAACTAACAATCGAACACAACTTAAAAGTCATCAGTACAAGTAATTAAAAAAATAGGTAAGTAATATAAAAAAATAGTTTCACGTTGATGAGAAATAATTAATTAGTTCGCTTTTTACGCAGTCGGGTTTTTTGATTTTTTAAATTTAATTAATATATTAAATATTTTATTTCATCGAAATTCAACCGATTTCACTTAGTGATAATGTAAGTAAAAATATTGTTTTAACTATAAACTAATTAATAGAAATCCCAAAATGCATAATTATTTCAAAATTATATGACTGAAGTCACATTTTCAGAAAATAGAAATTAAATATTTGGCTCCCTTTATATCCTGAATTTTGAATTAAAAAAAAAAAAATGCTTTACCTGCATAATTATTTACATTAATGTCTAAGATATAAACAACAACATCTATAATACTAATTTGATTTTTAGATGGGTCAATCCATTTCAAGTGGTCCAGCACTCATTTATAAAAATTCTGAAATTTTTTGTACAACAACCCTAACATGATGAAAGTTCAAAATGACTATTTTATTAATTTTTGTTTGTGCATGGCGGCCATCTTTGTTTCATCGTCTGCAGCAATTTTCTCACAAGAAGGGTTTACGGAATTGTAAATAATTCATCGTTTATTTCTCCAATTCAAGGGCGGATTAAAGCAATTTGTACAGAATACATTGGGCTAAATATTTGGTAATAGAGTAGTTTCCGAAACTAAATGCTTATTGGTGAAATTTAAGCATAAAGTTTCAGATTTTTTTCCAAAATTTGTCCGTTTACAAGAGGAATTTTTTCTAGCCAGGAAAACTGTCAACAGGACATAATTATTTTTACAAATAGGCTGAAAGTACTTGTACTCACACGTGAAGTTTAAGATCTGGGACTTGCTTTCTCTTCGCTAAAAAAATCTCCAAATTTTTCAAAAATGTCAAAAATCGCACTTTTTGGGCTTTGATATCTCTGGTGGGGCACGAGATAAAAATCTGAAGTTCTAGTTTCTGACAGTATTGTATAGTAGTGTTATGCACAAGAAATTTCAGGATGGAGATTTGACTACAAGGTGAGATATGGCAAGGGCAACATGTCAAAACAATACTGTCAAACTATTGTTTTGTCGTAGTCACAGCTAAGTATTTACCTCAGAGTGTCATTCAAATTAATTTTTTTGATTATCTTTAAATAATAGTAACAGAAAATAAAGCCTTTTGCAAAGCTTAGAAATTAATTTAAAAAATAATTATGCATTAGGCCATACATTTTGTATGGTTTCAGTAATTTTTGTTGTAAGTAATTTTAGCAACTAAAAGAAATCTCGACACTTTTAAATAAAGAAAAAAAAAATATTTTTATTCAAGACCTGAGACAAAAACAGAATGGGGAAAGAGAAAAGCTGTTAATTTTGTCATACTTATTGAGACATGATCAAACGCCTCAAAACACATTCTTGCTTGTTTGTTTAAAAGCCACAATTTTGATCTTTCTCAAAATTTTATTTGTAAGAACCAAGTCTTGTAATCTCTTGATAACTTGATTGAAGTTCTTGGCCCTGCTGGCTCATAGAAATAAACCTTGAAATCACTATGTGCAAGTCTCACTTCATTAATAATTCCCAGCTTACGTATGCAAAAATGTCATTTTTCTGAAGTATGAATTTTGAAAGAGCTTTGGATATCTTTACTTTCTGAAAATTACTTGAGGCTGATGCATAGTAACATCGTATAATGTATCATTTTCAGGAACATACTTATGGTAGGAACATGTATCAGGGACTGGCAAGCAGCATTAAAATTGTGGTTTTTAAACAAAAAAGCAGGAATGTGTTTTGACACGTTTGATCATGTCTCAACAAGTATGTCAACATTAACAGCTTTTCTCTTTCCCTATTCCGTTTTTGCCTCAGGTCTTGCATAAAAATATGTTTTTTCTTTATGTAATGGTGCTGAGGTTTCTTTTAGTTGCCAAAATTACTTGCAACAAAAATTACTGAAACCATACAAAATGTATGGTCTTAGGCATAATTATTTTTTAAATTAATTTCAAAGCTTTGCAAAAGGCATTTTTTCTGTTACTATTATTTAAAGATAATCAAAAAAATAAATTTAAATGACACTCTGCGGTAAGTACTTAGCTGTGACTACAACAAAACAATAGTTTGGCAGTACTGTTTTGACATGTTGCCCTTGCCATATCTCAGTTTGTTGTCAAATCTCCATCCTGAAATTTCTTGTGCATAACACTACCATACAATACTGTCAGAAACCAGAACTTCAGATTTTTATCTCGTGCCCCACCAGAGATATCAAAGCCTCAAAAGTGCGATTTTTGACATTTTTGAAAAATTTGGGAATTTTTTTAGCAAAGAGAAAGCAAGTCCCAGATCTCTAGCTTCGCGTGTGAGTACAAGTGCTTTCAGCCTATTTGTAAAAACAATTATGTCATGTTGACAGTTTTCCTTGCTAGAAAACTTCCCTCTTGTAAAAGGTCAAATTTTGAAAAAAAAAAAAAAAACGAAATTTTATGATTAAATTTCACCAATAAGCATTTAGTTTCGGAAGCTACTCTATTACCAAATTTTTAGACCAAGATATTCTGTACAAATTGCTGTAATCCGCATTTGAATTGGAGAAATAAATGATGAATTATTTGCAATTCCGTAAACCCTTCATGTGATAAAATTGTTGCAGACGATGAAACAAAGATGGCCGCCATGCACGAACAAAAATTAATAAAATTAAAATAATAGTCATTTTGAACTTCCATCATGTTAGGGTTATTGTACAAAAAATTTCAGATTTTTTAAAAATGGTCGAGCAACGAATTAATGATTTTCTGGACCACTTGAAATGGATTGACCCAGATATATATTTTTTATTTAAACAGTTTTAATAAATCGGTAGTTAAAGCACTTTTTGCAAAATATTTCTAAGAATAATTAGATTAATCAACAAATATACTGCTATGGAAATCTCACATATTTTATAAGATCAGCTTAAATAAATTTATTTTGATCCTATCTGTAACAGATAAGTTTTTTATAGCTGCAAATTTTTCGTATAACATTTTTAATAGGATAAAAGCTACACCTAGGTAAATGGTCGAGAAAATAACCATATTACTTTTTTTTTTAACTTTCACAGTTTCACTGTGCTTTCTAAATACGATTGAGCAAATTACTTTGTATGGAAAGTGCAATATACTTTTATTAATAGACGAATTAAATAAATTTTACATTGAATTTCAGTTAATGGTATTTAAAGGTACCGCCAGGATATAAAGGTTTAATATTGTCCTGCAAGCACAATTATATACTTGTATTGTTTAGGCGATGTCAGTATAATATAATTGAAAGCAGTATGAAAAAAATAGTGTGAAATTTCAGCTTTACATCTGTGAAGTCGCATTCCTGAGCAAATGAACAGTGTCAGTCACATATGTCCTAATTAAGACTGATTTGTTCTATATTCATACGGACCTATTCAAGCCAATGTTTATGGTCTTGTAATTTAAAGGAAATTTGAGTTTTAAAGCGGATTATTTTCAGATATTATACGATTTTACTATTATCATATTTTATTTAGTTCCATTATTGTTATACTACATTCTATTTTCATGCTTATATCATCTATAAGTTCTGACATATAGATAGATTTTAGAGAGACATATATATTTTAGAAAGTGGATGTTTCTGTAACACATTTCCTAAATATAATTTATTTTTCGAAATTAATTATTTGGAATCTACCCTTTCATTTATTCCTATTGTGCGAGAACTGTATTATACAGAACTATTAAATTCATTTCGTCTGTAATGGAAATAAAATCTATTTGAAACGCGATGCCTTACTAATCAAAAGAGACTGGTGGACTAGTTCCAAAATTCACGATTTCTCCTAATATATAGAAGTAAACGATTCTGAAATAGTTTCGGTAATTGAAAATGCTCATATGTCATTCAAGTGATTTAAAATATGCGTAACCTAACACCAAATATTGTAATGGGTAATTAGAGTTACTAAAATCTCTTTCCTCTTCCCCTGAAATTTAAATAAATGAATATTTTGAATATTAACAAATGTTGACTAAACTTAGTGTAGTTTTGGAACAACAACAAAAAAAAATACAGTCCTTTTGCCAGATTTCCTTTATTCTGAAAGTGAAAGTATCTCATAAAAAAGCAAAAATCATAAAAGTTAAATGTACCGGGTTTGAACCGCATAACAACTTAATCATCAATTCCAGGCCTACACTTGATTGTGATGTGTAGTAACCAATGACTTTTTTTTTTAAATTTCTCCAAATTTTGGAGGTTTTGTTAAATTTTAAATTCATCTTTAGTTATTTGAATAAAGATTTTGTTCATATTTTTAAATATCTGTTTTTTCATGTCTCCATTTGATGGATTTTAAAAAGCCTGAATAGTAATATTTCTAAACACTATATTTTAAATTGGAGAACAGAAACTTTTTAACATCCCTCCCTTTAAAAGAACGACTTCCAAAACTACTACAAAGTAAAAAAAATCTGTGCCGGCTCGGGCCTACAGGCGGAGGTAGATTTCGAAGTTAAGTACTAAATTCACCAACAAAACTTAAATCAAGATTAGAGATAAACCCAATTCCTTCACGAACAATGAGCTCTAGGGAGATAAACTTTTTGTGAAAATTCTAATATACATAAATACACACACGCATGTATATGGAATAGGTTTAAAAAATAGCTAAAGCAAATTTAGAAAACCCCAAAGTGTTAAAATAAGTTAATATTTCCATAGTTGGGTTTTTATCATGTTTTAAAACGTTTCTTCAAACTCACATGACGTTACATATTCTCCTGCTGAGGTCCATTTTATTTCCAATATGACGCAATATTTTGTTTTTGTTTTTAATTCGTCAAACTATTTATTTCATTTTGAGTTTTCATGCGGAAAACTTGCTCTAGAAAACTTGTGACATAATATTCAATTTGTTTTCAATTCGTCAAACTACTTATTTAATTTAATTTTTCACGTGGAAATCTTGCAATAGAAAAGCAATTGTTGTGGTGAGAATTTTATTGCTTTTTTTTAATTGTTGGCAACTGCTTATAACGAAAAATATTTATTTTTCGATGTCATTGTTGTGTAAGAGCTGATTTTATCAGAATCATCTTACGACGGTATTCAAAATTTTGAACCATCCCATTTGCATTTCCTTGGGCCGATTTTGCCCATTTTCAAACCTTCGCTGAGATATTAGCCATCTCAAAGTTGTTGGCGAGTTTGAAGACGATCCGTGCGTAATTGCGACTTTTATCGTGCGGACAAAATTTAGTACATACATACATACATACATACATATATAATATATATATATATACATAATCATTTTAGGTTGGGGTGGTTTGGTGTTCCTGGCGTCCTATAATGAAAAGTTATGAAGGAATTTTTCAAAAGTCGCACCATGGTAACTTCTGCAATAAGTAGTATTTTTTACGAAATCTACCTAAAAAAAAAATCCCTTCCAGCTCGAACTACAGGCACCGGTATATTCCGAAGTTAAGTTGTAATTTCTCCAACAAAAACTAAATTAAGATTACAGATAAACCCAGTTTAACAGTTTAATCTGGCCGATTTGATGAGCTTTCAATTTCATTTTCCCGTAAAGTTAGTTTTTTCAGAATCATGGTAATACGATAATTTTTCTCCAATCCCTTGAGAATATTTTTAGTAATATTATCCTTTAGAATAGTTCATCTTATCAAAAATTTGTTTCTACAAACTTTATAGATAATATTAAGAAGATTTTTATAATAAATTAAAATCATGTGTGATTGTTTTATTAAATGAACGCCACACTATATTTTAAATTATGACTTCTTTTTATTGTCACACGGGCGCGTTTAATAATGCAACCCTATATACAGCATCTCTGAGAGATTTCAAAAAATTCCACCACGTTTTATCGCCGCATGGCGGAATAACGGATATGTGACTTTTTTTCTTCTACAACACCCCCACCCTCCTTTTTCAGTAAGATTTGGTCCTATCAAAAACTTGTCAGTGTGAAAATTATAGATAATATTAAGAATATTTATAATAAATTTAAGTGGATTTGATATAGTGTGAAGTTATCAATTTTTTACTTTTTAAAATATTATTTTTCTTGCCCTTTGAGCACATTTTTAATTATATCAAAAATCTGTCCTAGATCAATTTTGGCCCTTTTCCTAGCCTTATAATAAATTTGAAAAACTTTAATATGTATTATAATTAAGAAGTTAAGGAATATTTCTGTTTTCACAAAAACCCTCCTTATATCCTCACCTTCAGTCCGACTTTGTCCATGACCGAGATTTTCTGCCCCTTGATTTCATGTAACAGTTTGGAAAAGATTTGTGCAGAATTATGGAAGTTATCGTGTCCATAAAAGTGTGATATATATATATATAAAGAGAGAGAGAGATATCTATATATATATGTATATATATATATATATATATATAGGGTGTCTCTAAAGGTCGTTTACAAACTAAACATGATGGTCTGTCATATCATGATAAACAAGATTTACATATGAACTTGTGTTCGAAAATGCAAACTGCGACCGTTAGAGGCGATGAGCGCAGGCTTACGGGAGAAAGTGAAGTATAATCATTTCAGGCGAGGACGTTGCAGGGGGAGGATGAATCGGTTTAGTAACGCAGAATTGTCCGATATGCATTACGTATATGGCGCCGCGGATGCAAATGCACGAGACGTGGTACGGATGTACCTTGAGCGCTTCCCAAGCAGACGTCAGCCAAGTCATGTTTTGTTTTGACAATTGCACCGCAGATTGCGTGAAGGAAGAGCTTTCCAAGTACGTAGCCACATCGGTCGAGACGCACTACAAACACGCCTGTCGTAGAGGAAACCGCGCTACGGGAATTTTACAGGAACTCGCAAACATGTATCCGAGCAAGCGAACGCGTCTTGGGTATACATCGTCCCACATTATGCGCATATTGCATGAGGCCATGCAACACCCCTACCACTTACAAAGAGTACAGGCATTGTGCGTTGACGATTATCCCCAACGCGTTGCATTCACACCCTGGTATTTGCAACAACGGTTCCCAGAGCCGGATTTTCTGTCATGGATTTTGTATTCGGATGAATCCTGTTTTACACAGGACGGTGTCCTGAACCTGCACAACATGCACATATGGGCGCATGATAACCCAAATTCTACACGTCTCCATGCACGTCAACAACGTTTGGGCTGGTATTATCGGTGACATGTTAATTGGCCCTACCTACTACCTCAGCGCCTCGACGGGAATGCCTATTTCATTTTCTTTGAAAGAATCTTGCCGGATCTGATAAGTGACGTTCCAGCTGCTACACGCCGAAACATCTGGTGCGCCTGCTCATTTTAGCTACATTGTGCGAGAATACCTCGATTGAACATAACCCTAATCGCTGGATTGGCAGAGGCGGACCAGTCGCATGGTCACCGCGATCCCTCGACCTGACACCACAGGATTTCTATCTGTGGGGGGACACATGAAGTCCATGGTGACGACATGCCCATAGCATCGAACATGGATCTCGTCACCATGGATCGTGGTAGCGGCGGCACGTGTCCATGACACACCTGCCCATTTTGAACGGGTCCGTGAATACATGCGTCGACATTGTGAAGCATGCATTGCGGCGAATTGAAGGAATTTTGAATATCTTCTGTAAATTAAACCATGCTCTTTAATAAAAGTCATAATACCTCTTTCGATATGCTTTCTTTCTTCCCCGCCACACCTGCGTTCATTGTCCTCCAGCGGTCGCAGTTTGCATTTTCGAACACAAGTACCTATATAAATCTTGTTCCTCATGATATGACTGACCAGCATGTTAAGTTTGTAAACGACCTTTTGAGACACCCTATATATAAGTTTTTAAGGGGGGGGGTGGTTTTGGATTCTAGGGGTCATGATCAGCGTAGATCTTCAAAAAATTTTCAGAAATTCCAACATAGGGGAGAATGTTATAGGTAGTATTTCTTACGAAATCTACCTAAAACGGGCAGTGTGCTATTCGAAATTAATTCTCTCAGCAATCAATGCACTGGTACAGCAGCAGTTGCGTGCTTGGCTTCTTCCGAATCCGATCCACTTACATGGAGAATTAGAAATTGTATATTAAACTGACAGTTTTTGAACAGAACCGGACCTTCTTAATCCGCCTTCTATATCCGATCCTTCGATAATATTTTGAATATTGCTTTTGAATTAAAAAAGTATAAAATAAAATATTTTTTTAAATAGAGTTATATATCTCTAGTCATATCAGACTATATCACTATATCTATAGCTATATCATAGTATCAGATAATTCAAACTCTAACTACGCTGTTCAAGAATTTTTTACGAACTTTTAAATAGCTACCTATTGCAGCCTGCCTTAGGAAAGCAATTCCAAAAACATTTTGGTGTATTTTCATCGATCAAGATCCCCAGACCCCGAAATCACCCTCTGTTCAAATGTTGATATATATATATATATATATATATATATATATATAATTATCTTTGTCATGCTCTAACTCTTATATTTATGAATGTAACTTGTTGTGTACATAGTACTCACCAATGTCTCAACTGAGTTCGTTTGTCAGCTTCATCTGCCATTCTGTTTCAATATGACGGACATTTAATTAAAAAAAATTAAATTTTAAATGACGTACAAAAAAATTACACTGCTGGCCACACAGAATACAACACCAAGAAGAAACAGAGATATCACACCGAAATTTATTTGGCAGGTAACATGTTGTACACTGATGAAACAATTAAAATTACAGCCTCTTGTGACGTGTGTATGATCACAAAATCAGAAATTAGTGTAGCCACCATTATTCGCTATAATCACTTCTACACGCCTTGGCATAGAATAAAAGATGCTTTGGATGTCTGCTTGGGGTACAGCAGTCCATGCGGCTTCCACATATTGCCAAAGTTGACCTGGTGTAGCAGCGGGTGATGTATCACGTGGCAGTCGTCGTGCGAGCATGGACCACACGTTTTCGATTGACGATAGATTGGGAGAACAAGCAGGCCAAGGAAGCAATTCAATCTGATGGGTAAAGAAGAACTCTTGAACATTGCGTGCCACGTGTGGTCGTGCATTATCCTGTTGGAATATGGCTGATGGCAAGTGCTATATGTATGGGAGGACCACGAGCTCCAACACCTCAGAGATGTAGCGCTGGCTGTTCAGTGTACCGGCAATGCGTACTAGAGGTTGCAACAGTGAAATCCAGTAACACCCCAAACCATGATACCGGGTGTAGGACCAGTGTGCCGATGCATAACGCAACAGTTTAGCAGCCTCTCCCCACAGTGTCTCCAAACTTGAATCCGAACATAGTAATGTTGCAGACAGAAGCGGGATTCTTCAGTAAACACAATGTTGTTCCATTCTGTTATCCATGTCCACCGTTCCTCGCAGCATTGGCGGCGCAAACACCTGTGGTTTGCAGTCAAGGGTAAACGAAGAAATGAACGCCTTGCGGACATTCCACTCTGCTGCACACGGCGTTGAATGGTACGAGCTGACTCCGAATGATGCCTAGCAGACTGAATCTGTTGTGCTGTGGTTCGTAATGTAGCTGCGCGATCCATCACTACCATGCGCACAATTCGCCTGTCATTACCGGCAGTAGTGCAACGAGGTGGGTGCGATCTGCCCCGTCAGTCCGTTGTTCCCTCCCGCATCCAGCGATTACAGATACGCATCACAGTTGCTTGGTTTCGTCCAACACGTTGACTGATTTTTCTGAAGTATAATCCGCAATCCCTCGAGGCTAATATTCTTCCTCGGTCGAATTCAGGACCTTGGTCAAAAGACACTCGATGTCTTCCACGAGACATAGGTAAACATCTTAAGCAAAAAAAAACCGCTCGAAAAAACAATTGCCGTACTTCAAATCGCCAATCTGTTCTACCCTGATATAGCGCTTGCGGGTGGCACTACGGTTGCCCGTGATGTGCATCAGTGCTTCAAAGCTATTGATTTGCATATTTCATCGCCGCAAACGCATGATGTTAATTTCACATGATTTGCATGATTCTTTCAGGGCGTTGCATTTTGTGTGGTCAGCAGTGTAGAAATTGAAAATTTTTTTTTATTAAGTGTTTGATCTTGATACAAGGATTCCAGAAAATTTTGTCTTTATCTTAAAAAAGGGGCTGATATATAGCACTTTGAATATCTATTGTGGCTGACATTTTGAAACAATTTGATTATGGCCGATACCTATATTGGTTTATTAGTGAAAAATTGCAGACTCAGCTATCGGCCGGAGTAGCTCAGTGGTTAGAGCGGAAGCCTGGAATGCTGTGGTCCCAGGTTCGATTCCTGGCTCTGGCTAATTTTTCACTCCAGTTGGGTTTATTGTATTTATTGTCTGAGCGATGCGAAGGCTAATACTCAGCGAAATATTACTCTCCGAACACATTAAAGCTACGATGGATATTAACGCCAGGTCCTACTTAAAAACAAGCCTAATAAAAACATTTCGTCAAGCATACCTCGAAAAATATTTGTCGGATTTCTTTTCTCATTGCACCAGAAGGTACCTATGAGGGCCACCTACTGAATGCACCTACTATGAAAAATAAGTTCCAAACCGTTTAAAAATTATATTTAAAAAAACTGATAAAAAAGCACAATTTATCTGCATACGTCACAGAAATTTCGTGTGCGTCACTTTCACCGGTGGATGTTTTCGTAGACAACTGGTTTGAACACATGGAGCAAATAAAAAAAATACGCACGCAGTAATATTGAATAGAGCAGTTTCAACCACGTGATCACATATCTTGCAACAACCCGTGGCAACCAGTTTTGGTGGGCAAATAAATAATAATACAGTACTCCGTACCACGGTGACAGTTTTTAGCCTGTTGTATAAAATCTGGCCTGTTGTATGACATACAACAGGCTAAATCCGGCTAAAAACTCAGGTTAAAAGATAGTTGTCAATCTATCGACTGGAAATTAACAGATTTTTTTAATACTCGTATAACGAAATTTAGAAACGATTATGGATGATTAAAACAAATGACATGAGTGTTTATCGCTCAGGGAGGTTATCTTTCTCTGGATGTCTCTCTGTCTATCATAAAGCATGCAATTTTCTTGTAAAGGATGATATTATTATGCAGTAAAACCTCCATAACGGACACACCCGATTAGTGGACACCTCTATTTAGCGGGCATTTTTTCGATTACCAATCCTTAAATAACTGTACATTTTTTAATCTCAGTAGCGGACACCTCCAAATAGAGGACAAATTCTGCCCTCCCGAGGTGTTCGCTATTCAGAGGTTTTACTGGTAAAACCTCCATAACGGACACACCCGATTAGCGGATACCTCTATTTAGCGGACATTTTTTCGATTACCAACACTTAAATAACTGTACATGTTTTACTCTCAGTAGCGGACACCTCCAAATAGAGGAAATATTCTGCATTCTCGAGGTGTCTGCTATTCAGAATTTTTACTGTATATATTATTGATAGTTATTTTACAGGGCCGCTCAAAAGAATAAGAATATATGAAACGAATATAAACTAAATTCGGGATTGGTAGATCGCTGATGGTACTGTAATTTTAGGATGTTGTTACAGTCATCCGCAGCATGTTTTCAGAGTTTCGTTCATCTAACGAAACACTACCTGTCTCACTCCTTTGTCTGTCCGTCTGTCGCAGAGCCCGTTCTCAGAAACTAAATATATCGGAGATTTGAAAATTTGCATACTTATAGCTGAACACCACACATCAAACAGCAAATAATAAAATTTTGAAAAAGTCTAATATTTAAACCTCTTGGCTCTAACTTGTGTATTTTAAGCAATTTTTCTAACTCAGTCCCTAATTAAGTTGGAGACTTGAAAGTTTGCGCACTTATAGCTGCACACTTGCGATAACACGATAAATCATAAAATTTTGAAAAGTCATATTTAACCCTCCAGTCTCTAACTTCTGTATTTTAAGCAATTTTTCTAACTCAGCCCCTAATTAAGTTGGAGACATGAAATTTTGCAAACTGCCGTTTTAAATGTGATATGAATTTTTTATCTGATTCATTTTTCTAGACATTTTATCATAAGGTCATATTCTCAATTATCATTAGTAGATTTTTTATATAATAACTTATTCTGGTGAAATTTCATAATCGGGTTCATATTGGCGTATGTTAGCTTGCATGATTTGCTGAATAAATATGCATGGATTTGTAAATTACTTCAAATGACACTTTTACAGCTCAAAAGTTATGCAGACGATATATTCAAATCTTGTGTCATATTTTATGTTGCAATCATAACCGATTTCTTTTATTTAATACATGCTAAATACAGCTCAACTTGTGCAGAATATGTTTGAAAACAAAACAATACAGCGTATGTAGTGGCCAGCATACACTCATCATTTAAATTCGATCGAGCATATCTAAAACACACTCTAACGAAGCATTGCATGCCACTGTTGATGTATTCGCTACTTTGATACTATATCAGATTTTGAGGAGAGAATTCCTTAACTGTTATCGACAACCTCATTGCATCCGTGGAAAACAGATATTGTACAATATTAACTATTCCGGGGGAGCACACACCGTATAAAGTATCGTCCATTCTTTATAAACATCATATATTTGTCATTTAAAGTTACTGAAATTGGTGCGGAGCGTCTGATTATGCTGTTGACATCATTTTATACAGTTAAAATTCCGATATAAGATAATTTAGTGTTTCATTTTCTATTTTACTTTTAATATATTGCGCACTTTCAATTTTATATCCATGCATGGCTGTCTTGCATGGTTTAATTTCCCATTTTTTTAAACAGTGTATACGAATTTATATATAAAATTTTGTAATTCTACAATTCGTTTATTTTCATCATTTCATTTTATCGCGGTATATGGACAATTAAAGATAACATCTCATTTTCTTTGCTTCCATATGTTATTATTAAATCTATGTTCTCAGCAATATCGCTCAGACTAATCCCTCTGAGGGAAGTCCTAGTTGTATGTATGTATCTATTATATTTATTGTCTGAGCGAAGCGAAGGCTAATACTCAGCGACACATAGAGCTACGATTGATATTAACGCCATGTCCTACTAAATAAAAAGCCTAATAAAAACCTTTCGTCAAGCATAACTCAAAAAATATTTGTCGGATTTCGTTTCTGATTGCACCAGAAGGTACCTGTGAGGGTCGCCTTCTGAATGCACATACTACGAAAAATAAGTTCCAAACCGTTTAAAAATTATGTTAAAAAAACTGATAAAAAAGTAGAATTTGTCTGCATACGTCACAGAAATTTGGTGTGCGTCACTGTCACAGATTGATGTTTTCGCAGACAACTGGTTTGAACACATGGAACAAATAAAAAAAATACGCACGCAGTAATATTGAAGTGCCATAAAACATATTTAAATTTAATCAAACAGGAAAATAAATCTCTTTGTTTTTCTATTAAAAAAAAAAGGCATACAAACTTTGATTGAACTCTCAATAGCATTTTTTTATTCGTCAAAAGCATATTTTATATTTCGCGTGTGAAAATTAGAAACAATTATATGATGTGTAATAAAATATTTTGCTTTAAAGCATCATTTCTTCTTATTTTCTTTCTTTTTTTTTTACATGCATTCCTGTTGACATAGAGTTGGCATACTTCCTGTTGACATAGAGTTTTGAAATTTGGAATATATATGTATTCCTGAGGGCAATATATGAATTTGACATTGATTTTTTAAAATTCGATCCCCAAGGGGGCAACGGTGTGTGTGTGTGTGGGGGGGGGGGTGAATTACTTAATGGTTACGTTTGATTTTCTATAGAGAAATCAGCATTAGCTTCAACAATGAGTATTTGTTGAAAAGTACTAATGACAGGGTTACCACGATATCGCCAAACTTTCGCCAACGTGGCGAAATTTCTCCAAATTTGGCGACAAAAAAGTTTATATATATATGAAGCCAACTTGGAGCTACCTTGGCAAAATTCCCATTTAAATCCATTTATCTTCCATAATTGAACTCACCGAATTTAAATTAAACTCCGTGCATTTAACGTTTTTTCAAGACTTTTCTAATATTTAGTGCATTTAAAAAACATATATTTTCTAAATTTTTGTGAATTTTAATGAAAGCATGATTTTTAAAAAAAAGCAATTTCCATTTATATTAATTTCTTTTTAGTCTTTAAAAATGAAATTGGTAGTTTTCCTGTATAAGGGGCTTGACGAGGTAGAGAAAATGGGTTTGGCGCTTATGCTTTTTATGCGTATTTTCGTGCAACTTATTCATTGTTTCACATACTCTAGCAATTTTCTAAAGCTTTATGCGATTTCTTTTGTGTTAACAAGCCACTTACCAGTTTTTATATACAAACGAAAGTAAATTGTATATGAAAAGCAATGATATTATATATATAAATAAAATGTTTATATTTATGTCACAGATGCCATAAACGCACCGCGTTTGGCGTGATTTTTTTTATGTCAATTTGCCAAAAACGTCGTTTTCGAATACCAGTTACATATAGCGTGCTATAACAGTACGTTATTTTTTATATAAATAGGAAAACAAAATAAAGTGATAAACAAAACATTTTCTATTATTTTTAAAAGGAAATAACAATCAATAAATGATATAATTATAGAACAAAACAATTTATAATAGCGTTATATATGGTTACATCAGTGGTGGCTCGTAACTTGCATTTTGGGGAGGCACTAAATCCTTAGCTGCCAAATTTATTCTTCTCTTACCACTATTGCTTTAAAAGAAATCTTTGTGATATTTGTTGGCAGAATATTCGACCATTAAACAAGGAAATCTTTTTCTTTCAAAAAATAATGGTAAAAAAGATTACAAATGTCCGCCATGTATTTAGTGACCCAAAATATGACAGTCACGAGCCGCCAGTGGTTACCATGTCAAGCAAAATAACGCCACTTTGACTCCAATTAGGTACCTCGGTGCGTATATGACATCTGTGCCATATTTACTTGTAAAAGAATAAGCATAAACGTTCATCAGGTTTGTTTTCATAGCTATTCATATGTTTTTGCAACAAATATCACTTTTTGAGACGAAACTGCACAAAGATTGAAAAAAACTAGAAAACGGGAAGTCTGTTTTTTCAGAATTTAGTGTCACCCTCGATGAAAATAAAATATATAAATATGGGTAGTACAAAATATATTTCCGTTTTAAGACTTAAAACTTACGCTTTTATTTTGTACAGAATGAAGTCATCCGCATCCGCTGAAGATTTCTTCATTTACGATAAAGTCTTAAACAACTTCTACAGTAAAGTACGTATAGGACGTCACTATCGCTGAATAATACACAAATCCAAAAAAAAAAAAAAAAAAAAAAAAAAAGATTTCGTCATTCAAGAAACTCTACAAAAAAAAAAAAAAAAAAAAAAAAAAAAAAAAAAAAAATCGGCTATCTCATCATTCATATGCCCCCATTTGTTTGTAATATTAATATAGATACTTGAAATTAAATTTTGAAAAATAAATCATTCATTTATATTTTTTCAAAATAGCAAGTATTTTAATTACATTTTTTTAAAGTTGTTAAGGGAAAAAGGCAACAAAAAGGTATAATTACTACTTTACAACTATTTTCCCCTTACTTTCTAAAGAAATGGAGTACTTGAGGTACCAAAATTAAACAAATGGCCCTAAAAACTACAAAAAAAATTAATATTTCAAAAATAAATTGAGATGCAGTTTTCAAACAAATTGTACTTAAAAATACTTTTTCTCCCCAATACGACGGTATAAAAATTGAAAATGTGCGATGTTTAGAAGTTAAAAATCTTAAAATAGTAGAATAGAGAAGATTAAGTTAAATTGAAATTAAATTGCATTACAGTATTTGGTACTACTTAGTTATCCCGTCGACCAAAAACTTATCGCCAAACTATAAGATTGAATGCCAATAACGGTTGATCGTAAATGTCGCATTCTAAATACCTTATTACCATGCATTTAATTATTTTCATGGTACTTCGCTGTTATATGGACTTTGGCGCTGTTGTAAAAAGCACGCAATTCAGGGTTAAGAAAGTGAGATTTTTTGCCAAATGACTATAAAAATAAAACAGAATAAGTATTATACGGGTTTATATATATATATTTAAAAATGCATCTGCTAACACGTATTAAGTTATTTATGTTTGTATATAATCTAATATATAAAAATGGAAAGCCAAAATTGTGAAAAGATACGTACATGTGTATTAAAACACGGCCGAGGCAAATAAAGTAATCCGGAATCGAAATTATTTATAGTTAATATTTAATTAATAAAAAACCACCAATTTAACAGCAATTGCTTATCAAATTTAAACATTTTTCGTTATAGCCAGTTTCCAACAATTAAAATACACAATAAAATTCTTACTACAACAATTAATTTTCTTCTGCAAGATTTCCACGTGAAAAATGAAAATGAAATAAATAGTTTGCCGAATTAAAAAAAAAAAAGGTGGATATTACGTCATAAGTTTTCTATTCTAAGATATTCACGTGAAAAATGAAAATGAAATAAATAGTTTGACGAATTTAAATGAAACTGAATATAACTTCATAACTTTTCTATTTCAATGTTCCCACGTGAAAAAGGAAAACATTACGTTATATTGGAAATATAAAGGACGTGGTGAATATCGTATAACGTCATATGAGTGTGAAAAAACGTATTGAAACATGGTAAAAACCCGATTATGGAAATATTGGCGTATTTTAACATTATTGCTCCAATTATAAATTGAAATACGTTCATTTTTAGCTGTATTCTTTTGTGTCTGTTATATACATTTATACATTTTTATATTGTGTTTTCATTTGATTCATGCGTACAACACTTCGACTGCTTTTTTTTAATGTTTGTTTTATGTTGTATGTTAAATTTTGATATTGATTTTTCAGAACAAACATCCTTCAAATTCTGGGCAACGCCGGGCACTTTAGTTTGTAACAGATAAATGGCTTTTGTATCTGTATATCTAATGCTAATATTATAAAGCGTTATAATATTATAAAGTGTACAATATTATTAATGTTTGTAAGTGTGTGAGGTGTTCTCTGAAACTACATAGCCAACATAAAATAATGTTGGTGACCATCTCTGCTCCGAAAAAGAGACTGTATTTTATGTCAGTGCAACAACCTACATCGCAGCAGGAGCAAAAAAGTTCTAAAATTGCGATTTTTGTGATATTGATTGGGTTAGAAACTTTAAATTCGCTGTGGTGGTTACTTTTAAGATGTAAATACTCGTTATGTACGCCCTCTAAAAGGTTCGAAAATTCAATTTGAAAGATAAACGTAAAAATTTCTAGAAAGGTTCTAAATTATGATTTATTTGGAATACTGAAATTTCTGGGATACTGTTGGGGTTAGAAACTAGAACTTTGACATGACAGTAATTTATAAGATGTAAATGCTTGTTGTAGAACGAATTCTAAAAAATCGAAAGACTAAACAAAGCGGAAAAAGATCTAATGATGATCTAAGTAACGAAGTACCTGGAATTATTAGGAATATAAACATGAAAATCGACATGGCTGTATTTATCATGACGTAAGTTCTCGCAATAGAACAATTTCTAAACATTTCGCTACATAAAACACTGCAGAAACAAAAAACTTTCGAAAATTTTCTATGTCTGTGTTACAGCTGAGCCCAAAAACTTGAAATTTTGCTTCGGGTTAGTTTTAAAATATAAAATTGTTTCTATGAATGGTTTCTAAAAAATTTAAAATTTAAAAAGATGAAATGAAAGGAAAGCGATCTCAATTACCATTAATTTGGAATTATTAGGTATAGCAACTTTAAATATTTAATAATGCTGCATTTTCTCCACAAAACGTGCAATTTAAATGCAACGAAAATGATAGATACCCACCTAGCATTAAATAAATTGTGTAAATATTGAATAAAGACCTGTATGAAACAGTGAGTAGGTTGCCAAAATGTACTTGTTACAGTGTTCCTTCTCTAGGATTTCTCTCTTTCGCCAAGGCCACTAACAGAGGGCCGTTTTAAATGTGATATGAACTTTTTTTTCTGATTCATTTTTCTAGACATTTTATCATAAGGTCATATTCTCAATTGTCATTAGTAGATTTTTTATATATTAACTTATTCTGGTGAAATTTCACGGGTAAATTAATCGGGTTCATATTACCGTATTTTAGCTTGCATGATTTGCTGAAAAAATATGTATGGATTTGTAAATTATTTCAAAAGACAGTTTGACAGCTCAAAGGTTATGCAGACGATATAGTCAGATCTTGTGTCATACTTTATGTTGCAATCATTGCCGATTTCTTTTATTTAATACATGCTAAATACAGCTCAACTTATGCAGAATATGTCTGAAAACAAAACAATGCAGCGTATGTAGTGGCCAGCATACACTCATCATTTAAATCCGATCGAGCATATCTAAAACACACTCTAACGAAGCATTGTATGCCACTGTTGATGTATTCGGTACTTTGATACTATATTAGATTTTGAGGAGAGAATTCCTTAAATGTTCTCGACAACCTCATTGCATCCGTGGAAAACAGATATCGTAGAATATTAACTATTCCGCGGGAGCACACACCATATAAAGTATAGTCCATTCTTTTTAAACATCATATATTTGTCATTTAAAGTTACTCAAATTGGTGCGGAGCGTCTGATTATGCTCTCGACATCATCTTATATAGTTAAAATTTTGATATAAGATAATTTAGTGTTTCATTTTCTATTTTACTTTTAATATATTGCGCACTTTCAATTTTATATCCATGCGCTATCTTGCGTGGTTTGCTTTCCCATTTTTTAAACAGTGTGTACGAATTTATATGTAAGATTTTGTAATCCTACGATTCGTTTATTTTCATCATTTCAATTTATCGCAGTACATGGACAATTAAAGATAATATCCCATTTTCTTTGCTTCCACATGTTATTATTAAATCTATGTTCTTAGCAATATCGCTCAAACTAATCCCTCTGAGGGAAGTCCTAGTATATACTGTTAACTGCTGAATGCAGGCGTTATTTGTGTGTTATATTATATATTATAGTATGTGTGTTTCATAGATTAATATAGCTTAGCTGTAAATAGAAATGTCGATATCATCAACTTTACAGTAAACTCAAAATAATTTATTTCTAAACTTTTGTATGGTTTTAGATCGCTCTTTCAAATTATAAACACAAGAATATTCTATGTCACTGGAATGCAGTGAATAATGACAAAATACTCCAAAAACTACTAACTTCGTGGAAGCCAAATGGAAAGACAGTTAATTAGAGTTCTCAAAAGCCTACGTATAAAATTTACAATCATCGTTCATTTTCGTATCTTGACACTTCAGGCGAGAAAATATCACATTACTGCAAAATGGAGATTTAATATATTTAAAATATTGGTAGATAGAGTATATGTGATATATTATGACACAGACGCTTAGTCTCCTACTATCATATTTAATTAAATAGTCTTTTGATTTCTAGTGTTTGAGTAGCAACTTTTTGAATGCATGAGTTTTATTCACTTATTGTTCAATGTCTGTGTAATATGTATATTAAAACGCTACACAGGAAAATAAGTGAAAGTAAGAAAAATGAAAAATAAAATGCAAAATATGTTGTTACGGGTCTTATTTTCATTTATTTAAAATTTTAGCTTTTTAATTTACATAAAGTGATAAAATACTTTTAACAAAGCAAACAATTACCTTTATTTAATCATATTAGACATATATTTCATTGCTCCGACGGCAAAATTCTCAATAATAAATATGATACACATATTTTCGCAAAAATTATTTTAATTTAAAACAGGTAAACTAAAATCACGTGAACTCAAGCATAATGAAATTAACTGCAATATTTAAAATGGGTATTTGTAAACGTGAATTATTTAATACTATTGTTTCATTTGTCTGTAGATCATCTTTTTTCCATTTGTATGATTATACCATATCCATATTATTATATTTCCATTATTATATTTCCATATATTTATTATTGAGGATGTTGCCATCGGAACAATGAAACATATGTCTAATATGAATAAATAAAGGTAATTTTTTGCCTTGTTAAAAGTATTTTATCACTTTAAGTAAATATTAATTTAGTTTGATGTATTCAAGTGATCTTCATATAATTATTAGCCTTTTTTTAATTTTTCAAACTCATTTAACAGAATTTGTTTATATATTAGCGATGTTGTGGATTTTGTGGATTTTTCTTAATGAAAAAGCTACGCAATTTCCTAATACTATTACGTCGCTTACTTAATCTGTCATTGAATGAGGATAACATTTCTATTTAGAAATAGGAAAAAGAAAAATCTGAATAAAAAAAAATCTGCTAAGTAGGCATTGTAACATTATTCCACAAACGTTATCTCACGTGTTTATAATATTTCCGAAGATTGGTGAACACATTATTGAAGGTTAGAAACTTACTATTTAATTGTACCCTTGTTTCAAACTATTAAATCAGTTTTATTTTTCGAACTTATCTTTATTAAGGGGTCTCAGGACTCTTAAAACTGGAAAAATCGAAAAAAATTACCATTTTCAACATATAATATCTTAAAATGTAATTAATTTTAAGACAAAATTTTATATTCGGATGAAATACATAAGTATGTTCTTTCATTTCATGTATTTGAAAAATTACAAGACGCAGAATTAGAATTTACAGTGGGCTCCAAAATATCAGACATTTGACGAGCGGAAAATTGGCATAACAGATTATGCGCACGATTACAAAATAAATTTTGCAACTAGAAAGAAAATTTTGGGTTCTACTTATGCTTCATATTATAATAATTACTCTGAAACCAAATAAATTTGCATTTAAAGCATTTTTCTATTTCTAATACAAAGTTGTATTTAGTTAATGCAAAATTTAGAAATTTTCAACAGTATAATCACCTATAAAGAATATATTTCAGAACAATAAAAAGGAAATTTTAGGTTGAGTTTATACAGACTAACATGAAACATATGTTTTGAAAATTTCATGAAAAAAAATTCAGAAGTTTTTGAGATATTGTGCGCGTTATGCCCAAAAAAGTCATTTAGAGAAAATTGACTTCAAAGTTTCTGAAACGCCGCTTCAGCTATTGAACGTGTATAATTCTAAAAGCCATAACTTCTGTTCTAATAGGAATTTCAAGGAAACATTTATATCAAAATGTTCAGAAAAGATAGTAGTTTAATATCTAAAAAAATTAAAATTTCGAAAATTTTAAAGCTTTAAGAGTCCTGAGACCCCTTAAACATAAACTGCATATTTTTTTGCAAATGTTTTAGTTGCAACCTTTTTTAGTTTTTTATACACGAAACAAATTAATTAAAAAGCTAAAACTCATAGAATTATTTCATTATAAAATTCTCGCCAATGAATTTATATAGATATATATATATTTTTTTTAAATCGCGGTTTTTTTTTCTTATCTTTGCGTATACATTATTTAAACTTTAGTACAAAGTACCTTGAAAATGTAGATTGGTTTAATTACTTTTTATGTAAATATGATTAGGTTTTTTTCTCTTATGTGGTATACGGTTTGACCTCGAAAATGAGGCAACTTCAAAAATCCGTCATCAAAATCAACTTCGACTCCCCTTTTTTTACACTTCCTACTAAGGGGAGAAAGAAAAATAGCAATTCTTTATAAATTAAAAACTTCAAGATCAAAATCTTTGGATTGCCAGGCAGCGTTGTCTCTAACGCTGTACTAAATAGAATTGCCAATAACTATGATCAGGGGAATGAACACGAGAAGCCAGCAGACGAAAAGGTGTCACTGGGAAAATGCATAAATTCGACTGGAAAATTAATACATGTTTTAACCGCTTGGGGACGAGCGTCTTTTACAGAATTTTTAAACTTTAATCACCGGTTTTTTAAAGCAGAAATTTTTGCCTAATTGAATCGGAAAAATGCTCGGATTAAATAAGGCAAAATTTACAATAAAAATGTTCAGGTGAGAATAAGCCCCGATTTTGAGCCACTTACGCTTCACGAATACCGGTCGCTCGTCCCCAAGGGGTTAAAGAAACAAGACTGCAGTATCCGAATTCAGCAATCTTCATTTATATAAAATCCGAGAAAAACTTGTTAAAGAACGGCCGAAAAATTTGAAGAAATTAAAATTGACATTGATGTTTTGGAAATTAAGCGAAAAAAAATAATTGCACTTTTTTTTTTTTTGTAACATAGAAAATATTAATTAAAGTTAGTTTTTGTTTAATATTTAATTTTCCCTAATTAATTTCCCTTTTTTAATAAAAGCACCATTGAGAATGCCGAAATTAATTTTGAGTTTCTTTCTGATTTACGAAATTTTTCAAAAATCCCGCTTAGTCTCGGTCTCGAGAATGCCAAATTTTTGAGATTATACTGTATACATGATATTGTGTTCAGTAACATATCTAACAAAATAAACATGCATAAAAAAGACTTATTATTTTCATTATAAATTATTTTATAGCGATTACAACGCCCTCTTAAATCTTGTATTTCATAACGAAAGAGTATATACAGGGCGATTAAAAATACATTTACAAAATAACATGGCAAATCAGGCATACAACAAGGATAAAATATCACATAGGAACATACGACCGCAAACCACCTATTTAGTCGCAAATACAGGGTATTTGATCCTAACTGATACCGGTTTGAAGGTAATAATTTTGAGAAAAGAAAAACATTGTAATGGAAATGCACCGACATGTACCTTGTTTTGTGTGCAATATGATAACATTACGAAAATATCTGGAAAAGCATGTCTCTGAAGCAATCGATGATACAGTATGGATTGATAATCCAGTCCAAAATGTGCAGCGTCCAGTGCAGATTGCTTACGCGTATAATATAAACTTCTGTCCATTCTGTTTGGTGTTGTCACATTTACAACAAAAGTGAGAATGTCTGTTAAATATTTTATTATAATATACTTCAGTTTTCTAAAAGTTATAAACGTAAAACCAAATAAAGTTAGGATGAAACACCATGTATCTGTGACTAAATAACTGTTTTGCGACCCTATGTTCCTATGTGATTTTTCATCCTTGTTGTATGTCTGATTTGCCATGTCATTTTGTAAACTTTTTTTTTTTTAATCATTCTGTATATATAAGTGGTAGGTAATTTAGGAGAATTTTGGACTATGTGTATAAACTATAACATTTTAAAACTGAGCGTACCGCTTTAGGCTGATCACTTACCGGGAGAATTTGCTGTATACCATCTCAGCGATCACGGTTAAAAAAAACGAGTAGTGCACTATAAGCCACTACAATTAATGGGTTGTAGCGAAACAGGTTTAGTTTTTAGCATAAAACTTCACCTAATAATTTTATAAATATCTTCCTATGATTGTTTAGACTCTTTTCTGTAACAAGAGTTACATTCAAATGTTAATAGGTTTGTTACAAATTACGAGTGTATATGCTACAGTATATCATTTAAAACTATTAATAGAACTTCTGGAATATATTTTTCTGAAGTCAATTAAGGATAAACACGTTGGTTTCAAAACGCTGTGTCAAAATTATTAAAAATATGTGAATTTGAATGTTTTCTAACTTTTATATTACAGCGATTTTTGTTAATAAAATGTATGATAAATAATTGTTTTTTTTATGCAACAAAAAACTTTTTCAATATTTTTTCTTCCATTAAACAATGGTACAGTTTTGATCTCATATAAGTAGTATTTGTAATGCTTCAGAACTAGTTAGAATTATCCTTTTTAAAATATATTCATTGGCCAGGAGTTAACAGCCGAAGAAATTTCCAAAAATCACTATTTACAATCAACCATTTTTATTCTGTTCATTTCATTGGGCCGAAAAGCGAAATTCGATTACATGTCTTAAATTTGAGATTTATTTATATTTTATTGCTTTATTTATTAATTGATGGATGTCTGAATTCCATTATGGAATTCAGACATCCAATTAAAATAATCTGGAATAAAATAAATGAGCTATTTATATTAATTTAAATTCAAACGGATTTACCTTTTGCAATCATCTACATGCGGAAAAAATCATGCTTGGAAATTAATTTAAAAACAATAAAAATTCAGGAAATGGCGATACAGTTTTTAAAAAAATTGCATTTGAAAGTACTTTTTTTCCACTCAACGGTGTGAAAATTGAACATGTGCTGTAGAAGGTTAAAACATCGAAATTTTTAGAAGATTAAAAAATCGCAATAAAAGTTTCTAAAAGTTAAATTTATTCTTCTTCTGTTGCCACCATTAAATTTACGTCAGCATTACGGATAGACACGTTTGTCCTTTATAATATAGATACTATTGTTTATATAAACTCCCCCCCCCCCGAAAAAAACAAGGAGAGTAATAAGAAGAGAACGTGTAGGATATGATATTAGCACATCTTTTCCAATCCATCTGTAAAATAAACTTTTAATTCACTGCTTAAATTCATAAACTAGTTCCGCAAATTTTAAAATCTGCAATGAAGAAAATACTTTTTGCTTATACTATATAATTCCACAATCATTCATGTGCGTTTCTGGGAAACTTGTAAAACAGATTTGAGGTTGCGCAATGGGGGGAAGAATTAAAAACGTTCTTTTCAATTTACTGGATTACAATTAAAAAAATAATAACAAAATAAATGAAAAACTCCAAAACAATTCATACTTATCATAAATTCATATGAACTTCAAAATTCATTAATCAAAATTGATTTCAAAATTTTAAATTTCTATGATAAATTTATCCGCATTTATACTTGTTGTTACTAAGCAGTTTTTTACACAGTTAAAAAAACTTTGTTCAGCAAATGTGTTCTTATATTTTAAGATTTTTTAAGAATGAGAACAAAGAAAAATAGTTCATAAATAAACAATACGAAAAAAAAACGAAATATAAATTCCTAAAAAGAAAGATTTTTCTTCTTTTTCATCTGGTTTTGATTAAATATTAATATATTACAGATTTCGCTTTAACATTTTTACGAAATTCCTAAACTCTTAAATCAATAAAGTACAAAAACAATAATTATTCTAAAACTTTATACCTGGCTTAAAGAATCTATTAATAAATTCTATTGAAAATAAATATTTAAGCAACATTTTATTCAAAGAAAATATATTCAGCATTAGCTCTTTGCATCGAGTCTCGTATTGGATATGCATTTTCTTTTCCGTTCGTCTCAAAAACAGTTTAAATTTTGAAAACGAGGAAAACATTTATTTTCAATAAAACCATTCGATTAGATTACAAAAAGATATCAATTTTGTAATCAAAATAGTAATGCCATTGATCGGTAGTATTTTGAAATTGGCTGTTTATTCAAAAATATCCTGCGAAAAGTTAGTAATATTGATTTGCAGTTTTTACATATGCAATTCAAAACCGTTTCTTCTAATAGATATATATATATATTTTCGATGTTTTCCTTTAATGCAATAATTTATGTATGTTTAAACAATATTTGTTCAGAGAAATTGCAAAAAAAGTATTTTTTTTTTTTTAGAAAATAATAAATTTGTATCTGGGAATTAATACAATAAGTAAGAATAAAGTAAAAGCAATTTATTGAGAATTGTAATATCTTTATATATTCAAATATCTTTGTATCTTAAATATCAGTATATTATCTGTACATAGTAAATTAACATCTTTATGCCAGAAATGTACTCATCGAAATCACAGCAGAACACAAAAACATTGTTGTATAGGGGAAGGTTGAGTAATATCGGATAGGGAGTTGTACCGTACAAGCAATGTTTCAAGCTTTGACCGCTGTTACCAACGCCTTCCATGCGACTGTCGTATTTATTAAGCCAGAAGGAAGATACTCAAGCCATACTGGACCGAGCAGTCTGTTTGTTTACAAGTAATAGTAAAGTTTTTTTTTTTTCGATTTTTCTACTCCATGGAGATAACGTTAGAGCTCCGTAGCTTTTGTGAAAGGAAGTAAAACAATGTTGATTTTAGTGTTTTGATGGATGTATTGGTTACACTGTAAAAAAAAATCTGTGAAGTTACTAAAGTTTTTCTAGGAAACTTGGATTCCTAGAACTTTTCATGTAACGGCAACAACAAAATTTCATGTAACAGACACACTTTTGCGCCGAAAATCAAAAAATCTGTAAGGTTACTAAGAATTTTTTTGGAAACTGGGATTCCGAGAACTTTTCATGTAACTGCAGCCAGGGTTACAAATAAAAGTTTAGAAAGATTACTGAAATTTTAGCAGATTCATTTGTAAAGTTACAGATTTTTGTAGCTTTACAAAAACTAGTTTTGTAGATTTGCAGCTTTTTTCGTACAGTTACAGGTGAAAGTTTAGTAAGCATGTAACTTTACATCTGTAGAACTACAGATTTTTTTTTACAGTGTACTAGGCTTTAAACTGTATGTCACAATGTCTAGACCTGTCAATACGCTTGTGATAAGTCATCAAAGTGTCGGAGCGCAGCGTTCGGTTTCTATCGGACAAACCGTTGGAGGTTTAAATCGGACAAAAGTTTGCTGGTTTAAAAAGTTAAATTCTTAAAATTTCTCTGTTTTATTGTAGGATGGAGAAAGTACGCCACACTGTAAAAAAAATCTGTAAAGTTACTAAAGTTTTTCTAGGAAACTGGGATTCCTAGAACTTTTTATGTAACGGCAACAACAAAAATTCATGTAACAGACTCATTTATGCACCGAAAATAAAAAATCTGCAAGATTACTAACAAATTTTTAGGAAACTAGGATGCCTAGAGCTTTTCATGTAACTGCAACCAGGGTTACAGATAAAATTCTAGTAAGATTACTATAATTTTAGCAGATTCATTTGTAAAGCTACAGATTTCTGTAGCTTTACAAAAACTAGTTTTGTAGATTTACAGCTTCTTTTGTACAGTTACAAATGAAAGTTTAATAAGCATATAATTTTACATCTGTAGAACTACAGATCTTATTTTTAAAGTGCATGCGTGGAAGAAAATCACATGAAAGAAAAGCTAAATGAAAAGTCCGTATTTCTGAAACATCAATCAGGGAAGCTAGTTAAATATACTATTACTCAATGATAAGTGTACCGGGTGCCGCAGAACCTCTTGTCTCAAATTTGAAAATCACATGAAAAAAGCTACATAAAAAGTCCGTCTTTCTGAAATGTCAATCAGGGAAGATAGCTAAAGATTTTGCTAGTCAAAGATATTTGTACTGGGCACCGCAAAACCTCTTGTCTCAAATTTCATGAATAAGGTATAAACATAGCAATAGATGAAGAAACATAGAAAGCAAACGTCTCGGTGATAGGCCTAATTAGCCCTGAATCTTCTCATAAGAAAATTTCAAAGAAAAAAATGAAATTATATCTCATCGCCGTTTAAAAATGAACTTGAGAAGAGAAAAACAGAGAAACAAGGAAAAGAACAAATCGCAGAGCGGATAAGGGATGAAAAACGCTTTTAAGGAAAGAAAAAGGAGTTGAAATTCGAATAAGAAGTTAAAGTGAAACCGATAAACGTGTAGTCCACAACAAATATAGCAACAATATGTTGTTTCTAAATCCAAAAATGATATTTTTTCAAGCACAACATAATGTCCGATGGAACCCTCCAGAGATCATAAAAGTCAAATTACAAGGTTTATAGCAAGTCAAAGAAAACCCAAGAAAGATAATTCTAAGATCTTTTAAAAGAAATCAGCATTTTGAAGTATGACTGTAACAAGTTAAAGTTTTCATTAGAGTAGTAAATATTCAAATTTAACAATACAATTGCTTTTTATTCGAAATAGCTTACGTGTCCGATACTACTCAACTTTCCCCTATGTTTTATCTAATCATTTTTTTTTTACATTGTAGGCATTACAAATTTGACTTAATAAGCCTTAAGTTTTAAAAATGAAATCAGCATCTGAAATAATCAGTAGTTGTATTTTACGTAGTTGTTTTATACTTTCCAATTATTGCGTTCTTTTAAGGACACTTTTCCATAATTCGATACACTGTTAGTTCTATTAGATGGTTATACAATAACATGGGCTAAATGGGATTACAGGAGGTCACAAAATAGTTTGATATGTTTACTATGTTTATTGTTTACATTTTCCTTTGTTTACTAATTCCCTTCGCATATTTTTTTGTTTCCGTTTAAAGAAGAATCCTTTTATACATAGATTCCGTTTTTACATATTTTACTGTAGACTTTTTTTCAAGCCTTTGAAATATTACAATTACAGTGGTGTACGAAATTAAGAGAATTTTCAGATTCTGTGAATTATCTGCAGAACTACTGGACAGATTTTAATGAAATTTGGTATGAACATAGTTGATATAAGGCAAATCAAATAGCCATTCAACAGTTATAATGTGCAACCATGATCATGCGTAAGACTCATCAGCCTCAGAAGTTATAAAAAAAAAAGCTTATAGTATTGAATCAAAAAATGGATTAATATCCGTATCACACTCTGACTTTGTGACCGTCGATGTGACGTCATGTGACGTTTATGTGAAGGCATATTGACTAGAATGTGAAGCCGTTATGTCCGTTCTAGACCTCGTTTGTGACGTCACTGTGTGACCACTTTGTGAAGTCACCTTCTGACAAACTTGTGAAAAGTGTGTCATTTGTGACTATTTTAGCATTAACTTTGTGGCGAAAGCGACAAGGCTTTGAAGTCACATGGTGACCAATTTGTGATATATGTGTCATTTGTGACGAAATTGTCATTAACACTGTGATGATTCTGTAAAGATTTAACTCCTCTTGACGATTCTCATACAATTTAAAAGATACAGGATCTTCTGAAATTATAATTACTGCTTTCCACCTTTCTGTTAGAATTGGTTTGGAGTCCGAAAATCGTATACTCACAAATTATGAACAAATACTGTATAATATGTATAAATAGTCATATACAGTATAGAGACTTTCTTCTACAGAAAAGTTTAAAATTCAATTTGCTCACATTCATTACACCAGTAACAATTTCTTTTTTTTTTAATATTTGAAGAATATTCCCTTTCAAAAATATTAATGCATTTTCTCCGTACATGCTAAAAATTGCACATCTTTAATTTTATTTATAACTAACACACAGTGAGTATTTTCTGTTGATGTGGTGAGCCAGGTAAAAAGAAAAAAAAATTTCTAAATTTGTTGTAGCTTATTGAAACTTCTTTGACTTTAAGTATTTTTGGACTCTCTTTAAAAGCTTTTAATGACTTTAACATCCAAAGCTACCAGCACATATGTAAAACTGTACAGCTTCCAAATATTTCTGAATAACGCTGATGTTCAAGCAAAATTATCTTTTATTGTAATTTTTCCAACTGAGTGAATAAGTGCCCAGGTCAGGCTTTAAACTACAGATCTTTGGCGCAAGCTGCCAATGGTCTGTGAATTGAGTTATTCTGGATAAGTCTGAAGTACACAATTCACCAAGTGAATGTGAATCTGTACTTATTATTATTATACAACTTATATAATAATACTTTAATTATATTTCAGGCTTCCCGTATAAATAACACATATTATTCGTATGAGTATATAATAAAATTTTTCTGAATGAATTGTGTCCGCCAAATTTCTCCAGTATAGCTCAGTTGTCAGGGTGTTGGTAGCATACGCAAGGGTCTCGGAATCGAACCCTGACCTAAACACTTTTTGACTCAGTAAGAAAAATTAAAACTCATTTGATTACTTTACCAATTAAAATCATTCTCTTAAAGTTAATATAGAATTGGCTTTGGATAAAACTACGTGAAGTTTATGCGCAGTACTTGTAACATACAAATTTCAGTTAAAAATCTTGAGTATAAACAAAGGCGATGCAACTACTTCTGGAATTACGCTTTGGTAGTTCCTTATTATAGTGGCCTGTGCATGTACACTGGTTATCAAAAATTCAAGTGTCAAGTGCAGATTATTAGCGGCCTCCATTTTACGCCCTGTGTCCTGTGCAACATTTGGAAACAGTTTAAGGAAACTGTATCCATAGAGAGAAAGCCTGGACAAGATCGTCCAAGAGTCTGGACGGTCAACAAAGATCCTTGTTTGTCCATTACAGCGAGGTGGGAACAGGAGGGCAAATTTAACTACAACTTTGCCAAAATGGCAAGTAAAACCTTGGTGTAATCATACACTGGTTATCAAAAATTAAGGATAAGTCACAAAATGCTAATTTTTAAATACGCGAATGCTCAAAGGAAGTAATATAATTTGAATAATTACTGTCTCTGCAGAACAGCTAGTCCAAATAACATCTCATTCCGGTCACACATGCTCACAAGAGTCACAGTCACTACGGCGAAACAAAAAATAGGAAATTCCATACGTCTCTTTTATGAGTCTCAAATGACTACTATATGTGACTCCACTGACAGGTCACTGTGACTGGTGCTTTGTGGCGTGTCACCAGGTGAATTTACAATGTCATTTCATTGAGACTCTCGTGTGACTGTCATCTGGAGACTCAATTTCAAAGTCATTGTGAACGTTGCATTATGATAAATCACCAAATAACGTCAAATTAAAGTCACATGGTGACTTTTCACCACTTTGCACAGTGGTGACTTTACAGTAGGGTCTCTGTCACCATTTGACAAAGTCATGTGACATTATTTGGTGATTTATCATAATGCAACGTTCACAATGACTTTGAAATTGAATCTCCTGGTGAGAGTCACACGAGTCTCAATGAAACGACATTGCAAAGTCACCTGGTGACTCGTCACAAAGCAGCAGTCACAGTGACCTGTCAGTGGAGTCACATATAGTAGTCATTTGAGACTCATAAAAGAGACGTATGGAATTTCCTATTTTTTGTTTCGCCGTAGTGACTGTGACTCTTGTGACCATGTGTGACCTGAATGAGATGTTATATGGACTAGCTGTTCTGCAGAGATAGTAATTATTCAAATTATATTACTTCCTTTGAGAGTTCGCGTATTTAAAAATTAGCATTTTGTGACTTTTCCGTAATTTTTGATAACCAGTGTATGATTACACCCAGGTTTTACTTGCCATCATGCCAAAGTTGTAGTTAAACTTGCCCTCCTGTTCCCACCTCGCTGTAATGGACAAACAAGGATCTTTGTTGACCATCTGGACTATTGGATGATCTTGTCCAGGCTTTCTCTCTATGGATACAGTGTCCTTAAACTGTTTCCAAATGTTGCACAGGACACAGGGCGCAAAATGGATGCCGCTAATAATCTGCACTTGACACTCTCCTGTTTCCAGTTTGTCCGCGATTTTCAACCTAATTCCCATCATACAAACGTTGGGGGTTATTATTTTTTACTGTTTTCTTTTGAATTTATCGATGTTGCGAAAACGTTCTAAGATATCCGGCGAGGTGTGCGAGCGAGCGAAACGCGAATATCGCCACGCTCCCTTATAAAGCTTTTTCCTCTACCCACTCCGCCCCCACACACGACTACGCGTACGTATTTGACACTAAACTTACATCTTTGTTTCAAAGCATTAATTTTACATTTCTTCCAGTACTTTGCATGACATTCGACAAATTACGCAAATTCTCTTAATTCTGTACACCAGTGTATTTTCAAATATAAGCGATAAACGAGCTTCCAGGACGGCAGTGGATGAAACCCAATTTATCATTCAACCGTGTTTGAGATAAATTATGCCGTATAAATTATGTAGAAAATTGTTTGGTGTGGTAACAAACATCATCATACGGTTAAATGTTGCGAGAAATTATGCTGGTTTCCTAGGACTCTAAATTAAAAGCACGGGAAAATGATTTGTTTCAGATACGTTTCCCTTTTTACTGACCCTTTAACAAAAATGTATTGTATGCATGTGGTCGGGATAATGTCTTTTTTCCGTTTTTGGAAGAATTTCTTTATACACAGATTCCAATTTTATGTAATTTACTCTACAATGCTTCTTTCAAATCCTTCATATATTATATTTTTTTATTATGTAAGCAAAAAATGAGGCGTCCAAATCCTTAGCGAATTTTATCACTCCATATTTATTATTCAACTGAATTTGCGATAAAATAATTTTATAAACGAATTAATCAGTTTGCTGCTATAATAATATCACTGTAGGTTGAAATGTGGCCAACAAATGACCCAAGTTTCTTTTGACTATAATTAAAATATATAAACAATTAAATTTAAAAAATCAAAAAACCCGACTGCGTAAAAAGCGAACTAATTAATTATTTCTCATCAATGTGAAACATTTTTTTTTCAATTCCTACTATTAGCTCGAACTCTTGCTATATATATCTTGTTCAAATTTTCAGTCGTTAATAAAATACTTATTATTCATCCAATCAAGCTCAAATTAATTTTTTAAACTTGTAGTGGATGACACTTGTGTTAATCCGGTTTTTTTCAAATATTAATTAATTAATTAAATTTAATTAATTAATTTTCAATAATCGAGAGAGCGCTCTTCTTGATCAATGTATTTTAAGTGCAACTCAAAAGGAAAGAAGAATGGGAGAAAAAAATTCTCTTATTGACCTAAGTAGGAATTGACTTAAAATATTTTTTTTATATTACTTGTTTATATTACTTACCTAATTTTTTTATTTACTTGTATTGATGACTTTTAAGTTGTGTTTAACTGTTAGTTCTTATTTATAAACACTGTTTTGATAAGATTTATAGATGTCTATGATGGTTAGAGTTGCAGTAAAGCTAGAGATCCACAATACATACACAACTTCCAGGTTGTATAATATTTTAACGGAGCTTCTAACTGTAAAATAGTCAATGAAACATCGTCTTCATTTTGAAAGACTTATCCAATGACATGCCACTCAATAGGGTGCGTAAATTTTTTTTTCGTCTGTACCGCCATTTTTTATTTTACGGCCGCCATTTTGAATTTATAAAAATAAAACCTAGCCTATAACCTTCGGGCCGTTAAGACGAATCGATAGAGACCTTAGTCACTAAAATGCATCCAGCCGTTGGGATGTTTCGAGGGTATAATGAAATCCACATACACAGATACGCATGAAACACATAACCCTTCTTTACAGTCGGGTAATAATTGGCATCTTTCATTTTTTACTATCACCTTTTAGAGACATGTATTGTACATTTTTCAAATAGAAAGTATTTTGTCTCAGTTTAAGGTAGAATTACTTCATAAACATATTCTGTTTTAATATATTTTGCTCCAGACTTTCTGTTGAAAACATTGACATATTAGAAGATTTTTTCAATGTAAGCAATAGATGAAGTGTTCAGAACGTCAATAAACAAACCCATTTTATCATTCAATTTAATTTGACATAAATTACTTCCCTCTAGACAACAATTAGTTTGCCACAGAACCAAGCATCATTACAGGTTAAAATGTATTCCCGATATGACGCTAGTTTCTTATGATTCTAAATGAAATGCACGAGAGTCCATTAACTTTCTCTCCTACAAATATTTCTGCATAATATTTTATGGACTATATATAGACCGGGAGACAACTGCACAGATCATCCCCTCATAAATTAGACGGCTGAAATTCCAGGATTAGATAGAACTCGATTCGTATATTAAAATGCAACTGGTCTGTCCAGTCATATCTTTGTGGAAATAACCTGAAGAACCAATTTTAGTGGTTGCTCGGTAGGCTTATCATTGTGTTTTCCTGCACCCCAAGGTATGAAAACATGTAGTACTTGGAACAGGAAATCACAATGGTAAACCTACCAATCAACCACTAAAAATCGGGTTTCGAGATGTTTTCCACCGTGAAATGACTTGGCAGATCAGTTGCATCTTAATATGCGAATAGAGTTTTAACTAATCGTGAAATGTCAGCAGTCAAGTCCATGAGGTGATGGTTTGTGCAGCGTCCTCCCGGTCTATTACACATTGATTTTGAACGGCTAAAATCTGTTATAAACCTCTGCCGAAAGAAGAAAAATTGCTTCTACATTTTATTGAATTGTATAATCTATATACATTTTTTTAACAACAAATGTTTTTGAAATTCCAAATAAATAAGTTAAAGGTTTTTTATAAGTTATAAAACATTATAAAATTATTTTCTTAGTAATCCCATATTAAATATCCTAATAACCTAAAATAAGGTACAATTAAATAACAGTGTAAATGCTTTTTTAAATTATCGTGCGTAATATTGTTACTATTGTAATAATATTTAATGATTATCGATTCTTTAAAGTAATGTTTTAAGAACATACATTTTGATTGTATGACAAAAATTTTGAATACAACTGACATAATTTATTCTTGAAAGAATACATACCTAATAAAAGCATTTTAGTAAGATCAGGAAATGTCTGTCAAAATCACTGTAAAGCAAGCAACGGATGTTGATTAGATAAAAGGTTGGTGGCTTTGATATCCATAATTAGAACTGACAATATTTCTCTGTTGTTACTTAGAAAATTTCGTTGTCTGGCAACAACGTTTTAAAAATTTATTCGTTACATTCATCGTGACATATTTTGTCCTGGCTAAGAAAATATTATCCAAAAATGCCGAAACATTTTGATTGATTTTAAAAGCAGTTCAATTATTAGTCCATTAACTTTTCATAGAAACTATTATTAGGGTAATTTCTCATAAAATTTGGATATAAGTTTGTAAATATTAAATTTTTCGAATTAGGATTATAAACATCACCAAAAACTTAAATCAGTTTAAAAACCACCTTGTCTTTCTAGCGTTTCTAAGTCATCTTTATTATTATTTATTATGTAAAAAAGGTAAGTTTTAAGCTATAATGGTGAATAACTATTTTTTAATAAAGAAAATAATTTGTTCGAAAAATTAAAATAAAATTATTTAGAATAATTTCTGATCAACTTGATTTTGGTGTTAATTTGTTTCAATATTATTCTTATTTTACTTTTATTAAAGCATAATATGATGGAGTTTCTATTATGAATTCATGTGTAAAAATCTAATGCTAGTTTGCAAGTAACGTTAGATTGGAAATATTAAAATATTTATTACAATTGACACATAGGCCTGACTAATATAAAGCAGCAAAAATGACTGTGATATTAATATTTATGTCTGTTGAAAAATTCAGGGTAGTTTTTTTAATTCAAGCATTAAAATATTTCATTTTTAGTCATTTATTAGCAATTTTATAGTTCAAATCACAGATCACATTCATTGACATCAAATAGTGTTACAACATTTTATAAGACACCATACATAGCAACATTATTATCGTATATACTGGGTGTCCTAAAAAGGACTGACTGATTTTAAAATTCAATAACTTGCAAACGGTGACAGATATTTAAAAACTTCTCGCAGGAGGGTTATGCATAAGGTCAAAAGTTTTTTTACAGTGATTTTCGATTTTAGTTCGAATTACAAACAATAGATGGCGCTGTAAGCAAGAGGCGCTAAATACAGGCTCGATTTTTCGACCGATCTCTTCTTCCATGCGGAAAAAGGATATTGAAATGCATTGAGTGGGTCCCGATGGAGCAAAAATCGAGCCTGAAGTTAGTGCAATTTTTTTTTAAATATCTATCAGCGTTTGCTAGTTACTGAAGTTTAAAAACAGTCAGTCCTTTTTAGGACACCCGGTCGTAACTTCATTTTAAAAGCGACGGCTATTAATTATTCACTTGTATTTAAAACTGTTAAACTGCACCGAATATTTAAGAATAGTCCGGAAATTATTTTTTTAACATATTAATAAAAAAATAGCTAGAAAGTATACTGCACTGTTCTTAAAAACGCTAAATAATTTGTTAAATATTTTACGTAGTGTAAACAAAAAAGATAACTGATAATACAAAGCTTAACATCTAAAAATAGATTTTTTAAATAATAAATGGTGTTTTTTTTTATAGATGTGTCGTTTTGAAATTGGCAACACTATTTCTAGTCACAGTCCATTTGACAACTGACAGATGATTTGTGCTCAGTATATTTTCCCATTTTACCATCAATACAATGAAAATATAGACGTCTTAAATTAAGACACATATGTGACTAAAAAAGAATTTCAAACACTTAAGTATCTGAATCTGAAAATTCAGTCATGATATATGTCTACATTTAAGACATATAAGTGTCTTACTATGATCATGGTGTAAACGAACCGAGAAAGGTGTCTAAAAAATCTGCAAGCATCTAATTTTAAGACACTTTGTTACTCCGTTCCGCATTAACCACTAGCGGGGGGCTCTCTCAGTTGCGCATGTGTTTTAGGTGCCTTTCGTTCGAATTTGACGTTTTATTTGTAATTCAAACTGATCGTTTGTTTTTATGTATGCATTAAAATTTTAACTAATAATTTATTTTTACTTGATTCTTTTTTTGCAGAATGTGGATTTAATACGCATCGACATAGTGGTATTTCGTATTAATTTACAGCAATAACAATAATATAATGTTCTCCGTCTTGCCAAAGCAAGTAAAGAGAACTGTTGTCTGGCGGGCTATGTTTTGAGGATGAAAATTTTCCATTATTTTAACAGAGCTATCCGGAAGTGCAAAGGAATTTTCTTTTTAAAATATCAAAGTTTGCTTAACTCACGGATACTAACGTAGCCTCCAATACGGACTTCTCCTGGGCGGATGTGTTTTTGGAATAATCAGACCTTTTTTCCAGGTATCTGGGGCCTTCACTATGTATTGGAAACTCTCTGCGAATGTTTGCTCTTTAAATGGAGACCTCACACGAGTCTATAGCTTTTTTAGTTCCTGAGTTATACCAAAATTTGTTTAAAGCACTTTGCCTATGGGATTTCCATGTTAAAATTTTATCTTACTAATATTTAAATTTCTACTATTCAAATCATCTGCAATCATTTTTCTGTATTATTTTCCATCCAATGTTATCCTTAAAATAAGTTTTGGCGAGTCTGCATGTTGTATTAGTGGTTACTGAATCCATTGAGATACACCATCCTAAGCCTTCTTTCTCTGTATACAAGCAAGCCATTATTTTAAAAATAGCAGTGATAGCATCTGTTGATTGGCTCATAATTTCATAATTACCATCAAGACTACCTTACAGTGTTTTTTTAGAGTAATTATTACATCGGAGTACCTTTTATATATGTTTTATTTGTGAATACAAATTTTTATTAGCATTTAATGCGGCAGCATTTGTAACGTTCACATCGGTTTTGCATTTCCCATAGGTTTAGTAAGTGATATGTACTGGAATTCCCAACTCTTTATAGTAAACATCTTTATTTAATTTGTATTTAATATGTATGCTTTTCATGTCTGATGACGTTTTCCTGCGTCTCATATTTTATACACCATGATAAATTTTAAGTTATTTGAAAGAATATAGTTCGAATATCCTTCCATTCACCCATATTATTAATTCCCCCATAAATACTGCCAATTATTTGTCTTCATTTATTAATTTAAACTGTTTTGACTCATAAAACTCATTAAATCCGGTCATGGAAACTCTGTTTTTTTCCTTCTCCTATACCTTTGTTGTTTCCAAACATTTTAGAACTATTCCATTTCCTGTAATTAAAATTGTCAACTTCTAATGTTTTTACTTTCAAGCCCAGTGATTCAAACCACAATTTCAAGACTCATTAGAAATCAATAAAAAGCTAAAATCTTAAACAACGATTTTTACGCACAAATAGCGTACAAAACGATAAAAATACTCATACGATCGTTTCGTGGATACTTCAATCCCCATCCTCAGTGAGAAAAAAAAATTAAAATGGGTTCAAAGAACCCACCGGCTATAGCCCCGGGAACTGGCTTATGGATTGATTGAAAACGCAGATGTAAGAGTTTATATATCCCAAAGAAATGACGTAAATGAACAAAACTAACTGAAAAAGAGTCACTGCGCAGGATCTTAACACACTGGTGAAAGAAAAGGGGTGCTGGTCATATCATTTACTAAGATGGTAGTATGTTTATGAATATAGTGAGCTTCGTAAAAGTCTAGATCAAAAACTGAGTTACATTTTTGAATAATTCTTACCTCTACCCAATTGAACTGGTGGATGGAATTCCAACAATGTTTCGCTATTGTAGATTTCTCAATTTCCTGCTTCCTAACGTAATCCTGGTGTTCTTTCAGCCGAATTCTAAGTGCACGCTACGTCTGCCCAATGTAAGAGAGGCCGCACTCACAAAAAATTCTGTAAATGCCCCAGGTATTATGATCGTCAATAGGATCTTTAAGATTGGAGAAAGAAATTTTATTGGTTGGAGAGAAAACAACTTTAAAACTAAACCTATTAAGAATACGAGAAATATATGTACTGATTTTAGGAAAATAAGGTAAGACAACAACATTTTAAAATTCTTTATTTGCTGGAACAGAATCGGTGATTATCTGAGGTTTAGATAAAATGCGGTTGATGATATACAAACTAAATCCACGATCAATGGCAACTGCTTTTATATAGTTAATTTAACTATTAAATAAATCAGAATTTGAACAAATGTTACGTGCACGGAAAATAAGAGTATTGAAAGCTGCAAGTTTTTGATGTGGGGGATGATTGGACTTATAATGAGGGGGTAAGCTTACATCAAAAGGTTTACGGTAAACTGTCGTCAAAAACGCACTATCATTACAAATTACCAGGACATCCAGAAAAGCTAGACTTGTTGAGTTTCAATTTCAAAAGTAAACTGTATACATGGATCAATTGAATTAAATAAATCAAGAACAGCACTAATATTATGTTTAGATAAATCAAGCAAAGCAAAGGAATCATCTACGTAGAGTGTATAAAATGGAAATTGTATTAATTCAAATAATTTAACTTCAAAATAATGCATGTAAATATCACTCAAAACAGGGCTTAAAGGGTTACCCATAGCTAAACCCTCCGACATTTTCTAAAACTTCCCTTGAAACACAAAAGTATTTTGTGATAACCAAACTCTGGTTAAAGAAATACGGTTCTCAATTTCTATATCGAAAATAATGAAACTCATTTAATCTTTTTCCAAACAACCTAAAGCACATTGTACAGGAACATTTGTAAAAAGAGATTTGACATCGAACGAAACTAGAGTGTAGCCTGTTGGATTGAAATTACGAATTCTATTAGAAAATTGAACTGAGTTTTTTGACGTATAAATATCCTCGTAATATCCGTATAAATATAAATTGTCCTCGAAACGATCGTATGAGTATTTTTATCGTTTTGTTCGTTATTTTTGCGTAAAAATAGTTGTTTAAGATTTTAGCTTTTTATTACAATTCGCACAAAGTTTATTCTATGATTATCAGTAGAAATCGTCTGAAATGTGTAGACGTAGAAGCGCAGAAAGTTTTGCTGGCGTCGTCAATAAATCTTATTTAATGATTTCGAAAAACTTTTCGCCTTATCTCTATATTAGTCATAATGATTATTTGTAGATTCTTAAATTCATGTAATTATGTGCTGTTACCCTAATTGTAAAAATGCGGTAAATATATACAGATATATTTCATGTGAAATTAATTATAATATGGATTTTTTGATTATTTTTAGTAAAAAGAAATTTAAAATTTAAAATGAATATCAGTAAAAAATAGAATTTTATATTATATTTACTTGCATAATTAGATTTTGCACTTAAAGCTTACATCTATATTTACCGAATCACAATGCAGAGTTGGATTTTTTCTAGAAGAAGGACTTGATTCAAGCACGGGCAAACTTTGACATCCCCCCCCCCCACACACACACACACCTGCACCACCACCTACGATTTTAGTTGCCCCAAATTCGATAAGCAATTTTTTTAAAGCTTATACGTTAAATGTGTTTCAACATTGTATATTTGTTATAATCAGTATTTTGAACTTAAAAAGTTCAATAAGATTAAAAAGTAAATACAAAGAATTTTAAATACAGTAAAAACCATTAATCGCGGGAACTTTTGGAACGCTGAATCTGTCTGCTATTCGATTGTGTTAGCTTTTATGAGGTAAATATATATGCAGTGAAATCTCCCGGTGGGACCATCTCCATTAATCGACCACCTCCCTGAAGGACCATTTTTTCATGGAACGAAATTTATTCCCATAGGCTCAATACTAATTTTACCTCTATTCAGAGACCACCCCAGTTTAACTCCCTCCATGAGCGACCCATTTCTTTGAAGAAAATGAAACAATTTCCGTTTTTTCCTGCTTGAAGAAGGTTTTATTAGAATAATAATACCGGAGAGCGCATTATTCATCAAACTTCTAAACTCTGTTTAGAATTTTTATTTATTCTGATAAATTTTAAGTGTTTAAACACATTTGTGCCTTTTTAGGCAATGAATTTAATTCTAATGACAAATTAAGGATGATGGTCAATAAACTCACCTGCCCTATTCTGTCAGGAAACTCTCAAAGAAATAGATAAATTAATGAAATCGTCATAATTTTTTCCAGTCAAAAAAAAAAAAAAAAAAAAAAAAAAAAGCATTTATTTACTGAAATTCGAAAGGACTTGGAAATAAAATTTATAGAAAATTAAACCGTGAAATCAAAGCAAACGTCAATGTATTCATTTTTAAAACTCTGCAGTAATTAGCTTATGTAATTAACTTTTATTTTGACACTTAAATATTCATATTTTTCTTAATTTGAAAAATATAATTTTAGTAACATTAATTGTTACCTTTTTTCAACGATTAAAATCTAGATTTAAACATGACCTCCATTAAGAGACCACCTCTCAGAGAGACCAATTTTTATTGGAACGGAAAGTGGTCGCTTTAGAAAGGTTTTACTGTATATTGAAAACGTTAGTGTTTGCTAAATACAACTGTTCATATGAAAGCTTTGCAGTAAAATATCCATAACGGACACTCCTAAATAAAGGACACCACTATTTTGGAAACACATTTTTTTATGAAAATACGCACAATTTTAATACCCTTATGCCTCAGAAAAGCAGATACCTCCGAACGCGCACAAATTCCACAATTCCGAGGTGCCAGCTATTGAGAGGTTTTAGTGTATTAAGACAAATATTTTTTTGTTTTTAACCTTATTCTACTCTAGAAATTCATAATATTGGTTAATAATGAATATTAGAATATAATACTCATATACTGCAAATTTTGGGGAATCTAGTGTTAGATTTCATTTAACACTGAAATAAAAATGCAAAAAATGCTTAAGCTAATTCACTGGGACTATCTTATTTAAATGGGAAAAAATGCACAACAAAGCAGGGATGGGATTCTTTCTGAAGGAGTGAACCATTTTTTATAAATGGGAGTAATTTGTTACCATAAAGCAGAGCTGATTGCAGCATGTACAAACTGGGCTGTTTCTATGGGCTTTTAATTTTACGGGCCCCTAAATCTTTTATGAAATTTCCATAAAGCTGATATTTTAAAATTGTTTTCATCTTACACTTATTTTAATAAATATTTTGTACTTTCAGAGCATATTTAGGCTAAAGAAAATGATATATTTATCCAAATATGCATTTGACGGCATCGAATAGGTTATTTTTTTTTTGTAACAGTATATGAAGGCAGTGGGAGGAGGGGGCGAATGAATACTAGGTCTTTGGACTAGAATCAATTTGAAGTTCTCACTAAAAGTAATAAATATTTTGATACCGTAGGGCATATATGATAACACATAAATACATATTTAGGGGAATATATATATACATATATTATCCTATTCTAAAACTACAAAATACTGATTACAATCTTCATAAGGTCAAAACTGATTTAAAATATCAGCTTTATGAAAATTTCATACCCAATTTGGGGTACCCTAAAATCAGGGGGCAGAGAAGCATCCCAGTTTTCCCGCGCTGCAATCGGCTCTGCTTTATGGTAACAAATTATTCCCATTTATAAAAAAGAATTCAATGTTGTCAAACCTGACTGCGTATATGGCTTTGAAAGAAAAGTGGTCAAAGATGGTTTCATATTGTCCAAAAAAAAAGGGACAAAGATAGTCGCAATTAAGACATTTGAAATGTCTGAATATCAGACATAAGAAGTATCTGAAAAATTTAAGACATTTTAAAACGTCTTAAAATTGAACACTCTTGTTTCAGACGCAAGAAATGTCTGAAAATTTTAAGAATTTTTAAAACGTCTGATAATTGAGCCTGCGTTTCAGACACTTAAATGTCTGAATTTCAGACATTTCAGTTTACAGTGTAGATTTACGACAGAGCAACACTTGCAAATTGTGCACAACACCATCAGTTTATTAAGGGAGAGATTCGGTGACCACATGATTACGCATAATTGACCTGTGCAGGGCTGCCATAGGTGACAATTTTTAATTCTATCTGGTTCCACTTTTTCAAAACAAAAATCTTTCACATACACTGTGGCAACATGTGCTTGTGCAAGAGGAATATACAACAAAGTTTGTGTTTTATAAATAGCGGTGTGAGATAGAATATAAAAATAATCGCCTGTGGCAGCCCTGCCTGTGAAATGACCTCAACGGTCATGTGATCACACTCCAATGAATATTTTTTGTGAGGATATGTACAGTCGTTAGCCTACGTTGATAAACCACAGACGTTGGATCACTTGTAAATGAATATCAATACAAAAACCCTTAACGGGTTAAAAGTTTGACGCAGCACTTTACTTTATGGCTATATGAATCTGAAATATGGGTCTTAAAAATTCTGATATCAAGTTTTAAGTGACGCTGTGCTATTAAAATGAATTTATATATATTTATTTTTTCTTTTTTGTTGTATTTATTTTTAATCAGTGATACTTTTTCATTCAAGATATGAGTTTTAAAAGATATGATATCAAAATTAAAGTGACGCTGTGATCTGACTTAGATTAGTTAAAAAATTACTTTACACATACTTGTGTTTTGTCTTCTGAAATATATTTAGAAATTGAAACATTTTTTTTTTCAATACACTATCAAATATGTCATACATTTTCTCAGCTGATGTTATGTATTAAATGTATTTAATTCAATAAATTTATTTATCTTTTGCGTCACGATATCCAGAACCATCCGTAAAACTTGTGTAAACGTTTATTTTGCGTCATAGTATCTAAACTAAGTAAATAGTATGCAAATAGATAGTGTGATGCAAAGAAAACATTTACACAAATTTTACCGATGGTTCTGGATATCGTGACGCAAAAGATAAATAAATTTATTGAATTAAATACATTTAATACATAACATCAGCTGAGAAAATGTATGACATATTTGATAGTGTATTGAAAAAAAAAATGTTTCAATTTCTAAATATATTTCAGAAGACAAAACACAAGTATGTGTAAAGTAATTTTTTAACTAATCTAAGTCAGATCACAGCGTCACTTTAATTTTGATATCATATCTTTTAAAACTCATATCTTGAATGAAAAAGTATCACTGATTAAAAATAAATACAACAAAAAAGAAAAATTAAATATATATAAATTCATTTTAATAGCACAGCGTCACTTAAAACTTGATATCAGAATTTTTAAGACCCATATTTCAGATTCATATAGCCATAAAGTAAAGTGCTGCGTCAAACTTTTAACCCGTTAAGGGTTTTTGTATTGATATCATTACTTTTTTGAGGTTTAGGATCAAAAGATTAAAAAAGTACACCTTCATAGATAAAATTGGATTAAATTTTCCTAGAAACAAAATAAACTTAATGAAATACCAAAATTTTAGAAAAAGTGCATGAAAAATAGAATACTTTTAATTCATATCTTGGTACTACTTGCGGATTCGCCCGGAGTCCGCCTTGTTTCTTTGTTGATCATCGCCGATGTTAAATTTATTTATTTGGATTTATTTATTTTATGTTATGTTTGCTGTTGTTTATATTATGTTTGTTGTTGTTATGTTATTAAATTAAGCATAAAGTGATTATAAATGACCAACAAAGAAACAAGATAGCGGACTCCGGGTGAATTCGCAAGTAGTTCCCATATCTTTTTAAACTCATACTTTGAATTTATGAGATATGAATGATAAAGCATCAATGATTAAACTTTTATACATCTTTTTAAATTGAACATAATTTTTGCACATGCGATTATAAAAAAATAAAATGATGAAATATATACAGAGATTATAATTAATAGTAGGGATTGACCGAATACCGAATAGTTGATTCGGTATTCGGTGGTTCGGCATGTAAACTGAATATTCGGCTCCGGCCGAATACTTTTAAGTATTCGGCCGAATAATGGCAGATAAGTATTTTTTTAGAATTAGAAGAATTGTCTTTTACTTAGCAGTAGAATAGGCTAAACAATGAGGTTTAATATTATGTGCATGAGTTCAGAATTCAGCTTGCACTACAAAAAACAAGTCAAAGGCCATTTTTTATTTAAAAAAAACTTTTTCCTTCCTAAAATAGTCTACATAGGGGTGAAATCAAAACAACTGCCAACTAGAGAAGAAGAAAAAAGTAAGGAAGATGCATCCCTTATTTAATTTTAATTACTTCTACATGTTTTTTTTTAAATTTAAATTTATTTAATATGTATTTTCTTTAATATACACATCAAATAAGTATATTAGAGTTCATATCTGTATATCTAAGGTTATTAAAGAAAATACACACATCCAATAAGTATACTCCAATGCTTATCCTATAGCTTTTATAACCGTTATATCAAAATCGTTCAAATTTGTAATCTTCATCACCACAGTGTTAAAATATTAATCAAAATATAAATATCTATCAATTTGATAGAAAATAGTTAAATGTACAAATTGATATGATACTTTTTGTATTTTGAGAACATTCCTATTCAATATGTTTATAATTAGACAGTCAGTAAATCAGCTTATTAACAACAATGTTTCTTTTTATTTGAATGAACTTTTGTTATTCTGGTAGTCCTTATCCTTAATAATAGCCTGCATAGTTTAATACTTTCATAGGTTATTTTTGGGTATTGACTAGTGATAAAATAATAAAAAGTGATGGGTTAATAAATTTGTGAGTAGAAAGTCATTAAATTTTTTATTAATTAGATTTAAGAATAAAAATGTAACTGAATTAAATTATTGAGAATTTCATTTCAATTAAAGTTTATTAAAAAAGCTAGTATATGCAAAAATGCGTATTAAAAATTTTCAAGTATTCGGTCGCCGAATACCGAATATTCGGCGTACACTTCGACCGAAGCTTCGGTATTCGGTATTCGGCAAAATTGCTGCTTCGGTCAATCCCTAATTAATAGCATAGCGTCACTCAAAATTTGATATCATTATTTTTAAGTTCCACATTTAAAATTCTTAGAGAATAAGATAAAGTGCTGCATCACTAACTTTTAACCCATTAAGGGTTTTTGCCCAGTAGCAGAAATTTCTCCAAGTGTCTGCGACAGATAATTCAGGGGCAAAAAATAATCTGCAAGTAAAATATTTTTATAAATGAAGCGTTAATTAATCAAACAATCACTTACCTGTAGCGTTTTTAGGCATTTTATAAATTTTTATTAATAATAGTCTTAACTTTTTGTATTAAGTAATAAAGAGCTAAACATAATACGAAGCAAAATAAAAGTTCGATGAAAAAGAATCTGCAAAAGAGAAAAGAAAATCTGCGACGCCCGTCTCCCGTCTCGAACTTTCTGCTACCGGGGGTTTTTGTATTGATACTACTACTTACAGGGATGGGGAATTTTCAGAAAATCTTACCAAACAAAGATTTATTTTATGAGCCAACAAGATACAACGTACAGTTCAAAAACAATGAGAAAACACACAGCAAAAATAGTTTACACTGTTACTAAGAAATTGTTACTATAGTAGTCACTGTAACTAAGAAATTATTAATTGTTATTAAAAAATATATACAACAGAGGAAAGTTTAGTATAAGATAGAACTTAGCACTATCGAAGTAAATTTGAAAAATATAACCAACTATTAAAAAAATGTTTTTGCCAGACCTTATATAGCCTGCAGTATTTTCAAAGATTGCCTAAAAATCCACTCGCCCTGCGAGGAAAGGTACTCGCCAGTGGCAAGCAAAATGATATATTTCCCATTCCTGACTATTTAAAGTGTTTTCAACTGGTTATAATTGCAAAAGAAGATCTTTAACATTATAAAGATTATAGTCTGATAATTTCAAAGAAATGTTAATAGTGTATTAATAATTTTAGTATAATGGCTGTGGTTATTGATAAAAGTTTCAAAACAAGTTATCTGACTGTTCTAGTAAAAGTTGCAAGGTAAGAGTAGTGTAAAATGATCATTGCATTCTTTTAACCAAGCATATACAGCATGGTAATTGTGAAAGTACTTTTGTATTTCAATGACATGTTTTGTAATTGTTTGTGGAGTTATATTGTCACCTAGAAGATTTAACCAATGAGTAGAGCAACCATATGCTTTAAGTATCAGTATCTCTTCATTCTTGCCTCATGTAGTTAAAATAAAATCCTTAAAACCCTGTTTTAAAATACTAGTATAATTTTTGCCAGCAACAAAAATTGTGACAAAAGGTATTTTTGATGTGATGGTCTTTTCCACTTCAGCACAAATTGGCCATCAATGGTTGAAGTTCACAATAATTTTCAGAAACAGATAGGTGAAATTTGTGATATTTACTTTTGCTAAGCAACGTAGATTATAGAAAATTGCAGACAATGGATGCACATATTATTAGTGACATTTTAGATACCGTGTCCTTGCACCATTTAAAAAAATAAAAAGCTAAACGTAACTAGAGATGAAAAAGCTGTATTTTATTTGGCGATAGATAATATTTTTTAATTGCCATGCGGCAGGGTTGGCCTTTTATGACTCATTCGAGACAAATTATTAATAATCTAAAATATTTCTATAGCAACAGTAAAAAAGTCTTAAAGATTCACTAGATGGAACCCGTCAAAACTTGATGGCACCAAACAAAAAAGTCTAACTCTTTAAAATGTTATTTACTGACATAACAACATCAATAAATCTCTCATTATTTGGTACTAATTTCATATAAAATACATTCATATCTACTACGATCATAAAATCCTTATTAGAATCGGTAGATAATAAACTATGTAGTGCATACAAATGCATTTTGTGTGCACTAATGTTAGATAATGACGAAAATGTATTGTACAATATTATCGGTATCATTACATCGGTACAATATTATCGGTATCATGCTGATCGATGGCAAAGCACTTTTAAGTAGGGATGGGCAATGTCTAGAATTAAATATCATGATAAATCAGCATCTTTATATCATATTCCGATATATCGATTTAGGAAAGTGCCCCCCGGGGAGGGGAGCAAAGTGGTGGGCGGAGCACTGGAAGTGCATAAAATGATTAAGCAGTCACAGGCCTTTCCAACGATATGTCACATAACGGGTGTCGGCAAAATTTAGGAAAGTGCCCCCCATGGGGGAAAAGTGGTGAGCGGTGCACCGGAGGGCCATAAAATGATTAAGCGGTCACAGGCCTTTGCAACGATATGTCTTATGAGGGGTGATGGCAAAATATACAAAAAGACCCTCCCTCGGAGGGGGGGGGGGGAGGGACAAGTGGGGAGAGGGACCCTGATGGTGCATAACATGAATAAGCAGTCACAGGCCTTTCCAATGATGTCACATGATGGGTGTCAGCAAAATTTAGAAAAGTGCCCCCCCAGGGGTGTCCAAGTGGTGGGCGATGCACCGGAAGGCCATAAAATGATTAAGCGGTCACTGGCCTTTGCAACGATATGTCACATGAGGGGTGACGGTAAAACTTAGAAAAAAGCCCTCCCGCAAGGGGGGGACAAGTGGGGAGAGGAATGCTGAAGGTGCATAACATGAATAAATGGTCACATGATGAGTGTCGGCAAAATTTCGGTAAGTGCCACCTTGGGGGGCAAAGCGGTGGGCGGAGCACCGGAAATGCATAAAATGATCAAGCGGTCACAGGTCTTTGCAAGATACGTCACATAAGGGGTGGGGGAAAATTTAGAAAAGGCCCTCCCATGGGGGGGATAGGGATGCTGGAGGGGCATAACATGAATAAGCGGCAACAGGCCATTCCAATGATATGTCACATGAGGGGTCTCGGTAAAATTTAGAAAAGTGCCCCCCAGACGTGGAAGTGGGGGGTGGTCACCGGAGGTGCATAACATGAATAAGTGGTCACAGGCCTTTCCAATGATATGCCACATGAGGGGTCTCGGCCAAAGTTAGAAAAATGGCCCTGAGGACCCAGCTATATAATTATTATTTCATTTGTCTAATTAAATCCACTGTTGCAAATAAAATGTTATATTTCATTTCTTTATCGTCCTGATTCACACATTGTTCGATAACAAAGAGCAAATATTCATCAACATCGCTGAAATCTAAATACCATAATGAAATGAAAGACATGGTGTCTGAAGCATAAAACGCATATGCTCAGAGATTCAGCTTATACCGTCAATACCATAAATATATATATATATATGTATCATCTGATGTCAGTGATCACACAGAAAACTGCATGTACGATACTTATCACCCACCAAAACGAAATCACATACCATTAGTATCATGAACATGGAACCCGAGGAGTCGGTATTTAATATCACAATTTAGACTGGCAGAAGTCGCACCGTTAATATCAAGAATACTGAAACCGAGGAATTGGTATTTTTAATACCACGGTTTAGACTTGAGAGGAGACACTCCGTTAGTATCATAATAATCGGAACAGACGATTCAGTATTTAATACCACGGTTTAGACTGGGTCGAATCTGAAGAAGTGCTGCTTAATGTTGCGGTTTAATGAAGAACCACAATAATCACGGTTTACATCACGATTATGATATTCATGATATACCGTTTTGTAAGGTTTTTTAATATCGTTATCACAATTACCATTTTATATCAATTTTATCAATATATCGCCCAGCTCTACTTTTAAGTTATTTGCATTAAAGTACATACAGATTTTTACCACAGAAAACAGCGAATGCTTACATGCATAAATATATAAATACATTGGCCCAGAAGCAGAATTTTCTGCGTCAGTCTGCAGCAAACAAAAATTTATCTGTGACCCAATAAGCCTACTATCATAAGAAATAACAGAAACACTTAAAGTAAGCAAAATTTCTATTTATAAAGAATATATATAATATAAGGATACAACAAATACCATAAATCTATAGACTTAAAGCAAATTTCAGCTATTTTTTAAGCCCAGCATTTATTTTTAAGTTGGTGGATTAATCTGCAAGGTTTAAAATAATCTGCAGCGCCCGCTTCCGTGCTGCACTGTTTCTGCTACTGGGTTGATTGGAATATATATATATATATATTTTAAACCCTCCGAGCATCTTGAAGGCATTCCGGCATTTTCATAAAAATGCTTATAAAAATAATTTTAATTAAAATTTTCTTTTCCTGTTTGTTTCTAAAATACACTTCATGCTCCTTTATTTGATAGACATCTTGAAATACAATTCTGCTGAAAATATTTTTGTCTACAACAGATTAAAGTTGTTTTTGGGAAACAGAAAAATATGCTCAAACCGCTCAGAGAGTTAAAATATATCTTAATTTATTTCTGAGTAATATTGTACTGAGTACTGTTTCGGCCAGGTGTCATGAACTGTGCAAATACCGAATTAAAAAAAAAAAAAAAAACTTGTGCACACATAAATGCACTCGCATATTAAAGTATAAATTTTTTAAATATAAATCAGTGTTGATTTCACCCCCCCCCCCCAGAAGATTTGAGATTTTGTGTTTTCAATGGTCAAAAAGTGCAATCCCTCCTGGAGAAAAGTGTCTGAATTCAACACTGATATAAACAATGATTAAAGTGATGACCTGTAATATGCAAAATGCTTAAAAACAAACAGTGTCGATTAATTTTCTTGTTTATACAGTACATACAGTGTTTAGTTTTGCTTGCTTCTTTTTCGGCCAGATGTCACGCACTCTGCAAATACACAATTAAAAAAAAAAAAAAAAAAAAAAAAAAAAATCACTGGTGCACACATATGTGCACTTGCATATTAATGTATACATTTTAAAAATATAAACAATCAGTCAAGAAACAGTACAAAGTCTCTTAATTTTTAATCTGCATTACAACAGTTCTTTAATTATGTTAGCTTACTTATCATAGAGTACTTTTTTAAATACACGACTTGATTAAAATGTTTTGCATTACAGTTTAATTGCTACAAACCTACAAACTGGTTAATTTATTTAATAGAAAACTTACCAATTGCAGAATAATGATCACCATCTTGCTGGGAAAAAAATAGTGTAACCAGTTTTGTGCTTCACACACTAATTGAGGAAGCATGTAAAACAATTTACTACACTAACTGAAAGATATCTGCATTAGAGTCCTGCATCAGATCGGGTTACTTGCTTTTACCCGAACTGACTCTTGGTTCGGATCGGATCAATAGTAGATTTTTTGTTGCAGGCCGGGTTCACTTTCATTGTTTCGGTTTGGGTTTTGACTCTAATTGGTCGACCTGAATTTCAAATGATATCCAAAGTATTTTTTCAGGTTGAAGATCTATGTACAGGGGTGGGGAATTTCTAGACAATCTTACCAGCCAAGGATTTAGGGAAGAGTCCCATATCCTGTGCCGGAAGATTTGGCGATTTTTTTGGCACACTTTGTTTGGCGATAAATATTTCGATCTGGTTTAAGTTTGTTCGTCGGATTTCGGATCGTTCGAACGGCTTTAGGGTTGCTTTTCTTCTGAAATGCCTTTTCAAAACCGGCGAACTGGATGACGTGAGATCTTGAAGCTTATTGGTTTACTAGTATCACGGGAACTGTTAGTCAGCAAATTTTGAATTCGGTTAGATAAGAATTTGCTCCCGCGGTCACGCCGACGCCACACTTACATACATTTGGATTACTCTCTGCGCCGGTCGATGTAAGTAAAGTCTCGTTAATTTTTCCAAGATTGCGGAAAAACATCATTTTTAAATCTTTATATTATTTATAAATCAATGATTTTACACCATTTTTAAAAAGCGAAAATGATGTAAAAACATGGATTTATAAATTACATAAAGATTTAAAAACGAAGTTTTTGCGCCACTTTGAAAATTTCTTTCGATGCAATTGCATAAATTTTAGAGCATTCTAAATAAATTTAAACATGTGCTTTTTTAGATGAATAGTTGCTACCCTGTTTCAGATCCTAACTGGGATCATTTTATAAACATTAAATTCTTGCTGATTGTTTTTGTTGTTGTTGTTGTGTGTAAACATTTTAAAATTATTTTTATACATTTTTTCTATGATTTAATACTTTTTTTTTTCTTTTTGCCAGTTGTGAGCGGTATTTTACCTGCATTAAAAATAATAGTTTTTGAAATATTGTTGAAATTTATAAAAAGTTTCTGGCCAGATTTTTCTCTTTTTTACTGTCGAAAATGTTTTAAGAACGGGGGGTTCAGGGGGGCAGAGCCCCCCTGACAATAACAAGTATTCATCTCAAAAAGGACATTTATTTAGAATGCTGCTAAAATTTGTGTAATTGTATCTGAAGAAAATTTCCAAGATGGCGCAAAAACTTAGTTTTTAAATCTTTGTGTAATTTATAAACCCATGTTTTTATATCATTTTCTATCTTTAAAAATGGTGCAAAATCATTAATTTATAAATAATAGAAAGATTTTAAAATGATGTTTTTCTGCAATCTTGGAAAAATTTTCATGTCGCCAAAACGGCCTTTTGGCGAGATTTTTTTTCGCCAAAAATCTTCCGGCACAGGATATGGAACTCATCCCAGGATTTATTTCACCAGCCAGTAAAATGCAATCTACAGTTGAAAATTTTTATGACAAAATTATGCAACTCAAAAATAGTTGGTTACTATTACTATAATGCATTCTCATATTTTTCTTCCCTATAAATTTAAAAAAAATAAACAAGAGATTAAAGTTTAATATAAAATAGAACTTAGTACCATGTTTACATCGCAATAATTAGGAAAGTTGAAAAATATAGCTAACTAATAAAAAAAAAAGTTTTCGGTATATCTCTATAGTTTGCAGTTTTCAAAAACTACCTAAAAATTCACTCGCCCTGTTAGAAAATTCACTCGCCAATGGCGAGTAAAATGATGCATTTCCCTACCCCTGTCTATGTACAATAAGACCTCCATAATGGCTTTTCTTTCAAAAGGCAGACATTTCTACTTAACAAACACTTTTTAATTCCTAAACTTTATATATTTGAACTTTTATATAAGTTTGAATAACAGGCACCTCTCAATTTAAACACATGTAACATGTGTACATAAACTATCAAAAATATGATACATGTGGTTTTTGTGTGTATCAAAAACAAAATATTGATAATATTTTTCATATTTTGAAAATTATTTTTGCAGGTTCGGGTCGTATTGACTTAAAATCAGACATGGTACAGGCTCAGCAAAAAAAAAAAAAAAAGCTGAACTTTCACAGCCTCACAGACTTTTTACGAAATTCGAAATTTTCCGTAACATTTTGAGGAAATTTTCATTTATTCTGCGATCCCTTGACAAAATTAGTCTTTTTCTGCGACCATTTGACGAATCTTACCACAGGAATCTTATTAATGCATGAATTTTGTCTATCATCACTGTAGATTATAAATGTATGTAGAGAAATTTCTAAATCGCTCTTGTGAAGGAAAAGAAAATCAAAAAATTCACAAGTTGGTTACAAGAAATTCTTCAGTTAGTCATGAAGAAAAAAAAAAAATCGATTAATTTGCCCATCTACTGCTTAAAAAATCACAAAATTCATCAATCAGTCACAGATGAAAAAGAAAAATCGACAGTCGGTTGTTAGGGGAAAAATCATAAAATTTGTCAAGTGGTCACATAAAAAACACACAAAAATTGCCAATCGGTAGGAGAAAACATACGATTCATTCATAATTAATATCCATTATGAGGTTTTTAGGTTAAGAAGGAATGATTTTTTTTTCTTTTTCAGAACTGAATGGCTGAAATTTCAGAACAGAATCACCCCTTGCTCTTGAAAATAAAAGTGATGTTCTCAGAAAATCATTGGCAAAAAAATAATCCCCCCCCTGAAATCATGCCATGTTGGACAGCGCTGATAAAATACATTAAATGTTTTCCCACCAACCAAAACACTCATAATTTTATTGTCAGTGTATGTGAATGAATTCTTACTTTGGAAAAAAGCTTTTTAAAATAGGATTACACATATTATGTATTTTGAAATTTATTTATTCTGACTTTTTGGGAATTAATCGTGAACTTTTCTTTTGATTTAGTAATCTTAATGGTCTTCAGATTTTCAAGTGGAAGCTGTTTAGAAATCTATTGGTATGCATCATATGATAGGGCATAGAGAATGTCCTTTTGGTGGTTTTTAACACAAATCGCAACCGTCTGTCAACAAACATTGAAAAAACAATGATAACTTAGTTTAAAATATTTTTTGAGTTATGGGGATCCCACAATAAACAATTTAATTAATTTGTAATTCTGACTTTGAATTTTAAATTTACTTCAGTGAAAGCATTGAAAAATCCATTTATTTGTTCCCATCAGAAACATAATCTGTTCTAGCTAAATAGTTTTAAGTTTTTTTAGTACCTTTTTTCGCGAAAAATCAATCGGCAAAATTAAGAACTTCATTTTGTTTAAATTTGTTAATATTTAAAGATATTTTAGTTAAAACATTGTGATTAAACATTCATTGTAAGATATCTGCTTTAAAAATTTATATTTGTCTCAGCCTTTCCAAGTATTAAAATTTTCAGGCTTAATTTAACATATAATTTTTTATTAATGATTCAATTGTTAAAATTATCATTTTAGTTACATTTTCTAAAGAGTCAAGAACATATTTTTTGTTACTCGATATGTAATCAAAACGAAAGTTTAAGTTACTGCTGGATATTAAAACATTCCTATCGTAATCGATATGTAAACAAAAGTTTTCAGAAATTTCTGTTGCCCTTTTCAGAAGAAGCTATTCAACTATGAAGCCATAAGGTATTATAAAAATAATTATTGATGCTGGATATTAAAACATTAATAGATATTTCAAGAGAAAATAAAAGGTTCGTAATATCTACAAAACGATAGCGTGGTTAGGTTAAATCGGCAGAAAATAAAAAAGGACACATTAAATCTAAGTAAATCAAAAGAAAAGTTAAAAATGGAATCGTAAATCAGATTAAAAAACAAATAATAAATTAACAAAATACCTAATAAAGTGTAATCCAATAATTATTTATGCAAAGCAATGAGAAATAGCAATGGTTGAGTTGAGTCACAAGTCGAAAACCTCGAGTCACGATCATAAACAAAAAATTAAAAATAATTTTTTTTGAAAATTGAAAAAGAATGATAAATAACAATTATATTGAATACATATAATTAAAAATAAAATTCTCCTTTTTTAAAAATGAATCTAAATATTTTTTCGACAAAAAGCAGTAATATGGAATAATAATTTCTTCATAACAAAAGAGAAAGATAATATCAATCGAAATTTAATTTAATATATTTAATATTTTAAAACACATAATAATTAACATTTAAAATTTTAATATTTAAAAAAAAAAAAAAAGATTTACTGCCTACATTCAGATTGTTAACTCAACTTAGAATACCTAAAATGACTTTGCAAATGATTTCTTCTGATTTTATATTTAATACTCACAGCAGATGTATTAAGACTCCTCCTACATACGAAGTGACGTCAAACCTATTCACCAATCACAGACGAGAAAAGTAAAAAAAGCGATTTTTTAAAATAACGATTTTTAAAATAAAACGAGTTTTCCCAGAAAAAAGAAAAGTGTTATTCACCTCGTATTAATCAGATTTATATTATAATATCAATTTGAAGAAAATCGTTAGAAGCGTTTTCGAGATTTTCATATTAGGAACTTCCTCGATAATCATACCAACGTTTTCACTTTAAAAATGGCTATTTAAATCTCAAAATATACTGCACGTAGAAATGTAAAAATTTCAGTATACGATTAGACTGCAGATATAAGACTGTTCTAGAAAATTCAGAACAATAGGACCTATATCTGCTGATTATTAAAAGGCGGCTTTTCGCGTTTTCTTTGATCTCAAGTTAGCTGTATATATAGAGTTCCGCCATCTACGAATTCTACGATACGATACGATACGATTTTAACGATACGATACGATGCGATTTTAGGCTTAAGGCTGCGTCACTCGGAATACTACCGTCTTCCATGATACGATGCGTTATTGCTGATATACGGCTACAGCTACTCTATAAAGTGGTCGAAAATTGAATTTCTATATTGTGCTTCATTCAAACCATCCCCGGCGCCCATATGCTGGAAGTAAGTTTTAAACACTAGTGGCATAAAAATATTCTTTTAATAAAACCAATATTATGGACATTAACATTATTTATATGTGTTTCATATCGTTTTAAATTTATACACCTCTAAGAAAACACTCTTTATTTACCCCTTTTATTTGCAACATAAGTTAATCTTATTATTTTGAAGTAAAAAATAAAGTATTATTAATATATATGGTTAAACCTTACGCAGAATTAAAAACATTTTCTGCTACTATTCCCCAAAAGTATTCCTGCATAATAAAATATTTGTAAAGCAAATTAGTGAATTATATTTAGTTGTTGAAGTTTTTAGAATATAGTATAACAAGAGAAAATATGATGAAATCACTGAAGAATTATTTGCAACAATAAAATGCTTTAATGATAATTTCCTTCTGCAACTTTCTCTTATATCTAGTAAAAAAATATTTTCAGATATTTTCAGATATTTTTATTAATTTGAAATGCTAATATAATTGTTTGCTAGCTTAAAGGTAGAATAAAAAACGTGATCATTCCACAAATACTTAAATGATTGGCATATATTTCCTAAACCTAATAAAGTTGACGTTTGTTATCTGCTTAGGACTTCTGGGCATTAAAGAAATTAGATAGAGAAAAAATAAGATAATAATGTTCCCTAAAGGTATTTTCTATCTCAGAAATGTTGATCATTCAAGAATGTAAAAGAAATATACGACCAGTATAAGAATTTTACTAAAGAAAGATTCTTAATAAATAATTCTGTAAAGGAAATATATCAATCCCTATAAGCCGAAGATAACTTTTTAAGTAATTAAATCATACTTTGTTTTGTGTTATATCAAATAATGTACTATTACAAATCCATTATTTATTTTATTTTTTGGAGAAATTACAGGGTTCGTACGGATACCGTTATTTTCAAGGCCGTAAATCAGAATTTTTTCATAGAAAAATAAATCTAATTTAAAATTTGAAATTTCCCTTTAGTTAAGGGGAGATTTTCTTTAAGAAAATACTGATATCTAAGAATTTCTTAGTCTGGAAATTCAAGGACCCCTACGAACCCTAAATTACTAAATATGCTTATTAATATGCTTTATAAAAATCATTTGGTTTGGAATTAATAAAATAATTTATTTAAAATAATACATGAAAGTATACTGCATGATGTTGGATAACTAACAATTATTTCCCGTAAAATTAAAAATTAAAAAATACAATTATAAATAAAATTGAATCAAAGAAATGTATAATTTTACTACAAGTTATCTGTTATTATTATGACGTTAATATTACTCTTAAATACATTTATACAATAATAAAAAAAAAAATATTTGATATTTTAATTTCTAGCAGTAATGTTTTCTGCATTTTACGCTATTTTAAACTCAGAATTTTTAATTTTTTTTTACAGCATTCAATAACATTTTACTGTGTTTGAGAAGAAATGTTTTAATGATACATTTTAGAATTAAAAATGTATATTCGTCCCTAAACTTAACATTTTATGCAAGATCTTAACATTGACTTTCATCTTTCTTTAGAAAATTCCGAAAATAGTGCGTTAAACACAATTCGATGTACGACATATTTGAGTAATAGGAATAGACTTATAGTTGGTATGATTTTAAATGATCTGCATGTTTTTTAATTCTTTATTTTTAACTCTTAATTTTGTAATGTATGTATTTTTATTCTTAATTTTCTAACTTAGAATAGTAAAATCTAAAGAATCCGACTAGCAACTTCTCAGGAGCTAACCATATTTCAGAATTCACCCTAGGCTCCGCCTCTTACTCCCAGCACCTAAAAATATCCTCTCAGAAGTCCTGCAGAGCTCATTTCTCTCTCTCCTGATGTTAGTGCCAGTCGCGTGTTCAGCGGTGTGCATCGGCCATTGTAATGTACTGACTGCTTACGAGTTTGCCAATTGTTGCCACCGGCACTCGGATGTTTGCAGGTATTGGCGAGGGTGAGGGGGGGGGGGAGCTTCTGCAAGTCATTAAGCTCATTTTTATTTAATTTTAACTTTTTTCTTTCCTTTTTCTTTTGTTTTGTTGAACTGAAGAACCAAATTCTTAGCCCCGTTCCCTTCTTTTATTTTTTCACTGCTGCCCAAGGAATTCCACTTTGTCATCTATTTCATATGTTCCGTATCAGGGGAAGTGGAACATAGGTCCAGGGATCCTCGGCAAAAGGTCTTCGCATCATCATCTATGACACTCTAATGTATGACACTTCGTCTTTAATATTCTCTGATACTGAAAAAAAAAAAAAAAAAAAAAAAAAAAAAACACGAGTGCAGGCGGGTATTTAAGCTTTACACTTAAAGCTTAAAAATATACGAAGGTCGTTAAAATGTTTTAATAAATTTAAATAACCGCCCTTTTATAAACCTGCTTTCATAATTATATCTTTAAACAAATTCTTGCGAATTTCAAAAAACTTTGAAAGTGTCTTGGAGAATATAATTTTTTAAATCATAAAAACTATTTCATATATCATGAAACAAAATTGAGAAAATAAATGTTTCTTATGCTCGTGTATTCCTCATTCAAAGTACTGCTTTTCTTTGACTATTAACCAGAATCATTTAATTACGTCAGGAGGGTGAGTTTTAATTAGCGGGAATTTAATTGAATAATGTACTACCAGAAGGCGCAACAACTGTGAAAATCTATTTCTCGGTTCATCCTTGAAAACAGTCAAACGTAATGAATATAGGGAAACTTTTAAGAATGTATTTATAAGATGGTGCATGGATTAAATTTAGTAACCAAGCAGTAATAACCATAAATGTCCTATGTAACAAATTTGATGACTGTCTAATGACATTTCTTTCACAACTGTTGTTTCCTAATTTAAATAAATGTATTGAACTTACAGATATATTTTCGTTTTATATCATTGAATATTTCTCGCTTTCCCGCTTGGGCAGATCACGTTGAGCAACCAGAAAATGACCGTATTTAAAGCAGTACAAAAAAATCTGTGGTTTCTTAACCAATGATTGAAACGGAACAATTTATTTTCTTTACTTTCACACATTCGTATGGTTTTATAAAATTACCTATGTATTTAATAATATTAATTAATTAAATCGTAACGACAAAAGTGGCCTTTGAAAAATATAAATTTTTAAATATGCATTTTGCGTGCACGGTTTTAAAAATTCTACTGTACTCTACTACATCAATCTTTAACGTTTCATATTTCGTTACTTATAAAACTATATTTTACATAGGAATCTAAATTTGAAAGGATATTCAAATTATTTTGCATAATTAATGACTTTTCTAATTATATTAACTAAATTTCACCAAAAACTGTATACTTATTTTTTCCATCCACAATTTTCTGTTACAAAAATCAGACTAAAATGAGGTTCAGTGTAAACTAACACATGTAAGCTAAGAATATACATTATTTCAAGGTTCTATGATAATTTGTTTTTAAATGAGAGTGCACGCAATATCAAAAAATCATTTTTTTTTTAGAAAAACGGCTTCAAAGTTGGCTTATAGGATTACAGTAAACGCTTTTATGAAAGATAGTTTTAGCCGTAACTTCTGTTCTAATTGGTATTTTTATAGTGGGTTTGTCACTTTTGAAAGCATCCTTTCTGAAATTTGTGAAAAATCCTTTTTTGGTTAATCTGTCAACGTGATCTGTCCCCTTAAAAGGTAAAGGAACCATACTATCTTCAAAAATTCCATTTTGTTACAATTTATATTTTAGTTTGATAAACCATAAGCGCGTGATAGTTTGAGTAATTAACTGTATCTATAAAGATTTCGTTGCATTTTCTTATATATATTTTCTAAGAAATAATAATATTGAGCAGAACATTGTTGCTTAAAATTTTTCAGAATAAACTGAAAACATCTAGACCAAAATAAATTTAATGTCATAGTTTACTAATTAAAATACACATAAAAGAACAAATAATTGTACAAAAATTACTTTCAGGCGCATACATATAATATAAAGATATTTAAAATACATATTTAAAATATCCGAAAATACATTAGAAAAAACCAGAACGTTTTCAACTAATACAAATATTGTTACTATTTTTCTTGCGCTTAATTGAGAATTCTCCAGAAAAAAACTTATTGTATTACTGTATTTTACTTAGTGTATTGTATTACTGTATTTTAAATATCTTTATACAGGATGTCCAGCGAATAAGACCCTGATTTCAAAATTAAATATCTCAAAAATAAAGTTCAGTAGAATTATGCGGTAAACGGTTTGTTTATTAGCTAAGCTGTAAAAATGTTATACAGAAGTTTCAAAAATTAGTTGCAAAAACCGCTAATAGATGGCGCTCTAATCGCAATGCCTATAAATTGAGTTTTGAAGTCCAGAGCACTAGTGTCTCATTCCTAGATAGCTTCCTATGGAAGAGCGAAAATTGGGAAAGACCACTTTTTCGTTGGGGTGATGTGCAGAAGTGGATACATCTGGTCACAGAATTATTGCATCAGCCTCAATTTTAAAGAAATTCAATTAATAAAATTTTCAATAAAAAGTTTAGCAATCATTATATAAGAACTTATTAAAATATTTTATTTGGTAATGTGCAAAAGCGGAGCCATGTTGTTCACAGAATTGAGATTCCTTTCAAATTTTGTTACAAGCTACTTCAGTCCGGATACCAGTATCTCTGTGGTATGTCTTTTTCTCTCTTAATTGGTAGATCGTGGAATCGAATCCAAGTAGACGAGGATTTGAAAAAAATGGAAATATTTACTTTTTAATATTTATTTAAACTGTGAAAAAAGTTTGAATAAAAAAATCTAAAGTTTCTGGTTTTAAAATTTAATTAAGCTAAAAGAAACCCTTTTTTTAAAAATCACTGAGCATTTATAATAGTGATTCATAAATCATTTTTTTTAAGTTGTATAGAATAGTTTGGATGAAAAAATACAAAGTTTCTATTTTTAAAAATTTCAGTTAAAAAAATAATTTTAATTTAAAAACTCATTTTCATTTTTTTTTATCATTGAACACAGAAATATGGTGCAGCTTCTAGCGATAGGATCCGAAAAGTTGGAAAAGAATGCAGCATCCAAAATACTTTTGCTTTGACGTTGATGTTATGACTTATCATCTATTCCTTTTTAAAAAAGAAATAATTTAATGCATAATTTCTGTCTCTAAAACTTTGTTTACAAAGAAAAGAAATATATGTGTTGTGCTAAAACCAAAGTATTATGCCGTGATTTAAAAATATAAAAAATAAATAAAAAGTACAAAATTATTTTTCTAAATATATGCATTTTGATTTAAATAATTATATGTCATTAAAAATTGAATTTAATAAAATGTTTTAATGAGTTCTTATATAATGATTTCTAAACTTTCTATTGAAAATTCTATTAATTGTAATTTTCTAAAATTACAGTTGATGCAATAATTCTGTGACCAGATGTCTCCACTTCTGCACATCACCCCAATGAAAAAGTGGACTTTTCCAATATTCGTTCTTCCGTAGGGAGCCATCTAGGAATGAGACGCTAGTACTCTGGACTTCGAAGCAGAGTTTACAAGTATTGCGATTACAGCGCCATTTGTTAACGGTTTTTGCAACTAAATTTTGAAACTTCTGTATAACATTTTTACAGCTTAGCTAATAAACAAACCGTTTACCGCATAATTCTGTTGATCTTTGTTTTTGAGATATTTAATTTTGAAATCAGGGTCTTATTCGCTGGACACCCTGTATTATATTTATGCATCTGAAAATAATTTTTGTACAATTATTTGTGCTTTTATATATATTTTAATTATTTAACTCAAAGTAAATATAGCACTAGAATTCTAACTTTCATTTATTTAGAAACATTTAGTTCACAATTTACATATTTACAAATATTTTAGTTCACAATTTCTTTATTCGAGAGTTGTCCAGAAGAAAAACTTGTAATTTAAAGGTTATACGTCAGATAAGAAAGAAGCTTATTCCAATTTTCAACAAAAATATCTTTCATCTATTATGCAGCAAATATATCAATACTCCATGTATACCGTATGATAGTGCATCGTTACAAGCTAAACATAGTTAAATCACAATGTTTTCTTCTGGACAATTCTCGAATAAGTGCAAAGAAAATAATAACAATATTTAAATCCTACTGATGACGGCCTTGTAATGGTTGAAAACGTTCTGGGTTTTCTGATGTATTTTAAGATATTTTAAATTTGTATTTTAAATATCTTTATATTATATGTATGCAACTGAAAGTAATTTTTGTACATTTATTTGTGTTTTTATATGCATTTTAATTATTTAACTCAAGGTAAATATAGCACAAGAATTTTAACTTTCATGCATTACCCTAGTTTACTTTTCAAAATTTATAATTTCGAGACATAAGTTATTTTAGCACAAGCATGACTTAGCGAAATAACCAATAATTTGTGTGAATAAAAAACTCGTATTTTGAATTTGAAGGAACACAAATCTAATTGACTCAAATAAAGTGTCAAATGTAAATTTTACCACAGCTGAAAAATTGATAAAATGTTTAACCTTCCGAGCGTCTTGCAAAAGGGTAAAATTGTAATGTTGTTTTCTTTGCACTTTGTTTTAAATGCTAAGAAAATATGATTCTTTCAACATTAAAAGACAAAAAAAAAACTCAATTACAAATATGAATGTAATCCTTGAGGGTATTAATCATTATTCAATGTATTTAAAATTAATTAAATCTAAAGAATTATATTATCTTAAATATTGCTCGTATTGCTGTGAAACCTGGAGCTTAGTGAACGGAATATTATGCCCCAAACACTTAGAGGGAATGCGTAGTTTATTCCTTTTTCAAAACACTCAGCTCAGATTCTAAAAGCCATAATTCAACAGTTGAATTGTACCTCTCTCACACTTCTTCGATAATTTGATGAAAAAATATCATGTGGTGGTGTGTTTCTTTTTACTGCACTTCAAACAATTATAGTGCTATAAATCATAATATATTTGAATTCTTTGATAATCTCTGTAAATGAACTACAAATACAAGAAACCATGTTTAATTGGGACCATACTATAGTAAGCATCAACAACATTCAACAATTTCGTGGCAATTCAAGTATATTTACGAAAATTAGAGTGCTGTCAGGTTGACAGAAATCTAGACAGACACCCAAAACGAAGTTAGAAGCGCTTTTCGATTTATGCTGGGAAGTGTTAAAATACTATTTTAATACTCTTTAAAATTCTTTTGCATTTTAATTACAATGATCTCTTGTTTTGATAATAGTACTTGAAACTAACTTAACTAAAAAATATTATATCAAGTCAATGATAGTGACATGGATATGAAATATATATTTCTAAACCAGATAACAAGGAGATTCGATATTGTAATTTTAAGCTAATTTTACAGTTAAAAGTTAGATTTGTTACATTTTCTCACATATGAATAAATATTATTTTTGCAGTTTTTAAAAATTATTCTGGATGCTTTAAGAAAAAAAAAACCTGATTTTTAAAAATTAAAGATCACGTGATAAGGAAGACACCGTTTTATTTTTTTAAAAAATGCATATATTAAAACGTCATCAAAGCTTTTGAATTTTGAAAATAACCTATCATTTTTTTTAAATAGTAATTGTTCAGAATAAAATTATTTACAAATTTAGCGTTTAATATTTAAAAAATATAAAAGGTAAAAAACGTAATTTTCAGATAAATAATAAGTACAGTAAAATCTTCATAACGGACACTCCCAAACTGAAGACACCTCTATTTTGAAAACACTTTCGGTACAGCCCAATTTGCCGGCTATTCAAACGAAAAAATGTGCAAGCAATATTTGCGTTTGAGACTGAAAATATTCCTTATATATATATATATATATATATATATATATATATATATATATATATAATAATGAAATAACAATTTTTTTAATGAGTGTAACAATGATAAATGGAATGCCATTCTTTTTATAAAGAAATCTTCTTAAACAATGAAAACATACTTTTCATGAAAATACACCTGTTTAGTCATAATAATTCCAGTTTTAAATTTACTTTCTCTTTTTATCTTCTTTATTGATTATTTTCATAAGGTTTTTACGAGCATGTCAGCTGTTGTATATTTAAAACAACCTATAAATATTTGTTCTGATGCAAATTATCTCAGATGGAATATCGAGTGAAATTGTAGGAAATAAAATTCCTTTCTTAGTATTCAAATTGCACCTTTTGCCTTTGATTATACCTTTATTAAACTGTCTTCATCATTTACTATCAAAAAGATTCAAAATTAATTATTTTTAATTATCATTAAACTTTTGTTTAAAAGTGAAAGTAGAAAAAGATTTACAGATACACATTTTTATAGGAATGCTTATATATGCATATACAGCAGTGTATTTTGTATACTTAAATGTATATCGCGGGTATCCGCCATAATCTTTTGAACTTCTTCTTGTAAATAAATGTTTGGAATAAACATAGAAATACTGATATAAAATCCCTAATGAGTATAGCGTATTTTTACAAAGGCAATTTTTTTAAATCAATGACGAACCTCTGTAATACCATAGACTGTTTTAATAAGTACAACAAATGCTGTTTTTTCATGATGGGTAATTTTCCTCTCAAAAAACAATTTTTTTTGTTCATGTGTTCTTTTTGCTGTATTTTTTAACTTTAGAGAGCAACTGTTATTATACTCCTTTTAGGTTTATCTGTCTATGTAATAACTTCAATCTGTAGAATTTTTTTATACCTTAATTAAATTCTGTTCAATTTACTTTAATCTGTATATAATAACAACATTATCAGGTGTAACGTACTCGATTGGTTTTTGTTTTTTATAAACGTTGTTTTTAATTTGCAGAAAATTCAAGTTTGCCTTTTATAACATTAAAAGACAAACAAAATTGAATTTGTGTCATCGCACTGAATAAAAAAAAACCCAGTAAAAATAAGATTTTTTTTTAATTTATAGTATTACTTGTGCATAAAATTAGATGTATAATCTTGTATATTTAACAAGCGCAAATTCCCAACTGTGGCGAATATAAACGGTGTTTAAGAAAGAACGATCTGATTACAAAGAACAATAATTTCAAAACTTCATTGAAAACTATAATCGAAAGGAAAGCTTTAAACTAGCGCTCCCTATTAAACGCATATACGAATATGTGTATAATACGTATTATACGGGGTACGGATTTCAGATACGTATAATATGGCTATACCGGTTATACGTATTATACAAAACAACCTATACGGTACATCGTATATACGGATCTTACCCAAGCGGATAAACGCATAAACGTCTAGACGTATTCCGTTTAAGTCATGAAAATAGACGTTTTAAGGCTTATCTCTGGATTAGAGACATTGAGAAATATCCTCTAGAGTCCTGCATTCTCGCGGTTTACCTTGGCCATCGCGATTCTTTGTTCAAAGAACCATGAGGGCCTGGAGTTTATGTATATTCTGGTTGTTATTTAGGCACTTAAAAATCTGAATACTTTTCCTCAGTTTAGATTTTGGTTGTTTTCCCTAAAAATTAAAGTATTAGTTATGAAATTCTTTACTATTGGTATACTATCGTAGCTATGTAGCACATGCCCTAGCTCCTTTTGATTTATGGCACGACCACTTCGCGCGAAACATTATTTTTGCATGCGACCACAGAACAGACTTAAATTTACTCTAAAAAAGGGCAAAAAGGCAAATAATTTTAAGCATGTGCAATTGAGTTCTAACACCTGCCAGTTGATTATTTGCCAGTCTACATCGAAGAGTCAAAACGTTGTGACCATCCCCACATTTTACGATGAACTCCCCTGGATGTCGTGAAAATTGCGTAATCAGGTGGGTATGGTATTTAACCGCTGCTAGGGAGCCGGAAAAAACATTTTTGCCTTACTTCTGCCTGAGATGGCAGTACGCCTTCTTCCAGGCAAACTTTTGCTGCCCCTTACGCAGCAGGTCATACACAGACCTGTGGTGACGATATTATACTTTGGGAGACGTTCTCATGGGCGTCTCTGGGACCTGTGATTGTAGTAGAACAGACCATAAAGGCCGCGGACTATCTGAACATCATTGCGGAACAGTTGCACCCTTACATGGTATATGTCTTTCCAACTAGAAATGGAGCCTTCGAACAAGACAACCCTCCATGTCACAATGCTCGAATTATGCTGAAGTGGTTCCAAGAACATAATAATGAATTCCATTTAAGGTTCTGGCAGTCTATCTCAACGAATTTTAATCCGATAGAGCAGATTTGGGGTGTTGTGGGACGGCAAACAACCATATTGTTATATTCCTGATTTGCGTTACCTCTGTTTGAATATCGTGTACAATCTGTCTTGGGCCATCTACCAAGGACTTGTGGCATCCATGCCAACAAGGGTTGCAGCTTTTTGCGGGCCAAAAACGAGACATGCGTCATTAGGTAGATGGTCATAATGTTTTGGTTCTTCAGTGTATAAGTAATCGAAATTTATAGGTACTTTACACAAAAAATGATATTTGTCAATATTAACAAATCTTAAACGTAATGCCCCAATATTTTGCGTAAAAAACACCATGAGTGTCATAATTAAAAAAATAGATTTTCATTATACATTAACAAAGTATAAAATATAACATCCGTGGAAATAATAACATTTTCGCCCGGCTGCAATCTTGAGTGAAACACACACGAAAAGAATTTGTAAAAGATTAAAGAGAAAAAACCATACTTAACAAGGATTCACAATAAACCTGAAACATTTATTCTCTCATTGTTTTCTCAAAAAGTGTTTAATTTTGCTAGTGACTTACAATGAATACAATTTGTATACATTATATACATAAAACATAAAAATAGCGGGGTATCTGATATCAATACCATGAGATGAAATGCAAAAAAACATAAATTAAGTATAATATTTATTGAGGTAAGTAACAAGATCTTATGTATGAAACATAATATGCCGATTGTTGCGGTAACGCCACCGAAATCCAGCTGATTTTCCATTCAGTGATGTGATACTGATGAGGTCCATTGTACAAGTAGATACGATACTTAAAATATACGTATACATTAAATATACGTATGCTTAAATGTACGTTTAACCGATGTACCCTTATACGTATCCGGATACGTTTAAACATATATTTTAAGGTAATCGTATTTCATAGAAACGTATTATACGGATGTACGTATATCGTTTAAACGTATAACTGAGATACGTATCCCATCGGGAGCACTACTTTAACCTTCGTCTACCAGACGGGTCCATTGGACCCGACAGCAATATTTAATGTAAATTTTTCTCATGAAAAATAGCATTCAAAGTTTCGCGATTACATGACTTTTCCTGCAATTGTCTCCTCTATGTATATGCAATTGCGATTAAAATTTTGTTCGAAATTTTTTACCTATTTTTAATTTGTTTCATTGTTTACCACGCGGGTCCATTGGACCCAACATTAAAACAAACGTAATATGCTGTTGCTTTCTTTTTCTAGGGTTGCCATAAATCATGAGGAGGAACAGGGTTACCATAATTGGCTGTTTATCGCCCATTTGGCGATGGATTTTTAGCGCCAATCTCGCCAAATTTGGCGACTTTATAATGAAGTTTTGAGAACATTCTAGACTGATCTAGTAAACTTCGTGCTCTATATATAAAAGGTTACTTCTGGTTCAGAGAGTCATTTATCAACAGACACAGTTAGTGAGCGAATGGTGTCTATTGATGTTTTTGAGTCTTTTCATTGAAAATAGGACTTGATATTTGAAGACAAGTAATAAGTGTAGTTTGTACGTGCTTTGTTATTTTACAAATATTCATCATTTTCTTATTTCCTAACTTATTTTTTGTTAAAAACTGAATTGAAGATGAACAGAAAAAAGTATTGATTCAAGAGGAAATTCAAAAAATTATGGAAAATCCGGACGATATAGAATTCGACACCGATGATGAAAATCTGTCGTCTGATGAAGGTGAAGTAGATTATGTTGAAATACATAATGAAATTTCTGATTCCTACTCAGAATCTGATAATGATTCCAATGAAGTAAATGTAGCAACCACAAGTACTTCAAATTCTACTTTTGTTTCCAAAAATAATTCACAGATCTGGTATAAGAATGAAGTTGCCAGACCACAAGGAAGACGTACTGAAATCAATATTTTACGTGGAAAATCTGGACCTTCAAGATTTGCAAATCGTGAAGTGGATTCCATATCATCCTCATTTCTTATCTATTTCCGAAAAAGACTTTTGGAAATTATAGTAAAATGGACAAACGCGGAAGGCAATAGAGTATTCGATAAAGAGTGGAAACCTATAGATATTATAGAACTTAAAAAATTCATCGGACTTTTATTACTTATTGGAGTATATAAATCGAAAAATGAAACAGTAAGCGAACTTTGGAGCATAAAAAATGGAAGACAAATATTTCGGACATTATGAGTCGCAATAGATTCACAAGTATATTACGTGTCATAAGATTTGATGATGCTGCTGAGAGGCGTAAAAGAAGATCAACTGATAAATTAGAGCCAATAAGAGAATGCTTTGAATTGTGGAATAGCTATTTACAAGACCCTTATATTCCTAATTGGTCTATGACTGTCGATGAGCAATTAGTTTCTTTTCGTGGAAAATGTCCTTTCCGTCAGTATATGCCATCTAAACCTGGAAAGTATGGATTGAAGTTCTGGGTTATTTGTGACAGCGTAACATCGTATGCTTGGAAACTGGAACTATATACAGGCAAAAATGAAGTAAGAGAATCTCATCAGGGAGAAAATGTAGTTAAAAGATTGACGAAGGAAATTGAAAATTCTGGTCGTAATATTACATGTGATAACTTTTTTACGTCATATGCATTAGCAACACATCTTACTTCAAAAAAATTATCTCTTATTGGAACAATTCGAAAAAATAAACCTGAATTACCCGCTGTGTTCACAAATCCAAAACATCGTTCTGTATATTCTACTTTATTTGGGTTTCAAGAGAAGGCGACCATAATCTCTTACTGTCCCAGAAAAGGTAGAATTGTTACTTTGCTAAGCACAATGCATAACACTTATGATATTGACAACAGCTTAGAAAAAAAGCCACAAATAATCCTAGATTATAATAAAACCAAAGGCGGAGTAGATACGATGGACAAAATGGTAAGAGCATATAGTGTGAAACGCATGACACGTCGGTGGCCTTTGATTGTATTTTATAATATGATCGATATAAGTGCGATGAATGCATACATAATATGGTTGTCACTGAATGCTGAATGTGATCCGAAAATGAAAAAAAGGCGGAATTTCATTATTCAACTTGCAGAAGAATTAGTAGGTGAAGGAGGTATCGCCGTCTCAACATCTACTTCAGAACAACTTTACGCAAATAGTTTTGAACCGCCACGAAAAAAATCAAGATGTCATATTTGTCCCTCTAAAAAAGATCGAAAAACACGAACATTATGCAAGAAGTGTACGAAAAATGTTTGCGGAGAACATTCCGTCGTTATTTGTACTTCATGTACAGAATAATTTTATTATGATGAAAAACGTTTTGTAGTCATTATAATATACTATATATATTACTTTCTTACTGTATGTGTTACTTTCTTACTCTATTACTATATATATCACTTTTATATATTGTATAAGGTGCATTAATAACAAATATATTCATTGTAGATAAATGGGTGTTTTGTATATTTTGAAATCCTATATATTTTACATATGGGTCCAATGGACCCGAATGGTAGTTCTTGCATATACTTTTTTTTTGGTAGTCTGAAGGTTAAACACAGTACAGGGATGACCGCCCCGGGAAACCAACTTTCGCTTTAGAGTATAAGTGCAATCCCGGGGGGAAGACTCAAATCCACTGCATATTGTAAGATAGATTAACAGTGACTAGTCTTAACAATATTTTAAAACACTTAAATTCAGTTTACTATTTTCGACTCTGAAACTCAAAAAAAGTGTCATCAGTACATACATTGTCAGGAATCGTACTATGTTCTATACATACATAAACAATTACAAGACATATTTTTTTAATATTACAGCTGGAAAATATTAAGTGAAATGCATATACTGATAAATATAATAAAAATACTACTTTACCAAATGAAACAAACCAAACGAAATAAGACAAATATTTACATTATCTACAAAACAGGAGCTCCTGTCTTAAATGGGAGCTGAGAACAATGAGATGATTTAACTAGTTCAGAAAGGGAGGGGGTTGGCAAATATAAAACCGTTGCCTTTTCAAAATTGTATACAATCCGCAACACGTTGCAGGAGAACTGGGCGGTCAAGCAGGTAACTTAGCCAATCAAGCAGCGTCATCAGTTGTGGATTTTTAACGCGGTAGTGGGACGTTAGTGTGCAATGTAAGATATAGTGTAATGATGTTGATAAGGGGATCCACAGATGCAATGAGGTGAGTCTCATTTATTTATGGTATATAAGTGTTGTTGGAAAGGTCCATGATTAGTGCGAGGCTTTCTTCACCTACAACAGTGAACGAACTAAAGGTGCACATAAAAATTACACTGACACAGTTTCTCTAATTACATACTTACTTCCATCTGGCGTAAAATAGACTACTTTATGGATGTTTTCTGTGTATCTACAATATGCCACTTAGAACAGTTATGAAGCACATAAACACAGCTTTAGACTTTATATTTCGTATTGATTTTAATTCATGTCTTCAAATCATTGTTCACAGCAAAGTTTTCGCATCGTTCTGGTAATTTTACTTAAACACCTTCTACATTTTCTTAAGATATTCCACATGCGAATATGTTCTTATGCATTACAATGCTCAAAACAATTAAAGGATATTTGAAGTTTTATATAAAATAAAGATATAAACGAAAATTTTTTTGCCGAAAATAGAAGAGAATCACAAATGCAAATTTTTCTGGTTTTCAAACTGTGGAGTATGCAAATTTTGAGTTCGACGTCAAAAACGTCGCTTCAGCGGCAGCGAATGAAATTTGACTTTCAACTGGATAAAAGAGAATGAAGACAAGGATGATCGGCATTCAGTGATTGCTTTGTTTCGATGAGTACGATGTCTCAGCGAAGTCATTTGACAGATTCAGAAGCTTTGAGAATTGTTGGTAGGTTAGAAGGGGGCCAAACTCAAGCCGAAGTAGCGCAAGCCATTGGAGTGTCACAAAGTGTCATTTCCCGGATCTGGAACCGTTTTTTGGAGAGTGGATGTGCAGGCCGAAGACCAGGGCAAGGTCGTAGATGGGCAACAACGACCAATGAAGATCGGTATTTAGCGTTAACAGCTCGGAGACACCGAACCATGAACGCTACTCTTCTCAAACAACACCTTCGCTCGGCTACAGGCACCACGTTTCAACTCAGACTGTCCAAAACCGGCTCCATGCTGTAGGTCTGTATGCTCGCCGACCGATGGTATGTGTTAGATTAACATCAAGGCATCGTCGCGACCGCAGGGAGTGGGCAACCGAGCATGTAAACTGGAGGAGAAATGAATGGAGCAATATTCTGTTTTCTGACGAGTCCCGTTTTTCTGTGCATCCGGATAATAGGCGTATTTTCATCTGGAGGGACTGTGGCAGTAGGAATAATCCTGCGTTCGTGCACGAAATTGTCATATTTGGCGGTGGAGGAGTGTTGGTGTATGGTGGCATCTCCATTGACGGGCGCACTGACCTCTACATCATTCGAGATGGAGCTCTGACTGGTCGCCAATATAGGGATGAGATCCTCAGACCTATTGTAGTCCCTTACGCTGCAGCAATCGGAGATAACTTCATTTTAATGGACGATAACTGCAGGCCACATCGTGCAAACCTGGTGGAGGATTTCCTTTTCGAGGAAGGAATCGTTCTAATGGAATGGCCAGCGTGTTCTCCAGACATGAATCCAATCGAGCACGTTTGGGACGCTCTAGGAAGACGAGTTTCTGGCCGCCAACAACCCCCACAAACTCTCCAAGAACTGGAAAGAGCTCTTCTGGAAGAGTGGGGCAGAATACCCCAACTCGTCATTAATAGCCTCATTGAGTCCATGCCTCAAAGGTGTTCAACGTTGCTGGCCGCCCGTGGAAACCATACCCCCTACTGAAAATGATTTTCTTTGAAGAAAACACCTTTTCTTATTCTTTTTTTCTCATATGCACAAATTGTGTTTTTTTCCTTTAGTACACAAATGCGCAATAAAATGCATTTTTTTCTGCCAAACATGTGTAATTTATTCTCATATAACCTACTATGTCTGTCGACCATGTATCAATCAGCTAAACAGTTTACCAGATACAAAATCCACCTAAAACTGCAATATCCTTTAATTGTTTTGAGCAGTGTATTATATTTCGAAAAAACGATTAATTTTTATTTTTCCAAACATTCTTCATTGGCTATTCCATACGTAAGATACAGTTGGATATTTTTATTTCGTTTTCAAGTTATTTGTTTTGAAATGTTTTTTTAAATGCAAAGCATGCTTAATAATGTACAATCGTGGGTTAAAAAGATCTCACCTCGCACTAACGCTGCTACAATAAATTTCATACTTACCAACTTCGGACATAACTTCCGTAAAAAGTGAGTTACTTTAAAACAGGTTAAACAGGTTTCTAACCAGAAAACATTTCACATGTGTTATTAGCTATTTAATTTTAGGTTTCCACTTGGGATTTTTTTTTGATATACAGTCGTGGCCAAAAGTTTAGGACCACCGTGCAGAAACTAGCGTTTTTAAAATTGAAACCACTGATAACGTCATAAAGCAAATCGATTTTCGTCAGATGGCGTCATTCCGTCTGACAGTGGAGTTACTGTATTCGCTTTTCTTTTGAATTTTGAGTAATAAATGTCGCAGATGCAATTTATTGTCTGGATCTTAAATTTCAGTGGTGGTCCTAAACTTATGTCCACGACTGTAATGTCTTTACAAAAATTCTGATTGGAAACATGTTTAACCTGGTTTAAATTAACTTGCATTTTACGGAAGTTAAGTCGAAAGTTGGAAAGTATGCATTGTATAAAGATATGATTGGTAACAACCGATTAGTTATAGCATCTACTAATAATGGTATATTTAAATTAAACTTCCGGACTTACATTGAAATTGTCACAAACTTTAAAATTTTACGGTCAAAGAGGCTGTACATATTTAATGTTATACCTTTAGGGGGATAGGGGATCTGGCACTTGATATCGTAAGAATTCTAGGGGAGAGGGGAATTTGTCTATTGATATCGTTATTATTTTTAAATCAACCAAAATTTTCTTTTGGTAATTTTACCTTTACATCAATATAGGCTGCTATTTTTTTTTATCTATTTTTATGAAAATACAGAGTTATTATTAAAACCATTAAATGATTAAAATATATTTTCATTCCAAAATATGGATTATCCCAACTTTCGCGATTCATATTCTTCTACCATATATATAATTCTTTGTTAGAGATATCAGGTTCGAAATGATAACTGAAATGTTTACTAATAAAAGATGTGCAAGAATGTTGTCCACCTGTTTTGTTTATAAGAAGTTCTGCTTAACCCCGTGCTGGGGGAAAGTGCAGTAAGACCATATTATTGTTGAATGCATTATGCAACAAAAAACTGTTATTAAATACTTTTAAGCAGCAAACATTTCTTTGTGTTATTTGATATAAAGTAATTTCATATATAGTAATGATATTTTATTAAGTTCTTCTCTTCATTTAAATCAGTAAAGTATCCGAATAATAAATGTATAACCAGTGTTAAAGGAGTGCGTTTGCAAGAAAGGGTTCACAATGTAGTCGGATTTACTTTAGCAGCAAAAAAAAAAAAAAAAAAAAAAAGTTAAAAAATTGCATGTAGAGGGCGCTGACGGCCCGAAAAACAATGAACAGGTACTATAACAGAACCTGGTTGTATCGAAGAATGTTCTGGAGGTCATGTTGAACATTTGTTATTGGAAGAACAAATGAATGGAGCCTATTATTGTCCTGTTCATTGTGTTTCGGATCGTCAGCGCCCTCTACATGCGATTTTTTAACTTTTTTTTCTGCTAAAAAAAATCCGATTACCTTGTGAGCCCTTTCTTGCAAACAGCGCTCCTTTATCATAATTTCTTCTTTTTTATGAGTTTTAAAGTTTTACCGAACTTTTGGCTCACTCGGTATATAAATCGTTGTTAGTTATACCAAGTTCGAAATTATACTTGTTATGTTTACTAAAAATAGATGTGCAAGAATGTTGTCCACCTGTTTTGTGTATAAGAACATCTGCTTACCCCAGTAAAGGGAGCAAGTGGAATAACACAGTATTACTGTTGAATGCATTAGGTAACAAAAAACCTTTGTTAAATACTTTGAAGCAGCAAATAATTCTTTCTGTTATTAGATATAAAGTAATTTCATCTATAATAATGATATTTTATTAACTTTTTCTCTTCATTTAAATCTGTAAAGTATGCGAATAATAAATATATAATCAGTGTTAGTTGATAAAAATTTATTTCATATATAATAATGATATTTTGCCAACTTCTTCTCTTCATTGCAGTATGCGAATAATAAATGTATAACACTATCTGTATTATTTCAAACGCATAAAAAGAAAAACAAAGAAAACAATTGTAAAAAAAAAAGAATTTTTACACACAGATAACGATATCATTAGGGGGAGAGTAGTGGAGGAATGGTAACATGTGAAATCGTAAGTGGGGACGGATTTCAAAATTGCCAAAAAGTTGATAACGCTATACATATAGAACTCCAAATACCCATTTTTCAGTTCATGTTTAGATTTTTCGGTAAATTTTACTTCGAATATCACTTAGTAAGTCTGTCGGTCAATTAGATTGGAAAGTATGCAAACGTAAAGATTTCAATTCTTAAATGTATTTTTAATCGCATCAAAACAGTTTGAATTGCATGTATTTTTTAAGAATAGCTGGGTGACTAGTTATTGGAATGAGCTGTAATTTTGTAGTCCCAAATTAAAAGCTTCAAGAAATCAATTTTTATTAAAAAAATAGTTTGTCGCAATTGTATGCTTCCTTTCGAATGTTAAAATATATATATATAATTTACGAAATTTATATTAAAGTGTACATAAATTATAACGTATAAATAATTAACAAAAACAGGGCATTATTAGTTTCAAATTTTATATCTCCTAACTTTACACGCTATCTCCATAATTCCTAAATTCATTCCTAAACTTTACCTAATGATCTCTCATTTGGTATTTGACTGTTACGTTTAAAGAGAATCCAAATATGATGTTTAAATTGGGTGATATTATTTTAAAGTTTAAAGTTTCTTACAATCGCAATATATAGATAAACCCTAAAATATGATTTATGTGTAGCATTAATTAGTAGAAAATATTGAAAACCATACGGTAACAAGCACATTTATTTACGAAGATTTACAGCAGAGTTAGAAGACGGTATTCTTTTTTATTACGACTGTAAAACACCAATTTCAATTTTTCTATTTACACTCATGTCCAAAACATAAAATCTGTGAAAACTGATGAGCTATTCACTGTGTTGCTACGAAATTTGGCACAGAGGTATATTACAATGCAAGAAAAAATATAGCAAGATAACAATATGGAAAAGATTTTAATTGTGAGTTGAGAAACAGGGTATATCAAAAAGTGTTGAATCATGAATCATAGATAAAGCATTTAAGTCTGTCTAATATAAATGTGACCACCGTGCACTGCTATACAAGCCTCACAACAAGCTCTCATACTGTTTATGAGAGTGTCAATAAATGTTTGTGGCAACAAAGTCCATTCTTCCAAAAGCGCGGCTTTTAACTCCTGGCGGGTTCTTTAATGGGGGTTACGCTATGCAATGGCTCTTCCTAGACCATTCTAAACATATTCAATAGGATTGAGGTCCGGAGACCTCGTGGGCCAATTCATACGGCGAATATCCTCTTCTTCAAGAAAATCATCCACAATGTGAGCTCTGTGTGGCTTCGCATTATCGTCTATAAAAATGAAATCCGGTCCGGTCCTACAGCACCCCGGAGCAACCTCACATAGGCTTCAAGGACATAATCCCTATAGCGATGTGCGTTGACAGTACCCGAATCGAAGACGTACAGTGGTGTACGACTGCCCAATATTATGCCGCCCCATACAAGTATTCCTTTGCCACTAAATCTGACGATTTTTTTACGTAGGACGGATGATAGCGAATTCCACGTTCTCTCCAGACGAAGATTCGACAAGAATCTTTCTGCGTGGTGAATCTCCACTCATCACTGAAAAGAACACGCTCCCATTCTTGTTGTGTCCAAAACTGATGTCTTCGGCTCCACAATAACCGGGCTCTCCTACTGGATGCAGTGAAAGGGACACACATGACTAGACGTCGGACGTTAAGGATGAGGTTTTTGAAGCCTATGTGAGATTGTTCCAGGGTGCTGTAGGCCCGGACTTCATGTTTATGGACGATAATGCGAAGCCACACAGAGCTCACATTGTTTATGTTTTTCTTGAAGAAGAGGATATTCGCCGTACGAATTGGCCTTCGAGGTCTCCGGACCTTAATCTTATTGAACATGTTTGGGATGGTCTATGAAGAGCCATTGCATAGCGTAACGTCCCTCCCAGAAACCGCCAGGAGTTAAAAGCCGCGCTTTCGGAAGAATGCGCTTTGTTGCCACAAACATTTATTGACACCCTCATAAACAGTATGAGAGCTCGTTGCGAGGCTTGTATAGCACGGTGGTCACATTCCATATTAGACAGACTTTTCCCGAGATAAATGCTTTATCTCTGATGAATGATTTAACACTTTTTGATATACCCTGTTTTCTAATTCACAATTAAAATCTTTTCCATGTTGTTTTGTTGCTATATTCTTTCTCCCATTGTAATACACCTCTGTGCCAAATTTCGTGGCAACACAGTGAATAGTTCATCCGTTTTTCACAGATTTTATGTTGGTGACCTTAATTTTGGACATGAGTGTATTTGGTTTACATTTTGTCTCTAATGTACAAAGTAGTATACGTTTGCGTACGTGCGCTGCCGAAGTCTCTTTAAATTTATATGCATAAATATGTGTTTTCCAGTCGAGGATATTAAACTGCGGTTTTGGTTAACATAAGTAGTTTTTAATACACAAACATTTTAATTTAAAATACGCTGGGAACAAATATCGAATTCTTCACTTGTACAGGAAAATCTAGCATTTTGCATCATTGATTTCGTTACTTATATTTTTGTGATTGTAAAGAATCTTTATTGAGTTAAATTAACTGCACAGGAAATTGTTTATAAATCATACATTTATATGCAAAATTTATGTAATATAAGGCTTTGTATGTTCAAGTAATGTACATATGCTATGTACTGTACACATATACATATATATGTGTGTATGTGTGCTTCTATTTGTGTATGCGTGAGGAGGGTGCGCCCGTAAAGATAGTTATAAAGTTCAAAGACTAACCATAGTTATGGTAAAAAAATTGACGACTCATGATGTACATAGAATATTATTATTGCATAAAGTAAGTGTAAATCAGTTAATTTAATGTACTATAAATAGACTTGCTTTCGTCAGCTGTTTATTATCATTCCCATTTTCATTAATTAATCATGATTAATTAAACGTTTTATATTCTTAATCAAAATATACATTTTCCAAATACCAATATTCCATACTTGCATACTTTTAGCATTTCAGCAATACTCCATAAAAATGTATCTTGAGCATTTACATGATTTTTAACCGTTACTTTAAATAATAGATAACGAAACAGTGCCAGTGCTAATTACATTTTAAATTTTAGAATTACGTAAGCTCCAACTGAAAGGACAGTTAATTAGAGGTCTCAAAATGCTATGCATAAAGTTTCCGTTCATCGTTCATTCTCTGTATCTTGACACTTCAGTCGCAAAAATATCAGGTTATTGCGATTCAGAAGCTTCATAAATTTTAAATATTGATAGATACTTCATCTTTACCATATTATAAAGCAACCATTAAATCTGTTGTCATTTTTAAAAATTGAATTTAGATAAAAAAGATATGTTTGGAATTTATACATTTTTGAAATTGGCACATTTTGTTCATGTGTGTTGTACATCTGAATCGGAGTTTGCTTCCAGATACTGACATTGAAAAATAATGCCATATAATAAATTGAAAAATCTAATCTAATTTCCAGGCTTTTTATGTTAAAAATGAATTAAAAAAATGTTTATTGCAAAAAAATATAATAAAATTTCACTATTAAACACTTAAATGTTATGTTTTATAGCACTTTTTTTATATGAGAATATGTTCATATTACGGAGGACTGTTAAATGTTTAAGTCAACTTTGAGACATTCCTAAATATTTTAATATATTAAAACGGAAACCATTCTACATTTATTTACCTAAATAAACTAATAAATAACTTAATTTTACAATAGGTAATAAATATAAGAAATCGAAGTTTTAAACAATTAAGTATTATGACATAGTTGATAGAAGAATTAAGAGTAAAATGTATAATAATTTTAAACGATGACTTATGCCCGAGGAATATAAATTTAAATACGGAAATTCTTTTTCGCATTGCTAACAAGGCGTAAAAACAACAGAGTGAAAAAGTATCCAGGCCAGGGTTCGAACCTGGGTCATTCGTTCAGCACGTCAGCGCTCTTCCATCTGAGCCATCTGGAACGACACACCTACCCTGGCACCCGTCACTGTTAAGTGTTAGTAAGGCTGCAACCGCAGCACAAGATGGAATAACTTCATGAACCACAACTTTGCGGCATTCATGAGACCAAATTAATCCATTATCGATAATCTATATATATAAAAGAAAGTGTGAATTTTGTATTAATCAACACGCAGCGAAAATTACTGAACCCAACATTTTGAAGATTGATGTAAAAATACTTCTTATGACATAGAGTGCCGCTAAGAAAGGATTTTCTAAAATTTCACCCCTACACTGTAAAACAAAATCTGTGAAGTTACTAAAGTTTTTCTAGGAAACTTCGATTCCTAGAACTTTTCATGTAACGGCAACAACAAAATTTCATGTAACAGACACACTTTTGCGCCGAAAATAAAAAAATCTGTAAGGTTACTAAGAATTTTTTTGGAAACTGGGATTCCGAGAACTTTTCATGTAACTGCAGCCAGGGTTACAAATAAAAGTTTAGTAAGATTACTGAAATTTTAGCAGATTCATTTGTAAAGTTACAGATTTTTGTAGCTTTACAAAAACTAGTTTTGTAGATTTGCAGCTTTTTTCGTACAGTTACAGGTGAAAGTTTAGTAAGCATGTAACTTTACATCTGTAGAACTACAGATTTTTTTTTACAGTGTAAGAGGGGTAAAAAAGAGAACGAACATTTAAAAAAATTCCTTAAAAATCTGATTTTATCGTTATTAGTGTTAACATTTTTTAGTGTATTTTTGTATGCTGAATCAAATGGTACTAACCAAATTATTTTAAGTCCAATAGTTCGTGAGATATTCCATATTTTTCTAATTTGGCGATGTCTTTGGCGTTAAAATCTCAAATTTTCGAATGATAAATTCTAAAAATACATCCGTTACCATAGCAAAGGAAAAATTTAAATTGAGTAATTTTGTTAATCAATTCTTTTGGTTAAATAATTAAAACAGCTATATGAGTTTAATAAAACGCCTCGAAAACTACAATATTTAAAAATTGGTACTTTTTCGCTATACCAATACCATGCCAAAATGTATGCTACTGCGACATTTATTTCAACACTAACCATGCAAAGGGTTTTTATTGCAAACCATGCCAAACATTAAGATTTGCTATTTATTGAAAGTGAATATATTTTATAAATATTATTTAATCGCAGCATCGCAAAACCTCTTAATTTGCTATTTTCGAATAGAAAATATTTATTATTAAATTATAACTTACATTTACTGCTGACACTGACATGGATTTTTTACCATTTGGCAGTTACTTGATGATGAGGAAGCTGTAATAAAATCATTTCATAACTTCGGAATTATATATATAAAAATGTTTTGTTAAAAAAACCATGAACGTCTTCATTCAAAAAATGAAACGTTTACTCTTTACTGCAATGACAGCCATGGGGATTACGTACGCCACGATTCATTACTAACCTTAATGAGACATTTATAATTTCAGACCTGCAATTTAAATTGACTTTAGTTTATTACTTTAGTCCTTTTATTTTAAGTATTGACTTATATCGATTTAAAAAAAAAAATTGGTGAAAGTCTCTAATTTTCAAATGTTATATACTTTAAATGCTCATTATTGTATCAACATTCTTCTTTTAAATGTTTCATTTCATTTTGCTCTAATTATTATGCTTTGCGACAATGGTGATGGTATAACGGAAAAATCCCAAAACCGTTGCTGATTTTATTTAAAATACAAAGAAAAAAGGTTTGATAAAAAATAAATATTGTAAAACGGGAATATTTAATTTAAATATGAAAGCAATGTTTGTACTGCTTAAAAAAAGTTTTAATTTTCAAAGGTTTAAATTGAAAAAAAAATATTTTGCAATTTGTCATTTTCTCCTGGATAAAAAGAAAAAATGGGTACTTTTATGTTAGCCGTGTAAAAATCTCGCCAATAGCATTTTTTAAATAGCAAATACTAGCCCTTACATTTTCACTCATCATCATCTACTATATATATGAAACGCGAATTCTTATTTCATTCCGATTGACTATAACTCGGGTTCTACTGAACGGAATTTCGTAGAACTTACACTGTTAGTTAGATAATTTGTTTTAGAAGTATTTTGATGTAAAAAAAAAATTCTACCCTGCTTAGTGTTAGCTACGGGAGTTTTCAAACAAAGTGAACCCGATTATGAAAGATTACCTTTTATTTAAAATTCAACTGAATGGATTTTGATGCTATGCCGGACAGTTCTCAGTGATGTAGTAAAAAACTAGAGGATGTACGCTATATGGAGAGAGTATATGCTAGAGAATATGTATGCTATAGCTATGGGAGGTGCGAAGAGTTTCTTAAAAAATCAAGAGGGTAACGTAGACCTACCCATAGATCCATGAGAGTTCTATAATCTGGTTAGCGTGATTATGAAAGATGTATTTAAATTTAGCTACCTATAATATATATGAAATGCAAAGAGAAATTTCGCTCCGGCTGCTTAGAACTCGAGTTCTGCTGAATAGATTTTGATGGGACTTCCATTGTTAGATAAATTTTCAGAAAAGAGTTTAGTATATCATATCGTTCTATGTTGCTTAGTTAAATAATTATAAGGGAAAATTCAAAATCAGATGAACACGATTATCAAAGATTGGCTTTTTTTAAGGTTCTGCTGAATGGATTTTGAAAGACTTAAACTGTTAATTAGACAATTTTTAGGGAAACTTTTGGTATATTTGCCAGTTTAAAAGATTCTGCTAAGTGGATTTCAGTGGAACTTGCTCGGTAAATTAGATTTTCAGGGAATGTTTCGGTATAAAACGCATACGTTCTAGGTTGCTTGGTTATAGAATTTTGGCTGAAAGTTCTAGAATCAGGTGAACACAATTATGAATGATTAGACTTTTTAATAGGTTCTATTGGACGGATTCTGATGAGAATTGCATTGATACGTTTTCAGAGGAAGGGTTTTAGTATATTACACATCTATCGTAATTTACCTAATCCTACAGTACAGGATCAACTAAAGAAGTTGGACCTTAACATCTAAAATTTTGTCGGTCTCAATAGAAGATATAATAGCATAATGACGTCCATATCGCTTTGAGGCAATTCGGATGGGCATTCCAGGAGGTAAATATCCATATTGCTTTCAAACACAAGATCAAATTCACAGATATATTTTGTTTGATTCAAGGTTTGTTTGGAAATAATGACCGGCGTAGAGGACGAAGGCTGCTGAAACATATAAAATAATTTTAAACGATGCTTTACACACAAGAAATATAAATTTAAATACGTGAAATTTTATGCACATTGCTAACAAGGCGTAAAACCAACAGAGTGAAAAAGTGTCTAGGCCAGGATTCGAACTTGTGTCTTTGGTCCAGGTCACCAACGCTCTTCCATCTGAGCCACCTGGAACGAGCCACCTAGCATGGCACCTTTCACTTTTACGTGTTAGTAAGGCTGCAACCGCAGCAAAAGATGGAATAACTTCATGAACCACAACTTCGTGGCAATCATGAGTCCAAATTAATCCAGCATCGATAATACATATATAATAATTTTAAACTGTGCTTTACGCACAAGAAATCTAAATTTAAATACGTTAATTTTTATGCACATTGCTAACAAGGCGTAAAACCAACAGATTGAAAAAGTGTCCAGGCCAGGGTTCGAACTTGTGTCTTTGGTCCAGGTCACTAACGCTCTTCCATCTGAGCCACCTGGAACGAGCCACCTACCCTGGCACCTTTCACTCTTAAGTGTTAGTAAGGCTGCAACCGCAGCACAAGATTTAATAACTTCATGAACCACAACTTTGTGGCAATCATGAATCCAAACTAATCCAGCATCGATAAAACATGTATAATAATTTTAAACGATAACTTACATCCAAGAAATCTAAATTTAAAAATGTGAATTTTTATGCACATTGCTAACAAGACGTAAAACCAACAGAGTGGAAAAGTGTCCACGCCAGGGTTCAAACTTGTGTCTTTGGTGCAGGTCACCAACGCTCTTCCATCTGAGCCACCTGGAACGAGCTACTTGCCTGGCACCTTTCACTCTTAAGTGTTAGTAAGGCTGCAACCGCAGCATAAGATGGATAATTTCATGAAACACAACATTGTGGCAATCTTGAGTCCAAAATAATCCAGCATTGATAAAACATGCATAATAATTTTAAGCGATGCTTTACGCACAAGAAATCTAAATTTAAATATGTGAATTTTTATGCACATTGCTAACAAGGTGTAAAACCAACAGAGTGAAAAAGTGTCCAGGCCAGGTTTCGAACTTGTGTCTTTGGTCCAGGTCACCAACGCTCTTCCATCTGAGCCACCTGGAACGAGCCACCTATCCTGTCACCTTTCACTCTTAAGTGTTAGTAAGGCTGCAACCGCAGCACAAGATTTAATAACTTCATGAACCACAACTTTGTGGCAATCATGAATCCAAACTAATCCAGCATCGATAAAACATGCATAATAATTTTAAACGATAACTTACATCCAAGAAATCTAAATTTAAAAATGTGAATTTTTATGCACATTGCTAACAAGACGTAAAACCAACAGAGTGGAAAAGTGTCCACGCCAGGGTTCAAACTTGTGTCTTTGGTGCAGGTCACCAACGCTCTTCCATCTGAGCCACCTGGAACGAGCTACTTGCCTGGCACCTTTCACTCTTAAGTGTTAGTAAGGCTGCAACCGCAGCATAAGATGGATAATTTCATGAAACACAACATTGTGGCAATCTTGAGTCCAAAATAATCCAGCATTGATAAAACATGCATAATAATTTTAAGCGATGCTTTACGCACAAGAAATCTAAATTTAAATATGTGAATTTTTATGCACATTGCTAACAAGGTGTAAAACCAACAGAGTGAAAAAGTGTCCAGGCCAGGTTTCGAACTTGTGTCTTTGGTCCAGGTCACCAACGCTCTTCCATCTGAGCCACCTGGAACGAGCCACCTATCCTGTCACCTTTCACTCTTAAGTGTTAGTAAGGCTGCAACCGCAGCACAAGATTTAATAACTTCATGAACCACAACTTTGTGGCAATCATGAATCCAAACTAATCCAGCATCGATAAAACATGCATAATAATTTTAAACGATAACTTACATCCAAGAAATCTAAATTTAAAAATGTGAATTTTTATGCACATTGCTAACAAGACGTAAAACCAACAGAGTGGAAAAGTGTCCACGCCAGGGTTCAAACTTGTGTCTTTGGTGCAGGTCACTAACGCTCTTCCATCTGAGCCACCTGGAACGAGCTACTTGCCTGGCACCTTTCACTCTTAAGTGTTAGTAAGGCTGCAACCGCAGCATAAGATGGATAATTTCATGAAACACAACATTGTGGCAATCTTGAGTCCAAAATAATCCAGCATTGATAAAACATGCATAATAATTTTAAGCGATGCTTTACGCACAAGAAATCTAAATTTAAATATGTGAATTTTTATGCACATTGCTAACAAGGTGTAAAACCAACAGAGTGAAAAAGTGTCGAGGCCAGGTTTCGAACTTGTGTCTTTGGTCCAGGTCACCAACGCTCTTCCATCTGAGCCACCTGGAACGAGCCACCTATCCTGTCACCTTTCACTCTTAAGTGTTAGTAAGGCTGCAACCGCAGCACAAGATGGAATAACTTCACGAATCACAACTTTGCGGAAATCATGGATCCAAATTAATCCAGCATAGATAAAACATGCATAATAATTTTAAACGATAACTTACGTCCGAGAAATCTAAATTTAAAAACGTAAATTTTTATTCACATTGCTAACAAGGCGTAAAACCAACAGGGTAAAAAAGTATCCAGGCAATGGTTCGAACCTGCGTTTTGCTTACGCCTTGTTAGCAATGTTAATAAAAATTCAAGTATTTTAATTTTAAATTTATATGATTACTAGAGGGTTCAGCCTCCTGCGAGCTAAGCCCACCAGACCCCGTTAAGTCCTTCACAGCATACATACAAACGTGCCCTGTTTAAAATATATTACCAGGTTACGGAAGAAACGGAGGTTACGGTAGCAGTTTCTTAGATTAAATTTAATTAGAGAAAATTGAAACTGCTTCTTCTACTTGCGACTCTAAGAGTTTTTGTCTCTCACGTTTTCAAAACACAGTGACGTATTTGTATAAATAAACAACATTTAGTTATTATAATATTCTCTGATTATAAGCATAGAAAAGGCTTCAAAGTACTAAGAAGTGTTAAATAAAATGTATATTTTTAAATTGTAACATCTTTTTCATTAGTTTAGTTGTCTTTTAAGTGAGACGGTGAATTTTCTAAAATTCACATTGTATATTTCATGTTTGAATCAAGTTGAAAAGTTACGTTTCGTCTTATGATTTTATTTGTAATTCAATTCTAAATAAATAGCTCAATTAAAATACACAATTAATCTATGTACGTTCACACATAGAAAGGCTTACTATTTCTTTTCTGTACCCTTTATATGATCTACTGAATTTATTCACGCGACGTAGCAAACAAAATTTATGTACTCTTCAAAAAACATACCACAACTGAAAATTATACTTCAGGCATTTATCGTTCACAGTCAGTTCTGTAATAGAGCTTAACTGTGCGACCCTGTAAATGAAAGTAAAAACTTTGCACTTCATAATCGATAGAAAACAATCGAGCAGAAACTAAAAGATGTTTTGGGGCACCTCAGAAATGCATTTAAATTTTATTATGCATGAAATAGTTTAATATGATTAAAATGATTTATCACCGTATTTCATAATGCAACGGGATTCCTTTTGAGTGCCCCTGTGAATGACCTAAAAATGCTATGCACTCTCTTTTTAATAGCGAACAGGCCATAGTAAACATCTATAACATAAATCATTTAAATGAATATCCGAGTCTATTTATTAGAGTTATAGCATGAGAACACAGACACACAAACCAAGACAAATTTATAAACACTTTTCAATTATATTAGAAAGAGTTTAAAATGGAAGAAGATTTTAAAGAAACACATCGAAAAACGGGTAAAAAACATTGTAAGAAAGTAAAAAAAGACCATCAAAAACTTTTAAATTAGCTAAGCCTTTCGAAACATCTGAGTTTTTTCTTCGTCAGAGGCAAAGAAGACATGCTTCTACTATGAAAGCAGCAGTAAGACTGAAATGACAGATAAGAAAAAGGAAACAAACTGAAGAAATAGCCAACAGGAAAGTAGAAATCAAGAGCCAGTAGGAAAATAGAAAACAATAGCTAATCACAGAAAAGTATAATCAAAATAAAGGATCATAGAATAAAAGGAGATTGAGCAAGCAAACTGGAAAAAGAAAATGCATAAAAATTAAAACAAATTTAAAAAAAAATTATAATAAAATTAAAACACACACGTATATTAAAATATGGGAACAGATGTAATGTATATATATATATATATAACAGACTAATATGAATTAATACGAAAATAAATTATAGGGTAGTACTGAAAAGGTTTTTTCAAGCTGCAGAGAGCATTGTGGAATTAGATTTAAGATTAACAGTAACTTCACAATTAACATAAATTATCTTATTCCTATTGTCTGTTGATTTCTACTTTTCTATTGGCTTTCTCTTCAGCTTGTTTCCTTTCCTTTTTCTATCATTTCAGTCTTGCTGCTGTTTTCATAGTAAAAGCTCGTCTTCTTTGCGTCTGACGAAGACAGACTCGGATTTTTCGAAAGGCCTAGCACATTTTAAAGTTTTTGATGGTGTTTTAAAAAGATCTTGTAGTTCTTATTTATTCACAGCAGTTTTAACTTATTTTCCCCAAAAAACTATGTATTCATCCTAGGGAAAGAAATCACAAAAATTTATACTAAGAATAATTTGCATGCTTACATAAAGAAAAATTCATATAAATATGGCCATTTAATGGGAAATTAATTCGACGCCAATTGGCAGCGTAATTTTGTCAGCTTTATGCAAAATTTTGAAAAGAGCACGTTTAAATTCTATCAACCTCGTCGTGCGAATCATTGGAAAGTATCTTTTTAATTTTCACGAATTTTGAAATAGCATTTTAGTAAAATATTCTGGATAATATACAATGTCAAATTATGTACAGAATAAAAAAGAATTTTTTTTTTTAGCCTATTACTGGATTCTTCCCTTTAATGCGTTTACTCAACAGTTTTTTAAGCTAATACCACCATCACACCGTTTTAGGATTTTAAATACTATTTCACTTTTTTTTAAATATAATCACAGAAGTCCATAAATAATTATATATATATACATCTTGTCCATAGATAATTAAAAATACATGAGGCTTTGTTTTCCAGAATAATCTTTTTTATGTACGTGTATCGAACACTTGTGAAAAATAACGTTTTTTAAAAAATACATTTATATAAAATAAGAAGTAGGGTTACGTGGGGCAACTGAGCCAAAATTTTACAACGTGAATCAGGAGATTGTGGCAATTCAGCTTCAAAAAGGTAATGTTCATTTTAATTAAAGTCTGAACTTTTGTAAGTATCTTCAGTTAGGCTCCCTCTATCAGGTATGACAGGGATGACCACCCGGGAACCCAGGATTTGCTTTAGAGTATAAGTGAAATCCCGGGGGGAAGACTCAAATCCACTGCAGATGGTAATATACATTAACAATGATTAATCTTTACAATATTCTAAAACAGTTAATAACATCCAGAAAAATAATTTTAGTTTGCTACGTAGGTTGTTTTTAAATAAAGTCCGTTTGAAAATAAAAACCAAACGAACGAAAGAATATTTTCAAAAACCAAATTTATTTTCAGATTCTACATACATTTTCTATTTTTCAACATAGATCCCAAGTTTGTTTAAACACTTATTATACCTTATAACTAGATTTGGAAAACCCTCTTCATAGAAACGACACAGCCGTTTTCATGTCTTCATCATCCTTGTAGTGGTTGCCGTCGAGATGATGTTTCACTCGGTACAAGGTTCGGGCTGTAGGGGGGGGGGGGGACGGGGGAGGGCGGTCCAAAACTTCCCAACCTAAAGAGTCCAACAAATCTCGGGTCTGAGCTGCAGTGTGAGTTCTTGCATTGTCATGGAGTAGCAAAATTCCATCTATAAGCATGCCAAGACTTTTGTTTTGAATCGATTTGCGACAAAAAATGTCGCACTGACCGTACCTCGCACGGGACGGGCGATTCGATAATCTTAACATTTTAAAGACACAGAACAGACCGTACAGGCTACCTACACAGCTGCAACTGAGCACAGTTGTTCCTTAGGAATGCCCGGATACGACGCAAGCACTCGTAGCGGTGCGTGCGCCACCTATTAGTGTATACAAAAAAACAGACCTTATTTAAAAAACAGCCCTATAGTAATGTTTTAACTTTGGGATAGGGTGATGATAACTCTTATGATTTTTAGATATTGCGATGGCAGTAAAAGGAATAAACATGACATTACAACAAGTGGCCGTTAATAACTACTACCAGGTTCATTTTAAAGCAATTAAAAATTTATTGAAACTCCGTTGGAGATGGGAGGCCCCTCAGATGGGACTTGTACAAGAAGGAAGCTAGAGAGTGTCTGCTAAATAACATATGCATATGAGCAACGTTAATTATCGCCAATATATTCGCCACAATGGTTATAATACTGCAATTTGGCGTTCTTCTGTGAAAAGTTTGTTTTATATGAACTGTGCTATTTTTGCATACTTAACGCGCACTTTTTGTATTCAAGCTGTATGTAGACGTATTTTAAGTCAAGACAATAGCAGGGGCTCATGAAGGGATATCGGAATTTTGTGACCGCGGTTTAAAAACCAAATAAGGAAAGGTTTATTATAAGATAGGACAGGTGAATAAAATTATGATAAGGGGAAAAGATTAATATATATGATTTGATATCATATATTTCCCCCGCAAGTTCAGGAATTTGAACTGTTTTTTGTAGGCCAAAATTTAAGCACACTTTTCAGAGATTACATTGAAAGGCGATAATGACGAAGTAAGATAACAAATATAAAAGACAAAAGAAAAAAAGAGTTATCTGGATAAATATATTGTATGACTTTCTAATTGAAATGCTTCCATTTAGCATTATAGTATACATTTAGTAACATAGTATACTCCATATACATAAACAAGTCTCAAAAGTTTATGAGTTATTTTACTTGGCCTTTTTTTAATGTGTTCCGGAACTTTTTATTAAAAGGCACATATTTTGCTGGTGTGATTCTTCAAAGCTCAGCATATTCCATAATGGTACAATGTTTCTAGATACTGGTATACCAAAAATGTAAGGAAAAGTTTTCCGCGGAAACATAGTGCAGATAGAAACACAAAGTAAATATTTTGTTTTCATATATAATTATAACGAATACAAGACAAGTTTATGTAAATGAAATACACAAACACAATAAATGATTTAAAAAAAATAATAACTTGTATATCCACACATATAAACAGGGGCTCTAGCAAATGAGTTGGCGTTTGTTGCACAGATGCCAAGTGTATTTATTTTATTGTCTCTCATCATTATCAAGCAGATGTCCTTTGGGTCAATAATTTGAAGCCGACCGCTACTTCAAAGGTGGAATTGAACAGGTAAAAATCTTTAAAAAAATGTTTGATATATTCTGTATATATCATAACGTAAAAGATTGTCGTAAGCAATGAGAAATAGTTGTCACAATCGGTGAGATTCGAGTTCTAAAGATTTTGAGTAACTTTAATAATTTGCTTAAAATTTAGATTGTCAAAGTGCAATGTTTGTGTTCTAGAACGAAATGTATACACCTAACAGAGATTGAATTTATACATGCGAAAGAGGTACCAGTGACATAAATTTGATGACAAAAAGTTTCTTACCAATATAAATGTATGTGAAAAAAGTATTTACTACCTAATTTACTAAATGAAATATCTAATGCTGTACTCATATAATTTTATGACAGCAATGTGCATTACAGTTGAAAACCTAAAATTATAAAGATTTATTGATCCTTATGATGGTTTTAGTAATGCACAAATGTATATTTCAAACCTGTACAAACATGTACATTTAAAGAAAAAAAAATGTGTATGTATTAATTACTGTATATATTATTTTCAAATTAACTTACAAGCAACAAGAGATATGTGTGTAAGGATAAAAGAAAACGCATAATAATGTTTCAGGTGTCATGCAAAAAATAATAATAACATTAACCAACCATCATAATAATATCCATACTATTGCGATGCAATAGGTAAGTACTATTGTTTACCAATAGTGGTATGAATAACTAGTGTTATGAATCCGTTAAGTATGGTTTAACTAGTACTTACCAAGACATTGTGAGACCATCAAATGGTGGTAATATAAGAGTGGTGTGCGAATGTTAAACATAATGTGTAATGAAAAAGAAAAAGAAACGAACAGGTCGTGTTAATGCCTTTGAATGGTCACCTTGATTATCAGCTTTGATTATCATCATTGAATAACCCTGATTAGTAACAACATTGATTTGTAACATTGATTAGTAAAAACATTGATTCGTAACATTGAATGAAAACATTGATTAGCACATTGATTGACAGCATTGATTCGTAACCTTGAATGATAACATTGATTGGATTGAACAGTATGTAACATCGACCTATCTTATACACAACACAGTGTTTGATGTGAACTCAAAATAATTTCGACAGAAATTAACTGAACCAGATAAGAGTTAACAAACACTATGCAAAAAAAAAAAAAAGAGAGAATTAAAAAAATATTGTGTGAAATGTCATAGACACCTATGAAACAGCAAAGAAAAAAAAACCTGACAAAGTTATTTCCTATATGATCTGCAACGGTTCTCGTGTAAAAATGAAAACATTATATGAAAATGTGTAACATGAAGCAAGACAAATACCGCTACATAGTAACAACGTGGCTATAAGCTATGGTAAAGCATCATAAAATCGCAATGATTTTTTTTTTTAGTTATCACCTAAAATAAGTAGTGCGAAAGTATTTTACCAAACAAATAATTTGTGAGAGGTCCATTTAGAGGTGATATGTTGAATTAAATAATAATGTGACTTAAACTAAAATAAATCATCTAACGTGTATGTGTGCAATGTATGAAACCGACCTTAAGAAAGCATAGCTAAAACAGCGAGATAAATAAAATCACCGTCACAAGGCACAATTTTGGTGACGTACCTCAAATTTACCAGTTCAAATGATGTATCCCCTCGCAAGACCATTCCAGGCGCCTTTGAAATAGCCAAACGATGGGATTTTATAAATCTCAAAGTATCTTACAAACCGAATTAAAACTTAAAATTTAAATCAGATTCTATTGTAAAGGAAACATTTTGTGCGTGTGTGTGTACTGTTTAACATTACAAATAAATGCTAGCATTTAAAAATGCATATCTAAAAGAACATGAAAAATGTAGTGTACAATGGATGTAAAAATGTAAAATTAATGGTGGTGAAATGAGCGTTGGGTCAACTGGTCCTACATTACTGTAATTTTTTTTAGCCAATCACATCTGCATAAATAACTATTCCACTATCAATTAAATTTAATTTAAAGTCTCCAGAATCCGACGTTCATGTTTAATATAATATTTTAGTGACTCACATTCCATTGAAAATGCGGGGTGGTCTATACCAAAATTTTTGTTTTCTCTGTTGTTTATTATGCAATTTATGCACCTAGGATTCTTATAACAGTTAAACGAGTCGTGAGGGTCTCCGCATCTAGCACAAATTCTTGTATTTCTGCACGAGTCAGCAAAATGATTATATGCCTGGAAAAGAAAACAACGAATTACACGAATAAATTGTCTAACTGGAAAAGACTGAGTTCTTGTGTTTATGTATTTGTTTTTAATTAAATAATTTGCAAAATTATGCGGGATTTCAAACACATAGTTATGTATGCCTGATTTCCTTAATCTGTATTTTTTTTTAAGGTGAAGGAATTAATAGGACATTGAACTGTGTCATTAACAGCTTTTATTATATCTGGAATTCCACTTTCTTCAGGTACCCAGTAAATCACAATTTTTGTTAATTTTGAATTATTTGAATCATTAGGGTTTTTATTAGCCTGAACAGAATGAGATCCTGAATGAATGTCCAGAGATGATTTAGATTTAGACGTATATTGTGTTTCTGGAGAGTTGCCTTCATTTGCACTCTCAAGCATCAAGATCCGTTCGACATTTGTTTGTGTACACTTATGGTTTACAAGTAGACTTGATTTTTTGTTGTTATAACCCGCATCCAGAACCTGTACTTCATCTACGTCTTTGTGCTTATTTTGTGATGTTATAAATTTAAGCCTTTGTAATATTTTTCTGTTTACCAGCAGTAAATTTTCCTTCGTTTCTAAATTCTTGGTGTGTTCCGCTTGTACTAATTTATACTGGTCAACTAGAACTTGGAACTGAAATTGAACTTGTTTGTGGAACGCATCTAGTTTTTCGCACATTTTTGGATGCACACCTAATTTATTCGGATTATACATAGCTTTTATGTCCATAGATATAGAATCTGAATACCGTGCTAGAGTTTACTCAAAAATTTCTGACCAAGAAATTCTGCAAAAGGATACTGTTGGTTCAGAATAAAGTTTCTTGCTTTCAACTGAATAAGTATGTTCAGTTGAATTTTCTTTAACATTCCCTTCAAATAATTGGTCATGTTTAGAATTTCTATCCATGTTTTGACTCATAGTTCGTCTGAAAATGAAACTCTGTGTATGTTTGCCTAAATTATACTAAATGCAACTAATTCTTATTCTAACATTATCAAATTTATGTACTAAACTGATGCATACGGCACAAATACATAAGAACATGCAACAAAATAAAAAAATAAAAAAAGAATAATAATAAAATACTGTAAAAATCTATACCAATGAGAGTGGTGTTTAAATATCCTGGCACAATATTCTAAAAAAATTAAAGCCTAAACGATTGACTTTCTATCTACAATTTTAAAATGATCGAACTCTTACTGTCGTTAAAATATCTTGGAAAGATTTCATTAACCAATAACTATATTGTACTCTTTTTATCACACAAAAATGTAAAATAAACTGAAATTTTTAGAGATAAAAATTTTAGATACTCTCATCTATCTTGTAACAAAAAAGGACTTACCTTGCATTGGATTCATAGCCACATGTAAATATATGCAATGCGTCTATTATTTAATTTAAAATTTTTGAGGAATGGAGAGAAAAAGTCAAATTATAAACAACTGCTGAACTATGGCTATGGATCCAAACAAAAACATTATATGAACAAAGCAACTTTGTAAAATCAGTGTTACCGAAAAATGATGTATTTTTAATCTGTTTTCCTTTTCGATGATTTTTTTTTTGAATTCACAGCTATGTTTATAGAGTATTCAATGCCATATTATGTTGATTCAATTTAGAAAGTATTTAAGTTTTGAAGATTAAAAAAAAAAATTAAAAAAAAACAACTTATTGCATAACTGTAGATTGAAATAATAACTTGCCTTAAAAAAATGCTGAATTTTTTTTAACAAAAATATCACATTTTTTGTAACTGGTGTATGCATTAAGTCATCAGACACTGTCATATATTTTTCTTTTAGGATAACTATATATTTTTTACTTAATAAATTTTAATATGGGGCATTTTTATTTTATCCCTACGTGTATTACAAGTGAGAGCTCTCTTTTTTGTTTAGAGAGTAGAAGGGTTGCTCAAAAAGGCACTTTTTAAACTTTGCAGTGGATGCACTGCCACGACCAACAATTCAGGCGTACCCACTATCTGTTGTTATTTTTCATTTCTGTCATGTTATGAGCACGCCGAGGAATTGTTTTTACACATATTTCACTTTTCAGTTGCACTAATACTGCTGTAAAAGAAAGCACAGAATACACTGAATCACTATGTGTACAGAATGTATCTTCTTTTAATAAATAGAAACCGCGAAAAAAATTAAATGAATTCTGCCGGTGTGTAAGATGAAATAAATCAATGAAAGGTTTCTCATTAATAAAATCTTGGATAACGACGCAGTTTGAGTTGAAGGAACAATATATTTGTTTCGTATTTTTTTTCAGGCGATCGTCAGATGTAGGTGCGGTTTAACATATCGTGCGGTGAAGAAAATCAGACAGCACGTGTGGTAGGGACGGCAGATGAAGGGGGTATTTTTTTTTACTGTGAAGCGCGGAGCACTAAATCCTGTGACGTTTGGAGCGACAAGAAATATCCATATTATCTATGAAGTGCTGTCCGGTTGCAGAGATGAGAGTGGGGTGGCATCATCGGGTATCCGACATCGGGTGCTGGGAACAAAATTAGCAAGTTAGCGGCGAAGCATTTATCAGTTTGAGAAGACGAACAGGGTTGCGGCATCCATGGCACTCCGGATCGGGACAGTCGAGTAGCGTTGCGACGAGTAATTGCAGCCTTTTCAGATAGGGACCTCCTCATCTCCAAAACGGACTGGTTTTAGCACCAAAATATATAGTAATGTTTTAACTTTGGGATAGGGTGATGATAACTCTTATGATTTTTAGATATTGCGATGGCAGTAAAAGGAATAACCATGACATTACAACAAGTGACCGTTAATAACTACTACCAGGTTCATTTTAAAGCAATTAAAAATTTATTGAAACTCCGTTGGAGATGGGTGGCCCCTCAGATGGGACTTGTACAAGAAGGAAGCTAGAGAGAGTCTGCTAAATAACATATGCATATGAGCAACGTTAATTATCGCCAATATATTCGTCACAATGGTTATAGTACTGCAATTTGGCGTTCTTCTGTGAAAAGTTTGTTTTATATGAACTGTGCTATTTTGGCATACTTAACGCGCACTTTTTGTATTCAAGCTGTATGTAGACGTATTTTAAGTCAAAACAATAGCAGGGGCTCATGAAGGGATATCGGAATTTTGTGACCGCGTTTTAAAAACCAAATAAGGAAAGGTTTATAAATTTTTGATTAGCTAGCAGAACTAAGAATATAGCGGCTTCCATCGCATAAAGATAGCGGCTTTCATCGAATACCAAATATGGTCATGAAAAGATCTGGTTCACAATCGAAACTAAAATCATGGCATATGGTTTTTAACGGTTAATTTAGGATGGGGTCATATATGTATTACGAAAATAAGAATAGGGAATATGTATGTATGAAAAGGGATAATTTATCGTATCTTGAAATGTAATTACGCTTATATTAAATAAGAGAACATATTACATAAATGAAAAGGGGGGTTTCTTTAAGTTATTATAAGATAGGACAGGTGAATAAAATTATGATAAGGGGAAAAGATTAATATATATGATTTGATATCATAAGCCCTCGTATTTTTTACTCTAAATCTCACAAGAAGTGTCATCAGTACATACATTGACAGGAATTGTACTACGTTCTATACATGTATAAACAATTACAAGACATATTTTTTTAATATTAGAGCTGGAAAATAAGAACTGAAATGCATATGCTGATAAATATAATGAAAATACTAAACTACTAAATAAAACAAGCCAAAAGACAAGAATAAGACAAGAATACAAGAATACTAAGAAAGAAAATAAGACAAATATTTACATTATGTACAAGCCAGGGGCTCCTGCCTTAAATGAGAGCTGAGAATAATGGCTTGACCCAACTAGCTCAAAAAGGGAGGGAATTGGTAAATATAAATTGGTTGTCTTCTAAAATTTTCATACAGTCCGCGATACGTTGCAGGAGAACTGGACGGTGTAGCAGGTAAGTTAGCTAATCAGGCAATGTCATCTGTTGTGGCTTTTTAAATTGGTAGTGGGAGGTTTGTGTTGCAATGCAAAATATAGTGTAATGATGTTGATAAGGATCTATAGATGCAAAGAGGTGAGTTGGAAGGGATCATGATTAGTGAGAAAGAGATACAGGTATATGTTACTTATAACAATATTTTGTGAGACCTCAGGTATGAAGTCAGCGTGTATTGACCCACCTGCACAGTAAACCAACGTTGTTGCCAGTGGTGTAGCATTTGTTTTTTTATTCTGATTTCAATGTTGATTGTGGGAATGGAAGAAATGTTAGCCGACCTCGCCAGCCGATCGGCCAGCCGATCGGCCAGTTCGTTGCCCGTTATACCAGAATGCTCTTTAACCCATAAAAATGGGGCAAGTGGACAGGAAGGTCTATGTTCCATACATGTTTATTTATTTATTTAATATGAGGTATCGTGTCCTGTTCGAAAAAGTATAAACAACTTTTAAAAAATAAAACCAGGGAGATCATGTAAATTACATACCTTTTAAGGGAAACCTTTGCTGTGACTGTGTATAAAAAAAGCAATAACAGTGAAAATATTAAATTTATTTATACAAAAAACATAAAAACTAAGTAAATACTTATTTATTTTAGCATAGGCAATAAGTATAAAAGTTACTTGGGTATTTTAAGGAAAAAATAACAAGGTAAATCTTTGAACAAAGGGCTACGTAAGTACTTAAATATCTCATTCTCTTTTTCATTTACCACAATGAAATTTCGACCTGTTCAATAAACTTGTGGAAAATGTAACCATATTTTTATATCGAATAGAACTATTTTTTATTCGTTTCATTAATTTTGGAGAAATGAAATGGAAAAATTAATTTCCCGCAGTAAGAGAAAGTAAAAAAGATATTTATACCAGTTGGGGTAACTGGATCCCAACGGTCCAGTTACCCCAGTTACCGCATCCTTGAAAAAATATGGGGTAACTTGAGCACCAGCTTTACATTTGAAACATGAAGTAAATATGTATAAATATCTAATAATGTTAATGTATTTATGTGTTTAATCTTAAATATATATATATATTATTTAATAAAACTACTTACAATATTTTAATAAAAAGCAGAGGAAGTTTAACCAAATCGACGTTGTTCTTAAAAAGGGAAACCTAAATTTTCGGCAACCTATCACAGTAAAGACAAAGTTATAATTGAGTTGACACACGTTGTTTTAAGAAGTAGAGATGGGGATCCAATGTTGACAAAAGCTAAAACTTAAAAGACATCAACGGTTTTTTATAAGGTAGCCTACAGCCCAGTTACGTCGTGGGTCCATTTACCCATCTTAGCCTACTTGCGCACAAAGACATGAGTCACTAACTTTTAAATATTTTTTTTTAATCTATATAGTTAAGAGATGCAATAAAACAATAAAAGTGTGCTTCTGGAATACTGAACTGAGTATTCAAAAGAAGACAGATATAAACTTTTAAACAACATTAGCACATCTTTTGTAAGAAACAATATATTAGCGATGTCTTCTAAATTTTATAAATGACTTATTAACCAATGAGATAGTGTGCAGATTTATTATATAATATAGTATTTTATATTTTATTACAAAAATATTCTAACAGAGGGAACTAATATGCATGATATATACATTCTATAAAATCGCAACTGTTTTAAATGGTTGCCATAAATTACGTATGTTTGACATATGCTATAAGCTTCAATGGGTTTTGCTAATCCTCGCCAAAATTAAGAGGTAGTCATTTTCTTTACGTGAGTTCAGAGGCAAAAATAATTCGATTAAGAGCCTTACTTGTCAGGCGAAGAAACGAGAAAGTTAATGTTAATTCTATGGAGAAGTTATTTTCAAAATTCTCGCTTGCATTTTAATATTTTCGAATGATTTTTCTTTTTTTGCATAACATGGCTGTGGACAATCTATAACAAAATAGTTTTTACTTTTTTGATTTTAGTTTCAGATTTTTCTAATTACTTTCACTTTCGGGACCGGTTGGAACCAGTACTGAAGTAGAGACCGTTCTAATATAAAAAAAAAATCTATAACCAAAATAAAAAAAATAAGAACTACCCCGGTGTGATATCGTAGTTAGCTATCATATGCAAAAAAAAAATCAAAAATCTTAAAATCCAAGCAAGAATTTTGAAAATTACTCCCCAATAGAATTAACAATATTGTTCTTGTTTCTTCGAGTTACTAGTCGAGACACTTAACGAGCCTTCTTATTTTTATAGTAAACTGTTCTTTCTCGGCTTCGCATTTGGCCGCAGAGATACTTCATAAATCGCGAAAGTCTTCCCCAAACGAGATACCTTTCTGTTTGTTGCTACGAACACCAGATCCATCATTTTCAGCAAGAAACAGCTCTTCCATATTCACTATATATACCATTGTACATAAGTTACTATGAAACCGTTTCCTTGCATTCGGGTTATCGGACTTGATATCCCCGTTATAGTTCTTTCTTATTGTGAATAAACTTCTATGATAAAAATCAAATTTAAGGAATCCCACCACAGAAGGGCTGAAAAACATGTGTGACAGGGTTGCATTTCCGTAAACCAACGAATACAGTTTATGGAGAATTCCCTGCAAAGTATTTGTACTTACTTAGGGAACATATTCAACTGTTAGATCTTGATTTCGTGAACAGTGGTGTCGTTGGAAAGGTCTTGCCCCGAGTATCAAAACAAATTACTACCCATCCCCGAAATCAGTCATTTATAAAATATTGACCAATAATTTTCATGACGCCATCCACAAAGAAAGTAAAAAGGAGACGAAAAATCTATAAGAAGAAAAAAATAGAGTGATATTTTTGTCTCGTTAATTAATTAATCCTTACGACAAGAGTTTTCCAACGATGCCATTTTCGACAAAATTGGAATTCGTATATTCAATTTCTTTATGCATGGCGTCATATAAGAAATTTTCTATTAACTTGAGGGCACTTCCTATATATTTTTTTACTATCCTGATGGTAAGACCTTACCATCGATATCTTTTGCTCTGTTTTATTTATGTATGACCTCATTGAAGAAATTGGAACATATCATTTCATCAGCGATTAGATTTCAGGAAATAATTTTTATATATTTTTTATATTTATTACATATGTATCTAATACTTAATCTAACTAGAGAATTACATATGTATCTAATACTCTAATACTTAATATTAGATATCTCTACACTGCAAAAAAACGGACTAAAAGCGGAGACTCTACTGACAATCTAGACGCCAATACTATTTCCGTTTTTTTACGGAAATTTTTCCCCATAAATTAAAAAAAAAAAAAAAATTCCCTTTTTAATCAGAAGAACTGAAATTTTTCTGTAATTTATGGGGAAAAACTTCCGTAAAAAGTCGGAAATAGTACTGGCATCTAGATTGCCAGTAAAATCTCCGCGTTTTAGCCCGTTTTTTTTTTTTTTTTTTTTTTTTTTTTTTTTTTTTTTTCACAGTGTGTTCTTGAAGAAATAAAGAAATAACGGGTTTGAATGCTTCTTAGCTCGTTTTCGCCAAATTTGCAAACATTCCGAAACACGAATTTTTAAAATTATTTTTTACGTTTTGTGAAATCGGAAAATTTTAAATAAAAACTCATTCTTACACTACAAATTGTTACGTTATTCTATTATCTAAAACCTGTAAATAACATTTTAAATACTAAAATAATAAATTAGACATTTAACCAGAAATAAGGAGCCGAAATTAAACAGCTGTCACACAATCTTTCAAATAAATTTGATAAATATCAGTATTTTAAACACATCAGAGCTCCGATTAACAATAATAAGGTATTTTCTAGCCTGATGTGTCAAGATAGTGAAAATGAATAATGACTTAAAATCTTATGCTTTCCTTCAGAGACCTCTAATTAACTGCCCTTATGCTGTGCGCTTGCGTATTTCCCAATTTTTGGATGTAATTAGTCATTCTTCGCTGCATTCCAGTGACACTAAAGCATTTCTTGGTTTATTCTTTAAAAGAGTTATCGAAAATTATATGTTTTTACCTGTAAACGCATGAATAATCTACATAGCATATTTATTGAAGTAGATTATTAAACTATCATTATTAGTTAGAAAATCATAATTTTGGGGAATACTAGAAAAGAATTGGCGTCTTTGTTTATAATTAAATGCATTTATCTGGTTTTAAGTATTAGATACATATGTAATACATTTTAAGTAATTAAACATTTAAGAATATAAATAAAGGAATATTTAACATTAATAAAATGTTTTCTTTTTTGTATTTGTGCAAAAGAGAAAAGGTTGAAATAATAATGGTTGACTATATAGATCACGTGGAAGTAATAGGTTCTAAAACACTGAGAAAACTGAAAATTGTATTATAAAATGCACTCTGAAACATTTCCGAAAACTACGGGCTATATTTTCTTCTTTCAGAAATGCTTTAAATCTGGAAGTTTATTGGTTTTTAATTTCTTCTACCTTTACAAGAATAAAGTATTGGATTCATGAAAATTTCGGTTTTGACGGATTTACACGTTTTATTGGTTAGAGAACCCGAAAAACATGATTTTACAAAATGTCTGTCTGTGAGTCTGTCTGTCTATCTGTCTGTGTGTGACAGAAGTTTTGTGGGCGCTCTACTTCAAGAACTTATGCACGGATTTTTATGAAACTTCAGATTCAGTTATTCCTTGATATGACTTGATGCTGATTACGTGTTGGTGTAAATCGCTGAACAGGTGGCGCTGCTGTGCTGCATTTTGCACGATTCCCGCAATAGCTGTACTCAAAAACTAATTCACGAATTTTCATGTAACTTCAGATTTAGTTAGATGTTATCACAAGTTGTTGCTGATTCGGTTTTGGTGTTAATCGACCAATAGGTGGCGCTGCTATGCTGGAATTTTCATGATTTTCGCAATAACTCTATCTCAAAACTAATGCATAGATTTTCCCCAAACTTCAGATTCAGTTAGACTTTGACATAAGTGTTTGCTTGGTGGTTTTGGTGTGACATAGACTTCGGTGTAAAGCACCCAATATGTGGCGCTGCTAGGCTGAATTTTGCTGGATTTGCACGATTTCAGAGATAGCCATACCTCAAGAACTAATGCACCGAATTTCATATCATTAGAATCCTCATGCTGAGCATAGAATGACGTTTAATTTTTGCAGTGTGATAGCGAATTTTTAAGAATTAGCATGCATGAGATAGACGAAAGTTTTGTGATTGGCACATCCGACTAGTTTAGGTATGTAAGGATAAAGTAACACTTTTAAAAATCGTGAGTAATTCGGAAGAGTTTATATTTCATTTTCGTAAATCTTATGGCTAGATCAAGATTTTTTGTTTACAGTGTATCATTTTTAAAACTTTACAGGTATATATTTAAACGTCTATTGGATTGTTCGTTCAATTTTGTGCTTAATTTTAGTTAGTTGGATAACTCTGTAATGAAAAGAGACTTAATTAGTAACCTATGGCTTAAGAAATATCGCAATCAGCGTTAAATTGTTTGTTTTAAAGGGAACTTTGCAGTTATGTACCACAATATTTACCTTAACATTTGAAAATCAATTTAGATCTCGAACAGAATATATATATATATATATATATATATATATACATGTATGTGTAACGTGTATTTAAAGGGAGAGATAAATGTTTTCAATTTAAAATTTCAATTTCACGTAATTACTTTACGTAAATTAAAGTATGCAAATTATTACGTGAAATAAATAATTTATTAATTTACGTATTGCTTTAATAAGTAAATTAAAGTTTTCCGGTAAGAGTGAAAACAAGCGTGGAGCCTCCAGTTTAATAAATGCTATTTTTAGGTGCATTCGTAATTATATAAATGCATACCACCTATAGTCGTCGTCTGATCGTCCGTCTGTCCGGTTGTCTCTCTGTCAGTCCGCGTATAATAGCACAAAAACTACCCAACCAAATGGTTTGAAAATTAAGATATATAATCGCTGCAGAATTTCGTTTAGTTATTTAAAGTTTATGAAAATCAGATGCACAGTTCAATTATATGGTCATATAATTGAACTGTGCATCTGATTTTCATAAACTTTAAATAACTAAACGAAATTCTGCAGCGATTATATATCTTAATTTTCAAACCATTTGGTTGGGTAGTTTTTGTGCTATTATACGCGGACTGACAGAGAGACAACCGGACAGACGGACGATCAGACGACGACTATAGGTGGTATGCATTTATATAATTACGAATGCACCTAAAAATAGCATTTATTAAACTGGAGGCTCCACGCTTGTTTTCACTCTTACCGGAAAACTTTAATTTACTTATTAAAGCAATACGTAAATTAATAAATTATTTATTTCACGTAATAATTTGCATACTTTAATTTACGTAAAGTAATTACGTGAAATTGAAATTTTAAATTGAAAACATTTATCTCTCCCTTTAAATACACGTTACACATACATGTATATATATATATATATATATATATATATATATATATTCTGTTCGAGATCTAAATTGATTTTCAAATGTTAAGGTAAATATTGTGGTACATAACTGCAAAGTTCCCTTTAAAACAAACAATTTAACGCTGATTGCGATATTTCTTAAGCCATAGGTTACTAATTAAGTCTCTTTTCATTACAGAGTTATCCAACTAACTAAAATTAAGCACAAAATTGAACGAACAATCCAATAGACGTTTAAATATATACCTGTAAAGTTTTAAAAATGATACACTGTAAACAAAAAATCTTGATCTAGCCATAAGATTTACGAAAATGAAATATAAACTCTTCCGAATTACTCACGATTTTTAAAAGTGTTACTTTATCCTTACATACCTAAACTAGTCGGATGTGCCAATCACAAAACTTTCGTCTATCTCATGCATGCTAATTCTTAAAAATTCGCTATCACACTGCAAAAATTAAACGTCATTCTATGCTCAGCATGAGGATTCTAATGATATGAAATTCGGTGCATTAGTTCTTGAGGTATGGCTATCTCTGAAATCGTGCAAATCCAGCAAAATTCAGCCTAGCAGCGCCACATATTGGGTGCTTTACACCGAAGTCTATGTCACACCAAAACCACCAAGCAAACACTTATGTCAAAGTCTAACTGAATCTGAAGTTTGGGGAAAATCTATGCATTAGTTTTGAGATAGAGTTATTGCGAAAATCATGAAAATTCCAGCATAGCAGCGCCACCTATTGGTCGATTAACACCAAAACCGAATCAGCAACAACTTGTGATAACATCTAACTAAATCTGAAGTTACATGAAAATTACGTCCAATAGGAAAAAAATAGTTTGAAAGGCATTTTAATGAAGTTACAGCCTTTCGAACATAAGGAAATAGATATGCCTATACGAAGTGCACTAAAATATACATTCTGTAGAATTTGCGGTGAAAGAATATTTATCATTCATTTACAGGGACACAAAAAGAATTCCGTTACATACTGGTATTAGACGAAACATTATTTGCGGCGTATTTTATTTGTTAAACTATTTCTCGTATAATGAAATTGGTATACGTTGCTGAGGTCTACTATAAGTTACTTACTGTATAATAGAAAGTGCATAGACTTTACAGCGAGACACAAAAGATTTCAGATACTATACTGTATCAGAAATGTATCATTGGATATTACCAATGATTGCTAAAAGTTAATTTTGAGTTTTGATATGAGTTTTTAACCCCTTGAAGGGCGGTGATGCTGTCACGGCATCACATAGTTTTAATCCCTAATTGCCACACTGGAACAGGAATTTTATAATGAAAATTTTACCTTTATTAAGTACGCGAAAATATGCTTTTACTTGTTTACAAATAAATTCTCTTGTAAATACTGGTGACATTAAATTATTTCAACATTTTATGAATACAAGTAACTTGCCCCTGAAAGGGTTAAGTAACTAAATTTTTGCATATTACGTTGCATGTATAAATGCTGTACATCATTTACAGGGTTACACAAAAGAATTTGAATAGCTTAAAAATAATTTTTAAATGATTTCTGCATTTTTACGCTGAACTACATTTAGTACACTAAGATACGCTTGTAAAATATAGATAAAATTATATACAGGCCATACGAAGAATAGGATACATGGCCGTCTGTAGATGGTGATCTTTTGCACGTTTGACGTATAATTTCCGAATTCTTTGATCTGTGTTGAGAATGATTTTCATTAATTCATTGTACTAATTTATTTTAACTGTGTAACTCTTAAAATTACAAAAAAACTTAGTTTCATGCAACTTTAATTAAGGAAAGTGTATTCCCTCTTATATAGCTCTCTATCAGTAAGAAAAAAACTTCGGGATTTCAGCTTCGAGTTCTTTAATTGTTAATTATTGTTATTAACTATCTTGTAAAAGTTTTAATGACAACAGTTAAGAGTTAATCTTAAGAGATGCACCGCGCTAAGTTAGATTTCTTTCTATATACGTTGATAAACGCTCCTCTAACATACTCGCTCCAGTATAAGTGGAACAGGAAAAAGAACTATAATATAAAATTTATCTTTCGTTCTACTTCACATGATACGATTTTTTCCCTTTTTTATATGGTACTTATTCGCATTTTAATAAGGGGTTTTTTTTTTTTTCAAATAATAAAAGCATATGTATTTTGTCTTATTTTCTATAATTGTATAGCAATGCAAACTATTGAAAACAAAGTATTTTAATTTAGTATATAACAGATTGTTTAGTGTAGTCTGAATTTAAAATTTACTAATCTTAAGTTTATTTCCAGCAGCATTAGTAGGGTCATCGCTTCTCTCTGTCTTTTTTTTTTTTTTTAAATCGAAATAGAACATTTACTGAAAAATGATAGTACCTGTTGGATAAATAATGAAGATAATCATGCTCATGAGAGACATTATGAGGAAAAATCTGACAGAAATAGTTAAGAATAATATCACTCGTTGGGACTTTTCTTCGGTGCTAAACCTTTTTCGATCAATATCTGATGGCCAGAATAATTTGACATTTCTACTCAATTTATCAACAACTTATAAAAATTATTTAAAAACATCTACTAAAAAATTTTTATTTCGAAGAACTGAAAAAATGTGCAGCTGATATTTCAACAGAAATAAAGATTAGAATATTTAGTAATTTAAAGCAAACAAATTACGTTTGATGTGTAAAAACATTATTATAATTTGAATAGGGAAAAACTACTACAGACAGTTTAATTCTCCCTTTTATGTTTATTTCCTTTATTTTACTTTTTGACACTTTCCAAATAGTTGAAAAGTGTTTATGAATTCGGTTTGTCTGGCCGTTAGTCTGTCTATAAGAACTTTAACTCGAGTAAATATAATCCAATTTCTATGTAATTGATATACATTATTCAGATTTATTATGGCATTTTCGGTACTGAAAATGGAGTGCGCAATATTTACAGTTTATTTAAAAGAACACGCAAAATATTGTCATTACATTATTGTCTATGGGGGAGGGGGAAATCTGCAGCAAAGTATTTTAATTTTGTTGGAATATTTCAAATATAATGAAATTGATATACATCAATAAGATGCATATCACTACAAGATGCTTTTAGAATATCGAATGCAGAGCATTTATCGTCCATTTACAAGCCCACACATATGAATTCGATACAGTACAGTTTATGAACAATAATTACTGGAAGTGCGTTGTTCTTTCTAGAAATCCTGCTCAAATGTAACTAATGTTTGGCATAGTATTTGGTGCGTATAAAGTATATACATCATATACAGGGCTGCCGAGAAGGATTACGTGCACTTTCCCATTTATTCCCGGCAACACTGGAAGTGAAATTTTCAATTGTGTTATGCGTTTTGGAATTGAACTACATTTAGGCATACAATGTACACAGGGTGTATTCACAAAGTTTAAAGACTGGCCTGAAAATTCAAAATTTATTAAACATTTTTGTCCAGCGAACTAAAATTCTTCGAGATGTGACATTGGGATCAACCCAACGATACCAGCGTTTTAACCATTTTTCATAGGCTCCCTGGATGTCTTCACACGCATGTCTGTTATGGGACCTCGTCGAAGCTACCTGGATCGTTGGAATCGTGTCAAATTGCTTCCTTTTCAGGTCTTTCTTGATCCGGGGGAACAAAACAAAGTCGCTGGGAGCGAGGTCGGGACTGCAGGAGGCTTGCGACAGTATTGCCACGTTAAACTTAGCCAAAATTTCCGCGGCGGCGAGCGATGTGCGAGAGGGGGCATTGTCGTGGTGAACAATCTAATCGTCCCTGATGTCTTGGAGGACGCGTAGGACGCGTAGGACAGAGTGTTGGATCTCAGTTTTACGCTGGAGTGCACCACCAATCGAAGGATCGAGTCCGTGAAAGGGCAGTGATTCGACACGATTCCAGCAATCCAGGCAGCTTTGACGAGGTCCCTTAACAGCTTTGCGCGCGAAGACACCCAGGGAACCTATGAACAATGGAAAAAAACGTTCGAAGCTGTGTGTTGATGCACAAGGGTCATATTTTAAAGAATTTTAGTTCGCTGTACAAAAATGTTTAATAAATTTTGTATTATCTGACCAGTCTTGAAAATTTGTGAACACACCATGTATATATAGATCTATAGATCATATACAGGCTGTACAAAAAAAGTCGGATATGATTCCACTTATAGATCGTAATTGATGAAATCGCGTTTTCAAACATATTATGTGATTTTCAAATTATTTTAGACATTCTTCTTTACCCATATTAAACAGTGAAGTTTTCTTAGAGTGCTCTGAATGTGTTGGCAAGTGCTTCATAATCTATGCTTGACGAATGATTTTTCTATTTTGTTCAGAAATATTTAAGTTAAATATAAAATGTGTCTACGTTCCCATCTTACGTTCCCGTATAGATATATTTACATATATACTTAGAGATATATGAGCTTTCAAAAAACAAAACAATATTATGTTTATGATAAAATAATATGTTTAGAGTGCAGTTCTGCTGCGAAGAAAAAAGATATTTATATACGTATACATTTAGCGATAGATGTGTATTTAAAAAAGAATACAATAATATGTTTATCACATAAATATTATGCTCATGTAATTTATTTGCAAAATAAATCCATTGTTGTATGATCAAAAGATATGAAATATGTAACTTGCTTCAATATTTCTGATACATTATAATGAAAGTTTTTTGAAGTTTTGTATGATTTTCACATATGACATCGAATTTTGTCGTAAGAAACTAATAAAAGATTTTTTATTGGTATTTAATCAATATAAATATATTTAATTTCAGAAATATTTTAAGCATGAAAATAGCTTATCAAATGCCAAATGCTTCAAATTTTTAACTACGCAGTAAAACAGCTGAGCATATTTAATATTGTGTTGACATCAGCTACAGCAATCTGAAACTAAATGAAAAATATGAATATCAAATTCACAATATATCTTTACTTAATAGGTGCTAAAAATACAAATGTTAAAAACATTTTAAAACAATGCAGATGTTGAGAACATTGAGTCACATGATGTTTAAAATCCGAGCGCTTTCGACTGAACCATCAGTCGTCATCAGGGAAAAGAGCACTGCCGAATGAAAGACAAACAGCTGGTTAAATATCAAAGGGCGAAACCAAACGAACCACAAAATAGGAGGGTGGGAAGGATGGAAAAACAGAGAGGAGCAGCCAATCAGAAAAAGAGAGAGAGAGGGCGGGGGGAGGTGGGACAGGGAGGAGGGAAAATGGTTAATCAAAACCAAATTCCCCTGTAACCCCTAGAATTTTAAACCAGATTCTTGGTATGTTGTAGGATAGAACATCATTACAGGTATTCTTGCCTTTTGCTAAAATTTCCAACGACTCTCTAATTATACAAATATTATAAAATGAAGCGTGTGCGATGATTTTAACTTCTTTGAATAAGATATCAATGTCTTTAACTTGACTTAGCCGGGATAGAGCTGTGGATGGTCTACCCTTTTTTAAATCTGTCATATGCTCCTTAATCCGTTCCAATAATTTCCGAGTGGCCATTCCTATATAAGTATACTTTTTTGAACTGCCTCCAATCCTAAAAGGGATAATATAAACTCCGGAATTATCAAAATTGTCGATAGGATCGACCTTTCTGTATACCAGTTGCTCTAATTTTGTCGGTGGTTTAGCGATAAGTGTAACATTATATTTCTTTAATGCATACTTAATTCTTTCAAAAAGATGTGGAATATATTTCATACTGCAAAATTTAGGTTTTTCTTTATTTTTCGTAACGCTTGTAGATATTTTGTTACTATTATATTTATAAATTAATTTGTTGATAAATTTATTCGAAAATCCATTTTCACAAGCTATCTCTTTAATTTTATTTAATTCATCTTTAAGGTAAACTTCCGAACAAACTTGAAAAGCCCTTTTAACATAAAAACGATATGCAGCAGTTTTGTAGTTGAATGGAACATTACTGTCATATGATATTGTATTGTTTGACCTGCAAGGTTTTCTATAGACTTTCATATCGATGCTTTTTGTTGAAATGTTTTTAACCAGTTCTACATCTAAAAAAGGTAACGAACCATTTTCTTCTATTTCACAAGTGAACTATATATTGTTATCTATACTGTTAGCATGATTCAAAAACTCAGTTAATGTAGAGTTTCCGTGATTCCAAATTATCAGAACTGGTTAAAAACATTTCAACAAAAAGCATCGATATGAAAGTCTATAGAAAACCTTGCAGGTCAAACAATACAATATCCTATGACAGTAATGTTCCATTCAACTACAAAACTGCTGCATATCGTTTTTATGTTAAAAGGGCTTTTCAAGTTTGTTCGGAAGTTTACCTTAAAAATGAATTAAATAAAATTAAAGAGATAGCTTGTGAAAATGGATTTTCGAATAAATTTATCAACAAATTAATTTATAAATATAATAGTAACAAAATATCTACAAGCGTTACGAAAAATAAAGAAAAACCTAAATTTTGCAGTATGAAATATATTCCACATCTTTTTGAAAGAATTAAGTATGCATTAAAGAAATATAATGTTACACTTATCGCTAAACCACCGACAAAATTAGAGCAACTGGTATACAGAAAGGTCGATCCTATCGACAATTTTGATAATTCCGGAGTTTATATTATCCCTTTTAGGATTGGAGGCAGTTCAAAAAAGTATACTTATATAGGAATGACCACTCGGAAATTATTGGAACGGATTAAGGAGCATATGACAGATTTAAAAAAGGGTAGACCATCCACAGCTCTATCCCGGCTAAGTCAAGTTAAAGACATTGATATCTTATTCAAAGAAGTTAAAATCATCGCACACGCTTCATTTTATAATATTTGTATAATTAGAGAGTCGTTGGAAATTTTAGCAAAAGGCAAGAATACCTGTAATGATGTTCTATCCTACAACATACCAAGAATCTGGTTTAAAATTCTAGGGGTTACAGGGGAATTTGGTTTTGATTAACCATTTTCCCTCCTCCCTGTCCCACCTCCCCCCCCCCCTCTCTCTCTTTTTCTGATTGGCTGCTCCTCTCTGTTTTTCCATCCTTCCCACCCTCCTATTTTGTGGTTCGTTTGGTTTCGCCCTTTGATATTTAACCAGCTGTTTCTCTTTCATTCGGCAGTGCTCTTTTCCCTGATGACGACTGATGGTTCAGTCGAAAGCGCTCGGATTTTAAACATCATGTGACTCAATGTTCTCAACATCTGCATTGTTTTAAAATGTTTTTAACATTTGTATTTTTAGCACCTATTAAGTAAAGATATATTGTGAATTTGATATTCATATTTTTCATTTATATTATTAAGGTGAATCTGTCGTTCTTTGAGAATATAGTTTTTCTATATTTATTTAATCTGAAACTAAATATTTAAAACAGAATACATTTCCAATACAGATTTAAACTTTTAGTTATTTTATCGCATTTGACAAAAACGAACTTTATTTCTTAAAAAGACTTTATTGGATTCTATAAATGGCTATCTTTTAAGGAAAAAAATTCAAAAACAATCTCCATGATTTTTTGTGTATTATACTTGTTTTACGGCAAGGGTAACGTTTATGATTTTCAAAGTGTTCTGTATTATTTCAAAATGTTTCCATGAATATATGTATAATTCATGAAACATCTTAGGTTTTCTGCGTTGTTTACATAAAGGAACAATTTAAAAATATGGTATACGACGTGATTTAAAAATGCTCACTACGGTCAAAATATATTATGTTATATATATTAATAATAGTTCATGCCATTTTCGTGTTCCAGGTATTTTAATTTGGCAGATATTATGTTACAAAAAATAGATTTCTAAATACTTCTTCCAATCAACAATATCTGCGCTAAATGTTTTTCTACATATAGATTTACACTTAAAAATTCCTTTTCGCTTTAACCTGTTTGGAAGAAACAGTAATAATTGATTTAAATTACAAATAAAATCAAATATACCAATGAATATAATAAACGTACGTGTTTTAAACGATTTATTCTTTATTCTGTAGGCGAAAACAGATCTTACACTTTATGACCAGACGAAAGACTATGGTAAAAGACATAGGTTCACGGTAATTGCTTCGTTATTTTTTCGAAATTTGTCTTACAAAAATAATAATATTGTGTAAAATGAATAGTTTGTATGATTTGTACTTTCAATTGAAAAAAAAAAAAAAAGTTTTTTTTTTTTTTCTCCATAGTCTCCGTCAGTATAAACTGCCTAGAGAATGACACATAAATAAAAATAGTTTTCAAATATTAACTCTAACAATTATTTTAATTTCATATAAAGTAGGAATGCGTAAATGAAATAATAGTTGCAAGTACGTTGTACACATAGAAAATTATTGGAGAGTTGCCTGCAACTTTAATATGTAGGACAATTTCATTGGAAGTCGACTATTGGACAGAGCGTCATGTATTGTCTGTATTGTTGGGCTTTTTATTTGTTTCAATATTAGTTGCAATATAAGCTGTAAGTACTAAAAAGGCCAGATTGAAACATAAGCACTTTCCCAGTTCTTACAAATTTAACCTTTAATCTGTTTTTATCGCGACGTGTTGAAAGATACAGTGGTCCGAAAATGATGACTAAATTGGTACATATTGGAGTCGAAACTATCCACACATGTTAAGGACACGTAAATTATCCGATATATGCTGCCATTTATAGGTCCGAGGCCGTTCCCTACAAGATATAGGATGGTGACCTTATTAAGAGAATATCCTCCTTTGGTTGAAAATGCTTATTTAATAACTGACATTTTGTTTTTCTAGGTTTCTTGGCATTTGAAAATTAAATGTATAATAAAGTTTGGTTTAGTACTTGAATTTTTGAAAGTTATGTTCCATTTGAATATATAGATGTAGGTTACTCTGTATGAAAATTTAACCATTTACATCATTAAGAGTTTTTCGAATGATAAACCGATATGTTTTTCTTCTTGCATTAACTATTCATGTATCTTGCATTGAAAGTGTAGCAGAATATACAGGGAATCCACATAAAACCTTCCAGATTTCAAAGGTTAATTGTTCATAAACTATGAGTCCTAGTGATTGAAAAACACAACAAGATTATTTTGCAGCAATTGTTTTCCGAAACAGTTAATTTTCGTTGTATACATTATTGATATACCATGCAACAAGTTTATTTTGCTGCAAACGTTTATTTGTCTGAAAAAGTCACAAATGTGCCTACGCATGCACTTTTAAATGGGCTCCGTTCGTAACTCTCAGAATTTACAGTCGATATTCAATTTCAATCACCGTGTCCCAATCTTGCAGTCAGCTCTGGCTAAATCGATGGTTTCCGCAATTTTGTTAAAAACTAACTTTTTCGGAAAAAAACTGCATAAAAATAAACTTGTTGTGTTGCTATTGTTATATTCATGATACTCGAAACCGCAAATCTCTAGGTCTTATAGTTTCCGTACAATTAACATTGTTTCATGTGCACATCCATGTGCGCAAACATATTTATATGAGCAAACCGCGATAACAATTTTTAGAAACTTTACTTCAGTTTTTGTCATGTTTTGAAAAAAAGTAGTAATTTCGCTTAGTTATTATAAAATTTTCAATTATAAACATTCTTTAAAGCCATAATCAATAACCTTTGTGTCCAAAAAAAATATCAATGTACTAGAAAACAGGAATTCTGTTTTTTTTTCAAAATTTCGTTTTGCCTCCGATGAAAAAAATATGTATATATGTCTATAAATATATAATACAAAATAATACAAAACATATTTCAGTTTTAAGACTTAAAACACACGATTTTATTTCATATAAAATGATGTCATTCGCATCTTCTGGAGAATTCTTCATTTACGATCCAGTCCTAAACAACATCTACAGGAAAGTATTCGTAGGACGTCACTATCGCTAAATACCAAAAAAAAAAAAAAAAAAAAAAAAAAAAAAAAAAAAAAAACATGTCACTCAAGAAACTTGACACAAAAAATAGGCTATCTAATGATTCATATGCCTTCGTTTGTTTGTAATATAGATAATTATATTAAAAACTGTTTATAATAGCTTCATGTTTTGCCAGAAATCACTCATTTATATTTTTTCAAAATAGAACGTATTTTAATTACATTTATTTTCAGTAGTTATGGGATAGTGTCAACAAAAAGATACAATTACTATATTTCAACTATTTTTTCTTTACTTTCCGCAGAAATGAGGTACTTGAGTTCCCAAATTTAAACAAATTGCGCTAAAAACTACAAACAAAATTAATATCTCAAAAATAAATTGAGATCCAAATACAAATTGAAATGGAAATACAAATTGCATTAAAAACTACTTTTTTTTTCTCCACAATCCGATGGTATAAAAATCAAAAATGTGCGATGCTTAGAAGTTAAAAGATTTGCAGTACGGTATTTAACAGTACGATACATGTGCTTTGTTTTACGGCTGGCTTATACAGCGCAACAGACGATACTTTTTTTTTTTTTTTTTTTTTTTTTGCTGGGGAAATAAATAGCATATCGGGGGCTAATAAAATTAAATTAAAAATTAAGAAGCCTTCTAGCAAGAATAAAGGTTAAATTCAAGATCAGAGGCATTATAAAGATAATGTACTTGTTATAAAGAATAACACCATAACTACCTAGCGTAGCACCCTGACGTATTGCTCTGGCATTGCAAGAGGTTGGTTGGTTGTATTTATGTCGGCCAATTATCTGCACATGGGATATAGGCCCTAAGGGGGGGGGGTGCCTTCCGTGGAGGTCTTTCTAAGGGAACCTAACCCGTATTAACGCTTGGAGAACCAAGGTTCGAAGAAAACCACGAAAACTCCGAACGATTAGGCCGACGGGCGCGATTGTGATCGAACCCAGCACCTCCCGTCTACCAGCTTCGAGAGCAGAACCTCTCGGCCACTGATGGGGCTGGCATTGCAAGAGATCATTCAGTATTTAAGGATAAAAATTAATTTAATTTATATTTACATTTAGAAAAAAAAAGTATAACATTAATTTTATTAAATTTCATTTTATATATAGCAAATCCTGTTTGCATTGCAAATGAACTGGGAGTTGCGAAATTTACGTTTCGGAAATTACATGATTTTGATGCACTTATAGTAGAATGCCTTTATAAAGAAATGACGACATTCAGATAATAAAATGTCATTGGTTGAGAGGATTTTGTATAAAAATTTGAAGAGCTTGCCTTCATTGTGAATCTAATACTTGTTGACTTGTCAAACTCATTTCAGGAAATTCGTCCAGATGAGTATCGTCCGTTTCTGTAGCGTGGGCTGCTAGTGTTGGGGCAAAAGCTTGCCATCGGATGTACAGTCGTGGAAAAAAAAAATAAACACCCCCTGCTAACTCCTCAACAAATTATCGTCGAAGAAAGTTACTGCTACCGAACGATTGGAAATAAAGTCTACTTTTAGATGATGCATTAAATATTTGCTTAGGAGGCCATCTACATATTAAAACGAATCCAAACTTCATTTTTTTCAATGACAATACCCAATTTTAACAAGATATTTCAAATCTTCGGTTCAAATTATGCATAGACACTGAATTTCAAGTCATTAGAATGATAAGTTTTTGAATTATAAACATTCAAAATTTAGTGCTTCTAATGTTAAATGACATTTTCATATTTTTATTAATATCTTCAGAAATTATGCTCCTAATATGCTAATTTTTTTGTAGCAATAATACTAATATACCAAAACATAAATACGCTAAATCTGCAATTTTCATAATTTTATGATATGAATTATGAATTATGAAATTAATATTCGAAAAAATTTTGAATTGCAACCTACAATTTTTTTGATGTATTTAGATTTATTAAGTCCTGCTTTATGTAAATCCCAAATTTCAAATTTTTCTTCCAAGTAGTTTTCAAATTATGCTTAAAAATTGGCAAAATGCTGGTTTAAGGGCCGTCTATAATAGAAGTAACTAGATATTTTGAAATTTCTTCTGCTGTATTGTAATCTAGCATGCTTCATTGACTTCTTAAGGTGCCTTGATCCAGATGGGGGCTCTCTCGGTTAATAATCGATTTCCAAACTTCAATTTGGATACAGCCCTTAAAATACGCTCGTTTTAAAATAATTAATTTGTCGGAAACTTACGGTACGAAATGCATAAAAATTTGTTGTTAGGCTAATTGGAGGATGCAAAGTTCATTTATGATGTCAGAATTGTGTACTGCTATTGAAAAAAACAAAGTTATTGTTCGTTTTAATATGTAGATGGCCCCTAAGCAATTTTTTTCTATATCATTTAAAAGTAGACTTTATTTCCAATCGTTCGGTACCAGTAACTTTCTTCTACGATAATTTGTTGAGGAGTTAGTGGGGGGTGTTTATTTTTTTTATTTTCCACGACTGTACGTATATTCAGATTCCATGTTCAAAACGTCACGTTCTACCGCATCCTATTAATTTTCATTTTAAATAATTTCAGAAAATAGTTCATACGGATCAATAACATTAAAATCTGTCAGCCATTTTAGTAATTAGTTATGTGGAAGTAAGTCATATATTATTTAAATTAGTACATATTTTTAAAGATACTACTACATATTCAATCGATTATAAATCAATCTTTTTAATGAAAACAAAAATAAAGATATTTGTTTATTATTAGTAATAGCAGAAGATTTTTATTATTTACCTTTTTCATTCATTTTTTTTCACAAAAATAGAATAATTTACTTTTACCCTTTGAAGAAACTTAGTTCACAGTTTAAAAATTAATTCATAAAGTAATTCAAATTTTAAAATTATGGGAGTTTATAGGACATTATTGGATCGAAGCAGGAAATTGGTGTTAATGATATCGCTCTGTTTTCGATATTCTAAGAGGAGTAGTTATGAAATACAATGAGACAGTCAGAATAGGGTAACTCCGGGAGAGTCGACGCATACGGGATAGATGCCGCACCCCTTGTATTTTTTGTAATTATCGATAGTTGGTCATCAAACGCACAGCATAGGTGCGCAATGAGATTATTTTAACCTGTATATAGCGTGAGTCTCATTTCGATGTTTACTTGTAGAAGTACAGTCCTTAATTTGACGTAAGTGCATGATTTCACTATCCAAACTTTTAAACACATTATGTTTAAATGCTTTTCATACACTAATTACTAAATGCATGCATGATTTCGAAGTCAAAACTAAGTGTAGCGTTTATATAGAGTACTGTGCGTATGATTGCGTTATCCCCCTTAGCGATGACAGGTAACTGTGATGGCCGACATCTGCACCATGCAAAATGGGATACATGCCGCAGTTTCTTTTGTACGGGCTGATTAAGTGTTATTAACTTTTCATTTTCTTTTTGCACAGACTAACCATGTTATGCATGTTATCAAGTTTACTAAAACCAAAGGAGAAAAAGGGGAAAATAAAAAGTAAGAAGGTCAAGTAAGATGCAAGTCAAGATGATAATAATGAAAAAATGAATTACACGTAACGTAGACGCTCTTTGCAAGGAATGTTTTGAAAACTACTCCAAAAAAGAGGAAGTGTAATTGGCTTCGTTGCATCACGTGTTTAAATGTAGTTACATAGAGACTGTACCACCGGTTCCGAAAGGGTTAAGAAATAAATTATGTAAACACAATTTTACTTTTCATTCCACTTTCTAATACATTGTTGTTACGTTGTTGCTGAAATGACAAAATTTAATGTAAAAAAAAATAAGTCGATAATTTTAATAGTGCAAGTAGGCAACAGTTATTAATTTCAATCTACTAATACGTTTCATTGTACTGATTTAGTGTCATTTTGTTATTACATCGTTAATTATAGTCCAGATATGACTTTTTTTTAATTTATAATTCCATTATGTTCTTATTACAAGCGCTGCATAACTACCGCACAAGTGCGGCGTCTCAGCCTGAATGCACGGGCGACGCGCCGCAGTGTAATGTTTTAGAAAAAAAATGTTAAAAAATATTAATAACTTGTTTTGAAATTTTTTGTCGCAGTACACGCTTTGTACGTTTAACATTAAATAGCACAGCATGATTTTTTTTTATTTTATGCCCACCATGGGACTTTATACACAAGTTCAAAAAAATGTGCGGCATAAATCCCGGAATGACTCTATAATATATTATATACTTATTTTCAGGTCATATAAAAATGCTAAACATTTTATTATTATTATTAATATAACATAATGGATTTAAAAATACCTAATCCCTTATCTAAAGAAAGGTTTTTAAATTTATTACTGAATAATAACATTTTGACCTTCGTTTTATAAATAATATTATAATGATGATTATAATAACTCCTCCTCCCCCACAAGGATATGGACAACATCATGAAATCTAAAACTACCATAAAGATACTATAATGAAACAGATAGTTATAAAACACAGAATAAATTTTAAATACGCCTTCTAACGGATATCTCAATTATGTGTTATCAAATTTCTCAGTAAGTTTTAACCTCCAAACATAATCTTCAGTATTTTGTTACCTTGAGTATTTGCGGATTTAAAACTTGCTTAACTAGGAGCAAATAGAAACCAAATTTTGCTTTTACAGAGTGTCTATTTATTTAAAATTTTAATACGTAGGGCTTATCATTTGCTTTGGAGATTACACTGATTTTCCAGATTTAAATGTTATGGAAGTTCTTATTAAAAGCTACATTTATTTTACAAATGCTCAACTCTAAAGGGTTAAAATTTAAATTATTTAACACATGAAATAATGAATATCGCCATACGTGCGAATAAATAAATTTTAATTTCATGGATTTGTTTTATTTATCTAATGAAAATTTGGCTTTTATATTTTTAAATTAATAGTCATAATTTTTGTTTTCAAAATAGAGATATAAATGGCTGAATATTTAAAAACTGAGTGTCATACAAGTTCAGAGCTTTTAATTAACATTTGCTTTCGAAATTTACAGATTTCTCACATATTTAGTGTGGTAAAAATTAATGATGCTTGCAATTTACATTAATATTTAATTTTATAAAGAGTATAGAATAAACTTTAAACTGTAATATAAAATATTTAATAATGCATATTTCAATAAAAATTACTTTATCTTTGAATTTATGAATATAGATAGTTGTTACATATACCGTATATCTCGGCGTATAATACAAACATTTAAATCTAAAAAAATCACTTCGTTCTTCCCTCTGCGTGTTATACACCGAATATAAAATGGTTGATATAAAATCATAAGTACAAAACTTACCAAATCTTTAGAGGTAATTTAAATGCATTTATATATCAATATAAACTAGTCAGATGTACCAATGCCAATTTTTTTTTCTATCTCATACATGTTAATACTTTAAAATTCGCTATCACACTGCCAAAATTAAATGGCAATCTATGCATCTAATCAGGATTCTAAAGATATGAAATTCCATGCATTAGTTCTTGAGATATGACTATCGCTGAAATCGTCTAGCTCCAGCAAAATGCCGCCTAGCAGCGCCACCTATTGGGTGATTTATAATAAATCTTAATCAGCAACAATTAATGTCAACGTCTGACTCAATCTGAAGTTTGGAGAAAATCAGTGCATTACTTTTTGAGATAGAGCTATTGCGAAAATCGTGAAAATTCCAGCATAGCAGCGACACTTATTGGGTGATTTACACCAAAACCTAATTACCAACAACTTGTGTCAACATATAACTAAATCTGAAGTTAGATGAAAATTCGTCAATTAGTTCTATAGATACAGCTATTGAGGCAATCGTGAAAAAGGCAGCACAGAAGCGCCACCTGTTGGGCGATTTACACCAACAAATAATCAGTGGCAAGTCATATCAAGGACTAACTGAATCTGAACTTTGATGAAAATCCGTGCGTTAGTTCTTAAGATAGAGATATTGGGGAAATCGTGGAAATCTTTCAAAATTCATCATAACAGCGCCACCTGTTGGGCGATTTACACTAAAATGTAATAAGCATCAATTCATATCAAGGACTAATTAAATCTGAAGTTTGATCAAAATCCGTGCATTAGTTATTGAGATAGAGCTATTCCAAAAATCGGGGAAAATGCAGTATAGCAGCGCCACCTGTTGACAGATTTACACCAAAAACTATTCAGCATCAATTTGTACGAGGGACTAACTGAATATAAATTTTTATTAAATTCCGTGCATTAGTTCTTGAGATAGAGCGCCCACAAAATTTGTGTCACACACAGACAGACAGACAGACTCACAGACTCACAGACAGACATTTTGTAAAAACATATTTTTTGGAATTTCAGACCCCTAAAACGTGTAGATCAATCTAAAACCGGAATTCGAAAATTTTCATGAATACAATACTTTCTTCTTGTAAAGATAGAAGAAAGTAACTAGAAACTTAAATATATAATTTTTAACAAACTTAATCTTCCTTATCATATAACATGAAAAGTTCGTTGTACTCATCCTCATTTATATTTTCGGGAATGCAATCTTTTTTCTCAGTGTCGCTTTTATGTATTTTCTCCCCACTGTCACTTTCATGAATTTAACACCCCTTGTTGCTTCCATGTACTTTATCCACACTGTTACTTTCATGTACCATATATTTCCGTGTGTAAGCCGAGAGTTTTGGGGCAATTTTTTGGCTCCAAAGTGAGGGGTCGGCTTATACACGAGTCTAAAAAAAATTCCAAAATTCATATTCTAAAATAAAAAAGATAGTAAATATAAAAAACATACATACTTGCAAATTTCTAAAACTATTTTAATACTAAGTTCTTTTACAATAGGCAAGCCACCAATTATCATTCACTATAACTAAGTCATCATAAGAATTTTTAAGCAATTCCTTAAAATCAGTTTCTTTCATTGGTACATCAGGATGAATATCGCCAGTGTCTAAATCATCATCATCGCCATCCAAAAATGGCATCATCTTCAGGTCCATCAAATTCATTACTAATGCAACATTTTTTGAAAGATCGGATGATTATTCCTGATTTATGGATTATTTATGGCAATTCGTGCCAATATTATTTCACCCATTCAGAAATATTGACGATGTCAACTTTTTATAAATTACCGAAATTTGTCACAGCTGTATCCACATATGACATACATTCAGCCAATTTCGAACGGTGCTTGTCTTTAAATGGCTTATTTATGCAAACTTCCAGCAGAACCGAATTTAACAGATTGGCAGCGCTCTAAATAGAAAAAGAAAGATTTAAAAAAAATGCAATTTAACAAATTACAACGACCATTTGGGAAATGATTTTTTCAAAGACTAAAATTTACGACATAAAAAATCGCACGAAGTTGATCATACATTACGTACGCCATGGATTACATTTTTTAGTACTGTAAATTTTTAAACTTCTACGGAGCTGGTCATACATTACGTACGCTTTTGATTAAACATTAATAATGCTGGACCAATTTTAAATGAAATTTCATTCTTAAACTTTTAAGGGGTCTCAGGACTCTTAAAGGCTTAAAATTTTCGAAATTTTAATCTTTTTAGATGTTAGAATCCTATCTTTTCTGAACATTTTAATATAATTGTTTCCTTGAAATTCCTATTAGAACTGAAGTTATGGCTTTTATTTTTATACACGTTCAATAGCTGAAGCATCGTTTTGGAAACTTTGAAGCCATTTTTCTCCAAATGACGTTTTTAAGCATAACGCGCACGATATCTCAAAAACTTATGAATTTTTTTTCAAGAATTTTTCAAAACATATGTTTCATGTTAGTCTGTATAAACTGAACCTAAAATTTCCTTTTTATTGTTCAAAACAACATTTTTTTAGGTGATTATACTGTTGAAATTTTCTTAATTTTGAATTAGCTAAATACAACTTTGTATTAAAAATATAAAAAAGCTTTAAATACAAATTTATTTAGGTTCAGGGTAATTATTATAATCTAAAGTATAAGTAGGTACCAAAATTTTCATTCTAGTTGCAACACTTATTTTGTAATCGTGCGCGTAAGTTGTTATGCCGATTTTTTGCTCGAAAAATGTCTAACAGTTTGGAGCCCTCTGTAAATGCTAATTCTGCATCTTATAATTTTTTAAATACATGAAATGAAAGAACATACTTATATATTTTATTCCAATTAAAATTGTGTCTTAAAATCAAAAACATTTTAAGATATTAAATATTGGAAATTGTCTTTTTTTTCATTTTTTCCAATCTTAAGAGTCCTGAGACCCCTTAAACATCCCACAATATTACTTTTTACACCGTCGAATAGAGAAAAGAAATGTACTTTTAAATGCAATTTGTTTGAAAGCTATATCTCAATTTGTTTCTGAGATATTAATTTTTTTTTGTAGTTTTTATTACCTTTTTTTTCATAGTGACAACAGAAGTATCCATCTCTGTTGAAAGTAATGGGAAAATCAAGAATACTGTATAGACCAATCAGAAAACGAATAAAATGCGGGATTCAACTAATAAAATGCTTCAGATATGTTTTTGATTTCCTACACTGACCAAGGACAATAACCATTTTCCCAAATGGTTAAAAAAATGAAATTTAACAAATTACAACGACCATTTGGAAAATGATTTTTTCAAAGACTAAAATTTAAGACATAAAAAATCGGATGGAGTTGATCATACATTACGTACGCCATGGATTACATTTTTCGGTACTGTAAATTTTTAAACTTCTACGGAGTTGGCCATGCATTACGTACGCCATGGATTAAACATTAATATTCCTGGACCAATTTTAAATGAAATTTCATTCTTAAACTTCTAAACATCCCACAATATTATTTTTTACACCGTCGTATACAGAAGAAATGTACTTTTAAATGCAATTTGTTTGAAAGCTGTTTCTCAATTTGTTTCTGAGTTATTAATTTTTTTTTTGTAGTTTTTATTACTTTTTTTGTCATAGTGGTAACAAATGTATCCATCTCTGTTGAAGGTAAATGGAATATACAAATTACTGTATAGACAAATCTGAAAACGAATAAAATGCGGGATTCAACTAATAAAACGCTTCAGATATGTTTTTATTTCATACCCTGACCGAGGACAATAACCATTTTTCCAAATGGTTTAAAAAAAAAATACAATCTAATAAATTACAACGACCATTTGGAAAATGATTTTTTCAAAGACTAAAATTGAAGACATAAAAAATTGCACGGAGTTGATCATACATTACGTACGCTATGGATTACATTTTTCAGTACTGTAAATTTTTAAACTTCTACGGAGTTGGTCATGCATTACGTACGCCATGGATTAAACATTAATATTCCTGGACCAATTTTAAATGAAATTTCATTCTTAAACTTCTAAACATCCCACAATATTATTTTTTACATCGTCGTATACAGAAAAAATGTACTTTTAAATGCAATTTGTTTGAAAGCTGTTTCTCAATTTGTTTCTGAGTTATTAATTTTTTTTTGTAGTTTTTATTACTTTTTTGTCATAGTGGTAACAGATGTATCCATCTCTGTTGAAGGTAAATGGAATATACAGATTACTGTATAGACAAATCCGAAAACGAATAAAATGCGGGATTCAACTAATAAAACGCTTCAGATATGTTTTTATTTCCTACCCTGACCGAGGACAATAACCATTTTTCAAAATGGTTTTAAAAAATGCAATCTAATAAATTACAACGATCATTCGGAAAATGATTTTTTCAAAGACTAAAATTGAAGACATAAAAAATTGCACGGAGTTGGTCATACATTACGTACGCCATGGATTACATTTTTCGGTACTGTAAATTTTTTAACTTCTACGGAGCTGGTCATGCATTACGTACGCCATGGATTAAACATTAATATTCCAGGACCAATTTTAAATGAAATTTCATTCTTAAACTTCTAAACATCCCACAATATTATTTTTTACACCGTCGTATACAGAAAAAATGTATTTTAAATGCAATTTGTTTGAAGGCTGTATCTCAATTTGTTTCTGAGTTATTAACTTTTTTGTAGTTTTTATTACCTTTTTTGTCATAGTGGTAACAGAAGTATCCATCTCTGTTGAAAGTAAAGGGAAAATACAGATTACTGTATAGACAAATCAGAAAACGAATAAAATGCGGGATTCAACTAATAAAACGCTTCAGATATGTTTTTATTTCCTACCCTGACTGAGGACAACAACCAATTTTCCAAATGGTTAAAAAAATGCAATTTAATAAATTACAACGACCATTTGGAAAATGATTTTTTCAAAGATTAAAATTTAAGACATAAAAAATTGCACGGAGTTGATCATACATTACGTACGACATGGATTACATTTTTCGGTACCGTAAATTTTTAAACTTCTACGTAGTTGGTCATACATTACGTACGCCATGGATTAAACATTAATATTACAGGACCAATTTTAAATGAAATTTCATTCTTAAACTTCTAAACATCCCACAATATTACTTTTTACACCGTCGTATAGAGAAAAAAAATGTACTCTTAAATGCAATTTGTTTGAAAGCTGTATCTCAATTTGTTTTTGAGTTATTAATTTTTTTGTAGTTTCATTACTTTTTAGTCATAGTGGAAACAGAAGTGTCCATCTCTGTTAAAAGTAAAGGAAAAATACAGATTACTGTATAGATCAATCAGAAAACGAATAAAATGCAGGATTCAACTAATAAAACGCTTCAGATTTGTTTTTGATTTCCTAACCTGACCGTTGACAATAACGATTTTTCCAAATGGTTAATAATTACGGAGAACGTGTTTTTTTCTATTTAGTGTTTCTATTAGTTTTCGTTCACTGAATTTTTTATCATTTTTTAAACATAGGCTTATATGCGGGTTTTGAATTTCGGACGATTTTTCACTCAAGAATCATATACTCGGCTTATACACGGAAATATGTGGTATTTCAACCCGTTTGTCACTTCGTGTGTTTTATCCCCACTGTCGCTTTCATGTAGCCGTAAATAATTATCTTCTCTCTCTTCAAGTTAATTTGATATTCCACATTTACTACAAGAATCCGGAAAATAATAGCGTTTTGTTATCAGTGAAGTCTACTTTCTCTTCATAAATTAACGTTCATTATTTTTAAAATAAAAGTTTTACAGTCAAGCCATACGTAACAGAATTATCTAATTGCTGTGTAATTTGTTTGAATTTTTTGCATTTTTCTCTCGTTTCGTCGAAGAAATTGCATAGTTAGATTAATTTTAACACAATTATTATAGTTTTCTCTTACATGTACCAAATAATATCTGCATTCTAGTTTATACAGTTGGTAGATTTAGTATGACTGGCGTCAAAATCACCTGAAATTTTTCTGATTGTCGTTTTAAGTATTTATGGGAGCGAATTGAATGGAGTTCCTCTAATGTGATCTCCTTATTTTTTAGGAAATTGCATTTTTGTTTATGTTATCCGAAAGGCTCACAGGATTAACTGGGCAAAGCCATGTGGTTCTGGTAATAGCATACGTGCATCAAAAAGCGTATAGCGGAAATATGAAAAACATCCATATCATATAAATAATTACAACTATAGTAATAATGAGTTAGATTAAATTATAAATGTACGAATTAAAATTATTTTCAGGATAATCTTTGGTATATTTAAAGTTATTATCACAGTTTCATCAAAATATCCATATAATATAATAAATTTTTGTATGAAGAACAATTCAAAATAATCAAAACACTTATAATTAAACTAGCAAACCCGCGGCTTTTTTCGCGTAATATTTGAAATATGCCAAGTGATATTTATATGTCTAATTTTTATTAAAAGGCACTAACTAAATTTTTATTTTATTAAAAGGTGCTATTTTATTTTATTAAAAGGTACTTATTAATTTTAGGAATAATTCAAAAATTACTATTTAAAACACAGTTTGATTAAACATCATTATTACACTGCATTAGGCAGAAATGAGACTTAAATTAACTAAATAAATGATAATTTAGAAAATATTTTGAAACTTTTATGCTCAATTAATACGCTCATTTCAGTATTCATTTGAAATTTTGAATTTTTTAGAAACCATCTTCTTACATCTTAAAATTAACCATCATGTCAAATTCCAATTCCTACCACCTCTCTCAGCATAAAGGGCTATGTTGAAATAGGAACTGTCACCAATAATTTGCCAACATTAATTTTGAAACCGGTTTGTTATTTCCTAATATTCCACAGAAACGTATTTTAGAAGACTTTTAAAGTCCTTTTTTAGAACGTTTGCTGTTCCTGTGAACCCCAGGTGGTAGAATCATCGGCATAAAATATAGCCTGTGTAGGATCAGAGGCTGTTACCATTGATTCGCAACTATTACTTTTATAATCGGTTTATATTCCCTGAAATTGCATAGAAATCGTAATTTAGGACTTTTTTAGAATGCTTTTCGCACCTCCCCTTCGCTTTACCCCTTTTTAATTCGAATTTATTTTCGACAGTCCTCGAAGGCATTTATATGTTATAAGTAACTACCCATATTTAAAGTTTCTAGACTTTTCAATAACACAGCAATCGCTATTTAGAAAGTTTTTAGCTCCTGCAACCCTCTGGTGGTAGTGGCACAGACAAATATAGCTTATGTTTGAGCATATAATGCATATTATGTTTGAACATAATATATAGCTTATGTTTGAGCAGTTTCTATAACCAACAATGTGTCATCATTATTTTTTTAATCGGTTTGGTATTTTATAAATTTGCTTAAAAATTGTAATTAATAACGCTTTTTCTCACTTCATCTTTTTGAATTTGGAATTTTCTTTCGACTGTTCTTAGAAAGCAGTTGCATCTTGTAAGTAAATACCATGCCATATTTCAAAAGGCCAGACCCCTCAGTTGTACAAAAAACGCAAATTAGAACATGTTTTGCTTTTGCAACCTTCAGATGATAGTGACAGCAACATAAAATATAACCTATGTTATAGCAGGGACTGTCACCATTGAATTGTAACCATTACTTTTGAAATAGTTTTGGTATTTCCTGAGACTGAGTAGAAAACGCAATTTAGAACGTTTTTAGAACGTTTTTCGCGCATTTTCACCCCTTTTTAAATTTTTAATTTTCTCGAAAGTGTTCTAAAGATTATTTATATCTAATAAATATGTACCTTGCCTAATTTTAAGTTTCTTGCCCCTACCGAACACAAAAATAGAAATTTAGAACGCTTTTTTGCTCCTAAAACGTCTAGATGATAGTGATACCGACATAAAATAGTGTCTATGTTAGAGCAGAGGCTGTAAGCATCAATTTCCTACCGTTATGTTTGAAATCAGTTTGATTCTTCCTGAGATATTGCTGACAACTCGGCATTTAGCACGTTTTTAGAACGCTTTTCGCGCATTTTCCTCCTGCATCTCCTCTGGGGTAGTGGAAACAGATATAAAATATAGCCTATCTTGGAGCAAGAACTGTCACCATAATTTTTACACCATTATATTTGAAATCGGTTCTGTACTTCCCGAGATTGCATAGAAATCGCAATTTAGAATGTTTTTTACAACGCTTTTTGGGCATTTTGACCTCCTTTTAAATTTCCATTTTTTTTTTAGGAAATGTCCGTGGAGATCATTGATATCTTATAACTAACTACCATACAAAATTTCACGATTCTAGGCCCTTCCTTAACGCAAAAAAAAAAAAAAAAAAAAAATTAGAACGTTTTTCTCTGCACCCCCTTTGGGGTGGTACCGACATAAAACATAGCCTATGTTGTGGCAAGGGTTGTCACCATCATTTTGACGTCATTATTTTTTAGATCGGTTTGGTATTTCCTGAAATTGTGTAGAAACCACCATGTAGAACGTTTTTTAGAACGCTTTTCGCGCATTTTCACCCCTTTTAAATTTTGAATTGTTTAAGAGCTTTATTTAGAAATCCTTTATATCTAATAAGTAGCTAATATTTGAAATTTTATATTTCTAGGCCCTTCAGTAACGAAAAAAATCGCATTTTTAGAAAGTTTTTTGCTCCTTCACCCCCTTTCGGGTATTGGCACCGACATAAAACGTAGCCTATTTTGGAGCAAGTGTTATCACCATCATTTTGACGCCATTATTTTCTAGATCGGTTTGATATTTCCTCAGATTGTGTAGAAACCACCATGTAGAACGTTTTTAGAACGCTTTTCGCGCATTTTCACCCCTTTTAAATTTTTAATTGTTTAAGAACTGTTCTTAGAAATCCTTTATATCTAATAAGTAGCTAATATTTCAAATTTCATATTTCTAGGCCCTTGAGTAACGAAAAAATCGCATTTTCAGAAAGTGTTTTGCTGCTCCTGCACCCACTTTCGGGTAGTGGCACCAACATAAAACATGGCCTATGTTGGAGCAAGGATTATCACCATCATTTTGACGGCATTATTTTTTAGATCGGTTTGATATTTCCTCAGACTGTGTAGAAACCAACATGTAGAACGTTTTTTAGAACGCTTTTCGCGCATTTTCACCCCTTTTAAATTTCGAATTGTTTAAGAACTGTTCTTAGAAATCCTTTATATGTAATAAGTAGCTAATATTACAAATTTCATATTTCTAAGCCTTTCAGTAACACATAAATCGCATTTTTAGAACGTTTTTTGCTCCTGCACCCCCCCCCCCTTTCGGGTAGTGGCATCGATATAAAACATAGCCTACGTTGGAGCAAGTGTTGCCACCGTCATTTTGACACTTTTTTTAAAAATTGGTTTGGTATTTTCTGAGATTGTGTAGAAACCACAATTTAGAACGTTTTCAGAATGCTTTTTGTGCATTTTCACCCGTATTAAATTTCGAATTGTTTAAGAACTTAGAAATCCTTTATATGTAATAAGTAGCTAATATTTCAAATTTCATATTTCTAAGTCCTTCAGTAACACATAAATCGCATTTTTAGAACGTTTTTTGCTCCTGCACCCCCTTTGGGGTAGTGGCACCGACATAAAACATAGCCTATCATAGAGCAAGCTTTATCACCATCATTTCGACATCAATATTTTTTAAATCGGTTTGGTATTTCGTGAGATTGTGTAGAAACTACCATTTAGAACGTTTTTTAGAACGCTTTTTGTGCACTTTCACCCCTTTTAAATTTTGAATTGTTTAAGAACTGTTCTTAGACATACTTTATATCTTATAAGTAACTAATATTCCAAATTTCATATTTCTAGGTCCTTCAGTAACGCAAATATCGCATTTTTAGAACGTTTTTTGCTCCAATACCCCCTTTGGGGGAGTGACACCGACATATAATATAGCCTATGTTTTAAGTTGGACTAACACCATCATTATGATACCATTACTTTTGGAATCGGTTCGGTAGTTCCAGAGCTTACCTCCTACAATTAAACAATTTTTACCTCTTTATAATATTAGTATATATAATATATGAAAAATATCTTTTTTAATTGGACAATTTCAATTTAAAATGAGTTTAACTATTTTTCACACGTGGAAGGAATTTAAATAATTTACTTTTAAATTATTTTTTAAAATCTGAAAAAAGTATGAAAATTATAAAATTTGCTGATTCTGTGTTTGCTAACATAAACATTCCTTTTTTTTATTTAATGCAAATTTATATGGATATATTTATTTATTTATTTAAATATAGTTAGTGTATGTTGATTTTGCTAAAGAAAAGTACAGTTAATTTAGAAATAAATATTACATGTGGTTAAAGTAAAATATTTATCAGTTTTGTCAATATAATTGCAGATTATCTATTTACGCTCACTGTTTATGTTCCTTATTGGTTATTATTTTTCCTGTGTTTATGAGCGTATCAGCTGCCGTATCTTTGTTTACCGTCGATAAATATTTATTTTGATGCGTATTATCAAAGGCAGAATAGAATATATATATAAAAGCTCAAAAAAGGTTAAAAATAAAAATAAAAATAAAATCCATGCGATAAGCGCTAAAGCTGCAAACAACCACACAGATTATATGTAGAACATTATGTATTAAATGCATTCATCAGACCCAAAATCTTGCACCATAATTAAAATAAGAGTAACCAACAAACATCTAAGAAATTTCAACAAATATAACCTGAACAAGCAAAAACCAAGGAAAAACAACCAAAAAGCTGTGGCCTCGTCAGTAGTGGGCATTTTAAAAAAGGACAGCAGTGTTTCAGACTAATTACAATTCACAACAACTATTCTATTTCTTTTCTACTTAATCTAAACATTCATTTGAAATTAAATCTAGCATCTAGGTGGTTCATTGGTTCCTTATTCTACGAATAATCAACATTTTTACGGCACAAAATATACATTTAATAACTAAAATGCAACATAAAATTCTATAAAGTGACATTCGACACGTTACATCTAAAACATTCTAAGATCAACGAAGGATTAGTTCGTTTCAGTTCAGAAGTAGACATTTCTAATAGAGCAAGCGCTGGCTAACTAGCTATTTAGAGAATTAGCCGGAACATCCCTCCCGGCGTTGGACGGTTGTCCAGCATCATCAAAAAATGGCAAATGTACTACTCTGGTGATATTTCGACGTAACATACCTGTAGAGGTCTTAAGATCAATTACACGGACATGTCCATCATCACCTTTATAAGTTTTCACAATTCGAGCTAGTTTCCAATTCATAAGCTTGTCATTTCCTTCCTTCAATAACATAAGCTGTCCAACTTTCAGGTTTTGCGATCACTTTTTCCATTTACTGCGGACTTGCAGCTCTTTAAGTAGTCTCGGCTCCAGCGTTGCCAGATTTGCATTTTTAATCTTTGAACTGTGTCCACCTAGATTAAAAAGGTAAAGAGTCTAAAATAGCATTATTTTCAGGAACATTCAAAAGAGGACCTCCAATGAGAAATTGGCCAGGTGTCAGTGGTTGTAGATCATTAACATCTGCAGACAAGGGGGTCATCGGACGTAAATTCATAACTGCCTCAATTTGCGTCACAGGTGTTGACAGCTCTTCAAAATTTAAGATAGAGGATTTAGTTATCTTCAGGAGGACTCGCTTCATGGTTTTTATATTCGATTCCCATAATCCGCCGAAATGTGGGAATGCAGGGGTATGAAATTCCATTGAATTCGTTCTTCAACACTAAATCGCTGAATTTCTTATGATGCACAAATTTGATAGAAGGATTTCAAAAAAGCACAAGTACCCTTAAAATTTGTGGTGTTATCACTCCATGTGACACAGGGTTTAGATCGTCGAGAAATGAATCTTCTTAGATCAACAAAGGATTAGTTCGTTTCAGTTCAGAAGTAGACAGTTCTAATAGAAAATGCGCTGACTAACTAACTATTTAGAGAATTAGCCGGAACATCCCGCCGGCGTTGGACGGTTGTCTAATATCATCATAAAACGGCAAAGGTAGTACTGAGGTGATATTTTGACGTAACATACCTGTAGAAGTCTTAAGATCAATTACACGAACATGTCCATCATCACATTTATAAGTATTCACAATTCGAGCTAGTTTCCAATCTATAAACTTGTCTTAAAAGGCTAAAAATGCTTCTGTGGTCAAGTCCGAAACAACTTCTAGATGAACGGCTTTGGTAGAAAAACAAATAAATATAGCAATGTATGATTCTAGGGTTATCTTTGAACGTTTTAAGTTAAGTTATAATAGGACCTGCTAGATCAACGCATGTTTTCTCAAATATTCTAGATGGTAGAATTTTATCACGGGGCAAGTCACTCATCAATTGTTGAAGAGTTTGATGTTTTGTTCGGAGACAAGTCACACACCTATTTATAATTTTCTTTACTTGACTTTGAACAGATGGTATCCAATAAAATTGTCTTAATAAAGATAGAGTTGCCTGAGTACCTGAATGTAGGAATTTTTTATGGTAATAATCAATCAAGAGTTCAGTAAAATAGTGAGACTTTGGTAAAAGTATTTGGTGCTTCTGAGATTCTGATAAATTAGAAAAATTCAGTCTTCCACCGACCCTTAACAGTCCATTTGCATCTAGAAATACATTAAAATTCAAGATCTTACTGTTATTTGGGAGAGGACGTTTTTCCTTTAAACATCAAATTTCAGTTTGAAATGCTGAATTTTGAACAATCTTTATCAGCTTCTTGGTCGCCTTCTGTAACTTAGAAGTATCTAAATAATCATATTTTCTAATTCCTGATTTCAATTTGCAGTTCTTCAGAAATCTTAAACACCATGCAGTAATTCTTATTCATTTTATAAAAAAAGAATATCGATTAATCAAATCAACGTTTAGCTGATTTTCATTTACAATAGATGATTTTATAACAGTGTTTTTCTTTAGTTCTAACTGATCTTTAACTTCAGAAATATCTAATTTATTGAATGTATCGTTTAATTTTGGCCAAAGTGATCTGTCTTGCTTTAACCACTGGGGGCCTTCGCACCAAAGATTGTCATTTTTCAACTCTGAGACTTTCAAACCTCTAGTAACTAGATCGGCGGGATTCTTTTTTCCAGGACAATGAAACCAATTTAATGGATCACTAAGATTTCTGATTTCCTTTATTCGGTTTCTGACAAACATTTTAAATCTTTCTAACTCTCCTCTAATCGAAAGAAAGTAATAGTAGAGTCAGTCCAAAAGAAGCAAGTTGTAGGAAAGGCTAAATCTTTAGAAATTTTATTGCAAAGTCTAGCAGACAAACGAGCTCTTAAAAATTCAAGGTATTGAGACAGTTTTTAATGGGGCGACTCGACTTTTTGCTGCCACAAAACTGATAACAATGTTCATATTCTTTAACACTACTCTAAGGTACACTACCGTACAATATGCCTTCTTTGAAGCATCTGAAAAATTATGTAATTCAAAATAATCAACTTCATCAAGGGCAATATCAGCCAAATAATACCTGGGAATGCTGATACAATTTAGTTCTTTTATTTCTTCAAACCATTCATTGCATAAATTGTCTAGATGTTTGGGTAGGTTTTCATCCCAATCAAGTCCTAAACACCAAATTTCTTTAATTAAACATTTAATTCTAATAGTATAAGGACTTATAAATCCAATTGGGTCAAAAATGCGACCAACAGTTTGCAATAAATAACGTTTAGTACGAAGTTTAATCGAAAGGAATTTTTCTAGATTTTGAATCATAAGTGAAAACATGTCACTATTTGGGTCCCAAGCAACCCCTAAAATCTTGGAAGGTATCAAATTCTGATTAGTTAGATTTAAATTATCAGACATTTCATCAACATATAAACCATATTCTTTTCATTTCTCACGTAATTCATGCGAATTGGTTTTCGATTTTCTAAAAGTTATACTAGCTTTTTGAAATATTTAATACGCTTCCTTACTAGTTTTAAATGCGTAATCATGATTCGGTTGACTTGTAATAAAATCGTCAACATACAACGATGAATTTAAAATTTCAAAAGATTCAGGAAGTGTTTCTACATACCTTTGTAGATGATGCTTGATGGTAGCAGCCAGAAGAAAGGGACTTGATTTCACGCCAAAGAGAATTCTCTTTAGTCTGAATATTTTAAATTCCTTACCTGGATCATCAATCCATGGTTCATCGTCCCAGAAAAATCTGGTTAAGTCCCTGTCTGGTTTATCAATCTCGAGCTGCAAAAAAGCTTGTTGAATATCAGAAGTAATAGCTATGGGAAAGTTCAAACCGGTACGTAAACAATCATTAAGTGATAGTCACCCTTAGCATGGGCGATTCCGTCGAAGACAATGCGAACTTTAGTGGTGGAATTATCTTCACGAATTACTGCTCTATGGGGTAAGTAAAATGAGTTTACATCAGCTGTATTGTCAACAGGTTCGATAATATTCTAATATTCAGTATCTGCTAAATAACTATCTAAAATAGCTTTATATTCTGAGAATAACAAAGGATCATTTCTAAAGGTGGTTCTCAATTTCAAAAATCTTCTGCATGCGGCTTCGCGATTGTTATTAAGAGACATTTTCAAATTCGCCTTCCATGGAAATTTACTTTATACCTGTTATCCTTAAAAACAATATTAGACTGAAAATCAGCCATAATGTCACCGTCCACATTACTAACATTTTGAGTTTCGGATTCAATTCCTAAACTTTCCAACTGCCAAAAATTTCTGATTTGATCGGATAACCTTTTCTTCAACGATAATTTTCATGCTGAACAATTCATTGGCTGACCCCGTATAACCCTGTAAGCACCAGCCAAAAAGGGTTTCAGTAGCTACAAGATTATTCTTTAGTCTTTTGATTCTACCAGTTACAATATTATAATAATTATCTGTGCCGATTAAAACAGCAGTTTGTTTACTAGTATATTCATAACTATCAGCTAGTTGTAAATCTTTTAATTTATTATATGCTCTCCTAATGTATTTATCAGGAGTGGGTAAGCAAGCAGCGGAAATTTGGTCTACTTCTAGAGCTTCAACTTCAATGTGTAAAGAGGGATGTTCTCTATCTACAAGCTTTACCTTTACTACATTATATAATTTCTCAGTTTCCATTTTGTCTCCAAAAGCATAAACAGATAAAGTTTCTTTTCTAATAACCGGCAATTGTAACTGTTGTGAAATGTCACGAATTATAAATGTTCTCATGCTACCATTATCTAATAAGACACGAACTGGTTCATTATTATCATTTTTAGGATCTTTTATTCAACAGAACAAGTTTGCAAAAATATGTTGCAATGCGTGTTTTCATTCTGTGCATTACTAGTGGAATTGTTACCACAATGGGAAATAGATACGACATTTTTTTCAACATTTATTTTGAAATCATTTTCAAATTGAGAATAAATAGCCCTATTATGTTTCTTACCGCAAATATCGCCCATTTTGGTATTTTCACATGTCTTTAATTCTGTGTTTGCACTGTAAACATAAAAAGCATCTTCCCTGCTTTTTAGTATTTCTTTCTTCTGTTCAATTGTTAAAGACTTACACATTTCACTATTATGAACAACACTATTACAAAATAAACACGAATTCTTATTTACAGAAGTCATTAATTCAGTAGCTGGAACACAATTTTGTTTATATTCTATTGTGATATACTGATATCTCGGCTTACATTTCAATTGTTTATCTGTATATTTTGGTCTATATTCAAATTTATTATCATTGGTGAACGATTTGTTAGCATTTAAATCATGTATAGTTGATACTCCTTCTCTATTTTCAACTTCATTTTTAAGAAAACTCACAAGTTTGTCTATATCGCACCTCTCTCCGTCTTTTAGATTTCTATTAAATTCTAATGTCAAATCTGGGGGTATTAACTTCAATAATATTGGGCAAAGTAACTCACTGTATGTATCAGATTTTACACCCAACGAATCTAAGTTTCGAATTTGCACTAGACATTTATCATACAAATTTCTTAAACCACCAGTGTCAGAAGAACTTTTTAAATCTTTCATATTTAATAAATTGTTTAAGTGAGCGTGTACGAGCATGTCATGTCTACCATACCTTTCTTTCAAAAGTGATACGGTCGCTGCATAATTCTTTTCAGTTAATTCAAAACCATTAATTGTGTTTGTAGCCGCTCCTGAAACCAAAGTTTTCAAATACGTAAATTTTTCGATTTCTGTTAGACTTGGGTTTTTATCTATCGCTAATTCAAACTGGTTCCAAAATTCTAAAAATTTGTCTTTTTCCCCCCAAAAATCGGTTTATTTGTTGCTTTGGTAATTTTACTCTTTTTAGTTCAGTAGCAGCATGACATGTTCGCACTGAATCAGTGTCATTACTATGTGTAATATCTGCATTAGGATTGAAACTTTTAATTTTAAAGTTTAATTTATTTCTGTAAGCTATTATTTTCTGGTCATATTCATCAATATTCAGGATTTCATTTTCGACATTTTTCGCATTTATTAGGCTTAAAACGTTATTATCATGATCGTTAATAGTCGTACATTTAACGTTTAACTTATCGACTAATTCTTCTAAATTTTCTAAAGAATATTCATTACTAGCTAAATACTCTTCAATTTCTTCAAATAATTTATTTAACAGCATTCGATGCGTATCACGCATTTTTCGTTCTTTATTTTCATTCATTTTCAAAAAATAAAATAATAACAAAATTCAACACTCACCAGTTCCAATTCGAAACAAAACTAAAATATTGCGCAATAGCAATAATCTTTTTCTCATCTAGACTTATCGGCGCGATGCACCACAAAATGTTCTATTTCTTTTCTATTTAATCTAAACATTCATTTCAAATTAGATCTAGTATCTAGGTGGTTCAGTGGTAACTTATTCTACGAATATCAACATATTTACGGCACAAAACATACATTTAATAACGAAAATGAAACATAAAAATCTATAAAGTGACATTCAACACGTTACATCTAAAACATTCTAAGATCAACAAAGGATTAGTTCGTTTCAGTTCAGAAGTAGACAGTTCTAATAGAACATGCGCTGGCTAACTAGCTGTTTATAGAATTAGCTGGAACAATGGTGGCGGTGGGTGTCGGCCAGAGTGTCGCAAAGCATAAATCAAATGCATGAAAACAATTGAAAGCATATCGTGAACACTCCCCCACAGGTCCCGACGCCACAATAAACAGTACATCTCGAAGATACAACTGATTCAAAACGTATGTATAATATACAGTAAAACAGCAATAAAATTATTTTACCCAAAACCGAGCCACACAGCCACAAAAACAATAACCAACTTCCAGTGATCCAAAATCTGTCCATGCTCGTTCCACGTCTGTTGCCACACAATTGCAGACATTCTTGTAAAACAGTCCAAGAAAGGCTTTAAGTAATACAAATCATTAACTGTCAATCGCATAGCAACTACTCAAAAATGAAGACTGTCTGTAAAACTAGTCTATCTATTAATGAAATTCATATGTTATTTTTATAATACAAAATGCTGGTTAAATTAAAAAGTTCTTTAAAAAATATATTTTTATTCGAACATAGTTTATAATAGCGAAAAACATGACCTATTATAATGTTGACGTACACTCGTTTATGGATATTTGAACTCCAATTAGCTAAGTGGTTAAAGTTATCCCGTTTATTGTAGATTGAAATGTGTAATTTATGTAACAACTATGTTTATATAGATTCAAATATTTATTTACAAAATAATGGAATTGGAATGGGAACAAGTTTTTCTTCAACGGCAACAGACTTATTTTTATATTTTTATGAATTGCAATTTTGTAGTGTCAATAACGATGTTAATTTTCTGGCTTTCAGATATATCGACGGTTTAATAATTTTGAACTGTGATCGCGATTTTTTGGGGATATCATGTAACCTTTATCCTGATATGCTAGTCTTAAAAAAATGAAAATAATAGTGCTGCTGATTATCTGGATTTGAAAATAAACATTTCAAATGGTATACACATTTCAATCTACAATAAACGGGATAACTTTAATTTTGAAGTTAACCAAGTAGTTAACTGGAGTTAAAATATCCATAAACGAGTTTACGTCAACATTATAAAAGGTCAGATTTTTGGCTATTATAAACTCTGTTCGAATAAAAATTTATTTTTTTAAAAACTTTTTAATTTAACCATCATTTTGTATTATAAAAATAACATACCTTTGAATTTCATTAATAGATGTACTAGTTTTACAGACAGTCTTCATTTTTGAGTAGTTGCTAAGCGATTGACAGCTAATGATTTGTATTACTTAAAGCCTTTTTTGGACGGTTTTACAAGGATGCCTGCAATTGTGTGGCAACAAACGTGGTACGAGCATGGACAGATTCCGAATCACTGGAAGTTGTTTTTTATTTTTGTGGCTGTGTGGCTCGGATTTCGGTAAAGTAATTTTACTGCTGTTTCAGTGTATATTACACATACGTTTTGAATCAGTTGCATCTTTGAGATGTACTGTTTATTGTGGCGTCGGGTCCGGTGGGGGAGTGTTCGCGATATGCTTTCAATTGTTTTTATGCATTTGATTTATGCTTTGTGACACTCTGGCCGAAACCCACCGCCACTACTGAATAATAGTTGTTGTGAATTGTAATTAGTCTGAAACACTGCTGTGTTTTTTTACAATGCCCACTGCTGACGAGGCCACAGCTTTTTGGTTGTTTTTCTTGGTTTTTGCTCTTTCAGGTTATATTTGTTGAAATTTCTTAGATGTTTGTTGGTTATTCTTATTTTAATTATGGCGCAAGATTCTGGGTCTGACGAATGCATTTAATACATAATGTGCTATATATATATATATATATCTAAAGAATTTATTAAATTAAAGCACAGTAACAAGTTCGTTTATTTAACTACGTTTTTTAACACATTCCAACAAATTTGAAAAGTGTTTATGAATATGATTTGTCTATCTGTCTGCCGTATGTCTGTCCGTGCTCTAACTCGTGTGAATATAGTATGAACCAATAATTACTATTCTTCTTAAACAGTTCAAATAATACATTTCAGATTTCTTCAATATAATCAAAAATAGACACCTCTGTCGGAGACTTGCGAAATGAAATTCGTGGGAACAATAACTGTCAGCCCTCATTAACATAAGTTAAATAAGTATAAACTATTAATCATGACCCTAACGTACCATAAGCATCTTTTAATTAATTTGTACAACTATAATTTTAAGAAAAAGTTTCCGGTGGTTACATTAAAAATAGAAAAAAAAACACTACCTTAATTTTTAGAAAGTAGATGATTGCCTCAAACGGGCACATTTTGTGTCTTCAAAAGTTCCTTCTTCAAATAATATGTACTTGGCTTACTATTGGTGGAAATTGTGACTGCAAAAGAAAAACTAGTCGGATGTGACAATTCCAAAACTTTCTTCTTTCTCATACATGTTAATATTTCAAAGGGTTGTTGCACATGTTAATCCTTCATTATTGTTTCTTCAATACCACACCAACTATTACGTTTTAAGTTACAGCTTCATTTTACTAATCAGAGTAAAAGCGAGTTAATCTCGATCATAATATTTAATAACATGAATATTTTTTGTTATTCTTTTGTATCAGCTGCGTGAGAATTTCACTATTCGCTGCATGAACAGCCGATGTACAAAATAACTATGCAAAATAGAAAAAAACGGCTATTACAGCGCCCATTCTGACAGATTTCTTCCAAATTCACGTGACACATGCTGGCCATGTCTTCAATTTTATACATAACTTCATACACTTCTCGATGATACAATAATGAAAATAGCACAAAAATCCCTATTAGAGCGCACCCTTACGCTGGAATATTTCTAAATTCAAGGAAGACCTGCTGGCCATAGTCAAACACATACACAAAAATTTGGTTCAATTCTATGCATAACTTAATACATTTTTCGGAGATACAAAGCGGACACGCGAGCATAGGGACGGACAGATAGACATTTTGCATAAATATGTGTTTCGGGATCTCTGTCCCTTAAAACATGTAAAACCGTCGAAAACCGAAAGTTCAAAGAATTTTCGATTACAATATTTTTTTTCTTTAGAAAGGAATATATGTTTAAGTTACCACTAGATAACTTTGCGTTGCAGAATTTTACAAGAACATGCTTATTTGAGTGCAATTTTCGCTGAAATGTCAGTTACTGGTTACTGTTCACTGGGGGTTTCACCCTATTAGAGTTTTCAATTGAAAGCGATTTTTAATATAGGTTTGTACGCCGCGTCTGTCAGTACATTGATTACTCGACCCAATCTAGGTATCCCAGGTTAGATCGTGTGGTCTTTATAAATGAAAAATGAGCTATTCCTATTCAATAAAGTTTATAACTATTTAATATTAACACCAATATTAAGCACACGAAAAAAATATTCATTATACAATTATTATTTAAATTATCATAAATATACTTTCTTGAATATATTTATTAATAATTTCTGAGTGATTTATGACTTAAAATTGGAGTAATTTATCTGATTGTTACTCTAAGATACAAGTGTATAGCAAATTGCATCGATATTGATGGACAGAAAATAAAATTAGTGAATAAAAAAGGCCTGAATTATAAAAATACATCTCCGATTAAGTAAGATCGTTTTATCTTATGTAATAAATCGTTTTTCCAAAATTGTATTGTCCCTCAAACTACATTTGCGTTGAATTCTTAAACATAAATTCTAGCAATAAATGAAAGTTCAAATTCTAGTGCTAAATTTACCTTGAATTTAATAATTAAAACACATACGACAAAAGCACAGATAAATGTACAAAAATTACATTCAGGTCCTTACATATAACATAAAATTATTTAAAATACATTAAAAATATCTTGAAATACATGAGAAAAACCTGTGTGAGTTTTTAAAATTATGTGAAAAACAATTGTTATTTTCAAAATATTTTTCTGTTGTTTTCATTTACAACGCTATTTTTGCAAAAGTCTAATTGGTTGGAAGGAATATTTTATTTCTAGATGTAATTTACACGAAAATGCTTTAAAACAGCAAATTGTATGTAGGGGATGTGAGGGGGGGGGGTAAACGGGACAAGGGATAGATGGGACATTCTCAATATTTCATGCAATGAACGTTTTTTTAAGTTGATTTCTATTCTCATATATGGCCGCACCATAGTGTGCTTTTGAACCAAAAACAAAACCACATACCTCTTTTCATTTTTTTTTTTGCAAAGTTGCCTTTTTTGAAACTCTGCTTTAAAGTAACTTTTTTTTTAATTTGAAGTCGTCAAATATTTTATACATTATAAGCAAATAAGATATTTTGTAGTTATTTATTTGAAGGTTCAATATCAGTAATTAAAATGAGTGCATGTAAACCAATGTAACAAAATAATTTCTGAGGCAAAATAGCGGACAATTGAATCTGTGTATCATAGGGATGATTGGGACAATTTAAATGAGGCTTAATGGGACAGTCTTTTTCATCCCTAGAGATGTTAAAATATTTATTTATGAACTAAAGAATATTATATAGGTTTATAAATTAATGATTTATGTTAATTTTTAGTATTAAAGTGTACTCGTATTATATAGGTTGTTTATTATTATAAATTATATTGAATCTTAATTATTGTACTGTAATAAAGGTTAAATATTTTATCAAAAAATTGCTATTGAAACATTTTCAAAATAGATAAAATTTTTAAAAGTAGTATATATTTATTAATCAGATGTGGTAAATGATATTGTATTGTATTTGACACTTGTGCTTAAATAAATTCCCACTCGCACATCCCCTAACATAATTTCATTTGTGCATGATATCTAAGATACATTGAATTAATATTTATTAATAAATTGTGAATTAAAAATATTGGCTATGCCGTATTTCAAAGACATTTTTCACTTTAATTTCATATCTAAAATGCCTCGTAAGTGGGAAAGGGGAACAGATAGAAAATCGAAGTTTACATTAGATGTTAAAACTGCAGTAAAAGAAGTGATTAGCAACGCTGAAATATAATAACCATATTATAAGATTATATATTACAAATATAAATACATATAAGTTTATAATTATAAATTTTAGCTAGGTAATATTGAATACAGGGACAAAAATATTGATGTCATATCCATTCCTATTAATGTCCCATTCATCCCTGCTATGGGGATAATTGAGTTGGTTGGTTGTATTTATGTCGGCCAATTATCAGCACGTGGGATATAGGCACTAAGGAGAGGAGTGCCTTCCGTGGAGGTCTTTCTAAGGGAACCTAATCCGTATTAACTCTTGTAGAACCAAGGTTCGAAGAAAACCACGAAAACCCCGAACGATTAGGCCGAAGGACGCGATTGGGATTGAACCCAGCACCTCCCGTCTACCAGCTTCGAGAGCAGAACCTCTCAGCCCCTGGTGTGGCTGGGGATGATTGGAACAGAGAGTAATGTATTTGACTGTATGAGTTACTGTAATGCATGACTATTTTACTGTATAAAAAAAATCTAGACTAAATATGGTGCATAGATGTAGTCGAATACCTAATGTATAAAATGTGATATATAACATTGATAATAACTTTAAAAAAGTATAAAAAATAAACATTTTTGTAAAAAAAATGTCCCATTTATCCCCCACCACCCCTACTGAACAAAAATGGAGTTTTATGAATGTACACTCAGATACATATATATACATTATACACACACACACACACACACACATGTATATATATATATATATATATATATATATATATAACAGCCTATGAAATACTTCCCATCAACAAAATCTGATAACATTTTTTTATATATCTGTAAAAAAAAGATTTAAAATTTCAAATACATTAAGTAAAATTATAACTAACCAAATGCGCTATATTTTTTAACTGCTCAGCATATTTTTTTGCATGACTTTTAGAATCGCTTATAGAAATATTTCAAATATGTTTATGTACATTTACAATTTGATCACATTATCGCAATGCAATAAAACAATCCATTGCGTAAAACAACTATTCAGAGATTTAATAAATTTGATTTTTTTGTTATCAGAAATGTTAAAAACGTAATATGCCTGTAACTTTTATTGCACGATATTTGTTCTTGTGTAAACATAACATTTGTTCTTTTCAACATGGTCTGTATTATTTGAAAATGTTTCGCAGAATGTTTGTATAATTCATGAATTATATTTGAAGTTCTCAACATAGTCTACATAAGAAAACTATTTTAAAATAGCATGTGGAAAATTGTTTAAAAAAACCAGAATTATCATAACTGCTTTTTTATAGTTATAACCGTGTTCTGGTTTATATATGAAATCCTCAACACAGTTTACATAAAAAAATTATTTTAAAATAGAATGTAGAAATTTTTTCAAAAAACTAGAACTGTCATAACTGCATTTTTATACTTATAAACATGTTCTGGTTATATTATTGTGACATTTGTTAGTCTTCAAGAGTTGCCTAGGAAGTAGTTTTTTCTTCAAAATTGGAGCGATATACTTTAATGTGTATTTAAATTTAATATTATTTCTTTAAAGAGTCTTGGGACTCTTAAAATTGGAAAAAATGAAAAAAAAAAGACCGTTTTCAACATTTAAAATCTTAAAATGTATTTTATTTTAAGTTGCATATATAATTGGTAAGAAAGATATAAAATGTTCTTTTATTTAATGTATTTTTAAAATTCCAAGATACAAAATTAGCATTTACAGGGGGCTTCAAACTGTCAGACATTTGAGGAGCAGAAAATTGGCATAACATGTTGCGCACAGGATTAGAAAATACATTTTGCAACTAGATTGAAGATTTTTGTGCCTACTTATACTTCAGATTATAATAATCACCCTGAACCTGAATAAATTTCTATTTAAAGCATTTGTTATATTTTTAATACAAAGTTATATTTAGTTATACAAAATTTTGAATTTTGTTAATTGGTGCTGAGGAGGATGCATTATTTCTGGAAAAGTTGGATAAAACCGAATACCTTATTAATAATTTCTTTCTTAAGACAGGATTTTTATCAGAAGTTAATGTAACTTTGCGTGTAGCCATTTATACTTGTACTATAATATCATTTGAAATGCATGATTAGTTCGGCATATGTTTTTAATAAATTATTACATATAAAAGGTCAAACCATAAAGTGTTACCCCATCAATGGGTTAAAACCGCGTGAATATGATCATCTTTCAGGAAATAATAAAATCTAACATATTTATGATTTATTTAAAGAAAAAAATAGTTCTTTATTGCACCTCTTTATCAGTAATTTAAATTTTTAATCATGTTTGTCTGCATAGTTTGAACGGCTTCTTCATCAAAAATAGTTTAGACGATTCCAATTATTGTTTTATGATATTCTTATCCAGAGTATGATATCCAATTTTATCCCACAAAAATGGGTATCGGAAAGCAAGCCGCAAATTGTCCCTGTAAATGTCTGCAACAGTATTACTGTGGGAAATAAATTGTTATTACACATGCTTCAGTCATGACACAAGTTTTTATGTCTAATAATTTTTTAATCTAGAAAAAAATTAAACAATAAAAATGACAAAATGAATTTCAAAACAAAAAATTATATAAGCTTCAGTATGGAGATATCGTAATGACCCCTTCACCGTCAGTCCTAAAGCTAAGAATTTCAACCTTTATTCACTAGAGGGCTGCTGAAATTGAGTCAAAACTGAGACATCCGGTATAACAAGTTTATACGGTTTTATCCTATTTTCCTCTATTGATTTTGTTGTGTAAGATGACTTTTTTTATAAAGATAGTAGATCGTTTCGAATTTTTGCCAAAAATGACTTCATACACATCTTTAAAGTTATCTAACTTGATAACGTAATGTTATAGAGGACTTCTGATTATATATTCTGTTTTAGAATTAAAACAATTTACAAAACACTCAATGATTTATATGTTCCAAAAAATGCTCAGACGGATTTCACTGCGTGAAAAAAATCCTCTAAGACATTTTATAATTTTATATGTCTCCGCGCCAAAGCTCCTATAACGAACAAATACGAGATTCTTTTTGCTTTTAACATATTTATTTCAAACATGCTATTCTAATGATAAATTAGCTCACACTTCAAATTTTCAACAAATATTTCGCACACAAGCAACGGTGATATTCATTATATGTAAATATCAGTTACTAGAAGAAAAGCTATTGACAAATTTTCTAAGAGCAATGGCGTAATGCATAAATTGTACTTTGATGAAATAATATTTTTAAGAAAAAAAGAAAGTATGTATTTCGTTGTAATTCTACAAAATTAAAGTAACGGTGAAATCTACTCTAAAAATAACAATTATATAAATTTTTATTACGCAAATTATCACAGTAGTCACAAAATTAATTTTACTTCTTCAAGAGATTTTCTTTTGCAATTTTAATCAGAACATATAGTTTGAAGGTCTTAAATGATAAAATAGTATAAATGAAAAGGTATTTTTTGAAGTATGACTATTACAGAGATTAGGAGAGATAAATCACATACATTTTTACAACATAAAATTATAAAACTGCGTTAGAATTTATATTTAACTCCATTTAATTATTACATAAGTTTTGGATGCAGGATTACCAGAGAAATACTGCAATTGAATTTCAAATCCAAAAATTTTTGGTATAGTAATAGTTTCTTTACTTAATAGCAGAAATTCTATCATTAAATAAGAGCAATATCATTAAAAGAATATATATGAGGACGTGAGTTTCAAAACTAGCCTTATTCAAAAAATCAAATTTTGGGAAATCGCGAAAAACCTGTAACTGCGATGCCGTGCATCGAATACCTCCAATTTTTTGTATACTTACAGCTAGTTGCTCTGTGATATCATTGTGTTAGTTTGGAAAATCTACTTTAATTCATTTAATTAATAAATTGGAAAAAGTTTCGGATAAGAAGAGTTTTGTTGCCAACCTATGGATAAGAAGAGTTTTGTTGCCAATCGTCAATCATACTTGTTGAAAGAAATTAATAGTTTCTATTTTTGGTCATCGGATGGTAATATTTTGGATTAAAAAATAAACCTTACGAGGACAATAAATATGATTAAAATTTAGTATTACGTTTTATTATAGAAAAGCAAACTTATCAATAATCAAATAAAACTTATCATAAATAGCTTATGATTAAAATAACTTTTTTTAAAAGAATGTAGTATAATATAATCTATAAAACATATAAAATTATATATATACATCATCTCCTTCTGTTCTGGTTCCTTAGAAATAATATTTTTATAGAAAGTAAGCACCTACATTTCTGACCAGTTTTCATCAAAATGTTTTTTAACAATCCGTGGACATCCTTAAGTTTATCTTACTTCACGGGGGCTCCCTCCCCCTTCTTTTTAAACAGAAAATCCAGTTTTACGTGGCTGTAGCAAAACGTTTACACTCTCAATTTTGATATAACAAGAATCTTCCGAAATACACTTCCACAAATTTGAAGATGGCCATGGTTCTTAGTCTTTATATAGTACCATATGGTAATGTCTTTTAAAGCGCACTGAGATGCACTTAAAAAAACTTTCAAGGTGAAAATTTTACTTTTCTGGATGTTTCATGAAAGGAAAGAAATCTGGACGGTTTCTTGAAGAGAATGTTTGAGATGTGAACTTCAAAATAAATTTATCTTATGCAGTTTTGTCTTTGCTTGAAAAAAAGCTTGGTGAAAGCGTCGAACATCTTGCATTGATAGAGTTGAATATTCGAGGTTCTCTTTCTGATGAGTGCGCTTTGAGAGGACCGGAAATGCCTTAGGTTTATGTCTGAGAATAAAAATTTAATCTTTTAACACCTTATGACAGTAAGAAATATAGAAAGCAATACTCCATTTTGAACTTACATTTTAATCTTCTTTTGCGTGTATTCTTTACTATCCCATGTGTTCGTATTTCTTTTTCTCTTCTTCCCACTTCCCCCATAAAATGCTAGAGTTTATCCACTGTCCGTTATGCATAAGACATACTGTAAAAATTATTTAATTAGTTTGTATGAATAGAACAGGTAAAATCTTTAAACACAAATAGCAACATGTCGCAGAGAAATGAAGGAAAATTACTGTGATAGTAGCTCATAAGCTAGTCATCCGTTGGTCTTACGCATGCGCAGGGATAAAGCTAATTTTGTTGCCAACTCCCTAGTGGATAAGGCGACTTTTGAAACCAAACCAATATTTTAAGAACCCAAAAATAAAGGATAAATATATTTTTTTTCAAAGATTATAGTGTTTTTTCTCTGCAGGTTTACCAAAAGAATAGATTGGTAGAGAAAACTCGATTTTTTAAATTTTGGATAAGGCGATTTTTGAAATTCACGTCCTCATATATATATACAAAATTCAATTGTCGTAATTCACTGGCAACATTTGGGGTATTTATCGTAAGTTTTAAAAACGCTGTCAGAATTTATTCATTTTTTTACTGTAGCTATGCATTTACTCATTAGTTTTTCTACGACAACGAATATAAATAATCAAACTCTAAAATTACTATTTTATTTAAGAATCTCAGACTTTTAAATAAAGTTATAGTGTAACATGTTTAAAGACTTTTCTATATTGATAAAAAAATTGAAATTTTTACAGACAGATGTTATTTTTCTATTCTGACAATGAAATTGCTATGAACAATAAATGGATGTTTAAAAAATACAAAATGCACATTTACAAAACTACACACCAAATATATATTTGAAATGATGAAATACACGTGATAAATAGTAAATCTGCATTTAATTACGTGAGTTTTTATTCACATTGGCAATAAGGCGTAAAACTAACTGAGTGAAAAGTATGCTATATGTGTGCAGGAAAGGATTGGTGTGCCCTCAGGTTAGCTTAGTTGGCAGAATGTCGGTACTCTGAACCAAGAACCGAGGTTCGAACCCTGCCCTGGATAATTTTTCCCTCTGTTGGTTTTGCGCCTTTTTAGCAATGTGAATAAAAATTCACGTAATTAAATTCTGATTTACTGCTTCTCGGACGTATATCATCGTTTCAATTATATATATATATATATATATATATATATATATATATATATATATTATCCATACTGTATTAATTTCTACTCGTGTGCCTCAGTGTTGTGATTCATGTAGTTATTTTATCTTGTGCTGCGGTTGCAGCATTACCAACCTACATCGTGTGTCATGTATTTTAGACCAAATCAATGAGTGCTTGATTGCTTTCAAACAGGAATATACACGAGAGATAGAACATATTTTTTTAACGGTTTTTACTGATTACCACATAAAGATTGGAAGGCATCATTCAATGTAACCACTGCTAGCCGCAATAACTGTCTCTACAGGCTGTCAACACGGACTACAGGTAATGATCAGATGAGTGTTGGGAACATTTACAACTACGTCATAACAACTGACTTGAGAGCCGCAACATTACTGTGTGGATGAATATTGGATTCCCTCTGAACTACGTCACATACGTAATACGCCATTTGGTTAATATCTGGGAAACTGCGGTGGCCATCAACTTGAGGTTGACATTCTCATGAATGTTTTGGCCATCTATTTTTTTATTGTACGGGCTGTGTGGAATAGTGCAGAGTCTAGTTACAAATTATACGGTCTACCGCGTGTTAGAGAAGTCATTTAGTGCTTTAACAACTTGGTATAAGCAACAGCGTTGACTCTGGCACGTTGACGAATGCAATGTGGAGGCATCAGATCGTCCTCGCTTCTCAGGACCCAATAGAATTGTCAGTGAGGTAAGACATTTCCTGCACACGTCTTTCCGAACCCCTTCGGTGATTTTACACCATCACCGAACTTTTTGCGGTTCCATTTCTTGACCTGGGCAAAGTTTTTATATTTGGAAAGGAACTCTCTCCTTTTAATCTTTCAGATTATTATTTAGGCCCTTCTCCCTGGTCAGGCGGTTATCCCTGATTCTCTCCGGCAAGAGCTGTACTCTCCTTATCACGCACGACCTCTAATGAACGTTCTCATCAATCACACTTCAGATTGTGACCTCATCAACGTGCATTTCCCTCGCGAGTGCCAACATGGACTTCGTAGGATTTTCATCAACTTGACTGACGAATCCCAGTGTCTTGATGATTTCATATTGCTGACAACGTCTTTTCTACATGAAACGTTTGCCACATGAAACCTGGCATCCTTCAGTTTTCTCCTTACATTAAAGATAAATGACTGGCTGAGAATCAAGAATGTGGCAATCTCTAAATTGAAGTGCAGTTCAACTAATTATCCAATGACACCATATCTCTTCATATCTTCAGTTGGTTTAGGTTATGACATGTATACATGTAACAGAAAAAAAATTGTAACTGTGATATTTCACCTATAATACATGTTCTCAAATATTCTGTGTAAGAGTGAAATGTGACCATCTAGGTGTGTCGTCCCGGTGATTTAGTTGGCAGAGCATTAGTGCGCTAAACCAAGGACCCAGGTTCGAACCCTGGCCTAAATACTTTTTTCACTCTGTTGGTTTTACGCTTTGTTAGCAATGTTAATAAAAATTCACGTAATTAAATTCATATTTACACTAAATATTTTTCTTGAACTGTGAAATTAGAAATTTCATGCAAACTCATACGAGTTGTAATTTTCCAACTGTTTAGAAAAGGGTCCTGGGCAGCATTTGAACCAAGTACCTTTGATTTTAGCTGCCAATGCTCTACTAACTGAGCTATTCTTGAAAAATCTGACGGACAAAATTCACACAGACAACCATTTGATATTGATATATCGATTGTTATCTGCAATATCTCAACAGAATAAATTGTAGGCAATGGAACTCCAAGTAAATTTGGATTCATAATTACACTACATCGACTGTATATATTTATAATATAAATGAAAGTTTCGTTCCTGGTGCTTGTAACTCGAGTTCTGCTGAATGGATTTCGGTGGAACGTGCACTGTTAGATAAATTTTCAGGGACAGTTTTAGCATATAATACATTGTTCCATGTTATTCAGTAATAGAATTATGGAGGAAAATTCCGTAGTCAGATGAACCCGATTCTGAAAGTTTAACCTTTTTAAAACTTTCTTCTGAATTGATTTCGATGGAACTTGCGCTATTACTTAGATAATTTTAAATGGATGGTTTTTAGCACAATGCATTCTTCTATCTTCAATAGAAGAAAGTATTGTAATTGAAGTTTTTTTCAACTTCTCGTTTTTGACGCATTTATATATTTTAGGGGTCAGAGATCCCAAAAAAACATGTTTATAGAAAATGTCTGTCTGTCCGTGTGCCTGTCACCATAATAGCATCAAAATGTGTATGAAGTTATGCATAGAATTGTATAGAAGCATACAAGCTTTTGGCTATGGCAAGCAGATCTTCCCTTAATTAGGAAAAAATCCGCCAGTAGGGGTCGCTGTAATAGCAATTTTTGTGGCATTTTGAATATTGTATCATTGAAAAGCGTATGAAGTTATGCATAGAATTGAACCAAATTTTTTTGTGTATGTTTTAGGCCATGGTCCTCCCTGAATTTGTAAATATTCCGCGAAAGTGGACACTATAATAGGGATTTTTGTGTGTTCCCACCCTGATAAGCCGACTATTCGCGAACAGCTGATATACAACTGAATAACGAAAAAACATTGATTTTAATAAACATCATGATCGAGATTAACTCGTTTGTACTCCGGTTAATGACTGAAGCAGAAATTTAAGATGAAAGTTAAAGTTAATATAGTATTGAACTAATAAAAATGAAATACCATTTGTAACAGCATTTTGAAATATTAAAATGTATTAGACAGAAGAATGTTTTGGGATTGGCACATCCAACTAGTTTATGATTTAGCGTCAGATTATTTTTAATATTTGGTGTAATAAAATTACATTCCATTAATAAAACAAAGCATTCTAACATAATTTTGTTATTTTTTTTTTCGTTTAAATGTACATATATATATACTCTGATATATCTATGCAGCTTTACGGTTCAGTTTTATGAACAGTAAAAGCATTTGATTATAAAGCAAAAATTTGTGAAGCGAAAATAAATTTAATTCTATTTTTGCATAAACAACAATCAAGTTTCAATATAAATACAGAGTAAATTTCCGGTAATAAAGTAAATTTAATAAAACCTAAAAAAGAGATTCGTTTAAAGTATGTACTAAATATTTTAATGTGTTACATGTTCAATTAATATTGAATGTTTTATGTCTCCAGTTTTAATTTATGTTTAATTAACGACATTTTAATTCACAACGGTTCAAGAAAGGATTAATAATCATTGCTCATTTTGAATTATGCCGGTTAAATTATATTAAAATCTTTTGGAGATAACTTTGTGACAAAATAAATTGCTCTCATAAATTTTGAAGTCTAGGACGGTAGTTTATTGCTTTAATATACTTTAATACTCTATTAATAGTGTCATGGCTTAAATCATATTTTATTATACTGAAATATACGCATTTCGGAATAAAAATATTTTCATTATATATTCATTTTTCAGATAGAATGTAATACTTAGTATTTTTTAAACTGCTATAATGTGCTTATCTTACTTCTAAATTAAAAATTAACTGAATAAAAAAATATGAGTCACTATTACATTTAGAAATATAGTTTTATAAATTTTTCAGAAAAAAGATATTTATTACTCTGATATGATATTTAAATAATTAATCTTGGTACATGAGATAGATTCGTATATTTTTGTCGCATTCAATAGGTATCATAACATAGCAAAGTTTTATAGGAAAAATCATGATTTAAAACTCAAATGGTTAAAACTCAAACCTCAACTCACCATTCAGCCTGTTAGACCGTATCGCGGCTGAAGACCACTCAATGGTGAGCATTTGACGCTCTTTACGTTTTCCTTTAGCATTTTTCGACGGTGTACTCCTTAAAGTCGTGGAAGACGCTTGTCCGTATTCAAATCAAAACTTTAACACGCTGTCGAGGATAATTCCCGTTTTGAAAGAAAATGAAGATTTTAAAAGATTTAAAAAGGTTAAACCAATTTCTCATATCCATGTGATACAAATCTCATAAAATCTTACAGAGTCATCCCACTGAACTTAACCGCTATTTAGGGCAGACGGTGAATACTACCATTAATCTCCAACCAGTAAACCTGTGAGAGGATTTCGCACTTTAGTCTAATAATTCTGTAGCAATATTTAATATTAATTCGATGCAAGTTTACACTTCTAAAGAAAAGTTAAAGATATAAATATCTCAAAGAACATTGTTCAACCCAGAATAACATCTCGTCTATCCCATTAAAGTGACAATAAATCCTTGGCATACGTAATATACTATCTACATTATGTATGCCACGGTCAAAACTAATGAAATATAACAAAAGGCACATGCAAGGAAAAAATTATAAATCATGTCGTCGTCTGCTTAGGGAAAAGCACGGGACGAAGAAAACTAAAGGGAATACATATAAAATAAAACTGAATCTAATATACCAAACCACACCTTTTGAGCTACATATGACATAGCACTACTTTCATTTTTGATCGACGGTGTCTGTTTCTTCTAAACTTTGTAGTTGGCTTTTGCTTTTTAATCATAAATATAAAAGAAACCCATGGAGATATATCACACTTCATTTTATTTATAGTGCTTATTTTTTTATTATCATGCGGTATTTTATTTTTTGAAGTAAGACTGATTTGAGAAAACCCATCGTTTCATTTATTAAACAATGCTGATTTAAGTTTTAATTAACTGCAATTTTTAATAAAAGAAAATTTTCTAAGTGAATATGAGTGTACTATGTCAGAAGCTGGCTTGAAAACTTTTCAGATGATATCTTATTTATAGTCCTGCTTTTTGTTGATGCGAGGAGAAAGGGATGTTGGCAACAGAAATAATATATATGATAGTAATTTTGTTTTTAGGGGAATGACACACAGTTTATGTATAAAAAAAGTGGGAGCTTATGTATAAAAGATTTTATGGGATTTATTGTGCATGAATACGATGAATTGATTTATTTTCTTTTTAAAATCTACGTTTGCTTTCTAAAGGAGCAACACCTTCAACAGTATGCTAAAACTGTTTTTATGATTACGAACGTTTCCCTTTTAGGAGTCGAGAATCCCGCCAAGCATGAAGTCCCTCTATATTTTTCAGTTTTCGAATTTGCAAAACTTCATGGTATAGAGATTTATAAGAAAATTAAACAAATGTATGGGCAAAATGAAAACAATGTTTTAAAAATGAAGAAATACTTTTCTGTGAGAAATTAGTATATCATGTTTATTCAAGGAAGAACAAACGCACTTGAAGAAGATCAGATCGACCAGCCATCATTTGTTATGGTCGATTTGAAAGAAGATGCTGATCGTACAGTTCATAAGAACGTGTGCTTCATCTTAGACACTTTGATTTATATAAATGTTTCCCATACATTTCGACCAAAAAAAAAAAAAGTAACTACATTTTCGATGGAGGTAGACGAGTATTATAGCACAATTCATAAGCTTGTAACTTATTATAAATGATTGAATACCAGTGATAACTATGTCCAAAAGAATTATTAGATACAGTGTTATCTTTTATTTCCAGTGTTATCTCCTTAACCCCTTAAGCTCCATATTCAATTTAGTGATAGTATGCTGAATACCAGACATATTAAATTTCATCAAAAGACGTTTATGTCATTATTTTTTATTTGATGTGAATTATTTAATTACATGTAATGTGGGGAGGTGAAATAAATATTTAACTATGTTACACAAACAGAAATAAAGTTCGAAGCAAACAACTAGTATATATGAAAAGTTCCTAAGTTTCTCCAACTATCGTTACATTATAATAAAACGCAGAAATGAAAAAAAAAAGTTATGTATGTTTATTCTACTTTTACACTACATTTCTAGTTAGAATTGAAATTGATTATGTTACTTGATGTTTTACTGAAAAGTGTTCAGTGCTATAAAATGCAAAATATCCAGTGACTATGCACCTCCCTTTTGTACATTGCTATAAAAGCCATTCAAAACCAATCACAATAGCAATTAGCGACGCAAAATGCAGATGCTTAGAACATCGCGCTCTGTACTTCACCCTTTGTTGCACACTGTCCACCACAGTGGACAAAAGTGATATTTTTCTCCCCATTCAAACTGTTTAATTTTTAGTTTTTATTCGAAGCTTATGATACTCTCTAACATCTATGCTTTCGATAGAAACATCTAGATAGCGTCACAAGTAGTGTAACTTAGCAAGTATAAAATAGCATATTTAACGTTAGGGATTTGCCCGTTTTAATTTATGCAACAAAGGGTTAAAATGAGGACGTACGCACATTCGTCCTAGTATTTCAAATAGAAGAGTTCATGACATACGCAGGTACGCTGTGGTTCTTGCGGGGTTAAACGTTATTTTGTTTTCTTGAATTCCCATGTACATAACCTTTTATGACAAAATAAATCTACGTATAATTAGAGTCAAATGTTAATATACCGAATTTAATTTTTTTTCTTTTCATTGATTAGAAATGAAGTTATTATCTGATATATATATATATACATATACAAGGTGTCTACAAATTAGTTGGAAAAAAAGGCTGATTTATTGAATGGAATTGAGAGGGAAAAAATTAAAGTACATATTGTTGTAAGATAAAAAAAAAAAAAAAATAGTTCAAGTTTATTATTACCACAAAATTTCATCATACTTGCACAGCAGAATGTGTTTCATTAAACCAAAGACAGCATTTCGCTTTTTCAGCACCGTTGTATATCTCCATTATCGTAATACCAAACAAGAGTTATTACCGCTCTGTAAACGACGGAGTCAATTATGACACCTAACGCCATCTATGAAAAAACTTCGGCTATATTACTACTAATCTGACTTTCAATTAGTTAATTTCAATTAATATTTCGTAAGTTCATAATCAACTATTTTGTAGTCACCCTGTATTAAGATACAGTTTAGATAATACACAAATAATAATTTAAAATGATCCTGAACATGAACCTTTTTTGATATAGTCTGAAAAAGGCAATATATGAGATTCCATATGTTTATTGTTAAATAGAACAATTCCGAGTGCATTTCGAGTTATTTGAAATATATGCTGAAATTTGTATTATTAAAGTTTTAGAAATAAAATGTAATAAAATATCTAAACATAACATTAAAATTGTAACCTATAACGAACGCTAATTATAGGATCCTTTTACCTTTTGAATCACAACTTTATAAGTTTAAAGAGGTGTATAACGTAAGTGATATTTTTATTAGAACAAAAACACTAAATTATTGTTAGTGCAAATTATCATTTGTTTTTCAATTGTTTATTGTGCGGAAATTGCCGATTTCTTTCATTTCATTCAATATTATTCTTAAAACAAGTATTGCAGCTTTTATGCATAATTTATTAGACCTGTCTGCAAACATCTATATTGTTTTCCTTAAAAATTTTTTCGCATAGGGCAAAAAACGGGATTTTAGAAAATGTTATATTAATGAAAATGTATAAAAACGTGTTGTTTGTACTGTTTAAGGATTTATTTTCGAAGCCATTCTAATGCAAGACATAATAAACATTAGATTTTTTTACTTCATGTTTTTTTTTTATATTTTGACAAAATACAATAAGTATATATATATATATATATATAATAAAGATGAAATCACAAATATATGAACAAATGGTAAAATTCTAATAAATTAACAAAATATGAACATAGGAGACCAGTATGTAAAATGAAAAACCATGAATAACCCGCAGAATCATCAGAGGTGCTTATTGGTTAATTCATAGTGAAGATGTGTTATTTCATCAAACTTTGTCTGCATTAAACCTAAAATGACAAAATTTAGCACCTAAAAGCGCATCATAAAAGAAAAGAAAATAAAATATCGAGAGATTTAAAGAAAGATACACCTCACGCAGGATATTAAAAATATAAGAGCAAAATACCTAAATTACATAGAAGGATCCAAAACATTATAAAGTTAATTCACAATGTTAAAGCATTTAAGGATGCAAACAGATTAGGTTAGGACTATTAAAACATGTGATCATGAGTTGCTGAGATCAGAACATTACTGCCATCATGCCATCTGGTGTTAAAAAGGAAAACCTTTTTGTAATTAGGTTTATTAAAAAGAAATGTTAAGTGCTGCCATCTATATCCATAAAATAGAAATGGAATTAATTAAGAAATTAAGAAATGATTAATATTAACATTTATTTAAAGTAGAATGAAAAAATGGGAATAAACTTAATAAGTATATATATATAAGAGTATATACATGTAAAATAAAATATGTAAGTAGAAGGGCATTGTTTAATTTAATTAATTTAAAAACTGATATTATAAAATAAAAAATTGAGTATACAAATAACATTTAAAAAACAATGAGGATTATGTTGAGAGAGAGTAAAATATGACCTTGTATTATGTACCAATATGTGAAAAATAATGAAAAATATGATGTTAAATGGATGATACCCCTATGATTTTTTAATATATACATATATAAGGTCATTGTGCCTTGATGAGACGCGATTCCCCCTAGTTTTGTGCAATTTAAGGTATATCTGTCATTTTGTTAGATGTGTAAATGTTTTATGAATTAGAAAATGTTTGAATACTGTGCCGTTAGATCAAAACGAACTTGTTTTCTGGAAATTATATCATTATATTTAATATAGTAATACACTTTCGCATTTTGGCAATTTTTGTCGCATTTACAGTAGTATAAACCTAAATGAGGCATCCAAAGTACCTATATATGGCAATGAACTTTATGCAAGTCATTTCATCTTAAAAAAATTCCTGTAATTGCTATCAATTTTTGAAATACTTAATAAAGAAATGAAATAGATAAAACTGAAGTTTTAAGTACTTAATATTGCACTATTTAATATAGTAATGCTAATTTGATAATAACTCAAATTATAAAAATATAACTTTGATATACAGACTTTTGAATTTGTTATAAATACTGAATGTTTCAACATTCATATTTCAAATACCTTTAAATTTGGCCATTATAAAATAAGAAGTAACTAATGATTGATGAAACAACAAATTTTACCAAATCGATGTTTTATAATAAGTTTTAAGAAAATATTTGTATTTTCAGTTTGATGTTAACGCAGATTTGCTTTTTGTCTTTTTGTCCTTGTAGTTCTCAATAACTACTTTTTGTTTCTGGTAGGTATGGATCTAGATTTCTAAGTAAGATAAGTAAGATTTCAGTGGTTCCCAAACTTTTTTATCCACGCCCCATCTAAGCATCTGTAAAATTATACCCCCCCCCCCTTCTCCAAATGACGCATCATTATATAAAAAAAGACTCTCACATTTGATAATTTTTTGATTGATTACACTACTGACATTAAGAAAAAGTGTATTATTAACAACAAATGATTTTTTTTTTGGCTTAATACGATCTCTCTGTGAAAGAACAATATACAAGAAGTATTTTTGGATTATTATCTTTATAAATTTTAATTAGACAATTATCTTTCCCACCATAATGCACTCCTCTGTGACCGGACATTCCCTTTCCTATTATTTTAAATATGTACTGTTTTTTTTTAATGTATGTCATAATTATACTTATCTACTGTGCTACGCATGCACCAATGCCATAAGAATTTGATCCACTACCTCCTATAATGCCCATTTAAGATGCTATTAGTTATTAGTTACATAAATAAGTCGCTTAGATATTTCGAATATTTTTAGGTTAAAGGCTTTCAATACCGTCAGTTTTTGATATACCCTCTGTGAAACAACTATTTAAATAAATCTTTTGAGGACTGCCATCAGAGCTTGATCCTTACAGCAACAACAGAATTAAAAACCTGAAATATGAGCATTCTTTGGAAAATTGTTCGCCGACATCCATAGAGAAAACTTACAAAAAAATTGTATAATTTCCTTTATTGGATGTCGCTTAAAAAATGAATAAAGTTTTATTATTCATTGCAACAGAAATTTCGAATTCTTAAATTCAAAATATACTTATTAATGCAAAATTAAAAAGGAAGAGTAAAAACACTTCTTTTTGCCTTAATATACAAGAAGAGAATGCCGTTCTAATGATAATCATAATTTAATATTTTTTTATATTAATTTATAATTAAAAGTACATTATGAACAGGCAGTTACTTCTCCTTAAATATGTCGAATTTCATAAAGCTCGTGAAGAGATTATTTTAATACGTTTTTTAAAAACTAATTTATTTTAATAAAAATTTTATTAAATACTGGTTCATATTTTTATACCTTCACTTTTAATTTACCTCTAATTAACGACATTTTAATTCACACTGGCCATGGAAAAATATTAATCATCGTTTTTCAATTTGAATTATGCCAGTAAAATTATTAAAATATTCCGGAGATAACTTTCTGACGAAATAAATTACTCCCATAAATCTTTAAGACTGAAAGAATGGTTTATTGCTTTAATATCTATTGCAACTCTATTAATAGTAACATGATTTATATTCTATTTTAGTAAAATTATATCTTTCCTCTTATAAAGTTTTTTTTTTCGCTTGTTTGTATATGAGACATAATTATTATTTCGAACATTACGAAAATAAATAATGGATTTTATTTAATCAGATTTATATATTAAAAAAAGAATTTCATCCATATAATCTTATTACTAACTTAAAAAGATTAGCTAAAATAATGTGGACGTTCATTTTTGTAATATTTAAATGATAAAGAGATAATGAGATAAAAGGAAGAAGTTGAATAATAAAGAGAATAAACAAAGAGAATATTTAAACAGATGAATTCTACGTGATTGATATTACTATAGTAATTTTTTATTACATCTCTGGGTTTCTTATTTATATAATATACCTCTATATGATTTTTAAATTTCAAGATGCTAAGTTCAATTAGGCAAATGGTTAGTTTCTGGATACAAAAATGGAGTGATGTTCAAAGTGGAAGATAGCGGGTTCGATTTCGCCAAATCGCTGTATGAGAATTTTGTTACGTGTCAGTAGACCTTCGGTTAACTTTTCTTTGCTGAAACAGAAAGAAGTAATTTAATGAGGTTTTTCCATTTATGTAAGCAAAATCTTTTATTATTCTTGTTATTAAAAAAATGATTTCTGAAGTTGTCCAGTGTTGGCAGAACGGAGAAATTTAATCGTTCCTATAACTTGTCTTTCTATTACTAATTGATCTAAAGTGCAGGCATTTGTTTCATTTTTTATTGAAAATCCAAGCATAGCTTTCTTTGTAAGTCACTAATGATAGATCACAAGCTTTTTGATAATTTTATATAGTGTATATTATTACGTTTGTTTAAAAATCTATTATATCTAATTATATAAAGTTGAAAACATTGTTGATATCAACATAAAAGTAATTCAAAAGACACTTCAGCACTGTTTCAGTATCATCCATATTTAATCTTTCATCATGAGTACACATTTATCAGAACAGTTGGTCGAAGGCAACCACATACGACAGAAGTCGAAGACTCGTACACGCTGCAGAAGGAAGCAACAATCCATTTGGAAGCAAGGTGGGAGTGGAAAACGTAAAAAAGTTGAATAACCAAGGGAGTTAAAGATAAGGCACAGCAAAAATAAAGGAAAGTGTTGTAAACCAGCGAAATGTTAAGCATTAATTAACGAAATTTATCATGAAATAAATAAAAGAACAGAAATATATATACAGAAGAATAAAAAAATTCTAAAATAATAAGACGCAATATTAAAAAAACTGAAATAAACACTTCTAAGATTGGGAAAAGTGATTTTACACACACAAACCTAAGTCATATATGCTATTTTCTTCGATTTATAAATATAGATAATGTTTCGTGTTTTTTATTTTTTTTACACGATTTAATATACAACACAAATAAAGTAAAATTGAGAAAGAGAGACAAAATGAGATTGGGTCAGAGTGGGGAAAGTGCAATCAGGAGTATCAGTACTTTCAGTACAGTTTGGTTGAATAGCCTATGATTTGTGCTATATGAAAATAAAGCGCTCGTCTAATTTTAAATAATCCCTATTCTGGTAAGGCAGCACAATAGACATGAGACAACCGTTCAGGTGTAACACTGGAGTATCGTATATCAGCTGATAAATTGGTGTAGAAAACGGCTTCAGAATATTCTCGAGAAACGATTACGCCTGTGTATGCCAACATGTTGTTGTTTTTTTGGTAAAACATTATTACATTTATCAAACTTTATGTTTCCAAAATAAGATTCTAAAGAAATTAGAAGATTATTTCGTGAGAAGTCTGATGTTACCCGATTGCACAGTTAGACGAATAATGCAGCGATTTTGTAATGATAAGAAAAAACCATTAGATGATGACATTGTATGGCTCTTTAAGAAGTTCTTTTTAATCTTTTGATAATACAATAATCTGAAAGGCTTAGTGAGGTCTGGAATCTAAAAAAATATATGCGCAAATTTAAACAGCAAAACAGGTATACTGATGATACAAAAACAATTTATCTCTATGTGCACAGTGTTGCCAGTGGGCTACTTTTTTAAAATTCAGATTTCTTAATTGCCACCACTTTCTTGAAACGGCAAAATCACCTTTGTTTTCGACTACATTAATATGTCACTAAATAAAGCGCGTTTTACCATTTCAAAAAAGTGGTGCCAATCAAGAATCTGAATTAAAAAAAAGTAGCCCATTTGGCAACACTGTATGTGCAAAATGGCTTGTAAATTGCCAAATACACTCCTGGTGTTTCAATTTCAAAATAAACATTAACCTGTGTATCTTGATGAACACACTTTAAGCTTCTAAAATATGTGAAAATTACCAGATAACGCTGGAATACACAGTCGTTTAATATGTAAATCAAGCATGATTTACAAAAAAAAAAGACATTTGTGTATATATCACTTAACCTTAAAATTTGGGATGTAAATTGAGAACCAAATTTTTTTATTGTTGAAAAATAAAAATCTTTAAGCATATGGTTCTGCATGAAGAAGAAACGCATATGCTTTGAGTGTTTGTTCCCTACCTAGAAATTTTAGTTCGACTGGATCTGGTATATATACAGTCTAATATAGTATATATATATAGACAGTCTATATGCAGACTGTATATATACAGATATATCTAGATATGACGTAAAGCGAGGAGCGTCTGCGCACATTTCAAAAGAATAATAATAAAAAATCTAAATATTAATATTTTGCTACACTATGCATGAATAATTTTGACTTCATTTGTTTTTTATGCATTTCCATTGTTATTTTGTTGTTGTACTATAATTTAATAGAATAGCAGTAATAAAACCAAGAAAATTATTTTGCGTAATCTCTCCTTACAGGGTATGAGAGAATGCCCATAGGGGTAGGAGAGATTGAGCACATAGGTAGAAGAGATTGTTATTAATAATAACTACAATTAAACTGTTAAGAATAATAATTACACTTAATCGACATTTTTGAAAGGTTTTTGTGAGTAAATATTATTGTGTCATGAGTGAATATTTCAATCAAATGTTTAAATAATAAATAAAAGAAAGAATTTTAACAACAGTTAAAAAAAAATTATTTTAAGAAGATTAAAATATCAGAAAAAGCAAGCCCTGATAAGATTACACAAATAACATTAATCTAGTTGAGAACATGTTTAACTTGAAAATTACTTCATTTCCATTTCCACAGTTTCAATGTATTTTGTTTGCTAACCGAAGTTGTCGTCGTCCACAATCTATGCACGCATTGTTGTAAATCGTGCTTTTTTCGTGCAATCACCTGCAACAAGCAATACATTGAATCCAGTCAGTTGTCGAAGTTGTCTCCTGGTACAGTTCCAGAGAGTCAGTGCACTCATCCTCATTGACTTTCGGTTTATTCCTTGAGTTTTTATCCCACTTTTTGTGGAAGCACCTTATCTTCAGCTTTTTTTTTTTTTTTTTTTTTTTTTTTGTAGCGGCTTTTTTCTTAAGTCTTTTTTCATGTATATTTTGTGGATCAGTAACATTAGTTGCACTCTGTTTCCTTTTGATTTCGATGGCATTACTCTACTTGTAATAGGTGAAAGCTTTTCCAAAACATTGTATTAGAAAATTTATCTTAGTTAACAAAATTAATTTATTAGGAAATTAATTGTTCATAAATTTAAAAAAAATTATAAATATTTAATTAAATTATTAACAAATATATTATTAATTTATTGGCAAAAATAATTACATAATATTAATTTAATAATAACTGTATTATTAATTTATTAATAAAATTTTTATCTGCAAAAGTATTTTTTATCTTTGAAAATTAATTTGTTGCCAAAAATAGTTTTGATAATTATGTGTTTTTCCCAAATTATTTCAAAATTGATTCATTCATATGTTTTACACATAATTTGCAATTCACACAAATTTATCAATAGGCAGCGTAATCTCTCCTAGCACTTAAACTTATGGGGAAATGTGCCATCTCTCCTAAGTAGCAGATGCGCAAACTCTCCTATTTTGTTAGGAGAGATTGCGCGGCCTTTTATTTAAATATGGCCACTTTTAAAATGAATTGTTGAAGTTCGCATACTTAGTCCACGTTAGTAGTTTATAAGAAATCGTTTAAGTTCAAAATATTTTGCATTGCTGACGTTCTATAAAAATTCTGACGAACAGTTATGAAAATTCAAGCATTTACTTTGGAAAAACAAAGCAAAATAGCGCTGCTTTATCTAAGATCAAGAACAATCAATATGCACATTCATGTAGACACAGCACTAATACTGCTGTACAACTCACTAAAGTCGCTGCGCACGCACTCTACCCCTTCCCGTCGAATCTCTTTGTGCGCAATCGCTCCTACTGCGCGAAATCTCCTTGCTTTACGTTAATCAAACAATATTACAAAAAAATGCATATATGTCCGTAGAGAAATACCACTAATATTTGGAAATCTCAATCGGAGAAACATATTATCCCCAATGTCTCAGGAAGGAAATACTTTCATATTTGTTGAATGAAAAGATTTTTCTTCATGAGGAATCCGTTTTTTGAATGATTATAGGTCTGCTTAAAAGAGAAAAAAAATTATAAATGTTCCACTTATAAAATCCTTTTTTATTTTTGGAAATTTATTAATTTAATTAGAATTAATATTACACATTACATATTCTTTAAAATTAATTCCATTTTACGCGTTTTATTTAATCTAATTTTACATCTCTTACTTACGTAAGCTGAAAATAGCTTTTACTGCTTTTCCACGTAAAGTTCATTATTCCATTTTTGCACTGTGAGGTATAATGTAACGTATATATATATATTATATATATACATTTGTACGTATGAGATACATTCTAATATTTCAAGAGTTTAATTAATTGGACTTTTTTTAGTTGTGTATTAAAAATAATTAAAGTGAGTCAAAAACGTTTAAAATATATAAAAATATCAGGAATTAAAAATGCTGTAATTTTATTGAATTAGTGCATAAAATAAATATTATTGAAAACATCAAAAATATGTCTTAGTGTTTTAATTTTGTTAAAAATAGTAATGGCATGTTTTTTACATGACAGTTGTACCTTTAATTTCTAGAACATGCGCTCTTTTAAAGTTTAAACATTTTAATACTCATCATTATAAAGATTTAATAGTTTCAGATTTTAACAATTCTCTTTTTTATGCCTAATTTCTTGTAAATAACTTATTGTAAAAAAATATTGTCGTTTTCTTTTAACGTACTGCTATGTTGCATTTCATTACAGTCATTGTACAAAAGATCTCACATGCTATTACCAAGTTGTTCTCAAAAATTCATTTTTGAAATATTTGAATATTTCCCAGTATTCTCAACTTAAGAGAAAATTCTAAATTTAAAAAATTGTTTATAAAGGTAAAATATGTTTATATGAACGTTTTGTCAATTGTTATTTTTGAATTGATGTTCTATCTCGAAAATGTGGTTTGGCTTTTATATAATATACATTTTTGATATTATATCGATGCATATCACGTTTAGCATTTTATTTATTTTGGGTTTTATTCGATATATTAAGATAATTTTTTTAATCTAAATTATTGGTGTATGGTTTGAATCATTCTAGATCTATATACCGACGATATTTTTAAAATAAGAAACATTATATACGAATGTTTATATTTATATTTATACATTATATACCAGAATCTAGTGAACATTTGAGCGAAATCTTGGTTGTAGATATTAGAAGATATATTTTTGAGGGTGAGGGAAAAAAACATTAATCTAGATATCACAGTTATTGTAACCGTGAAAAAAAAATTTCTGAAATATCCAATAGAATCAACTAATGTTTTTCAACTCAAAATAATTTATGTAATTAAAAAAAAAAAAAAAAAAAAAAAAAAAAAAAAAAAAAAAAAAACCATAAACGACATTGAAGTAACATATCCAGCAAACCACGAAAAGAAGAGAAAATCAAACAAAATCACAGAATGCTACACATTTGTTGCATGAGTACACTGTTGACATTGTCATCAATGGTGATATTGACCAATTTACTGGGTATTTTTGTCTCTTGGTGTAATTAAAAGTCAGTGAAGAAGGCGAAAGGAAAGTCTGCCATAAAAAAGACCAATAAACATGAAATTGTGCATATTCTGCATACCACCATTTATTGTTACCCGCAAACTGTCACATGCCAAACTACCTTTGTTCGCGAAATTGAATACGTGCAGATTTTGTAATCCGACTGAAATCTTTTGTTTTGTGTCTTTTATCTTGGTTTATTTTTTGTTCTTAATGCTGTTCTTTACTTTTTCCATTTATGTGTCATACATCCCGTTTCAACTTTTTTTTTCTTTTACTTAAGATGTTGAGGTAAAACAAAGTGGGCATTGCCATTAGAAATTTTCGAAATGTTGTCACTGTAAACGTAACAGTAATAACTAGATTGTCGTTCTTAAGTTCATAATGGAAATCATACCTTAAATATATACTTGCCAACGTCTGGGATAAAGAAAATAGACTCAAGCTGAGAAAATTAATTTAGTTTAAAAAGTCTTGATTCTAAGTGGCAGTTATTTGATATCTACTCGATTTCATCCATTATAAATGCTCGGCTTTAAAATGTTTATTCCATCTGTATTCTACGGGGGAGTGAAAAAAACCGAAAATTGGAAAATCAAAATGCAATAACTCACAAAAGTTGGATATGAGCCTCAGTAATAAAACCGCACAATTTGTTCGAAATCAAAATTTATCTTCCAGTTCCCCCCGGTCTCTCCAATTTATAAAAAATTCCACAGAAACGCCTTGTACAATTTATGAATCGAAATAAATATAAATTTGGGAAATAAAAATGTCACACCAAGGAAAAGTTGCACATGGTACGTAGTAATATTACTGCACAGTTTTTTCGAAATCACATAATATCTCCCAGGACTCCGGTCATTCGAAATTTCGGAAAAATAGCCATAAATTCCCTTTTATCTGTTGTACATGCATAATAGAATGAATCACAGAAGAAACAAGATTGCAATAGAAACATTTTATCTGTGAAATGTACACAAACTATTAAAATTCAAGAATTAAAAACAAATATTTAAATCTGTTAAAAGTGTTCCAAAAAATTAAAGACACCTCCTGCTCCTGATTGAATCACCTCCTGCTCTTTAAAACAAAAATCTAAATATTCGAAATGTTTCCGCTTGGTGTTTATTGTTGGTCCTGTTTTGAGTTTTGTAACCTTAAAATCTGACTTAGTCTCGAAATATGACATAATGCTTCTCGATTGCAATCGAGAGCTTATAATTCCATCCCTGTTGCTTGCACGATAAACTGTCACGGCAGCTTCTATGATCAATTTGACACATCTTTCTACAATTTGAGTGTGGCGTGGAAACTCAGCAAACGAAATGATATCTACACGATCACGTTTGTCAATGTACATCTTTAAATCATCATATGAAAGATTAGTCAAAACAGGTGGTTCCGTAACTTCTAACTTATCTCACTGAATCATATTAATATAATCTTCTGCACTAAAATTGATTGCAGGGATTCAGAACTGCCTGATTTCTCCACTAGTGTTAGCACTTTGCGCTTTAAGTATTCTACGAAATCCTACCCCGCAGATGTGTTTCAAATCATCAGTTACCATGGCATTCAGCAGGTTTTCCGGATGGACAAAAAAGGCATTGCGCTGGATTACGGGGCTTATGAAAACTTTAACTACCTGGTACCCCTCGAAAAATAAAACAGTTTTCCAAAGATGGATTGAACCTTCTTTGCAGGATGGCTTGTACTTAATTGCAAACCTTACACGTGCATACACCTTGACTACAAACTCCTTCAATATCTTCAAATTTGACGTTGGATCCGGAATTGCCACATAGTCTCAAAATTCTGCTGACCTTGGTAACCCATCTGCTGTTTGAAAGTCTATCAGAAAATCTATTTGCAAGATCTTCCGAACATCTTCCTTTCTTAATAGCTAGGATCATTTCTTTCTGGCACTTTTTATCTGTACTGAGATCGTCAATAACTGTTTCGAGGTTATAATAAATGTCAATAGTCTGGAAATATCGACCCATTATTACTGTATGGTACCCTGCAAAATACCTTAAATATAGAAACGCATTTAATTTTTTCATTATATTTCTTGAAATTACTCTGATTCTTTAATTTGTAAATCATATTACATCGGAATGCTAAGTGAAACCAAACCTATAAAGAATCGACAGCAATAACTTATGAACTGCGTGTCATAATATTTAGAGAGCTCTTTTGAATATATTTCTGTGTAATCAATACCTGAAAACAGTTTTTTGCCATCTTCAATACGAGAATAAAAAAGAAAAAGAAAAAAAAGTAAAAACTTTTGGCATTCATTACGACAGTAATTAAAACATTGCCTTACTGCCAAGCTACGCATTGTGATATATGTTAGGAATACTCAGATAACAATTAATTATGAAAAGAAAATCTCTATCTGTTACATCTTTCGTGACAGAATTAGAAATTTATCCATCTTCTTCTATAAAGAATCTGCGATGTTAGTAAAATCTGAATAATGTAGAAACTAATTTCAATGAAATAAATTTATTGAACTCTCTGCAGTCCTAACTATAGTTAGGACCTATCATACCTCATACCTATAAATATTCATAATATATATCCATAATTATAAAGCTGCCCATTTTATCTTTTGGGTAGCATTTAAGTAATAGTTAATTTTGAGTAATGTCTACTAGCCGAAAGATTCCTGTTTAGTATATTTTATTATATACGAATCATTTAACTATAGAGATCCCGGGGCTGACTATAGTAGTTTAAATGAAACTCTAAAAAATAAACCTTAGCTTACCAGAATTTAACATGTAACAAAAGAAAAATACAATAAATAGAGCGACCAAATTTTTTAATATTTTTTATAATAGGACTTTTTTTTTATTTCGTAAGTTTACAATTTCTAACTTTAAAATTGATAAATTTTAACCTTTTTTCCACTACGATTATATCGCATTCTTAAAAATCTTAACTATTCTTAATGAAATACTAAGGGAAGAACGTGAACAGCCGTCCTCAAAATTGAGGACGTCTTCGAAATACGAGGATGTTGTGTCAACTTAACAAAAAAGTGATTTTTTCTTAAAATTCGGCATATTTGCAGTCTAATGTAGTAGGATACTTAATAACGATACTTAATAAATATTTAACATTAAGCAGGTTCACGCACCATATAAATACAAAAAATGTTTTCAATGGTGTAAGTTTTTCACAACTTTTCTCGGAATTAAAACAGAATTCAAATACAAATCACTGCATATTTTTTTTATTAAGATTGATCGAGTGCAAAATAGTAGCTTGGCTTAATACAGTTTTACAGTGAGTGATCTTTTTTTAAAACTTTGTCTAACAAAATCGAATTTACGGAAAAGATGCCAGCTGCAAGGAAAGCCACCAATCTTCCAAAGCAAATCCATATGAATCCTAAAAGATTTGAGGCTAGAAAGAATGCATTTGTTTAATAGAAATAAAAAAGCAACACTTTTCTGTTAGACAAATACCCCTTCGCGGCAATTGAATGTGTTGAAGCGAAAATTATCATGGGGACTATTTGTAAATGTTAAGTAAATTACACGTGGCAGTAATTTATATAGAAAGTAGAAATGGTAATCGTAATGACATACGTATAGTTTACTCAAAAGTATAACTAATTTATTCAATAAACTGTACAAAGAAACATAAACAATAAAAATTGCTAACATTTCATTGTACGAGAAATAAAGTTGATGTTTTCATTTAGGATTACTGACATATCTGATGTACTTTTCATGTCATTGGCGCTATAGAAATTCAGTACAGTATGACTGACACAATATCACTGAAAATAATGAGTTTACAACACAAAAATATAAATCTAACAGCAGTTATCAAAGGTATATGGGAATCTTAAAATTAGTTTTCGGTGTATATATTCATTCTTTGACCAAAGCGTCATATTTATGTTTAGAAATCAAATACATTTTTTTCATTATTTATATTATTTACATTATTTTATCATACAAAGTTCATTAATTCGCCGTATGTTTTTATCAGGAAGTACAGCAATATGAATTGCAATTTGCCTTGGAAGGATGAAAAATCTCAGAGCTTTCGTCATTTGGAAATTGTTGAATTGTATAAGCCAAATTTAAATATTTTTATTAAATAGCACTTATTTATAAATACATAAAATCTCGAAAAAAAAGTACATAACTGACTATATATATAATTTGCAAAAATTTGTGGACGAGAAAATAAGCTGTTTAGCACACTTGGCGATTTTAAGCAAAACTGCATCGTGTAACGAAAAATTACTACAAAAATCTAGTTTAAGATAATCTTAACCCTTCGGCCCTGATTTAATTTGGAAACAGATAAAAAATAAATTGCATGTTAAATAAGCTTGAATAGACATAAATAACTATAATATGAAGTATTACATCATTTCGATAATTAGTAAACTAATTAAAAAGAGTTCCAATAATAGGACACCAGGGCTTAAATTACGCAAAATGAGCAATTTTATTTTCTGTGCACATTTACAATTATGTAAGATTTAAAGGACATGAGAACGAATAAAATGAATTTATTTCATATGAAATCCTTTAAAACAATTTCTTTGTGCGTGAAAACATGAAAGTACTTGACATTTTTCACAAACACAGGTACTTTTATAAGTATAACCTTCCATTTTCCATGTCTGCTGCTTTTCCCTCCTTTCAATCATATGGATCTTTCCATCAAATATAATATTTTTAGAAGGCGTAACAGCAGTATTCATTTTGTTCTTTTGCAAAACAGAGCTTCTTGATGACGGCCTTCCACGTTTGATATGGATTAGCGACTGGTTTTTGAGTGATAGAGCTTCTGCTATTTCAAATGTGAAATCCAATAAATCCATTTGATCTTGCAAAGGAACTTCCAAGCATTTTGCATTATTTTTATACTCTAACTAAGAATTTATAATGGCCATACTAACATAATGACATATTACTCGAAGTGTCCATTTGTTACACTTTATAGCAGTTCGATACAACGAAGGTAAGAATCATGTTTATCGATTCCCCCCCCCCCCATGCTTTTATTGTAGAACTTCACAACTTCTGGCTTATATACATAAATATAACTGGAATCTTTTTTGTTCCATCTTTTAACAATATCCTTCGCATTATCTGACAGAAATGTAGATGCTAGTGTCACAACTTTATTGTCATACCACTTCACAACAATGATTCTACCATATTTGCAGGCACAAGTGTCACAACTACCGCGTCCATATATATATATATATTAATTCGGCATCACTGTTCAATGGCAGTTTTTCAGCCTATTTCTGCGCAAAAAGCTGGCAGCAATAAAATCAAGACGCTGGTGCTCGAAAAGCATCGTACGCGTCTTAAAGAGAGTTGGCTCAAGATCTCTCACATATCTTTTAAATCCGTTCATAAAGATATGACCAATATTTTGCATTTGAAATGGATCGCCACACGACTGATTTCAAAAGAGCTCTATTTTCTTCTATTGTTCTGCAATAGTTTTTGGCCAAAAACGCAACTAATGTCATCGACCAAGGACCGAACACGCCTGGTATGGGCTCGAGTGACACCTTTCTGTTCACGAAGCTAAAATCATCACTTCCAGGAAAATGTCTTAAGTCAATTGAAGCCATAAGAGAAAATTCGCAGAAGGAACTAAAGGCCATACCTCAATTTACCTATCTAAAAGTTATGGAAGATTGGGACCTGTGCTGGAATAGTTGCATTGAACTCAGTAGGGTTTACTTTGAAAATGGCAAAATAAATGTTGATGATTTTTTTGTGTGCGTGTGTGTTTTATATAGCAATTTCGGGTAATTTTTACACACACTTTGTTAGTCCTAAGGCCTCATGTTCTAATACTAGAACAAATGTTTGATTCTTAGTTATAATGTGATTTATCATTATTTTCTAAGTTGGATGACTAATTAAGGTAGAAACGGCTTTAATTTATAAAATATAATTAACAAAACGTCACTAAATTATTATTATTTTTTTATTGAGAGGATTAAAAACGTGTACTTACGTTTTGCCCTTAAACTGGTAGAAGCCTCCATTTTACTGCTTACTGAGGCATGAGCCGCCATGTGTGATCACAAATGAGATTACATTGTTAATTTGCAATATATTATTAGTAGGTCAGTGGGTTTTCAACTTAAATTCTAAAAACGAATAATTTAGAGCAATGTAAAGATGTGTTCTAATAGTAGGACGCCAGGGACGAAGGGGTTAAAATTATTTTGTCACCATGTCTTACTTTTAAGTAATGAATGTTAACGATAAAATTAATACAGTTTTTGTAGCCGAGAGCTTCAAAAAGTCGGTTTTCAAATTGAAACGGAAAGCTTTGCCTTTAATTATCAAAATAAAATTTCAATCCGAATAATATTTCTATGAAAAGACTTCATACAAAAAAACTATAGATTTAAATAGTTGTTTTTTTCTGAAAACTAATTAAACAGTTTACTAACAATAGCCATAAATCCTCTATTCATGATTCCTCGACATACGGTGAAAATAATTTCCACTAAATGATACAAACGTATATTTTTTTAATGACGATATGTTTGTTTTAAATAAAATACGTTTGAAATAATTTTATGAAGAAATTTTTTACTTTTAACTTCGGTTTTCCATTCTTCAATTACCGTATATTTCCATATATAAAGCGTACTTTTCATACAAGAAAATTCATCCTAATATACGGCTGCACATTATACAGAAGTTTAAAAAGTAAAAGAGTAAAAATTAAAAAAAAAAAAAAAAGATTATAAGAAGTAAGATTTTTAATTTAATAAATATTACTATCAAAAAAGTATTTTCCCTATCACATTGCATGGCAATTAATAGTAATTATATTACAGCAATTATTATTTTATTTTTTCTTGTGTATCTAACCAAGGTTTTTTTGCTAAGAATCAGGTGTTCGTCATACGGCGAAAATACCAAATAAAGACTAAATGTTTAGGTGAGCATTATACAGCGATGCGCGTTATGCGTTAAAATATAGTCTAGTTTGTTGCAAATATACGTAGACTAAAATACTATATAATAAAATTGAGGAAACAGTCACTGGAGATATTTAGCTTATTTATATATGAAGAGCTGAGTGGATGAAGATGTTATGCTACATTTTCTATTTTTTTTTTTTTTTTTTTTTTTTTTTTATCTTTTGGATGAAAGCGTTATGAGGTATCGTATCACATGATGAAGCTAAAATACTAAGATTCTATTTAGTCTTGAAGATTTAAGACATTATTCATTAATATTTAATATTTTAATATTTAATAATGTCAATAATATTAATAATTTTTAATATTTGAAAATTAAATAAGAATAAGTTTTTCTGTCAGAGTTTAGTACCATACTTGTTAATATTTTAAACACATGGTATCAAACGGAAAATAAATCATTAAAATTGACAGCAAAAACTTTCACCTCAAATTTCTTGAAATGTAATTTTTGTTACTTAACATGTTCTTCCACTTAGCTCTTCATATATATATTCCTTTACATATGTTGTTTATTTAATTAATGGCGACATTCGAGATCTGGAGTTTTATAAGAATGTTAAGGGGACCTGGACATTTATTTGCGCTAAAATCAACCCAAACAATCGAAAATTATTTTTGTTCATTTTGTTATTCACCAGTTTGTTCTAGGCCATTTGCGAAATACCGCATGCAGTTGCGATTAATTTTTTCTCAAAGTTACAAGCGCTTGTATTTTGTACACAAAGACAAACAATTTTTCGGCCCTTTAACACTAGAACCGCCATAACGGTCATTTTGACCGGTACCAAATAAAAATACTTCGATTCGAACTAGAAATTTCTTTCTAAAACAAGTTAAATATGTAGCACGGAGAAATAAGTTAAATAAATGTGTTAGATAGTTTTAATAAAAATTCTGGTGTAAAATATTTTTATAAAACTTGAGTAAAATTTCCGGCGGTTCTAGTGTTAATATACTATATCCTCTTCAGATCCGAAGGTATCCACTGCGAATACACATTCATTGATTTTGCACAAACAAAAAGACACCATAGATGACAGCAGTAGCTCATTTTCTGAAATTGATACCTTAGGGGAATTGTAATTTAGGATAAAAAAAAGTACGGATCTAAAATTACTAATACCCTTAACCCCATGAGAGGCGATGGGATATATTTTATCCCACCTACGATTAATGAAGATTTACACCAGAAAAATTTTATGAAATTTTACTTTTCTAACTTTGGTGGAAAAAAGTAGTAAAATTGCTTTTCCTTAATTTGAAATAAAATTTTTCTAATTTTCCGGGGAGAATTCAGCATTTCACAAACGTAATTGCTTGCCCCTCAAGGGATTAAAATATCAATTTAATTATCAATGTTCTAATTTACTCAGTAACAAATTGAAGGTTTTTAATTAATTGAATGATCTATAAATCCTTATTTTTTTATTGTAGAGCTTTTAAGTTAATTAAGTTTTAAATTTTCTTACTTTCTTGGACACACTGTGTGGAATGCATTTTACAAATTCATATGAACATAACATTTATTTTATGAGGAAATAAGCATCAGTGATACCATTTATTGGTTTTGATCGAAAGCAAAAGTCATTCAGCTGTATAGAAATAAAGTAAAAATGTAAAAAAAATCAAACAGTTTAATTTATATCATCATAACAGTTTAGTTTATATATTACATGTGATACGTCCGAACCGAGATGTTAATTCTGCTTTTCTCAAAACTTATTTTTCAACGTTTTTAGATTTTTGAAACGCTCCATGCATCTTAATTTTTGATCAAAATTCATGGAATTGCTAAGGATGGATCATGATGTTGCGTATAAATAAACTGTGTATGTATTTTATAATTCGGCTTCATTAAGATAATTAAATTCGATTTTTAACTTATTAAATGTAAAATTTTGATAAAAATCGATATGGCATTCAGAAAAAAATCCCTAAAAAATTAACTATTCAAGGGATTAAAAAATCGATACACAGATTTGTTTGTAATAGAGTTTTAAGTAATTAAAATGCAAAATCGAGGATATATCTCAAAAATTAAGACGCATGAAGCATTTTAAACTTTCCTTTTTAAATTAAATTTTATTAACTTAAAATTATAATAAAATTGGTAATTTCTTTTCCGGTGTTCTATATAGTTATAGTGAAACGAATATTAACACAGAATTTCAGAGTTTCATGATGAAAATTAAAAAAACAAATTTTTTAACGTCCACCGTGTCTCTAATAATTAGTAAATATAAGTTCGGCATTGAACACCTGAATACCTTTAGCATATATATATATATATATATATATATATATATATATATATATATATATATATATATATATACATATATATATATATGTTTTTTTTACATATGTCGTGAATATACTTAATTGAGTCATTGCGAGAATGTCGTAAGTTTCATATGAATGTTGATAATTTCTAAGTATATGTTCGACAATGAACATACGATTACATGCCAAACATTCTGCAATATGAAGGAAAAAAAATATTTTATATTACTCAGGGTCTTCAATCCTCAACTTATGTAATTTTACTTATTCAATATTCTATACAAATGATGTTTGTTTAGTTAAATACGGAGTCTCTAAACAACGTATACACTATATAACGGGCCATAGCTTTCTGATTTTTCTTTCTTTTTAGGGTGTAATTAATTGGATATAATGAGTTGACGAAGATAATTTAAAAATAAGAAAATATGCTTTAGAATGCTATTAGAAGTACCAACGTTTCAGAACACCAAGAACATCAACAACTTTCACCAACCACAAAAGAGTTCTGGAAACATATCGCGAAACATCCAAAAAATCTATAACACAAACCAGTCATGAGATTGACATCAGTAAATCAAGTGACCATCAAATTTTGGGACTTTGTAAATGGAAAAGTTTCTTTCAAGCATTGGTACATGCTATCAATGAAGATAATCCGGATAAAAGAAAACAATTTTGCGAATGGTTTGTATACATTATTTTCGGGACAATCTGTATATAATAATATTAGCTTATCTTTTATAATATAACAATTAATAGAAATTTCTTTTATAGTTTGGTATATCAAGCCATGTTTATAGATTTTTTTTACTCCTTTAAATTTTCAAAGCTCCTGAGCGTTTTGCACTGAGATTTTATGTTTGTTTAACCCTTAAATGCATAGTGATGCATATCTATATCACTTTTTATTTAACACTTAGCAACCATTATATTTATATAGAGAAATTAATCTTGTAAAAGTACACAAAAAATGCTACTAAATAAAATTAAAAATCTATGTTAAAATTTTTGGTGTTTAATCTTTAATATAAGAATAAAAAAAAACAATTCTAAAAGAATAATTCATGCATTTAAGGGTTAAGTTTTACAAAATAAAAAATTATATAAAATAATGTATTTAGATTCATACTTATTAAAATAATTGCTAATTTGCAATATTTTAGTTTTTACTTGTATTTCAGATGTGCAACATAAGAAAATGTTGACTTATTATACGAAAAATATATCTCTTAATTTTTTTTTCATTATTTTTCCTGTGTAAGAAACCTTTCTGAAAATCATATATAATTTTTCGAAATAAAATAAAAAATCATGCATTAAAGGGTTAAGGTTTACAGGAAAGCTCTCCTAACTGCAGGAATATTTTTCTTTATATTTAAGTACTTACTTTTGTGAAATTTTCTTTATGTCTAGTTTTTCCGATAAAGAACATTATCGTTATATGATGACTTAACAAAATGTTGTTTTGTGAAATATTTTTCAAAAATATGGAATTGAGAAAATAATTTTCACAATTACTGCCACACAATTTGTTCGCAGTATTAACAGCTATGTGTAATTTTGGTAAAATATTGCTCTCACATAGCTAAAATATACTGAGGATATTTTTATCCAAGTGTCAAAATACTCGAAGTTAATATAAAGAAACCATTGACTAAATGTCACCTAAAGTTCATAATATATAGAGCGAAATTTAGTATAAAATTTATAGAAGTTTATTTACAACAAATTTCTGACATTTTGGCAGAAACTTTAATAATTACATTTGAAAATAAAAAGAAATCGCACATGAAACACTTATTAAGAAACCATTAGTAGAAATAAGAGTTTTATTCAGGTAAAGTTAATGCACATATTAGTCAAAGTGTAATTTTAAATTCTTCGGAAGTCAAAAGTAACCGTTAAAGTACCTTTTTGGAGGAAGCTTTATAAATACAAAAAGGAAACATAAAAAAGGATATGAATAATATTTAATCTTCATATATAAAGAAAGGTAAAAGAAAGTTAATTTTAAATCTAACTCCTTCATATTAATAAGAAATGTAAATGAGAAACCAAAAAAAGGTTTAACTCTATGATGCAAATTAATTGCAAAATATGTAATACAAGTTTACTGAAATTGTGAATATACATAAGATTACATGATCGGGCATATCCCAAGTAGCACAAAAATAGTTGGATCAATTTCGGATATTTGTCAGGCAACTTTGTCTCACAGTAAGAAATTTCCGTCTTGCCATCCCATTGGCCAAAGAACCGTTTGCTTACAATGACCAACAATCCGTTGTGATTGGGATGACAGTCATTTTAAAAGGAAAATATTAAATTCTTTTCTCTTTAGATAACGTTAACATTTTTTTTTTCAAATTACATTTGTAATAAAATAAATAGCTTAATAAACACTGTTTATGAAAACATAAAATTTCAAGTACGAGTTCAAATTTACAATAAACATTATTTCGTCTTAAAACTAATCAAATCAATTATTTTTGCATTAAGATGTATGGTTGAAATGGAAGCGTACTAAAATAATAAAAAAAGATTGTTCCAATGTTTCTACTTCAAACATTCTTTTAGTTAAATCTGTTAGAGTTGAATGTGGATAATTTTTGAGGTTCTTTAACAGAGATGTAAAAAGACTAACATGATTATAAAATATTTGAAGACCTCTTAAATTGGGAATAAACCAGTTAAGTTTCTGTACATACTAAATCTTAAACATATGAAAATTATAAACTCGGTTATCTTCAAAATTGGCTCGTACAATGTTTTAGCGCAACATTTTATTCTAATGCTATCATTGGATCAGGACGATTTGCTGAACAGCTATCTCAACTGATATAAATTTCGTTAATTCGACCATCAGAAATAACAGCGACACAGGCATGCAACCAAACAAATAAAACGATTTTCTTTAAATTGATATATAATATGAATTTGTTTTAGATGAAGGGAATGAGATAATATTTGTGTCCGGGAAAACTCATGTTTTTTATAATTCGCATTTCCCCCCCCCCCCCCTCAAAAATGACCTGCGCGATTTTATTAAAATTAATATATAATATAAATCTGTTTGAGATAAAGCGAATAACATAACACTTATTTGCAGAAAAAGTGTTGTTTGTTATGTAATCGGTATGAAAAATGAGACTATATTATTTTGCCATTCTATGGGAATTTACCGCAAATGCGCAAGAAGTTATTAATGTATTCCTGCGCATGCTTTCTTTTTACTCACTTTTGGGAACAGCTAGATATCCAAACACTAGCTGAGCGGTTAAGACCGCTACTCGCGATATCTCGGGTTCAAACCGCAGTGATGCCTTTTGATTTTTTTAATGAGTTCTTTTATAATTTTTTATTGCCAATTAGATCATTAAATAAAATGTAAGACTTTTTAAATTGTTATCAAGTTAAACAAAATTAAATTGCAATTCTAACTAAGCTAAATAAAATAAAACTTTTAAATAAATTTCAATAACAAAATATGCCTTTTCCTGCAGCTGGTAAATGTGGCGCCATCTATATATATGGATAGAAACCTAAACTCTAACATTTCATATAGAATACAAATATGTACATTTAACATTTTTTAAATAACGATAACCGGAAAATGTTATTCAATATTATTTCACAATCCTTTAGATATTTTGAGAGTGTTACTATCACACAGCAAATATATCTAGTGCATTGATTTTATTAACTCTTAAATGTAATTGAGTTAAAAATCTTTATCTAAATTTATTAAATGAAGTTTGTTCTATGCTTTCAAATATTTTGTAATTATGTATCTTATCTCCACATGAAAATTAAAAATCTCAGATCAACTGTTTCAGAAAGTATTTTCACATTTAATTATGTATATATATATATTATGTATGTATATACAGTCTCTTTTTTTGTCTGATGTATGTTTTTTATACCTGTTAAAAAAAAAAAAAAAAAAAAAAAAAAAAAAAAAAAAATCTAAAATCTAAAATACTTTCCAAATAGTATTAAATTCAAACATTTTCCTCAGGGAAGGTGTGTGTGTGTGTGTTAAAAAAAGGTGCAGAAATTACTTTTCCTATATTAAGGAGTATAAAAAATTTTATGTAATTTAAAATAAAAATCTCTTGAAATTGTTCCAATTATTTATTAAGGTTATTAACTAACTGCCATATTTATTTTTTATCTATGTTAAAAATATCATACCTTAGACTAGGTATTTCTTTTTCCTTTTGAGAAATGATGCAAATTAAAATCATTAAAAAATTGCTGTTTAATGTTTTGCATAATAATTCAAAATTATTTTCTGACTAGCGAAATAATAAGTCTTTTTGTCAAATTGTCTTCTATTCAATAATATGATTTAGTATATGATAGTAAGTAAAATATTTTTTTTTTCAATTTTTATAGAATTAGCCTATAATATATACATTTATTGTTACAAATGCAATGCAACTTTAATATTTTCCTGCTCCATGCTGAAATATTTAAAATTTGGGATGCAATTCTAATATTTTTCAAAAAGGCATTTTTCAGTTCAAATTTTTGTATTTTAAATATTATTTTAAATTGTAGTTTACATAATCACTTTGTACAAAAATCAAATGATAATGCCTATTTTAATTAACAAAATTAAAAATCATAAAATGATGCATTATTATTTTTTTAACGTTTAGTGAGAAAAGCTTTTTAATGTACAAATTTTATGATTAAATCTTATTAAAAAATGTGGCTATTCTGATAGAAATTTATGTTTGTTGCTATGAACTTAAATTAAAAAATAAAAAAACAAAACCTATATCTTTATCAATCATCTGTTTTTTTTTTTTTTTCATTCATATTTATTGTAATTATGGTACACTTTTTTGAGACGCAAAAAGAAAATAATAAAATACTCAATGGCAGTTGATGGCGCCATCCATAATCGAAAATCGAAACCCCATCCGATCGATCACGTGATCGGCAGTCTGGGTACAATAGCGCCACAAAACGAGTATTACTTTCGGGGTCAAATTCTGTGATGAAAAGCCTATCTTCGTTGTTCTCCTGTGCTTAATATGTTATTGTATTTTAAATAAATAGGTTTAAAGAGTAATATTTCTTAATATTTTTCTTAAGAAAGTAAACTTTTTGCATAGCAAAATTTAATAAGTTTTCTATATCTGTGAAACGGACAATAAAAAAAAACCCATTTTGCATAATACTTCCATATCTAAGTAAAAAGTTCTTAAAAAAATCAAAGAGTACAGCACTATTTACAACTGAAGTATGAGGTATGCTTTTTTGACCGGGTGGGGGTGAGGGGAGAATTAAAGGTGAACGGAAATCACAATTATGAGTTCTTATCGTTGGTCTTTTTTTTTTTTTTCTTTTCGTTATTAACCTAAAAAAAGTAATTATATCAATTCAAAAAACCCTTAACGGGTTAAAAGTTTGTGACGCAGCACTTTATCTTATTGCTATAAGAATTTTAAATCTGGAACTTAAAAATAATGATATCAAATTTTAAGTGACGCTATATTTTTTATTTTTGTTTTATTTATAATTGCATGTGTAAGAATTATGCTAAATTTAAAAGGACGTATAAAAATTTATTCCTTGATGCTTTATCATTCACATGTTTCATAAATTCAAAATATGAGTTTTAAAAGATATGATATCAAAATTTAAGTGACGCCATGATGTAGCTTTAAACAATTTGTTTTAAAATTCAATTTTAATTATTTTTGGTTTGGCTAAATATATTTACACATCTAACCAAACCTCTAAATTTTCCAATACGCAGTTAAAATATCACTTTCACTGAACCTATACAATGCACTATAATGTATTTATATGAATAAATTGATTTATCTTTTGTGCCACGCTATCAAAAATCAAAAGTAAAATTTTTGTAAACGATTTCTTTGCGTCATAATATCCATTTGCAGACATTTCGCTTAGTTTGGATACAATGACGCAAAGAAATCATTTACATAAATTTTACTTTTGATTTTGGATAGCGTGGCACAAAAGATAAATCAATTTATTCATATAAATACATTACAGTGCATTGTATAGGTTCAGTGAAACTGATATTTTTAACTGTGTATTGGAAAATTAAAAGTTTTGGTTAGATATGTAAATATATTTAGCCAAACCGAAAACAATTAAAATTGAATTTTAAAACAAATTGTTTAAAGCTACATCAAGGCGTCACTTAAATTTTGATATCATATCTTTTAAAACTCATATTTTGAATTTATGAAAGATGTGAATGATAAAGCATCAAGGAATAAATTTTTATACATCCTTTTAAATTTAACATAATTTTTACACATGCAATTATAAATAAAACAAAAATAAAAATATGAAATAAATAATATAGCGTCACTTAAAATTTATATCATTATTTTTAAGTTCCATATTTCAAATTCTTATAGCAATAACATAAAGTGCTGCGTCACAAACTTTTAGCCTGTTAAGGGTTTTTTGAATTGATATTATATACACATTTAAATAAATACTTTATATTTATATATATTTTTATAATTTCATGTATTTCTATTTTATATATTTATTTTATATGTGAAATTAAAATATAACATTATATTATAAACATTTATGTTATATACAGCTTAAAACATACAAAAATGCACAAAAGTATATTTACGTAATATTACATCTGCATAAAAATATCGTTTATAAAAACCCGAAAGATTATAAATTTAAAAAAATTATAAAAAAATATATTATATAACTTATCCACCAGTAGCATTCAAGTAATAAAAAAGCAATCTCAAATGTTGAAGATCGCAACAACCGCATTGAAACATTTATTGCCAAAAAGGCTCACTAAAAAAACAGAACAATTTATGGAACTCTTCTCAATAAATTATTTTATTTACACTGTTAAAACACTAGCACTTCCCAATCTTAAAATAGTTCCGAGTACTTAACTCTTAAATTTGAAAAACGCATGTACACATTTTTTTTTTAGTATATACAGGGACTCAAAAATAAGTATGTATAGAAACACACATACACTATAAGAAAAAAAAGCGAAATTACAGAGAACCGACAAATCACCATTTTGAATTGCGAAGAACTACAACTTTTGGAGTAAAGAACAACGAATTTACTACTTTAATTCTTGTGTATGAGCCGCCCCGTGATTTGAACCCGAATTCTCTAGGTGGGAGATCAGAATTGTACTAACTGTTTTTTAAGAGCAGTTGCCAGCTGTTTCCAAATGACACCTTTTATGAATCAGCGACGGAAGATCGCTAACAGCAGAGATGAATTTTCCCTTTCTTAAATGTTCTAATTTCTAATAAAACATTTTTTAAACTAAATTTTCTTCTTTAACATTTCTAATGAAATTGTAAATAAATTTGAAAAGTGTGTATTATAAATTAAAAATTATAACAAATATAGACATATCTTTAAATAAAAGCTTGGAAATCCCTACAGTAAATTCGGTATATGAAAAAGGTTTATCAGAAAACTCATATTTTTGAGCACATAGGATTTAAACTTGAATATTAAGACTTTAAAATACAAAATATATGTATTCATTTCTGCATACATTTATAAATCAAGTATAAGTACATACAACTTCAAAATATCATGTACTCGTTTCTGAATTAATTGTACTTAAAAAAATCGAGTACAAATAAATTTTCATTTTTAAGTAGATTAATGCTCCTTTTTGAAGCAATTGTACTTAAAAAATATGAGTACATATAAATGCTCATTTTTAAGAAGATTATTTTTAACAATGTACTTCTTTTTGAAACAATTGTACTTAAAAAATACGAATACATGTAAGTTCTCATTTTTAAGTAAATTATTTTTGAGAGTGTAGCCGCAATAAAAGATATCACAAAAATAGTTAGAAAATGGATTGTTAAAAGAAAAAAAAAACATTACATCAACATTTTATTTTATTATATTTATATTTTTACAATATATATATATTATTATATTTATACAAAACTTATTACGCTACGCATATTGCCCGAGAGTTCGGGACTTGGTCTGTGGTACAATAATAATAATATAGACAGCCGAAGTTCACGGCTGAAATTTGAATTAAAATACGAATTAATATCTGTTTGTTCGACGTGGCGTCTCTCTTACAAGATTTAGAAGAAAAAAAATTGTTTTTGATCGAACATTTGCTTTAAAATCATGTATGATTGTATCCTTTGTATTACAGGAAACGTTATGATTTTATTCTCATTAAAGTTAAAAAAATTTGAAAATGTCTGCAGAAAAAAATATTGTTAAATTAGTATAATGTATGTTTTTTTCTACACTAGACATCTTTGAGCAGTTTAGGCTTTAAGGCAACCCAGTGAGACATATGTGTATCGTGTAGGTATGCGTGTATCTCTACCACTACTATAGTGAGATAATATCGCAGGGTGTATTCAAACATGTTAGTAATGATGCCTTCCTGACACTAGATGAAATGCCTATTTGTTTATTGAAAGTTGAATATCTGTTATATAACACATTTGTAGTGGAATGTGTACATGTGGATTAATTTTAATGGTATACATACAATACAGTCATATACAATACTTCACTATTTCTGAAAACTAGCAACCTCTCAAATTAGTCAAACTAAGCTAAGATGAATGTAGTTAGGCAACCTATTTAATACTGATTTCAGTTTATGAAAATTGTCCTTTTTACGACTGGCTTTCTATTCTGTAAATGCTTTAAAAGAATAGCTCAATTGAGACAGTTCGATAGGTTGAGAGCAATTTGAATAAATCTACTCCTTTTAACTCTAATATGATATCTGTACTAACGCAAGTGCTGTGTTAGTTTGTGCAGTATTTTTACTCAGCTGTATGAAGTTTCAATATTGTTTTCTTGAAATTATTGTTAATTCAATTCACTAATGAGCATTAAACAACCCATATTGCATCTAAAATGTTTAGCAGCTTAAAAATTATAGTTCATTTGATATAAGAAAAAAAAATAAAGCACTATTTTAATTTTCAAAAGTGTTTTAATTAAAAACATATTAATGATCAACTCAACTTTAAGAAGTTTGATGCCAAGACCATTATTTTACTTCATATTTAATTTCAACATGGCAAAAATTGTGGAAATGCCAAAATTTCATCCATTTTTAAAAATTAAAGCCTTGTTTAAAGGCTTCTAAAAATAAATTTACGTTTATATTTGATCATTCAACAACTTTAATAAATCATACTTTAAAGTTTTTCCCAAATAGTGCAAGTACAATACTAGAAGTTTAAATACATATTTGCGGATTTCAAAAGCATCGTCACTCTCAATAACATATATCGTATCATTAAATGTAGTCTTATCTGCTGTATGACTCAATATTAGTGTCTTCTTCAACACAGACAAAGTGCTCTGACACTTTTAACATTACATTTAACACGCTTATTTTTCTTATTTTCAAGATAGCGCAATAAAGTTTTGTAATTTAAAAGAAATGAGATATGACAACTAGAATAAAGCGAAAAAATACGCATTGGCGCTCGTATTGAGATTTGAAAAATAGAAGTTGACAAAAAATATGTATACAGTACAAAATGTGTTATGAGTCATATTTTTCTTTTTTTAGGTAGATTTCGTAAGAAATACTACCTAGTACATTCTGCCCTATGTTGGAATTTCTGAAAAAAATTTCCAGATCTACGCGATCATGACCACACAAAACCACACCCCGTTCAAAACTTTATATTATATAGATAGATTTATCTATCTACTTATAATAACATCTCAGTGCAAGAAGCTGTCGGTAACCATGCCGGTGCGAATCACTCTGGTCTGTCAATTAACCGTAGCTAAACACCATATTAGGCTTAATGAAAAACATATCCTAACATGTGACAGCTAAATGATAATTTTTTCTACTTGAAATCATGTCAGTTCAGCATATTTTCACGTAAATATGTGTATCATATCCATTTATAATGTATTAAGTTCTAAATTAAAATTAAGCTATTATAAACATAGAAATCAGATCTAAACAAACGATACTGTTGCCATTCAGATTCAAATTCCGGCAAATCTAAAAACAAATGAATGACTCTTTGAACGCTTCATTAAAAAAAAAAATCCGGTTAACGCCGATGCTCGTCTTAAAATATTTGTAAAAGTATTATTAAAACCTTTAAATATTTTAACTTTGTTTAAAACCTTCAAAAACTATCCAACTAAGTTCTAAATTCAAAGGCCAAATCAACAACAACAACAAGCTCTAAATTAAAAATACCGGATAACTATCGCCATCTGGTGGAAAAAATGTATAACTTTCACTCTAGGAAGGTCCGTGGAAGCACACTGCATTGCATGTATTTTTTATTTATTCTGAATGATTATTGCTTTGCACAATTTCAGATTTCCTGTGGTTTTGTTTTCTGTCTTATATGACAAAGTAAAAATTATCCGAATTTGAATATCTAAAAACTTTCAAATACATTTAACAACAAATAATTATTTCAATGGCTCTTTAGCATTATTTAAAGGGAAATTAAAGGGACATTTTTTTCGGTACCGAAGACTGCGAGCAGCGCCTCTGTAGGCCGTTTTAATTCCCAATAAATTAGGAGCTTTTGTTTCTTCTAATTCTTTTGGCGTCAACTTTCTGTTGTAATCGTACTTTTTTTTACAATGCATTTTGAAGGTATTGCAAATAAAATTAATATTTCTTATCGGTACAATATATTTTAATTATCTTGCAGATAAAATTATGCATTTTAACATAGTTTGTAGCGAGAAAAAAGTCACGCTAAACAACAAATTTTTTAATGTAGAGGGAACCCAAACAAGCATTTTCGTCATAGAATGTGTAGCTGGAAATCGTGCGTTTAAGCGCTGGTGACTAAATTGTAGTTTACATAATTCCTTTGTTCTAATCATAAAAAATCAAAGGATAATACTTTTTGATTTTACAAAATGCATGAGCCATCATTTTTTTTTTAACTATTGTTTTGAAGATTTATCCTTCACTTTCCGTAATTTCTGACGGAGATTATATACTAGTCTATATATATATTTTATATCACTTTTTTATGGACACGATAACTTCTATAATTCTGTAAGTTCGTTGAGTGGCAAAATCGGACAAAAGAGGTGGAACTGGGGAGCGTTTCTTGTGAAATTCGAATCAGTTTAAAGTTATTATGACTACTAGGAAAAGGGCAAAAAATTTATGTTGGACAGATTTTTGATATAATTAAAAATGGGCTCAATGAACAAACAAAATAGGGTATTAAGAAGAAAAAAAAAATCACAAATTCGTCAATTCACAATATATTAAATCCACTTTAATTTATTATAAATAATCTTATCTACAACTTTTATATTGACAAATTTTTGATAAAACTAACTCTCACATCGAAAAAAAATAGAAGGAGCTGAAGAAGAAAAAAATTCATAACTTCGTCCATTCACAAGATTCGCTTAAAAATTCCGCTTAAATTTGTGATAAATCGTCTTAATATTATCTACTACTTTTATATTGACAAGTTTTTAGATAGGACGAACACTTACATATACAAAATAGGGGTTGCAGAAACAATTATCCTATTAACACGATTATGTAAATCGAGTTCTTACAGAAAATGAAATTAAAAACTCGTCAATAGCGGCCAGATAAAACTGTTAAACTGGATTTATCTTTTATTTTGATATAGTTTTTGTTGGTGAAATTCGTACTTAAATTCCAAATCTGCCTGTGCCTGTAGGTCGAGTTGTCGGGGTTTGTTATTCTTATTTTACCTACTATAATTTTCGTGTTATTTCAAATTTTATTTCTGGGGAAATACATGAATTTCAATCTGTATTTTATCAAATCTTTCGTATTTATTTAATTATGTTGTGAATATGGTGACTTGTGGAGAACAAAAAGCATAGTTATAAGTCTTATGCTATTGAAAAAAGGAAAGAAAACAAACATCTTGCCTACTTTGTAATGTACTTAATAATGTCTACTTTAAAAGAAATTCGTCTGTAACATTTTTTTAAAAAGAAGTTCTCAAAATTTCACTTTATCTTCTAAAAACAAATCCTTTCTATCCCCACCGAATTTAAGGCTTTGGAAAAGGATTTTTAGATGTAAGGTAAGGTTTAACTTTTATGGTTTTATAATTTTTTTCTGTAATAAAAGGAATGATATGAAATTCAATTTTTGTGTACTTGTATGAAAAGTTAGTAAAAAAAAATAATAATCTTGTATAATTCCCACTAATAGTTAGAATGTTATTTTCTCGATAGAGGAGTAAAAATATATAGCACATTTACAGCTATATCTTAGGTATAAGAGGCCCATTTTTACACTTAAATTGCGATTTAAAATACGGTCGATCTTTTATAACGAAGGAAGAGAATGTTATTTGTTCACATTTCTTTTAGTATCTCTTATGTTTACGTGATATATGTTACATTTTATTTCGTATTTCATTTAAAAATTCATGAAACGAAAGAAAAGAAATTAATTTTGCATTATTTCTTAATATATTGTATATTTCGGCGTATAACACACAATTTTGAAACGAGAAAATTAATGAAGATTTAAAGGTGCGTGTTTTTTGCCGGGTATCAAAATGAAAGTTTAAAAATTAAATAACATAAATCAGATTTCTATAACTACAGTAAACTCCCGACTATCCGGCCCAGTAAAAAGACAACGAATGTTGAAAGTGACCGAGACAGGCAGGTTCCCGTCCGTAGGAAAGTGCTAACTCACGATAGGAAAGAGCAAGAAGGGATTGAAGAATGCAATAGCAGAGACAGACAGGAAGAGAGAGGGGCGGTTAGGCTTGATAACCTGTTTCGTCAGTTGTGCAACGGATTTTAACAAGTGTGAGCGTTATTTCCCTCTTATTCCGGTTACTTTTGCGTATAGTCTTTTGGTGTGCTTCGAGTCTATTTATTGAACATTAATGAAATGGGTGATAAACGAAAGAAACTATGAGTTAGCAGTAGGAAGCGACGCCAGCTAATATGATCTGCTTGCGTAAAGGGAGGGATATTGCGTCGCCGAAGAGAGCTAACACGGAGAAGCAGTCATCTATCAAGGACTTTCTCAAAAACTAAAAACTAAGTTTTGACTCTTATCTTACACGGAAAAAACTGTTTTGTTGAAATGACTAAATTTTGGTTCATATAGCTCTATCCAAATATTTTGGTTGGAATGATTAAATTTTTGTTAGATTAACCAAATTATTTTGTTAATTCAACAAATCGTTTGATTAGTCTACACAAAATTTGGTCATTCCAACCAAAATATTTGGATGGAGCTATATGAACCAAAATTTAGTCATTTCAACAAAACAGTTTTTTCCGTGTATGCATAATTTTTATATTTGTGCAATCATTTATTAATAAACAGTAAAATAATATTTACTCATTTTTTTACGAATTAGGCTTACGTTTGACGTTAATGTTTTGCTTATTTTGAAACTGTATGTACTGAATATATAAAATTTATCTTAAAATGTGTAACATTCGTTTTTAAAATTATGGGGAGGAGGCAAGTAGGAAGTGAGTAAATATTTTTAGAACTCCGTTCTGTCCGGACAACCCTTCCGCCACATTAGGCCGGATAGTCGGGAGTTTACTTATATTAATCCTTTCCCTTTTTTTCTCTTGTGTGGCAACGCTCTAGCGTTGCCTGTTGTACCGCGTAAATCAGGTCTCCAAATGCTCTGGGCACCACTAATTTCTTATAGTTTGTTTCACCATCTTTAATCGCAGATAATTATGACATTAGATGAAAATTACTTTAAAATTCTGGTGCTCAGAGCGTTTGAAGCCCCCATTTTCTCGAGACATCTTCGCAACACCACTTGTCACTACCTTTACTTCAGGTTTAAACTTCGGCTACCACAAATTAAAACTGAAAAAATAATTTCGTATTTAATTCTACATTAGGAGAGTAAACTTTAATTTTACTTTCTTTACTTTATATATATATATATATATATATATACTGTTATTTATAACAATTACGATCATTACACCGTTACTCTGTAACAAAAGAAAAAAAAATATATGGATCCTGAAAATCGCCTTTGTTTTACTGTGACATAATATCTGTCACTTTCTTTGCTGACCTACCCTTACAAGCTTTGTCCGACAGCTTGTTTCTCTTATCTCCTTTAACTGTGCTTATATATTCTTAAACTTAAATTATTTACTTTTATTTCTTTAATTAATTTCTCTTTTAATTCTATACTAGTAATGTTTTTCACTATTTTACATTTATAATATTACTTTCCCTTAAAAATACTTTTACACTTTTAAACTTTTATTTTTAATAAAATTATTACGTAATATTTATACTACAGTTAGACTTTCTTATCCCAATGGCTCATTAATTTGTAATACATTCATCATTAGACTGGGCGTAAAGTTGACGCCAACTCGGAAGCCCCTCAAAATGTTAACATTTTAAGTCACTGTTCTAATAAGAATGAGCTACAAATGTTATAGTCTAGAATTAGTTGTTGCAGAATGGGATCGTTATTTCTAAACAATAATTTTCAAACACTGGATAGGGTTAGGGAACAACATATGAAGACAAGATTGTTTTATTAAAGGTGACTACGATTCCAATCGGTTTATGTTGATTCAAGAAGATAGGCTTGGCAGTTGCGTTTGTCCTCAATTTGCATTTGCTAATTTTCTTTATATTTGTACTAGTTATTATACTTTTTAATACTCTTTACGATATTTTCATGTTACGTATGTCATGAAGGTTTCTTTTCAAAAAGGGTATGTGCGTAATACGTCTAATATCCCTAAAAATAGAAAAATCAAATCTAAAATTGTAAGTGCGTGTTATGCGACGGAGCGCATTAACCCTTTATGTAATGAATTATGAATTCATGAAAATTTTATCTGCTAAAGCATTTTTCATGAATTGTTTAAACTACATTAGAAGATTTACATAATCATTTAATAAATTTAGAAGGGTTTTAGAAGGATTAATTAAATTTGAACTTTTAGGGATTTTATGCGTAATTTATAACCCCACTCAAATCTTTTATTTCAAATGCTTTTCTTAGTATTTTGTAGAATAAGGAAATTTTCAAATATAATGTCCTTACAATAAAAATATAGAAATATTTCCGAATTGAAAAACTCCCCCCACCCTCCACCAACGCCAAGAAAACTGAAAAGATGCAAAGTCAAAAGAAATCATCTTTTTAAAAATATTATTGTTTTGTGTAACCAATAATACTCTTGGAAAAAGATGAAGTAATGTATCTATAACTCATTCTAAACTGAATTACAACTAATCGATGCATTAAATGACTTTTATAACAACTTATTTCAATGGTACTTATATGTACCGTCAGTAGATAAAAGTTTATATGCCATAATATACGGTAATGTAAGTAATTTGCTATAAATCTTTTTATTTTTAAGTTAGATTTTGCGATTATTATCATTACATTTTTCTATCGATAATAGAAGAAATTATTGCAATCAATTTTTTTTTTCGTCTTCCGGTTTCCGACGGATTTACGTGTTCAGGCATCAAATATCTGACACATTTTTACAAAATGCCCATGTGTGTGTATTTGTGTGGATCATCTTTGTATCATTGAAAGTTTTGCGTACAGTTTCATATTATATATGTTTCTGGATACTACCAGCAGGTCAAAAATGAAATTGGCAATGCTCCCGCATATAGAGAAAAATTAGCGATAGCGATTTTTTTTTTCATCCTCGAAAAGTTTTGACGTTATGGATAGAATTGAACAAAACACTCTCTATATATTTTTTTAACTATGGACTTCAGGTCCCAGTTAAAAATGGGGTTATTCCGTCTCGGAAGGGGGCGTAATGGTTGCGATTTTTGTAAGATTGCTCCGATTTTAGGTTGTTTAAATAAAGAATATATGAATATTTTTCGGCGAAATTTTATACGTAGATGTAATGTAATAATAAGTTCTCAATATAAGTTAAACCCGAAGGTTTAATTTTGGTTAATACCTGTACTGTATAGTACTTTTATTTATTACCACTTTTTCTCAGGTATTATTTCAAAACATGGGGTCCTTTATATATGTCTGTGTTATATGCTTATCTCTAAATATAGTCATAAAAAGTTTTTTTATTCATCATTTGTAAATACATTTACTGTTGTTTTTCAACAAAAACTTCTTCTACAATTTGCCTATAAAAACAGTATTCTGCGTTGGTATAATAAAATATCCAAGTTTTACTTTAATTTCTAAAAATACTTTCTTCTTAAAATCATTCGGTCCCCCCATGGTCAAATCCCCATGGTTTGAAATAATACCTGAGAAAAGTTGGTAATAAATAAAAAGTATAAAAAGTATAATAAAGTATAATAATAAGTGGTTTTGATAAAATTTTAGAAAAAAAAATTGCCTGAACGTAACGCTGTGATTGAGAATTATGCTTAATTTTTGAGACGGCTCACAGTGTAAGATTTTGCAGATCTAGCGGGGAAAAAATTCCAAAAATCGACTTGCAGTAATTTCACTTTTAGATGTTTCAAATAACATCTAACACATTCGAGAAAAAAAATTTACAGTGATAGCAGCCTAACTCCACAAGAACACCATCAAAAATTCGGTTGAAAACCAAATTTTTTTCAACCTTTTTAGAATGGCGATTCTGTAGTTGTAATTGCCATTGATATTTTTTAGCTAAAAACATACTTATTTTGTAAATATTTTTTAATGATAGTATGGAATCTTTGCAACAATGCAGATGCTTTGTATCTTACTGTTACAATAGTTATTTAGAAGTGTTATATTTCAAAAATATTTTTTTAAGTCAATATAAAAATTATTTGAAAATTTAATAGCATATGATAAATTTTAAAAAGCTGCCAAAAATTTTGTACACAATTGTACATTGTAATATAGTTTTTTTTTTGTAATTATGCATGCATATAGATATAGAATAAATCAGTTTCAGCTGCCACTATTTGCAACTCTTGAATATAAGTATTTTTTTATCAGGTATGGAAGTGTAAATTTCGAAACGAGAATTATATGAGATTTTAAAAAATTATGTTACTAGACATGAATCAACCCCCGTTAATTCTAAAAATATCCTGATAGATTATTTATTATACAAATATAATCTTCAACATTGCTCATCTGTTATGTTAGAACACATTAAGCGGCTGATCCATTCATTTATAATTGGCAGTAATCAAAGATGGAGAAACTGATATCACTTAAAGAACGTTTTTTGAAGTAAGATAAAAGATGGACAGATTCGAACATTAACAATAAATATATTTACAGGACAGAAGTAATAATTACTACCAGAAAAAGGCTGGACAACCAAACAAATATTTTTATTTAAGTGGCCTGAAATCAAAAGACAAAAGCTGCATTATTCCCGGAGCACAAATCAATAACCACGCACCATGTGTTTAAAGCTGAGACAATCTAGAAATAAAGGATGCTATGGATGTGTTAAAAATATATCTGAAAGCCCCTAAAGAGCAACGACATTTTAAAAATCGTTCAAAAAACAGGATACTCGTCATATAAAAAAGGGCTGTAATGAAGAAAATCAAAATTTTATAGTGGGTAAATCCACAGCCGTCATCTATTTCTTACTCTAGATCTAGAAAGTTTAAGTTCATCATGAAAACTGATCAGTCAATAACAGAAGAATTTAAAATTGTCAGAAATTAAATCTTTACAGCTCCTGCACTAGCTGTAGTAGAATTCAATGTTCAGGCGTATGTCATAGAGCACAAATTTGAAGACATGGTGGTAGATAGCACAATGTGCAGCATTCTATCTTCAAATAAAAGAACTTAAAAATGCAATGTCTGTAACGGAAAATTCAAGGTGGTGAATAACTTAAAAATGATCCGAAAATATACGAATAATATTCACAAATTTTCTTGGAGCTTATCGACATAACATGCACAATTAAGATTTATGGAATGCCTCTTACATATTGATTGTAGATTTGATGTAAAGAAATAGCAGTTCCGAAAACCTGAAGAAAAATTAAGTATCGCAGAAAGAAAAAAAATATAATTGAAAGATTTAGACTTAAAAGAGAATTATTATTAAAAACTCCAAAACAAGGTGAAGATAATATTAATGTAGGAAATAGAAAAAGGAAGATTTTTTTTAAGGATGCTGCAGTGGTCGCTAGCAATATATCTGCCTTTAAGCATTCCAAATCATGACATTAACATCTCAATAAAAGACACAAAGAGGTTTAAACACATAAAAGTTACAGGAATTAAAAAAAAAGTTCTAAACTTATTATAGAAGTTTGATGAATAATGCGCTTTCCGAAATTATTTTTATAATAAAACCTTCTTCAAGCGACCATGAAGAAACGGAATTTGTTTCATTCTCTTTAAAGGAATTGGTCGCTCATGGAAGGAGTGTAACTAAGATGGTCTCTGAAAGGAGGTAAAATTAGTATTTAGCGTATCGGAATAAATTTCGTTCTATGAAAAAAATTATCGTTCAGGGAGGTGGTCGCTTAATGGAGGTGGTCGCACAGGGAGGTTTCACTGTATTTTTTCATAATACATAACCATTTTATCTCTATTAAGATCAATTTTATTACTTTAATATCGGTAATTTTCATAAATTGAATTTTCACCCGCTAGATTCCTGAAATCTTACGCTGTGCGGCGAAGTAGCTATTGAAAAAAAAAAATCTACTGAATCTGGCAATGGTCCAATATAGGTTTAATTTACATATTTGTAATAAGCTCAGTTTTTCACGTTTATTGATATATTATCCTTTGGTTAGACTCCGTAACTTCATCTTTCCTCACCCACCCTCCACACTCTGATGTTGAAACATTTATAAACAATAATTTTCAAATGTGATTTAAGAAAATGCACGAATGAGATCGAATAAAGATTTTGGAGTTGGCACAAGTGAATAGTATTTTTTTCTTTACTTTTTTGCTATTTCACATTGTTAAATTTTGGTATCAGTCTTATACAAAGGAGCGTCTTATGCACTGGAAAACATCGTAAATTTAATTTCAGATTACGTTACTTCATAAATTTAATTAGAGAACATTTCAGAGATATTTTAAGATAAAACAATTAATTTCCATATTTAGATAACTCGATTTTTGTTATTTGTTAAAAATATATTACATATAATTTAGTACAATATCATCAAACAAAACACATTAATAATAATTAAAAAACGTTTATCTTTATAAAAAAAATGTTTTACACGAAATTAATTAAAATAAAGTAATCTTCTTAAGGATAAAATAAATAAAATTTTTAAAAAGCAGGTTTTTTGATTAAAAATGATCTTCAGTTTTGTATAGTAGTAAATGCAGTTTATTTAAATTATTTCAGACCTTTTAACCTGTCACGTATACGTTTTGCAGTGCAATGTATATTTGAAATATTACATTAGTTCATTATTTGAAAAATAATGTACAGTCGTGGGAAAAAAAGTAAACGCCCCTACTAACTCCTCAACAAATTATCGTAGATAAAAGTGACTGGTACCGAATGATTGGAAATAAAGTCTACTTTTAAATGACGTATATAAAATTTGCTTAGGGGGACATCTACATATTAAAACGAACCATAACTTTGTTTTTTTCAATAGCAGTACACAATTCTGACAGCATAAATAAACTCTACACACTTCAATTAGCCTAAAAACAAATTTTTATGCAATTCATACGATACGTTTCCGAGAAATTGATTATTTTAAAACAAGCGTATTTTAAGGGCTGTATCCAAATTGAAGTTCGGTACTCGATTGTTAACCGAGAGAGCTCTCTTCTTGATCAAGGCACCTTAAGCAGTCAATTAAGCCTGTTAGATTACTGGATAGCATAAGAAATTTCAAAATATTTAGTCACTTCTATCATAGACGGCCCCATAAACCATCATTTTGCCGTTTTTTAAGCATAATTTGAAAACTACTTGGTAGAAAAATGTGAAATTTTGGATTTCCATAAAGCAGGACTTAATAAATCTGAATCCATCAAAAAAATTGTAGGTTGCAATTCATAATTTTTTTTAATATTAATTTCATAATTCATAATTCATATCAGAATAAAAATTGCAAATTTAACGTATTTATGTTTGGGTATATTAGTATTATAGTGACACAAAAAATTAGCACATTAGGAGCCTAATTTCGGGAGATATAAATAAAAATATGAAAATGTAATTTAACATTAGAAGCACTAAATTTTGAATGTTTATAATTCAAAAACTTATCATTCAAATGACTTGAAATTTAGTGTCTAGGCATAGTTTGAACCAAAGATCTGAAATATCTCGTTAAAAATAGGTATTGCCATTGAAAAAAATGAAGTTTGGATTTTTTTATATGTAGATGGCCCCCTAAGCAAATTTTATATACGTCATTTAAAAGTAGACTTTATTTCCAACCGTTCGGTATCAGTAACTTTCGTCCTCAATAATTTGTTAAGGAGTTAGTAGGGGTGTTTACTTTTTTTTCCACGACTGTACATATATGTTCTATTTTTAAGAGGGAAAATTATAATCCAGGAATATGCAACACCAGAAGACTATTTACACTTTCTTGACTAAGCACACCACTAAAATTTTCAACGTAATTTTACCTAGTGCAACTATTTGAAATTTAACTATATATCAATAATGAAAAAAAAAGTGTTATTGTAAGGTTTACAACGCATCAGAACTATACAAGTATAAAACGACCAAATTATTGTACATTTATAATCGCAAAAATATTATTGATTTTATAAAATTAAATAAAAATTTTCTGATTCCAAGAAAAGTGAACCTAAAAGTTACAAATGAGGTTAAATGTATAAAAACCTCAATTTTTCCAAGTACTGTGTTACATGATTGAAAAAATAGTGCATATTTTTTTAAAAACAATGTTTAACAATAATTTAAATAAAATAATGAATATCGGGTTATTATTTTTGAAGTAGAAGTGATCAAATTCTTCTTTTCAAATCGACGTTAAAGTAGCCTGAAATTAACTACAGAAGAACCTCTTTTATCCGAAACTCTTTTAACAAAAACGCTCGGTTAACCGAAATCCCTTTTGAATTCTATATCCCATATAGTGTGCAAATCCATTTTGAAAGATTTTTTTTTTTTTTAACTATCATATTTCTTGTGTGCAAGCGGTCCTTTCCGAACGAGGGGCATATATAAAATAAATACTTTCGATCCCCTTTCTTAGACTTCCTTTGAATTTATCTATTTATCTTGAGCTCCGTAAGCTGCGGAATGGAAACAAGAAAACGACAAAATTAGCAATTCTGAAGCTTTTGAATGTTTTGCAAAAGGTTTGGCATGGCTGGAGCAGCATAAAGACCGTGACACTGGTAAACTAATAATATTTTTAAAAAATCTGTGATAGAGTTCCAAAGCAAAGGCAATCGAAGCTGCGAGAAGCAAAACATTTTTTTAAACCCTTTTGATACATGTAAAATGTACTTAATTTCAAAATTAAAATTAAGGTAATTTATTCTTGTTTCTATTTCTCTATTGCTTTATTTTTATTAAGCACTTGTTACCATAATCACGAATGTTGCACATATTTCTCCTTAATCTTAAAATTGAAGCATTCTCTGTTATCCAAAAATTTCGATTTTCAGAAAGATGGCCGGTCCCAAATATTTTGGATAATCAAGGTTCTACTGTATTTTAATTAAAGTAAACATATTTCGATGCATAAAGTTAACTAGAATATCATTATCATTTTCATCCGTATTCCACAGTTTTTCGGCCGTGTAGAAGAAAGTATATTTATCATTCGACATTAAAGAAAGGTATTAAATGCACATTTTCAAAGCATACTTAAACTGCAGTATAATTTAATTTATTTGTACGCATAATCCGCTTTTTGAATACCAGTAATTTTGAAGAAATTGTTTTGCGGAAGGTTTTTACATTTGCAACAAAAGCTCTCTTCTGTGCAGCTGAGTATTTGAAGGAAAATTTCGAAAAGACGTTTTTTCATAATAATAAATGAAAATCACTTATTATCATTAAAATAAAAATACATATTCTTAAAGTTATAAATAATGTGATAATTAAGTGATAACTAAAGTGATAACGTTCTTTAAATTTCTCTTTTCAAAATAATGGTTTCAAAAAATGGACAAAGTGGAAGAACTTTGTACTTAACCGTAAAAAAATAAGTTCACATAGAAATGTGTAGTTCTCAATATTATGCCGTTGAATGTTGCAGGAAATAAAAAAAAAAAAAAAAAAAAAAAAAAAAAAAAAAAAAAAAACAGGCAGTAATTTGTTTATCGAAATTATGTATTAGATATTGTAAAAATACATACATAAATCTTACAAAGCGGAGAAGTCCCCATACATATCCTTCTTTGTTGATTTTTGAAAAGTTAGTTATTTAAAAAGGCTAGAATTATTCTTCTGAAATTTAAGTGCCTAAATACTATTGATCTCATAAAAAATGTATATACAATAGTAAATGTTGAAATAAATTTAAATATTTAATTGAATGTTATAATACTTTCCTGGTAATAATTTTTAAATAATAGGAATATCTAAAATGTTCTATAAAAGATAGACATATTTTTTTATTTAAATAGTAAATTATGCAGTGATTAATATTAAAAAATTTACCCTTATTTCGGTGCTTCATGTGTAAAATGGTCTCGGCACAGTTCGGGCTGAAGGAGGTGATTAATTGTCAACTGTAATAAGATGTGAGGAAAATGAAACAGACTACATAAAAATGTTATTAAGAATTTTTATAGCACTAAAAGTAATCATTAAAATAATCATTTTAACAATTTAAAATTCAGAATTTTTTTTTTTCAATGCAGTTTCTATCATACGCGTGTAGTTTAAATGTTGTAGTATTTGTAATGTAGTTTAATTATCTATCGTACGTTTAAAATTTCTCTTAACATACCAAAAAATCCTAGTATTTCGTATTTTAAAGTATTTTTTTTTTTTTTAGAAATTTAAAAGTGCTTCATTTAAAATGTTAATTTTTTTTCTCATGGCTTCAGTAAAATAATAGTCACAGTTTCAAGTACAATAAAGTGCATTATGAAAAATTCTATCTGCATAGAAAATTAATATAAATTCCTTGAAAATTGCGTACTTATCATGGATTATTTGTAATAATAAAGTGCTTAAAATTCTATGATTTGATTAATTGAATTTAGCGAATACAAATATAGAATTCTAGTGGTAATAATTTTGTTCATTTTTTACTATGATAAATACAATTTACAAAAAAAAAAATTAACCTGAAGAAAGGCTAGCGAATTCAATTAATAAAATCATAGAATTTTGCGAAGAAAAATTTATTAGAAGCAAATATACAAAGTGTTCCCCAAAACATATGAACAGTAGTTCAAATGAACTTCAGTCGAATTTTAAATATTAATTTCCTTTATTTTTAAGTGATTATTATTATTTATATTATTATTATTATTATTATTTATATTTTTTATAAGTATAATATTTTTAATGTTTTATCTCTTTTGAAACTTGAGTGCTTAAACCGTCTTCTGCATCTGTTAAAATATACACAAAAGTAAATAATTGTAGCAATTTACCCACGTTCTTAAAAATTGAAAAGGATTTCAACATTGTAATGAAATTAGAAAATGTATCAAAATCTTTTGTAAAATAATAAGTATAAACATTACAGCTTTTAAAATTGCTACACAAACTGGGAGAATTAAATTTAAAACTTTTCTTATTTCTTTTTCGCCATTTCAAAATTTAAAGTACAGAAAGGGAAATATGTTATACCTCGAAAATTAAATTTAACACTAAAAACAGACAAAAAACTCAAATTTCCTTAAACTACGACACATATTCGTGTAAAGTGATTTCTTTTCTAGAATTTTTCTTTTAATTATAACAATTTATCTTCTGAAGAATCCGTCACGTTTTGCGATTAACTGAGATTAAATTTAAACTTAATTTCCTTAAAAAGGAATATCCTTTTTACTCTTTTCCCTTTAACACAATGCTTTACAATCTTCTTTTATTATGCTTTGAAAAATAAGGTAATTTGAAGAAAGGAAAAGTTCGAATTTCTTCAAAGTTTTTTTTTTTTTTTTTTTTTTTTTTTTTTTTTTTTTTTTTTTTTTTTTTTTTTTTAAGCTGAATGTAACAAGAAGTAAATATTATATGTTTTTCATTAATACAGGTCGGTCCTTTCTTCAGGTTAATTTTTTTTTTGTAAATTGTATTTATCATAGTAAAAAATGAACAAAATTATTACCACTAGAATTCTATATTTGTATATAAATATATTGCGATTTTGAAATGGAAATGTAACATTAAACTAATGAAGGATATTCTTATTACATGTGATAATTACATCCGGATATAGTAGATCAATGTTTTTCGTCGAAGTTTTTAATGATTACTCGTATTTGTAAAATATCGACAAATGGATGTGATTTCAAATATTCGAAAATCTTTAAATAATGATAGCATTGATAGCAATAATAGGAATAATAATAATAATAAATAAATAAATAAATAAACAAATAAATTTAACAGTTTTGAAGATAGTTATACAAATGTATACAATTTAATTTTTTTATTTCATTGTTCTTTTAAAAAGCTATAATAGAGAAATTGAAACTTTAAACACATGTATAACATTGAAATTTTAGGAAATAAATATAAAAAGTGTGTTTTATTTTAAATTGGAAATTATATGCCAGTGAAGTTATGTCTTTTCTATATTATTCTTTAATTGCAATGTGCAACCTTCTGGAGAATCCGTCATTCTTTACTCTAAACTAATATTACTTTGAAACATAATTTACTAAAAAAGAAATAGGTTCAGTTGGGCTAATTGTGAACATGGGGTATATCCTTCCCATGTGCATTGTGACACTAACTCTCGCGTGAGAGTATCTGATACTACAGTGGGGTAAAAACCAAATGTTTATATTCATATTTACAGAATAAGATCTCTTTCGTCGTTTCTCATTCATATGTTTAGTACCCATGCTTGCGATTATCAAATTTCTTAACAGTTCAAACGGACAAACATTTTGTTGTGCCTTCGAATATTCTTCCTTTCTATCAGATAAAATCAAGGTTAATCGTCGTTCTTAATCACTGGATGTTCATTTATAAAAGCTCTAACGTAATATCACGTAATTTTTGGACCAACTTATTTTCAAATCCCTACAGAACCATGCTCATAATTACATTACACTTTTTGTGATATAGGTATAATTATGATCAGGTGTTCTGTTTTATTCCATATTATGTTGTATTAAGCCTCATTATAAAGATAGAACTGGTGTACAAATTTTGATTTTCCTCTGGAACATTTGTTCCTTATAATAGGGACATACTAGTTCCTTTGGAAATAATTTCTATTAAAAATATATGGCGGCTGGGGCCCAATCTTAAGCTCGTTTGGAGAAAAATTTCGACGAAACTTAAAGACGAAATTTAAAAATATAAATTCAAAAGAAACCGGAAAATGCGAAGCATGCCTGATGTACACGACTGAATGCATAATGGAAACCACAATTCTTGTTTCGTTTGGATATATTTTCCTTTAAAAATATAAAGTTATACAAATTCAAAGGGATACGCTAGCGGCCGAGCATTAGGTTCGTTCCCAAGATTTTTGTTTAAAAATACAAAATCGCTAAACACAGGTTTTCGGTATATTTAAGGTTATTATCACGTGCTCGGGCAACGCCAGGCGTTTCAGTTAGTGGTAGAATAAAGTGCGCATGAATATGTTGTTTAACAAACATTGTGTATGAACTTGATACTTTCTTTTTGTATTATACTAATCCTATACAAAAATAGTTGCTCACAATTAGCGCATAGTGTTTGGGAGAAATTATGAACATCTGGGGTAATTGTGAACAGCCAATTTCAGGCACTTAATTAAGATATTACAGCACCAATAACAAATTGTAGCTCAATCATCGGAGTGAAACAGTGGCGCTTTGGCTGCTTTATAAGATTTTGCATGAAACACGTGCTCCTTAACACCTTAACGGTCGCTTAATATTTGGAAAAACCATAAGAAATGTGGCTATTTTTTTTATTCCAGAAATTGAATAATTATAAGGTTTCTATATAAAATATGCAATTAGTTCATTTTTAAGGCGGAAAAAAAAAGATGTTATAGAATATATTCACATTTGTGGAAAAGCCATCATGGAAGAATTCTGTGTTTTAATGTTTATTTTACACCATACAAATTAATGTGAATAAGATATAAATTTTTCACATGTTAGATCTTTATTTATCATCATCAAACAAATTTTTACAAATAATATTTGAAATAATATAATATACATTAAATTTTGATTATTAATAATTTTTTTGAGTGTGATATATTTCGAAATATGCAATACGATGTCCAACATCACAATCAGCGCCAAAAAGCAAACCCAAGCGCTAATATTCAAAGACTCCTAACGGAAATGCCAGTTAAATTTTTCTGGTTTCAGATTTTTTTTCAGCAGTAAATCTCCAGTCTGGAAATATGACGGGCACGAGAAATAACGAACGACACCTCAGTCCGTGATATTGAAGGGAGCGAGAATTAAGGGGTTAAGGTTGTCAGTAGTTGCGACTAGTAAAAATTGTTCACAATCACCCTGATTGACACTACTCTTTTTATATTTTTTAAAATTATTGAAATGCTTTAAAACCTTCTTTTATTATTTTTTTGTAGTCTGAAAAAAAAAAGAAAAAAGTTAAAAATTTCTTTTGAGTTTTAAAATTCTAAATTAAATACAGTTGGCTCTCTGTTTAACGACTTTCAAGAAACCTCGAAAAATCGTCCTTAAATATAGATAGTCCTTAAACAGAATTTGTGGAAAAATGATATTTGAAAAACATTTCTCTTTACAGTTTACATGGTTAGGACTTTCAATATATTTCTCAATATATTGGCGTGTTTAGAAATGCTTTATTTATTTATTTAAATTTATTTTATGTTTTCTTTCTTTCTTTTGTTTTTATTGATACAGATATACTACATCTTTTTATTGCACTAATACAAATTTCATTGATTATACTGCATACAAAAACAACATTACAGCATACAATGTTACTTAAAGTACAATAAAAATATTTATAATACATTTAATTGAACAAATTAAGTTTTTAAAAAATCAAAAAGTGTAGATTGTTTCAATGGGGGTCTAGTTTTAAGTACCCTTGCTTCAAACTTTTCAAGAAGGTTGAATGAGTCATCTACCATATTTGATAAAACAATGTACTGGCGAAGAATATCCAGGGCAGCATTTCATCTGAGTAAGAAGGAGGTGGTGTCTCGCTTTCTGTATCATCAGGTTCATCACCATCTTCTGCATCGGAAGTTGCATTTTCATTTGCGATGTCTTCATAAACTTCTGAAGGCTGTTGTTAAAACGTTTTCGTCACATGGGTAGAGTTCATTACTCTCTCTTCCTTTATCTGTACTCATCTGAATTGCAAGAAAACTTTTTTTTCTATCAGAGGAAGTTCCCTCGTTTAACATGTTTAAAGGGATCGGGAAAAAAAATCTACGTGAAAATCGTCGTTAAATAGAAACAATTTCGTCTTTAAATAGAGATTTTTTTACTTAAAGGAGCAGGGACCGCAAAATATCGTCCTTAAATAGAGATCGTCGTTAAGTAGAGGGACGTTAAACAGAGAGTCGACTGTATGTAATTTTTGTATTGTTTGCTTTCTTGTACGGTAAGAAAATACCGAGCTTAGGTCTCCTGAAAGTAAGTTTAATAACCAAAACATTTCATAAAGCATTCAGAAATCAAATACAGTTTTTGCATAAAGACTTTTAGTGTGTCTAAAAATAAAACTGTAAACTTAAAGAAACATATTTCTGGTAAATTGTGAAATTTATAGGCTTAAAATAAAAATAATTAAATGATAATTTACGTTAAGGTTTGTGGAAGTGTTTAAAAGGGCTCAACAATTCAAGAGTCTTCAATAAATAATTAAGCATAACCTTTTGAGTTTTTTAGATCATTATATGCATTTAGACACTTAAATTAAAAAATCTCTTATTAAGTTTTCTGTAATTAAAAATTTTAAACTAAAGAAAGGAAAACATGGTTGTTCTTTCCCATTAAGTTTCAGGCAAGAAACCTAAAAATAAAAAATGTCGTATATCCCACAACACATATTCGTGTCAAATATTTTCATTTCTGGGTTTTTTAATTATAATATTTTTTATACTCTGGAAATTTCGTCACTTTACGCACTTAAGCAAGATTACTATCCATTTTAATTTCCTAAAAAAGATACACTTTTCGTAGTTTTTCGATTTATTAAAATCTTTTAAAACACTTTTTTAATATGCTTAAATAAATTAAGTAATTTAAAGAAAGGGGAAAAAATTTCTTTTAAGTGCAAAAGAAAAGAAACTAGTAGTAACTGCGTTCACTTTTAAAGCAGGACCATGCATGACTTTAAAGTTTCTTCAAAAGTACATTTATATTCCAAAACTAAAATAAACTGTGGGAAGTAAAATTCAGTGTTTACATAAAATTATATTGTGAATTAAACATGAAAGGGGGATATTAAAAATAATGAAAGAATGTCTTGGTAAATTGTGTAATATCATAAAATGGCAGTTTTAAGTAACATTTATAATATTGATCTGAAATACACAAAATTCAAATGGCTTTACATATTTTAAACTCTTCAGCTAAAATTGAGCATAATATTAGCGCATTTCCAAGTCGTTATACTAATTTTGACAACTAAAAGTAAAAACTAGTAATTTCCTCAGCTAAAATTTTCAAAATAGAGAAAAGGAAACATGTTTGTTCTTCAAAATTAAATTTGAGACAAAGGCCTATAAAAAAAAAGATGCCTTGTAAATAATGTGATATATGCGTCTAATGTTGATTGTTTTCTCCTTTTCTCTAAATTGAAACGTTTTGTTTTCAGTGAATTTGTCAAGTTTAACTAATATTACTTCCAAACTTCAATCCATACAAAATGTTACTTTTTTTTTTTGCTTGATCAACATTTTTTAAAATTCAAAATTATGAATATGTACATCGGAATGTCTCTTTAAAACACTGATGATAAAGTTAAACTTTCATAGACTGCCATTTTTAATTTATAACAGATTCTTTCTGCAAAAACTACACTGTTAAAAATTTGCAGCATTCTGTCCAGTCATTTGACCGTTTTTGTCGAAAATGGTTACACAACCGTAATTTAACACTATTGTGACCATATTATTGGCCATTTTATGGTCAGAATATAGTTAAATTACGGTTATGAAACCGTTTTTTCAAAAAACGGTCGAATGACTGGACAGAATGCTGCAAATTTTTAACAGTGTACAGTTAAGCCGTAAATTCATTTGAAACGATTCAAAAGTTTGATTGTTCGCACAGTTGTAAGCAAAAGAAAAGACAGCAAATAAAATTGGAAGACAGATAAAGATGCAAACACCGGTACGGATATTAAAAAGAGCAATTACAAAGTCAAAACAATATTAAATATATTGAACCTTGAAGGGGGCCGTGTTTAATATCTCGCCTCACACACAAACAAAAAAACTATTTAGTTTGCGGAGAAACATATGAAGCAGCAAACGAATTGGTGTAATAATATTTTAAGTGATGAATAAAAGTTTCATTTTGATGTTTTGGATGGTATTAATTCATATTGTCATGACCTTAAAAAAGCGAAAGGTGTATTTCCTAACCATCTACTAGGTGAAGGCTCCCGAGTAGTTTTGACTGCATTTTCCTGAGGAGCTAAGATCGGAATTTCTTTTACCAAAGAATGGCAAAATACATATACCTATATTTACATCATAAAATTTCATTTGTTGTAACCGGATTTAAAAAAAAAAATGCCTTCTTAACTGTAATTTTCAATTTACAGTTATTCTTAACTGTAACTTTCAATAAGACAATACTGCAATTCATTCTGCAAAAGACACAAAGAAGGGGTTTAAAGATCATTACATTCCTACACTTGATTGGCCGGACAATAGCCCAGACCTAAATCACACGAAGAACATTTGGTGTATTATACACTGTAAAAAAAAACCACTGTAAAGCGTCTAGCCGAATAGGCATAGCAAAATGTCTCCAACGGCCGATGTTTGAAATAACATGTGTGGTAATAAGGCTCACCACGATAATAAAATATAAAGTGTTTTTAGCCACTGACCTTGAACTGTCCTTGAGATAATCGGGGTACTATTTTTCAAATACGTTTTTCTCAAAAAGTACAAAAGTTAAAAAAAATGAAACCAACGCCAATTATTGAAGAATATATTACTTCAACTTATTTTTTTTTCACATTTTTACACAAATTTTAACACAGAAAAATAATCAAAAATATTTTTTTAATTATTAATGTAGTAATTTTATATTTACACCAAACAAAAAATTACAGAATAATGCTCAAAGTATGTACTTTTAAGAAACAAAATTTCGTTAAAATCGAAGATGCGCTTTTTGAGTTATAACAAAAATAATGCTAGCAGCTTTCTAAAATATTCGTAAATTCCCCTGTTTATATTTGAAGAAATACGCTGCTATCAATACATTGGTCGATTCGTGTCATTTCCACTGGGGCAGGATGCGCAGTACGCCAAAATAAGAGAATGTTTCCATACATACCATTTCTATATAGGTTTGTTATGCGTTTGCTTTGCATTTGGCGTACCATGCATCATTCGCGTAATAATAGCAAGTCGGTGGTCTAGTCGATTGTGCAGGTTGAGCTGAATAGGAGCTGTAAATATATAAGGTTATCAACTTTTTGGCTATGTCGGTCCACCTCCCAACTTTCCGATATCCATAGTTGCCAGCCTCCCGAATTTTTTCAATCCAATATTTTTATTCTAAAATACTTGCTTTATACAATCGCACAATTTATGCAATTAAATAAAGCGTACGTTTTTGTAAGATTTTACTGGTATCCAAAAAATCGGGAGGTTGGCAACTATGGCATATCGTATTAATGATTGCTAGACTCCTCCCCCCTTCTCGCTAATAACATCGTTATCAGTGTCTAAAAATTCTTTTTATTTTTATATTTTTTTTCTTATTCTTTTCATACGTTTGTAATGGTATACAGATATGGTTGTACATTTTATATTCGCATATTTTACCGATTTAAATGAAGAGAAGAAATTCATAAAATATCACTGTTATATAAGAAATAACTTTATATCAAATAACATTTTAAAGAAATATTATTTAAAAGATTTTAATAATAGCTCTTTGTTACATAATGCACTGAACAGTAATATTGTCTTCTTGCGCTTCCTAATTGCACGCGGCTAAGGAGAATTTCTTGTAAACAAAACAGGTGGACAGCATTCTTCCCAATCTTTTGCTAGCAAAAATAACAAGTATCATTTCGAATCTAGTTTCTCTAACGATGAATTATGTAAACATATGGCAGAAGAATATTAATGACGAGCTTGTATTTTGGAATGAAATGATTTTATAACCATTCAATTGTTTTAATTATAAACTTGTATTTTCATAAAAATACGAAAACAGACTAAAAAATTTAAGATAACAGATGTAAAAAAAAAAAGTTAACAAAAAAGTAAATTTTGATTTGATTAAAAATGGTAAGATACCAAATGACAAACCTCCTCCCCCTACAGATATCCTCCGATGTCAAGTGCCAGACCTCTCCGCCCCCACACTCCCCCCTAAAGTGATATGTCATATATTATATATATATACACTGTACACTGTACAGCCCCTTAGCCTTCTTCGAGCAGAAAATATTGTTAGCCAAATGTTACCATTTTGTTTGTCAGTTCTTGATATTATTAGCGAGAAAGATAAACCGCCAAAGGACGCAAAAATAACAGAATATTTACAAACACGAATAAAACCTATAGAGAAGTGGTATGTATGGATACATTCTCTTATTTTGGCGCACTGCGCACCCTGTCCGAGTAGAAACGTCACGAATCGAGCAATGCATTGATAGCAGCGTATTTCTTCAAATACAAACAGGAAAAGTTACGAATATTTTAGCAAGTTGCTACATTTTTTTTTATTATAACTCAAAAAGCGCATCTTCGATTTTAACGAAATTTTTTTCTTAAAAGTACATACTTTGGGCATTATTGTGTGATTTTTTGGTTGGTGTAAATATAAAATTACTATATTAATAATTTTTTTAAAAATATTTTTGTTTATTTTTCTATGTTAAAATTTCTGTAAAAATGTGAAAATATATATAATGTGAAGTAATATATTCTTCAATAATTGGCGTTGGTTTCATTTTTTTTCACTTTTGTACCTTTTGAGAAAAACTTATTTGAAAAATAGTAGCGGCGGTGCATACTTCCCCGATTATCTCAAGGACAGTTCAAGGTCAGGGACTAAAAACGCTCTATATTTTATTCTCGTGGTGAGCCTTATTACCACACATGTTATTTCAAACATCAGCCGTGGGGGCCATTTTGCAATGCTTATCCGGCTAGACCCTTTGCCAGCACAAACTCGATCACAGTGAATGTGCTGTATCTTTCTTTAGTTTCCTGATTATATAAATATGAAAAATACAGTAGTTTCGTAAAATTAACAGCACAATGACGTATCACTTTAGGGGGGAGTGTTGGGGCGGAGAGGTCTGGCACTTCACATCGGAAGATATCTGCAGAAGGAGGAGGTTTGTCATTTGATATCTTATCATTTTTAATCAAATCAAAATTTACTTTTTTGTTAACCTTTTTTTTTTTTTTTACATCTGTTATCTTAAATTTTTTTAGCCTGTTTTCGTATTTTTATGAAATTATTTTTTACAATTTTTTTTCTTATTCTTTTTATATGTTTGCAATGGTATACAGATATAGTTGTACATTTTTTATTCGCATATTTTACCAATTTAAATTAAGAGAAGAAATTCATAAAATATCACTGTTATATAAGAAATAACTTTATATCAAATAACATTTTAAAGAAACTAGGGGGTCGTACCCGGGCTTCCCGGGTTAAAAAATATAGGTGAAAACATTTATTTTATTTTATTTTTTTATTGAAAACTAACAATTTTTTTTATATGCAATAAATTTTTTAGATTGACCACTTACATTAAAAACGCATTTTCCATATGAAAAATACGAATTACACAATCAAATACATTTTTGAAATTTATCAAAAGCAATATTTTCTTATTAGCCGCATGCTAAGAGTTATTTGCCAAGATTTCACTATTTATGGCATCCTTTTATATTCTGATAATTTCAGAGCTCATACATGTCTGGTAAATTTGTGTTTTATTTATGTTATTCTATTTATTTATTCATAGGGAAGTTTTTTTAATGGAAATTAGCCATAGGAAAATGATGAACTCTTTATTTTGTTTTAAGGGCAAACAGATTAATCTTTCGTAATCGAGCTCCGCGCAATATAGATAAATTAAAAAATATTTCATGCTTTAAAATTGTTTTTAAAACCATAGACAATCCGTAAACTGAGATGAACTTTGCAAACAAATTCCATTTGAAAAAAAAAATCCTATTTCGTGATCTAAAAATTTAAATTGTACGATTACAAATATGTTAGATTTGTGTGTTTTCAGTATTATTCTTTTATTTGTTTATAAAAGAAGTATTAATTTCGTTAATTTGTCTTTCACAAATATGTTATTTTGGTGGGTTTTTTAATATTATTCTTTTATTTGCTTATAAAGGAAGTATTAATTTCATTATGGAAAAATACTCAGAAACAAATGCTGAAAAATGTTTTTTGCTTTACGTGCAAAATGTTTATTATTTTATGTATTGAATCCGGCACGTGATAAGATAAACTTTTAAAAAATCATGCTTAAAAATTATTTTAGAAAATATAATACATCAGTCAATGAATACAGATTTTAAACAAATTGCATTTGAAAGTACATTTATTTCCCTACGCGACAAAAATTGAAAATGTATGATGGTCAGAAGATTGAAAAAATGCAGTAGCGAAAATTTCAAGACCGAAATTTGATCGTGAAGTATTGCCATTCGCAAAATGACGTCAGCGTTATGCACAGATACATTTGTTCTTGATAATATAGATGCATAATCAGTAAAATATAATAAAGATCAGTTATTAGGATGTGGTTATCAATTGAGGCTGTTATGCTTGGATTTCCGGAATGAAAGCAGCAATTTTCACCTTCTCAAAATTTGCATACGCACTTCTTATATCCATATTCATCATTTAAAAAAAAAATTGTATTTTGTTTGATTATTTAAAAATCATTTTAACTCAAAACTTGAAGTCAAGATTGCCAGCAACATCTTTTATGCGAACTGGCGCACCTTTTATTTGAGATTCTAATCTCAATTTTGAAGAGTAAAAATTTCCGTAATTTATGGTTTTCAGACGCATTTGTGTTAAAAGGCTTAGTTTTATCTAAGAAAATGATCGTTTACTTTTAAATATGACTTTATTTTCACTTAAATAAGCATTTCGCCTAGTGTCAGAAACTTAATATCAGTACACATGAAGAAGTAAAATCACTATAGAAAATTTATGAGGAAAAATGCGTGTTTTCAAAATCAGTATGTCATTTGTCATTTTCAGTTATTATGCCCCTAATATAATATTCTGTTCCTAATGGGATTTTGCGCCACTAAACCCTATACAACAATTTTTATCAACAATTTTGATTTTTTATCAGAAAATAGCATGAATAAAGTTTAAAATACCTCATCATTTCTCTCTTGTCTGCAGCAATGAAAGCTATCTAATTTTCATCATTTTGAAGAAATTTCATAAAATGTTTTTAAAATTAAAATATAAAAGTGGGGATATTAAGAAAAAAACAAATAGTGCGACCACAACATACAAAGGAAGAGCTTTCAGTTTAAATATATATATATTAGTAAAATTGGTTCAGTAGTAAGATGAGGGCAGATGACTAAAAAACACACTTGTGTTTTAAATATATAGATTATATAAAATTAGGAAAAATTAAATTAAGCAAATTATGTTATTTTGATAAAATTATAGTAGAATGTCCTAAAGAATAGCAATAAAATTTTATTATTCGAGAGAATTTTCGACAAAAACTTCAGGAACACGATATTATTTTAAACCACGAATTATTTGTTTGCTTGTCTAACTCGGCGAAGCAAATCCATCCAGGCGAGAATCATCAATTTTTGTAATATAAATCGTTATTATTTGCATGTCACCTCTATTTTATAAAGACACTCTACATTTTTGTAAAACATTGCGTTTATCAGTGTGTGCTTTCGATTACATTATTTTCAAAAGTGAAGCATTTTCACCTGTGAAGAATTTCAAAGCAGCTGGGCTGTGAAAATGACGCACTTCTACAAAACATAATTCAGGTTTAAGAATTAATATACACGTTTTTTTTATAACATAATTCAGGTTTAAGAATTAATATACACGTTTTTTTTATAAAATGACGTCATTTGCATCCGCTAAAGCAATCTACTTTTACAACCCAGTCTTAAACTTCGTCTATAGAAAAGTGTGCATTTCACGTCATTATCACGGAATAACAGACAATATTCTTGACATAGCCCATATTTTATTTTCAACTATTTATTTAGGTTTTATTAGAAAATGACAACAAAAAGATACAGTATCTCCTATTTTCAACTATTTTCCGTTTCTGCTTTCAATGACTTTCAATAGAAATGCGGTACTTTTGTTGCCACGATAAGAAAAATGGTATTAAAAACTGCAAAAAAATTAATATCTCAAAAATTAATTGAGATACAGCTTTCAAACAAATTGCATTTAAAAGAGCATTTTTGTCCTTATACGACGTTGTAAAAATTTAAAATGTACGATGTTTAGAAGTTTAAAAATTTGCAGTAGAGAAAATTGTAAAACCAAAATTTCATTTCAAACTTCAAAGTGTTACCATTCGCAAAATGACGTATGCGTTACGCACAGATATGTTTGTCCTTTATAATATAGATATTATTTAAAAGTTTTTAATAATAGCTCTTTTTTACATAATGCATTGAACAGTAATATTGTCTTCTTGTGCTTCCTAATTGCACGCGGTTAAGGAGAATTTCTTGTGAACAAAACAGGTGGACAGCATTCTTCACCATCTTTTGCTAGCAAAAATAACAAGTATCATGCCAGCACAAACTGCTGGCGTCCGAATTGCCAGCACATCGTGCTGTTAATTTTACGCAACTACTGTATTTTTCATATTTATATAATCAGGAAACTAAAGAAAGATACGCACATTCACAGTGATCGAGTTTGTGCGCGAGATGAACAGTACTCTGTACTCTAAAAATGTCGTTTTTTTTTTTTTTTTTTTTTTTTTTTTTTTTTTTTTTTTTTTTTTACAGTGTAGTACCCAATATCTACGGTAAACTTGGTAAAATGGCCCAGAATATTTCGAAACCAGAATAAAAATCAATCACTTGCGAAACATGGCGTGTTTTGTCACGTCCTCAAGTTCGAAAACTTGTAAATTTAATGCCACAAATCTGCAATGAAATTATTAAACAAAAAGGAAGCACCACAACTGACATGCAATATTTTGATAATATAAAAAGATCTGTTGCGGTCTTATCATTTTGCTCCTAGTGCTTATGCAGTGAAAAAGCAATAAATTATAATGTGATAATAATTATTATTTTAAAATATTTTATTTATGTTTACATTATCTGGGAGCACGGCAGTGCGTCCGCCAAGTTCGCACAAGCCGTAAGCTACCTTTTCCTGAACCATTTCGGCATACTTTTCACCCCCTCATAACTCCGGTTTAGAGAGAGATATAGAAATTTTTCTTTTATACACATGTTCGTGTGGTCAAACTGAACTAAGGTTCCACGATTTCATGTTTCTATATTTAGTAGTTTTCGAAATAATAAATTCCGAAAAAGCGCTTTTTTGTCACTGACTCACTTCGCATCATCAAATAACTAAGGTACTTCTAAAAGTCGTAGAATCATGAAATTTCACAAGTAAGTCGGGTTTGTAGCACAATTAACCAGAAAAATCTGAATACACAGAATTTCCGCCTCTAAACCCTTCAAACAGGGGGTGTTCATTTGGCCGTAAACAGTTCCTTAACACATTCAATTGTGCCAATGTTGGTTGCCAAAACTCTATTACAGAGTTTTGAAGAGAATCACGTGTTTTTAACCAGAATAACATTTTATATATATGCTTTTCCAAAGATGTTTGTTAAGTCGAAAAAATGAATATACCTAAAAATTTTAATCAGTATAGGTTATGATATATTTACGATATTAAAACAATAAAACATTTAACAAAATATAAACCGCAATTCGGTACGTTTCCGATGTAGTTGCCTTGGCGAAATACAGAAAATAGCCTTGACGAGAAAAGAAATTTGATAATAACGTATTTTCTGGCAACCTATTTACTGTGTCATATACACAAGCAATTTTTTCCATTATGTATACAATTTACTTAATGTAAGGAACCCGTTTATTTATTTTTATATACCAACATAAATAATTTGTATATAAAAAATAATATTTTATACATGTATAAATAAAATGTTTATATGTATATAAATACCATAAATAACATAAAAATTCAACAGGTTTGTTTTCATAGTTTTTTATATCATTTGGCAACATATCTCAGTTTCTGAAGTCCGTATTGCGCCAAGATTTCAAAAAAAAAAAAAAAAAAAAAAAAAATGCAAAGGTCCCTATAGTGGAAAAATATCCTAATTCCATATGAAAATTTAAAAATCTCCTTTTAATTAAATGAAATGTGTAACTAATAAATTGCCTTTAACGATGTGCGACAGATGCGGCGTCCGAAGTCCGCTTCTAATGTTATTATATTGTATTATTAGCCTGCTTACTGTTAATTTATTGTTAATTTTAAATCTGTAAAGAAAGATTATAGTTATAGATAAGATATGTTGGTCGCCAAAACTCGATTACAGAAAATTAGTCTGAGTTATAAAGGTGTAACATGATTTCAAGCTGAATGAATTTTTATATATTTTTACAAAAATCTTAATAAGTCAAATCTTTCAGTTTATCTGTCCATCTTTCTATCTTTTACTTCCTGAAAACAAATCTGGTACTTGTTAGTTATCCCGTCGACCAAATTACTGTCGCCAAATTGTAAGATTAAATGCCAATAATGATTGATCATAAATGCCACATTCACTTGACTAACACGTGTTTACGTCATCAAGTGATTTTTATTTCGACGTTTTATTAGTATTTTTATTAATGTTATACTACTTTAATTGTTCTTTCATTATTTAAAATAAAAATTTATGTTAATTTGTACAATTTGGCGAGTGGTTTGGCAATTTATATAATTTGGCGAAATTGGTCGACTGGATAACTAACAAGTACCACAAATTTTATTAAAGACCGGGAGGGGCCTGCATAGATCATCACCTCATCGAGTTAACGGCTGAAATTTTAGGATTAGTTAAATATCAATTAGCGTATTGAAATGTAACTGGTCTGCCAAGTCATATCTTTCTGGAAACCACCTACAGACCCGATTTTACGGGTTAATTGGTGGATTTTCCATTGTGTTTTCCTGCACCCATTCCTCCATGTTTCCAAACTTTTGGATGCAGGAAAATACAATAGTAAACCTATCAGTTAACCACTAAAATTAGGTCTTCAGGTGGTTTCTAGTAAGATATGACTTAACAGACTAGTTGCATTTAAATATGCTAATCTAATTTTAACTAATCCTAAAATATCAGCTGTAAACTCGGTGAGGTGATGGTGTGTGCAGACGCTTCCCGGTCTATTATAAATGACGGAATTCTAATCTCAATAGCACTCTGGTCAATCTGGCAATTATCCCTACTATTTATGGAGCACTATTCCTTTAAGTGCGTTTTAGTGATCTTAATGAACTTTTGCATATACATATAATACGTAATACATTTGATTCATATATATTATAGGTATGTGCATAATACATAATACATATGCATCATTATGACGTCAGAATAAACACAACATTTTTCGTCGCCAGATTTGAGAATTGACATGGTATATTACCAACTTTGGCGACACTTCGCTAAATGTCGCCAAGCTTGGCAAATATTTGACGCTAGTGGCTATTTTTCAATGAGTTAATTATTAATGCGAGCCATCTATTTTTATTTTTCCGCATATCATCTGAATAGTTAAATAATATAACGTACTAATATTTCCAAAGTGTTAATAGTTTCGTCACTGCCCAAAACCTCTGCTATTGTTATTATATTGTACTGTTATTATACTTACTGTGACTATGTTGTTAATCTTTACACCGCTAAAACTTCTGTATTATATAAAGAGAATTTACGGAAACTATTAAAGCATTGAAATTGCCAGTTCTCCTTATGATTATTATAATTCTATAATATGTAACCTGTTAATCGATATGTGCGTTAGAATGAATCTTCTATAATCCGGTTCCTCGCATTTTATTTTTCACGTTTCGAATAAATTAGCTAAAATCTTAAAACTATGGCACATTGACTAATTCTTCAACACGATCGGGTGAGAAGAATGATAGATTTTCGAATGGATCATGGCAGTGAGCCGGTAGACCTTCTATTCTTCCGTAATCGAGTCTATTGAAAAGGTTAACGTGAAACAAAATGATATTAACATCCATATAGTTTAATGCAACTGCAGATATTGTCAAAGGATTTCATAAGAACCATTTCACTTGTACCCATTCGTATCAGTTAAAATACAACAATTGGCAGTGAGCCCAATTAGAAAATATTACTTAAAAGGATTAAAAATTTCCGCATTAGAGAACGAATCGTAACTGCTAAGGAAGCATGCATAAGTGAGTTAAGAGATATTTGTCACGAAAGATGAAATACATAACAACACAAAATATATGATGTGCTTCCATGATCGTAAAGAGTTCTTGATTTCTCTATCAAAAGCTTCCTACTTTGTGAAAGAATGGACAAGTAAATTAAATTATGAATAACAGTAACATGATGCAACGTTTAACATGGAATTAATACGATAAATACAGCTTTCTAGAGGCGGCTAGTACTTTAATATAAAAAGAAATAAAGTATAAATTTGTAAAGCTCAATAAAATAAATTTAGGTATTTTTATGTTAGCCGGGCGCAAGTGGCAAATCGCCAAACACTGTTCCCAACTCCATTGTTTATATTGCATTCATTTCTTTTAAAGATATATACTTTTCAGTCATCTCATTTAAAATAGATGAATTTCCCTCATTTTATTTAATAGAATATTTCACATAGAAATAAATAAATAATTAAATAAGAAATAATAACATAAACCAAAATATTTTATTTGAAAATCAAAGGATTGTTTCTAATTTACACATGTGAAAAATGAAAACTGCTATTGGCGAAAAAACAAAAGGCTAATGAGGAGATTTACTCCACGCTAATATAAAAGTATCGAAATTTAAGTTTCTTCATATTAATATAGTTTAGAATAATAAACTTGAAAAAACATACAAAAAGTAGTGATATCCCAACAAAAAGTTTTCGGTAAAAAAAAAAAGCGCCAAGTTCTCCTTAATGTTTCGGTCAGAAAAAGTAGTGATATCTGAAGTTCGCACAAGTTAAAAGCCAAACATCCCAAATCTTTCATTGAAAATGGCTTCTTGCGACTTGGCCGTTAATGCCTTCGAGAGAGTTTTTCAAAATTTAAAATATGTACAAATGAGCTGCATGCCAACTACTATTGATTATTATTTGATTATTTTAGGCATTTTGTGGCACAGAGTACAGAAATAAAATACACATTTGAAAAAAGCATTTAAACAACTTCAGTCTATTTAAATGCTTAGAAGTTAAAAATAATAAAATACATGTATTCAGGAGATAATATCCCTAATTGCTAAAACATAATTAGTATCAGCTTTTAACAGTTTATAAATCGAATACCTCTTAATGTGTGCAAACAAACTATAATAAATGTTCAAACGAAAAAAATCTCTTTCGTCAATACACAAGATTTCAATATTATACAATAAAATATAATGTAACATATTGTGAGATTTGAAGTAAGTAAATTTTGTTTTATTTCTTGGGTTTTACGTTAATGACTTTAGCTTTAGACCGTACAGAATGGCAATTAAACCACAAGTGGACTAAATGATCTGTAATCAAAACTAATGTTTGTTGAAGATGAATGGTAGTTCTCAGAAATCTTGTACTTATAATGTCTTTATGTGAATTTGCCTCTTTGCATTCTAATATTACTTTTATATTTAAATAATTCATAAATGCGTAATTTCCAATCATTAATTTTGAATTGCTGTAGAAGGCATTAACGGCCAAGTCGCAGGAAGCCATTTTCAATGAAAGATTTGGGATGTTTGGCTTTTAACTTGTGCGAACTTCAGATATCACTACTTTTTCTGGCCGAAACATTAATGAGAACTTGGCGCTTTTTTTTTTTTTACCGAAAACTTTTTGTTGGGATCTATTTATTTTAAAACGTTTTCTGTTTACTTAAAAGACGACATAAAATAATACTACAGACGTTATAAGTTTTAAATATACATTTTATTTGAATATATATTTTAAACTTGTAACAAATGTAGTATTATTACCTCTCATCTATGAAGTACTCAGAAAACGTTTTAAAATTCGTATTTTGTAATTTGTAAATGAATCCAGTTGTAAAATTATTGCATTTAGTCTTATGAATCTTATTGTCTATTTAGTTTTATAAACACAAATTATGTGGTTTATATGTAGATTAATAGGACTATGTTTATTATAATGTCAATTAAATGATCGTTCCTATCGTTTTGCACACCACTATATAGGATTGAAGTGTAATACAAATAAAATGAGTAAACAATATTAAGGAATCTGTCTTAAAAGGATAAACGTCACGTCCACCCAACCTTCCCGGTGACAGAATATAGGTGAAAATCTGTTTTGTAATTAAAAATTCCAATAGAGTTTTTTCTTTAGATTTAATACATTCTTTTAGGTATCCCATAAACAACACGAATATAATTTGATGCATAAAATAACAATTATAAATTCAAATCAAGTTCTGAACTTTATTAAAAGCTATTCTTTTGTATTGGCCTTATTCCAGGAGTTAGCAATCGAAGAAATCACCAAAGATTTCGCTATTTGATTATGATAATTTTAGCGGTTTAAATGCATAGCTCAATTACGCCTTAAATTTCTATTTTATTTCTATTTTATCATTTTATTTTTTTATTGGTGAAATTTTAATTTCGTTATGAAATATAAGCAATAAACAAAGGCTGACATATTTATATTATTTTATCTACAAGTGGATTTATCTTTCGTAATCGTCTCCACGCGATTGATATGAATTTTTATAAAATCATGCTTTTAAAATCATTTAAAAAAATAAAAATAAATTAAATTGCGATGCAGATTTCCAATAAATTACAATAAAGTTATTTTAAAAATGCATTTCAAAGAACTTTTTTTTCATTCGATTTTATAAAAATTAAAGATGTGCACTGTTTAGAAGTTAAATAAATGCATTAAAAGCGATTATTTGTTAATTGCTTAATGGCAACGCCCGAATAAAATGCATTACATTGGTAATTCTGTAAAAGTCCTTAAATCGAGTTTATTTACATTTGGCTATTTCGCTGCAGTTATAGTGTTTCAAAACATCATTAAAAAATGACCGTAAAGGATTTCGACGAATGCTTGAAAGTGAAGAAGAAGCCGAATTAAGAAGAGAAAATCGAAATAGATTGGATCGAGAGAGCCGCCAAACACAGAACATAAGCGATCACCAAAAGAGGCTTAATAACTATCACATGCACGAATGAATTGCTTCTGAATTCCAAATTACTCATTCAAACGTTCCAGAGCATAAATGTGGAACTTTAAATGAAATGTGCAATTTCAGCCCACTGTATTGGAAATGCGAATTAAACAGCAGCAAGAATTTTACATAATGTTGTCATGACGGTAAAGTCATTTTGTCTCCCTTATCACAAACTCCCGATTTGAAAAAAAGATTTGTTGTGTGAAAATTCACGTGAAGCCAAAAACTATAGAGAGCATATCCGGCAGTATAACGCCGCTTTATCATTTGCCTCAATGGCGGCAGAAATCAAATTGCCTTCTGGAGCAGGGCCATACTGCTTTCGGATACATGGTCAGATATATCACAGGATTTCTCCTTTGTTCACTAATGATAACAGGAATCCCTGCTATGAACAGCTTTTTCCCTGACCGTTTCATTTTTTAAACATAACTGTTATACTTTTGAAATATTAGCATAAGTAAATTTATAGTATAAATAAATAAATAAAAGTTTTCAGTATAAATAAATATACTAAAAGTCATTTTTATACAAGGTGTCCGCTATCAACGGTGTCCAATTACTAATTCCTAAACCGTTAGTCATACACATATAGTTTCAAGTACAAAAATGTTTTAAATCAGGTAAAGAAGTATTTTAAAAGAGATTTGGATCAATAAAAACAATTCTTAAAAAAGTGCGAAATTTAAATTATTATGCGGTTACCCGGTCATATAAGTTATATTTAGTAAAATTTTTCTTTTACTAAAACTCTGACAAGTAATACAAAAAAGTCCCGTTATTCTACGATTAAAATTGACCGAGCAATAGCTGTTTAAATTTGGAGCATATTTTTTGCTGCAAATTGAGGATCAATCACAAATTTAGTCGAAATATAATTTCGTCAACTGTATTAAAAAAATGGTTGAGAGTAAAATTAACATTGCAATATAAATTTGAAATCATTAATCAGTCTGACATATTAATGCAAAATATACAATTTGTAATAAACATTTAAGAAGAAAGAAAAAAACAGATTTTTTGTTAAATAAAATTATGCTTTATTAACAGCCTCAATTCTTTACATAATTTAACCCAACAATCGCAGTCTAGTATTATTTAATCTAAAACTTTTTCTTGAACATCTTGGTGATTATCTATCCGAAATTTTTTGTGTTATCCTGTAAAAAAAGTATAAACAGTAACCACCGAAAATCATAATAATATTATATTGTTATCGGATTTGCGCCAGTATGTAAAATGTAATCTTGATCGGATATTTGAAAGTGAGTTAAAGTTCCAGTACAAATTTTGAACTGGAAAAACATACATACGATCGTTGAAGTAACATAAAAACTTATAAAAATAACATAAATTTGTTAAAAGAAATCATAAAAGAAACAGTCTCAAATCCTGACACAATAAAACATATGTTGTTTTAGCCAATCTGAAACGTAATGTTACGTAAATGTTAACGTAATCGTAATACTTGTAGGATTTTTTTGAAAGCGCAGATACACACGAAATAAGATCTTCGAATACTTTAAGCACTTGGTATGTGACTTCTCAAAGCCAAGCCGAACTCATTTATTTTCAGAGCAGAAAAGTGGCATAAGTCATACATATTTAAAGTTTCATAACTCACTCAATTTTAGTGTTATATGAATGGGACTTTTTTGTCTCACTGGTCACTCTAATAGGAAAATTTTAGTAAATATAACTTATAGGGCCGTGTCACCGTATAAAAATTTAAATTTCTTAATTTTTTAAGAAATGTTGTTATTGAACCAAATCGCATTTAAAATATTTCTTTACCTGATTTAAAACATTTTTGTAATTGGAACTATATGTCTATGACTAACGGTTTAGAAATTAGCCATTGGACACCGTTGAGAGCGGACACAATGTATAAAGTCCACTCCACTGTTATATTTTTCAATCACAGTGTACCCGGGCAACGCCGGGTAGGTCAGCTAGAATATATTTATTTCATGAAAATTTCTTGGAAAACCTCTGTCAAGAATACAAACAGTAATAATTATCTGTAGCTATATAGAGTTAGAAATGGTTTCAAGTTAACAAAATCACAAAGTGATAGTCCCCTCTTTTCAGTTAAAAAATATTTCGTTGCAAAAGTGGTTTGAATCATGGTACCTAAATTGAAAATTCTTGTAGACCTCAAAATATTTTATGGTTTTTTACTTTAGCGCAAAAGTTTTAACAACGTGTGTTATCAAGGTTGGATTCTGCGAAGATTACTTTTCAAACTTAATTTCCTACAACAATCTTCTTTTTACATCTTTTAGGGTTTATCACAATGTTAAATTACCTGTTTTCATTAAGTTTTGAAAAAAAAAAACTAAATTACTTCCGAAAAAGAAAATTTAACTGAAGTTACGATAATATCCGTAATGCCGGACTATTCAGAATAGCTATATATTTTTTTATTTGATTCATGCTGAAAATATTAAACGTTTTAATAGAATATTCCTTAATGGGCGAATGTTAAAGGTAAGCTCATTTATAAAAGCAATATAATCATTATTTGTTTGTTTAGGGAGATAGTTAAAATAACACTTTAAAATTGAACACCGTGAGAAGAAATTATTTTATAAATAGTAACTACAGTTTATCTAAAATATATATTGTTTAATACAAAAATTAATATGTAGTAAATATTACAATCGTAATACGGTTGTCATAACAATAAAAATATTCTTTAAAATTTAAAATCAAGTGCCAATTCAGTAATTAATCTAAATTGAAATTTTTCATTTTTAAAATACAAAAGTTTTACTTATTCTAAATGAAAAATTATAATAATAATGTTTAAACTACTCAACTTCTAATATTTAAAACGCAGCTACAAATGTTTAAAAGTAAATGGTTACATTTTTTAATATTTAAGGTTACAAAATGGCCATGATTTTACAATGCGACTATGGAGATTTTGGCAATTCATCTTCCAAAAGCTAATGTTTATTTGTATTAAAGTCTGAACCTTTGTAAATATTCTCCGTTAGCTTCATGGCCATATCCCTATCTTTATGGGACAGCTGGACCAGGTATGTCTATGTTCCTTACACGTTAGTTTTTGTTACTATGCGGTATCAGGTCCGATTTGAGAAAGTGTAAAAAAACTTTAAAAAATTAAAACAAGCAGATCATGTAAATTATATATCAACTAAAGAGCATTGTAAGGGAAACCTTTGCTGTGAAGGTGGCTAAAAAAGCACCAAATATGAAATTATTAGATTTATTTATACAAAAACATGAGTATTAAGTAAGTACATATTCACTTTAGTATATGTAAGAAGTATAAATTTTACATGGGTTTTTTAGGTGGAAAAGTAAACAGAATAATTCTATGAACAAACGGGTACGTAAAAACTTAAGTATATAATTCTCTTTTCTATTTACCTCAATGAAAGTTCGCTAAGTCAAATAAATCTATGGAGCTTGTAACAATGTTTTTATATCGAACAGAACTATTTTTTAATGATTTCGTTAATTTTTTGAATATCACACTTTGTCTTATGTACAGTGGCGGTCAAAAGTGTCTGGCCAGTTAAATTCTTTGATTTGTTTGCCAGAACATTTCAGCGAAGAAGAAGAACAGTTGGTCCAAAAGTTAGGAATAAGCACAGTTGCTCCAAAAGTTTGGAATAAGCAAATGGCCTCTGACCACGTGATCATTTTGATTAAATACTGAATATACTTGATGCAAAGGGGAGGAAATCAAAATCCGAGTGTGCAAAAGTTTCCGCCCATTCGTCATTCGTTAGTTTTTGCTATCGGTAAAGTTTCTTTTTGACCGTGTTTCCTAATTAATCAGCGCAAATAACGTATTTGCAATTCAAAAATTCAAAATTTAACAATTATTGTTCGTAAACGAGTGGTTTGTTTGTCGCTAAAGGGCCAATTCTCTAGTGAGATTGCGGCAAAGTTATTGATCGGAAAATTTACTGTGAAGAATATTTTAAAAATATATAAAGATGGCCTTCAGGACTTACCACGATCCGGGAGACCACAGAAAACAACTATTCGTGTGCACAGAATTTTTAAAGAGAAAAACAGTTGATGACCCGCATAAAAATGGCGCTGCAATTCCCCGCGATTTACGGTGTTAAAATATGGTTGAAATAAGTCGGTCTACTGTGTCAAGATGCTTACGTAACGTAGGACTTTATGGAAGAATCGGTGTTAAAAAATCCTTCATAAGTAAAAAAAAAATCAGAGGGTCCTACTAACGTTTGCCAAGGAACAAAAAAGACTGGTCAAACATAAACTGTAAAAAAGTACAATTTTCCGATGAATCGAAGTTCAACCTTTTTGAGCATGATGGCAGACACTACATCTGACGACCTAAAAAACAAACATAAGATTTGGGATATTTTATTCCTACAACGAAGCATGGTGGAGGACACGTTATGCTGTGGGGAGCATTTTCTGGAAAATGTGTCGGTCCGTTAGTTGAAATTCGCTGCAAGATGAATAGTGCAATGTATAAAGATATCTTGCAAGATCATTTGCTAACTTATCGGATGAAAAATGTATGGTCGCAACTATTTGTTTCAGCATGATAACGCCCCATATCATGCATGCAAGCTCGTCAAGCAGTGGCTTTAGCACGAAAAGATTAAGCTTTTGAAATCGACAACCCAATCACACGATCAGAAAACAATAGAAAATCTTTGGAACGAACTCGAAAACATGTGCGGAATTATAAATATTCCAATTCAGAAGAATTTTCCCGAAAATTTCAAAAACCTTGGAATATTTACCATAGATGATTTTCAACCGTTCTTTGAATCGATTCCACATCGCTACGACACCGTACTTATTCTAAAATGTACGAAGACAAAATACTGATTGTAAATGTTGTTGATCACTGTCATTTTCTGTTATAACCCCATTGTTTCCAAACTTTCCAAGATGTCCGGAACCTTTTGAGAATAAGCGTTTTCTTTTGCAATTAATTTTGTCAATTAAATTTATCGATATTTATTTTTTATTCCATAAATATATTCCTAACTATTAAGTCAATAAAGTGCATAAGTATCACTTTAAGATTCCTCTTCATATGGGTATACTTACAAATTAACCAAAAATTTTATGCTGGCCGGAAACATTTGAACTTCACTGTACGTCTCTTCATCTGTATCGTAAAATTTCGAGTTTTAGCTATCTCATTTAAGAAATTTGGTTTGATACTCTCCATTATATATTTTTTAAATTTTATTATGTAATTTTAATAAGGTATAATATAGTTTCCATATTTCAAGCAAAAAAGCAATGAAGAAATTAATTTACGTAGTAAGAGAAACTCCAAGATATTATTTACAACTGTTGGGGTAACTGGATATCTCATGGTCCAGTTACTCCTGATACATGTCCCAGTTACGCCATTTTTGAAAACTTTATGGAGTAACTGGAACACCGGTCTTACATTTGAAACATGAAATAAATATGTATAGATGCCTAATAATATTAATATATTTATATACGTAGTTATATGCCTAATCTCTAAAAAAAAAGATTGTTTAATAAAAGTACATACCGTATTTTAATAAAAAGCCAAGGAAGTTCAACCAAATCGACGTTGTTTGTAAAAATAAAACCCTAAATTTTCGGCAACCCATCACAGCAAAGACAGAGTTATGATTGAGTTGACACACGTTGTTTTGAGTTGTAGAGATGGGGGTGCAATATTGGCAAAAGCTAAAACTTAAAAGGGATCAATGATTCTTTTTTAAAATAGCCTATGGCCCAGTTACCTCATGTATCCGGTTACCTTATATTTTTTATAGTGGACAACAGGGATGACAGGAACATTGCGTCGCTAATCATTCATTACAAGCGTTTACTTAAAATGCTTTGTCTATCCGTTTTGCTGAAATCGTGCAATCCTCTTTTAACTTCCTGTGCTAAAATCGACCTAATTTTTGGTAGTGTGACATATTTCCTGACACAATACAGTATTCTGTAAAAATAAAGCGTCCACTGAACCTTCAAGGAGCAAAAACATTTGTCCAATAAGGGTATTTAACCCGTTAATAGTCGCACGTTGGTCTTTTCCCCGCCCGAAATTCGTTATCTTCTTGTAACTCATTTCCCCTTAAAGTTACGATAGCCAAATTCCGTGTAGCTGACCTTGAGTGTTCACACTCTTGTGTAGTAAAATGGCAAGTCATTCCTGCTATTTCTTAGTATTTTATCGCATTCTTAAGTTTCAAACGGTCTAAATGACCGCGTTGCGACCACTTACGTTAGTTGAATTTTTCCCCCTCGTGTTCATCCTTTCCCATTTCCGCGAAATCTGTGGGAAAGGTTTCTTCGAAGTACGGACTCTCTGTCTGTTGTTATTTCGTTGTTTCTTTCATTCTGCTATTTTATTCGTTCAAAGAGTACTTTTTTTACTTTTAGAATGTGACTTAAAATTGTTTTATTATAATAGTTGTGTAGTCAGTTCGCACAAAAAAATGATGGATGGTCACTTACATTTTTTTTTTCATTGTCAAATATTGCGGGAATAAATTCTCAAATCGATAATTATTTAAATATGGAAAAAAAGGGAATTCATCATCATTATTTGAAAGAACTTGCTTTCCATTTATTACCCGAACATATAAATGAAAGAAAACAGACAGTAACACTGCAAAACCATTAAAAAAAGAGAGAAGAGAATTTTGTGGGAATCAGTAAAAAAAAAATTGCCGTATATCCAAAATCTGAAAAGTATCGTTTTTGTACAATAAAACAAATTCGAAAGATAAAACAATCTTCTCAGAAATGTAGTGTGTATATTTGCGAAGAACATACATATAATTTATTTGTACAATAAGAAAAATAATGAGAATTTTATAATGTAGGTTAGAAATTACGCAAATAAAAATCTCTTTTGGATAATTCAGTGAATGTTTATACTATGATTTAAAAAAAATATTTTAAGTATTTTTATAAAATTTATCTATTTTTAAATTTTCATACTGTAAGTAAAAACACATTTTTTTAACAATGCCGCAGAAATTATTATTGAAATCCAATAGAAGCTTGGGGACAGTATCTAACAAATTTAAATTTGTTGTCCTTCATCAATTGTTCAAACTATTTTTCAGAATAATGTTTTCCAGAATATGAGAGAAAATTCATTTAAATTAAATTATTTCTGCATATTTATAATTTCGGAGAATATTTTCTTATTGTTTTTATTAATTTAATGAACGTTATTATAAAACAATAAATTATAACATTAATACCTTATTATGAAATGTACAATTGAATATTCATTTTAATTAAATAGTTTCTGTAAAATACATCCCTATTAAGATGAACCTTTCAGTGATTCTATTAATCAAAATAATTTATCCATCTTAGGATTTAAATTTACAATTGCAAAGGTATTTAAATTAAATATATAATTTCAATAACTTATTTATTATTTACTTTATATTAGCGAAATTCGTATCCAGAGTTTTTATTCAAGGGCGCTTCTCCCACCCTGAAATAAGTAGAAAAACTACAAATCGTGCATTTTCATTTGAAAAATGGATTTAATCACAAAATCTCGAGAGCCCCCCCCCCCTCCTCTCCCCCCTCATACACACACAGACACCCCACAAAATAAATAAATAAATAAAACTTAGTTACAACATTTACATTTATAATTTCGAAGTTAAGTATTTTTTACCTTTTTCTTTATTATATATATATATATAATTATACATTTTTAATAATATTTGGTTTATGTGGTATTTGTGATTTCATAATTATTGGTCATTTTCCTTATTTTGCAATGGTATTATTGTACAGAAAGTTTATATATATATATATATATATATATATATATATATATATATATATTGTCTTTAATTGTTTATGGCATCAAATTTGATGGTTTTTCCTATGTTTTAAATGAATTAATCGTCCGCAATATGCTGGTGAATTAGTTCTATTGCATTTGATTTTCTGTTGCATGTCATAGGTTCCATTTTTATTTTCAGTTTAATTGTTAAATTTAATGTCAGTGTAATATATTGATGCTAAATTTATTAATTTTATTTTATTAAATGGATATAGTGTGCCGGAGTATCAAAAAATTCTACCTGACTCTGATTCTGTCCTTCCAAAAAAAAAATAAATAAATAAATAAATAAAAATAAAATAAATAAATAAATAAATAAATAAAAATACCCCTATCATAAATTTAGATTCATATTAGTAAATGTTTTCCTACTGATTATTGATTCATAGTAACATCAGAAATTCAACCAAATCATTTACTATTTACTTTTAAGTATTTATGCAAAACGAAGAAAGAGTTATTAAAAATATTTATCTAGATGCCAACTGAATATATACTTAAGCGAAATAAATAATTGCTGTAAAAGGTTGTAAAATGAATAATTGCTGTAATCTTTTAAAGTTCAGTCAATATTTTCACCCTACGTTATCCGTTTTCGATCATCTGATAACACCGGCAAGTTTCCCCTTCGTTTTCGGCCTGCTGGTAACGGCGGCAAATGGACCGAGCGCGACTACTAACGTTCTAAAAAATGACGCGACTACTCTCGGGTTAAGTATTATCATGTAGGTGATCATGTAAATGTCACTAATGGCTTCAAAAATAAGCTGGGCGCTTCAACTGAACATTGGGACGGTAGTCAAATACGCCATCTTTCAGTTTGAGCAAGCTCTGAATGGATGGGCGTTTGATCCTAATGAAGACGTGTATCTATTTTTTTCTTGCCAGGAAGGTGCATTTAAAATTGCATATCCGTTTTATTTATATGTATTTTTAACAGACTGATAAAAAAAATTAATTTATCTGTTTTAAAAAGGTATTTTTTCTACCAATATCCCTTCAACGCTTTTTTTCTTTTTAGTACACTATAATAAAAGATTGGCTTTAATTTTTTTTTTATTTATAATTTATTCTGTCACAAATACAGGGTTGTTCACCTATAACCGAAATTGGGTTTCCGTTAACAGTTTTGTGAAAAGTGAAGGATATTGCAACAAAACATTGAACAAACATACTTTTACATAGCTTTACTTTTGTTAAATATGATAACTCCAAGAAAAGTGCTAGAAGTTTCCATTATACGTACACAATCAACTTTAACTACGTACCAGGCAAATTAAAATGCGGAAAGATTCATAGTCTGTAAGCTTATATAAAAACGCATAGATTGGTTATATTGAAAATTTTGGCTAGTTCATCAACTATCCCCCTCCCCTCCCACATTCTCTTCAAAACAAGTAAGGATGGATCAATTCATATACTTTTATTTTTTAAAAAGGCATTGTAGTTAGCAACTGACAAATTCTACGCACGGAACAAAAATAATTACAGGCTTTGAATCTTGAACATTTTTAGAGATCTTTTTGCATTTACCGACACGACACCAATAAATCGTACACGATAAAATATACATTACACGCTTTTCCGCGTACCAATTCGATTACAATCTAGTTGTCATAGTGTATATGAATGCATTTTTTGAATAATCGGTGTCGGATAACGATAATTGTATACGATTTATTGGTGTCGTGTCAGTAAATGGAAAAGCTTTCTTATAGTTTAACCTTATTCCCTTAGAAAAATAAAGTCTTTCAAGGTTAGGATAAGCCCTTTAGTGAATGAAAATAATCAAACTAAAATAAAATTATGTTTTTCACTTGTAGTTAAATAAAATGAAAACCTCCGATGCAAATCTAGCATGCAATAAAATTGCAATCATGCAATATCCTGTTCACTCACAATCACAGAAGGATTTTCCATTAATCCTAATTTGATGTGTGATGGTGAAAGCAAAATGTTTGGTGCGTTTACGAGTCGTTCATGCCAATCAGACTGCATTCTAAAAGTCGTTAGATAAGTTTTCAAGTACCAATAAGTACATTTACATTATGTGTGACTACCACATAATGATTGTTCTCAGCGATGAATCTTCGAAACAAACTCGTGTCGATTGCAAACAAACTATACGTGATAGCAGAAAACTAAGAACAGTTCTGTAATCAGCATAAAAAATGGAATTAAGGACAGTCATTGGTTTTTAATCATCTGATATCATGCAGACTAGTATAATATAAACCATCGTTTAGAGCTTAGCTTCTATATTTTTTGAAACATCAAATGGTTCAAAACATGAACGGAAATCTTTTGTTGTGTAAATTATTTTTAACAAACTGAGATTTTTTTCGATGGTATGTAGTGATTGCACTTAAGACATATTTTTCGCTTCACCATTGCATTTATTGCCCAAAAAGGTATATTATTTTAAATCTTTCTTTATTTAATGGCAAACCTTTTATCCGTTTTATCGAAAGAAAAATGACAAACATCGCAAGTGAAATTTAAATCTTTCAAACTTTGAGTGAAGTAGAATTTCCCCATATTTCACGTTTTACGTTTTCCATTTCGGAGACTTTCTTTGAATGTGTTCCATTATCGTATTTGGCATTTGAGAAGTATAAAATATAGTAGTTCTTACAAAACTGTTAAATACAAATATAAGGCTCTCTAAAATATTCCTAGAGACATTTGGAAAGTCAAATAAGACATACGTATAGAAATATATGAAATATAGTTGATTCAAAAGAGATTGGATATACTTTAAAAGGTAGTAGAGCACAACAAAAAAGAAAGTATCTGCATAGGAAAACAAGGGTCATTACCTATTTCTTCACTCAAACATATAGAGAACTAGATTAAAAAAAATAAATGTGTAAATTTATACATTAAAACCGGTATACAGATGCTACAAAAGCGATTTGTCTATATGTGTAAAGTGGCGTCTGAATTGTCAAATACAAACCTGGTGTGTCAATTTCAAAATACACATTGTTCTATATATTTTCAAGATAACACATTAAGCTGCTTAAATGTGTAAAATGTTGTGAAATATCTCTGAAATACACAGTTTAACGTGTTAATTGCACATCACTACACATACATCTGTATAATATACAAAAACGATGGAATTTGTGTACATGGTCCAAAACATTATAGTTTGGATGTAAATTTTGAAGTAAATGTTTTTATGGCTGCAAAGAAAATTGCATTAAGAACAAACTGATGTACTTGGTGTGTTTATTCTCTTTCCAACAGATTTTTAGTAACACTATAAAATATTTTAACCTTAATTTACAAGAATCAGGATTCTCTGAAATTATATGTATTGCATTGCATCTCTCAAGTTTGTTTATAGTTTGTTTGCGTTTGTTTGAATCCTAAAATTGTATTCACAATTTATGCACAGAACATGTATAATTTAAAATAATACACTGTAAAATAAAATGTCTTTAAAATATACAAATTGTGACGCCAGTACTATGCCTCTATTTTGTCGGATTTTGTTCTATCAGATTCCTTGACAAGCTTTCAAAGATATGTCTGCTCCAAGAATAGAAATTATCCATTTAATTGAATCTACAGTAAACGAGCAATATATACCTAAACGTGATACGAGCTGAGGTATTGTAACTTTCCAAAGTATTATTATTCAGCTATTATTACACAAGCCAAGTTTTCAAGTATCAATATTCAATGCGTTCACATAATTACAAATATTTTGGTGTAATATTCTGATCTTACACATTTATGTGCAATACTCTTACACACAATCTTGTGTAATATTCAGTTCTTACGCATATAGATGTGTAAAATTTGTACGCATATTTTTGTGTAATATTCTGTTTCTAAGCATATCTACCCTATATATATAAAATCCTAATGAAATGAATTTATGAAACGGATATTATGAAACGACTGAATTGAAACGATTTTATGAAACGATTCTATGAAACGACTGATTAAACAACTGATAATGTTTCACGGCGATTTCTCCTAAAATATGGAATACCTTGCGATAAAATTAACACCACAAATCCGTATTGATCCACAGATTTCAAAACTGGTATTAGAATTTTTAAATTCAATTTAGTTTTAGAGATATTATTTTTTTTCTGATTTTAAATACTTTTCTCTAATGATGGCAAATCAAATTTTAATCATAACAGATATTTTTTTCATACTTTAGAAAAGGTTATTATTTTAAACTAATTTGGCGACCAGTTTGGCCTCACTTAAATATATGCTAAGAAATGTATCATATTACTTTTATTCACAATTCAAGTTATTGGAACAATCTTTCGCCAAATCGAAATATTCTGATAAAGAAATCAAGAACTCATTATTTTTATGTTAGCAGAACGCAGGTGATAAATCACCAAACATTTTTCCCGTTGCATTTTTTTTTCTTTCATTAATTTCATTTAAAATATAATCCTTTAAATCATTTTATTTAAAATACAAAACTTTGTTTTAAAACTGAAACATTTAAAATTGATGGCAGTAGTAGATAAAGGAGAGTTCAACGGCCACAGGCGGAATCCGGAATGAGAAATTGAGAGCAATGCTTAATTGATCAGGTCCACCTTCCTTCTAATCGCGACAATCATTGTGTCATGTTACTGTTCTATCTAACATTTTGTTAGAAAGTTGTATATGAATGTCTAATTATCTAATAAAACGGTTTCGTTTAGAAAAACTTATTTACTTTATCTCATTTTATTGTTTTCTCCGATATTTTGTTAAAAAGATGCGTGTATACAAGTTTGTTTTAAATAAGTATATATATATATATATATATATATATATATATATATATGTCACTTTATTGAAAACGATTGTTAACAGATATACACGTGTTAGTAAGTATAGGTTTCAGTAGGCTATGTACACATGTTAGCAAGTATAGGTATCAGTAGACTATGTGCACGTGTATCTATATACATATAGATAAAATGTATATAAGTGTTTATAAATTTATAGATATAAATGTTTCAATAATCGCTAAACATATATGTCTAAATCTATCCAAATGAATATATATATATATATATATATATATAGTATATAAGTATATGTTTCTAAATATAAGTATCTAAGTATTAATATGTTTATATGCATGTATAAGTTTATATATGCGTGTCTATATAAAAAATTATTGGTTTAAAAAATTACAAAATCTAATTAAAAAAGTTTTACAAAAAAAAATAAATAAATAAATATATATATATATATATATACATATATAAATTAAAAAAAAATAGTTTTAGCAAAATTTAAAAAGTAAAAAAAAAGTTTTGACAAATTTAAAAAGTTTAAAAAATATATAAATTTTAAAAAAGTAGAAGAAAAAAAAGTTTTACAAAAGAAAATGTTCTAAGAAAATTAAAAAAAAAGTAAAAGAAAAAAAAATTATAAAAAAAAATTATAAAAAATACAAGTTATAAAAAAGTTTTAGAAAAAAAAATTATAAAAAATACAAGTTATAAAAAAGTTTTAGCAAAAAAAAAAAAAAATTATAAAAAATACAAGTTATAAAAAAGTTTTAGCAAAAAAAAAAATAAAATAAAAAATACAAGTTATAAAAAAGTTTTAGCAAAAAAAAAAAATGTTTACAAAAAATACAAGTTATAGAAAAAGTTTAACAAAATAAAAAAAGTAGAAAGAAAAGTTTTACAAAACAAAAGTTAAAAAAAAAAGTATATTTAAAAAATTATTTGTAAATGAGCATAGATATTTATGCATATATTATATGGAAGTGTGTGGGTACGGAATAAAATAAATACACATATTTAACATTATATTAGAAAGGTTTATGTATATGTTTTAAATAAGTATTCATATAAAAAAGAAACAATTTTTTATTAAAAACAAAACAATTTACAGGAAAAGTATATTTACAAGAAAAGATTTATTTACAGAACAATATTATCTTGATAAATTCTTCTTTATATTAGTGTAAATTAGTATTATTGCAATCTTGAATAATTTTACAGTGTCCACTCGCAAAGCTGGTGATCCCATCTTTAAAGAAATAACGTTTATCATCAAACGATGACAAACATTTTTGTTCTGACTTAATGTAAATAATTTATGAGCATCTTGCCCAATTCTCATTTGTACTTCAAAAGAAGTTGATTGGTTTTTGAGACAGTTCACATAGTCTTCATGCTTTAGACGGTTCTCGACGACGTGTTTAGACACACCCTTCGCTCGTTTCTTCTCTTCTATGGAAGATTTCAAAGAGTACATTTTTGATTTCAATCCGACAAACTCAAGGGCTAGATTACCTCTTAGTTCATCTTTAAATTTGCCGATCACCTTCTTATTGATATCTGAGTAGAGCGAATGATGCTTTGGATAGTCTGAGAAATCGAACAAGCTTGCATGATGTTCCATATCATCAAAAATATTTTTTGTTTTAATATGATAGCACAGTGAGTCCGTATGGGTGAATAATAGCTTTGCATCATCTTTATATGTTTTCCTTATAAAATTATAGTGAAAGTCATACATAAGTAATTTAGAGAGTTCTAATATTGCAAACCCGACATAAATCGGTCGATTCATGAGTATGTTAGTTTTCATCCTTTCAACAGCAGTTAGATCTTCATCAAATGTTTTAAATGACTTAAATGTAGGCGAGGCTACTAATTTTTTAGCTCTTTTTTTCATTATTACAAAGCACAATATTTCTCCTTTTTCGCAAATTCTCCATGGTTTTTCCAAAAACAGAGTTATTCATTAATTTAAAAAAGTCTTTTTCAAAGGTGGATTTAGCCTCTTTTCTTTTTTCAGTATTAAAATCAATATATTTCTGAAGCCAAGGTGCCTGTTTAAATTTAAGGGTTTTATGAACAGCTTTCCCCACTACTAATAGTGTTTGCCTTTTTTCTCGGATTTAGTTATACATGCTTAAAATTTAATTTTTTTAAACTTTTTTCCTCAGTGCTGCCCCCTAGCGAGCGGATTTTTGAAAATAATGGTTTTAATACCTCTGAGGCTGACAATTTGTATTGATTGTAATCAGACTTGGTTAATTTTTCTTTTTGAATGAATTCGATGTATGTTGATCAGAATTTAGTTAGAATTTAGAATAAAATGACAATTTAGCATAATTTTTAATTTGAATAATAGATATAAAAGCTTAAAAATGAGTGTTAGAATGATTTGATTATGAAATGTTTGTAAGAATTTAGTGAAAATAATAGATTGTTTTCTTTTCAAACTGGGTTTTGATTTTATTTGAGATGAAGGATTCATTAATTTCATCTAAATTATGATTTTTAAAGGATGATGCAATATCTTAAAAGGTTATGATAGAACAATGTAAGATTTATTTTTCGGGGTGATGCAATACTTTGAGGCTACAACAAGCAAATAATTTATTTTTCAAATTGAGTTTTGATGTTATTCAAGATTATTGAATCATTAATTTAATCTAAATATGATTTTTTAGGGATGATGCAATATCTTTAGATGTTTCAATCTAAATATGATTTTTTAGGGATGATGCAATACCTTGCAAGGTTGTGATAGAACAATTTATGGTTTAGTTTTTGTTTAATGCTGAAATTAGCACTTCAACAATAAATAAATTTAACAGTAATGTAATTAGACTATATGGTTAAATACTTTGACTGATGTCTGCACTATTGTATGGTATTAAGAATACTTATCTGTCTTAAGAGAAAATAGTATTCTGTCTTACACAAGGAATGAATTATGCTTGAAAGGAAATGAGTGTGATTGGTTTAAACAATTCGAAATTCAATAATATGACGTCTGTTTGTAATATTTTCTTTAAGTAGAATTTTATTTATATTTGAAAACGTATCAAAAACGTAATCTCTTAGGTCATTTTAATTAATTTTCATGGTTTTAGTAGTCCGTGTATATAATTTAAAATTATTTATCACTAAATTTAATATAGGATCGTAATATAACACAGAATTTACTGATATATTGAAATTATTATATGTATTTTTAAAATGTAGATGATCTGTTAGTTAGATTTTATATTATTTATTTTTTTGTTTGTTTGTTTAGTATACTTATGTATAAAATTTTTAGAAAGTTCGGTTAATATTTTTAAAGTAAAATTTATTTTGTTATAAAATTACATCAAAAATATAAATTATTTCAGTTAGGTAGTTCGATTTAATTAATTTTCATGTCTTACTAGTTTAAGTATATAATTTAAAATTGCTATTTATCGTTAAACTAAAAAATTGTCGTAATTATATTTTTTCGAATTCAGAGTTATTCAGTTTAGAGTCGTTACATATAGTTTCAAAATTAGTATTATATGTCGAACAGTAATATTTTTATGAAACTGTATATTTATTCCTTTGGATAAAATAACACACAAAATTTACTAACATAATAAAATAACCATATGTATTTTTAAAATTTTGAATTGTTAGTCAGATTTTATATTATTACTCAGTTGTATTTTTATATCTATTTTATTTAGTATACTTGTATGTATACAGTTTTTAGAAATTTTCACTTGAATTGAAAATGTATAATTCAATGTATAAAACATATGTTATTAATATGCAAGGAAATCATGACGTTATATATGAGAGTTTTGAAAAATACATTGAGAAACAGCTCTAAGGTATAACTATTTCTGTTTGGATAAAACATTTATAATCGGTAATTTCTAAAATGAACTATAAAAGTCACTAAGTATTAGACTTTGGTAAAGACTTTTTAATAATATCAATTGCATATAAGTATATAATAATGATAATTGTATATAAGCATTTGGAAGTGAAATTTAATTATATCAAGAATAAATTGTAAGTCTTTGAGTTTAATGATCTCTTAGAGTGTTATTAATAGGGAAAAAATACTCTTATGATTTGGTGATTTCATTCTTTCGTTACTTGTGGAATGAAATATTTAGTTGTGATTCGGTGATTTTGATCTTTTATTTACTCACTAAGTAGAATATTTCGTCACCAGATTGAGATCGGCGGGGCGGGGGAGGTTCTGGATATAAATAGGCGGCGGAAAATCGGACTTTCATCATTTGATGATTAATTTTGGTAGTGATAAGACGTGTCTTTAATTGCTCTTGCTTTTATCTAAGTGATTTGTCTAGTTTGAAAAGATTGCTTTTTTCATTTTTAGTTGTTTTCTTTTAAGAGTTTTTTTATTTCTTTTTAATCTATTATGGATGTTGACATACCTATTGATGAAGCCATGCCTTTGAAAAGTTCTGCGCCTGTGAAGAAGAATTTTACTTGTCTTAGTTGTGATAAGATATTTTCAACTATTTCTAACCTGAATCAGCATTTGAAGATACATTCCGGTGAAAAGTTTTTCACATGCGAAGTTTGCCGGAAGCCTTTTGGACGGAGATCTAACTTACAAAGACATTTGAAGACTCATAGCAATGATAGACCATTAGAAGATAATGGATTTTCTGAAGAATCTTCATTGAAAAGTAATTTATCTTCAAATACTATTAATATTAACATAACACCTGAAGAAGCTGTTTCTGGACTGTGGCCTAAGAAAAGAAGATGTCTGTATGTCCTACGTGTAATAAGAGTTTTTTATTTACTTCTAATTTAAATCGACATTTGAAGATTCACTTAGGTGATAAGTTACATATCTGTGACATGTGTGAGAGATCTTTTGTAAGGAAATCAGACTTGATAAGACATTTAAAAACTCATAATACTGATGAACAGTCAACATTTAAGTGTAATAAATGTGAGTCTGTTTTTACACGGAAGGATAACTTGAAACATCATCTTAGATCACATGAAAGTTCAAAATTCCCTTGTCGTGAATGTAATAAAATGTTCGGACGAAATTATGAGCTTAAACAACATATACGCACTGAACACTCTCGTGCACCTCTTGTAAGTGTGAAACGGAAAATAAGTTTATCTAATGTAAAGTCTAAAAAACTAAAGCAAAACCAATCTGATGTATTTAATGTGTTTAAAACTCTCATGCTTTATCCTGATGAGCGTGAAGAAAGTGATATAGCAGTGTTTCATACCCACTTACGAGCTGAACTACAAGAGCGTTTAAAGAGTGAAATTCAAGAAAAAGGGGCTGTTAAATGGTATATGGTGATTAAAATATCTCTTGAACGTATGACTGACAATCAAGAGATAGAGGAGATTCAATCTTATTTTCGATGCCAATGTTTTACTGAACTTACTGAAGATACTATTTCACAACATATCGAAGAAGGATTTTCAAAAATAACTAAATCCTTTGAAGAATTTATACAAAGAGGGTCTGGATGGAAACTTAGAAAAATTCATCATTTAGAACTCAAGATTGCTAAATATCATCCCCTTGTTGCAAGTTCTTATATAGCTTTATCTAAGAAATTATATGACAAAAAAGCAGTGCTCAATATAAAAAATGAAGATAATAAGTGTTTGGTTTGGTGTCTTTTGGCATTTAAACTAAACTTAGATTTTACAAAAAAGCCTGAGCGAGTTTCTCATTATATCCCTTATGAAAATGATGTTAAGCTAGGAGTGGTGAAATATCCTGTTCCACTCCACAAGATACCTATTATTGAAAAGCTTAATGATTTACGGATTAATGTGTTTGGATATGATGAGGATGAAGTTTGTCCTCTGTATATTTCTGAAAAACAGAATCTAGATGTTATCAATTTGTTGTTAATCGGTGATGGTGAAAAGCAACATTATTGTTTAATTAGAAGTTTTTCAAGACTTTTGGTGATCTCACCAACCATAATGGAGTACGTTATTATTGCTATAGATGTTTACATCGCTTTTCAAGACAAGATCTTTTGAATAAACATGATGAATATTGTCGCCAACATATAGCACAGTCTATAAAGCTACCTAGTGAAAACGATAACATACTCAAGTTTTCTGGTATTCATCTCCAACATCCTATTCCCTATACCATTTATGCAGATTTTGAGAGTCTACTTATACCTATTGCACCAGGCGCACCCTCTTCTAAACCATCCTATACTGAAAAAACAACATATCATCTTCCTTGTGGGTACGCTTATGTCGTTGTTGGGCCCGATGGAAGATGTATGGAGAAAGCGAAAGTGTATCGTGGTAAAGACTGTGTGGATCATTTTCTAAAACAAATGATGAAGGAAAAAGATATTTTAGGACGGGAGTTATTGAACATAGAGCCTATGAAACTTTCACCTTTGCAAGAAAAAGCTTTTCAAGAAGCAGAATTTTGTCATATTTGTAAACAGCCATTAGATCCAGAACGCACACGTGATCATGATCACATCTCTGGAGTGTATCTAGGAGCAGCACATGTAGCATGTAATCTCAATTTTAAGCTATGTAAAACAATCCCTGTCATATTCCATAATCTGAAAAACTATGATGGACATCATTTAATGAGTAAGTTCGGGAAATTTAAAGATCATGAAATTGATGTTATTGCCTCCACTATGGAAAATTATATAACCTTTAAGTTAAGAAAGCCAACAAGTCCTATACAGATGGTCTTTATAGATTCTTTTCAATTTTTACCAACGTCATTAGAAAAGCTCGTTGAAAACCTTCGATCTGACCAATTTACCATTCTAAAAGAAAATTTCCTAAAAAATACTAATTTACATCTGTTGATGAGAAAAGGAGTATACCCTTATGATCATTTCACTTCCTTTGAGAAATTTAATGAGAAGGAATTTCCACCACCTTCTGCATTTTTTAATAGCTTAACTGATGAGTCTATAGATGAGGAAGATTATAAACACGCACAGAAGGTTTGGAAAACCTTTAATATCCAATCCTTAGGAGAATATCACGACCTATACGTCAAGACAGATGTTGTGCTACTTGCTGATGTATTCCAGAATTTTAGGAAATTATGTCAGCAATACTATGATATTGATTGTGCGCATTTGTTTACCGCTCCTTCACTCTCTTGGCAAGCTTGTTTGAAAATGTCCGAAACACCTCTAGAGTTACTTACTGATATCGATATGTTGCTTTTGATCGAAAATGGGATACGTGGTGGTATCAGTATGATTAGTCATAGATATGCCAGAGCGAACATACCTAATACACCTGATTTTGATAAAAAGGATGCACCCAGCTACATTATGTACTGGGATGCAAATAATTTGTATGGATGGGCAATGTCGCAATTCTTACCTTTTGGTGGTTTTGAATGGTGTACAACAAATCATATTACGGAAGAGTGGATTTTATCTCTACCTGATGATTCTGATATTGGATACATTTTCGAGGTTGACTTAGAATATCCTGAAGAACTTCATCCATTTCATAACGATTACCCACTTGCGCCTGAAAGATTTACAGTTAGCGAAGATATGCTTTCTCCTTACGCCAAGTCTCTTCTCAATAATCAACCATTTAAAGGAACACCTAAACTCATCCCGAATTTAAATGATAAGCATAATTATACCACTCATTATCGTAATCTTAAATTTTATTTACAACTTGGATTAAAATTTAAAGCTGTTCATAAAACCCTTAAATTTAAACAGGCACCTTGGCTTCAGAAATATATTGATTTTAATACTGAAAAAAGAAAAGAGGCTAAATCCACCTTTGAAAAAGACTTTTTTAAATTAATGAATAACTCTGTTTTTGGAAAAACCATGAAGAATTTGCGAAAAAGGAGAAATATTGTGCTTTGTAATAATGAAAAAAGAGCTAAAAAATTAGTAGCCTCGCCTACATTTAAGTCATTTAAAACATTTGATGAAGATCTAACTGCTGTTGAAAGGATGAAAACTAACATACTCATGAATCGACCGATTTATGTCGGGTTTGCAATATTAGAACTCTCTAAATTACTTATGTATGACTTTCACTATAATTTTATAAGGAAAACATATAAAGATGATGCAAAGCTATTATTCACCCATACATACTCACTGTGCTATCATATTAAAACAAAAAATATTTTTGATGATATGGAACATCATGCAAGCTTGTTCGATTTCTCAGACTATCCAAAGCATCATTCGCTCTACTCAGATATCAATAAGAAGGTGATCGGCAAATTTAAAGACGAACTAAGAGGCAATCTAGCCCTTGAGTTTGTCGGATTGAAATCAAAAATGTACTCTCTGAAATCTTCCATAGAAGAGAAGAACGAGCGAAGGGTGTGTCTAAACACGTCGTCGAAAACCGTCTAAAGCATGAAGACTTTGTGAACTGTCTCAAAAACCAATCAACTTCTTTGTAAGTACAAATGAGAATTGGGCAAGATGCTCATAAATTATTTACATTAAGTCAGAACAAAAAATGTTTGTCACCGTTTGATGATAAACTTTATTTGTTTAAAGATGGGATCACCAGCTTTGCGTATGAACACTGTAAAATTATTCAAGATTGCAGTAATACTAATTTACACTAATATAAAGAAGAATTTATCAAGATAATATTGTTCTGTAAATAAATCTTTTCTTGTAAATATACTTTTCCTGTAAATTGTTTGTTTTTAATAAAAAATTGTTTCTTTTTTATATGAATACTTATTTAAAACATATACATAAACCTTTCTAATATAATGTTAAATATGTGTATTTATTTTATTCCGTACCCACACACTTACATATAATATATGCATAAATATCTATGCTCATTTACAAATAATTTTTTAAATATACTTTTTTTTAACTTTTGTTTTGTAAAACTTTTCTTTCTACTTTTTTTAATTTTGTTAAACTTTTTCTATAACTTGTATTTTTTGTAAAACATTTTTTTTTTTTTTTTTTTTTGCTAAAACTTTTTTATAACTTGTATTTTTTATTTCATTTATTTTTTTTTTTTTGCTAAAACTTTTTTATAACTTGTATTTTTTATAATTTTTTTTTTTGCTAAAACTTTTTTATAAGTTGTATTTTTTATAATTTTTTTTGCTAAAACTTTTTTATAACTTGTATTTTTTATAATTTTTTTTAATAGTTTTTTTTTTCTTTTACTTATAAAATTTTGTTGAAACTTTTTTGTTTTTTAATTTTCTTAAAACATTTTCTTTTGTAAAGCTTTTTTTTTCTTCTACTTTTTTAAAATTTATATATTTTTTAAACTTTTTAAATTTGTTAAAACTTTTTTTTTACTTTTTAAATTTTGCTAAAACTATTTTTTTAATTTATATATGTATATGTATATATATATATATATATATATATATATTTGTAAAACTTTTTTAATTAGATTTTGTAATTTTTTAAACCAATAATTTTTTATATAGACACGCATATATAAACTTATACATGCATATAAACATATTAATACTTAGATACTTATATTTAGAAACATATACTTATATACTATATATATATATATATATATACATACATATATATATATATATATATATATATATATATATATATATATATATATATATTCATTTGGATATATTTAGACATATATGTTTAGCGATATTGAAACATTTATATCTATAAATTTATAAACACTTATATACATTTTATCTATATGTATATAGATACACGTGCACATAGTCTACTGATACCTATACTTGCTAACATGTGTACATAGCCTACTGAAACCTATACTTACTAACACGTGTATATCTGTTAACAATCGTTTTCAATAAAGTGACATATATATATATACATACTTATCCAAAACAAACTTGTATACACGCATCTTTCTAACAAAATATCGGAGAAAACAATAAAATGAGATAAAGTAAATAAGTTTTTCTAAACGAAACCGTTTTAGTAGATAATTAGACATTCATATACAACTTTCTAACAAAATGTTAGATAGAACAGTAACATGACACAATGATTGTCGCGATTAGAAGGAAGGTGGACCTGATCAATTAAGCATTGCTCTCAATTGCTCATTCCGGATTCCGCCTGTGGCCGTTGAACTCTCCTTTATCTACTACTGATGGCTTTCACATCTTACATTTTTTTAAACAAAACGAAAAGAAAAATATTAGGCACATATATCATATACGCACCGGGGTTCCTAATTGGCGCCAAAATGGCATTATTTTGATTGACATGGTAACCCGGGTGTTGCTGTTTATTTAATAATAAATGTTTATTTACTTTTATTTTCTTTTTTTAAATTATATAACTTGTTTTTTTCTATAGTTAATTATTTTTTTATTATTTTCTTTTTATAATAATAGAAAATAATTAAAAAATGCTGTATTAGTTAGATATTCTGTCAACCAATTTCGCCAAATTATGTAATTCGCCAAACCACTCGCCAAATTATGCAAATTGACATATTTTTTATTGTAAATAACGAAAGAACAAATAATATAGTATAACATTAATAAATATACAAATAAAATGTCGAAATAAAAATCACTTGATGACGTAAACACGTGTAACTTGTTTAAAGTCAAGTGAATGTGACATTTACGGTCAACCATTATTGGCATTTAATTTTATAGTTTCGTGATAGATTTTTGGTCGACGGGATAACTAAGTAATGTCAAAAATACATAAGTAAATGGTATTCGAAAACGAGGTTTCCGCCAAATTTCCGTAAAAAATATCACGCCAAACCCGGTGCGTATATGACATATGCCCAAATATTAAATGATGCAGCAGGTCATAACATTTAATTTCGACTTCAAAGCAATGTTTTAATTTGCCATTCGAAAAGAAAATGCTAACTGCCGAGCTGAAAAAAAGCTATTGGCGAGATTTGCACCCGGCTAGCGTAACAGTACCAAGAATTCTTTGCGACCATGGCAAATTTTATGTAGTTTCATTGGAAAAAATTTTGATTTTTTAATCAAAATGGAAAATTTTCGGCACAGAATATCATATACGGCCCCACATTGGCGCGATTTGTTTCGGACGCCAATGTCATATACGCAACGGGTACTTAACTGACTCCAAAGTATCGTTATTTTGCTTGATATGGTATGCCAAATGTTGTTGTTTATGCTGTTGATGTTTTTCCCAAATTAGCGACGGAAAAAAATCGCGCCAATATGGGGCTGTATATGATATCTGGGCCAAACTTTCGTATGAAAGGCGAAAGGATCAGACCGTATTTATTTATGGCAGTTACATGACTCCGACTATTATAATATATATGAAATGATGGCGATTGAATAATATTTGGCGACTTACATTAAAGTACCAAAATGGCTCCTGGAATATGAAAAGCGAAGTGGTGCACCCGGAACTGTTGATGATAGTCACATGACACAGGCTATTGTAATAGGAATTGTTTTAAAATACCGGGAGACAAAGACTGTTCATTTTATTTTAGCTTCTTTTCAAATGTTTAACTGATCCTCTTTAATCAAACACGAAAACAACCATTGGATATCTTAACAGCAACTGATTCGGCCTTAATTTTTTGCAATCAAAGGGAATTGAATGGAAATCCGTTTACAGGGAGATCTGCAAAGCTTTTTTCAGTATAATTAAATCTTCTCTAATATTTAAAAAAACGATCAGATTAGCGTGTTTTTAGATTCTGCGGTGTCTGAACGTGGGGTTGGCGAGCGTAGCTTGCAGGGGGCAAAGCTCCCTAATATCACTATAATATTCTTTCACATATTTCGATGCAACGAATATTGAAGTAGGCGGCTTTTTTCTGAAGAGTGGGGACTGTAGACAGTAGACTATGTGGATCTTAATGATATAAAGATAAATAAAATAAAGGTCAAGTAATACATATAAAATACCCAAATGCAGCTATGACACCGTGTTTTAAAAGACGTTTTATTAAAATTTTACATGCCTTCTATAAAAAAAAAATCCTTTGAACACTAAGTGAAAAGTTCTTGCGTTTATACGGATATAATATTATCTATAATAAATTTGAAAGGGTGTAATCTTATGGCATCTGTAGAAGAGTTTTTTTTATTTAATATTCAGCTTCTTTCTTGATATGTTAAAAATTCAAATTATCTCTTTAAATTCACTTGTGGCAGAAACTAATAATATTGTCATTTTAATGCATTTCTATTATTACTCATTCAATATTTATAATAGATATATTTTTCAAAGATCTCAATTTATATTTATTATGAAATATAAATCGATCACTGATTTACATATATTTTTTTTTTTTTGTACATTGATTTAGATTTGTTTTGCTTTTTCTATTTGAGTTTACTGTTTTATAATAGATGCAATTTATGATCAAAGATTTGATTTTTTACATTATTAATAGCAGAAAATAAACAAATTTATAAACATTTTTAATACAAAATGTCATTTATTATTTTAAATAAACCATTTTTAAGATATTAGCATAAATTTGCAGAACATCTATTCTTAAAAACTTCATGTAATGCATCATGCAATATTTCCTATTCATCTATTTTTTTTTCTTTTCTTTAGTACTATGCAATGACTTAAACTTTTACAATGCGCATAAATTTATTATACTTTAAACCAGCACTTTAAACAAAAGTCTTTTTCAAATAAAATTCTAGAAATATCTTACACATTATAAATTTATTGCTTTCAAAATCCAGTTTTATTATGAAATACGTAATTTAAAGATACATATGAATGTTGGATTGAAAACAGATTTTACAGATTTAACTATTCCGTATACATTTAAACAGTGTGTATTAAAAACATTAAAAAAATATCAAATAAGAGGAGAATATTTTTATGTATTATATTTTATTGAAAGTAATCCTCTTTCAGTTTTATTTATCTAAGCTAGTGGATATATGAAATGAAATCATTTATTCGTCTATATTAAAATCATTCTATTATTCCAAATGAGCTAATTAAATGCGTAGAAAAATGAAAACCAGTCAATGTATAATTTATGTATATATACTTGTTTATATATACTAAATGTAAAGGAATATAAACGTGTGTAATTTTTAAAACATGGTGAAATTATTTTGAACAAAGCTTCTCAAAATGTACTGATATTATTTGCAAAGAAAAAAGCAACAGAAGTTTATTTTCGTTTTTGCATTTTATGTATCACTCTAATCGCAAATGGAATTCCACAAACAATTTTAAATTTCTACATAATTAAAAAAGATCTTTTTCGTAAGTTTAGATTATGAATTTTTTAATTTAAGATTTATAGATTTATAAATTTATTACATTGTTATTTGAAGACGAACGGCTGAATTATTAATCAACTATAATATATTATAACATATTATATTATAAATTAATATATTATTTATTATATATTGTAGTACATTATAGTTATAATAAATAGTAATAAAAAAATCCCTGCTGGCCCGGCCTACAGGCAGAGGTAGATTTCGAAGTTAAGTATACTAATTTCACCAACAAAAACTAAATCATTATTAGATATAAATCCACTTTAACAGTTTTATCTGTCTGCTTTTGGCGAGTTTTTATTTCCTTTTTATAAAATAGCTGGTTTTATCAGAATCATGTTAAGGCGATATTAAAAAAAATATATTTTTCCATACTCAACAACTCGAAATTTTCTGGCACATTTTCAGATTCATTTTTAATAATAATATATATATATATATATATATATATATGAAACATGCTGACGTGATTTTTGAAAAGATTTATAAGCGACCGATGTTTTAATTTTTCTTTCAATTAATTAAAACTTGATTAATAAACAATTATTTTCTCGTTTCTAACACAATCGCTTCGGGAAATTCTGTTCAAAATGCCCACTTTGACATCATTTTTTGAAATATATTCTGCCTCTATCAAAAAATCGATCATTACGGTACATTATATAGTTTCTGAATAAGAGAATCTAGCAATTGGATGCGTTTGAGAGCAAAAATGAATTTAAAAATGAGTAAGAAAATAGACAGTTTGGATTTGAATGCAATTTTTAATTTGTTTTTGCTGTAAGAATTGGCCCTATCAAAAACTTGTCTATATAAATGTTGAAGACAATATTAAGAAGATATATGATAAATTCATGGAGATTTTATATCTTGTGAATTGACGGAGTTATGAAATTTTTTGTTCTTCAACCCCCCCCCCCTCCTTTTTTGTTTTCGTTTTTAATTTTTTTTTTTTTTTTTTTTTTTTTTTGCGGTACGTATTGATCCTATCAAAAACTAAATAACTGAGTATAAAAGTTGTAGATAATATTAAGGAGATGTATAATAAAATTATTGGATTTGAAATTTTGAGAATTGACGAAGTAAGGAATTTTTTTCTCCCAAAAACCCTATTTTTTGCGCCCCTTGAGCCTATTTTAAATTTTATCAAAAATCTGTGATGCATGGATTTTTGGCGCTATTTTTAGAAGTAATAAAAACTTTAAACTGATTTGATATGTACAAAAATTGAGAAGTTATGGGGGGTTTTCGTTTTCACAAAACCCCTCCCTATTTCCATTCCCTTGGTCTGATTTTGCCCATTAACGAACTTGACCGAGATTTTATGCCCTTTGATTTTATGTATCAATTTGGAAGAGATTGGTGCAGAATTACGAAAGTTATCGTGTCCAGAAGAAAGTGATATATATATATATATATATATATACATATATAACCATTAATTAAACATAACCTTCCACCGTCAAATATTATGAATTAAAGCTGTAAGTATTAAAAAAAAATAATAATAATAATAATATAAGAATTATTATGGAAGAAAAAGAAAAAAGTGGACACCGACAAAAATTGAAAAGCTTATACATTGAATTACGTTATCAAGGGCACAGAATTCAATGATATAAGCAAAATGGTTGTTTTCTGTGGGAAAAATAAGCTAAAGCTAAAAGTTATTTTCCCCTGTGCCCAAACAACCATAAAATCAAGTGAATTGATTAAAAATGAAAGCAGAATAGAAACAAATAATATGAAATGGAAGAATCAATAAAACGTATTTAAATATTTATAGGATATAAAATATAAATAATAAACACCATACCGATTAATATTTCAGTATTTTACAAAAATCCACGCGCACATGGCTGCCAGTATATCAAAAAGATTAAGGTGAATAAAACAGTTAAGAAATCACAGTAAATGATACCAAAGGATACAGTTAATACATTTTGAAATAAAATTTGAAATACCTTGTTAAACACATTTAATCTAATATAAAATAAATAGATATTTATTACATTATTTAAAACGCACTATTAAATTAATTAATAACAGTTTAACAATATCGTCAAAATTTAGCTAAAAATACCCCCTGGTGTATTAAATTATAACTGAAATGGAGATATATATATAGATAGATAGATAAAGTTTTTTACTGATGGTGGTTTCGGGTTCTAGGGGTCATGATCGGTGTAGATCTGCAAAAATTTTCAGAAATTCCAACATAGGAACGATACCAATCATATTTAAGTATAGTATATATTTATATAGTATATTTCATATAGTATATAGTATATAGTATATATATAGTATATATTTAAGTAGGAAGTATTTCATACGAAATCTACCTAAAATAATAAATATATGCCATGTCAATTCATTGATTAAATCATATTTTACTAAAGTTTAGATTATAAGATTTAAATATTAATAAATTTATTACATTGTTATTTGAAGACGAATGAGCAAATTAATATGATATTATAATGTATTATATTATAATTTATATATTAATAGTTATATTACAATATATTATATTATAATTTAATATATTATTTATTATGTGTTATATTATATTAATAGTAAATAGTAATAAAAATTATTAATAAATGTACAATCTGTATTCGTTGATTAAATTATATCACATTTTTTTAAAACTCTATGCCTTTTCTATTCTAAATAAATTATAGGTATGTGTTTTTATCATACTACTGTCAGCAGTCAAAAGGATGGAGTAGATAAATATATGAATAGTAGATAGTTCAATATGGAATATCCCTTAGCTTAACCCATTTATGCCAAGCGTCCCATTTTTGGGACGTTTCGAATTTTAATATTTTTTTTTAAATTTTCTTCTTCTTTACAACATGTAAACTGTATGACGTAACTGTCTATAAATGTCTTTATGTATTACCAAGAGATGAGAGCACAATATCGAAATTTATTTGCTTAAATGAAGACCTTTTTCCGGTGTTTATAGATTTTTCATTTTTCAAAATAGTGAAATGTAAAAAGTAAGTCTATTTGTATTTTTTCTATCAAGGATCCAAATAAATAAGTCATAATCTCAGCTTGTAGAATTCTTTGAAATACGTATTCTTTTAAATTGCAAAATAATATGTTCAAGCCTGTTTTTTTTTTTTATCCAGGTTTGTAACATACAAAATATAGGTCAGAAGGCGCAAATATGTACACAGTTCTATTAGACATTTTGTGGGCAGTTATTTATGTATAGTTCTTTTCAAGATGATTTTGAAATAAATTGTTTTTTAGCCTAAAATACAATTGTTCATAGTTGATTATTAATAATACTTATAATGTTATTAGTCTCCGTAAAGAAATAAATATATTTTTTTAATAGTTCAGAAAAATACTAATTATAGTACATAATATACAATTTACGAGCTTGATTTATATAAATTTAGACAAAACATATAATTATGCATTTTTCTACATATGAATATTCCGATATTTAGTAAGTTTATATTTTATCAAATAACTACAAAAATATTTTAGCGTAATTTTTCGAATTCATTTTGAAACATTTTAAAGGGATTTTACCAACAAATTTGAGAAAAACAAAAATTCAGGCATAAATGGATTAACACGTTCACGCCGGCGCGGTGGGTCACACTCGACTGTCTCAGCTTTGTCAAGTCTCCGGCTTTTTGCACACCACTGTTATTTTAGAGAAAATGTTCTTCCTTTAAATCACCCAATTGTTCTAATTAAAGGAAACAAAATTTTCTGTATTAAAATACTGGTATCGAAAAGGCCGGAGACTTGCCAGCTCTGAGACAGCCGATTGTGTTCCACAGTGCCGGCGTGAACGTGTTAAACAAAATGATAATATTGTTAAGAGTTGTCATTACTGCCCATTAAATGTCTTTTAAATAAATTGAGAAATTTAGGGAAAATAAATTATTTTTCATTTACTGCAAATTATAGTTTAGATTATTCAATTTGAGAGTAGAATTGTGATGGAAAAACACATACAGCTTTAAATTATGTCCGTTAATTTTATTAAATATCCCTTTCTGTCAATATTCGTTGATTCAATTATATTAAATTTTATTTAAGCCGTATGTTTTATATTTTAAATAAATGATACAAATATTTTATGCTTTTACAGTGTTGAAAACCCTCACACGCAAATTCTAAATTTTTCACATTTTGCATTAAATCAACCGCCTTTTCATCAATAAAAGAAGCAGATGTAATTCTTCTTTTAAGTTTCGTTGTAATTTGTACTTATATTTTGTTCCATTCTCAATCATATTCTGAAGAAAGAATCTGTCCTAATTAATTTGAGGCTCTATTGCCTTCTTACAGGGTTGTAAAAATTCTTGTGTAATGTAACGTTTTTAACTTTGCTATCTTAGCCGGTTTATCATTAAATTCAAAAACATCCATATGTCGATATGTAAAGAATATCTAATGATTCATGTACTTTCGCCAAATTTATTATGCCAGCAAATTAAAAGAAGAATTTGACGTACATATTTTTTTCAATATTCCTTCTCTGACTAGCTTCCTGCATTTGTGTAAGCTGTCTGTTATTTATACGAGGATAAAGGCACCACCCACCTTTCTGATTTCACCTTGTATTTTCTTTTCTTGATTAAAGTATCCTTAGAAAAAACAAAAATATAGAGGATTCAATTTACCTGAATTCAGAAAGTTAATTTATTTAAAACAGACGAATCTGAGTTCATGCGATACAAAAGGAATTCTAGATAAATATTCTATATATATTCCCTATTTAATTATTCTCGCTATGAGAATGCGTAGAGGATTATACATTTGATAAATGTATTTTAAATACAAAATACTTAAAACTTTTTCTATATTTTTCTTTATATTTTTTTTTTCAGATAAAAAAAAAAAAAAAAAAAAAAAAAAAAAAAAAAAAAAAAACTTTAATCAATAACTAAGAGGAAAAAAAAATACCAAATCCGAAAAAAAAGTCAATAACCTCAGGAATTTTGACGCTAAGTTTGAAAATTAATTTTTATTGTAGCTTTTTATATAGCTGTTAATGGAATGATCTAATCTATTTACAAATATCAACTTTTTACCCAAATATAAAAAGTATAGAGCCAAAAGACATTCATGATTAACACAGAAGACACTTAAAGATAATGCGCAAAATATATAATGCTGATATTTTCGCTGATGTTAATTAGCACATTAGTTTGTTTAGTAGAGAATCATAACTTTTCATCAATGTGAGTCTTAATAAAAAGGGCATAAATGGTAGAATAAAGGATTTTAAAGTAGACGGATTAAACTTCACAAAGTTGAGTATAGTTATGTGTAAATTTTTCAGCACTTTTTTTTTTTTATGGACTGATTACGCTTTAGACTTTTTATGTCTTTGAAACATTCTGACAGGATAGAGGATGTATTAAAGAGGATAAATTACATTTTAGTTTTTTTACCTATTGAAAAAAAGTAGGCAATATAACCTACAAAAGTGTTCAAAAGTAGGAATATGTTAATGGAAAAGTCCTCCCAATAATTTTCAAAAAGCTACGCTGTATAATTTTACATACTATTCCCATACAGAATTATTAAACAAAACTCGTCATTTAGTACAAAAACCGTTTTGCTTCAACACGATCATTACAAAAATTAATATGATAAAGATTAGTAAATTCATATCGAAAAAAATATGAATAATTACAAGCAAATAAATTAACATAAACAGAATAAACATCGTGAAACATATAGAAGTGTAAGTTTACAGCTTACTCTAATCAATGGTTTTTAGTTATAGAAACTGGTACCATTTGATTAGCAATAAAGTCTATTAATTAATGTTATATTTAAATTTTGCTTAAGGAGTCGTCTACACGTATAATATTTAACGAACTTAAAGATTTTCAATACTTACAGTTATTTTTTGGAATCTTAATTCGATTCCTTGGAAAATTGCACTTAAAGATACCAAGCGGTAAGCAATTCGTTCCAGTAATTTATGATATAAGCCATTTTAAGGTTTAAATTTGTAATATAAAATTTATTTTTTGTCGGTGCAGTACTTATTGTGATGGTGGTACATTTTTAAATGGAACTAAAAACCACTTTGTGTAATGGACCTTATGCAGGCGACCTAGGATCGAGGCTAAAATTTGTCTGATGGCGGTATTTATTGTTGGACATTCGCGTATAAGCCGTGTGAGTTATTAATGCTTCTTTTTATTAAATACCGCAATATTTTTTTTGTTGTAGCAGTAGATACTTATACTGTTATATAAATTCAAAATGTTGCTCTGTATGTGAGAACATTCGCTAAATTTCCAACTAACCTAAATTTCCAAAATTTAGATTAAAATTTATGCACCCAACCTGGGTCGAGGTTTAAAGATAGTCTGCTAGTGGTGTTTGCGCCTGCGCATACTGGCATTCTGGCGGTACAGTGGCTAGAATAATAGATCAACATACCGCCAACTCTGGCGTCTTACGTCAAGTGCATAAAGTTCATTAACTGTATTTTAAATTCAAATATTTGAATCTTTTTGAATTAAATTCCGTTTAAAAAATTCATTGTTTATTACATATTTGTTTCGATTATTAATTTCAAATAAAATATATTTGGAATCTATTTTTATTTTCATTTTATTGATTTACTTTTAGAAGAATGTTTCAATATTTTTGTTTAAAGGAGATGACTATCGAACATTATATTCTATAGAAAGTTATCCCTATTTATATTTAGTTTCATATTTTTCACGATACCTTAAAATTATATTTCATTATTCTTTAAAATATTAAATAGCTTGAAGACAGAAATAAAACTCAGATCTTATTCAACTATAAAAATGCATTGTAATGAAACAACTAGTAATTTTTAAGATCTTTTATTAATGATGGTCCACTCCATTTTTAAAGATTCTCTATATCATTTTGTCATTGAATTAATAATTAGAATTTGTATCTTTTTTTTTTTTAATATAAAGATTATCGTTTAAAAAGAAAATTTATTACAGAATGAAGCATACAATTCTTTTATTTTACTTATTTTAATAACGTTTTTATTAAATATTTAAAAAATAATGTTAATATTTATTGTCAACATTTTCCTCACGTATGTGATACCTGAAATGTTAATGGTATAAATTCAATCAAACGGAATAACTAGCTATCAAGTGCTTGAAAGCTCTTTGAATTTAAAAACATTAATACCCGTTTAAAATTGGACTTACATAGAATCTAAAATCTTGATTTGATTTCTATTTAATCAAACTACCAATTCCATATAAATTTAAACTTAGATATTTTAGTAACTTGACAAGTAACAGTTGTAAATATCTTTCGTATATTTCTTAAAGGTGATGTAATAGTAAATGTAATAGTAAAATACGTCAAATTTAGCAATATACGCCAAATTTAGTTTAAATTTATAACATGAATTTTTTGAAATTGTTATTAATATTTGTTAAAAAAAAAAGAAAAACAACTTTTAAAATCTTCCGTAAATTTATAAGCATAAGCTTTGTTGCTTTTTAAATCGTTTATACGAACTCGGACAGTTAAATTAAGATTATTCATTTGTTCTTTTTTCGTAGTTTTAAATTTTAAAATAGAGTAATAAAAAAAAATAAAATAAAAAAATGTTTTAGCCGCAAAAACATTGTGTGACACAAAAGATAAAAAAAAAAGGACGCAATTTCCGTAAATCACGACACATATTCTTACAAAATCAATTCTTTTCTACATTTTTCTTTTAATTATAACATTTTATCTTAAGGAAAATCCGTCATGTTTTGTGCTTAATTAAGATTACTTTCACACTTAATTTACGTCAAAAGGAGACTATTTTTTTCTTTTTTTACAATGTTTTAAAATTTCCTGTTTTTATATTAAAATTTAAATAATGAAAAAAATGAAGTAATTTAAAAAAAGGATAAATAATTCCAGATTTTTCTTTAATAAATAAAATAATCTTTGAAACAAAAGCAATTTCTACTTAGTTTTATTACTGAAGGTATGTTATTGTATTTCTTTATTGTATTTTGTTACTGTATTTCTGAGAAATGCTTTTACGCCTTATAGTCCAGTCAAATTAGAGTTTGAAGTGGAAAATTCTGGTGTAATTGTTTTTAGTGACTGACTTTATGTTTTCGGGGGTTCTGAACATGAATCTGAAGTTGTCTAACAAAATTTCTCTCGGCAAATATGAAAAATCGTGAAAAAACCCCTAAAAATCGCACTTTTTTTTTTTTTTGGGGGGGGGGGGGTTGGATTATAACTTGCATAGTAAGCTTTTTACTCAAAATGACTCTATATTAAAATACAGACTATAAAATTACGTACAATTCATATTCTTATCAGTTTATTGTACGATATATGGCTTCCGTAGAAAAATCCGCGAAAACCAGTAATTTTAGAAAATTGCAAAAAAGATATTCTTTTATACCCATTCCGTTCATAACACTAAAACTAAGCATTTCACTGAAAACATTTGCTAACGTACTCACTTATTATTAGGTTATGTATTATTATTATGTAGGTATGCAATGTGACTCGAAAATCCAGCAACTTAAAAAATCCGGCATCCAAGTCATCTACCCCCTCCTTTTTTTTTCACTTCCAACTTACGGAAAAAGTAAAAATATCAGTTATTTTCGAATTAAAAAATGATGTATTAGCTGACAGCGATATCGCTAACGCTGTGCCAAATAGAGCGCTCAATAAAACTGGTAGCAGCTCAGAGGAACGAGGACGAGGACTTGGCAGAAGATAAGGTCTCGCCGAATAAATGTATACATTTGACCGAAAAACTAACGTCATCTTCAAAGAAACAAGACAGTATTTCCGAAATTGATACAATTCTCTGCAATTTATGTGCAAGTAATTTTTGGGGGCGTTGAATAGTTATGAGAAAAACAATGATGAATGCACGAAGTTGTCAGCTACCTCTATATTGAAAACATATAAAATGCATCATTAGACGTCTGCACAGATATATGAAACGTTAACGTTATGTTTTATAGATACAACAAAAGGATAAAAAGTGATTAATATTCGGTTAGAGTTTAATGTTATACAGTATAATAAAATAGGTAGGTAATTATATTTTTTTATAAACACTTATTATTAAATGATTATTGACTTGAAATGACACTCATTAGTCAAATCGAACACTCTTCGTCAAAGTTTGCATGATTTTAGCCATACCTTCCAATTATTCTGCACCTAAAAAATAATTAAATATAATATTTATTTAAGCACCTGGACGCGAAAGAGCCGTTTTCGTCCCGAAGGAGAAGATTGATGCCCCAGCCGTAGGCGAAGGCTGTAAACATTCAAGGCTTGAAGCTTAAGCTCCTGAGCAACTCTGGTGCACATAGTATTTAAAAAAAATGGTGGAACTAATTGTAATTAATTAAGTAAGTTATTCATGCAACATTTTATCATAACATGATTTTTGCATTTTTCTTTGTTACCCCTCTTTTACAACTCAAGTCATTAATAGGTTACTTTTGAACCTCGATTTAGTAAACATATTAGCCTATTATATTATGAACCACCGTTCAGAAAAATAATTTAAGATTTATGTCTAATTGTTTAAAAATTGAGTAGCATACCACTATATTAAAATAAATATTTTGATCACAAAAATAAAAAAGTTAGTGAATAAGTAAAGGTGAAATAGAATTATTTATCTATATTTACTCTCAAGTACTTCAAGGAATTCCAGATCATCCTCGTCTTCCTCGATTTTAGTAAGAGGCATGTTATTGCTACTGCTTTCGCAGTTCACACACATATTGGAACACTTGAGGCCTGCTTTTTTGCATCCATAGTTTTTCTGGCATGTCTTTTTGCATTTGCATAAAATAAGTTTCAAAACGCCTTGAGGTGCTGATGGCTTTTGCGTGGTTACTGGCTCCAGACCATCTTCATTTTCTTCCAACCCCAGTGTTCAGAATATTTTTCATTCCCAAGCCATTGTTGAACTTGAAAATATACCCTAAAAGAATGTTGCTGGCCTGCTGTCTCAGTCGGAAGTAAGTTCGCCAAATGGATTGATGTCTTGTATGCAGACTTAAGGTAACAAAAATACCTCAATTTGTTTAATGACGTGGCTTCCTTGTCAGTAAATTCCTACAATGAGACAAACGATTGCCAGCATCAATAACTGCATCAGCATCTGCCATAGGATCTTTAAAAATCTCAATGGTATTAGTTAATGCTGGGTTTTTCTTAAGAGTCTGAAAAAATCTCATCTTTCCTACTTTGAACAAGGCTGAAGTAGTATCACAGCCTCCCATGGAATGTAAAAATAATATGTTGTTAGCAATCGATTGATCAAGTTTGCAATCAGATGAAAAAATGAGTGGTGAAACTGTCCCTTTGCCTGGCTTTAGAAAGTATACATTTGAATGTACACCCCTACAGCGACAAATCATGATAACTAGCAAATCGACGTCATCACCCACAATAACTATAGAGTTATGTTGTAGTGCAAGGTGCCTTGCTGCGGTGACAATAAATGTGTCCGCATCCTCTCGAGCCTGTTTTGTATAAATGTCAGCTACTGCAAATTTGTAAATGATTTTTCAAAATTACAGATATCTGAAAACAAAATATCAAAAGTACTTACGATTTTCTCAATAGTGACATTTATTCGTAATTTAATACATACCCAAATGATACTGACGTGAGAAAAAGAGAAAATTGAATGTTTAAAAAACATACTTTAGTTGATATTTTATATGTTAAAAAAAATCTGATAAGTAGTGCATTCATTTCTTCTCATGTAATTTCTCAGGCATCATGCTTATGAGTCATTTGAATGAAAGTTGTTTTTTTCATAAATGTAACAATTTTAAATTTTTATAAGATCCCTGAATCCTATAAGGTATATTAAAAAATATTTTCCATGATCTAACTAATGAAGAAAAGCAATGTACGGTCTGAACATGCTAAATCATGATACTTTGTATTAAGTTGTTTTTGTACCAAAAGATGGTAAAATGTCTAAAATTCTAAATATCATAAGTCGAAAAGTTGTGCAAAATGCTGCCTAACTGTCTGGGGCATTCTCACAATCTTTTGACTTTCATGTCCCTGAATAATAATTTTTATTTAATACACTTTTTTGTGTTTTTTTTAATTTCATATACTAGGGAACATCCCACTGCATGATTGCACAACAATGTTAACAAGATAAATAAGTTTCTGATGATGTTGGGGTCCAAACACCTGGTAAATTCCTATACCGCCCCGTGTCCCTAATGCTGATTTTTAAGTTTGGAGCTGTCTGGATAAAATTGTTTCAATAAAAATAATTCAATGTAATTTTTTCTGAAACTGTAACTATTAAAAAGCAGAAAAAACAACGTTTAAAAATGCACAAATAATACATGAAAAGCAGCAAACAGCAGTTTCGAATCTGCTAGCGAAATTCTTCTTCATTGCAAGATAGGGAAAAAGGAACAGCGTGCTAGAAAAAACAAGGCTGAGCAAAATGATAGACAAGGACGCGTTACCTTATACACCATATGCGAGTAGCGAAGGCACCAAAACAAAAAATGAGAGAGAAGCAGTGGAAACGACTGGGTGGACAAGCAGCGGCATCTACCGGAGAAGGAAAGAAAAAGAAACCAAAAAAGGGGGAAATTAAATTAACGGTTTCCAAATATTTGGAAAATCAGGAGTACTATATAAGTCATTGACTAAAGAGTGAGAATTTTTAATGATGTGGTAATAATAAGCTAGAAGCAGCAGGAGTCGTTGGGTAGCTTCATCGCCCCGATCCCTTCCCGAACAGCGAACAGCAGAGCAGTTCCAGGGGTTACCTATTTGAGAATCAAATCCAGGCCCTGTATATGAGTAAATAGTATGAGCACATCCTAAGAAAGACATGAAATGTTAGTCTAAGCGCGGCAAAAAGCCACTATATGAGAGAGAGTCTAAAATTCGCAGCATTACTGCCGAGAACCAGAGACGAAATGAGGAGAGGAAGAGCGAGAAAGTCAATTTACGTAAGTGGCTAAACCAGTCAGCCAATCCGAAAACCAGGAAAGTAACAAGGCGTGGCTTCAACAAGTGAAGCACGCAGAAGAGAAAAAATGTAGGAAAATGTAAGAATAGATGAAAAATGAAGGGTTCGCATGTTCGAAACAGTCGTAAAATAGAAGCAAAACCTAATCCTTAACCAAAAAAAGACACTTAACGTGAGCATACAATAAAATAACAAGTAAATATTAAGAAAATTTTGAATAAAGGGTAGGAGCCGAATACTTACGACTCGCTACTAGGATTTTTAGCGGAATTTGCCAATATTTCAGAGAAGGCAAGTAATTTAGAGAGAGAATCTCCTTTACTTTGTATATTTTTGAGGACATTGTTGAGTTTTTGTGGAATTTCCGAAAAAGAACTGGCATTAAGTTCTTCTTTAATTTTACTAACGATCTCGGCTATCGCAGGGATAGCACCAGAGAATTCTTGTAACTCATGGAATTGCTGAGGTGGTGGTGACGTAATATTGGGAGAATTTGATAGGTCGAAAAGTGGGTTTGTCTTAGAAGCAGTAGAATCGCTGGGTTTTTTCTTTTTTCTTTTCTCTACGTCTGCAGAAATAGGATTTTTTGCGTTAGCAGTTACATTAGCATATGTTTTTCGAAACTGGGGTTTCGTTGGAAATAATGAACAACCCTTGTAAGATGAAGGGTGTTCAAGAGAGCAGTTAGCACGTTTCGGTGGTGGTTTAGGAACATCAGTGTCCTGAGTTTTTTTATTTTCACAGTTTGTAGAGAGGTGCAGGCCACCGCACCCTACGCATTTAGGATTTATATGACAATTGGCACTTATATGAAAAAACTTTTGCCATTTGTAACATTGTGTGGCTTTTTTAGCCTGTCGAAATCTTTCGATTTCAACTCTAAAATTGTACACAGAGCGTACTTTTAAGATTTCAAAGCTAGTGGGATTTTTAGGAAGTTCAATAAAGTAGAGAGGGAGGAGTTTCCCGTCTCTTTTACTTTTCATTTGCGAAAATTTAGTGATGGTAAATCCTCGACAAGCGAGGGATTTTCTGACAGTTTCAATTTCAATTTTTCGAGGAAGTCCACGGATAACGGCTTTAAGGGGAATTTCCCTGTCTGGGATAATATAATGTTGAATATTATTTTGCTTGAAATGCTCATGCAGCATTAGCTTGTCACGGATAGTATCAGGTGAAATTCTAATGAATTCACCAGCAAACTTGGCGTTAAATTTGAATTTGACCATGGAGGATAGTTCATTGAGAAATTGTATAATATTAGGGACTTCAGTCACCATACTATGCTTAGGTTTTTTCTTTGGAGTTTCAGGAACATTTTCTTCATGTTCGCTAGAGGAAGCGATATCTGCGTCATCATCAGAATGGAATTCGACGTCGTCGTTAACATTTTCAGGGGTGATTTTATGGGGTTTTTTCAGGTTTATTAGCAACTCTATTCGTTTTTTTACTTTTACGTTTTTTGGATTTAGGGGTAACGGGGGTAAAGCCCTCATCAATGACCTTTTGGTCACCAGTTACATTACTTTTAGTAGAGAAATTTAAATTTTGAATATCATGCTCATTTGAGTTGAGAGCTTTAAGAACATTACTTAAACCAATATTAGAGAGAGTTTCTCTGTTAATTAAGCTCCTATGGGAGTTAGTGGAAACAATAGAGGAAATGGAAGGAGAACGTCCCATACCATTACTCGGGCGCTTAGAGGAGCCGCCAGCCCCATCCTTTGCAGCCATCAGTCAGCGATATTCATGTAAAGTCAGTGCGAAAAGCAATCAGAAGCGGAGCTTACACTTTCGGTGCCTTAAATTTGTTTAATTTCCCTTTTAAATTCGTCCGGTTTCAATTTTTGATTTTTTTTTTTCAATCTGGCTTTCGCTAGAGTGTCTTTCACTCGGGACGTGGCTGGAGACGTTCGAACCTTGCTTCTGCAAAAGAGTCGGAATAAGTGGAAGAACAAAAGGCTGCGTACAGAGATGGGCCGCTCGCCGCGGCGTTTGAAGCTAGAAGGATCTACCGGAGAAGGAAAGAAAAAGAAGCCAAAAAAGGAGGAAATTAAATTAATGCTTTCCAAATATTTGGAAAATCAGGAGTACTAGATAAGTCATTGACTATAGAGTGGGAATTTTTAATGATGTGGTGAGCTTTCCAAAAATAGATGTCTCTACTTGTCCACCCAGTCGTTTAAACTGCTTCTCTCTCATTGGTCGTTTTGGCGCCTTCGCTACCCGCATAGGGTATATAAGCCAGCGCGTCTCTGTCTATCATTTGCTCAGCCTTGCTTTTTCTAGCACGCTCTTCCTTTTTGCCTGTCTTGCACCGAAGAAGAATCTCACTAGTAGATTTGAAACAGATGTTTGCTGCTTTTCATGTATTATTTGTGCATTTTTAAACCTTGTTTTTTCTGCTTTTTAATATTGTTGCACAAAAGCTTTATTCTCTAATTTTATTAGCTAATTTTACTGGAACTATTGTTTTATATAAATATGTAGCTAAAAATTAATCTGTACACATTTTTAGGGTTGTTAATATTTTTTCTGTCGCTGGGTATTAGATTCCTTAACACCCCTCTTCTAAAATTATACAGAAAATCATTTCAGATTCAGCCACAGAATTTTTTTCAAGTTTTTTCTCATGCAAAACTATGCTAGAGAAATAATGTCTAAAATTCTTTAGCAGGACATTTACTGTAGAATTTAAATCAGCATTTAAATATCAGTTTCAAGCATCGTGGCTTTATTGGTAGTCTCACCGTCCCCAAGGCTTATTCCTGCACTTTTCGAGGTAAATAAATAAAAAAAAATAATCCAATGTTAACAACTGTTTCTAAAAATCAATGAACATTGTGGCTATCACTTAGTCTTAACATGATTTTCCTAAAAATAGGTGATAATTTTCCTCACCGTTCCATCCTTACCGTCTTTTTTTTTACCATTTCGTCCCTTTTTTCCAATACCATTCCCTTTTTTTACCTTACCGTCCCTTCTTTAACATACCATTAAGACAATGTTATACAAAAATTCTGTATTAAAAGTACTACATTGTTAATATTTCTTATTTGAATGTCCTGTGAGTACTATGCAAATTCATTATAAGTAAAAATTTAGAACAAAATATAAAGTTATAGGGATAAAATGGTAAGGAAAATTAACCTCGCAAGTTTAACTTAAACCTCAGTTAAATTAAAAAAATTTCGTTGCTGACAATTTTTTCTTTATTTTGAGTCATTAAGGCATTCGTCTATCAGATTAAAATGTTATTTTAGCAAGTTTAATTTTGTCAGATTTTTTCGCCTAAAAGTCAAAAGATTGTGAGAATGCCCCAACTATAGCATGGATAATGTTTTTCTAAATACGTTAGAATACAGAACGGACAGGCAAATTTAAATTTTAGAACTTTTTTCTAAAGTAAAAACGATTTCTAAAATGATGAAGAGCAATAAATGAAATATTTTTCAAGAAGAAGTCTAAATTTAGTAATCTGAAAATTATTTCTTAATCAGCGATAAGAAGTAGCATCCTAAATATTTTATAAGTGATATTTCCTTGATGATTATATATTTTAAATGAACTTATTTGTCTTTCCAAAGCACTGAGAACAAAAATTATTAGCATGATAAAGGATGAAAGCTTATGATAAAAAATATTAAACGTTTGAAATACCGATACAAAAGAAAGTTGGTAAGGGTTTTATTACTTTTGAAAATATATTATATTTGTAGAAGATCGTAAATGTTTTGTAGTTAGTTTGAATATGGGAATGAACTACATTTTTCCACGTTAGATTGCAGGAATATTGGAGAATAAATTTCTTATTCCTAAAAATAAGAAAAAGAGATTAACTAATCTAAAACCATAGTCTTCTTTTTCTATTTAAAAAGTAGTTTAGAGAAGAATGACTTAAATGAGGGAAGTTAAATTGAAAATTCTTATAAACCTGAGTAAATTTTATGGGTTTTTTTTCCTTTAACGTAAAACTTTTAAGAATCTCTGTAATCAAGTTTTAGATTCTACAAAGATTACTTTCAAGCTTAAATTCCTATAGCAATCTTCCTGTTCCCTCTTTACATTTTTAACACAATGTTGAATTACCTGTTTTTTTATTATATTTTGTAAAACTAAATAACTGTAGAAAAAGGAAATTAAATTACAGTTGAACATAGTACTTGAGAAAATTAAGAAAAAAGTATTTAAACATATTTTAAGATAGTTTTCAAAACTTGTAAAAAGGCAATAAATGTAATTTATATGTAATTAAGTACGCTGTTTAAAAAATTTCTTAATTTTATAATTGCGTTTTCTGTCACAATTTTTAATACTTTCTTCAACCGTGATTTCAATAAAAAAAATGGTCATGTTCATTAGTTAAAATCATCGTATTTCATTAAAAAAAAATCATTTGCTTGATTGTTTGGAAATATATAAATTAATGTTTTTCTCTAGATTTAACACTTTAATTAATGGAAATTAAAATTAAATAATATTAATTAAAATTAAATATTATTAATAAAATTTTAAATTAATATTTGTAATATTAATTAAAATTTGATATTTTCTAGATCTATAAATAGATAATAAAAAACGCATAAATTACCAGAGTTGCTGAATGTCCGCATTTCCGAATACCAGTATTTTCGAATAGAAAATTTTGATTTAATTATTCAGATAATTCTAAAATTAAGTAAACTAAACATTCCTGTTCTAAATTACTGTTATTGAAAAAGGCGGAGATTTGGCAAAATTGAATGAACTACTTTTAAATCTTTATTTGATCTGATGGATCTCATATAAAGTTTTAAAATATAATTTTGGATAATTTTGTGTTATCATTTGGAAAATGACACTTAGAACAATGTTTAACATGTGGGCAATCCCTAACACATGCTTTATGAACAGCAGTAGGCATTTCTCCCTGTTGTTTGCGGCTATCTTCTTTTATTTGATTATTTGGTGCTGAATTAGTAGGTACTGGTAATTTTTTATTCAGGACTATACATTTACTAGAATAAAAATCAACCCAAACCCCATAGTAAAAAAACATGTAATTATTTAGGATTATAAATATTTATGAACATAAGAAACTGAGATAAACTAATCTAAAACCATAGCCTCATTAAGGATTTAAACGAAGGAAGTTAAATTGAAAATTCTTATGAACTTGAGTAAATTTTATGGTTTTTTCCTTTAATGTAAAACTCTTAAGATAGTCTGTTATCAACGTTTAGATTCCACAAAGATTACTTTCAAACTAAATTTCCTACAACAATCTTCTTTTTCCTTCTTTTCACTCATATCACAATGTTGAATTACCTATTTTTATAATATTTTGTAAAACTAAATAACTTTAGAAAAATTAAATTAAACTGCTGTTACAACAAAATGCACAGTACTGGAGGAAATAAAGAAAAACATATTATTTAAATAATAATTTAAGACGATTTGCAAAACTTTTAAAACAGCGTTTTAAAAAGACATTTAATCTAAATGACGAATATACGATGTTTTGAAAAATTCGTAGTTTTATAATTGCGTTCTGGTTTGTAATTTTTTACATTTTATTTTTTATTTTTTTTTTTTTTTACATACAGTACAAAAAAACGAAATTATATTAAATGTTTGTTTATTTACGCATTTATTTAATTTTAGTTAATGTGGAAAATAAAAAGAAACATACTGTGATGAAAATGTAAACTTTAGATTCTCGTTAAACATTTCGATGCAACAACCATATAACATGCAAACGGATTTAAGAAACGATTAAATAATTTCCTGTAAACTAGTGTATACGCAAAATATATTAAGAGAAAACGTTCAACCTAGTTGAAAGTAAATGGTACTTGGAATTTAATGATCAATGTACTAAACTTATATTTCAAGGTATTTTAATAATGATACTTTCATAATAATCTATGTTAAATTTTGTTGAGTACCTCTTACATTATGTTTTCGGGAGTTACACAGAATTGAATTAATTTTAGGGAGCTTTCTTTACAAAAAGTCCTTCCGGCCAGTGCTGGGAGGAAGAGGTAGCTTTCATATTCCTTATTTTAAAAAAGCCAACTTATATTATTCAAACACACGAAGCTCAATTATGTGGAAACCGAATGTAGGAGATTCAATACTAATTTTTATCAATACTAAATCATTATGAATGAGAATTTCGCAAAATTAGTCAGCTTTATCCAAGCTGCTTTTATTTAAAGTAACTTATATTTCGCTGCCAAATTCGGCGATTTCTTAAAGTGCCTGCCATTTTAAGACAACATGGGGGATGAGGCTAACCAGTGAACTTGGTCGAGACCTTAGTAATTGCTGTGCACATGCTCACTCACATCGGAATCGGTTGATACATACGAGTGCTGTCGCAGGCAAAAAATCAGATTTTTCAAAATGTCACCCACGTTAGAAATTGAAACTGCTATATCTGAGCCATTTTTTAAGAGAAAGACAAACAAAAAATGCTCCTGAATCCTTATATCAAGGTCAAATACTTAAGAAAGAAACCTTTTTCAATTTCTAATTTTTTTGCACCTCACTTTAAATATATATTTTTTTAATTTAATGGCCGCAATTTTGAAACAAGATGGCTGATGAAGCTGGCCAGCGAACTTGGTCGAGATATTGATGTATACTATCCACATGCCTTCTTCCATCGAAATAGGCGAATACGTGTGGTATCGCGAGACAAATACAAGATCGTTTCAAAGTGTTAGCCATGATAGAAATTCAAAGTGCTATTTCAACCACTTTTTAAGATATAAACAAAAAAACAAATTTTCAGAAACAAAAACTGCTCCAGAATCTTTGTATCAAGGCCAAACACATAAAAAAATCTTTTTCATTTTCCAATTTTTTAATACCTCATTTTAAATTTTAAATTACATTTTTTTTTTTAAATGGTAACCCTTTTTAAACAAGATAGCGAATGAAGCTGGCCAACAAACTCGGTCGAGACATTGGTCTGTACTATGTATAAACGAAGTTACATCCAAATCGGTTCATAAATACGCCTTTTATCGCGTGACAAAATTCAGGACGTTTCAAAATGTGAGCTTCGCAAGAAATTCAAAATGCTATAACTCAGCCATTTTTTAAAATATAGACGAAACAAAAACTGCTACGGAGTCTTTGTATAAAGGTCAAATACATAAGAAAAAAATATTTTCCCATATATATATATATATATATATATATATATATATATATATATCTGACCTATGTCACACTGTAACTCTCGTATTTATGAACCGATTTGGATGTAATTCGGTGTGTACATAGTACATACCAATGTCTCAACCGAGTTTATTGGCCAGCTTCATCCGCCGTTTTGTTTTAAAATGGCGGCCATTTAAAATTTTTTTAAAAAAATTAAAACTTGAAATGTGGTACCAAAAAATTAAAAATGGAAAAATATTTTTTTTCTTACGTATTTAAGCTTTATACGAAGATTCCGGAGCAGTTTTTGTTTCGTCTATATCTTAAAAAATGGCTGAGTTATAGCATTTTGAATTTCTAGCGTGGCTGACATTTTGAAACGTCCTGAATTTTGTCACGCGATAAAAGGCGTATTTATGAACCGATTTGGATGTAACTTCGTTTATACATAGTACATACCAATGTTTCGACCGGGTTCGTTGGCCAGCTTCATCCGCCATCTTGTTTAAAATTGGCGGCCATTTAAATTTTTAAGAAAAATTTTAATTTGAAATGTGGTACCAAAAAATTGAAAATTGAAAAAATATTTTCTTCTTATGTGTTTGACCTTGATAAAAAGATTCGGGAGCAGTTTTTGTTTCGTCTATATCTTAAACAATGGCTGAGTTATAGCATTTTGAATTTCTAGCGTGGCTGACATTTTGAAACGTCCTGAATTTTGTCACGCGATAAAAGGCGTATTTATGAACCGATTTGGATGTAATTCGGTGTGTACATAGTACATACAATCTCTCGACCGAGTTCGTTGGTCAGCTTCATCCGCCATTTTGTTTCAAAATGGCGGCCATTTAAATTTTTTAAAAAATTTAAAATTTGAAATGTGGTGCCAAAAAATTGAAAATGGAAAAATATTTTTTTCTTATGTATTTGACCTTTATACAAAGATTTCGGAGCAGTTTTTGTTTCGTCTATATCTTAAAAAATGGCTGACTTATAGCATTTTGAATTTCTAGCGTGGCTGACATTTTGAAACGTCCTGAAATTTGTCACGCGATAAAAGGCGTATTTATGAACCGATTTGTATGTAACTTCGTTTATACATAGTACATACCAATGTTTCGACCGGGTTTGTTGGCCAGCTTCATCCGCCATCTTGTTTAAAATTGGCGGCCATTTAAATTTTTAAGAAAAATTTAAATTTGAAATGTGGTACCAAAAAATTGAAAATCGAAAAAATATTTTCTTCTTATGTGTTTGACCTTGATAAAAAGATTCGGGATCAGTTTTTGTTTCGTCTATATCTTAAGAAATGGCTGAGTTATAGCATTTTGAATTTCTAGCGTGGCTGACATTTTGAAACGTCCTGATTTTTCTCACGTAATAACAGCCGTATTTATGAACCGATTTGGATGTACCTTGGTGTGTGCATAGTACATACAAATATCTCGACCGAGTTCGTTGGCCAGCTTCATTCGCCATCTTGTTTCAAAATGGCGGCCATTTAAAAAAAAATTAAAAAATAAAAAAAATCAAATGAGATACCAAAAAATTGTTAAAATGAAAAAGATTTTTTTTGTATGTGTTTGACCTTAATACAAAGATTCCGGAACAGTTTTTCTTTCGTCTATATCTAAAAAAAAATGGCTGAGTAATAGCATTTTGAATTTCTCTTGTGGCTGACATTTTAAAACGACCTGATTTTTGTCACGCGATAACAGGCGTATTTATGAACCGATGTGGATGTAACTTGGTCTGTACATAGTACATACCAATGTCTCGACCGAGTTCGTTGGCCAGCTTCATTCGCCATCTTGTTTCAAAAGCGTTGCCATTTAAAAAAATTAAATTTAAAATTCAAAATGAGGTATTAAAAAATTGGAAAATGAAAAAGATTTTTTTATGTGTTTGGCCTTGATACAAAGATTCTGGAGCAGTTTTTGTTTCTGAAAATTTGTTTTTTTGTTTATATCTTAAAAAGTGGTTGGATTATAGCACTTTGAATTTCTATCATGGCTAACACTTTGAAACGATCTTGTATTTGTCTCGCGATACCACACGTATTCGCCTATTTCGATGGAAGAAGGCATGTGGATAGTATACATCAATATCTCGACCAAGTTCGCTGGCCAGCTTCATCAGCCATCTTGTTTCAAAATGGCGGCCATTAAATTAAAAAATATATATATTTAAAGTGAGGTGCAAAAAAATTAGAAATTGAAAAAGGTTTCTTTCTTAAGTATTTGACCTTGATATAAGGATTCAGGAGCATTTTTTGTTTGTCTTTCTCTTAAAAAATGGCTCAGATATAGCAGTTTCAATTTCTAACGTGGGTGACATTTTGAAAAATCTGATTTTTTGCCTGCGACAGCACTCGTATGTATCAACCGATTCCGATGTGAGTGAGCATGTTCACAGCAATTACTAAGGTCTCGACCAAGTTCACTGGTTAGCCTCACCCCCCATGTTGTCTTAAAATGGCAGGCACTTTAAGAAATCGCCGAATTTGGCAGCGAAATATAAGTTACTTTAAATAAAAGCAGCTTGGATAAAGCTGACTAATTTCGCGAAATTATCATTCATGATATTGATAAAAATTAGTATTGAATCTCCTGTATTCGGTTTCCACTAAATTGAGCTTCGTGTGTTTCAATGATATAAGTTGGCTTTTTTAAAATAAGGATTATGAAAGCTACCTCTTCCTCCCGGCACTGGCCGGAAGGACTTTTTTCCTTACGTATGTTATTGAAACAATGGAAAACAGTTATGTATAAAAATAAGAACACAATAAGAAGAACAAAGATTTAAAAAATGATAATATTTTAGTTTTTATTTATAATAAAAAAATTGTATTTCGCTAATACAGATAAGAAAAAAAAATTCTGAAGCAGTTACGCAGTCATATTTATTTTAAGCATAAGAAATTATAGCTAAATTTATCACTCTTTAATTATCATACTATATTTTTTAATTATTAATTTTTATATATTCTTTTATATATAGTCATAAGGTTCGTTTCTATGAATTAATAATATTGCAATAGATTTTAAATTATGCTTGAGAAATCAGCCGCAAATGTTTCGCGTACCAAGTTTTTATTTATATGTGGTACTTATTTAAGTAAGTATTATTTAAATAATCCGCTCTTATTTTAAAACAAAATTCTTAAGAAATCGGCTCGAATTGAAAAATTATATCTCTTTTGAATAACGATTGATAATGCTTTTGAATAATAAATTGATACTAAAATATGCACTATATATTCTCCGTTTATTTATTCAGATTTATAAGGTTATTTTTAGTCATCCAAGTGATACCCTTTTCAAAGTCATTTTAAATTACGTTTGAAATTTTGTTATTTAAAAAACATAGTTTCAAAAACAATTCCGTTTTTTGTTTAACATTTTTTAAAATCCACGTGAGTAGTAGAACATAAATTATACCTACTATTTTGTGCTTTGAAACCAAATTTAATAGACGTCTGCAGCTGTAGAAGAAAATTTCAGAAACTACGAGTTTATTGTTACGTTAAATATATTGGTATGCATCTATTGCAAATTCCATATTCAATTATTTTATGTATCAGAAAATAAGTAATTTTTGTAGTATAAAATTAGTTTTTAATAATATATTTCGTCGGATTTTAGTCTATAAATTTTTATTATTATTTATAACATTATTTTCTAAATTATTTTTATTTATTTTTAAATTTAATTATTTATTTATTTTTGGTTGGAGTGGTAAATATAAAGAAACAAATAAAGGTAAAGAAAATGAACTGATCAATAATCCAATAAAATTGAAATGGGATTAAGAATTGGTTATTCTTTTTATTATTATTATTACTTTTTTAAGACTTGAAATAACAAAATACATAATATCGATTAAATTAAGAATCGATTATTCATCTTTGTACTGTTAATCGTTTTTAGAATACTTAAAATATGATTTCGCATATTCAAACAAATTGTTTGCCAATTTTAATTCACTTTTGTGTGCTTGCTGCTATTCATGTGAATGATATGATCTTTTCTGTGATTATTATATGATTATAATCTTTTTATGATGCATTAATCTTACATTTGATTTCACAAAATTTTTTCGCGGTATTTTAAATCTGCCTTTTTAAAAAATAATATCAATTAATTTATTAGTACATTAGAAAGAATAATAACAATATCAGCTGAATTTGAAATGGGCTTTTCATATATCTCAAATTATATGTTTTCCATTTCAGATATTCCTTTGAATGGGTTCCATTATTATATTATGAGTTTGAGTAATATAAAATACAGTAGTTCTTAAAAAGCTACTGAATTAAAATAAAATCATTTAAAATATTATAAGGGATATCTTTTCAAAAGATGGTACACAATACTAAATGTACACTAAAATATTTTTATAATGAGAATAAAATAATTAGTAAAATTCAATTGTGAAAATTCGGATTTCGTGGAATTTCCAATTAATAAGAAACAAAATATATTTTTGTTGGATATTTTTAAGAGATTTCTTTGTTTTAGATAATTAAAATGAAAATATTGAAAAAAATTTAATAGGTAGTAGAGCATGTTTCAACAAACAATGTTTTTATATAGGAAACCAGGGTTGTAATGATTTACTCAAAAAAATACAGGGATTGCAAATTGCACGCAAATACCGTCATAACTTATGTTTATAACTTTGATTAAATAAATATATTTTAACGGTAATTTAAACAGTCATATCGTCATATCTTACTTTACTTGAAATGCAAAAACCGATAGACGGAATTTTTTCGGTATATAAGTTAATATACTACTATAAATTGCATTCGGAAACATGGTGTGTCTAGTACAACACTTATTGAATGTAATAGTGGCAACTTCTACCGCTTCTCCTGGCTTCTTAATATGTCACACAAAGGTGAGTCGGTTTCAAATATTGTTCCGGGATCATCCTTATTATTTAAATTATGAGCATTAACTATACCCGTATTGTGGATAGCGGCCCTGTACTTTTGATGGAATAAATGAGCTAAGGCCCTGGTTTCCCATACAAAATTTTTGTTCTTGTAGTTGTTGTACTATGAAGTGTAGCTTCTTAAAGAAAAATTCCGATCCTTTTGTATCCCTCTGTAATTTCCTTTAAATAACCCTTTCATACTTAAATTATTCTACTAAAATATTTTTTGTCCGCTTTAAATCAGTAAATTTTGGAGTTAAGTCATCATTCGGAAAATGAAACCCCGTAACTATATATGAGTTACGGGATAATTCCGAAATTTCCTAATGTTCTCCGATTCCACCAGTGCCAAAATGAAAATTTTAAAGCATATTGAGGTTTAGTCAGGGTATCCATGTAATCCTCAGAGGAATCGAACAGCATTTTTTTTTCTGAAAATATTTGTAATCATATTTAAACTCAATAATTCTTTATTAAGTAAGGCATGCATTTAGTTTTGAAAAATATCATATTGAAATTCCTTAAGGCGTAAGAATCTTGTTAGAGTTTAATGGCCTAAAGTAGGGTTGTCCAACCTGCAGTCTGATGGTGCAACGAAAGCCGGCTGGCATAGAATCAGCCATTTTTTTAAAATGTCATAATTTTAATGTAGGTTTTATGTTTCTTATAATACATCGGTTGAAAGCATTGCTGCAATATGCTGCGAGCATAAATGTATTATTGAAATAACAGTGTTTTTAAATTATTTTCTGCATTACTGTGAATATATATGATAGTTATGACATCTCATATGTGTACTGCAAATGAGTGGGGTTGCATGAAGTAAAATGCCCCATAACAAGTTAGAAACTTCCTGTAATAGACGCCGAGAGTTTAAAGCAACGTTTTTCTCTAATCATTGTATCACTTATAGGGGAAGATTTTAATTTTAATGTTTATAATAAGGGTTCCTTGAAAATACGTTTTATAATTTACTGGCGATAAGCTGAAAACGGCAGAAACTATCTCTTAGTAAAGTAATGAAATTAGATGAAGCTTGCTTCAATATTTAGTTTAAGCTATATTTGAAAACTTTTTTTATTAAGGGGGTCTCAGGACTCTTAAAGCTTCAAAAATTTTGAAAAATTAATTTGCTTCGATGTTAAACTCCAATCTTTTCTGAACATTTTGATATAATTGTTTCCTTGAAATTCCCATTAGAACAGAAGTTATGGCTTTTAGAATTATACTCGCACTATAGCTGCAGCGACGTTTCCGAAACTTTAAAGACATTTTTTTCCAAATGACGTTTTTGGGCATAACGCGCACGATATCTCAAAAACTTCTGAATATTTTTTATGCAATTTTCAAAACACATGTTTCATGTTACTCTGTATAAACTGAACCTAAAATTTACTTTTTACTGTTCAAAATAATATTTTAGATGATTATACTATTGAAAATTTCAAAATTTTGTATTAACTAATTACAGCTTTGTATTAAAAATATAAAAATGCTTTAAATACAAATTTATTCAGGTTCACGGTAACTACAGTCTGAAGTATAAGTAGGCAATAAAAATTTTCATTCTACATGCAAAATTTGTTTTGTAATCCTGCGCGTAAACTGTTATACCAATTTTCTGCTCCTCAAATGTCCGCTTCCTTTAAATGCTAATTCTGAAACTTACAATTTCTAAAATACATGAAATGAAAGAACATACTTGCACCTTTCATCCTCAATAAAATTTATATTTTAAAACAATATACATTTTAAGATATTAAATGTTGAAAATGTTTATTTTTTCCAATTTTAAGTTTTCTAGAACCCCTTAAAGTAACTATTAAATAAAATATGAATGCAGTCATATCATGCATTCACTTTATTAACATCGTCTTTATTATTGCTTTTTCTTTATAAATATTAGTTAGCAGATGTAAAATATAAAATCCATTGTTTTCCTAAAATCTTAAAAATCTTATTCTATTGAAAAATTAATTAGATTTTATTAAAGTAATTCCATTTTAACACATATATATATATATATATATATGTGTGTATAGGAATTAATAAAGGTATTAAGGAATTTGATGAATATGATGAAATTATTTTTATGAAGGCTTCGAAAGAAGATATACTGATGATAAATGCAATAAAAATAGTTCCGTTTCATTGATTCGTTATATTTTTGGAATAATTTTAATTTGAACTGCAATACATAAATCGAATAAAAATTTATAACGTAACTAAAAATACATAATTATTTTTCGCATTGTTAGAATTTGAAAAAAAAATAATTTGAGATTTCAAGCATCATATTCTTTTGTTAAAGGGCATACATTTAGTAAATAGTTTTTTAAATAATTTTCAGTTAATTATTAAAATGAAAATTACATTTTCATTGTGTTAACATTTGTACTTATTTCCTTTAAAGAATGGAACACTATTTTATTATATGTTTCTTATGGTGTCTGAAAACTAATCTTTCGCATTTTCCAGGCCATATTTTTGCTCTCAAATTAATATATATGTTGTCTAGTCATTGTCTGTCATCTATACATAATAAGAAAATTGCAAAATAACACTACTGCAACATACTTTTGGTTAGGTTCATGGGCAATGTAAACAGATATTCATAGAATTGTGTTGTATATGTTATTCTATTAAAAGTTAATGTGCTGAAATTTTATAAATTCCCATAAAATGTTTAAAAGCCTTTTATATAATTTATCCCTTCTTATTATTAGCCAATAGCTAATTTCTAAACAGTTAGTTTTAGATGTATAGTAGTCAGGAACAGATAAATGATTGAGGTTCTTTACCATAGCAAAATCAATTTACGTAAAATTAGATCTTTTTTTTTTTTTTAAAGTTACGAAATTTAAGTTTTTATACACTCCTGGGAACAGATAATTATATAATCTATGCTCTAACCAATGGCACAGTAAACGTTTCCAGGAAAATTATTCCTGGAAAATGCAAGGTAAAATACTTAGGGCAAATATTTAATATTGCCAAAGAAAAACTACCTGTTAAAGGCAAGTTTTTACAAATAAAAAGAACACTTTCTTTTAGCCATTCAATAACGGTATTTCAGATACTGACATTGACATGAAAAAGGTAAAAACTTCCCGAACATAATTTTAACCGTATATTTCGTTTTACATTCAAATCTTTTATTGTTCAAACTATATACAGAATTATTACAGTGTTTCGTAAGTAATAATTGTGCAGTGTAAGTCACAATTTCGTTGTAGAATAAGCTACACAAACTGTACTTCATTGAAATAAGTTAATAATTTTTGGAGTATTTTGCAATTTATTTCGTGTAAATTAGAACACTTCAGCAAAATTTTAAAGAACAATTAGTTTTCATCGACAGAAAAAGAAGAACTTCTAGTTAAAATATTATACGAAAAATGAGTTTCATTCTGCTAGTGTAAATCACGCATCTACCATTATATTTATGACAAATAAAACTGCTTAACAGGATATTATAAAGTCATACAATTAATATGCATGTCAAAAAAATGTTGGAGTAAAAAAAAATATTTTTATGTGTAAAAAAAAAAAGCATTTCTTTTTAATTAACTCTAAAAATTCCGAAAAAAGTTTGATGCAGTGTAAGTCATGCGTTGAAATTTCCAATAATAATAAATTACTTGAATTCGAAATTTATTTTAGTTAATTTAACAGCCCATTCAGTTTAGAAAAAAATAATAATAATCTCTTCGAAGTTTCACTCTTATGGATTAGATGCAGTACTGATCTTTCTCGCTCAGTAAATTTTTTACATACAAGTCTCGTTAAAAGTTTTAATTTTAATCATTGATCATATATCCTGTTTTCTTTATTGAAAATTAAACCGTCAAATATATTTCTGAAAGCACTTTTTTTTGCCATGTAGTGCAGAATAATTTCTGAAAATTCACTAGAATATTGCGGTCCACATAGGTGAAATATTTATTGTCCTGTTTTCCATATGAGGACATGAGTTCTTGCCTTATCTGCTTATTATCATCGGAAAACTCGCCTCATCCAGAATATCTCAGATTGGGAAATCCCGATAAACCTTTAACTGTTTTCGTCCATTGGTTTCAATTGTAAACCAAGATTTTACAATGACACAAATGAAGAGTAAAACAGTTTTTTTTTTTTTCTTGCTGGTTGTAGAGTTTTTTCTGTGTAGATTTACGAAAATAATAAATTGAAACCGAAAATACTTTCTCTTTTATTTGGAATAAGGTTGAAAAGCATGTTTTCATATCTGATATTAAGAGTTCAGAAATAAGATGATACGTATATTTTTGTGTGAACAGATTTATTTTATTTTATGGAAGGAGCTTGTTAAATAAATTGCAACTGACAATTTTTTGTAATGATAAAAAATTCGGCATTGCATTCTTTTACCATCCAAAAAGTTCATTTGTGCAAAATGCCAGCTGATTTCACTTGCATTTAGCCTTTAGCAGAATTTGCTTACTATAGATCACTGAATTATTTTCGCAGGTAACAAAATGGTAGAAATAAGAAAACAGAAAATATTTATTGCAATTTTTATTTAATGTATATCCTTTTAAACGGCAAAGTGATTGCAAAAAATATGTTAAAATCTGCGTACATTAGTAATATTTTTTTTTTTATTTATCAGTGTATGCCTATATAAGATATGTTCAAAATAAATACTATCAAACTTTTATAGGCTATTTATTTTAGAAAATTGAATTTCTCATATTAATTAATAGCTAAATTGAAATAATTTTACTGTTAGATGCACAACGTTAAAGTGTAATATATACCTGTATCTATGATGAAGTGTATTGAAGTATTTTATATGTATGTGTTTATGGACTTATAATATTATTACAACCTTGTAGAATATTGTATTCTTATTTAGCACTGAATTATTGTATTTTTAAAAACTTAATATGCATACAATACGCATTATTAAACATCCTGCATCTATAAAAATTGAAAGAAAAATAACAGTTAAAATCATAGGCCATTAAACTTATGTCCAAATAAAATCACTACATTCACTAAAAATCTATACTAATATATAATATCTTATCTTCCATTATTGTTTTAAAACAACTATATAAAATCAAATAAAGTGTTGATTTAGAATTCCCACCTGTTCAACATCACTTTGAAAATAATGGGAAGTGTTGTTTAATCTAATCCTGATCAAAAATTCTTATGTGGATATAATAATTTTTAGACGATGAGAAAATATTTTCTACCAAAATAAAGTTTAGTGATATTCACCAGGCCACATTCAAAATTTATATAGTCACCTGGCAACTGTAGTTGGATATAGAAAATAATTTATTTTGAAATATTCAGTAAAAAGTAAAATAATAAATAATTGAATATATTCAAAATAAAACGCGAACACAGTAAATATTATATAAGTAGGATTCGTTCTTAGTCTCCATGATTAGTAATTTTGATAAGGAATTGGAAAATTTAATCTGAGTTATATACACACACATGTATATATATATATATATATATATAACCATTATATAAATATATATATATATATATAACCATTATATAATTACAAATCATCATCTATTTCCAATTACTAAAATTAAATTAATAAATTTAGCTAAAATTCATAACTCTGACATTATACAAAATAAAGATGAACCTTCAACTAGTGATAAAAATTAATTGATAACTAATGAACAACAGTGAATATGATCATTGTCAGGTTCTGAGAAACATCTACTATTAGAACTATGGTTATATATTATTTTTCTTGCTTGTATATTGGCTGTGTACTTGGAATTTTAAAGTAACACTCTTTTCGTATCTGAAACTTAATCCGGGCTGGTGAGTTATACAGAGTAGGTAAAGGAATGTAGTTTATCAATAGAGAGAGATTTTCCCTGCTATTCAAATGCCTGGGATAAGGCGGACAAAAGTATTTCACCAGAGAGCGAAATAGCGGATGTTGGGGTCAGAAGGGAAAACCTGATTATGTTTTTGGGAGAGGAATGATACAGTGAAGGGAGATGAGTTGAGGGTTCGAGCTGAATGTGTGTAGTCGCTTTATCGCTGAGCACAGTGGATGCCTGGAACTCAAGGGGTGAGTTCGTTGCAGAGTAGCTCGTGGATAGAGCTTGAGTAGGCAGTGAAGCTCTTAGAGTATAGAGCTAATGTGCTGGGAGATTAAGAGTGATCTCCGATAAATCTAATTTAACTAGCGCAGGGTGTGAGGGATATAAAGTAGTTTAACAGTACACAGCAAGTATTTACTGCATTCAATTGTTGCTGAACCGGATCACCTATATCCGAATTCTTAAGTCTAAATAGTGTTTTGTGATTTGTAAATAGTGTGTAAATAAACTGTTAATTAAGTTTAATTGAAAGATTCTCACAGCATAACCGATATCACGTAATCATATCGGCGGTGGCAGCATATAAATAGTAAAGGATTTCTTCAAAGTTGTGTGGACTTCGAGGAGACCCGACCGTTGAAATGAAGTTTAATATAGGCTATGAAAGATGACAAACATGCAGCATAAAATGGAATTTCTTATATATAGGTATCGAGTAATAGAGAGAGAGAGATCTATCGAGCAATATAAAACAACTCAATTTCTGTAAAACTGAATTTCTCCTTCGCGCCCTAATCGAATTTAATAGCTTATTTTAATGTATCAAGTTTGATATACATTAATACCAGACGATCTGCTGATGCTTTTTTAATAAATATATTCTGTGAGATTTAATAGCAAAAGGTGAAAGAAATATAATGGGATAGAGAGGGAAGGAGGAAGGGAGAGAGAGAGAAATGGAGGCAGAGGCAAAGAGAGATCATTCGAATAATATAACACAACTCAATTTCTGTAAACGTGTATTTCGCAATGGCGCCCTAATTGAAGATACCTTATTTTAATGTATAAAGTTTGATATTCATTAATACGAGACCATCGTCTTATGCATTTTAAATCAATGTATTTTGTGAGATTTAATAGCAAATGTGTCTGAAATATAATGAGAGAGGGGGGGAGGGAGGGAGAGAGAGAGGGGGAAGGAGAGAGAGAGAGAAGAGGTAGAGAGAAGTAGAGGGTGAGACAGGGAGGCAGAGAAATATCATTATAATAATATAAAGCAACTCAATTTCTATAAACCTGGATTTCTCAATGACGCCCTAATCGAAAAAGATAGCTTATTTTAATGCATAAAGTTTCATATTCATTAATTCGAGACAATCGTCTGATGCTTTTTTAATGAATATATTTTGGGAGATTTAATTGCAAAAGGAGATAGAATTAAAATGGGAGAGAGAGGAAGGGAGAGATAAAGGGAGGGAGAGGGAGACAGAGAGAGATAATTCGAATAACATAAAACAACTCAATTTCTGTAAACTTTAATTTCGCAATGGCATCCTAATTGACGATGATACCTTATTTTTTAACCCATAACTACTGTGAGCGGTCTGACAGACCACTCCAGATTTTATCGCATTCATTTCCACCCCTCAGAATAAATAATGATCCTCACCCTTACCTCTACCTTCCGGAAACGGCCCCCCAAGGTCACATTTCGCTTTTCATTCTAATAGCTGCTTTTGCTTTTTTTTTTTTTACTCTTTTCATTCCAAAATCTGTCTGTCAGACCGCTCACAGTACTTGTGATTCCGTTTTTGCCCGAGAAGGAAATTTTTATTTTGTGGATAATTTTATACTTTTTTTCATGATATTATGGAAAAAATGGAATCTAATCATTCGAGAAAAAGTCCAGTGTACCTCAAACAAACTGAAATTGAGGGGCCTGTAAAAATTTGGTCGGATACACTGAGAAAAATGACGCTTTCAAATCTGAGTAAATCGATGTTTTCATTTTGTTTTGAAACTTTTTGTTTCAAATATGACGACCCAATGCTTTCAATTTTGAAATATCAGCAATACTCAGTTTCAAACAAAATTACTTTTTATTCGTTAAATGGGGTACATTTCACCAAGATAGTTGAATTTATTCACTTTATTCCATTTGTTATAATTTCGAACGAAGCGCTCCTTTCAGTAATATTTTATTACATGAAACGTGGCGAACTACATTTTTATTGTGTTCGCGGAAGAACATTTAAAAACCGCCGTAATGTGGATCGCAGAAGCGGAAACAGCGGAAGCGTACATTTGTTTTGTTTTCTTGTTGTTGTTCTTAAGTATCAAGTATCGAAATGGGTGATTTCGTTAAAGAAAAGCTTCGGCAGTGGAATTTGGAAGAATTCATCGAAAATTTTGAAAGTAAGTTCATTAACTTTATTGCTTAGAAATTTTTTCCCATATTTTTATTGCTTTCACACTTCTGTAAGTTGTCTGCTTTCAATTTGTAAGTTAGGGTTAGCTATACACGATGTTTCACATTCGGCATTTTGATGATTGTAAACATTAATGTTTTTGTCTTCATATGCTCTTTCTGTTATTTTGACTACAAATTTTGATATGTAATGTTTTATTTTTCATATAAAAATGATAATAGCAATCGTTAGACAATGAAACCCACGTTATCAACTTAATGTTTACTTGTCGCTTAAATTTGCACTTCGTTTATGAAATCCAATTTTTTATTTAGATTCCCCGGTACTTTTCGGTTAGCCGGGCGCCAGTGTTTTATGTACATATTTATATACATACATATATATAAATATATATATGTGTGTATATAGACAATATTTGTATACGCAAATATATGTATATTTACATATATGTATGTATATAAATATGTATATAAAACACTGGCGCCCGGCTAACCGAAAAGTACGGATCCCCCCCCCCCTTCCCCTCCTCTTTCTTAAAGTTAGTTGCAACATTTGCTAAAAGCAGTAAATGAAACAAACAAAATTTTCACCATATGATTTGAAATTCAGTATTCTGTTTTATATTGGCAGCATATTATGAAGTTTAAAATTATGTGCATTACAATTTTTATATAAATATGTTAAATAGAATGAAAATAAGAGAATTTTTTTCTCATATTTAGTTATTCTTTGAAAATAACCATACCCATAGAGTTGAATCTAGCAAATATTCTGTGTTCTTTTGTATTTATATCAGCCAAATAATGAATTATTCTAGTTCTTAGCCAAATAATGAATTATTCTAGTTCTTAGTTTTCCTTATTAATGAATTCAAATAAATATTTATGTTACAAATAGGGATGCACCGAATATTTGGTATCTATTCGGTATCCGGCCATGTTACCGAATATTCGGTTTGGTCGATTATCAAACTATTTGGTATGCCAAATATCGAAGTATTCGGCTAAAAAAAACTTTTTAAACATTTTATTAAAAACCGTATACAACTTCTAAGTTTAAGAGTCAACTTATAAAGATATTCAGAATAATTAGAAACAGAATCATATTTAAATAAAAGCGAATGGTTTTACATTATTTATTTACTGTTTGTAAAGGATTATTTACGAAAATTAACCAATCACAAGGATTTTCATAGGATTTAATTATGTACAAATGCAAGTTTCTGAACATTTTCCAGTAAATAATTTGTTTCTTTCTAAGATTTTCAGAACAACGTTTACAATCTCTAAAAATGATTGCCCACTCCAGACACCGATGTTGGATGCATTAAAAAACTCCCTTGCTTAATCAAAGGGAGTAGAACAGTTATTCTTGCTACATTGCTACCATATAAAATTAGAATAGATTGTATTATTTATTTACTTTTACTTTAGTCTCTTCCTGACAAACAAATAATATATGATCAGAGTTTCCCCCAGGTTTAAAACCTGGGGGAACCTCGATTATCCGAAGTAATTGGGACCGACCCTCTTTCGAGCTTCAATTTTAAGATTAAGGAAGGAATAAGAAATATATACAATATTTCTTATTATGGTAACAAGTAGGGATTGACCGAATCAGCAATTTTGCCGAATACCGAATACCGAAGCTTCGGTCAAAGTGTACACCGAATATTCGGTATTCGGCAACCGAATACTTAAAAATTTTTAATACACATTTTTGCATATATTAGCTTTTTTAATAAACTTTAATTAAAATTAAATTATTAATAATTTAATTCAGTTACATTTTTATTCTTAAATCTAATTACACAAAAAAATTTAATGACTTCTTTCAACTCACAAATTCATTAACCCATCACTTATTTTTTTATTATTTTATCCCTAGTTAATATCCAAATGAACCCAATGAAAGTATTAAACTATGCAGGCTATTATTAAGGATAAGGATTCTCAGAAAAACAAAAGTTCATTCAAATAAAAAGAAACAATGTTGTCATTAAGCTGATTTACTGATTGTCTAATTATATACATATTGAATTGGAATGTTCTCAAATACAAAAGGTATCATATCAATTTGTACATTTAACTATTTTCTGTGAAATTATTGATACATATTTATATTTTGATTAATATTTATCACTGTGGTGATGAAGATAAATTTGAGCGATTTTAATTTAATGGTTATAAAAGCTATAGGATAGGCATAGGAGTATACTTATTTGATGCATGTATTTTCTTTAATATAAATCTTAGATATACAGAGATGAACTCTGATATACTTATTTGAGGTGTATATTAAAAAGAATACACATTAAATAAATTTAAATTGAAAAAACTAATGTAGAAATAATTAAAATGAAATGGTAATGGAAAGATGCCCATATTCCTTACTTTTTTTTCCTATATCGTAGACAGTTGTTCTGATTTCACCCCTATATAGACTATTTTAGAAAAGAAAAAAAAAGTTTTTTGTAATTAAAAATGGCCTTTGACTTGTTTTTGGTAGTGCAACTGAACTTTGAACTCATGCACATAATATTGAAACTCATCATTTAGCCTATTCTACTTCTAAGTAAAAGAGAATTCTTCTACTTCTAAGAAAATACTTATCCACAATTATTCGGCCGAATACTTTTAAGTATTCGGCCGAAGCCGAATATTCGGTTTACATGCCGAATCACCGAATACCGAATCGACTATTCGGTATTCGGTCAATCCCTAGTAACAAGTGATGAATAAAAATAAAGCAATAGCAAAATCGAAACAAGAATAAATTATTTTAATTTTGAAATTAAGTCCCTTTTACATCTATCACAAGTGCTTGAAAAAATGTTTTGTTTGTCACGGTTTCAGTTTTGATTGCCTTTGCTTTGAACCTCTATCACAGAATTTTTAAATATTATTAGTTCACCAGTATCACAGTCTTTCTGCCAGGGTTGCCGGCTTTTAGCCAGGCCAAAAAAAGCCGGCCGGCTTTTTTTGGTTTTAACCACTTAAAAAAAGCCGGCTCTTATTTTTTAAAGTTGGTTTACAGTTAATTTGTTTTAAATTTGGATCAATTAATTTTTAATACACTTATAAATATTTTCTACTAAAAAAATTATAGATTTCTATTAAATTTTGTCAAATAAATAAGTCTATAACTTCTAGAAGGCAAATGCGAAGGCATTATGTCTGAAAAAAAAAATATATATATAGATATATATATCTATATATATATTTTTTTTATATAGTGTTACAATGTTTATATATAAACATTGAAAATAATATAAGTTAGGCTTCAAAGTGATATTTTGAAATTCTATATTACATAGCTCCACATACACTACACATTTTAAAGATTATATTTAATTAATGACAAAATGTAGCACATCAAAATGGAAACATTCTTGTGTGTCCATATGGAGAGATTAAGTTATAAATGTTAAAAGAGAAATTAGAAAGGATATAATATTTGAGGAGAGTGGTACATAAGTGTATAAAAAATATAGCATTTAAACAAGAAAAAAAAATTCTCTAAATAAAATTTTGAAAAGCTTGTTAAGCATATTCATGCATATGTTGTTCGCAATGTTTTTAATAGAAGAAATGGTGTTTTTATTAATATGACTATGTATAATTTTAAATGTTTACTAGAAATAAAATAAGACTTGTATATTAATAGCTCTTAAAATTAACTAAGTAATAAAACAAACTAAATAACCATTGTCCTCTTCAATTTTATAAAGCAGTAAAAATGAAAAAATTGGCAGTTGGTATGGCCCTTTTAAAATTTAGCTGGCATTTTTGCAATTCTGACTACAAATCACTAGCAAAACCATCTAAGTTTTATTCCAGTATTAATGTCCTCATTATTGAGAAATTGGGTTACTTATTAAACTCTAAATCAATTAAATGTCATTAAAACTAATTAAAAACACTTTAAAATGTGTAGTTTATAATTACAATGCTTCATTGTATAAAAGCCAATTATGGCCAAAAAAGGCCAATTTTGGCCAAAAAAAGCCGGTTAAAACCAGGGTTGCTGGCTTTTAGCCAGGCCAAAAAAAGCCGGCCGGCTTTTTTTGGTTTTAACCACTTAAAAAAAGCCGGCTTTTATTGAAAAAAGCCAGTTTTTATTTTTTTAAGTTGGTTTACAGTAATTTCGTTTTAAATTTAGATCAATTAATTTTTAATACACTTATAAATATTTTCTATTAAAAAAAAATTATAGATTTCTATTAAATTTTATCAAATAAATAAGTCTTTAACTTCTAGAAGGCAACTGTGAACGCATTATGTCTGAAAAAGAAAAAATATATATATATAAACATTGAAAAGGATATAAGTTAGGCTTTAAACTGGTGTTTTGAAATTCTATATTATATATAGTGTTGATTCTAAGCCGCTTTAGCAGGGCGCAGCGCCCGGCGGCCTTTTTTATTTCCTTTTTGCAACCGACGGCTCTTTTAAACCCTTCTGATGTGCCCGGCTGCCCTTTTTAACACTTCCTATGCACCCCATGGTAATTCAATTGATACCGGAAAAATATCGCAAATTCTAGGGACTCCAAACAAACCAGTTCAAAATATGTTTTATGAACAAGGTACAGGTGTGCCCTTTTCGAAAAAAATGTGCCCTTATTTTATAATAGTGTTCCCTTTTTGAAAAAAATGCACCCTTTTTTAGAACAGCATTTCCTTTTTGAAAAATGTACCCTTTTTTGGAATAGAATACCCTTTTTGAAAAATTCACGCCCGGAGGTCCTTTTTTTCTAGCGTCAACACTAATATAGCTCCACATGTACTACACATTTTAAAGATTATATTTAATTAAAACTGTTCTTAACTGCTCTGTTCAACAAGCACAAAATGTTGACACATTTAAAAATTCATTTCTTAACTGAAAGATATAAAATTCGAAAGCCTGACCATGGAAGCGATTTGGAATCGAACTGTGTTTTTCATTTTTTGATCCATCAATTACCTATTGAGTTATAAGAGATTTTGATCATGTGACAAACATGTTTTTTCACCCTTTTCTGAGTGGTTTCTTCTTTCGTGCGGAAATTCGATTCAAAACGCTCACTTTGACACTATTTTCTGAAAAATCTATTGCATTTGCAAAAAAACAGCACAATTACATAGTTTCTGAACAACAACATCTGCTAGTTTCATGCATTTCTGAACAAAAATAAATTTAAACTTATGTCAGATAGTTGCCCTTTTGGATTTAAAAGCCTTAATGATAAAATGTAGCACATCAAAATGGAAACATTCTTATGTGTCCATATGGAGAGATTAAGTTATAAATGTTAAAAGAGAAATTAGAAAAGATGTTTCGTTTGAGGAGAGTGGTACATAAGTGTATAAAAAATAGAGCATTTAAAACAAGAAAAAAAAATTCTCCAAATAAAATTTTGAAAAGCTTGTTGCTAAGCATATTCATGCATATGCTATTCATAATGTTTTTTAATAGTGAGAAATGGTGGTGTTTTTATTAATATGACTATGTATAATTTCAAATGTTTGCTAGAAATAAAATAAGACTTGTATATTAATAGCTCTTAAAATTAAGTAATAAAACATATAACTAAGTAACCATTGTCCTCGAATTTTATAAAGCAGTAAAAATGAAAAAATTGGCAGTTGGTATGGCCCTTTTAAAATTTAGCCGACATATGTGCAATTCAGAATACAAATCACAAGTAAAATCATCTAAGTTTTATTCCAGTATTAATGTCCTCATTATTGAGAAATTGGGTTACTTATTAAACTGTAAATCAATTAAATGTCATTAAAACTAATTAAAAACACTTTAAAATGTGTAGTTTATAATTACAATGCTTTATTGTATAAAAGCCAATTATGGCCAGAAAAAGCCGGTTAAAACCAATAAAAGCCACCGGCCTGGCTTTTTTAAATTTTAGCCGGCTTTTTTGCAACCCTGACATATGTGCAATTCAGAATACAAATCACAAGCAAAATCATCTAAGTTTTATTCCACTATTAATGTCCTCATTATTGAGAAATTGGGTTACTTATTAAACTGTAAATCAATTAAATGTCATTAAAACTAATTAAAAACACTTTAAAATGTGTAGTTTATAATTACAATGCTTTATTGTATAAAAGCCAATTATGGCCAAAAAAAGCCAATTTTGGCCAAAAAAAGCCGGTTAAATTCAAAGGAACTTTAAGAAAAGGGATCGAAAGTATTTATATGTACTATGAAAGTTAAAAGAAAAAAGAAACTTTCAAAATGGATTTCGAACACCAGGAATAAAATAGTAAAAAAAAAACCTTTAAAATGGATTTCGGATAAAAGAGGTTCTACTGTATTTTGTTTTTTCAAAACTCCTTTTTGCATGTTTTATAATCTGGATTATTGCTGACACTCTTAATCAAATCAATCATTAAACAGAAAATCATGTTTCAAAGTTCATGCAGTTTTTCAGTGAAAATCTTAATGAAGATGCTAAGAGCTGGTTTCATTTAATAAATTTATGTTTTCTTCTTTTTTTTTTTTTTTTTTTTGCAGAATTTGGATATTTTTGTTTGAGTAGTAATAGAAAATACATGAGCTAAAACCTTTTACAATCTCCAAATGCACAAACACATACAATACCATGACACAGAAAACTACATACGGCCGTTTCAAGGATTCTTGGATCTCCTTCTTCAGTATGAGGGTGGAGGGATAACAAAAATAGCCAGTACTCGGGTCTATTACCGAGGGATTCTTTGACCCCATTTCAATCTTTTAATTTTTTTTTTTTTTCACACTGGGAAAGGGAATTCAAGAATCCTTGAAACGGCCGTATGTGGTTTTTTTGTGTCATGGTATTGTACGTATTTGTGCATTTGAACATTGTAAAAGGTTTTAACTTATGCATTAAAACTCGCACAAGATGATTGATTTATGCTTATAGTAATAAAAAACTTTGAATTTTATATATATATATATATATATATATATATATATATATATATTAATGGCCGTTTACAAAATTTTTTAGTTTTTAGTTTTAAGACCCATGTCCATTACTGGAACGCTTAATTAGTCAATTTCCAGTAATGGACACCCCATGTAGACATTGCTAAAAAAATGCAATTTCAGTAATGTTCATAGTAATACATGAAATCTTTTGACTTAACTGAAAACCTAAGTAATCAAATTTTAATTTTTACAGAATGTAGTAACATGAAATTTTTTATAAATAGCTGCTTTTAATTAATTTCGCGTAATTAATAAATTTTTCAATATTTTTATTTTTTTTTTTTTATAACCTCTACTTTTACATATTTTAGAATCTGACTATCAGTAATACAAATCAGGAAGCCGAGAATGTTGGATACTACTTGGTTATCTCTTTAACCAATTTCGCCAAATTAAAAAGTATTCATAAAAGTTTAATTATATAGCTCTAAAAAGTGAACCCATCTCTAGCGTCCATTACTGGCACATCTACTTTACATATAAATAGCCCTTTTTAAAATTTTGTTTTATAAAAATATTTCTTTTATAATTTATTTTTCTTAAGGTACCTCATACTAGGTACAAAAAAACTTTCTTGATAACATAACATTTAGTTACCGCTAAAATTGATACTTTTTTATGATAATTATTTTTTCATAAAAATGTGCACCAAAAAATAAAACCTGGATCAATGTCTGATTGTGACATGGTTCGCTTCTAAGTGCAGGAGAAATAAACAATGGATCACACGAGGTGGGAATAGAAGGTTTAAAAAATGTAAAATTGGGTGTCTCGTTCTCGCCCTTCCTCCCCTCACCTTGTTCAATATAACATACAATGATATGTCTAAAAATCTAGTCACCTGGACGACGGGAATTTGTTGCGCCCTGGTTATAACTTTTCAAATGTTACTTTATATCAGGGAGCCGGAGCGCTCCGGAGCTGTGTTTTCCCTGGAGCTGGAGCCGGAGTCGGAGCTCTAAATTTTCCCCAGTTCCAGGGCTCCTTTAGTTTTTAATATTCTTTTAAATCTTTTTTTTTTTTCAGTCTTTGAAATTTCTAGGCTTAAAATATTTTAATTACATCATTATTCAGTATTTTAATTATATCATTTTTTAGGTTTTTATTGTTAGAGAAGGAAACCTTCTCAAAACATGGTAACACTACTTTACTTCTACTTTCTACTTGAATTAAGTGACATCACTATTCGAAAACAAATATGGCCGCCTGTTGTTTACATGTGTAGTTGTACAATTTTGGCTGTTTGAAAAGTGTAGAAGAAATTTAAGATTTTTGTGTTTAAAATTCCACCAAACTTTCTATTTTAAAAGCAAAAGCTAAAAGGTGTCATACTTTCTGAACAAGCATTTGAAGTTTGATGAGAAGAAAAAAGCATTTTGTCAGATCTTTAATGAAGGTAGAAAGTATTTGTGAGCAAAAAATTAAACGTGTAAATTAAAATCTGCAACTCAAAAGCGCGAAGTCGGAGCCGAGTTGGAGCTGGAGCCACAGTATTATCTCTAGGAGCGGAGCTGGAGCATCAAAAATTGTTCGGCTCCGGGTCACTGCTTTATATCACTATTTAATTACTAGGAACTAGATATAACCCATCAAAACTTAATGGTACCATATAAAAAAAAAATATTATGACAGCTTTAGCTTTAAAATAATAGAAATTAACCCTTTCTGGATGACCCCCCCCCCCTTTCAGAAAAAGATAAACTTATCTGCTGGTAGATGTGTGTGTAGACTGAGGGGAGGAAGCGTTAAGGTACTTTTGTTATCAGGGATGCTACTCCAAAAATTAGCATAAAGGATTTCGACACAGCTTTGATTTTCATCTTTTAAATAGTGGGCTGAACACAGGTGCTTGAAATCTGTGTTTGAGAATTGTGGTACAGCTAAGAAGCTTGTTTAAGAAATATATTGAATTGAATGTACTATTACCGTAGAAATGATCAAGTGTAAATATGAATGAAAAAAAATCTGAAAATGTTTATTTATAAAATGAATATTATGCGAATGTGATCATTTTTCTAATGTATTCAATCCTGCACAAGTGCGAGTTTTCCTAAAACCATTTAGGTACAAAAACATTTTAAAACTGTTGAATAAGAAAAGTTTAATGTATAATTTTTAAATTCCAAAATTAGTTTTTGTAAATTTCTTTAAATTATCCTTAAAAACATTTTAAAGATTAATATTTTTATACAAGAACAAAAGCTCTTTTATACATTTAAGTTTTTAAGTTAAAAGGAAAACACTGAATTATTATTTTTTTATTATTGTTTGTATATTGTCTGATTTTCTTGTTCATCTTTAATTAACTGCTACTCTATTTACAATATTCTATTATCTTTAAGGCTATTAGGGACTCAACTTTGCTTCACATCACTTTTTTTTCTCAACTGTGTTCATATCGAATATATCAAATTTTATTGCTGTTTCTTATCCACACAACAAAACAATGTTGTTTTTTTTCTTTTCGTGGGGAGTAACCTCACTTACCGTTCTGTCAGACTTTCTATAGATCCCTATAAAAATCTTAGTGATAAATGAAAATAGACGTTACTAATTACCTACAATTAAAAGAAACTCCTAACTTTGTGGTTGTAAAATTTGAATATTGGAGAAAATTACAAATGTAGTTATTCCTGTTCAAAAGCCCAGATTTGCAATTTATTATTATTTTTTTTAAAATTAATCTTTATCAATTTTTAATCTTCATAAATTTAATATTGGATTGGAACAAAATATATTTAAAATTGCGATTCCCCAATGGCCTTAAGATTTAAAATATACATGTATATTTACAATTAAGGGCCATTCCAGGTCACGTGTGGTATAGGTCAAAATTGGGAAATTTCATTAGCGGCCACTTTTTTATTTCAAAATGCTAAACAGTAAAATTTCTATAATTATTAATCTAAAACCGAGTAGCCCAAATGTATGTTAATTCAAATATACTGGAACCAAAAAAAAGTAGAATCCTTGATGAAATGCAAGAAATTTTTTTTATCTCCTTGTAAAAAAGTGGCCGCTGATAGACAATTTTTCACTAGCCACTTTTTTTCATTTACTGGCCCTGTGGCCAGTGGCTAGTGCTAATTTTGACCTTTAACGTGTGGGACAGCTTTTCGACATATTACGGCTATTTTAACAATGCTGTTATATCCTCAAATTAAAACAAGTATGCTAATATAATAATTTCTAGGGTTTTTGTTATTTTCAATGTAGAGTTTATATTTTAACAACTTATAAGTTAACAGCTATAAAGTATTTATTTAAGTGTCACATGCAGGACATTTTCTGTATTTCATGGAATGGCCCTAAATAAGTTTATAACATAAAATTTATTTTAAATTATTCAAAACATTTTTAGATGAAGGAATCGATGAAGAAAGTTTTGCATTATTGGACGATTCAACAATTGGACTTCTTATTCCTAAAGCTGGCCCCCGCTTGAAATTTAAAAAATATTTCGAATCGTTTCTTGCTTCCGTCCATCTTGATTCTCTTGATGTTTCCACCATTTCTGATCCTAGTAGCTCACTTTCTAGTTTAGAAATGGAAACTTCTGTACCTATTGTAGCTAATAATGCATGTGCTACAGTCACTGTGCCTGATCCAGATACTGTTGCTGAATCTGTACATATATCTAGTCCACTTCTCTCACCTGGGTATTCTACATGTACTTCTGTGGATACTTTTTCAAAGGTGTTGGATATCAAAAGGATAGTTAAGAAGAAGCTACCAGACATTTATGAAAAGTTAATTGAAGGGATCCTTCCCAAATAAACATATTAGATTAGTATAAAATCAATAGACTTTTAGTAGATTCCCATATTCAACAGTATGATTGTAGGCCAACAACTAAAGATAAAGTTGAACTCGCAAAACATATTGTGAAGACGTTTCCAGTTTTAAAAGGAACCGATGGGGAAGGTTTTGTAAGTAATTTCTCTGTTAGTTTCTTTTTGCATGAAACTGTGTTGAGCATTCATTTTATATTAACCCGAAATATTTTTCAATGAGTAGATAAGTAAAAAATGTGTAAATACTGAAACTAATTAAGTTCTTTTCTCCATATTAATTAAATGTTAAGAGCTCATTTTTGTTTTTCTTAGGAGCAGTGGTTTTGTCCAGGTGTTAAAGGTTCACCAGCAAGAGGATTTATAGCTGAACGATTCAGGAATTTCCGACTGAGAAACTTTTCATCCTCTGAGAAAGAAGAATTAGGCATTCAAAGACTAAAGAAAGAACCGTTGGGAAAAATAAAAAATATAGGAGTTGAAGATACATCGATTCAGTTTATACAAAAGCAACAATGGTTGAAAGAAAACTCACGGCCAATAGATCAAGTACTGAAGCTAATGTCAGAGACATTTAGTGGGCGGCGATATCAGATTTTTAAAAACCCAGAAAGCGTGATCGAGTCATGGCCAAGACTATTAGATCAACATGTAGTAAGTAATTAATATAATTTTACAACACTTTTAATAGTATTTTACTAGTATAGTAATTTTAATTAGTATCATATCACACTCAGCAGAACAGTAATCATATCACATTCAGTAATATACATACATGAATTACTATTATTAACATAAACATATAAACTGATCATTGTATATACCCTGCAGTATAAGATGGCAAACATTACATGAAACTTTATTGTATAGTAGTAAATTAGTAGGGATAGGGATTAGGGATTGACCGAATACCAAATAGTTGATTCGGTATTTGGTGGTTCGGCATGTAAATCGAATATCTGGCTTCGGCCGAATAATAGCAGGTAAGTATTTTCTTAGAAGTAGAATCCTCTGTTACTTAGCAGTAGAATAGGCTAAACAACGAGTTTCAATATTATGTGCATGAGGTCAGAGTTCAGCTGCACTACAAAAAAAAAAAAGTCAAAGGCCATTTTTAATTTTAGAAAACTTTTTCCTTCCTAAAATAGTCTACATAGGTGTGAAATCAAAGCAACTGTCTACAACAGAGAAAAAAAAAGTAAGGAAGGTGTGCATTATCATTTAATTTTATTTACTTCTACATTAGTTTTTTTTTAATTTAAATTTATTTAATGTATATTTTTCCTTTAATATACACATCAAATAAGTATACCTGTATGCCTATCCTATAGCTTTTATAACCATTATATCAAAATCGCTCAAATTTCTTTTCTTCATCACCAAAATGTTAAAATATTAATCAAAATATAAATATTCTATCAATAATTTGACGGAAAATAGTTAAATGTACAAACTGATATGATACCTTTTGTATTTTGAGAACATTCCTATTCAATATGTTTATAATTAGGCAATAAGTAAATCAGCTTAATGACAATTGTTTCTTTGTATTTGAATGAACTTTTGTTTTTCTGACAATCCTTATCCTCAATAATACCCTGTATAGTTTAATACTTTCATAGCTTATTTTTGAGTACTGACTAGTGATAAAATAATTAAAAGTAAGTGATAGGTTAATGAGCAGTGACCCGGAGCCGAACAATTTTTGATGCTCCAGCTCCAGCTCCGCTCCTAGAGAAAATACTGTGGCTCCGGCTCAGTCTCCAACTCGGCTCCGACTTCGCGCTTTTGAGTTGCAGATTTTAATTTACACGTTTAATTTTTTGCTCACAAATACTTTCTACCTTCATTAAAGATCTGACAAAATGCTTTTTTCTTCTCATCAAACTTCAAATGCTTGTTCAAAAAGTATGACATCTTTTAGCTTTTGCTTTTAAAATAGAAAGTTTGGTGGAATTTTAAACACAAAAATCGTAAATTTCTTCTACACTTTTCAAACAGCCAAAATTGTACAACTACACATGTAAACAACAGGCGGCCATATTTGTTTTCGAATAGTGATGTCACTTAATTCAAGTAGAAAGTAGAAGTAAAGTAGTGTTCTACATAATTCTAAATTCTACATAATTCAAATTCTAAAATTACTACATAAATGTTACCCCACAAAAATGTAACACTTCTCATTATTTATTTATTTTTGAATTTAGTTTGTAAGTGCTGATAATTCTGTATTTATTATTTATATCCAAATCTTGTAAAAGATATATGCTATTGGATTATTACAGCAAGATTGCTATTGAAAATTAAGAGTGTAGTATTTATATAATTCACTTACAGGAGCTCACAAAAAGAGTTAATTACACAACACAAAGTTCATGCAATCAGTATATATTTCTGAAGTGCCCTAAATCATGCTGCTTTTGTAAATTGTGGACAGGGTTACTACAATCAAGGAAATTATTGCACTTATTATTTTTAAAGTGTTTTTCTTTTGTTTATAGGTAGGCCAAAGCATCGAAAAGTGTATGAAAGAAGACAGACTATTGGGTGGAGAACGTAAACAACCATTTGTATTAGCTATTGGCGAAAAGTTAAACCCTGTACAAACCTTTTTAATTTTTGAAAACCATTGTATAGAAACAAGTAGTATGTTAAAAGCAGTTGATTTATGCTTTAAGATAACTTATATTTTAAACTTGGAATTTTCTCCTTACTGCAGTAATGTATGGAATTTTCTAAATGTCTGTTTTTATAAATGTGATGCACAAAATGAAATGGCATCTTGTATCAGAGAACTGAAAGAACGGATTTTTTTAAGTGTGTAAATATCATATTTTTACTTTGCATTGTACAATTATGAAACTTTTCATCTTATTTATCCTTTTTTTATTATTATTGATATTAACTGAATGTCATAATATTTTAGTCTAATGTAAATTTTATTTCATTTGAGATATAAGTAATTTCTTTGGGGCTGGTGTAGGGAAAGCCTTTCATCTCCTTACTGTAGTAATGTATGGAACTTTCTCAATGTCTGTTTTTATACTAAATGTGATGCACAAAAAATAAAATGAAGAGACATCCTATATCAGTGAACTAAAAAGGACTATTAACATAATATTTTAATCTTAATGTAAATTGTCATTTGAGAAATAAATATTCTCATAGGAGGTTGGGGTCACTTTCAAATTTCTGCACTTGTTTTGGACTGAATTAAAAGAACATTTAAATTCTGTTTTTTTCTTCTTATATTTTATCAGCTATAATTTGTATTTAAAAATTTGCAGCCATGTTTTGTTCACTTTGCAAAAAAAAATTTCGAAATCCACATGATCTTTGCCGTCACATTAGAAATTATCGTAAGACATGTAAACTTAAACCGTATGTGTGTTATGATGAAAGCTGTAGACAAGCATTTATGAAGTTGTTTAACTATGAGAGACATCTGAAAAGATTTCATACTAGTGACATAGAAATAGACATTTCAGAAAGTCGTAATTTTTCAAATCAGCCGATAAATAGTAAAGATAGTGATTTATCTTCTGATGATCTAACCTCAAATCGATATTCTCAAATCGATTTTTTGGGTGATTCAGAAATATGTAAACATGAACAATTTCAAAATGATATTTTGCAATATTGCTGTGAAACATGTAGCAAAAGCAGTGTACCTTTTTCTAGTATTATCTCATCTATCAGCAGTACTTCATCTTTTCTGTACAATACTGTAAATTATTTAAAATCGGAAACAGTAAAATTTTTAACTGAAAATGGAATGAAATGTGAAAAAAACACAAAATCACTTACGGCAACATTCGATTTTGCTGCTTCTTCATTGTCTACATTTGATTCAAAACATAAAATAGTCAATGCCATTAAAGCAAGTGGTCGCTATGTTGAGCCAAAGGAGATTACTTTAGGTACACGTTTTGAACAAAAGTTTATAGATGGCGTACCTCACCAAATTCTTAAAAATGACACATGCCAATACATAAGTATAGTAGATACAATGAAAAAAATTATTTCTATTGATGGCTTTTTGCATATTTTCAAAACATACAAACAAAATAAAAGTCTTAGAAATGCAACCCTTTGTAGTATCCAAGATGGATTTTATTATTATTCCAATGCAATTTTAAGCTCTGTGGATACAATAGTAATCGAGTTGTATATAGATGATGTGGAGCTTACAAATCCATTGGGGTCACATACCGGTGTACATAAATTAGGATTCGTATATTTTAAAATTAAAGATTTGCCTGTGCACCTTCAATCTTCATTAGATTCAATATTTATAACTAACATACACTATTCTCTTGATGTCGAAAAATATGGTTATCGGACAATACTAGATAGACTTGTTCATGATTTGAAAAAGCTTTCAGATGAAGGTATAGAATTTCAGGGAAATATATACAAAGTTGTAATTTGGCAAGTGGTAGGTGATAATTTAGGGTTGAATAAACTGCTGGGGTTTGTTGAGAGCTTTTCTGCTAATTTTTGTTGTAGATTTTGTCTAGCAAAAAAAGATATTTTGTATAAAATGGTAAAGGAAGATATTAGTTTACTACGTAACAAAACTGAGCATGACATGCATGTTAATAAAGTGTCTTCTGGTGACATAACAGTATCAGAATGTGGTGTTAAAACTCCTTGCTGCCTAAATGATTTAAATTATTGGCATGTGACAAATAATTTGGTTGTAGATGTAATGCACGATCTTTTTGAAGGTTGGTGTGCTAGTGAAACCTTCTTGATATTACACCAGTTTGTTTTTAAAGCCAAGATTTTCACTTATAGTCTTTTAAATGATAGGATAATAAATTTTAATTATGGTAAATATGAATCAAGTTCTAAACCAGTGTCAATAAACAGAGAAAAACTTTTAAATCTTGATGGTTCTAGTGGGCAAAGTGCATCTCAAATGTGGACCTTGATTCGAAACATACCCTTATTAATTGGTGACAAAATTTCTGAAGATAACGAATTTTGGCAGTTATTTAATCTTATGTTGAAATTAATTGATACTATTATGGCTCCAGTAATTACATTACCTGAAACTTTTGAACTGGCAGAAAATATAGCAGATCATCACAAACTTTTTTTAGAGCTTTTTCCAGATAAACATTTATCACCAAAAATGCATTTTGCAGTACATTATCCTAGGATCATAAGGCAGCTAGGGCCTCCAGTTATGTATTGGAGCATGCGTTATGAAAGCAAACATTATCCTTCAAAAAGATGTGCATCAGCTAGCAAAAATTTCATAAATGTTGCTAAAACAGTAGCCACACGCCATCAATTACAAATTGCACATACTTTACATGAGAAATATTTTAGATGTAATGCAATATCAAATATGTTAGAAACAACATATGCAAAAATGCATAGTTTAAAGGAACACAATTTTAAACTTGAAGTAAACGGTTTGAGTGACAATTCAGAAGTAATGCAGTGTAATGGTTTTCGTTATAATGGCACAACATATTCAAAAAATATGGTTGTATTTGTTTCTTGTATTGATGAGTTACCTATTTTTGGTAAAATAAAAAAAAATGTTTGTCCATAATAATAATGCATTTTTAATTTGTGATTTGTTTGAGTCTTTAGGTTTTGACAGCCATTTTCACTCATATGTAGTAAGCTCTACTGGTGCTGTTAATCTAATAAACATAAAAGATTTATTTAACTATGTTCCATTGCATATAAGAAACTCATATGATTTAAATGACAAATCAATGTATGTTACACTGCGGTATAATCCATGCTGTACAAATGAAAAGTTTGAAATAATTTAAAAAATTGCTTGTTTTGTAAATAAATTTATATTTAGTTTTGTTTTGGTTTTTTTGTTAAAATTATGGATCTCAGGAAACTGTTGTAAATCTTCAGTATTTAATTGAACTAGTTTTATGGATCAGTGGTGAGTTAATATTTAGTAATTGTTTTCTTTATAGTACAGTCAGTTTTATGTTTCTAATTAGCCAAAAATTTGTTAATTTGTATGGGGTTGTATCATATGTTTTGTGGGAAGGGATTTTTTATATTGTACAATACAAAGCAGCAGTAAAACACCTATTTTAATTGTATTTTAATAGCTGATTGGCTTTCATTATTTTTCATGGTTTGAAATAATAACCATAGAATGTATTGTCCAAAGTTGTTAAATTTGGCAAAAAAAATCTAACTTAAACTGTTGTGTAATTAAAATATAACATTTAAAAAGAAAATTTTGAAAACGCTTTTGCATTTTATGTAAATATTAGCATGGTTGCATCCAGCTGTTTTTTCTATGGACAGCAAACTTTAATTTTGTCCATTTTATTTATCTATTTGCCATACTTCATATACTTTTCTTAATGTCTCTGCTTTCACAATCTTTTCTCAACTCTCGTGCATCAATGTGCTTTTTTAGGTAAAAGAATCGACAAAGAAAGTTTTACATTGTTGAATAGTTCAACAATAGCAATAACATTATAATAAAATTCCAGCATCTTTTCGTTCCAATGACCATCTTGGTCTATTTGAAAATTTTCTTGTTTAGACATAAATGTTGACACCATTTCAAATCCCAATAGCTTTCTTTCTCGTTTGGAAACAGAAACATGTGATGTTTTACCATAGCTAATAATGTATCTGCTATTATACCTGTCCAGATAATTCTGAGTGTCTGCTCTTTTACTGCAAATACATCTGAACCACTTCCTTCACTTAGATGTTTTGCTTATCTCTCTACGTATAACTTTATTAAAAAGATTTATATTAAGGAGATTGTTAAGTTAAGAAGTTGACACGCATTTATCTAAAACTAACTGAAGGGGATCCAGCTATATATTAGATAAATACAAAGTTTTGGCAGCTTTTTAACAGTTTCGCATTCAAAAGTATGATTGTATGCCAATGTGCCTGTATATTGGTCTGAATTTTTACCTGCATCTGTGTTTTAATAGGTTATTATTGAACAAAAGATCACTATAAAAAAGGACTAGCTGGCTAGTGGGCCCCAGAACCTCTTGTGAAAAACTAACCTCAAACCAAAAAAAACTCAGTCTCGTCTTCTTGCTGTCGGTAGGCTCCTCATTACATGAAAAATTTCCTAAAATCTGACCTGGGGCCGAATGAATCTCTGACTCGTTTCCCTTTTGCCGATGGCACTATATTTAATCATAAATTGTTTATGATAACTAACGGTTTTAATTTCCACACGAGTTTATGCATATATAATCACATTACATTGCCTATAAGCCAGAAAAGTAGCCAAATTTGTATGTCGATGGATCTCCCTTCCAAAGTCAAGTTTAATGTTTTTTAATTAAGATTCTTTAATTTACTTTCAAAATTTTGAATGTTATCTTGCAACTTTTATCTCTTGAAACAATTTAGTAGCTTTTTGCTAGAATCTACATTAGTCAGAGATAATGGTAGCATATGAAACTAATACAAAACTACTCTGCAATAAATAGTTTAAATATGTTTACCATTTTTTTAAAAACTTGAATTGTTATTCAGCTGCAAACTTTCAATGAATATTCCCACTCTCCTTGAGGGCTGCTATATTCCTCACCGGTATAAATTTGTGTCTTCTTTCCCTCATTTCTTGCTTATGTGCTTCTGTCTCTCTAGTGAGCATACAATACCGCCTTCCGTTCCACTTACTGTACTTCCAAAAATACAGTAAATGAAACCAAACATTATAGATTGGATGGAAGGTGGTACTGTATGCTTACCGGACAGAGAAGCACACAAGTGAATAAAAAAGAAAAGTGCCCAGCTAAACTGATGGCATTGAGCTCACAGGCTATTCACACTAATTGTATGTTATACACTTATTTTAAAGAATAATGCCCCTCAAAAAACTAAGTGAAGGGGAATTAGCCCCCGTTTCCCCCTTTATACTTAACCAGTGAACCTCCAAATCTAATCAGGGAAGCCCCTTATCATAATAAACCGGTATACCAAATTTGGAGCAAATCGAATAATCCTGCAAAAAGAATATTTATCTAAATTAAGGGGGTGGATCAGCCCCCCTTTATCTTTAACCAACGAATCGCCAAAAACGAAACAGGGAAGCTCCTTAACATAATAAACCGGTATACCAAATTTGGAGCAAAGCGAATAATTCTGCATGAAAAAACCGTTTATATAAATTAAGGGGGGGTGGCCTAGCCCCCCTTCCCCCTTTATCTTTAACCAATAAACCCCCAAAACTAATCAAGGAAGTTCCTTAACATAATAAACCGGTATACCAACTTCGGAGCAAATCGAATCATTCTGCATGAAAAACCCAATTATCTGAATTAAGGAGGTGGACTAGCCCCCCTTTTCCAAGTTTATTCTTAACTAATGAACCCCCAAAATTAATCAGGGAAGTTCCTTAACATAATAAACCGGTATACCAAATTCGGAGCAATTCGAATCATTCTGCATGAAATACCCATTTATCTGGATTAAAAGGGGTGCACTAACCCCCTTTCCCCCTTTTTCTTAACTAATGAACCTCCAAAACTAATCAGGGATGTTCCTTAACATAATAAGCCGGTATACCAAATTCGGAGCAAATCGAATGATTCTGCATGAAAAACCCATTTTTCTGAATTAAGGGGTGGGGGGGGGGGGTGGACTAACCCCGTTTTTCCCCCTTTATCCTTAACCAATGAACTCCCAAAACTAATCAGGGATGTTCCTTAACATAATAAACCGGTATACCAAATTCGGAGCAAATTGAATGATTCTGCATGAAAAACCCATTTTTCTGAATTAAGGGGGGGGGGGACTAACGCCCCTTTTTCCCCTTTATCCTTAACCAATGAACCCCCAAAACTAATCAGGGATGTTCCTTAACATAATAAAGCGGTATACCAAATTCGGAGCAAATTAAATGATTCTGCATGAAAAACCCATTTTTCCGAATTAAGGGGGGGTGGACTAACCCCGTCTTTCCCCCTTTATTCTTAACCAATGAACCCCCAAAATTAATCAGGGAAGTTCCTTAACATAATAAACCGGTATACCAAATTCGGAGCAATTCGAATCATTCTGCATGAAATACCCATTTATCTGGATTAAAAGGGGTGCACTAGCCCCTTTCCCCCCTTTTTCTTAACTAATGAACCTCCAAAACTAATCAGGGATGTTCCTTAACATAATAAGCCGGTATACCAAATTCGGAGCAAATCGAATGATTCTGCATGAAAAACCCATTTTTCTGAATTAAGGGGGGGGGGGGGGGTGGACTAACCCCGTTTTTCCCCCTTTATCCTTAACCACTGAACTCCCAAAACTAATCAGGGATGTTCCTTAACATAATAAACCGGTATACCAAATTCGGAGCAAATTAAATGAGTCTGCATGAAAAACCCATTTTTCTGAATTAAGGGGGGGGGGACTAACGCCCCTTTTTCCCCTTTATCCTTAACCAATGAACCCCCAAAACTAATCAGGGATGTTCCTTAACATAATAAAGCGGTATACCAAATTCGGAGCAAATTAAATGATTCTGCATGAAAAACCCATTTTTCCGAATTAAGGGGGGGTGGACTAACCCCGTCTTTCCCCCTTTATCCTTAACCAATGAACCCCCAAAACTAATCAGGGATGTTCCTTAACATAATAAACCGGTATACCAAATTCGGAGCAAATCGAATGATTCTGCATGAAAAACCCATTTTTCTGAATTAAGGGGGGGTGGGGGGGGGACTAACCCCGTTTTTCCCCCTTTATCCTTAACCAATGAACCCCCAAAACTAATCAGGGATGTTCCTTAACATAATAAACCGGTATACCAAATTCGGAGCAAATCGAATGATTCTGCATGAAAAACCCATTTTTCTGAATTAAGGGGGGGGGGTGCACTAACCCCGTTTTTCCCCCTTTATCCTTAACCAATGAACTCCCAAAACTAATCAGGGATGTTCCTTAACATAATAAACCGGTATACCAAATTCGGAGCAAATTAAATGAATCTGCATGAAAAACCCATTTTTCTGAATTAAGGGGGGGGGGGACTAACCCCCCTTTTCCCCCTTTATCCTTAACCAATGAATCCCCAAAACTAATCAGGGATGTTCCTTAACATAATAAACCGGTATACCAAATTCGGAGCAAATCGAATGATTCTGCATGAAAAACCCATTTTTCTGAATTAAGGGGGGGGGGGTGAACTAACCCCGTTTTTTCCCTTTATCCTTAACCAATGAACCCCCAAAACTAATCAGGGATGTTCCTTAACATAATAAACCGGTATACCAAATTCGGAGCAAATCGAATGATTCTGCATGAAAAACCCATTTTTCTGAATTAAGGGGGGGGGGGACTAACCCCGTTTTTCCCCCTTTATCCTTAACCAATGAACCCCCAAAACTAATCAGGGATGTTCCTTAACATAATAAACCGGTATACCTAATTCGGAGCAAATCGAATGATTTTGCATGAAAAACCCATTTTTCTGAATTAAGGGGGGGTGGTGGACTAACCCCGTTTTCCCCCCTTTATCCTTAACCAATGAACTCCCAAAACTAATCAGGGAAGCGCCTTATCACAATGAACCTAGGAAAAAATTTTGAAGCAAATCGGATGTTTCTATCAAGAGTTATCGCGTTATGTACATACGTACGTACGTACGTACATACATACATACATACATACATACATACATACATACATACATACATACATACAGAACGGGCGGGCACATTAGCTCTCAGGCTTTGATAGCCTGTGAGCTAAAAAGGGGGGAAAGCAGACATACGTCACATCTGCAAGGAATATAGCAGCCCTCAAGAAGACAGGGAATAGCCGGCAAAAGCACCAGACTAAAATCAAATAATTAAAAAAAAAAAATCAAATAATAATAGATTTGAATTTGACCTGTAATGAATAAATGTCATAACAAATAATTTGGTTTCAATACTTTCTGATGTATTTTGAGTTTTGTAGTATTTAAAACACTTGGCAATTTTGTACTAACTGTTTTTTTTTAATATATATATATTAAGTTTCTATTTTTGTACTGATGCTTTGTGTTTTATCGATTGTAAAAATACTTGTTAGATTTGAAATAAACAATTTTGATATTACTTTAGTTTTATTTTTATGTTTATTAATTATAATGGGCATAATGAGTTTCTAGTAACTTTAAGGTATAGCAGAAGAACGTGAAGTAATCTTTTTGAAAAAAAGAAAGGCTCTTTTCATGAATAAAAGTTAGAGGCTCACGTAATTTTAAGTTTACAATTGAGCAATTTTTAAGCAAATATCAAACTGCTCAATTAGAAAATTTATAAAAAATATGTATATTCAGTAGCTGAAGCTTTACTTAAAAATTATTTAACTTCCTATTGCTTTTAGCTGTGACCATTTATTTAAAAAAAAACGAGCAATAAACAAGAATTGCCTTTGGTACATACCATAAAAATGTTTGAAATCAAACATATGACAAAGGAAAGCAATGATTTCATAGTACAGTTGACTCCCTCTAATTCGCACATAATTGCAGATGTACACAATAAAACTAAGTTCAGATGTAGGGTCAAAATGACAAACATTTTTAGTTTTTTATCATTCCGTATGTATTTTAATGTTATTTTCGATATGACTGAACTCATGGTTTTTCATGAAGGAAGCATAAATTTATTTCTGGAGAAAATCAAGATTTTGCTTATATCAATGGTAATCACAATCTTTTTAGCAAATATATTTATGTAATAATCAAGCTTTTCTGTTATTAAGTCTGGCTAAACCTGAAGCAAAACTTCCTTATTTCATGAATTTGATATAAATTAATAGGGTACCTTTAAGAGGAAAGTTTCATTGAATAATTCAAGGAAAATGTACCTCATCTTTATTATGGATATTTAATTGACATTTACTTGATACTTTGACCTTTACTTTTAATAATTTAATCATTTTTAAAATTATCTTGATTTTTATTATTTTAGTTTATTACTTAGTTTAATTATTTTACTATATTGCAAGCATTCATTATACAGTTTAAAAAATGTAAACAAATCGATAATCAGAAATCCACACAACCTCTTGTCCCAAGCTGTGCGGATTTGAGAGAGTCTACTGTATTTTTTTTTTTTTTTTTTTTTTTTTTAAAGCCCCCTAAGGTATGCTATTTCTTTCTCCCAGCTTATTTTGTCTCCAAAAAATAGTGTTACCTTACAGACGCTATCAATAAACAAAGTAGATGTATCATTGTACAATTAAATGCTCTATAGCAATTTTTTCAATTTCTAAGCATCACACATTTCTATGTTTATACCGTCATATTGGGGGGGGGAAAGTACTTTTAAATGCAGTTTGTTTGAAAACTGTATCTCCATTTATTTTTGAAATATTAATTTTTTTGTAGTTTTAGCACCATTTGTTTAATTTTGACAACTCAAGTACTCCATTTAAAAAGGGAAAATAGTTGAAAAATAGCAATTATATCTTTTTGTTGCCATTTTCTCATAACAACCGAAAGAAAATGTAATTAAAATACGTGCTATTTTGAAAAAAATATAAACGAATAATTCCTATGAATAATAAAACATGGGCTATTATAAACTATATTTAATTTTAAGTATCTGTAGACCCTTTCAGTGTGACATTAGTCATGACGTTTTGGTTAGAAACTGACTCCAAACAAACGGTTACTATGCGTCCTTTCTTTTTAAATATAAATCGTGGAAAATGCTACCAGTACATATCAAGCATTAAACCACTTAGATGTGAGATATAGATATGATATAGCTGCAACACACAAACAAAATAGAAAATACAACATAGCAACCATTTGTTTGGAATCAGTTTCCAACGAAAACGTCATGACTGAAATCGCCTATATTAATGTTACAAACTAATGAATGCCTATGAATCAATAGACAGTCGTTTTTTTGTCCAGTTTCTTTAATGACGGCATCTTTTTGCTGCATTTGTGTATTATTTTGAGATGGTGACATCCTATGCATGCTTTACTGTAGATGTTTAAGAGTGGATCGTAAATGTGGAATTCTTAAGCGGATGCGAATATGACATAATTTTACTTAAAATAAAAGTGTGTGTTTTAAGACTTTAAAATTGAAATATGTTTTGTACTATTTATATATACATATATTTATTTTCATCGGGGGGGACACACTAAATTCTGAAAAAGCAGAATACCTGTTTTCTAGTTTTTTTTTTTTTTTTTTTCAGTTTAGTAATTGAGAAGTTTCAATTTAAAAGGATTGAGGATTGTATTTGAGGAAATATGCACTTTGAATTTTTCTGACAAGTTATAATAATGGGTGCTGGTCCATTTTCAGTCAATATATGTAAAATGCAGAAGTGCATTTTCAAATTAATCTCTAGTGTGATCGCGATATTAAAGACAATTACAATATAATTTAAAATGAGTACATTTCTTCTGAAATATAAAATTTTGGAACATGTTTTATGAAATCATTAGTGGATTTGGATAAATCCTACATTATATGAAAGACTGTCAAAATGAATAGACTGCAAGGACAGTGATTTCAATGGACTCTTTGCAGTTCTCAGGGACCCAACCATTTTTTAAATGTGGGTTTAATTTCAAATAAAAACTAAATATTTTTTTATATAAATATAATAAACATTTCTAAAATTAAGATTCAAAGGGGCTTCTTTGAAACTTAAATGATATGAATTTACTACTGATTTTTAATTATTTTCAAAAGCATTTTTTGTTATGCAGATCAGTCATTCAACATATGTATACAAAAGAAAAGAAAAAAAAATCAACATTAGATTTTAGAAATCTGCAAAATAAATATATTTTAATAAAAATTTTCAGAGCAGATTTTTTCTTAGAGAAAGTAAATGGGATTGCTCTTATGAAAACTTTTAAAATTAACACATCCCGTCAGATGCATTTTTCTGTTCTGTTTGTGCTCCATCATCAACTTATAAGTGTTTGATTTAGTGTAGTGCATTTCTGATATCTGCACTGATGAAGTAAAACCACAAATGAAAGAAAGCATAGTACTAAAGATATCTGATACATAATTGATAAAACTCATTACTAAATTATTCTTGCTGGACCAATAAAGCTGTATCACACATCACTTTTTTTTCAACTTTCACATATAAACTGATGGACGACCAATGTATATGCTTAGGTATAGAGAAATTGCTAATTTTCTCCACACCTTGCTATAGAAAAACTGGCGCTTTTATTAAAACAAGCATGTATTTAAAGCTTTATGTGCAGTTGGTCAAAAAAAAAGAAAGTACTAATTCAAATAAAAAGTATCACAGAGAAATGAAACTGGTATCAATCAACTTGGATTGTCTATTTCAATATAACCTATTAAAACTTTCCTTGGAGTTTCATCTACATGATAAGGTGAACACAAATTTTTAATTTTTTCAATGTAAACCTCCAAATTTGACAATATAGTTAGAAATAACACACTCAATTACCCGAGATACTATTTTCCAGACTTCTACAATTACTTGAAGATTTATTAGACGTAAGAATTATAAGTAACACGTATTTTATAAACACTTTTTTTAAGAGAAAAATCTTTCGCTCTGAGAACTCATTAGTCCTATGTCTACTAACTCTTAAACTAATTGTGAAAATGTCTTAAAAATTTGTAATTGGGCTAAATTGAGTTTTTTTCTTTCCAATTGTTATCAAATTTGGGGGTTTACATTAAAAAAAAATAAAGTTAGTGTTCATTTTAATATGTAGATGACCCCTTGATAAAAAATTTTAAAGTCTTAAAATTAAAGTAGACAGCAATTTCATTTCTCTTCTATAATTTGTATTAGAGCTAATAAGGTTTCTTTCTTTCTTTCTTTCTTTTTTTTTTTTTTTTTTTTTTTTTTTGACCGACTGATACATTTTTTATAAAACAGTTTCAATATATTTACAGGCTTCAAATATATTCTCGTTTTATTAAGTGAACCAGTTTTCTCTTAGGAGGTGTGGAGGATTGGTAATTTTTCTGTATCTCGCCAATGCACCTTAAACTTAAAAATATATGTAAATTTTGAGTATTTTCATGCTAAAAAATGAGCACATAGAGGTCAGTTCATACTCATTTTTGAAACATGGACATACTCAAAAATGAGCACATAGAGGTCAGTTCATACTCATTTTTGAAACATGGTCATACTCAAAAATGAGCACATAGAGGTGAGTTCATACTCATTTTTGAAACATGGACATACTCAAAAATGAGCACATAGAGGTCAGTTCATACTCATTTTTGAAACATGGACATACTCAAAAATGAGCACATAGAGGTCAGTTCATACTCATTTTTGAAACATGGACATACTCAAAAATGAGTACATAGAGGTCAGTTCATACTCATTTTTGAAACATGGGCATACTCAAAAATGAGCACATGATGTTTTATTATCGAGTGTGTGCATGTTTTCAAAAATGAGTATATACATGTTTCAAACTTGAGTAATTTTGTTTCGGAGCCATTTTGACTATGCGACATACTCAGATTTGAGTATTTTTTGCTCATTTTTGAAAATGTCGTTTTTAGAGTGTATAGAATATCTGATTCTGAATGTTCTGAAAATGAATTTATTAAAAGTGATCTCGATTCCCGTTCGGAATTATCACTGGCCGATGAGGAAAATATTTCAAGTAACTCAGAGTATTCTTATGGAAAAAATAATTTTATATGGACCAAAAGAACAAAATCGTGTTGTGCGAACATCAAAACATAATATTGTGGTGCTGCTTTAAATGGTATTGCAAAAACTGGGCATAAAACAGAACCAGAAGAAACAGAATTTGCTCTTTCTTATAAACGTTATAGAAATTATAGTTTAATGGACTAGTGTAAAAATTAAAGAATGTAAATTACGGTCTTCTGATTAAAGAGACACAAAACTAGTGATACAGATGATATTAAAATAAGAGCATTTCTTGGATTATTATTGTACTCAGCAGTTTTCAAATGAAATTGAGAGTTTGCCTTCAATGTTCTAGAATGCTAAGCATTGACTGCAACTGGATTTTTTGTACTGTGTAATAAAAAAAAATTGTTTTTATTTATTTTGTTTCTATAGTAATACATAAATTCTTATGTATTTAACTTCATTTAAAAGAATTATGTAGATATGTAAGCAAACTTTAATTTACGAGCGTTTTTTTATTTATATAACGATATTTTTATGCAAATATAATCTAATTTTTACTATTTAACTATACTTTTTCTAGATATTCATACATTTTTTACAAAACATGCATTTTTATTCAGCTACCATTAGATGAGTTTAAAATTACATATTCCTTTTCCTCGATCTCCTACAATAAATTGCTTTCTCTTACTATTCTCATATTACGGGATGCCATTCTTTTAGTCTTCAAAAATAAATTTCAAATTTCGAAAGATGATTTATAAATCAATTAAGTAGATATGTACTGGTAAACAAAACATTTTTTACCACTTAGTTGATATTTTATTCATGTTTTGATTTAGCGGTCTGAGAGACCGCTCACAGTCGTTATGGGACAATTTTTGTCACAGTAGTTAAGGGTTAAGTATAAAGTTTGATATTCATTAATACCAGACCATCGTCTGATGTATTTTTGTGGAATATATTCTGTAAGATTTAATATCAAAAGGTGACTGAAATATAATGTGAAAGAGAGAAGTAGGGAGAGAGAGAAAGTGGGGCGGATAGAGAGTGAGGGAGAGAGAGACAGACAGATATGAGCATCATAACATAAAACAACTCAATTTCTGTAAACGTAAATTTCTCAATGAAGCCCTAATCGAATATGATAGCTCACGTTAATGTATAAAGTTTGATATTCATTAATATCAGACCATCGTCTGATTCATTTTTAATGAATATATTCTCTGTTTTATAGCAAAAGATGACTGAAATATAATTTCTCCTATGTCTTTTTGGTTTTACTATGTCTACATTATTCTTTCTATCTTTTCTATGAAAAACTAACAGTGATAAATATAACGAATGGAGCGTTATAGATATAATGCTATATCCAGCACATTATATGCGCAAGCGACAAATACATAACTTGCTTCATTAAGTTGACTTTTTAATACTAATGTATGGAAAATAAAAATAATTAATGAATGTCTAAAGGAAAAATTTACACTTCAAACTAAATGAGGAATTAAACGAAGATTGTTTTTTGGACTTGATACATACAATTCAAAATTGTAAAGCATCAATAGCTAGTTTGAAATAAAGTATGCAAATGTTTATGCAACAATATTTCATGTCATAAAGAACACAACAAAACACAACAATTTGTGAAAGCATATCGTGAATAAAAATTAAACTTTTAGAAATATATCTTATATTCTTTTGTGTATAAAAAAGCTCATATTAATATCGCTTATATTCTTTTGTATATAAAACATCTCTTATATGAATATTTAACAAAATGTACATTATTCAAACGTATGATAGGAATAACCAATATGAATTTTTTTTAACTTTATAGTCACATATTAACTCTCACTTGGTAATTAAGAAATTTAAAACAAATATATGTTCGTTTAAATCTCAGTAAATTCCAATGTTGATGCTAAAATAATGATAATTTTTATTGGAGGAATTTATAATGTTTCAAAGAGTAAAACTCATTTGAAATCTTTCGAATTAAAATTTCAATTAAGCAGTTACATAATTCGATCTTTAAACATAATGTTCTACTGTTATTAAGAACACATCTGAAGCATTCTGTTCAAATAATATTTTGCAGATCGCTATAAGAAAAATAAATGTTATATTTTGATTAAAGATTTGTCGCACATACTGCCCATAGAAACGACATAAAAACTAACGAACAGAGAGAGCCAGCGTAAGAAATAAATTAACATCACAACAAAATCTTAAATTTACACATTTCAAGTATATCAAAAACGGAATGAAATATGTCGAATAATAAATAGTGTTCCTTAATAAATTATCCAAAAACAACGAAAGTTCCTCTCTTGGAGAAAGTCTATAGGCATCATAAGAATTCTAATCACGTCAAAGCCGTTTTTTGAAGAAAAAATTGTTATTCATGTAGTATGAAGGATAAAGAGATTTCTGTTATAAGTACAAAGATTCTGAATGAAACGTGACGACAAGACACAATCGTAATCTTCGTGTTTCGAATGTAAAAGGAACAAATTTGAAGCAGAAACCTTTATTGATTATTGATTGATTTTTTGAAATAAAATGTTCGTAAAGGAAATTTTTATGATGTATCCCTGTAAGGCTTACATTTATTTATTTATTTATCTGTAAGTTCGTGTTTGCAATTTTAATATCCTGAACAAATGTACACTGAACATTCACAAATAAATAAAAAAAAATCTGAAAGACGACAATCTATTTAATACAGATTTTTTAAAGTTATAATGTACATTTTGTATTTTTTAAAATTTTATTTGACAAATGAAATAGTTAAGATTAAATATCAAAAAAGCCTAAAATTTGAATGAATTAAAAAATAGAATCCTCATATTTTCAAAACATTTACAGTTTTTCAAATATTAAAATAATTGAACCTTTTTCACCATCTATGTTTTGAGACATTTTTCATATTAGATTTTCTATATAATTTTTATTGCATAAATTTAGCAAATTAGAACAAATTTCTGTTTATTTTTAATTGAAAATTCGATGTAGCTTTATACATTCGCATTTGAAATCTAGATTTGCTCACCGTCTCAATTAATAAGTATATTGATTGCAGATTTAAAATAGAAGAGCAAGTAAAAATTTTATAATAAAAAGTTCACAAGAATCACATATTTTATTTATTTATTTTTGGTAGTTTATTGATTAAAAAATAATGCAAAAATACAAAACTACAAAATATTGTCAAAAAATATGGCAACATAAGTTATTGTAGATTTCCAAAACGGACAATTATGTTTGCAAAATATTCCAAAATAATATTGAAAATATGCTAATGGAATTCGTAGTTTTTTTTTTTTCATTTCTAAAGAAATTCAATATTTAAAGTACAAAACTATAAATTTTACTATTTGCTATTTCAAAACTATAAGGTATAATTTCGTTTAGAATAACTTTCACGTTGCATCATTTTATTAATATAAACTAGCCCATGACTCTAATATAATCTGCAGTAGAAGTAAATTCAAACACATTTTAGTGGATCTGAAAATTGCAGATTCCTTCAACAATACAAAGTCATGTATCGAAATGTACACAGCATGTGCACCACATCCGTTTAATGACATATGTGCAAATTTTTCAAAAACAAATCATCGACAGAAATAGGTGAGATGAAACAGGCTTTTGTTTAAACATTTATTTTTAAATGGGTTTTCGATGGCTTAAGAATTAAATATTAAAAGTAAACATTTAACGTTTAACAGGTTTTAAATCAACAACATTTAATTTTTTAATGTATTAAGGCTTTACAAAAATGGAACATTTTATATTTGCTGGAACTTGAATTTTACAAATTGAAATAACAGTTTACCATTACCGAAACTAAGTGCTTTAAAATAATATCTCATATTGGTAATGCAGTATTAGGCATATATAACAATTGTCACGCTCATGTTGCGTTAGTTTCGGTATTCTTTGGCAATAAGAGTTAAATTGGGAAAGTTTCCCACAATATTAAGCAACACTTGTCTGTGTAAAAGTGAATTAAAAATATCCAAGAATAAACCTCTTTAAAATGATAATATGGGAGAAAAAGTGCAGGTTTTCCTCACTAATCCATATTCCCTCACAAGTCAAAGTATCTTAAAGCTGAATCTTTGTAATTATATCTTTCATTCCACTATGGGAAAGATGTATGCGGTAAAAAGTAATAGATAATAAATTTTTAAAGAATATGTATCTTTTATTTGCATTTTACAAAGGAAGGGTAGGGTGAAAAACGGTGATACTCACAGATATTTAATTATAGATATTCATAGTAATTACCTTTTTCACCAATTTTCGAGCGTGTTTTTCATAAATTTATTTTCTTTTTGCCTCCATCCAAGGATACGAAAACGTAGATCGTATCTTAGTCTACGAGTGTATCATCTCACATTTCACAAAAATGAACGATCTTCGTTTGCGCCTTCATATATTTCTAAAATTCCCATTTAATTTAAAACAAGCTCTATATATATCAAATATATTGGTGATAACAAGATAACATATACATACTTTAAGGGTGCTAAAACATTTACATACAACAAACAAATTTTGTATATAAAACCAGACACCCTATATCTTTGGCTGGATAAATGGCTAAATTAACTTTTTTATAAAACATAAAGATTCGAGAACAAATCACAATTTACCAATATATATACAAATGAACACATATGTTTGTAGCGATTTTGGAAAATGACATATTGCATGCTGCTCTTGTCGGTTTCTACAAACGAACCTTCAATCAAAAGAAATAGATTGGTGAATTTGATCGTGTTTTTAAAGCAGTATGGACATTTACATGGTCCTCACGCATTATTGTAAACGATAAGAACGCCATTTCGCTATTATATTTTGGTATTATGCTTGAACCAACTGAAAATACCAACACTTTCAGTTAATTATTTATTGTAAGTCTAAATAAAGAACGTGATAACGATATGCAATACACTAAAACATTCCCTGAGAAATTCACTGTGCAAAACCCATCGAAATCCATTCAGCTAGATCATTTAAAAGGCAAATTTTTCATAATCATTTTCATCTGATTATATAACTTTTACATATAACTTATCAACGTAGAACGATATTTTTTATACACAACCTTCCCTGAAAATTTTTCTTATTAACAGTTTATGTCCCCAAAAAATCCCCTCAGCAGAATCTTTTTAAAGGGCTAATCATTCATGATCGTGTTCATCCGTTTATAAAACCATATGTCAATTACTGAGCAATGAAAAATGTTATGTTATAAACTAAAACCGTTCTTGAAAAACTATCTAAGGCACAATGTAATTCCCATTAAAATCCATTCAACAAAACTTAAATTATGAATGCCCAGAACAAATTTCCCTTTATCATTTTGTAGAGATACAAGTAGTCTTAGGATGAGAAGCATGTTTTTGCATAGATCGTGAACCTCGCATGTTTTGTTAATTTGATTAGCATTAAATGAGATTTTATAATTTTGTTTACAGTTTGTATAGAGATGTTCAATGATTTGCGGTAGTTCTTTGAAGGTTTGGATTTTCTTTCACATGCGACTTTAGATGCAATAAGAGGTGGACGCATCTTTGTTTTGTATGCAAATTGTATATTTTTTGCAATCAAATATAAACTTTTGACGTTGCTTTCTTTTTAAGTAATGATGTCCCTTATTTTGCGTATAGAAATATTTAAACCAACGCTCTCAAAACTTCTTTTAATTATGGAATGAGAGTGCCACTCTTGGTAAAGCGCAAATACAAAATCTTCGATTCATTTTTTTACATTCCAATTACATTTTAAAGCAAAGAACATTTCTAATGATGCAGACTATAATTAAACCCTATTTCAAATTGATACCATACAGTTTTTCTTTTTCATTTAAATTTAAACCATACGGAAAGTCGTAATCGTTACAAAAATGTGTGAACACCCTGTACATATATAGATAAATTTTAAGGCGTGCAATTTTTATGTCTGTATAAAATATATATATATTTTTTAATCACATATATATGCACATAAATTGCAAACCAGGAAATAAAAACTGAATACCTCAAAGTTTGCTTTTCAAATAACTTCTTAGAGACTTCTTATATGAAGTCACTATTTTCTCCCACTTTCACTGCAGCATAAGTGACAAGTATGTGAAGTTAAATATATATACTTGAGCTCTTTGGAAAAGGAAGAATATCCATTTATTTCCTACTTTTGAGATACATTTCTTTATCTATACTTCTGCCGTATTTTATATAAAAACTAGGGGGCTCTGCCCCCGGCAACCCCCATTCAGACACCACATAATCTAAAAACACGCTAATCTGATCGGTTTTAAAATATTATAGAAGATTGAATTATACTGAAAAAAGATGTGCAGATCTCCCTGTGAACGGGTTTCCATTCAATTTCCTTTGATTTCAAAAATTTAAGGCCGAATCAGTTGCTGTTAAGACATCCAAGGGTTGTTTTCGTGTTTGTTCACACGAGGGATCAGTTAAACGATTGAAAAGAAGCTAAAATAAAATGAATTAAGCGTACATAGTCTTTGTCTCCCGGTATTTTAAAACAATTTCTATAAAAATAGCCGAAGTCGTGTGACTATCATCAACAGTTCCGGGCGAACCACTTTGATTTTTATATTCCTGGTGCCATTTTTGGTACTTTAATGTTAGTCAGGTATAAGTGATAAGTCGCGAAATATTATTCTATCGCCATCATTTCATCTATATTACAATAGTCCAAGTCATGTAACTGCCATAAATAAATACGCTCTGATCCCTTCGCTTTTCATATGAAAGTTTGGCCCAGATATCATATACGGCCCCATATTGGCACGATTTTTTCCGACGCTAATTTGGGGAAAACATCAACAGCATAAACAACAACATCCGGCTTATCAAATCAAGCGAAATAACGATGCTATGGCGTCAGTGAAGTACCCGTTGCGTATATGACATTGGCGTCAGAAAAAAATCGCGCCAATATGGGTCCGTATATGACATCTGTGCCGAAAGTTTTCCCTTTTGATTAAAAAATCAAATTTCTTTTTCAAATAAAACTACATAAAAGTTTCCATGGTCGCAAAGAATTCTTGGTACTGTTACTCTAGCCGGGTGCAAATCTCGCCAATAGCTATTTTTCAACTCGCCAGTTAGCATTTTTTTTCGAATGGTAAATTAAAACATTGCTTTGAAGTTGAAATTAAATGTCATCGTTTGTTACATCATTTAATATTTGGCGAGATGCCATATACGCACCGGGTTTGACGTGATTTCTTTTACGAAAATTTGGCGAAAACCACGCTTTCGAATACCAGTTACATATGTATTTTTGGTACTACTTAGTTATCCCGTCGACCAAAAATCTTTCACCAAACTATAAGATTAAATGCCAATAATGGTTGATCGTAAATTTCACATTCAATTGACTTTAAGCAAGTTACACGTCTTTACGTCATCAAGTGATTTTTATTTCGACGTTTTATTTGTATATTTATTAATGTTATACTTATTTTCTTTGTTCTATCGTTATTTAAAATAAAAATTATGTCAATTTGTATAATTTGTAGAGTGGTTTGGCAATTTATATAATTTGGCGAAATGGGTCGATGGAATAACTAAGTAGTACCATGTCTTTTAATTATTTTCTATTATTTTTTTTAAAGGAAAATAACCAAAAAAATAATTAACTATAGAACAAAACTATTTATGTAATTTAAAAAAAAGAAAATAAAGTAAATAAACATTTATTATTAAATAAACAACAATAGCCGGGTTACAATGTCAACCAAAATAATGTCATTTTGGCGCCAATTAGGTACCCCGGTGCGTATATGACATCTGTGCCTAATATTTTTCTTTTCATTTCGTTTAAAAAAAAATAAAGAAGTGAAAGCCATTTATTTTAATTGTTTCAGTTTGTATTAAATAAAATGATAATGAAATACAAATTGAATTATGCATAAATGTAAGATGATACATTTCTTAGCATACACTTAAGGGAGGCCAAACTTCTCGCCAAATTAGTTATAAAATAGTAACCTTTTCTAAAGTCTGAAAAAAAATATCTGTTATGATTAAAATTTGAGTTGCCATCATTAGAGAAAAGTATATAAAATTAATATTTCGAAACATAATTCGAATTTAAAAATTTTAATACCAGTTTTCAGATCTGCAGATTAATACGGATTTTTGGTGTTAATTTCATCGCAAAGTGTTCCATATTTTAGGAGAAATCGCCGTGAAACATAATCAGTTGTTGAATCAGTCGTTTCATATAATTGTTACATAAATTCGTTTCATAATATCCGTTTCATTAGGATTTTATATATATAGGGTAGATTTATGAAAAAACATCATTAAAAACAGAAACCCTAGAAGAAGAATTGTTTCTTGTGAAGATTTGTTGTTCTTTTCCTAGTTTATATATTACATTGATTGCTCCTAGCAAAAATGACATCCATTATAACGTGTTGCATTTTATATATATTGTTAATGTTTAAAAAATGTGTAAATTCTGTGATTTGTTTCTATAAAAATCCATGATCTGTTTTGGAAGAAAGCCGGTAAATAATCTATTCTCCTGAATTTTTAAATGCATTGCATGTGTTTATATCTATTATACGAACATAGAGAGAACGGGGTAAAATGTCCAATGCAGAAAAGAATCTGTCATAGATTGGTTACAGTTCATGGAATACGCGCAAAAAATTACCTATATGTAGAAGTGATATTTGTTTCCGATTCTGTATGTTTTATCAGTGACAGGTTCTCGCAGTTTTTAAGGAATGTAAAATTTCCGGAGGTAATGCATTCGGGGGTTTTACCCGCTGGAAGCAGGCATAAGGTCCTCCCCCGTGACTTTTGCCCCCACATTGGAAAAATACTAAAACAACTCAAATCGTAATATTATTTATTAGAATTACAAAACGTAATTGTTTGCTTTTATAATTGCCATGAATAGTTATAATAATGAAGCCGCGCAAATTGTAATAAGAAAAGAAAAAAAAAACATTTCATCCAGTCGTGATTAGTATAAGCAAAAGTATGTAGATAAGTTTGAAAATGTTTTAGCAATTAGTTTTAAGTCTAATGTCTGTCAGAAACACAGAATTTCATATCGGATTCACGGTTGGCACAAATATACGAAACAATTCCAGGAGTATGGATGCATTTGCCCAATGTACACTCAGTGATTTAACCCATTCGTTATCATCCTTCATGTATAGTTTCTACAAACAATGCATAGGTAGTCTTCTTCGTCCGCTATCAACTACGTCCTTTTTTTATCCTATCCGTTCCCTGCTCTGAATTAGATTGCTGCTTCTTTTTACAAGATCGACTCCTCATTATCTCATGTTATTCAAGTTTCTTTTTTAATTGAGAGCTCGTGATTAGTGTCGCTTTGTCAATTTTCCGCGTCCAGGAACTACTGGCTTCATTGTCACATATCTTTAGAACGGACGACAATAACTGATTAATGGTAATTTTAGCGTTTGCAAGGCCTATATGATTTTCAATTAACCCCTTACTGCATACTGTGACATATATGGCACATACTGAATTTACTGTAGTTCTGCAATTGTTTTTAATTGCAGAAGTTCCATTCTTCTTTGTTTAATATGTCAGTGGATGAGGCATGTTATGCCAACAGGGATTGCCTTCTTTAGAGCGGATTTTGGCACCAAATAAGAGGCGAACGGTAAGAATTTATAGTTGTTACTTTGTGTTGCTCGATAGTGAGTATTTTTGTTGTTTTTGTGTGGAAAAAAAGAAGACTGGACTGCAAAAAATATAGCTGTGTTTGTAAGTGTCTTGTGAATAACATATCATGATAATAACACATTGTAGAAATGCTAGCGAAGTGGTGCCTAAAAATTGGTACGTGCCACATATGTCACACCATGCATTGGCAGGTTGTATTTTTCCATAGTGGTTGAAATGTGTATTTCTTTATTTACCATCAAAAATGCGAAGCATAATTTTGTCTGAACAATGACCGAGAATTGCTTTGCCAAGTTTCATGCTGAGTGAAGGGTCCAGGGCCAAAACTAAGGAGGGGCAGAGAGGGTATGTGCCCCGTGTGCCAGAACGAAAGGGTGTAAAATGAAGATTTTGTTTGTCGATTTTTCTCACATCTGTGTTTAGCAGGGTTTCGTAAAAATCATCCTGTCTGGGGTGTGCCAAAGCATAGAAGAATCTAAAGATGATATGGCATAAGGATCCTGTATAAATAGGAATTTTTATTTTGATTCTTCTCGGATCCGTTTTCAAGATTTTAACGAATCAATATTTTACAAAGAAGAATACGTAGTTCAGTATTACATATTTTATTATTACATATTTTAAATTTTAAAATATGTCGGCTATTAGAAAATTATTGAAATTCGCTTTGTAAATATACTTTGCGGAGGAGGGGAGGGGGCGGTGCCAAAATCCATGTTTGCCCCGGGTGCAAAAAAAGGTTAGTTTTGGCCATGGGTCTTTGAATGACTGTAATTTTCAACATTGTGTTTGTTACTGCAGACTGTAGTTCTCAGCCAAAAATATATGTATCAGTTGCTGTAGCCTGTAGTCTTAAACGAAACATGTATCACGTACTATAGAATGCAGCTTTTCAATAAACAATACATCTATCAATTTCTGTAACTTCATTTTTCAATAAACGATATACGTATCAATTACTGTAGACTGAAACACACATACACAAATAGATTGCATATGTTCTTTCTCTATATATTTTGAAGTTTTAAGAGTTGCATGCAAGTTTTAATGCTGATTTCACTACTATGGAAATGTAGTCGGTAATGCATGGTGTGACATATATGGCACGAACTTAAATCGGCCTTAAATTAAGGTGGATTTGAAAATTTCGAATTCTGAGTGATTTTTAATCATGTTACATTAATATTTAGCAAACTTAAAATTTTTTTTTACCTGCATGAAAAAAATCATGCAGGAAGGTGTTAAACTAACCTGCATGAAAAAAATCATGCAGGAAGGTGTTAAGCTAGTCAATGTGCGTAAAGGTTTAACAGTATAATCTTTAGAAAGACTAGAAGCTTCCGATGTAGCCTTGCCTGGTTGTACCAGAAATTCTGTAACTGAAACTTGTGTGCCTGATGATGCATTGGGATTTCCCGGAATAGTACCTATAGAAAACCTTGTTCGGAAAAACTTCTGGTCAAATGACCAGATACCTGTGCATTTAATCCCACTTACGACGATGTCAGGATAAATGTCCATTTGATGTTTTTAGCCTTGCTTTGGAAGAGCGTTTTACCTTTTTTCCACCAGTTTATTACAACCACATTATTTTGCTGTTAAGCATTCAATAGGATACTAATACTATCTTCAAAATGATGTATTTCCATACAATAGGTTTTTATAAAAAACAACACAAAAATATACTTAGTCATGAGTCCACAATAACATGTTAAATTAAATGTCAAAAAAAAATTTCAACTGTCGGAAAATAAACATAGACAGCTTTCCAATATTAAATGACACCTGAACGCGTAAAACGATTTCGCAGCATAAAATACATCATTCTACAAATTCCTATACTAATAATGGTGCCATCTGTTGCTTTTTTTAATAATTAATAATGGTTGAAGTTTTACAAGCACAGGGCATTTTACCCCGTTCTACTCTATATAAAAGCTTAATAGGATATTTTTAGATTAAATTAAAGATTCCAGAATGTAATACAGTAAAACCTCCATAACGGACACTCCCGAATAGCGGACACCTCTGTTTAACGGACAGTTTTCCAATCCCCACTCCCTAAACCTAACTTTTTGTATGTTTAACCTCTGAATAACGGACATTCCGAATAGCGAACAGTAATTTTGGCGATAAAGGATGAAAAATTATTTTTTTAACGAGGAAAAAAAAGTAAAAAGCCTCTAAATTTATCAGGGCAATGTGTCACAAATTTTGTGATCACAGATAAATGTTGGGAGCAGGCCGGGGAAAATCCCCCTCCCGCGTCCAGTGTAGAATTCAGCGGATGGCTCGGTAGGGACATCCCCCCCCCCCCCCGGCGCATTGAAAGCGAGAATTAAAGTGGCCAAGAATGCGACAAGAGCAGAGACAAAAACTATTTCTCAATGTCGAATATTGTTTGAATCCTGTTTGTGATTAATATTTCGAGAATGGCCGCAAAAAGAAAACAATTAACTTTAAAAGAAAAATTTGAAATTGTAAGTGTATCTGAGAAAGAGAAAATGAGTTTATGGATGCTTGCTGAACGTTTTAAAATAGGTAATCACCGATGGAGAGATTTTACGAAATAAAGAAGAAATAAGAAATTTGTGGATTACTAACTCTAACGAGAACATCAAAAGTGTGAAATTGAGGGAGCCTAATTCCATTGAAATTGCTTCTATAATTCTGAATTGGGTTACTTCATTTCGTTCAAGAAACCATTCCTATCAGTGGGCCTTTATTCAGGAAAAGGCTTTAGAAGTAGCAAGAACTTGGATTACACGATTTTAAGCCTTCCAGTGGGTGGATGGAAAAGTTCGGATCTCGGCACAACATCGCTTTCAAAACAATATGTTGAGAAGCAAAATCTGTAGATCTTAAAAGAGTGCAGGATTGGCCAATTTGTGAAGGTTATGAGGAGAGAAACATTTTTAATGCGGATGAAACCGGACACTTTTTCAGAATTTTTCCGAATAAGACTTTGTGTTTTAAAAAGGATGACTGTATCGGCGGAAAATCGTCAAAGAAAGACTCACTATTTTATTATGTTAGTATGTGTTAGAATCCCTCTTATTATTGGAAAATCTCTGAAATCCAGGTGTTTTCCAAACAACATTCAATTTAATGAACAATATTATTAAATGACAATATAATTAACATCCAATTTAATTAATATTGTGTGGAGAGCGAATAAGAAAGCGTGGATGACCAGTCCTTTAAGGATCGAATGGTTAACTTCCTTTGATAATAGGATGAAAAACAACAAAGAAAAGTTCTCTTGTTTCTGGACGATGCAAGTTCTCATCCAAAACATAAGAAATTCCACAATATTAAAATTATGTGTTTCCCCCCCCCTCCCCCAAACGCAACCTCAGTATGCCAACCACTTTATCAAGGAGTAATACACAATTTTAAAGCCTGGTACAGAACGCTTTTATTACACCATATTCTTTCAAAGTTAGATTCTATGAATACACATGAGAACTGCTAAAAATTAGTTAATACTTTCAATGCTATAATTCGGATTTTCTCAGCTGTCAAAAAACATAAAACCGGAAAGCGTATGACAATGTTTCAGAAAAGCAGGCTTTATTAAAAGAAGATGAAACACACATTTCCGACACAAATGAAGAATTAATCGAAATAAGTGAATTAATGAAATGTATCAGGAGTATAGAAACTGCCGTAAATTTCATTAATATTGATGATGAGCTACCTTCTGAAGAAGAATCAGTTGATGTATGCGATTATATTCCTTCAGAATTTTTGACAAAAGCTGACTCGTTTAGTGATGATTAAACAGACATTGAAACTGGAGATGCCTTCCTGCAATATCAAGAATTTCCAAGAAGCGGCAAAATGCAATGAGTTGTTGCACAATTTTTTTGTAAAAAAAGATGATTCAGAAGGGTTAAAACTATTGACGGAATTAGAATTTCACACTGAAAATAAATTACATGTAATCGCAAAGAAAAGTAAATTTTCTTAACAGATGCACTGCAAATAAGGGAGTCTTAAATTCAGACACATATGTGACTGAAAAAGTAATTCAAACACTTAAGTGTCTGAATATGGAATTTCAGACATCATAGGTGTCTGAAATTTAGACACTTAAGTGTCTTACTATATGATCATGGCATAAACACTGTAATCTGAAATGTCTGAAATTCAGACACATAAGTGTCTGAAACTGGAGTGTTCAATTTTCAGACATTTTAAAGTGTCTTATTTTTTAAGACACGTGTATGCATCTGAATTTAAGACATTTCAAACGTCTGAATCGCATCCATTTTTGACCAATCTGGAAGTTCGGTAATAGTCAGTCAATTTTTCACTTTTTTTTGTAAGCTTTATACAATGTAAAAAAATATCCGTTAAAATATGGAAATTATACTGACAATTTAGGTATTTTAATGCAAATTTTCTTCCTTAAATTCCAGAAAATTTTCCATTTTTTGCATATTTCTGTATTTAAAAATTTCCATTTAAAAGGTAAAATATACTCTTTCAAGGACAAATCCATATATTTCGTAATCAGCATTTTCTAAACCCATGTATATTAGACATGATTTATTTATTTATATTCAAACCAGTGCATTGCGCACCCACGGGGGGGGGGAGCTAAGAAGGCTGAATCCCCTCCCAGACTAGACTAGATATTGTTATTTTTTTTAATTATGAAAGAATATTATCATTAATTTTAATAGGTTTAAAAATCGCAATTTTTGTAAAGATATTAATTTTGTCACACTTTTTTTTCTCTTTTATAAATTTTATAATGAAATTCGAAATTATAGCATGTTTGAAATTTACTTAATTATAAATTTAAGACCCAGTGTAACCTCTTGTTCACTTTAACCTTCATAATATTTTGCTAATTTAATAATAAAACTTTAAATTGTTTGATTGCAAACACACTTTAAAATTATCCAAATACAGAAACACACCAAAAAAATCGCAAAAACTAAGATATATTTTAGCACAGTATTTCATTATTTAACATCTTAAAAGTATTCAGAATTACACCACTAAAACTTTCCAGAGCTTCCTCTGGCTTCTCTGGCTGGTTACGACTTATCAGTGTTGAATTCAGGGGGTGGCCCGGGGGAGAGAAATTTCCCCCCGGAGCAAAGAGATGTCCCGCCGGAAAATTTGAGATTGTGTTTTCAATGGTCAAAAAGTGCAATCCCACCGGAACTCAATAATGCCCCCCCCCCCCCGGATCCTCAGAAATCCCTCCCGAAGAAATGTGTCTGAATTCAACACTGACGACTATGCTCCAGTCTGCAGAAAAATAAAAGTCAGGACCTGATCTGGCATGTCCCATCAAATCAAATGAAAGAAAGACCGGGACAGATCTGAGCACATATACTCCTCTAAAATATGCCCCTCCAAATCGCAATCCTGGATATAAAATGTCAAGTTTAGTAATTACGAAAATTTCCCAAGAGAAAAGTTGACTTGAATACACCTAAATCAGTAGCGCCATCTAGTTTGAGTCGAACGTATTATTATTAGTCGAACATATTATTATTAGAACGCGTTTTGAGAAGTCGGACGTATTATTTTTTTTTTTTTTGATTTATGGAATATTTCTGAAAATTCTTACTATGTAACTTTTTAGCTAATGATTCAGTATCGATCTACTCCAGGTATGATTTCACTCTGTATTTTGATCGGGGGAAAAAAGGAAGACAAAAAATTTGTGCGTAAATTTTTATTATTTTTGCAGAAAAATTATACACAATATTTATAACTGAGAAATTTTGTTCAGAATATTTAGCATATAGGATGGAAGTAATGAGTCCAATTTCAAAAATTTTGCCATATATTCACCTGATCAAACGAAAAAAAAAAAAAGAAGAAGTAATCAAAGAAAACAGAACACTATATTCCTTCACACACTTTCATATACACATACCTTCGCATTAAAATTAAACACAGGCTTTTGACAATAAGAAATGCATTTATTTTTGAATGAAAAATTGATTTTATTTTTAAAGGTTGCCCTCCCCCCCCCCCCCCACACACACAACTGAAACGGGACAAGCCCGAATTAAATATATATATATAATATATATATACATACGCACTGTTAAAACATTTTAAATATTTTAATATTTCAAAAATAACGTGTCTTCTGATAAACAATAATATTTGTATTCTGAAAATTTCTTCGATAGAAGTAAAAAAAATTTTCTACTGGTTGTACATCGCATGAAATTAAAAAGCAAAATATTCAAAATTCTAGAGAGAAGATGTGTGAAATCTTTCAGAATTATAAGCAGATTGACAAAATATTTACTATTTCCATAAAATAAATTGTGAGTCACAAATGACTAACAATATTTGAACTTCCTAGCTGTGAAATCGTGGCCGAGAGGGATTATCGCATAGTCTACGGACCATAGGGTCATGAGTTCGCATCCCGCGACGGGTAAGTGTAATATTGCCAATGTTATAAAATGAATTAAATGAGTAAAAGTGTAAAATCTCTGAGACCTATTGAAATGTGGGTGAAAATGTCTCTTCCTTTGAGAGCATAATTTTTATTTTTTAAATATAAAAATTTCTAAAAAAAAATTTAAATATTTCTGATAATTGAAGAAAATTTCCACTAAAATACATAAATTGTACTGGCGTTTTGATTGGCGGTACAGTTTTTATATTTTAAAGGATTTTTTTTTTCTGTGTATTAAGGCTTACCGAAAAAAAGGTGGAAAAATGCTTTTGCAGAGAAATTAAAGGTGGTCAAACATGGATGCAATTCAGACGTTTGAAGTGTCTTAAATTTAGACACATACAAGCGTCTTAAAAATTTAGACACTTTAAAATGTCTGAAAATTGAACACTCCGTTTCAGACACTTATGTGTCTGAATTTCAGACATTTCAGTTTACAGTGTGTTTTTGGTAAGAATGTAATAAACAGTATATAAAGGTATGAACAGTTTTATTTCAGTTTTATTGCTTAAAAAAATAATTTTAATTTCTGATTAATCATATAATAGAGGTTTCAGGACATATAAAAGTCAATTAATGAAACATTAAGCATTTCTTAGCGATTTTTGATTCTGGGCTTTTCCCAATAGCGGACAGTTTCCGGGCTCCCGAGGTGTCCGTTATTTAGAGTTTTTACTGTACTTCATTCGTTTTCTTTTGGTCTGAAATATTTTTTCTTTTCACAAAAGTTTAACGGACTTGTATGTTTCAGAAGCAATTAAAACGATTCTGCTCATAGTATATGCTTTAAATAAATATAATTCTTTTCTGCTATTACATATATATCTTTACAACATATTCAATAATTATTTTCTAAACTTTAATATAATATTCATTTTTTTTGCATTTAAGATTATTTCAAAAACTTTAACTAATTTTTCAGATTGATCAGGAAATGAATTTTTTTTTTAAATCACCTATATAACATATCTGCCTTAAAAATGGAATTCTTACATTCTTTCTCTAAGTTATTGTTAGCAAATTCAAATGCTGAAAAGCTGATACGGTTAATTCAAAATTAGTGAAATATTTTATTTCGTTATATTTTAATCTGTATATGTCGCATTTTAAAACTAATAATTTGCATTTATTTGTCGTTATAGTCAATGGATTAAAATTATAACGGTTGGGTGCACTTTAATTAAATTTCCATGCTAATAAATTCATTTTGTGTACTCAAGCAGAAGAAATTATATCAAAATTCCTTAACAAAGATTTCACTTTTTACAAGCTTTAGGATATGATACTATTTATCAAACTAATTGAACTAAAGTGAATTATAGATATGCACTTTTTTACAAGAACAAATTGTTAAATAATTAAAATTGTATAGAATTTTATAAAACTTATTTTTGTCAGAAGGGTTTTTACTTGACATAAATTTTATGTGTTATTGCGTTTGTTTCGCAAAAATGTTTAAAGTATTGTAATTTTGTAGGCAATCGCATGTGTAAAATTGAAAATGTTTAACAACTGAAAAAAAGGATAGTTGTGTTTGAATTCGAATTGGAGATCCAGTTAACCATTTATATTGCACTAAATGTATTTTAAGAACTCATTTAGATTGATATAAGATGCTTTAGGCTAAAATGAATTCAGGAAATTAAAGCATTCAAAAATTAAAATATTTTGAAAAAAAAATATTTCCTAAATTATTATAATAAAATAAATAACAGAGAAATAGAAAATTGAATGTTGTTAACTTTGTCTACAACAATAATTTCCACAGTCGCGACATATTTCCAGGACGAATTTGTGCATATCTGTGTATAATAATATTATACTTAATGTGAAACAGTCCTAAGCAATTTTCTTTCTATTTTTCGAACAGGGCACTTACGAGTATTAAGTACGTAAACTGGGCAAACTGAAAAAAACATTAACCAAATCACAAACTATTTTTTATGACTAAACTGGTTACTTTCGTTAAAAAAAAAATTTGACTAGTTTATTTTATACTTCTTTATGAACTTGAAAGTATATTTTGTCTAAGTGTAGTGTGCATAGTTTAGGCGAAATGACACTTTTCATAAAATTTGAGCCATGGACGAAGTCGATTTTCAAACAATTTGATTCTTAGGATATGCAAAAAATATAAGCTAATAAAATTAGATTAAAAAATAGACATTCTTAGTCAAAAAATTCTATAGCCCCATTGGCAGTAGTATAATTATTGACTCTCTCTTAAGAAGGTTTTGGAGAAAAATTAATGGCGGTACTTTCGGGTCCGACCACTAAAAGAGTAACCATTAAGAAAATATATAAATTAACCAAAACTAGTTTATTTCAAATCAATACATGAAGGACGTTTACAATGAAGTGGACGAAACTTAACTACGATGTTCGAATTCAGACCCAACGAACTCTGAAAATAATCAAATGCAAATTTACTAATTTAAACTCAACCTACCCAAGAAAAAATGGTTTTTCAAAATCGTATTCCAAGGCGATTGCTCGTCGGAAAATGACGTTATGTAAAGTAAATGCAACGTTAAATAATCGCTCCTCAAAGCTATGTTAATAATGTTAAGTCTCTAACTAAGTAGAAAACCGTTGACTCCGAAATTCACTTTATTCAAGTACGTAGATTTAAATTCTTACCAAAAGAAAAAGTCTCAGGTTATACGATGCGTGAAAAACCCCGAGCACATCTCAGAAAATGCGAATTCTACATAAACAAGAAAGAAAAATTAATGCTCCAAGCATAGATTATGCAACACTTTCCAACACATTCAGAATATTGCAACAAAACTGAACCGTTTAATAAGTTAAGCATTATGTCTAATTCAACTCTATGGAAATGCATAACACACTTGAAAACCCAATTTCAGCTGTTCCCATCTACAATCGGAAAATTATCCTAATTCTTTAAGCAACACTGTATATAGGTTTGCATATATTAACTACATGCATGCCATAATTTAGTTCAGTTAAGAAATACATATATATATTAGTTGAAATTTCCCCTTCAGCAATTTCAGCTAAAAAGGAGAATGGCACGTGAATTCTTTTGTGCAGCCCTGTATATGAGGTATAGAATTTATATGCAACTAGTATAATATTAAAGGCGCATGCAGGAATTGAAAACTCACGTCTAGCCATTATTCCCTAAAGACAGTACTATAATAGATTTGTGTGTCCCTGTAAATGAACAACAAATGTTATGAATGCCCTATTTTATCATAATCATCTTGTACATATTCAGTGATTTATATCAGTTTCAAAACATTTGAAATAGTATAGTGTTATTAAAATACTCTGCAAGCGATTTTTACCCTATTTACCATAACGTAATGGAATACTTTTGGCTGCCCCTGTAACTGAACTATAAATCCTACATACTTCATACACAATACCAAACATGCATAGGTGACTCTAAATAACACTTATCAATTGTATGAAAATCCGATCATATTTACGGGAGTTAGAGAGTGGACAGATGGACAGGCGGACAGACAGCCAGATAAACCGAATGCATAAACATTTTTTGAAAGTGTTAATAAAGGGCCGCCTTGTTTGTCTCGAAAGGCAGGATTCGACAAAAACTCGCTTGTTTGAAATCCAAGCAGAATATGTATACTTTGCCTGCCTGCTGCATCAAATTGATTAATATTTAACCGTACAAAAATAACCTTGAGGTACAGATTAAGGGAGGCACAAACATACTTGTGACAGTCAGAGCAATGGATAGTAGTCACATCCACACACATATGTTACATGTGCTGCAAATTGGTCATAACAAAACTATAGTCTTCCTTTATAAGCGAGTAGCTAGGTAATGTCAAAACTGTTCACAGAAAGTAACATATTCTATATGTGCTGTGACGTTATTCCTAAGTCATTAATTCTTGGAAAAGTTGATTTCAGAATATATTTTTGAGTTTTTTAAATGCTAATTGTTTATTATTTTAGTGGGACTATCGTGCAATCGTTACTGTGCTTCATGCACAGTAAAAAAAAAAATCTTATTAAATTTTTAAAACCTAATATGCGAGAGTGAATAAAGTGTTTTCAGATTACTGAATAAATTACATTCACATATGGATCAGACATAAAGAGGAAGGACAGGGTAAATTTCATATATACATATATATGTATGTTTTATAAAAATTTTACAAGCAACATTCATTAAAATTATTCTAAATTGCCGGCGTATTCATTATTCCCTATCTCTTAATATTCTCTATAATTAATTTCTAGTTAAAATCCTATAAACTTAAAACGCATATCTTAATAGTAATCCTATTCAAAACTTTAATCTAAACTTTTAATCCATTCATTAATTTTTATCAGCTAACAAAATTTTAATATTCTGAATGCAGCTACTTTTATTTTTCGAAAGCCATTTTTACTATTTTAATTTTATTCCATATCAATTTCCCGCCAGCTGTCAAGCGTCAGACAGTTTCTTACATCGAAATGCCTCCATCAGCCGATCCGGGAACCATTTCTATTACCATTTCTATTAGAATATCTAAATCGCCACTAACATCTTTCTCGCATGAAATATTAATTCATGCTCTAGCCTGAAGGCTATGATAAAGTCTCGCATTGTAAGAATTGTTTACGTTTATATGTTTGGTTAAATAAACAGTTTAAAGTTAATTTCGCGTCAGTTTTATTCAGAAAACAACCGGATTTCTTATTCCATTACTAACCACTCATGCGGCCTAATCTGCATCATGAATCGATGGTGTTTCGATTGAACTTTGCCAATCTCATTGCTATAAACTAGTCGATAGAGTTGATTAAATCAGTCAACTGAAAGTATTCTACCTATCCGCAGCTGCTAATACTCCACCATATTGATACCTCAAATAGCAATGTTTGCACTAATTGGTATGAATGTTATACTACCTCACCAATGCCTGATTAGTATATAGAAATAATCCAGTAGGATATAGTAAAAGCACGGCAGGATTGTTCGACTTCATCTACTTATTCTTTACGTAATATATATATATATAGATTTATAGATAGATAGATATAAATATATTATTTAATCAGTGCTTAATTTCTATATATAAATATATATTATGTACACATGCATGATCAAAAGTTTATAATGAGATAAATAATAGAATAAGGGCCTTAAAATTTGCGACTACTTAAGTAATATCTAATATATAAAAAAAAACGCGTAACTATAATCTGAATTAAATTTTTTTCCTTCATTGTTATAATATTTTCATTAAAATTCATACTTGGATTATATTATGTATCGAATTTTATGTTTTAATTGTTTTAATTATTGCTAAAAGCTGACAATCGAATCCAAATACATTAAATTGAATTATTAGTTTATCCGTAAAATAACAATCCAAAATTAAAATTTCACATCACTTCTTTATATAAAAATCTAGCAAGGTTTGAAAATACTACTTTACAGATATTAAAGCTGTGTAAATATGCAGTCTCTCTGTGCTTTGCCAATACCTTTATTCTACCTAATCTTCCTTGTGAATTATGCAAAGAAAAAAAAGAACATAAATAAAATTTTCATTAATAAGTCATTTTTACGGAGAAATATTAATCGGATAATAGAATTAAGAAGTCTAATAATACTTTTTCTTATCAGATTAAAAGTTTGTTTGCTTACAAAAGCATCAAAGTGAACCAGAGTGAAAAATAAAGGTAATACCGGAATATTTCTTATTAAGAAATTACTATTAAAAGCAATAATTGGAAATACATTTCTTAATTAAATTTGCTTTTTGGTGAAAAATAATTTATAAGACTATTTTTTAGATTTTAATTAATGGACTAATTTTATTCTGACTTTTAATTCTCTGCATCACTGATTCTCTTCTCAAGTTAAAAATATTTATTTAATTGTTATACAATTAAATCGAGATATAGATGTTGCATTCAGAAACTCGTCGCTGGATTAAATTGTAAGTTTACAAAATAATGTACGGTGTTCATCCTCGATTTTATCTTTTCATATGTTATGCAATTATATTTCTTCCCTATTTTTTATTTTTTGTATAAGAAATATCCGTGGAAAATACCTAACAGTTTTTATGCTGCTTTAAGTTGACGTAATATCATTAAAAATAATTAATTAATTTGTTACTGAAATATTTAAATATGGTAAATAATATTTCAGGATTCAATGTTTATAATCTTATTATTTTTGAGTTTTACAAGATAGAAAGGTGTGTATGAGAGTAGCTAATAATAATTTCAAAATTGCGTCTGTAAAAGAGAAGCAGGTATTTCTATTATTGCCTATGGAATTTCGCTAAAATTAAGTTGTACATTAGAAAACAATCACTTTTCTTATGACATTTATGTGAAACGCAAATAATTTGCTATTTATGAAAATATATTTTATCAGTTCCATTTTATAAACTATACCACATACCCAGACTAATAGAATGTATCCGTAAAGTTATGATTCACTTTTGATCAGTCACAGGAAATCAACGAAACAAGGTGGAAATGTGAAATCTCCGCCAAATAACTCACCAAATTCCATTCCTGTTCGGTGCAGTTTGATGTGACCTCCATTTGAAACAGAAAATCACCGATGTTATTTTTTCACCAACGATGTTATTTTTTCACCGATGTTCATCACCGATGGTCATCACCGATGTTATTTTTTCACCAACTTTTGATCAGTCACAGGAAATCAACTAAACAAGGTGGAAATGTGAAATCTCCTCCAAATAACTCACCAAATTCCATACCTGTTCGATGCAGTTTGATGTGACCTTCATTTGAAACAGAAAATCACCGATGTTATTGTTTCACCAACGATGTTATTTTTTCACCGATGTTCATTGGGCAAAAATATTTTAACATTCTTTTACATCAAATATAACACACAATTATTTTTTTTAAGCACTGCATTATTAGTGAAGGATAAGACGTTCTCAGACATTTATGTATTGTTATTATATAATATAAAATTTCTTACGTACACTGAAGTTACATGATGGATTTTTAGTATGGATTAGTGATGGATTATAGTATGTCCGTAAAGTCATAGAGTCATAGTACACTTTTCACCGGTCAACTAAACAAGATCGAAATGTGAAATCTTTAGCACATAAAAGACAAATTCTCCAAGTTTCACATTTGTTCGGTGCAGTTTGATGTGACCTCCATGTGAAACAGAAAATCACCGATGTTATTTTTTCACCAACGATGTTATTTTTTCACCGATGTTCATCACCGATGGTCATCACCGATGTTATTTTTTCACCAACTTTTGATCAGTCACAGGAAATCAACGAAACAAGGTGGAAATGTGAAATCTCCTCCAAATAACTCACCAAAGAAAAACTCACCAAATTCCATACCTGTTTGGTGCAGTTTGATGTGACCTCCATTTGAAAATGAAAATCGCCAATGTTATTCACTCTGTTACACCACATGTCCTTAATTATTTGGGAAGAATTTGAATATCATGTAGATGTGTGTCTGGTAAAAATGAAGGCCACACCTAATTGCACTGAACAAATGTGAAACTTGGAGAATTTGACTTTTATGTGCTAAAGATTTCACATTTCGATCTTGTTTAGTTGACCGGTCAAAAGCGTACTATGACTTTACGGACATACTGTATGTTATGTATAATCAAAAATCCATCATGTAACTTCAGTGTACATAATAAATTTTATATTATATAATAACAATACATAAATGTCTGAGAACGCCTTAGCCTTCACTAATAATGCAATGCTTTTAAAAAATAATTGTGTGTTATATTTGATGTAAAAGAATGTTAAAATATTTTTGCTAATATATTTCAGATTCGCATTAAAGACTGAGATCTCTCATCTATTTTATGTCTGCCAGTTTAAATTCATTTTTAGTTATACAGCATTTTACTTACCCATCGTGATAAAACTAAGCATATAAAAGAGAAAATGAGACATAAAATAGTTTATTTTATGTACCTATAAAATAGCTGTGAATGAGGTATGAAAAATAATGATAAAAAGAGGGAAATCGTGTCTTGCATTATTCATTTATACAGCTAACAAAATAGAACCATTAAGTTTTTGTTTAAAAATCGTGCAAAATAATGTAACTTTTCTTTTCTAGATTCATACTGTTATTTAGATTAATTATGTTATGTACAAATATTCTTGTTACAACTACAAATATTTTACGATAATATTAGAGGAAAGATTAAGTATTGTATTTCAGTAGTTAATATTAAATTTTTAAAATAAATGCTTAGATTTTATTAAACGAGCATTACATGTGAATTTATTTGTGTTATAATTAATTCAAAATTTTGCATGTATAAGCTTTTATAAAAAATTGTTTTGTGTTCAAATATTTTGCTCTGATGCAGAATGCAATGCATAATTTTATTTTGCAATGTATGATAAAATAGATGTCTTTCATATAAAACGATTAATAATATTGCATTTAGAATCAGATGATCAAAATGTCTGCACAAAATTTCAGTTTCCTTTGATTAATATAGGTATTGATGACAGGTTCAAATTCATTTAATGCGTGATTACTAAAACTAATTAAATATGAAATTCTATATAGCGAAACATATAAATTCACATTTCACGCGAATTCATTTATATTATAATTAATTTCCTTTTTTACTTAATCGAAGGTTAAAAGAATTGTCTTATGTTCAAATATTTTACCCTAATACAGAATGCGATGCATAGTTTTATTTAGCAATATATGATAAAATAAATGTTTTTGTTATGAAACAATTAATAATATCGCATTTAGTATCAGATGATCAAAATATTTGCCCAAAATATCAACTTGATTCTCAGAGTAATATAGGTATTGATGACAGGTTCAAACTCATTCACTGCGTAATTTCTAAAATTAATTAAAATGTGAAATTTGATACAGCTGAACTTAGTAGTATTGCATTTAAAATCAGATGATCAAAATGTCTGCATAAATATCAAATTTCTCTGTGTGATATATAAAATCTTTATGACAGGTTCAAACTCCTTCAATGACTAATTACTAAATTTACTTAAAGGGTGTCTCAGGATTTTTAAAGCTTCCAAATTTTCGAAATTTTATTTATTTTTTGGTTGTTGCTGTTAAAATCCTATTTTTGTGAACATTTTGATACACATATTTCCTTGAAATTTCCCTTAGAACAACAGAGGAATAGAATTCTACCAGCCCAATAGCTGAATCGGCGTTTCCGAAACATTGAAGTCATTTTTCTCCAAATAACGTTTTTGCGCATATCGCGCACGATATCTCAAAAACTTCCGAATATTTTTTCATGAAATTTTCAAAACATGTGTTTCATGTTAGTTTGTACAAACGAAACCTAAAATTTTCTTTTTATTGTTCAAAAAAATGCTTTTTAGGTGATTATACTGTTGAAATTTTCAAAATTTTGCATTAGCTAAATACAATTTTGTATTAAAAACATTAAAATTCTTTAAATACAAATTTATTTAGGTTCAGGGTAATTATTACAATATGAAGTAAAAATAGGCACCAGAATTTTCATTCTAGTTGCAAAATTTATTTTGTCATCCTGCGCGTAATCTGTTAAACCGATTTTCTGCTCGTTAAATGTCAGATGTTTTGTAGCCCCCTGTAAATACTAATTCTCCATCTTGCAATTTTTTAAATACATAAAATCAAAGAACATACCTATATCTTTTCATCCCAGTAAAAATTGTATTTAAAATAGTATATACATTTTTAGATATTAAATTTTGAAAATTGTCTTTTCTTTTCATTTTTTTTCTAATTTTAAGAGTCCTGAGACCCCTTAAATATGAAATTCTATATGTTAGAGCTTATAAATGATATAAGCATGAAAACAGGATGTAGTGTAACAATAATAGAACAAAATAAAATACAATAATAGTAAAATCGCATAATATATGAAAATAATCCGCTTTGAAACTAAAAAATTCTTTAAATTACAAGAGGACAAACAATGGCTTGAATATAGCTAAAGCAGTCTTAATTAGGACATATATGAATGACACTGTTTATTTGCTCAGGAATTCAACTTCACAGATGTAAATCTAAAAGTTTAAACTATTTTTTCATGTTTCTTTCAGTTATCTTGTACTGACAATAGAACAATCTTCGCTTCTAAAAATACAAGTATATAATTGTGCCTGCTGGACAATATTAATCATTTTACATCCTCACGGTACCTTTAGGTACCATTAAGGAAAATTCAATGTAAAATTTATTTAATTCGTTACTAATAAAAGTGTATTACATTTTTCATACAAAATAATTTGCTCCATCATATTTAGAAAGCACAGTGAAACAATCGAAGCTAAATATTTTTTAAATGTGGTTATCTTCTCGACCATTTACCTAGTTGTAGTTTTATCCTATTAAAAACTCTTACAAGACAAATTTGCAACTACAAAAAAATTCTCTGTTACAGATAGGATCACAATACATTTATTTACATTGTTCTTATAATAATTTTGAAATCTCCATAACAGTATTTTTTGTTAATTAATCTATTTATTCTTATGTATATTTCGCAAAGCTACCGATTTATTAATTCAGTTTTAATTAAAAAAAATTATCTAAAAATGAAATTGTTTTTATAGATATGTTACTCTGGATATCTTAGGCATTAACTTTAACCCCCTCGTCACCCTGAACCTCATATGAGGCTCCTACTTCAATCTGCAATATTTGAAAGAAAAAAAAATATTTTTGTTAATTCCAACACCTAATAGTGATAGCATATGTCGATACATTTACTATTATGACTTTACTTATGTTTCAACATTTTATAATAATAATATTAATAAAAGTTTCATTAATTATTAGTAAACCGTTGGCGTTTCTTTTAATTGAAACATATGTTTCACTCTTTAAATTTAAATCAGGGACTCCTTTTCCGAATTAGTAATTTGTGACAAAAGATAAAAAAATACTAGTAAATTTTTTATGTTTGTTTAATCTGGTTGTAATACGACATTTCCAAACGTATTAAAAAATTCTTCCTTAGACTATTTTTATATGAAAAACACGCAACATAACTACATTCCTTAGGTTTCTGTAAAGAATACATTTGTAAAATTACAGTAAACTGTAACTTCTGTGATTTCGATAGCTATTTTTAATTTTGTTAGCGTAAAAGTAATTTTTCCCAAAATTCGAAAAACATTCGGTGCCGAGAGAGTTAATACTTATTCTGGTGAAGTAATTTTTTTATTCAAAATTCAGGATATAAAGACTTAAGTGTCAGAAAGGTAATTTTTCTTTATTACCATTTTCGTATGCTAAAAATATAAAACATACATATTTAATAAGTGTAGTGTACCTTCGGGATTAATATTATATACAATTCATATTGTCCAAAATGTAAATTTTTAAAATTAATTGAAGTACATTGAAAGTACTGGATTTTGAAGCGTTGTTTTTCTTTGATCCTTTGTACAGTCGTGGAAAAAAAGTAATTACCCCCTACTTACTCAGCAACTAATTATAATAGTAGAAAATTATTGGTGACAATCGATTGAAAATAAGTCTATTTTTAAATGATATACATATTAAATTTGGTTAGGGGACCATCTGCAAATGAAAACGGAGTTTGTTTTCTTTCAATGGCTACACCCAATTTTGACACTATATTTTTAATCTTCGGTGAAAACTATGACTAGAAACAAAATTTCTAGTCATTATGATAATAAGTCTTTGAATTATGAACATTCAAAATTTAGAGCTTGTAATGTTAAATTACATTTTCATTTTTTTTATTAATATATCCTGAAATTATAATCCTAATGCGATAATTTTGAGTGTGGTTATAATACTAAAAAACGCAAACATAGCAAACATAAATACATTGAATTTGTAATTTTAAAAATTTTATAATATGAACTAAGAATTATGAAATTAATATTCGAAAAAATTATGAATTGCAACCTGCAATTTTTTTAATACATTTGATAGATTTAATTTATTATGTACTGCTTTATGCAAATTCTCAATTTAAAATTTTTCTTTCAAGTAGTTTTCGAATTATCAATAAGAAACGTCAAAAAGATGGTTTAAGGGGCCGACTATAATGTGCAAAAAAGCATAATTTGAAAAAACAATGTATTTTACTCATTTAATTGAAATATTTGTGCTGGTAATAGTCGAAACATATTAATCGAGAGAAATGGCCATCTTATCAAGAATAATACATTAATAAAAGTGACATAATCATTTGCAGTATTTCAGTAATCGAGTAGCGAACTTCAATTTGGATACAGCCCTAAAAAAGGCTCTATTTAAAATAAGTAGTTTCTCGAAAACTAATCGTACGAATTTCATAAAACTTTAGATTTAAGCTAATTTAAGAGTGTAGAATGTATTTATATTGTCAAAGTTGGGTATTGCTATTGAAAAAGAAAGTTTGTGTTCGTGTTGATATGTAGATGGCCGCCTAAGCAAATGTTACAGACATCCTTTAAAATTAGACTGTATTTTCAATCGTTTGGTACTAGTAACTTTCTTCTACAATAATTTGTTTCAGAGTTAGTAAAGGGTGTTTCCTTTTTTTTCCCCACGAGTGTACGTTTTTTAAAGGCATTATTATAAACGCATGATTTGAAGTCGTTGTTGTCTAACTTTCCTCTAATTTGGGCGTCCTATAAAGCCTTCCGATTTGGGAATGTTGAATTTCAATAGCAGTCTACTTGAAGCAAATAATGTAGCCATTTAAGTAATTATATAAATAGTTTATTTAAAAAAGCAATACATACTCGTATATATATACTTACACTGGTCATCAAAAGTAAAGGATAATGAGAAAAAATATGCTCACTAAGTTAATGTTTCAACCAATGCCCAATGCTGTAATTATTTATGCTAAATAAATACTATTGAACTCAAAATTGCACTCCGCGCATACGTTAGCGTCGGAAATAGGCAAATTAGATGATTAACAATATGGTGCGCAATGGACGTATGTTCGAATGCTGGCCTATAGTGTTGTTTAAAGTGAATGTGGAGTCTGAATGCGATCAGTATTTATTAGTTATTGCTCAAAGGCATCATTTATGTTAAGTTCAAAAGTGGTGAATAATTGGTAGAATCGAGGAAGGTCAAAAATTAATAGAGGTCGCCCAAGATTTGAATGTCCCTCAAAGTGTCAAATCAAGAGTTTCTAGCCGCTTTTTAAGCACTGGATCCGTTGATAGACAGCCAGATCAAGGAAGAACAAGAGCAACAACTGCATCCGAAGATCGTTTTTTGTCATTAAATCTCGAAGAAATCGCGAAGAGACTTAAATATATTTGGTTTGAGGCATTCAGGTTGCCACATGAATTCGAATTAGCCATTCTACTGCTGCACAAAGACTTAACAATGGTGAACTGTATGCGATAAAACCAATAGTTTGTGTTACTCTCACTCCAACTTCCAAAGGGGCCCGTTTAAACTGTTGTTCTCGTCAAGTTCAATGGAGGCAAGAAGACTGGGTTCAAGTATTGTTTACGGACGAGTCCAGATATAGTCTGAACACTGATTCTAGACGTGCTTTGATCTGAAGAGATGAAGAAAGATGCAACTTGCCCTTCTCTTGTCCGTGAAGTATCCCGTTTGAGCCCAGTCTTCTTGGATCCATTGAAAATGACGACAGCAACAGCAGGGCCCCTTCGCAAGCTGGAGTGAGTGAGATACAAACTTTGGGTTTTCTGGCATACAGTCCATCCTCGTTAAGCCTTCGTGCAATGGTGCTAATTCGAGTTTTTGAGGCAGCGTAAAGTTCTGAAACCAAATCTGTTGTAGTCGCTCCGCGGTTTCTTCGAGCCACAATGGCAAAAAACCGTCTTCGGATGTTGTTTATCTTTGGTTTCCCTTGACCAAGTTGTCTATCAATGGATCTAATGCTTAAAAAGCGGCTCGAAGCACTTGATATGACACTTTGAGGGAGATTCAAGTCTTAGGCAACCTTCATTTGTTTTTGACCTTCCTCGATTCTACCAATTATTCGCCACTTTTGACCTTAACTTAAATGATGCCTTTTGAGCCATAACTAACGAATACTGATCACACTGAGACACCCCATTCACTTTAAACAACACTACAGATCAGAATTCCATCATACGTCCATTGCGCAGTACATTCTCAGTCATCTAATTTGCATATTTCCGACGTTAATATACGCGCGGAAGTGAAATTTTGAGTTCAATAGTATTTAATTAACATAAATAATTTCAGCATATCGCATTGGTTGCAACATTAACTTAGTGAGCTCATTTTTTCTCATTATCCTTTAATTTTTATGACCAGTGTATATATATATATATATATATATATATATATATGTTGCATTTCTAGCAACATTGGATTGGCTTTATCGTTGAAAATGCCGTACTGGCTGTCACGATAGTAGCTGTGGATCACATGCAGCGATAATGGCGTTAAAGGAGTGGTCAGAACAGATAATTCGAATCTGTTATGTTAGTAGAACCAATTGCTGAAATGCAGTTGTCGAGTGAAAACAATGGAATGCATGGTTCCGTGAAGTTTCCCCAGAAGAAATTGAAACAACTCATAATATCAGTTAAGCACTTTATTAGAATATCTTGCAAAAACTGCAGTTTCCACCAAGATAATTAGCCATCGCTCCGTAGTAGTAATTAGATTTAAACAGAGTTCCAGATAATCGAATAACAGGACGGTGACCGGGGGATGGATGAAAACTGGAAATACGACTAAAATCTGCTGAAACACAGCGAGTATCAACTTTTTGTTCCTCACGTGTAAGGATACAAATATGACGTAAATCGCGCTCTCAACCAATGAATAATTAAGAATGTCACGTCATATAAAGAGTGCGAACAGAGCTAGCGGATGAATTTGGAGGAAGAAAGGATAACATCAGAAATGCGCGGGAAAGTAAAAATGTAAGCTAAAAGAATAATCTCGAAAGAATAAAGCGCGGGAATGGAACATTTAATTTAAGAATACTAAAAGCGTAATATTTAAGCGATTAAGACAAGTGAGACATTAAATTAAACGGAATCTAACAGAGTTAACGATAGAGATTATTTGATAATAAAGATTTAGTGAATATAAAGTAGTAATTTAGAATAAGATAAGGAAATCGCGGAATTAGATCTAATAATGTAACATATATATATATATATGATCTAAACCTGTAATTCACATATTACAACACATGGACTTTTTTCCAATTAGATATCAAGCATTTTGTTGTCTTACAAAGACATTAAAAATTAAATAAAAGTAATTGGTTTTTGAGATTCTTCTAATCGGATATATAGATATATACTACATATAACAAGAACCAATCAGATTTTTTAAAATATCTACCATATCATGTAGAAAAATAATTTTAAAACTTTTCATGTAAATATATGAAATGTATGAGTTACGTAAATTTAAGTACGTGTAAAAGTGTTTTGCATAGTCTTGAGAAAAATAACTTTATTTTTTTTCTTTATGGCAAATACCATACTTTCACCTTTTCTCAGTTTATTGATTAAACTTTTATTGTCAAAATATGTTTTAGGAAACAGATATAGTAAAGCGAGGAGAGTTCGTGCGGTAGGAGAGATTGCGCACAAAGAGATTCGACGGGAAGGAGTAGAGTGCGCGCCCAGCGACTCCAGGTAGTTGTATAGCAGCATTAGTGCAGTGTCTACATGAATGTGCACATTGATTGTTCCAAGCGTCTTGGATAAAGCAGTGCTATTTTGTCTTTTTTCAGAAAGTAAGTGCTTGAATTTTCATAACTGTTCGTCAGAATTTTTATAGAGCGACAATAATGCAAAATATTTTGAACTTAAACGATTTCTTATAAACTACTAACCTCGACTAAGTATGCGAGCACCAAAAATTCATTTTAGAAGTGGCCATATTTAAATAAGACGCCGCGCAATCTCTCCTACCAAAATAGGAGAGTTTGCGCATCTGCTACTTAGGAGAGATGGCGCATTTCCCCATAAGTTTAAGTGCTAGTTTAAGCTTATTGATATATTTGCACGAATTGCAAATTACGTGTAAAACATATGAATGAATCAATTTTGAAATAATTTTGGAAAAACACATAATTATCAAAATTAATTTGGCAACAAATTAATTTGCAAAAAAATACTTTTGCAGATAAAAATTTTATTAATAAATTAATAATATAGTTGTTATTAAATAAATTTTATGTAATTATTTTTGTTAATAAATTAATAATATATTTGTTAATAATTTAATTAAATATTTATATATATTGTTTTAATTTATGGGCAATTAATTTGCTAATAAATTAATTTTGTTAACTAAATAAATTTTCTAATACAATGTTTTGGAAAAGCTTTCACCCATTCCAAGTAGTGTAATGCCATCGAAATCAAAAGGAAACAGAGTGCAACTAATGTTACTGATCAACAAAATATACATGAAAAAAGACTTAAGAAGGATGCCGCTACAAGAAAACTGATGAAGGTAAGGTGCTTCCACAAAAAGTGGGATAAAAAACACAAGGAAAAGAACCGAAGGTCAATGAGGATGAGTGCACTGAATGTCTGTAACCGTACCAGGAGACAACTTCGACAACTGACTGGATTCAATGTATTGCTTGTTGCAAGTGGTTGCACGAAAGATGCACTATTTACAACAACAAGTGCATCGATTGTGGACGACGACAACTTCGGTTCGCAAACAAACTTCGCAATGAAACTGTGGAAATGGAAATGAAGTAATTTTCAAGTTAAACATTTTCAACTAGATTAATTTTATTTTGTAATCTTAGTAGGGCTTGTTTTTTCTGATATTTTAATCTTCTTAAATTAAAATTTTAACTGTTGTTAAAATAATTCTTTCTTTTATTTATTATTTAAACATTTGGTTGAAATATTCACTCCTAATACAATAATATTTACTCACAAAACCTTTCAACAATGTCGATTAAGTGTAATTATTATTGTTAACAATTTAATTTTAGTTATTATTAATAACAATCTCTTCTACCTATGTGCGCAATCTCTCCTACCCATGTGCGCGTTCTCTCCTACCCTGTAAGGAGAGATTGCGCAAAATGGTTTTCTTGGTTTTATTACTGCTGTTCTATTAAATTACAGTATAACAACAAAATAACAATGGAAATGCATAAAAAACAAATGAAGTCAAAATTATTCATGCATAGTTTAGCAAAATATTAATATTTAGATTTTTTATTATTATTCTTTTGAAATGTGCGCAGACTCTCCTCGCTTTACTATATATGTAAATCACAATTTCATAAACAAATATGTTCTTAGTAAAATTTCGGGCAATGTTTTTCAAAACTTTATATAAATATATACTGATGAAGCTCTATTAATTTATAATTTTAGGCGCATTTATTATACAGGGTGTACATTCTCAAAATTGTCCAATGGCTAATTCCTAAACCATTAGGCGTCGACATATTGTTCGAATTACGAAAAATGTTTTAAATGAGGTAAAGAAGTGTTTTAAAAGCGATTTGAGTCGATAAAAATATTTCTTAAAAAATTACAAAATGAAATTTTTATACGGTTACTGTGTGCTTTAAATTATATTTAGTAAAAATAATCTTATAACACTAAGAATTAAAACAAAAAAAGCCCAATTCGTCTAGTCTACGGTTAAAACTGACCTAGAAATAGCTGTTTAAAGTTGAAGCATCTTTTTGCTGCAAAATAAGGGTAATTCACAAATTCACTATAAATATAAATAATCGTACGATAGAAAAAAATATAATAGTTGAGAGTAAAATTCTCATTGCAATATAAATTTCAAATTTATTTTCAGTCTGATACATTCAAGAAAATATACAACTTGTAATAAAAATATAAGTAAAAAAATAACAGAATTTTTGTTAAATGGAATGATGAAAAGCAGCTGTCGCAATTCTTTGCAAAATGATACATATTTTAAAATGCTATTAGATTATCTAATCTAAAACTTAATTAAAATTAAAGTTATCGTAAAACATGCTTGAAGTGACCCCCTTTGCCTGAAATTAAAAATAGGGGAGACTAGGGATGGTTGACCATACGGGAGGCTTGACCCACTCCTCAGTTTTCATAATAAAAAGAACCACTTTTTACAAAATGATTTTTTATTTTTTAAATATTGAACGTAGAATAAAGTTTTATATATCATTTTATTCATTATACAATCAGTTATCAAAATAAAATTGCTACATAAGTGTAATATATAAGAAATTTGAAAAATGATTGATTTTAATCACGAGAAAATAATGGGTCAAGGCTCCCCACATATGGGACGGTTGACCCACTATATGGGAGGCTTGACCCATTTCGTTTAATATTGAAATATTTGTGAAGAAAAATAAAATCAGAACAAAAAAGGAAAATAACTTTATGCTACATGCTTTAATTATTATAAAAAATATTTTTGAAAAAATGATGCTTAAACAAACCTGTTTAGACGCAATCGCAATTCAGAGGAGGAAAATTTTGTTTTAAACAGGATTTTGTCTGAGAAAGTATAATTGTACATTAGGGAAAATGAAATTTTAACATTTAAGACAGTATTCCGTTAAAGTCAGGTTCAGTTTTCATAGGGTTTCATGTATTATTATCTCCGAATTTAGGAGCCACTGTCCTGCTTTTTTTATCTCCTTGTCCTAATTTTTGCGACACTCGACCTGACAACTGTAGTTTTCCCATACTTTGGCTTCATCTCATTTGTATTCATCCTGGTGAAATCTGTCTACACACCTTCATAAAGTTTTTCGATCAATTCTATGTTCTTTTGCATCCGCGTGAGCACATAACTTAGCATTAAACCTTTAATTACGGAGTTGGGACACATGTCGTCACAACGACTGTTTATTTATTCTATTCACCACTTTTTGAAAAAAATTCTCTGTCATACACTTATACTAGAATACTTTCAAGAGATTTCTACCATAAGGGAATTCTTTTGTAAATTGTGGTGCGAGTGAATACATAAATAGTCCCCAGTACTACCTGTAACATAAAGGTTAACATCTGCTGCTTTCATGCTCTCCAGTATTTTCCACTGTTCAGATTTACCTATTGTAAGTAACATTTGCATGGAAAAAAGTTCCTATCAACTTTCCCATTTATATTTCATTAAATGTTTTCTTGCAGTGGATACTATAGCAATTTTTCACATCTTTCTTTAATCAGTTTCAAACATTTTATTTTCCATCACCCCATTTTACTGTAGCTTTACAGAAAAAAGTTACATTCTTTTTCATATATAGTCATTAGCCTTTCATTATGCACAGTGTATAACAAAAAGATTTCCAAAACCACTTAATTAAGGGAGCTTTGAGCATGTGGTCAACACTTCCTCACATTGACTGGGTCAAGCCTCCCCATATAGCCCCTTTTCTAAAGAATGGTGCATTGTTATGTTAAGCCTAACTTACTGTACAATCTTTATGCCTGGGATGAAAGCTCGGTATTTCTGCATTACTTAAAGCCTACTTAATTAGATTTGTATGATATATTTTATCTGAAAAAAGCTTACAAAGTATTTCTAAAAAACACAACTTTTAGGTTGAAAACGCCTCGTAATTGATTTTTTCCACATCTATTTCGATTTTCTATGTGAAACAAAAACTGTTGTTTGAGCATTCCAGTAGCTTTGGTTGACACCTATTGATAAAACTCTGAAATTCTTTTTAATATGAAAACTGAGGAGTGGGTCAAGCCTCCCGTATGGTCAACCCTCCCTAGTCTCCCCTAAATGTATAGGCGAAATGACATCTATTTTAAGGTGACATTGTAAAAGTAATAAGAGAGTAAGTCGTATTAAATTATTTTTAATAAAATGCTATAATTATTTGAAAAAAAAATCATGCAAATGTTGATTTTTAAAACCGATCGAAAATATTTTACATTTGTTTTACATAAATATAACAAACAATGTGAACGGCGTTTAAACAAATTCTATTCCTGAAATATCTAAATATCCAGAAAGCAATTTTGCAAGCATTCGCTGAGACCTAAGATTTTCCACCTAATGATCTACGGATTCCTGTATTATCTGCATTTCCGCCAGTTCGTTTCTACATCTAGGCTTTTAGTTCTATCATAGTTGAAGAATTGGTCAAAAACAGAGTATTAATTCACTGCGCGACATCAAATTAACATTTATAACCCCGAAAGATGAAGCACGTTATTAACAGACTCCAAAATCACTATTAATTACTGACGTGGAAAATCATAATGATAGACTTTAAAATGATTTATTCCTTTGATATTCCAACCAACTGAAATTCGTTGAAGTAATGATATAAATTCATGGATTTTGAATTAATTGTAGCAAACCAGATGCGAGTAGATAAATGTGCTTACATAATTACTCCACTTGTTTTAATCATATTAGAAAAGTTTCTTATACGGATTGGACATTACACTGGACTGTGGCCACATTTTCTAACCATGGGAACGTGTTTATATTATGCTTATTGAAATTACCCAAGATTTATAACGAATAGATGTCTTATTATGAACAAATACTGTAAAGGAATTTTTAGTGGTAGATAAAAAATATTTATCGAAAAAATTTAAAGAAATTATAAAGAAAAATAGTTTACATCTTCGGGACTAGAGGAAAAGCTGGAAGTATATGCATAGTTTAACAATCCCACAACTTATATGCAAAAGGCAAATTGTAAATGCTAAGAAAAGAAATGTGTCGTCTAAAAAATGTTTTTGTGTTACCAAGTCAATTTAATGTTGATATGTTAGACAACTTTTTCTTTTCTTATAGTTTTGTGCTTATTTTACTGGCCAAAGTCAGCGCTCAGCACCACGTTTGCTCATGGTTTCGAAATTACAGACTTTTTTTTAATAAATTATTTCTCATGGACTAAATAAAAAGGATAAGAAATGGTCTTGCGTTTGCTCCAGTATATTTTTTATAATTGAGCTGTGAATGCCTATACTTTAATCATGCATACCCTGTATATTTAAAAAATATAACAGTTTTTGTTTATTGCACTTGTTGATTACTATCACTTTATATAATAATAACCTTTCTTAAATATATTTTTTAATATTTTAACTAGCAACCCATCCTCTCTGCATAATGTTGGGAAAAGGATAACCATCTGGCTCATCTGCAGGTTTCAATAATGCAATTTTTTTCTTTTATATGTATTATAATTATTTTCATTTAGTATCGCTTCTTCTATACGTAACTCAGGTAAACCACAAAAACTGTCTCATCTGGAAACTTGATTATTTCAGAAATTTTCTAACATAAATTTTATAATTATCTTCATTAGCAACGTACATTCTCTACATAATGTTGGGAAAATATTAAAAATCTGTCTCATATGCAGATTATATTGATGCAGAATTGTTTTTAATTCTTAATCTTGTTTTAAAATTAGTTTTATCCAGCATTCCATCTTGTTTACCAAGTGCTGGAAAAATATTAAAAATCTACCTTGTCTGCAAATAACTTTAATACTCTTGTACACACAAGTACATATAATACCTTTAACGTAAAAAGGATTCATTCACTAACTAGACAATTGCGTTGCTGGAATGTGAAAATAAGGTCTTTCTGATGCTTTTTTATAATTATTTTAAGTTATTGATACTTTTTTTATCTTAAAATTATCCATAAGCATATACTGCTTTGGACTTATTCAATAAAACCTGCTGCTCAAGAATTAAGTGGTCATTTTCCAATTATCCTAAACTGCATTCGTTCATTGCAGTGAGTCTAAAAAACATAAGGATGATTGAAAAATAAATGGACAATTTCGAATTTAGCTTAACACTGCAGGATCTTTGCAATAAGCCAGAAAAAAGTTATCCTTTAAGAATTAAAATAAATCCCTACCAGTGGCTGCGATGTTCTGCTCTTAAAGTTGATAGTCGGGAGGTTCGAAGCCCCTCGCGCCAATTGGCCTAATCTTTCGCATTTTTTCGTGATTTTCTTTGATACTTGCTTTAAATACAGGTTAAGCTCCCACCGAAAGACACCCCCCCCCCTATAGCATATATCCCTCTTGTAGATAATCGACCGAGATAATCAACCACAACACTAATTAGTAAAAAGCAGATTAAGCACTTTGCAATAAGCCTGATATACATCAAGATGTTTGACAAAATGAGGATTATTCACCAATTACCCGGGTTGTTCGCAAACAGCATAGGCTCTTTGTAAAATGCCGGATTTCTCAAAAAGTCTACGAAATATGTATTACTTCGCATCGATTAAAATCGCCATAGAGGTTTTCACTTTACCATGTTGTACTGCGCGCACTTTTTAGGTAAGAAAACATTTTCACGTACTCTAAATTTTGTGATGTCACATTTCTGACGATTCATTAAATTTTTTTAATATGCAATTTTACATTTTTTTATGTCTATTAGGAAGAAAAATTAATAATTGACGTCTTCAAATATCTATATTTAAAAGTCTGTGTTTAAAAATCTGAGTCCCTCAACACAGTGTTTGTCATACGAGGCCACAAAATTCGAAGTTTGATTGCCTAAGATGGACTGCTCAGAGAAGAAAGCCAAGTCTGTAGAGAATAGTGTCCCTCCCGGTCGCCTTTATTAAGATCTTAAAAAATAAACTTTTCAGCCATAGCTGAAGCCACCAGAATCGCGACTGGGCGATATTTCCATAAATTTCCGTGAAGAAAAATATTTACAGAATAAGCTCTGCCCGCTGGGGCACAGACTGTCCCTTGCGACAGAGAGCGGGAGAGAAGGATGAGATGTGCATATTTGTTGAGACTGTCCTGCCCGCTGGGTCGCTTGAGCCCTCGTAACAGGAGAGTGTGGGATTGAATGAGTAGAATGATGCTGCGTGTGCATGACAGCATGCAACAGCAACTCAGTAAGTAGCGTGTGCTGGTTCACACCCAGAGACCAGAAGTGTAGAACAATTATGTAACGGAGAAGAGCAGTCGAAGGTAAAGGAGACAGCAGAGCACTCTCAACCTCCCGCTACAGGCCGCTAAGAGGTTAGGAGGAAAACATCAATTAGGTAATTATAAATGTTCCTGAGTTTCGCTAGCAGTGCTGGCCGAGATAGCATCTCTTGCAGCCAGGATTTAGGGGGAGAGTGGTGATGTCTGAGATGCCAGGCTTCAGTCAGAGTACAGTGATAGTAGGTGTGCTCTGGAGTTCCCACTTTGACACATTCACAGAGTTGTGATGAGGTGCAGTGGAATTTCTTTAGGTATTGTTTAAAGGTCCGTGGCCAGTGAGGAATGCTGCAGTGGGTGGGGAAAAGGAATAAAATTCTCTGGATATTTTTCGGATGAGGTTGTAAGTATGGAGTCCCTTGTCAGACTCGTACGACCTAGCCTGCCTGGTAGGTAGTATTCTTTCTTTTACGACTCGTTCGACGTGGGAGAAAAGAACCGGGAGTTCAAATTCTATTGTTAGATTTCCTATTGCTGTTTTAGCCAGAGCATCGGCCTATTCATTGCCCTCAACGCCAATGGGGGTCGAGACGTGACCATGGGAGGTTTTATAGACTAAGGTCATTAATTGCAGTTTGAATTTTAGGACTATAGGGTGATTAGTGCGTTGTGCAAAATGTGGCTTCCAAACTGGACAAACTATCACTGTAAAACCTCGTGAAGTGGTAGGGTTACATATAGACACATTTGGGCATTGTCCGCAGGATTGCAAGTAGCTCCGCTTGGTATTCGGTATTTAGGTTGCCAATCCTGGTGACGCACTGATTTTGCACCTCGCCGCCGCTTATGAAACAAAACGCTGATGCCACGCATGATTCAGTTAAGGATTGATCTGTGTATACAGTTGGATTTTTGGTTGGTTTGAAAGTAAGCTTTTCCGGGTTTACTTGCAGATGCAACTCCTCCTTCGCATGATTCAGGATCTAGTTGCTGAATTTATGTTGAATGTTTGTGTTTGTGAAGTGTGCATTTTTGTGTTGTGTCGTGTAGTAGATGAAAAATCTTGCTTCTTAGATATTCAAATTTAAGTGTGGTTGTAATGGAAGGGATCCTTGTTATATCTGCCAGGGCATCCCAGGAAATCGATTTATATCATCTACTCATTTGGAGTAGGAACATCCTTTGAATAGAGGTTAGTTTATCCGTAACCTGTTTGGTGAAGCTGTCTCCCCAGATACCCATGCAGTAAAAGATTATCTGTTCCACTATTGAGTGGTACCAAACTTTGCGGATTTGGGATTTAACGTCCCCAGTTTTAGCTGTTCATTTTCGTGAATGTTATGGAGTTTAACGAGTTTCTCTGTGATGTTGGTAATGTCTTCCTTCCAGTTCTTGTTTTTCTCTATTGTGAGGTCTAGGATTGTGAGTTTCTGTACATGTCTGACCATTTGCTTGCCGATTCTCTTCGTGGACGGACTTTGAAGATTGCGTGATTTTGTAAATGTTAGTTCTTGTGATTTGCCTGTGGCAAGCTGGAAGTGTGGGATAGCCAGCAGCTGGAAGAAGAGCGGGAAAGTCCGAGCTGCCTCTCTCTCAATGTCAAAACGACGACGACCCGAGAAGACAAAACTGAAGTCATCAGCAAAGACATATATGGGTAATCCATGTTTCTCTAGTTCTTAAATAATTACATTAGCTATTAGTATACAGAGAATAGGACCTAAGCAAGATCCATGCGGTCAGCCTGTTTGGAGATTGTGGTTCGATGAACCAGTACCCCAGTTAATCAGGATACTTTTCTCTGATAGATATAAGCTGATAGTTCCAGCTATGTTTCCCGGACAGCCAATTTGAGCTAGTTGAAGGCGGATATCCCGCCACTCTTGGTTGTCGAAGCACCTTTTATGTTTAAGGAGCCCAGGGAATTGTAGTTTCCAGCTGCTTAAGGCGCAGGAAGATACAATACCATTCATGGCTTTTTCTCAAGATCTGCCCTCTTTGAACCCATATTGCATGTGATGGAGGATCTTACTTGTTTCCAGAAAGTGAACCGGTCTGTTGACTAGAAGTTTCTGTAGTAATTTTCTTAAGGTCGGTAAAAGGCAGATTGGCCTATAGGAGGTGGGTTCAGAGGGATCTTTTCCTTACTTCTGGAAGTATACTACTTCCCTTTGCCTCAGAGTGAGCGGGGAGTATTTAAAGGTTAAACAAATATTTGCCCAGCGAGCGAAAAACTCAGGGATTGTTTTAAATGTTAGTTTTAAGATTCTAAAATCTATGCAGTCTGGACCTGGTGCTTTCGAATCGTCCAGACTGTGCAGTGCTGAAGTCAGTTCTGCATTGGTGAAGGGTGGGTCAGGGGGGAGCATTAAAGGTAAGGTCTGAATTGTCTGTGCTGGGGTATGCTGAGGGACCAAAGAGTTCTCTGGTTAGGTGTTCAAGATTGGATTGTTTTAATAACTTACGTAAGGGCAGCTCAAGCCCAATCTCTTGGGGTTTAAAAAACCTTCCCGTGAAGAATTTCTGAGCAGCGCAATGAGGTTTTGCCTGATTGCAGCAGAACTTCCACCATGCGGCATTACTGGCATCCAGAACACTGCACTTATATTTTGCTGCTAGTTTTTTTACAATTTGCTTCCAAAGTACGAAAGTGCTTTTCTTTTGCATTGCGGTGAGCTAATTGCTTTTGGCCCTGAGATCTGCCGTCCAGTAGGAAAAAGTGACAAATCTCTGTTTGATTTTATATCTGAAAGATGCTTTTGCCGCTTTTTGCATTGTTTCAATGAGGATTTTAATTAATGTGTTTAAGGATTTTATATCTGTTGCATCCATCAGATACTCGATGAGGATGGGTTTATGTGTTTTAATAACTTGTGTAAATATGCGCAGATTCAACCCAGTGGTATTGAATTTGCGCCTTGCTGTGTATTCTGATGTAATTTCGAAGCCGCAAAAATGTATTTGCCGTCTGAGTCGCTATGAACATCTGATACGCGCCAATTCCTGATTTTGCTATGGGAGAGTGGATTTACCAAGGTATGATCCGGAAATCCCTTTCTTTATTACTTTGACCTCGCTATTGATTTTGAAAAAAGGTGTGGACTTTGTTATCTATGTTGCCTATCGCTAGGTTCTGTTTTGCCAGATGTTCGATGAGAGATCCATCCCGCGAGTTCTTCTGCCCTAGAGGGTTGACTGAGCGTTTAAGTCACCGCTGCAGATGAAATATCTCATGTGTGTTATTAGGCGTTCTAACTCCTCGAGGTTTTCCTCAAAGTCTAACATGGGAGTTGCACAAGTCGGATCAAAAATCAGATGGACCTTCCGTGATTGTTATAAAGGCACAGTGATCACCCTTGCATAGGTGTAAGTATGTTACATTAGTATTCCGAACGATCAGGTGTGGTGTACTATGATTTTCATGAGAAGACTGGCCAGGAGGACGGAATGTCCGGAGCCTTGCGATCTGTGTAGTAGGCGTCCTTCAGCAACGCAAGGTCCGCATTGACACTAATTACGTAATCTTTGAGGGATTCATTATTTTATTTACAATGATTTAGGATAATATGAATAAATTTAAGATTTCCAAATGGTTTCTCAGGTATTTCAGTATTCTGAGGCTGAGAATGGAATATCGAGGTGTGACTGTGCAAGATGTTTAGGATGCTCCGTATAAAAATTATCGCCAAACCTGGCCGATCCTTAAAACTATCTCACCTTCTCCTCCTTATAAAATCCTTTTTACTTTATTTATAAATTTAATCTTTATATATATTTAATGCTTTTTTGTCTTTGATAAGAATAGTTACTTAACATGAAGTTTTGGGAGTCAATGTAAAAAAAAAAAAAAAAAAAAAAAAAAAAAGATAAAGAAAAGAAAACACAAAACAAAATTTCAAAACATGTAATGGAAAAGTGAGGTGCATAAAGATTAAATGTATTTGACTATTTTTTTGTTGTATTATTTTGAACATTCAATTATTTTACAGCAAATATAGGTACCTAATTATATCACAATAAATGTTGTTTAGGCTGTAGATTAAAGTTTGTGAGATCATACCTCTGCAGAGAGATTTTATGTTATATAGAAAGATAATAAAGTGATAAGGAGAAAAAAGTAACCCACCCTAACGCTTTAAACGATTAATATTTCTACATGTCAAAACTTTTAAAATAAAAATAGGTATTAAAGGTGTTTTTTTTTCTTTCTTTCATGGTTAAAATTGTAAATCCTGTTGATACGGTTACGATTCTTTTTACAGAAATACAGTGCAACTGATATTACAGTTTATATACACCAAAGAATCGAGCATGTTTTCATTTTCTATTTCACTTTTCATTTCCTATAAGTGTGGTTAGTTTTGAGTTGCATTCAATTTCTTCATCAGGACGTTATTTCCATTAATATCGAGCACTGAATACTTGTTTAAAATGCAAAAGTTAAAAAAGCTTTCTGTGTGATTCTTTTTTAAATAAGAAAATGTGAAACTCCAGTTTCTTGGTACATTAATAAAACTTGCAATTTTTATTTATACATTTGGGAGTATATCAGGAATTTTCACACGAATGAAAATCAATTCGGAAATTTGTCGGAAAATAGAAAATTTTGATTAAATATATAAAAAATTGTTTAGGATCCCAAATGACCCTACGCGTCTAAAAATTAAGGTATGGTAAAAAAACAACACCCTCTCCTATCAACGAAGCACTGACACCTCCAGCACCACTTATTGCTGTAATTTAATATAAAAGGCCTGAGAAAAGTGTTTTTAACACTAAACAATGTTTAGTGTTAAAAACGCTTATGTGTGTTTTATTTTAAAGTGTTAGGTCTTAGTTAAACTAAGCTTGAATTGCTGGTGCCAATTAACACTTGTTTAATTTTTTCTCGGTGAAAGGACCGGTTGTTTGTAAGTTTACAGGGTTCCTACAGTTCAGGGAAATTTCCTGTCATTAGGTGAGATAAACGCGAGTATTTTCTTAAGTGAATAGCGACTGGGACGCCAAGCTCACTCACATAAGTTTTACACAAACATTTTATGCTCGTTTATTATATGTAACTAATTTTATTCAACTGTTTATATATACTTTAATTCATGTGTTTGATAAAACTATTACACAACTTCACACAAGTAAGAAGTGACTAAGATTTTTAGCTCTCCGAAAAATTTTACTTTTCAGCTAAAAACCTCATTAACTCCTAAAGTTCTCGGGAGATTTCGATAAAAAAAATTTTTGGTGGTAGAGTATAAATATAAGGTTATATGTGGCAGACGGTTAAAAAAATTTAATTTGTTTCTGAAAAAACATCACTGAATATGGACCATTTTCTGAAACTTTGCCTTTGCTCTAAAATAAAAAGTTTAGTCGCAGATAAAAACTGTCTGCCATAAGTCTTGAGCATATTCCAATGAATATAGATTCCAAATTTCATCAAAATCGGTTGGGTATTTTCCGAGGAAACGGGTCTAAAAGCTCGCATATTTCCCATTGGACTGCAGCCAGTCTTGTCTCTCCTTAAAGAAAAATTCTCCTTTTCGCAATCGCGAAATTATATAAGTCGAGGTTTTCTACATAAAAATTTTGGTATTTTTGCTGAAAATGAAAGAACTCTGGCTTAGTATTAAAAACAATATATAAAACATTAATTTTCAATTATAAATGCATTTGTATAAAGAATTTATCTTTTTTTTTTTTATCATGTATGTTTTATAATTCAGTAATTAATTATTCAGTATAAATTCAGTATTAACTATGCAAAAATATTTTTATATCATATTTTAAAAGTATAATTTTAAGTATAAGCGAACTTTAATTCCTGTTTTGTTATCAATATTTTCTGATCTGTCCATAAATCGCGTTCATAATACTTTGTTTCTAACGATCGTTAATAAAGGAGTGATTTTAACGAACGGATTAATCCCCTGCTGGGTCATCAAATTAACGCATATAACACGTAAGTTAAAGTACACAATTAATCAACTCCAAAATCACTATTAATTAATTCGGTTGGAAATCATTATAATGACTTCTATAATTACTCGTCCTATAAGTCATGTAGTGAATAATGAAATAATTCATTCTAAATTATGAAATACAACTTATACAGCAAGGGAATAAAATAAATCTAAAATACAATAAATTCAATTATTTGTACACATAAATATTGAAAATTCTCTATTACATTGTATTTAAGTCAGTTCTCATGTAAAAAATATTAATAAAATTATATATATATATATATTATACAATTTGTTAAAGTGTGTTAATGGTTATTTTTCTTAGTAAAAAAAAAACACTTTTTTAAATGGATATGCGCTTTACAAAGTTATATTATTTATAACTATAAGCTTCAATTTTGTTTACATATGCAATAGTATTCGTACGGTTTTAATTTAAAATACACGGAAAATATTGTCTTCGCTTTTAATGGAAAATAATAACATGTACACAAATGAAATGCGTATCTCTCTATTCTAAAAAATAGTAATTAACACTGTCACCCCAGTTGTAAATGATTTTATTTCCGTGATCGGGAGTCTTTCTTCGTTAATATTAAGAAAACTACTGTATACAAAGATATGAGAAACGTTAGTATTATAGGGAAATGTTTCATAAACACCCTGATGCATACAGTTTTTAACACTTTATCTACTGCATGTTGATCTACTGCAATTTTTTTCATGTAATTTTTTTCTCAATTACTACAATGAAAATTAAAGGATAAACATAAAAAAAATACTCACCCGGGAGAAATTTAATTCATTAGAGGTAATTAATTAAAGTGGTACTTTAAAGTACCGTCAGTACACTATAACTAAAATATCGAACACAAAACCCTCAAGGTATTTCAAATGGCACAAGAATTGCTGTAAAATATTTTCGATTTGATAAGTAGGTGAAATATAGCCTTTTTCATATTTACAAATAAATTTTTTCGCCAATTCCGGTGTAATTCCTTTATTTCAACACTTTAGCATTGAAAATGCTTTGCCCCTGAAACGGTTAAAACAACTATTTTTTAGGTTTCGATCTCGTTAGCAGTCCTTCAGTTATGCGATGTCTATATTCCAGTGACAACATGTTTTCTCGCATCTCCACATATTCAACATATGAATTTACTTATGCCATTTCTAGCTTAGTAAAAAATAGCCGGTGCCGCAACTTTTTCGATTTCCTATGAAAAATAATAATGAAACAGAAAATAAATACTAGGAAAATTATTACTGCACTACATTTTAGTAATTACATTTTAAAGCAGATGAAAACCATGGATAACTATACAGACGAAAAGTAAACAAGAAGTTTTTTCTCCAACACCCAGTGTACTGACGGTACTTATAAGTACCACCAAGTAATTCAACTGTCAAATCAAATACATACACCGTTCACTTAAAATAGTTAGTCAAATTGTATTCTATTAGCATAATGAACACATAAAAAAATCCAAAACTTATCTTATATCCTTTACTATGTTTGCAGCAATAAAAGGACGAGCGTGATAATCTGTACAAAATGTCGGCACAATACACATAGACTGTTTCAAAGATACTTTCCTTCCTCCCTAAAATAACAAACCTAGAACTACTGCTACCATGTATCTGGATAAAGTGGAGTTAAAAAAGTGTTTTTGAAAGTACCATTAGAATATTAGTAATATTCACTATGGAATCAAAGTTTAAAGTGAGTGGTACTTATAAGTACCGTTAGTAGATAAAGAGTTAATTCAAATAATTATTTTAAGAGATATTTAATGTTAAAGTTGGTCAAAATCGTTCCATTAAAGTTTTATAGGAGCAAAAATATACATAGATAATTAATCATTTTTTCTGAGGATATACCGCCCGGAGTGCAGACTGCATTTCTTTTTTAAATCTGACTAATTTTTAGAGGATTTATTTCCATTTTAAATTCAAATTTTCAGCATTTCGATAGATATTATTTACATATTTTAGAAAAGAGTATTAGCTTAAATTGTTACCAATTGTAAAAACAGCTCAAAGAACAATATTTCCTTTCGATTAAAAAAAAAAAAAAGAAAAAGAAAAAAAATCTTTACACATGACTATTATGCCCAGAAAAAAAAAAAAAAAAAAAAAAAAAAAAAAAAAAAAAAAAAAAAAAAACACCTTTTAAATTAGAATTAAATGATTACTTATTAAAAGGAAGAATATATTGAAAATAACATCGTAAAAACTATATTTACATGTAAAATTTAAAACAGAAAGAACATTGCAAAATAATAAATTCATCAATATACGTTAGTAGTCGTAAATTGATGAAATTACGTCATATTTAAAATGGCCAAATAATAATATTGTCAAACAATTTAAATAAAAAAATATTTTTACACGAGACATTTCACACTTCTAGATGATCTTTTAAACTGTTGCATAGTTGCCAACATCTTACACTTTTTTGTACCACAAAAATTTTATAGTATTTTTTTCTTTTTTAGATCTCCGTAAATCTGCCGATTAAATAAGGCAAACAATTCTACGAAATTTTTGTGATACAAAGAGGCGGGAGAGTTGGCAGCTGTGCTATTGTTGGCAATTCTAAGACAGCGCAAAAAAAAAAAAAAAGATTTTCTTTCTATCAACAAAAGTATTTTCACGAGAATATTTAAAAAGATAAAGAAAACTTTAAAATAATAAATTCATTATATATGCGTTAAAAGCAATAATTAGGAGAAATTACATCATATGTGAAAAGTCTAAATAATGATATTGCAACACAGATTAAATTAAAAGATATATTTGAACGAGATATTTGTTTCATATTTTTAGATGATCTTATCAACTATTGTTGTGAGTCCTAAGAGAGCGCAAATAATATTTCTTTTCTAACAGCAAAAGTATTGCCACATGAATATTAAAAAGATAAAGAATACTTTGGGGAAAATTACGTCAGATTTAAAATGATACATTTAAAATGTCTTATTTAAAATAACTTTCTTATAACGTAGTTAAAAAGTCCGGGAAACAAATACTCTGCTTACTTAATTCAATTTACATTAACTTATTTTCAAATGTTTAACTGATCATGCTTAATCAAAGAAGAAAACAGCCAATTTATCTCTGAATAGCAGCTGATTTGGCCTTTAAATTCCCCAAATTATAGGAAATGAATAAAAACCCGTTTACAGGGATATCACCACTGTTTTTTAAATAATATTTCAATGTTCTGAAATCTTTTTACAGCCAAAATTCATTTTTTTTCAATGAGATCAAGTTTGTCATCACTTATTATGTAATTTTAAATTATGATTCGAATAACATCATCCGCAAATCAATATAATAATATTCGTTACAAAGTTAAACAGGTTTTATGAATAGAAAACTCATGAACGTTTTTATGAATACAAAATTATGAACAGAGATTTTGACAACATTCATGACCTTGAAGAAGACTCAGATTATCCGGATTTCGAATATTGCTATTTCAGGGCATTTAATAAGTTTAAGTTTATTTCATACCATATAAAAAATATGTTTCGAACCCAAAATAAATGTGGCAAAGCTGTGCTCAATAATAAAGTATAATTTTCTACTTCGTATTTCTAAAACTTACAATAACTTTGTAATGAATTATCTTATCGAAATGCACATAGTGTGATTCGATTCATAATTAAAAATACGTAACAAATGATATCTCATATGACCTAATTTTAAAAAGTTGAATCCGCCCAAGTTAAAATGCCACCTCCTCCCAAACACGGTAAAACAACTTTTTTTTTTTTTTTTTAATTACGCATCCCCAGCAAAGAGGAAATTGCTGGCAAGCAGCAATATAGGTGCTGGCAATGATGGAGAAGTGTTGGCTAATGGTCTACCACTGCATGGCCACTGCTGGACAGCTTCGGCCAACTTTGCCGTTGGAAATCATCAGATAAAATTCTGGCGGGCTTTCGTTTTATCTCATGCGCTGGCCCACCACTACATAGAAGTGCACGAACTTTCGCAGTATTATTTCTGGAAACACTTACGCTAGGTGGCGTTGCGAATATCGAAGACATTGATTATTTGAACAAAAATCTGAAATGAATATCTTAACACAATTTAAGCTGCGAAGCTAATTTTTTTTAAAAACTGTAAATAATATAGCACCACTGCCACCAACAAAATAAATAAGTAAACGAATAAATAAATAAATTCTTTAATTGAACGCACTATTTTTTTCTCCTTAAATCTGGTTTTACTAAGTTACAAAGGATTTCGGTTTTCATAATTTACACAGTTCAGAATCAATAATAAAAAAAGCGTATAAAATATATAGGATTTCTATACAGTAGAATAATTTCTATACCAGTTTAATGATTGGGAACGTAAATCACAAAAGAAACAAACTTGAAATATTGTAATGAGAGCTTGAAAATTTTGAGCGGTCGTAGCATACGCTGAAAGTACTTGTTCATGTCCGATCACGAAAACCAAACAGCATCGAGCGTGGTTAGAACTTGGAAGGGTGACCACGTGGAAACTGCTGCGAGTTCAAGTATTTCTATAGACACTTGGTTAAACTAGCTTATAGAAAAAAGAGCCATAATACTTTGTTTTTTTATAGAATTCTATAAGAAATTTTTGTAATGGAAAGTGCTGGGCCAGCAAAGGAATAGCAGTGGGATAGGTGCTAGCACTGTAGGGAAAATGCCGGATAAAGTAATGTGATGGCATACCAATGCTGGCCTGCTGTTGGCCATCACTGATGGTCCAGCTGTATTCCGCACGGACACTTTTCGACAGGTTTAAGTAATGGCACTATTGCACTTTACCGCTGATGGCAGTGCTGGCTGCCATCTTTTTTCCAGCTGATGGGCCACTGTTTCTTTCTTTGCTCGGTCGGATCTCCATTTCTAGTGTCAAAATCATGTTATACCCAAATTTTCGTGAATGGCCATCCGTTGTTGCTGCAAAACCTATTTATGTGCATAAAGTATAATTTATGACTTTGTATTCCTAAAACTTTCCGTAACTTTGTACTCAACTACCAGCGCATGGTGTCATTCGATTCAGAATACAAAAATACGCTACAAATATACCCACTTACCCTAATTAAAAAAACTTGATTACCCTCTACGTCCCTGGGTTAAAAATGTCCAATTTTACTCCCCCAATGCATTATAAAACAACTTTATTTTTTGGGGGGACTCATCGGATCTTCATTTCAGTGCCAAAGCGAATTTCTAACCAAATTTTGTCGAATGGCCAACAGGCGTTAAAAAAAAAAAAACCTATTTTGCTTGTACTATAATCAATAAAATTTTCACTTGAATCCGCTTCTCCCCTATATATTTGAGAAAGTTTCCGTCATTCTTAGTACTGAGGGTAATTCGCTAAATGCTACCAAAACTAGTATGCTTTATAAATAAAAGTTCTGGCGCTATAAATGTTGTTTTCGATTTATATTATAATGATATTTATAAATTGTATGAAGTGCCTTTTCAACATTGATTTCCGTTTGAAGCTTAAATATATTTTTGCATACTGCGCAATGTGTAGAAATTTTATAGATCACATAGATAGTTAGACAAGAGAATTCTAAAGCAGTACTGTCTATGACAGTGAATTGCTTAATTATGTTATTTAACTGTCAGATACATTTTCCAGTGTGAATTCTATTTATTATACTAAAAGGTGTTTGAAGATTAAAAATAAATTTATATACGGGGTTATGCAAAAAACTGATACGCTGCTGCCCACAGATGGCAATTGCTGGAAGGGCGTTTTTAAAAATCTGGATTTAGTTTTAGGTTAACATGTGGTGCATATAAAAAACCTATCGATGACGCAGAGAGTTGTGCATACAAATTCGAGAATATGTCATCTTCTAGCATAATTAACATAAAGTGACTTTTCAACAGTTTTTGTGTTTTCCAAGTGTGCTGAATAATATGTATATATATAAAAAATTATTGCAGCGGTGGATTAAAGGAGATCTAGAATTTCTGTTTAATTATCGAAGTGTTAAGCAAGCATTCAGTCATAACAAATCTTATACAAACTGAATAAATGCTTGCATAGTCCTCTGACCAGATATTTGCTAATTCTGGTGAGGATTTATAAAATCAAATTGTATAAATATTTAAAACAGCAGCGTCCATTATTAAAAAGATCGGCCATTCAAAAAAAGAAAAAAAAAACAGTGAAGTGCAGAATAAATCTGAATAATCAGAGCAATTGTAGAAATCCTGAAGTTTCCCGACGAAAAAAGGTCATACAACCGCAGCTGAATCTCTTTATTACACAATTATTACTTAAAACAATAAAGTACTCCCAAATCACTCGGTAGGACACGTTATAAGATGTTAGGGGCAGAAAATTTATAAATCGAACGTCATTCTTCTTCCGGTGTCTTAGTTATGTTTTACACAGGCGAAAAGACTGATAAAAAGTTCCTTTGAGATACGTTAGAAAACATTTACAGTGAACGCCTATGGATATAAGTACTTGATTATGACATAGCAAATAACGAAAATCAATAACGAATGATAAACCAGGAAGCAATAACGAATGATAAAACCGGAATCTGCGAACTGAACAAATCATTGTGAATCTGTTTTCTCGATTAGAGTGTTGAAAAGAGAAAGGAAATAATGATATTTGAGCCCCGCAGTAATCGCGTGTCGGTCTTTTTGCCGTCCATATGAATTATCTTCTCTTAACTCATATCCCCTTACAAGAACTCTAGTGGACTTTAGATGTTTCTCCACCATCCTAGTAACATCTCCGTTTTTCCTTCAGGTACATTTTTACAAGCAAATTTGAAATTGGTGGAAAAGTCCATGCAACGATCTTTATTGTCAGTTCATTTTTATTTTTTTCCCATAATTCCAATCGCATGAATAAAATGCATAATTTAAGTAAATTGCAAATTTATAACTTCATTGAAATGTAATACTCGGATATTAAGTGATTTTCTTTTTCTTATTTTACATTTTCTGTATGCGGGGGGCCGGCGCACATAGGTATATTTTATGGAAAAAAATGTGGTCAAAATTATTTTGTGAGCTATATCAAGTTGAAATGTGGTAAAAAGCTATTTAGAGTCATTATATATTTATTTTTTTAAAACACACACACACACACACACACACACACACACACACACACACACATATATATATATATATATATATATATATATATATATAAAACCATTAATTAAACATTACTCACCACCATCAATAATTGTGATAGTAAGAATGAATTTACAACAATACAGTGTCCCCAAACTCACTGAATGGATGCCAAAAACATAATAAAGCAGCTGCTATGTATAAAATAAAAGTCCCTTGTACTATATAACAAGAATTAATAATGAAGAAAAAGAGAAGAATATGGATTTCGATAAAAAATAATTGAAAAGCTTATACATTGAATTACGTTATCGAGAGTACAGAATTCAATTATATAAGCAAAATCAGTCGTTTTCTGCGAGAAAAAAAGCTAAAAGCAGAAAAAATTTTTCTCCTGTACTCTAACGACCAATATAACCAATACAATAGTTTCAAACTGAAAACAGAATAAAATTAAATGCTATGAAATGGAAAAAGCAATACAACTTTTTAAAATAATTAATTTATAGCAAGGAAAAATAGTAATTACACAAAATACCTAATAAAATCCCAGTTATTATACCCAAATACACAACAGCACATGGTATCCAAAAGCACGATAATTTTAAGGTTGTTTTTACAGTTAACACAGATTTTAAAGCTTAATGTATACAGATAATCTATTTTGAAATACCGTGATAAATGCAATTAAAATAATATAAAAACAAAATAATTACATAATGAGTAAATTACCTCTTAACACTTTTAAATTTATTTAATTTTCTTAACTAAAAGTTTACGAAATCGCAAATAGCCAAAATTAAGCTCCACCTTGTGTTAAAAATTAATATTATAACTCTATTCGAAGCATCAGACAGAATCCAATTGAAATTTTAGTGCTGCCATCTATGATATTAACTTGAAACTAATATGAGCAAAGTATCATAAAGATTATGCTATTATAAATTAATTCATTCATAATATACTAACTACTATAACCCAGCAATTCCTAATATAAAAATACCATATTATATTTCATTATTCATATAAATATTTAATAAATACAAATGTTAATAGAATGATTACAATATATTCTACTACCATACCCAATTAATTTATACGGAAAATTTAAATAATTTCAAAACAATATAATATAGCTAAATGCTATAAAACTAAATAATTTATATATAAAAAATTATATATAATAAAAATAAACTATAAGAAATACTTTTAAATATAAAACAAATAATTAATAAAATGAACAGGAAGAGAAAAAAAATAAATAAATTTGAAAATGGATGTTGATATCATTATGTCAGAATCTTCATTTCCCAATTGCCTAATGATAACAAATAAATTGTGTGGTTTATTTTCATATTAACCATAAAAATCTAAAGAATATGAATATGGGATTAACATTCACATAAAACCGTTAACTAATCATTTAATACTAAATTAAAAATTAAACATTATTAAAAAGTATAGAGGAATAATAAAAAAAAACTAATAACCCAATTTTAATACAAATGTAATATCATTATTTATATCAAATTAACTTATTATGCATATCATTTACCATAAAGATGGTATACTATTATGATATTGTCCCGAGAAGACTAAAAATTAAAAACAAGTTAATTGTTAACTTGATTAAATATTAATTAAGCTAAATAAATTCAATATGAATTGATTTAACGTCAAAATTTAACGTCACCATATATATATAAAATATCGAATCAACCTCCATATAAAAAGTGTATTAGCAATGTAGTTATAATTAAAATGCCCCATTATTTTTTTAAAAATAAATTAACCATTGCATATTATCCAGACAACACCACCCTCCTCCATACTCTAACATCTATCCACCCATCCGTCCTATAATATTTTTTTTATTATTTTACATTATTTTATTTTTTTTATAAATATTTTCTTATTTTATAAGTTTTTTTTTTTGTAATTTTGTTTACGCATGTGTTAATTTGTTTTTTTAAAAAGATCATGTAAGTACTAATTGTATATTAAAGAATATATGAATTTCTTTGGAAGACCTTGATTTAATGCATCATAAATTAGTTTTTTAATATTTTTATTAATTAGATGAGAAGAACATAAACATTTTATTCTATATAAATGGTTAAGTATTATATTTCGCTATACAGTATTATGAAGACAAGATTTAGATTTTGTAAATGTATTAACTTTGAATTTAAATTCTTTACGTTTATCATATAGATCTGTTATTATTTTGTTGTCTTTTATTGTAATTTTAAGATCTAAGAAGTTGATTGTATTATTAGATAAAAGGTTTTCCGTTAATTCCAAATTAGTGGGATAATCTACTGGAAATTGAGAAATTTTAGTTTGATCAGTGGCAATTAAAATTATGTCATCAATATAACGATATAAATGTAGATTATTTTGCTGTGCTTTTGGATATCATGTGATGTTGTGTATTTGGACATAATAACTGGGATTTTATTAGGTATTTTGTGTAATTACTATTTTTCCTTGCTATAAATTAATTATTTAAAAAGGTTGTATTGTTTTTTCCATTTCATAGCATTTAATTTTATTCTGTTTTAAGTTTGAATCTATTCTACTGGTTATATTGGTCGTTCGAGTACAGGAGAAAAATTTTTTCTGCTTTTAGCTTTTTTTCTCACAGAAAACACTGATTTTGCTTATATAATTGAATTCTGTACTCTTGATAACGTAATATATAAGCTTTTCAATTATTTTTATCGAAATCCATATTCTTCTCTTTTTCTTCATTATTAATTCTTATTATATAGTACAAGGGACTTTTATTTTATACATAGCAGCTGGTTTATTATGTTTTTGGCATCCATTCAGTGAGTTTGGGGACACTGTATTGTTGTAAATTCATTGTTACTATCACAATTATTGATGGTGGTCAGTAATGTTTAATTAATGGTTATATATTAGCATTCAAATTATTATGCTGCATTTGCGCATGTAATTATGAATGTAAGCTAATTATGATGTTATTATATGATATCTTTTCATTTTTAATACAACAATTCATTTTGAATTATTATTCCTTATTTGTATCTTATATATTATATATATATATATATATATATGTGTGTGTGTGTGTGTGTGTATTTACGAATTTACAAATAATCTTTTCTTTTTAAAAAGAAAACTACAGTTTAGAATAAACATGTATGATATTTAGTGAAATATTCCGTTATTTTTACATATTTATAAAAAAGTTCTTTCTGCAACTTACTATTCTAATCAGATTCATCTTTATCTGTTTCGCTTTCATCCTCATCTTCCTCTTCTTTTGGATGTTGTCCGTATGGCGTTTCTTGTAGTTTCGCTAGAAATAGCCTTTATTTTTTTCTTAGGCTTTGGTCTTGAACTAGTTATAAAAGGATCAGAATTTAGTAAACGTCTGTCCAGAACATTTTTATTACATTTCTCTCGTGAAAAGTTTCAGGAAACCTTTGCCTATAGTGGCGGAAATGTTTGTTTCTGGCTTCAGCAGCCTATTTCGAAAGTTGATCGATAGGCAATATTGCATGTTTAATTACTGTAGCCCCATGTACTAAAACTTTATGTACTGTTGGTGACATTGTTTGCCACCCATATGATTCGACATAAAGCTTTTCAGTTTCTTCGGTGTAATATTCAAATTTCTTAAGAACAATTCTATGTCCACTGGACAGTGCTCTTAACGTAAACGAACAAAAATCTCTGAATATATTTGCATCACTATCAGAAGTATTCTGAAATATCTGTTTAAATTGTGATTCTTGGAAACCATCGCAACTTCATTTAGACATTTGTTCTAAATTGTGGGGTTTTTTTCTTCTGTATTATTTTGAATCACTTCTTCTAAATATTTACACAGTCTTAAAGAGATGTGATCAAGAAGATGCTGTAGCTTGACTTCAGCGCTTGTTTCTGTCACATTCATCGATTTCTCACTTATATAGCAATCTGTCTTCGCTTTCTTAATCAGAGAATAACAAGTAAATATTCATATTTGCAATATCAATAATTTCCCATTGCTTTCTAGTTAGATCAGGTTCTACAAAAATTTATAAGTTTTCTGATGGTGTATGCTTCTTAATAATGGATTTTTTGTCGCTGAAGTTACAACTTTTCTGCATTTGGTATCTCTTGTTGACTTAGAGTTATATGTTTTATAAGTATCGAGGCATGAATATTATCAGCAGCTCGTTGTTTTGTACTAGCTGCATACGTTAATTGATCAAGAGGTACTTGATCCCTTAAATCTCTTGTTTCTCGTCAATTGCTTCTGTCACACAGTTCGGCGAAATCTTTTGTTGGTCGACCTTTTTTTGATATTGTACAGCTAGTATCGTCTACAGCAAATTCTATGGAACTGTTAAGCCAATGTTCATTTATCTTAAGAGTGCGACTTTTTGTCCTATTGACAGCCTCCTCTTTTTCTTTAAAATCCGATTTGAAACGGATTAACGAACGTTTTAATGATTCTTGTTTATCTACCGGACCTTTCGTCATTTTTCTAACTATACTTTCCTTGAACCATAATTTTTCATCTATTTTCTTATTAAAATATCTTGCATAAGTTCAAAGAGCAACTTTCTTAAAAGATATTTTGCGGTCACCGAAGTTTCTAAAAGAAAAATGAAGATTTTTCGTTTTCAAAATATCGTTATCTTCTGATACCATACAAAAAAAAAAAAAAAAAAAAAAAAAAAAAAAAAAAATCGGGCAAGTTGGGACAAGATTTTATTGTATGAATATAACAAAGGAAATCTATATTTTTTATTCCAACAAAAAGTTTTGCCGGGCAAAGGGCCGAACATATTTATAAATCACTAATAACTTAAAAGTACTAATAAAAATCACACCTATTTTCAAAGATAAATCAATGTGGCTATATTCATAAATGTATTCTTTTATAATTAAAACTAAATACAGTAATTTAAGCTACATACCTCTCACGTCTTTTTCCATAAAGAGTTTTATTCAGATCTCGACTGCATGCAACAATAAATGCAATTAAATAATGCTCTTTACCATAGCGCTGAGAAAATATAAATCTGCGATGCACGACAGCTGTGTTCAGACTGATAACGCGACGAGGAGTGTTACCGAACATTCCTAAAATATTGTTTACCTGAAGCACTGACTAGTAAGCTAGGCAAACAAATAAAGTATTGCAGTTTTTAACGAAGTTCATTTTTTGACATTTGTCCTTGCTTTTTATAGAAATACTCCTCTTTGCGGCGGCAAAAAGGCCGAGTGCGACTATTACCGTTCTGAAAAAACACGCGACTACTCTCGGGTTAAGGAGAAAAAAGTGAAATTAAAAGGAAAAAAAGTTAGAATATTCTTTATTCAGGTTAATAATTAAAATACTTTACATATATATGAATATTTTGACAATCTCTAGGGCTCAAAAAAAGTTTTGGTATCTTTTCGATTAAGGATGGTATTTGCGTCAACATGGTTTTGCTTTTTTTAAATTATTGATCTAAGACATCTCCTCTCAACTTATAAAGAGGTGAAGTTTTTTGCAGTATTCTGGAATTCTTAGGAAAAGTTTTATAATCTATGCTTGACACTTGATTTTTATTTCTCATTTTATTTACGATTCAGTTCCCAATGAAGAAGACAAATGTATCAGACAAATGTTGCTGTTTTATCCTTAACCGTTTTAACTTAATAATCTAATAAAGAAACTACATACTTAAGAAAAGAAAAGAGTACTATTTTTAAAGCATTTATCTATTTAAAATGGTTTTTAAAACCACATTCTATGTTAGTTTTTCAGAGCAAAACGGCAACATAATATTATTTAAATTGTTATTTCTAAATAAAATTTTGTTATAAAAATTTAATTTTTAATATTATTTAAAATTTACATAAAATCATTTAATATTATTAAATAATATTATTTCAAATGAATTTTTAAAAATGTATAAAAAGCATTATAATCCTCTCATTTTTCTACTACTGTTTTAGAAATACAGAAAACAAATGATATTTCATAATTAAAAATAGGAACATTTTAAAAACGCATAAAATTAAACAGCTCTATCTCTGAATGCAAAGAAAATTTTTAATTTGTTTGAAAGAATTATCTGATAACTAGATAATATCTTTAATCTCTGCAGTTACTTATTTACTTAAACCGTTAATCCAACATTGGAAAATAAAATGCTTTCATTAAAATTCATTTATTTTTTAAGAAATACATATTTTCTCAATACAAAAATCTAGTTAGAAACATTTTTCTTGTTTTCGGTGTTATTTAAAAGATCATTTATTTATTTTCTTCTGAGGTAAACCCGCATGAAATGGTATCTTTGTAAACATCCGAACACAGTTTAAATTTGTTTCTGACTTACAGCTCGCCTATCTGTGTGTCCGCACTTTAATTTTTATACGTATGTAGATATACTTTCAACGTATAACGTAGATATACGTAATTTATATGTTTTATTGAGATTTATCGTGTTATTTTCCTTTTGAGAACGAAATATGTGGCTATCATAATTTGTTTTCAGGAGCTGTCAAACAATTCCGTTACATTATAGTCTATGAAGAAAAATCGATTGCAGTGCATTTTAATGATGTTACACTTCCTGAAACATAATGATATCGATACGCATTTATGATGTGTCGATTTTTTTGTGTGTTTTTGTTGTAGACTACGGAGTTCAGAGATTATTATTATTATCATCACTTTATCAATAATTTACAAAGTAACACAAAAGCACGCAATTACTTAATGATTTACACGAAAAAATCATTTGCAACGTATTTAATTGGAGCTAGTCTATTTCAAACTCATTTCAATTTTTACACTATACTGAAATCTATTAAAAGATATGCTTACTGTATAATATAGACAGCGTAGTATTTATTCATCATTTACAGGGACACACAAAAGAAATAACTGGTTACAGTACTGAAAATAATTAGTAATGCGTTTTCTACTTTGGTTGGCATATTTAAGTTTAATTGAATTTTAGCTTTCAATGTAGCTAGTAATTTCTATAAATACTATACAGTGATGCACAAAAGAGTTAGAAAGTATTCTTGTGCATGTGGTGAATTGCATAATGATTGTTTTTAATTGTGCATTACATTTCCCAGCTGAATTATATTTAGTACACTACAAGCTATTTGTAAGCTATAAATAAAATTTACATAATATGCAAGGCTACACAAAGTACTGTACACATTTATTTCTCTGGGTGGTAATAAATGAAAATTCGTTTTTGGTTATGTGTTTTCTACCTGAATTAAGTTTAACTTAATACATGGTGTATATAAAAAATCTGTAGGTAACACACATGGATTTGCTAAAATATTTCGAGTGTTATTTACGATGTATTTCCTTTTATTTGCGGAAATTGCTGAAGGTATATATTTTTTAAATGTTATCACGTGTTGTTACATAATGTAAGTAATGCGTTTCATAATGAATTAGATTTTAGCACACATTGTAGTATATATACAATTATGTGGATCACATGCAGGTATAAACTAAAGAATTAGAGTGTATTTCCTACTACGGGTGGTAATTGCTATAATTAGGTTTACATGTGTTATTCAATTCTTAAATTATTTATTTTTAGATACTTTCTTTTACTTTATAAAACAGTCAAGTTTCGTTAAAGTATTCTGGAAGCGACGGAAAGTGTTTCATAATCTCTGCTTGACATAGTTTTTATTTCTTGTTTAATCAACAACTCAGAAATATTCCATCAAAATGTATTATATGATCAAAATCAAAATACTAAATATATTCATGTGCATTTTTTATGATTATATGAATTGCTTTTTTTTTACCTTTGAAATAGTTCATGTTACGTATTTGCTGCTAAGATAAATAGAATTGTACTACTCTGAAATACAACATTTAAGTGCTTTTACTTTTAAAAAAAAATACGTTTTTATACTACATTTTTGCTACATATTATCACATTTATATATAAAACAACTTATATTATATAGAAAAAATGTAAAATATGGAAAGATATCATTGCGTTTTTCATGTAGAAATCACTTTAAAGAAATTATTTTCCTGAAAAAAGAGCAAAAAAATTAAAAATTGTTATACATATTGCCGTTAGAAAACGAAATTTAACCTAAAAAAGTTGGGCTTTTATTTATTTTTTTTTTATTATTTATTTTTTTTTTAACCTGGACTCTGGGATGGTAGTTTGAAACTGCAGAGAAAATGAAAAAAAAAAAAAAAAAAAAAAAAAAAACTAACATGCAATTAAACCCTAGAAATTATTTTTCTAAAAACAGTAAATCTTAATACATTTTTTAACGAAAGGTACCGTTAGAATTAAAGGGGTTCATCGAAAATTTTTATGGTTATTAACTGTAATAGTTTAGAAAAAATAAACATTTTTTAAAACATCAAAATATGTCCCATCCATCCTTGATCTGGGGTTAAATGGCCGCAGCACTACTTGTAACCGCATACAGAGTAGCAAACTGTAATATTAAAAACAATTCAAAAACTGCATCCTCAGATTGACTTAATTGGTTTTGTTTTTTATTGCGTGATGCTAATTTCTATATTACGCTTTAACTACTTTTATTATTAACTATTATTAACTATTTAACTATTATTAACTATTTAACTATTTTATCACGATGTACAAATAGTGAAATAGTGTGTGCTGGTGGCAATTGTAAACTAATTTATATTTTTTTTCCAATATTGGCTGAATTTTCCTATTTATAATGCAAATTTATTGTAATTTCTGGTTTTTGCTTCGCAGTTATTTCATTCGTCTAGAACAAATTAATGTTGGAATGAAATTTTCTAGAGGAATTTGGACAACTGATAGACCGCATAGAAATATCTTACCATTTTACGAATACACCGGAGGTGTGAATGTAAACAGCATTTTTTTAGGATGTTTAAAAGAAATATCAGAGGGTAAGGAAGAATCTTAATTATTTTCACCATTTAACCCTTTAGAGAACGGTGTCCACAAAAAAGGTCAACTAATTTTAATTCCGAAACTGACAAATGGCACCAAGAATATTTAATTAAAATTTTATTTTTTAAAGTACGGGAAAATAAGCAACTTTTTATTTTCTAATAAATTCGTTTGTGAATTCTGATGTCAGTCCATCATTTCATCATTTTACAAACAGACATTCTCCGCGCCGGAAAGTGTTAAATATGGTGTTTTTAATTATCGCATTTAGAAATTTAAAAAATGCTCATTCTTCAACTTTTGAGATTTTCCGTAGATTATGAAGTACTAAAATGGGCTCTGTAGACAGGCGCTTAAATGAAAAAAAAATTGAAATTCTATGAATAACATTCCGAGTTATAGCGAATTTAATTTACCCCACTTTTTTAATAAATTTTAAATTTAAATTTTTTTCTAAAAAATTGTGAGAAGATTTATTATGTGATTTTGTTTACAAATGATAAGGTTAACCATCACAAAAAAATTCAGAATTTTAACTCAATAAATAAAAATTATTTCGAAATGTGTCTCGCACCCCCTTCAAACTGTATTTTCGAACGGAAGAAATTTACTGCTCAAGTATCCACTGACCATCTGATATGTAAACTCAACCATCGTCTTGCTTTTGGGAATAGTAGTAAGATGTACTAATGCCCGAATTCATGGCCAGTAAACTGAAATGCGGTTATTGCTTTATCAGTATATTTTTAGTTATTCTTATTACTCTTATATATGGATTCATTACAGGGATGACAGGGATGACCGCCCCGGGAACCCAGCTTTCGCTTTAGAGTATAAGTGCAATCCCGGGGGGAGACTCAAATCCACTGCATATGGTAAGATACATTAACAATGACAATATTTTTTAAACAGTTAATAACATACAGAAAAATTATGCAATGTGTCAAATATTAAGAGTTTTAGATGAATTTTACAATTTTTCTTTCGAGTGTCGATTTTATATATATTAGGAATATATAGGAATACCCCACTGAAGGTGTCGGAATTAAGAGAAAAACATGCTTTTGAATTTTAAGTATTAAAATGTGAAACTCTATCAATTTTGACAATGTTACTAAAGCATTTTGCATAGGTCTTGATAAAAATTTTGAACTCATTAGGATGTCATTTTCTTATAAAATAATAAATATAGCTGGTAATATGTAAAAAAAAAAATCTCTTAAACTTTCGGCATTAGGATACTTTACCCTAAGGGATGATAATACATGGCGAAGACAGATAAAAGCTACATAAAAAACAAGTGTCAAAATCTACTTAACCTTTTGTATCACCACGTTGCACATCTTTAATATACTCAAAAGTCAATATTAGCTATATAGCGGGCTTTAAAAAACGTTTTTATTTATTGCTGCTATCTCCCAACACATGCGGTATTATATATTGTTCCCAGTACTCTTAACAGACGGCAATACTGAGTTAATATTTCATGCTGAAGTTTTATTTATCATTTCAGCAGTTTCGCATTGTTATTCTTAAATTGATCTTCGTAAAATTTGTAACATTAAAATGTTGGAGAGGCCCAAACATAGATTTTTTACGAAGGTAAGTTCATATGCTTTGCAATATTCAATAAGAAAATTGCAATATTTATGAGAAGTATGTAATTTGCGTTTATTACAGATGTGACAAAATAACTTTTAGTCAATTTGTTTTTGCTTTTATGTTCTAATATTTTTACATTCTTAAAATGATGTATTCTAACATCGGAGTAAATATTTTTCTAATCGAAGTTGTTGAATCACAAGGGGTTAGTGAAATTTGAGCGTGCATAGCTTACCCCTTAAGTTAATAAACATATTATGAAACAAAAAATGTTATTTAATAAATAAAACCATATAAGTATTATTTAAGAACAATACTCCTTTTATTAATAAGTTTTATAGTTGATTTGAAAAAATAATTTTTTTTTGTTTCACATTTCAGTTTACTACGTTTGACCTGAAACAAAGTGAACGTTGTTTTTAAATGAATGAGTCAGCTTTGAAATGGCCAATAAGCACGTGCAAACGACATTGAGCAAGATGCTTGAAAATCCGGAAGAAAGCTGACAATAGATAGTGTCACGGACAGAATTACAGCGCAATACCAGCTCTTTTCGTGATGTATTGACATTTAAAAGAAAACAAAGTTATCCTGTTGCAGATTTATCGTTAAAATTGAAAATTGTAAAAATCTAATAAAATCAAAAATCGAAAATAACGTTACTCTATCTTCATTTTTGTAACCGTCCTAATCAAAAATTTAGGTTCAGTTCCGTGTTGCCAGATTGGGGACTATTTTAATTCCGATTATTTGATTGCCACCACTTTTTTGAAGTAGAAATATTCGGCCTATTTAAAAAGAGATTAAAAAATCTGAAAAATAAGGCGAATTATACTATTTTAAAAAAAGTGGTGACAGTTCATAATCTGGGGGGAGGGGGGGGGGAGTTCCCAATCTGGCAGCTCTGTTCAGCTTACAATACAAACATTCACAGTTGATAATCTCTACAGTTATTATTCAAGTCAAATAAGCATTTTTTTAATAGAAAGTTTATATAATTGAATGTGTTTTATTTCTATATCCTACTTATTGATTTCATTTATTAAGTAAAGTTTCAGGTTGAAAATAATTTTATTTCAACTGAAAATGGTGTTACGTTGGTATTTATGTACTATGTATTTATAATTTAAAAGGTAAATTTTGACACTGGTTTTCTATAAAAAATTATTTGTGTTTGAATGTATTATAACCCCTTGCTGAAGAAACTTGTATGCTTATGAACAGTAAATTTATTTTAAAATTCACAACTTCGATCAATAGTATGAATAAAACTAATCAAAATTTCAGACAAACTTTTTACAAACAATTTAACATTTGATAATAAATAACAAAATTGAAACTTTCTCCCGAACAATACCAGTAATATGCCGTGTCTCTACACAATTTATATAATAACCTTGTGCATCAATATTAAAATCTTAAAAGACCATTGTTAGGAAATAAAATTCCATAATATGTCCAAAAAGCTTATGACGTATGTTTCAAAATAATATGTTTAACAACTACTTTCAACTGTTAGCAAACCCTTGTAGGAATAGCCAAACGACGATAATCAATTTTTAGCAGATGTTCAAATTTTTCACCTTATTCGTGAATATTATTGAGGCAAAACATAGAAAAATAAAAATATCAAGTACTTTTTACAGAAAATATTAAAGTACAGTAAGTGAAAAGAGATTTTTTTATTAAAGATTCCCGATACAGTCAGGTGAACGGCGTAGCAACTGAAATGTTAACAAAAGAGACACTCGAAAACCTCGAGATCATACTACAGGGAAAGTGCATTCATGATCTGATCTAAATTCAATATTGAGAATCATTTAATTTTATATACAGTGTGTCTACAAATTAGTACGTCATTTTCTTAAGTTAAGAACTTCCGAAAACTTAAATGAAATTAACTAGTTGAAAGTCAGACTAGTGGTAATATTGCCGAAATTTATTCATAGATGGCGTTAGGTGTTATAACTGACGTTATCGCTTACTGAGAGGAGGCGTTATTCAATGACCACCACGATCACAATACCTTTTACCGCTCGATTTCGGTGTATGGTTTTTTTAAAGGATCACGTGCACAAATCGCCACTTCCTGCATCCATTCCGGAACAGAAATCAAGAATCTGCACTGCAATTAATTTGATCGACGGATACATGCTGACAAATCTGTGGCAAGAACTGATTTACCAATGGGACATTTGCAGAGTCACGGAAAGAAATCACATCAAACATTTGCGATAATGGTAAACTTGAACTATTTTTCTATCTTACAGCAATATGTAGTTTAATTTTTCCCTGTCAATTCCATTCAATAAATCATTCTTTTTGCCAAACTAATTTGTAGACATCCTGTATTATAATAACAGGAATGGCAATTTGATGCTAGAAAGATATGTAGACTAGATAAGAGGGATTTTTGGAAGTAATGTTGTAGCAGGCTTAAATCTTTTGCTAAAGCCATAAAAGAAAAAAAAAAATACTTTATCTATAAATGTTATTGCTTGTAAATTACCTCTATATTTTGTATTGGTAATTAATGCGCTTTTAACTAGTTAAACTATTAAGTCTTCTACATAAGTTAGTTTCAGCATATAATTTTCCAAATGATTTAAAGTTATTTTAATCATTGGTATTTGTTAGGTATTTGTATTTGTTAAGGTATATTATATATAAGGTATAAGGTATAGGTATTTGTTAGCTTTCGCAAAATCTTTGCCACTTTGCGCGAAATAATGTTTGTCTGGAAAGTACCAAAAATGTTCTAACCTACTTCTTTTTTAAATCAGAGACTCAACTAAATATACCAAGCATATTTTGTTACCAGATAATTAATAATGTATGCATTTTATAGCTTAATCCATTATATGTCCTACAGTAGGGGTGCACAACCTTTTTAAGAGAAGGGCCACTTACAAAAATTTCTGGGTTGTCGAGGGCCACTTCAGTAACACGGAGAGAATTTTATCTCGGGGAGGTGATCTGAGGCCTATAATCAGATAAAAAGTATTGTTTCAGGGGGGGGGGGAGTTTTACCCGTCTAGGTTCCCCTACCCAGTCAACAAATCCGATTCAGTTGGCAAGGATATATCAACAGTTTGTGTTTGTATATATAACAGAGATATTGCAAGGATTATTTACAAGGAGTGATAATATTCCTGACTTTATCCGGCGGGGTAAATTTTGTTTTATTATAAGTACTAAAAAAACAAACATAGGCATGATAGTGACTGGGGCTGAAAAACAACTGAACTTTATGAACGAAGGGGAGGAAAAAGAGCTGATCAACGAAATTTGCGATTTTTCCGCACCGGATCGACGAAATTCGCTATCTTTTCACGCCTGATCGACGAAATTTACTATTTTCCGCTCACTATCTACAAAATTTGCGATTTTTCCGCGCTTGATCGACGAAATTTGCGATTTTTTTCGTGCGCGACTAACAAAATTCGCGAATTTTCGGAGTCCGTTCGACGAAGTTGGTGAGTTGCTGTGTCCCATCAACGTAATCCGCGATTCTTAACTCACTCTGACGAAACTTGATTTTTTTACTGCGGCCGAATGGACGAAATTCGCGATAAACTGACGAAATTCACGATTTTTCCTCAGCTGATCACCGAAATTTTTAATTTTTTCACTCATCGTCCAGAAAATTCTCGATTTTTCAGCGCCGATTTTTCAGCGCCAACGGAATTTGCGATTTTTCCGCGCCTGATCGACAAAATTCGCGAAATTTGTGTACCAGACCTACGAAATTCGCGATTTTTCCGCTCCTGATAGAAAAATTTGCGATTTTTCCGCAGTCGAAAAACGAAATTCGCGATTCTTAAGTCGCTGTCAAAATTTGCAATTTTTTCCCATAGCAAATTGACTAAACACCCGATTTTTCCGCAGCCGATCAACGAAATTTGAGATTTTCCGCTCCTAATCTACAAAATTCACGATTTTTCCGCACACGACCAACGAAATTCGTGATTCTTAACTCGCTGACGAAATTTGCAATTTTTCCCGTTGGCAAATTGACGAAACTCGCGATTTTTCCGCAGCCGATCAACAAAATTTGCAATTTTTCCGCGCATCATCCACAAAATTCACGATTTTTTCTTTCCCGATCAACAAAATTTGTGATTTTTCTGCGCCGCCTAATCGACAAAATTCTCGTTTTTTCCGCCCCGGATCAACGAAATTCGTGATTTTTTTCCAAGCTGTACCGACAAATCTCACGATTTGTCCGTGTCCGATGGACGAAATTTGCATTTTTTTCCGCGTATGATTGACAAAATTCGCGATTTTACCGTGCTTGATCAACAAAATTTGCGATTTTTCCACGCTTGATCAACAAAATTCGCGATTTTTTGGCACCCGATCAACGAAATTCGCGATTCTTAACTGACTGACGAATTTTTCAATTTTTCCCGCGACAAATTGACGAAATTTGTGAATTTTCCCTGCGACCTATGGACAAAAATTCCAAATTTTTCCAGTTATTAATTGACGGAATGCGCAGGCCACACGTTAAACCACCTCGGGCCACAAGTTGTGCATCCCTACTACAGGGTGTCGAAAAATTCCTGGACAGAATTTAAAATTCACTATAAAATCGAGTAATTGTCGTACAGGAGTGCGGTTTAGAGTAAAATGCTTCTCACGATGTAAAGTTTTCTTCAAGAGAATGAAAATAATTAGTTCAAAATTTCGATCGTAGATGGAGCCACTTGATTGTACGTTTGCTTACAAACATCAGTTTTTTCTGATTTTCGGATTAATTTTGTCGCTGTGACACAGAAATCATGACTTCCAGCGCTAGGAGTCACCATTTCTGTGTCAAAGCGTCAAAATTAATCTGAAAATCAGATAAAATCACATATTTGGAAGCAAACATACGGGCAAGTTTCTCCATCTATGATCGAAATTTGGAACTAATTATTTTATGGAAACTTTTCATATTGACAACCATTTTAGTCAAAACCGCACTCCTGTACGACTATTACTTGATTTTATATTGAATTTTCAAATGCGTCCAGGAATTTTCAGACATTCTGTATAATTACTTATGTCCACGAATGCATACTAAAACGGTACATAACATTCTATCGTCATCTTCGTATCGTTTTAGATGAGGTGACCTGATATTAGTAAAACGGTTACTAAGAAAACATTTTGCAGTTGAACTTAACAGTTTTCAAATTCATGACAACCAATGTCACCTGAAACGTTACTTTTGGTCAAAGAGAAGATAATCCCCGAAAAATCAGCAAATATTATAAACTTAAAATAAAAGTAAAGGATTGTTATTCCCCTTTTTTAACAAAAAATTATGTTTTTACGAATTATGTTGGTTTTTGGTAAAGAAATATTAAATTTACTTTTACATATTACAGTAGAATCCCTTAAATCCGCAATTTTAAAGTCAGCAAACGTCTAAAATCCGCACATCATCACAGATGTAAGCAGTGAAGCCTTCAGTTCAGATATAAGGACAAAAGTACAGAATTTTTTGGTTTCATATCATTCTGTACGTATTTTAATACGCAATTCTTGATAGTATGACTGAACTCATGGTTTTTCATTAAGGAAGTATAAATTTATTTCTGAAAAAAAACAATATATTGTTGTTATCACTGCTTTGGTAACCCCATTCTTTTTACTAAATATATTTATGTATTAGTCAAGCTTTTTTGGCTATTAAGACTGACTAAACCTGAAATAAAACTTCCGTACTTTATTAATTTGATGTGGATTAATATGGTACCTTTAAGAAAAAAATTTCATTGAATAATACAAGAAAAATTTATATCACCTTTATAAGGCACATTTAAATATTTACTTGACATATAATTTTAATAATTTAATCATTTAAAAAATTATCTTACCTTTTATCATTTTAGTTTATTTCTTTAGTTAATTATTTTAATATTTTACTATATTGCAAGAAATCATTATAATGTCGATTGCATTATTACATTCGAATTACTGTTTAAAAAATGTAAACAAAGCAATGACCAGAAATCCGCAAAATTCTAAAATCTGCTCAACCTCTGGTCCCAAGCTGTATGAATTTGAGGGAGTTTACTGTATTTAAATAAATGGATGCTTGACAGGTATTATTCGACAACGAAAATTTGCTTAAAGCAAGTATAAGAAATTCATGTATAAGAATTGTATGGCTTCTATAATATTCTCTTTTTAATAAATAACTATTTCTTATACTGTATGCTTTTACATTGAATCGCTTTCTAACTGTATGTTTATATTCATTTTCGATTAATAGATAACGAATTGGTAATTTCCCGAGAATCAATTTCGTGCTGTCACATCCACGTTAAATTTGTAATCCTAAAAGATGACGCACATGATTAATCAACTCCAAAATTACTACTAATTACTCATGAGCAAAAATATCATGATGTATGATGTATACATGTAAATAAATTATTCATGCTTTTGATATTGTAACTGAATATTAAAATTAGTTAAACTATTGGTAGTATTTGACCATAGATTAGAAACTAATTATATTAAATCTGCGACAAACAAACTCATTTATTCATATAACAACTTCAGTTTTTTGGACTACTTTTTCAAAAATTCTAAAGGCATGTAGCGATTTTAACACAATGGACATTTACACACAACAACACTTAAAAATTTAAAGAAATATCTCTATTAAAATATTTACATGAAACGATCGGAGAATTTTTTTTTTTTTTTATTCATATACGCACAGAAATTCTTCGATTTGATATGTTTGAAATAAAGAAATCGACTACATGGCAAATCAGGGTTGGAAAAAAACCGGGTTTTTTTGTAAAAAACCAAAAAAACCGGTTTATTTGGTTTAAACCAGGTTTTTTTGGTTTAAACCGGGTTTTTTTAAATATAATTTCCTATTGCATACAGATGCATATCTGTTGATAAAATAAACATTTTTGGATATTATATAAGTAATATACCTTTTGAAAATATTTAAATTAAATAATTACAGTCAATTATATAGAAAATTGAAATCATTTCTAATTTAAACATTATCAGTAACAGCTATGTCTTATGTTCAAAGTAAACTGCTCTACACAGTGAAACATTGATACCTTTTAAAATCTTATGAAGAATCCTTTGATTAATAATATAATAATCAATCAATAAACATTTGATACAGTTTCATGAATATAATACATATATTATTCTATGGTTGTTATTATTATTTTTTTAATTTCCAAATACTTCCAGTTATTTTGTTTTCTGAGTGATAACTCCAAGTGTCCAAGTCAACATTTTTGGCCATTAGATTCAGATACAAACAGAAAAGACTGATTGGTATTATTGAAATGCTTAACTAGCACTCAATTTTTGGAAGCTGTATTATTCAATCTGATATCTTTTAAATTCTTTAAGGATCTTTCCCAATCCAGAAATTTTTTTTTACAACTTAACCAAAATCTTAAAGATCATTGTATTTTGTTATTAACTGCTGTAAATAATCTGCATGTTTTAAGTGAAAATATTTTATGCTAAATATTGAATATTTATCTATTTTATCTTTTCTAATTTCACATGTTTTAAGAAAAATCTTTATAATACCAGATATGTTCATCAGCACATGCTAATTTTCATTCTACATGCATAGAAACATGACCTAGGCTCGTTATGTCTCATGTTGACTGCTGAGATGAAGTGTTAAAAGTAGAAATTACTTCTGTCAATAATTTAAAACAATTAAATTACAAAAAAGAGAAAATATTATATTAGACTTTTTCTAAAAAAACCAAATGGTTTTTTTGACAAAAAAACCAATTGGTTTAAACCGTGGTTTAAACCATGGTTAAAACCACTTGGTTTAAACCGAATAGAATTAAGCAAACTATTATTATTATTATTAAAAAATGACAAAATATAAATGAAATCATAATAAGAAACGCATAGACTTATACTACAATTTATGTTTGTAGATTGTAACAAAAATAATTGTTAAGACAAAGTAATACTTGATGAAGATATGTACTATTAATAGTACACCAGAGCCGAAATGGTTAACATATGCGCACAGTTTTTAATACAGTTTAACGTACTGTATTAACACTTAATAGATAACAAATTGGTAATTTCCAGAGGATCAATTACGTGCTGTAGCAACGAAATTAAATTTGTAATCATAAAGATGTAGCATACTTTAGCCCTTTCCGATGCAGTGGTCCTATCTCGGGACCACCGAATTTTAATTCCAGACTTACAATCGGCAACAAGAATATTTTAATATAATTTTGCTTTTCAATGAAAGTTTAAAGTAACAGGTTTTTAATTTCTAAAAATGCCGTTTGTAAATTCCGGTGTCAGTCAGACATTTCATCATTTTTCGAATAGAATATTTCTTTGCCGGAAAGGGTTACTCAACGCCAAAATCACAATTAATTACTGATCTGGAAGATTATTATGGTGTATGATGTGAAGAAGTAACTAAATGATTCATGCTTTTGATATTGTAACTGAATATTCAAATTAGTTAAACTAATTGCTGTATTCGACAATAGCTTGAAAACTGTATAATTACATGCAATCTGCGGAGAGCAAATTTTTTTATTCATATACCAAGAATTAACTATTTTCTATTCTATGTGCATTTTCATTGATTCAGTTTTTAAGTATCTGTTTTTATTCATTTTATGTTTATAACAAATTTATAATTACCAGATGATTAATTTGGTGCTGTGACATCCACGTTAAGTTTGTAAGAGACTATTAATCAACTCCAAAATCACTATTAATTACTGATGTGGATAATTATTATGAAGTATGCTGTATACTTGTAAATAAATTATTCATGTTTTGAAATTGTAACTGAATATTGAAATTAGCTTAACCAATTACAGTATTTGACTATAGCTTGTAAACTAATGACATGCATATATATTTATCCAACATATACATTTATTATTCATTACCAACTTCAGTTTTTCGAATTACTTTAAAAAGTCTAAATGGCTTTAAAAGGCATCTAGTGATTTGAACACAATGTATTTTTAAAATATTAAAGAATTTTGTCCAGTAAAATATTTAGATGAAACGTACAGAGAAATTTTTTTATTCAAATATGCATTTTAATTCTTCGATTTGCTCTTTGAAAGAGGTAGGGAGTTCTAAAAAAAATAATAATGTTAACACAATATTTATTTAAAGAAATGGCGCTCACTTTTAATATTAACACACTCACTCGGTTTTTAATAAAGTTTAACGTACTGCATGAAAACATAATAGATAACGAATAGGTAATTTACAGAGAATCAATTTCGATTTGTGACAACGATGTTAAATTTGTAATCATAAAAGATGAAACTCACTATTATTCAACGCCAAAATCACTATTAATTACTGATGTGGAAAATTAATATGATGTATGTTGTGAAGTCGTAACTGAATGATTCATGATTTGGATATTGCAACTGAAAATTGAATTTAGTTAAAGTAATTGATGTACTTGACCATAGCGTGGAAATTAATTACATGCAATCTGCGGAAAACAAGTTTATTTATTCATATACCAATAATTAAATATTAAATAACTATTTTCTATACTATGTGCATTATTATTGAGTCAGTTTCTAAGTATCTGTTTTTATTTATTTTATGTTATTCGATAACAAATTGGGAATTTCCAGAGGTACAATTTCGTGTTGTGACATCAACTTTAAATTTGTAACACACTATTAACCAACTCCAAAATCACTATTAAGAGCAATTATTTTGAAAATCAGGCAAAGTGCGATAGTTATATTATTTGTTTTTCTTGATTTTTTTTTATGTTGAAGTATATCATATTTAATGAATAATGTGCAATTTTGAAGCTCTGAAAAAATTTCCTGTATACTGTACACTGTAAAAAAAAATGGTAACGTTACATGTAAAATCCAGGAGCGTTTCGCCTTTTCTCAGGTTTTCAGAATAATTTAGCTCTTTCCTGTGAAATTCTGGTTTTCTTATATGAAACGTTCCTGAACAAAATTTGGAAACAGCAAAACGCTGCGGCCGCCATTTATTATTTTTTTGCTATAATCCGTTGCTCGCGCGCGAGTGTCGAAAACGAATTCCTTAAATGAATGTAAAAAAAATAATATGGAATGCAAATAAATCAATAGACGACATAATCCTTTACGTCTCTATTGCCAAGATCATTCAGATGAAAATACAATACCTCTGTGACATCGCTAAGAGATTATCTCTCGTACTTGTCTGTGTAATGTTTAAGGAGCAGACCGTGTAAAAAAAATACACCTATTATTTGATCTCCATTAACCAGGGGACCATCAAATATGATTCTCACCGATTTTGATTAATTTAAAGCATGTTTTAGAGTTCGTATCTCTAATTATTCTTGTGAAAGAATCTCTTCAAATGGGCCTTAGATTTTAAGAAATTAGATGCCGAGGTTTAGCATACGTTTCAAATACCCATTAGTTTGCAGCTCTCAATGTGTCTTTCGTAGTGTGGACGCAGAAGGTTCGCACGCCACCCGTACGGCCCGAGTTCGATGCTACCTCTCGACTTTTTTTTTTTTTTTTAATTAATTTTATATTTTAACACTTTACAATTTGATTTAAATTTGATATATATTTGACACTTTGAATTGCTGCAAATTTGAATTTTTTTTTTTTTTTTCGGAAAAAAATATACAATTACGTTTAGGATTTTTTTTTTTTCATGAAAATTTATATGTATTTTATCTAACTTGTAAACTAACATAATTACTGACGAAAATCCAAAATTTTTTATATCTAGATTTTTTTTCTAATTATTATTTACATTTATATGTCTTTATATTTTAAGCAAAGTTCAGAAACAATATATCATATATATATTTACTTTATTGAATTTTAACTGGAAATTTATTTTTTCGCGTAAATTATAAATAATAACTAGCGCTGCAGTTCGCAGCCAAGTCCAACTAATAAGAGTGAATTATGTCAGTCAGGTATCGGTCCGAATAGCCTAACAGGTAAGGCATTGGCACGACACGCCGAGTATCCAGGTTCGATCCCTGGTCTGAACATTTTTCGCTCTGTTGGAATAAACTTCAACTGTGCTACTCCAGCCTTGAATATAAATAATAATTTTGATGTCAATTTCAAAATATTTTTTTCTTTCCAATAAATAATGATAATAAAGCGAAAATTGTCAACAGGAAATGTAAAAATCTTCTGCGGATCCCGCATGCTGTGAAATGTCAGTAATGTTTTGCTGTCAACAGAAATATTACTGGTATTTCGCAGGAAACTTACTGGCATTTCTGTAGAATGTTTTTAACATATACTGTAAAGTTCCAGTCATTTTCAAGAAATGTTTCCTGGAAATAATGGGCAACTCAGCTGCCCATTTTTTCCCAGGAACGTTGCGGAATTTTTTTTACAGTGTAGAAAATGTCAAAGTTCAAGACCATGAATCCCATTTTTCATGAAAATTGAAATGCCAGTATGTTTGGATTGCTATATCCCTAGAAAGCAAGAACATCCCAAAATTCTTTTGTCATAAACAGTTAGTATAACACTAAATGCTTAGTAAAATTTGTTTGATTCCATGGGGCATTGTTAATTTTCGTTGTTATGTTGCGACAAAATGCAATCAAAATGATGTTTTTGTCCGTTTCCTGCACTTATTATCTTGGATAAGCAATACTACCCCAAAATGTTTCTTATAGAATATCAAAGTTTACAATTAGGACAAGCTAAATAATACAGAACTTTACCGGGATATCGATGCTGTTAGCAGATATAATCTGTTAATTATTCACTGACTTTTTGTAACGTTTGTTTTTTTTTTTATCTGAAAACAGCATGAGACCCCACTTATTTTTCGTTTCCATGCTTTTGTACATATGTCAATTACTACCTGATATATTTCGTTTTATTCAACTGTGATGCTGTTTTGAGATAGGACTAATTCAAAAGTTGCAGATTTTGAAACTTTTGAATATATAACAGATTATATCTGCCAAGAGAACAGATATCCCGGTAAAGTTCTATATTACATAGCTTGCCCTAATAGTAAACTTTCATATTCTATAAGAAACAATTTGGGATACTGTTGCTTAACCAAGCTAATAAGTGCAGAAAACGGACAAAAACGTCATTTTGATTGCATTTTGTGGCAACATAACAATGAAAATTAACAATGCCCCATGGAACCAAGCAAATTTTAACAAGCATTTAGTGTTATACTAACAGTTTATCACAAAAGAATTTTAGGATGTTGTTGCTTTCCAGAGATATAGATATCCAAACATACTGGCATTTCAATTTTCATGAAAAAATGGTTTCATGATCTTGAACTTTGACATTTTCTACAGGAAACAGGAAATTTTTTCACTGTTTCAAAATTGCACAATATTTATTAAATATGATCTACTTCAACATTAAAAAATCAAGCCAATTAAAAAAATCCCTGCCGGCCCGGCCTACAGGCAGAGGTAGATTTCGAAGTTAAGTATACTAATTTCACCAACAAAAACTAAATCATTATTAGATATAAATACACTTTAACAGCTTTGTCTGTCTGCTTTTGACGAGTTTTTATTTTCTTTTTATAAAATAGCTGGTTTTATCAGAATCATGTTAAGGCGATATTAAAAAAAATATTTTTCCATACTCAACAACTCGAAATTTTCTGATTCATTTTCAGATTCATTTTTAATAAAAAAAAATATATGAAACATGCTGACGTGATTTTTGTAAAGATTTATAAGCGACCTGTGTTTTTATTTTTCTTTCAATTAATTAAAACTTGATTAATAAACAATTATTTTCTCAGTAGGGCAATATTTTTCGTTTCTAACACAATAGCTTCCGGAAATTCTGTTCAAAATGCCCACTTTGACATCATTTTTTGAAATATATTCTGCCTCTATCAAAAATTCGATCATTACTGTACATTATATAGTTTCTGAATAAGATAATCTAGCAATTGGATGCGTTTGAGAGCAAAAATGAATTTAAAAATGAGTATGAAAATAGACAGTTTGGATTTGAATGCACCCTTAATAAGATGATTTTTTTCTTCAACCGCTATGTATTTTTAATTTGTTTTTGCTGTAAGAATTGGCCCTATCAAAAACTTGTCTATATAAATGTTGAATACAATATTAAGAAGATATGTGATAAAATCATAGATATTTTATATCTTGTGAATTGACGGAGTTATGAAAAATTTTTCTTCAACCCCCCCTTTTTTGTTTTCGGTTTTTTTTTTTTTTTTTTTTTTTTTTTTTTGGCGGTATTGATTGGTCCTATCAAAAACTTGTGAATATAAAAGTTGTAGATAATATTAAGGAGATGTATAATAAAATTATTGGATTTGATATCTTGAGAATTGACGAAGTAAGGAATTTTTTTCTCCCCAAAACCCTATTTTTTGCGCCCCTTGAGCCTATTTCAAATTTTATCAAAAATCTGTGTTGCATGAATTTTCGGCGCTATTTTTAGAAGTAATAAAAACTTTAAACTGATTTGATATGTACAAAAATTAAGAAGTTATGGGGTTTTTTCTGTTTTCACAAAGCCCCGCCCTATTTCCATCCCCTTTGTCCGCTTTTGCCCATTAACGAACTTGACCGAGATTTTATGTCCCTTGATTTTATGTATCAGTTTGAAAGAGATTTGTGCAGAACTACGGAAGTTATCGTGTCCAGAAGAAAGTGATAACACAATTGCTTCGGGAAATTCTATTCAAAATGCCCAATTTGACATCATTTTTTGAAATATATTCTGCCTCTATCAAAAAATCTATCATTGCGGTACATTATATAGTTTCTGAATAAGCGAATCTACCAATTAAATGCGTTTGACAGCAAAAATGAATTTAAAAATGAGTCAGAAAATAAGCAGTTTGGATTTGAGTGCATCCTTAATGCAAGGATTTTTCCAACACAATCCGCTTCGGGAAATTCGGTTCAAAATGTCCACTTTAATAGCATTTTTTAAAAATATATTCTGCCTCTATCAAAAAATCGACCATTACGGTACATTATATAGTTTCTGAGTAAGAAAACGTACCAATTGGAAGCCTTTGAGAGCAAAAATGAATTGTAAAATGAGTCAGAAAATACGCAGTTTGGATTTGAATACACCCTTACTTAGATGATTTTTTTTTTCAACCGCTATGTATTTTTAATTTGTTTTTGCTGTAAGAATTTGTCCTATCCGAAACTTGTCTATACAGATCTTGTAGACAATATTAAGAAGATATATGATAAATTCATGGGGATTTTATATCTTTTGAATTGACTGAGATATGGATTTTTTACTTCTTCAAACCCCCTTTTTGTTTTCGTTTCTAATTTTTTTTTGCGGTACGAATTGGTCCTATCAAAAACTTGTGAATATAAAAGTTGTAGATAATATTAAGGATAAAATTAATTGGAATTGATATCTTGAGAATTGACAAAGTTATTAATTTTTTTCTCCCAAAAACCCTATTTTTTGCGCCCCATGATCCCATTTTTAACTTTTTCAAAAAGCTGTGATACATAAAAATTTGGCCCTATTTTTAGAAGTGATAAAAACTTTAAACTGATTTGATATGTTCAAAAATTAAGAAGTTATGGGGTTTTTCGGTTTTCACAAAACCCCTCCCTATTTCCATCCCCTTGGTCCGATTTTGCCCATTAACGAACTTGACCGAGATTTTAAGCTCATTGATTTTACGTATCAGTTTGGAAGAGATTGGCGCAGAATTACGAAAGTTATCGTGTCCAGAAGAAAGTGATATATATAGATAGATAGATAGATACATAGATAGATAGATAGATAGATAGATAAAGTTTTTTACTGAGGGTGGTTTTGGGTTCTAGGGTCATGATCGGTGTAGATCTGCAAAAAAATTTCAGAAATTCCAACATAGGAACGATCCCAATAGGTAGTATTTCATACGAAATCTACCTAAAACAGAACTATCAAAATATCGCTTTTTTGTCTGAATTTCAAAATAATGTCTATTAATTACTAGAGCTGTTGCAAACCGAATACATTCGTTACTGAGCAACAGGTTTTCTCTCGTTACTGCATCAATGTATTACAGAACTAAACGAAACAAACTTCAAACGCTAGCTTCATTTCGTGTTTTGTGAATGGAGCCAAATAGTCTGATAGGGAAAGATGAGAATATATGTTTGCCTTTTGGACTCGGAATCAGTTGTTCCCGTATCAGCATCACATACGGGTGTTCATTTAGTCGTTTCGTTACTTCAGGACCCATTCATTCTCCGAAAATGTCCAGACAAATTTAAAGGGAAGGTTTTGAAATCACGTGGTCAATAGCAGAACAATTAGAAGAACGTTTAGTATCAGATCGTCTATTCTTTCAGGGATTGTATTTTTTATCTGACAGATAGGAAGTGGTATAATCATTTTTCAAACATGAATTTTTATTTATTTATTTATTTATTTATTTATTTATTTTTTGCGAAGAGATAATTAGCATTTTCATGTATGTATTTTAAAAGGAACCATCGATCCAAACAATAAACAAACAAGATGAGTTTATCAATAAGACAAGATATAAATTGCATTAATTATGCATTTCATCTATTAAAATTGCTCATAATTTTACTGTAAAAAGAACTGGAGCTTACAGTAGAATAAAATATTCGTTATAGCTGTAATTACGGAATGTTAAAGTATTTATATGAAATATAACTTTTTAAATCAATGATTTTTACTCGTCAGCAGGCGCTCTTAATCAGAAATTAAAAAATCGATTAGCGTTTCTCTTTTTTATTTAAGTGCAAAATATTTTTTAGAAAATACTCAAAAATGGATGTTTTGAACCAAATTTCTGTGTGCGACAGTAACTGAAGGGTCATCATATAAAAGCATTCGATTACAACTTGAACTGCAATACAATTATCGAAAAATGAAAAAAGCTGTCCGATTCCATAGCATTGTCAATTTTATGATTTATGCATTAGACTGGGTCTATGAATGTGTAAAAAAGTTTTGCGACGTTGAACGAGGAAAATATATTTTTGAGGAGCTTAATGCTAGATTCAGTTATAGACAGGTTCCGTTGTCGCACGTTTTACTGGTTTCAGTAAGTAGTGAACAGGTCTATTAAGATACTCAAGTTATATTTACCTCTTCAATATATACAGTAATATACTTTTCGAGAGATTTCACGATAGACCTCAGAAAAATTCCGTTTTAGGCAGATTTTTCGTCTTGGCAGATGTAATTGCATTGTATTTTTTTCATGTCCATGTACCTTGGAATATTTCCATAAAAGGTAGAATTCCACTTTGACAGCTTGTATTTATTTACTATTATATTGTGATTTTTTACAATTTTACGCAGATTCCCGTTGCAGAAAGTTTTCATACAAAGTTCAATTATGGGTGTAGGTAATGGTACGAATTCTTGCAAGGACGTCATGTACAGTATATAATTAGATTTGCTACAATTTTGCGACCATATATTTCACATGTAGTACTTTAAACGCCCAGTTTTATACTTAATGAAATTTAAAATTAGTGTGGTTATCTATGTCGACTTTATTTTTATTTTATGGATTAGTTAAAAGTAAGTATAATCGAAACAACCTTCTAAAAATTAGAAAATATAACAAATATATGTGTACTACTACTTGCGATAATTTTTAATATCCGTTTTCTGAAGAGTAATGAGTAACGAATACTCCCTAACGGGCAGTAAATTTGAAAGTAACGAACACATACACGGGAGTTCATTTAATCATTAATATTACTATTAATAGCACTATTAATTACTGATTTAAAAGATTAAAGAATTTTGCCTAGAAAAATAGTTGCATAAAACATACGGAGATTTTTTTTTATTTATATACGCACTGAAAATCTTCGATTTGCTTTTTGAAAGTTTAAGCGACTTCTGGAAAAAATATAATGATGTTAACAGAATATTTATTTAAAGGAATGACCCTCATTTCTAAGTTTAACATTCGCGCACGGTTTTTAATACAGTTAACGTAATTTTTAAAACTTAATAGATAACGAATTAGTAATTTCCAGAGGATCAATTTCGTGCTGCGACAACAGAGTTAAATTTCTAATCATAAAAGATGAAGCGCACTGTTCATCAACGCCAAAATCACTATTAATTACTCATGTGGAAAATTATTATGATGTATGATGTGAAGTCGTAACTAAATGATTCATGCCTTTGATATTGTAACTGAATATTGAAATTACTTAAACTAAAGGCAGTATTTGACCATTGATTGGAAATTAAATTAAATATACGGAGAATCAACTCTTTATTAATTTACCGATTTAAGTTTTTCAAATTAGTTTTTAAAGTTGTAAATGACTACTAATTGTATGTAGTGATTCCAACACAATGTTTAGTTAAATGATTAAAGAATTCTATCTAGTAAAATATTACATAATACGTGCAGGTAACATTTTTTATATAATATCGGCATTGCAAAGCTTCGATTTGCTTTTTGAAAGAATAATGTTACCGCAATATTTAATTAAAGGAATGGTTTAAGTTTAAATTACTTGTACGGTTTATAATTCAGTTTAAAATTTGTAATTGAAATAAGGTATAAAATTATCTGAAAGCAGTTAGGCTTAATAAAATATTTCGATAAAAAATATATATTTGAAAGTGTTCTAATTAAGATGAGTATTCAAAAAGTTATAAAATTAACTTTGTGACTTGTTGTTTTTGTCGAAGGCTCGCAATTTGTTTTCGCTTTGAAACATCGAAGCAAGATATGATCCATTAGAATAAAATAATTGAACAAAATGAAAAAAACAAAAGAAAAACGTTCATAAAAGTAAATTTCTATTTTCAGCTGTGGGAGATTTCCGTACTTTTTCTACAACTACATAAGAAAGGGTGATAATATATTTCAAAAGACTATGAAAATACCTCTGGAGTTTTAATAATTACCAGATATCGTAGTTTTTATTTCTTACTTCATATTTTTCTGACCATCATATTATGATGGTCACTATGGTGAATCAGTATCGTGCATACCGAGGCTAACGAAAAAGACAGACATTCCACGTATTTTTTTTTTTAGACCGCTGGAGTCACGTGATGCTTGAATGCACCAATGCAGGTGTACGGAAAGAGCATAACGTCACTCTAGCGGTCTGTAAAAAAAAGACACGTGGGGTGCACCACGGTTACCTGTCTTTTTCGTTAGCCTCGGGTGTACACTCAAAATTTAGGGTTTGATTTTCTCGTATAGGACGTACCTGTTTTGTATAGTGTACACAATCAAATGCTGAACTCGATCGATAATTTATGTTTTGGTTGATGCAAGAAAAGCAGAAAAGTGTTGTTTCATTTATAGTTGTTTATAATTGTGTATGTCATAAGGTGTCTTAAATCATGGCCCCCTAACATATTAAAATTCATATTTAATGACTTTTCTAGACAAAATAGAGGGATATTTACTAGCGTAAATGAGGCAGGACAAATCGAATGAATCTGAAGACAATGAAATAGTAATGAAGTTTAAAATATTTGAATAAAGATTTAAGTTATTAATGTTTACGGGGCAATACAGCATTTCAAAAAATCCAATTTCCAATTTTTATATCAAATAAAACCCGTTTCAGATCTGAAAATTTAAATACCAACATTAAACTAAACTAAACTCTGTGGCTATACAATCCAAGTAGGATCTGGGCCGACAGTGCCCATCTCTGTTTTCTTGACCCTGGGCCCCGAGGTGTTGTGCAGCATGCATCCCGGCCAGGTGGTCAACCTAATGCGAGACCCTCGGTGTTTAGTTCCCAAGCAAGCTTGGTACTCATTTTATCGACACCAAAGGGATGAAAGGCTGAGTGAACCTTGCAAATACCAACATTATGCTTTCTAATTTAAATGCTATCCCATGGAATGAAAAACATAGAATATCTAAGCATCAACGAAAATAGAGGTTTATTTATTGCCCAAAATCTGAAGTGCTCTAGCAATGTATTGAAAAAAAAAAACTACTTATTCTTAAAATATGTATCATTACCCAAAATATATGTTATTATTTCTGACACACATTTGCATTTTTAAAATTATCATAACTACAATTAAAAATTTCTATGCTATATATAAAGATATAACATTTGATTTATATAATGCACTAGCTGACCTGCCCGGCGTTGTCCGGGCCTATTCTTAAATGAACCTTAAATTTGTATTATTATAATCTGCCGCGCATGCGCTGCAAACTCTGTTAGTTCCAATTTCCATGTGGCGAGCTGTGTTCTAAAAAAACCTACATCCTAATGAAACTCCGTTATTAAAATTTTCTATAGATATATTACTCGAGGGGGTTTCAGTATCAAATAAGAATTTAAGAAATTTGCTAAAGTCCTTTAGTTCCAACTTCTATCGCCAGGGGGTTCAATCGCCAATATCTTTAATATGAACATTACCCAGCGACTGCCGCCTCTTAAATCAGGCATGCTGCGCACACTCTGCAAAATCTGTTCCAATTTCCATGCACAGTTGCATGTTCTAAACAAATGCTCTGTTCTAAACAAATCTTTTTTATGGGGTATAATAGCTATAAGTAATCGAAAGTACTTCTCCCCCTCCCCTCCCAGTCTCCGGACATATAGCATATACAAAATTTCTCTGGCGTGAAAAATTCTATCTTGATGAAAAACACCTGAAAACCCTATTTCAGCGGTTCACTTGTAGGTTAACCATTGTGTTTTCCTGCACCTAAAGGTATGAAAACGTGGAGGACTGGGAACAGGAAAACACAATTCTAAACGTATGAGTAAACTGCTAAAATCGGATTTTCATGTGTTTTCCACCAAGATATGACTTGGCAGACCGATTGCGTTTTAATATGCGAATCAATATTTAACTAATCCTAGAATTTCATTCGTGAACCCAATGAGATGATTGTCTGTGCTGCCGCGTCCCAGTCTAAAAGGAAAAATAGCCGATTACCATTATATTTTCGTTGCCATGTTTTCATAGCAACTGAATAAAATTGTAATTAAAATACCTGCTACGTCAAGAATTTTGGCGGCTATAAAACCCGGTGAATTTTCATTTTATTTAATTTTTATGTATCAATTAAATGAGTTTTAGTTTACTGCAAACTTACTGAACAAAACATAAATCAATTTCTCTTTACAAAAATGTATTTTAACGAATGTTTGTGTGACATTTTCTAATCATTTACTTAATTCGTATTAAAAAGCTGAAAGAATGCAATTTTATTAATATGTATGTGAAACACAAATTTCCAAATTTTTAGAAAAATAGGGGGGCACCGCCCACCTGATCGCTACGCTCACCAACACCCCGCGTAATCAATTAGCAATTCTATTCGGTATCGCAAAGCAATTCCTATTTTTTAGCCAACCCCAGATTATTGGTTGTGCTTAAAAATAATGTAAATAGTTAAATTAAGCTCAATACATCAGCTAATATTAGTTTTTGTTGCATTGAAATATCTCAATTTGTTGATTTTCTGCAAGCAAGTAAACCCTATTGTATTTCAATGGGAGTCTATGGAAATTTGGCGAAATACTGAAAATAGCGCCAAGTTGGCGCACTTTTAGCGACTAATTTTGGTCGCCAAATTTAGTGATATATCGCCAAGTTGGCGGAAAACTTGGCAACGTTTGGCGAAAGAGCCGGGTCCCCCCTTGGTAACCTCCCTTATAGCGTCATAAAGCTCTGACCAATCAGATGAATTTGAAGGTATCTACGCAGATTTTCATTAGTCCATTTCCAACGCATTACTTTTTTATATATATAGAAGGATATAAATGAAAGATTTCTGATAACACATGGAGCTAATACAAATAAAAAAATGAAAGTATATGAATCCTTTAGATAATGTGTATTTGTCTTGACGAGTTTCTTTAATGACTTCACCCCTTTTTGTTGGGTTCCTGTATTAATTCGTGATACTGACGCATACTTATGCACCATATGCATACTTTTCTATACGTGTCATTTAAGACTGGATCGTAAAAGTCGAATGCTTTAGCGGATGAAAATGACGTCATTTTATAAAAACATGTATAATAATCACTTATAAACAGATTAAGTTAAATAATGCTATAAAAAGTGATAAAATATCTTTATTATGATTGACGATCGTTACGTCTAACAAACGGCGATATTTTCAAAATAATCCACGATAGAAAATATTTTCACATAATTTAAAAACAATAAACATAGTAAGCTATGTCACGAGACATGATGCATAACGGAAAATATTGAAAACATAAAACTAAATTAAAATTAAATTAGCTACTTGTGAGCGTGGATTAATTTGCATATAATTAAAAAAAATTAATTAATTAAAAATTGTAATTTAAAAGATTACAACGACCATTTGGAATTTATTTCGTCCACCAAATTCCGTCCCATCCTCATCAACAACAGATCGCAAAGATCAAACTTCAGACGACCAAAACCTTCATTGATAAACTCTCCAAGCTCCGTTTCGAGAAAAGAAAACAGTTTACAAATCGAAAGTAGTTCCACCGAATCATCCACAGATTGCGACAAATTACCTACAAATGAGCTCAATTTTTCCCGGTTAGAATCGACCGATTGTAAAACGCCGTGGCTATTGGATTGGAGCACCTCGAGACATGGCCTTTTACTATCAATAGATTAAAAATTAGATTGTTTCCTTTTTTGCGTTTGTCTTTTATTCTGTAATCAATTTTCATGGGCTACATAATCATTTGAAGACCTCGATTTTCATGGGCTACATAATGAGTTGAAGATCTCGATTTTTGCTTTGGAAGACGATTTTCATTTCGGCGTCGCTCTTTAGCTTTGGATTTTTCCATATTTGATAATTTGCGCCCACACATTTTTGTCAATTTTTAACAATTTAATGCCTTTCCATTACCTATTCAAACAATTTTTAGCGATTTTATGCCTTTCTATTACTTATTCAAATAAAAATTCTTCTAAAAGTAAAGAACATCGTTGAATTTCGTTAAAAAAAATATAATCCGAGCATCATTTGGCCCCATCCTCCATCGAAAACAACAACCATTTCCAAATGGTTAAAAAAAATAATAACAATAACATGGTAAACAGTGTCACGAGACAACATGCATAATGAAAAACATTGCAAAACATAAAATAAAAATAAAATTTACCTTGGCTATTTGCGAGCGTGGATTAATTTTTACTATTGTTACTAAAATTACATAGCATCTCTTTCCAAATTTTAGGTAAGTCAAGGGACCCTGAATCCTTGCAAATATTCTTGTTGCGTAAAAATATCTCTATTGATTATCGGATTATGGATGATAAATAAAATCATGATGTATAAATTAAGTTGCTATTTTAAAATTCGATATGTAAGGGTACTTCGCTGCATAATCCGGCCATTTTATATAAAAAAAAGGCATGTGTTTAATTTCTTAAAACAGAAATATGTTTTGTAGAAGTGCGTCATTTTCACTTCAGCGACTTTGACATTATTCACAGGTGAAAATGCTTCACTTTTGAAAATAACATAATTGTAATCACACGCTGATATAACGGGATATTTTACAAAAATTTACCCCGTCTTTATAGAAAAGCTCTGACATACAGTGTGCGTGATCAGATCGGATGTCTTTGTCCAAAAAAATAGAAATTCATATTACAGAACTTGGTGATTCTCGCCTGGATGAATTTGCTTCGCCGAGTAAGACAAGTAAACAAAAATGATTTTGGTAATAATTCCAAGTTTAAAATAATGTCAGGTGACCCAAGTTTTGTCGAAAAGTTTCTCAATTAATCAAATTTTACTGCTACTCTTTAAGACATTCTAATGTAAATTTATTAATATAATATAATTTGCTTAATAGAATTTTTCATGATTTCTGGTAAACCCGAATTGTGAATATGACTACTTACTTACAATGAAAAAAAAGATATAATCTGCCTATTTATCCATATTATCAAGGACAAACCTATCTAAGTGCAACACTGACGTCATTTGGGAATGGCAACACTCTCCAATGGAATTTCGGTTTTGCAATTTTCGCTATTGCAATTTTTTAACAAGCCTAAGAAAACGAAACCAAACTCGTAGACGTTGGCTTCGGAGTATTGGAATTTTTTTATTAGGTTTGAATATTTATAATTGTAAATGAATGTCAAATAAAATTTGTTTTCCTTTTGTGTTATATCTATTCATAAATGCTCGCTTATATACATTCGATACTGAATTTCATATAAATAAATCTGCAGTATACGCATTAAATGCAACGTAATGATGCCCCTTTTATCACAATATTTCTTCCAATTTAAAATAATTGATTCACATATTAGTAGAACGTTTATATATATTTTTTTCAGTAGTATGTTTATTTTTATGCAACTATATTATTGACGTTTCGTCAGGAAAAAGTGTTGTGGTAATAATAAGGAACATTTGAATTTTTTACGTATTGACAAAAGTTGGACTCTTAGTATTTGAAAGCAATTCTTTAACATCATTACTTAACTTGAAATAATGGCCGAAAAAAGACTTGGTTTTAATCAAAGAGAATTTATCCTAAAATATTACTAGGAGCTCAAAAATGTAGCTGAAATGCGTTTAGGAGAATTTTCTAAAAAGACTCTACCACGCCATTTTCTATAGCTAAGTATGGGGTGTTTTTTAGAGGTAGTATGTTTATTTTTTATGCAACTATATTATTGACGTTTCGTCAGGAAAAAGTGTTGTGGTAATAAAAAGGAACATTTGAATTTTTTACGTATTGACAAAAGTTGGACTCTTAGTATTTAAAAGCAATTCTTTAACATCATTACTTAACTTGAAATAATGGCCGAAAAAAGACTCGGTTTTAATCAAAGAGAATTTATCCTAAAATATTACTAGGAGCTCAAAAATGTAGCTGAAATGCGTTTAGGAGAATTTTCTAAAAAGTCTCTACCACGCCATTTTCTATAGCTAAGTATGGGGTGTTTTTTAGAGGTAGTATGTTTATTTTTTATGCAACTATATTATTGACGTTTCGTCAGGAAAAAGTGTTGCGGTAATAAAAAGGAACATTTGAATTTTTTACGTATTGACAAAAGTTGGACTCTTAGTATTTAAAAGCAATTCTTTAACATCATTACTTAACTTGAAATAATGGCCGAAAAAAGACTCGGTTTTAATCAAAGAGAATTTATCCTAAAATATTACTAGGAGCTCAAAAATGTAGCTGAAATGCGTTTAGGAGAATTTTCTAAAAAGTCTTTACCACGCCATTTTCTATAGCTAAGTAGGGGGTGTTTTTTAGAGGTAGTATGTTTATTTTTTATGCAACTATATTATTGACGTTTCGTCAGGAAAAAGTGTTGTGGTAATAAAAAGGAACATTTGAATTTTTTACGTATTGACAAAAGTTGGACTCTTAGTATTTAAAAGCAATTCTTTAACATCATTACTTAACTTGAAATAATGGCCGAAAAAAGACTCGGTTTTAATCAAAGAGAATTTATCCTAAAATATTACTAGGAGCTCAAAAATGTAGCTGAAATGCGTTTAGGAGAATTTTCTAAAAAGTCTCTACCGCGCCATTTTCTATAGCTAAGTATGGGGTGTTTTTTAGAGGTAGTATGTTTATTTTTTATGCAACTATATTATTGACGTTTCGTCAGGAAAAAGTGTTGTGGTAATAAAAAGGAACATTTGAATTTTTTACGTATTGACAAAAGTTGGACTCTTAGTATTTAAAAGCAATTCTTTAACATCATTACTTAACTTGAAATAATGGCCGAAAAAAGACTCGGTTTTAATCAAAGAGAATTTATCCTAAAATATTACTAGGAGCTCAAAAATGTAGCTGAAATGCGTTTAGGAGAATTTTCTAAAAAGTCTCTACCACGCCATTTTCTATAGCTAAGTATGGGGTGTTTTTTAGAGGTAGTATGTTTATTTTTTATGCAACTATATTATTGACGTTTCGTCAGGAAAAAGTGTTGTGGTAATAAAAAGGAACATTTGAATTTTTTACGTATTGACAAAAGTTGGACTCTTAGTATTTAAAAGCAATTCTTTAACATCATTACTTAACTTGAAATAAAGGCCGAAAAAAGACTCGGTTTTAATCAAAGAGAATTTATCCTAAAATATTACTAGGAGCTCAAAAATGTAGCTGAAATGCGTTTAGGAGAATTTTCTAAAAAGTCTCTACCACGCCATTTTCTATAGCTAAGTATGGGGGTGTTTTTTAGAGGTGTTGTTATGAAATTGGTAACACTGTTTCTAGTCACAGTCAGTTTGACAGCTGACAGTTGACTTGTCCTCAGTATGTTTTGCCATTAAAACATGAATAGGCTACGCTAGAACAACGCTTGCAAATTGTGTAAAACAGCATCAGTTTATTGCGGGAGATATTCGGTGAGCGTATAATTTCGCATAATAGACCAGTGAAATGGCCTCCAAGGTCACGCGATCTCAAACCAATGGGTTATTTTCTGTGGGGATATGTGAAGTCGCTGGACTACGACGATAAACCACAGATATTTAACCACTTGGAAATAAACATTCGCTACATTATTGCTGATATACAACTCCAGCTGCTCGATAAAGAAGTTATAAATTGTACTTCGAGATTGCGCTTCATTCGAGCAGGCCGCGGTGCCCAAATGCCCGAAATCATTTTTAAACACTAATGGCATAAAATTATTAAATTAATAAAACCAATATCCTGGTCATTAACATTATTTTTACGTGTTTTATTTCGTTTCTAATTTGTATATCTATAAAAATAACATCCTTTACTAGAGATTCGTTTGAAGCAATTGGAACTGTTCAAAATCAATGTTAGGGAAGTCAATGGTCATCAACAAAACTCGCAGAAATACTGGAAGAAACGAAAATTCAAGAAAATATGTCAAAAGCCAAGCGAATCGCGAAGCAGCGTATTAAAAATTAATGGTCCACTGCATTTTAAAAGTGTACATTGGAAGCGTGGCTTTCCAATATTAGTCCGTACTTCCGAAAAAGTATCCAGGCCGGAAAATGCAGATGTATACGCACTTATTGAAATACTCTGTAAAAAGGCACCAGCAACCACACGCGGTGAACTAATCGTTATATTAAATAGACTGCTACAGCATATTTTCTTAGCTTCATTTTATGTAAATGAAGAGTAAGCAATGGTGAAACCTAAAGATAATCACTTTGATACCAATAAATACCTCCTGACTTAATTGAAAACATGCAACTTAAATTGATTTATATTGTTTAAAGGAATAATTGTTTAAAGTCTGAAACAATGAAATTACTTAACGTGCAACCAATTTGCTTTATCTTAGGGACTATGCATGTATAACGTTATCAATATTTTGCTAATTTTAGACCCTCTCCCACCTTATAATATCATCCGTTATCATTCGTCGAACCCTACCCCCGACGGTTTTATCGTTATCAGTGTCTAAAATTTTTCTTAAATCTTTTTTTTTCCTTTTATACAATGTGACACGTGACATAAGCATATAATTATACATTAATTAGTCGCATACTTTACGGATTCAAGAAGACAATAAAATATCAATACATGAAATAAATTAATATCAAATACATCTAAAAATTTTAATTAGTATTTAAAAGTACTTACTAATAGCTTATTGTTACATAATGCATTCAAATGTAATATTGTCTTTTTGCACTTGCCCCCTGCCCGGATAAGTTAAAAGAAGAACTTATCAACAAAATAGTGAACACCATTCTTTGAATTCTTTACTAGATCACTTTCGCAAGTATCACGTCCTACATATTACGCTCCTGATTTCTCTAACAGCGAATTATATGTGCATAAAACACATGACAAGAAATGCCAAACGTTGAGGTATTCCAAATTTTGGAATGAAATGATTTTATAAAAATGTAACGACTTTAATAATAGCTTTGTATTTACATAAAAACGTATGAAAATAGTAATAATAAAAAAAGATAATTGGTTGTAAAGACTATATCGATGTAAAGAAAAAGTTACTGAAAAAAAAAAGTTTGGTTCGATCGAAAATGATATCGATATCAAAAAGCTAACTTCTCTCCCCCCCCCCCCCAGCGATATTTTACGATATCAAGTGCCAGACCCCCCTCCCCCCTAAAGTGATAACGTTATATTTGCACAGCCTCTTAAAGTCACAAGTCTGTGAAATTGAAAAATATCTTTTTTTAATGACCAGTTCCCAAAAAATATAATCGTAAGTAATGTCGAATCATAGATACATTAAATGCATTCGAACAACATAACTTCAAATACGAATTGAATATTTCCAAATGAACGAAAAAATACCCTTCTGGGAATCGAACCCAGAACGCTGGTTTACAGTGTCAATGCTCTGGGTTCGATTCCCGGTATGGTCATTTTCTTCGCTTGATGACTTTACCAATCACTTTGATTGTATTAAATTAATAGCACAACTTTAAATTTTATTAGTGTGCTTCACAAACTGCTCTGACTGATGTCAATTTCTGCGTTAAATAATTATACTCAATGGAGGTTGAATCATTGCAAATATTCTTACTGCATAAAAAGATCTCTACTTAAGATCTATCTCAGATAAAAGGGATATTTTTACGCAGTGAGAATATTTGGAATGATTCAGCCTCCATTGAGTTACCTAAAATTTGGAAAGAGATGCTCTGCAGAACAAGAATCAATAGTAGAAATTAATTCCCGTTCACATTATATCCGTTTTTATTTTATTTATTTTATGTCTGCACTTGTTTTTTGATTATACATGTTGTCTCTTGATTTTATTTATCAATTTTTTGTTTTTTAAAATTGCTTGCGAAAATATACTATATATCAGCAAGATCTTGAGATTGTCACCGTGACAGCGATGAAACATATGTCAATCTGAATAAAGATATTTATATGCTTGTTAAGAGTATTTTTTATCACTTTTTGTAATTACTATCTTAGTTTGAAAAATAAATTAATCAGTTTTCTATGAAAGCATTGTTTTTGCAAAAAGTCTTGAAAAAATTAATAAATAAAAAGTACATTTTGCTATTTATATATAGCAACGATAATATCTCTAATTCAGAAAAAAATATTATTAGGAAATAGTATAAATATATGTATTATAAATTGAGAACATAATATTACGAAATTTAGCCGCGCTCTGTTTGTTTTAAAGTGTGATAATTTAGGTAACAAAATCTCTTATGGCATGGATCGAATATTTAAAAGAAATTTTAAATACGTTAGAAGAAATATTAAAAGGAAAAGAAATTCTAAATACATTTTTTCTTCATAATATTTACTTAAAAAAATAATAAAAACATCCATAAAAAATAGTTCTTATTTCATGTTTATTGAATAAAAAGTTTGGGAAAACTGTTTAATATCATAAAATCAACCTGTTTTTCTAAAGAAGCAAAAAATGTCAAGGACTTGCAAAAAGCATTCAAAAAATGATAATTTTGCTATTTATAATTATCAACATTAAATGAGAATTCACTGTAAAGCTAAAGTTTTATATATAGGTTGATGTTTTTTTGCTTTGATTTCTATTTTTAAATGTTTTTTAAGGTTTTATAATACAGGGCATATTGAAAGGTGGTAAAGCCAACAAGTTAATACTGCGGAGAAAATTCTATTTTTAAATGTTTTTTAGAGCATTAAAATGTCTTTGAAAAAAGTAAAACTAACGACAGTATTGTGGACTTATTGCGTATTTGACCAACGTTTTTAAGGCGATTTTTATTGAATTGAAAGTGTAATTAAATTTAAAGTTGAAAAATAATCAAAACAACTAGCCATATTTTCGAATTTATTACGTCAACGAAAATCGTTTTTTCAAAGAAATGCCCTGCCGTTAATTCAACTGTTTAAAACAAAACTGTACCATTTTGGTTATTTTATTAACTTTTTTGCCTGTAGAATATGTCACACCGGCCAAAAAACCACCTTTTCCTGAACACGCATTCGCTGAGTTTTTTTAAATACAAAAATGATCTACATTTTTGGAACAATCATAAAATTAAAAAAGGAAAAAAGAAAATTTGTGTGTGGAAATTTGCTTCCAAAAAATTGCACAGCGCCGTAAAAATCATTGAACTTAACGAGGATGTTTTTGGTGAAGGTTATTATTAAATTTTAAGAAAAAGGTGCCAAAAATGGAAAAAAAAAGCCTTTTTAATTTTGTTCGTCATTTTTATCAAAATGTTAGAGTATTAAAAAAAATTAAACGAAATAACCACTATATTCCATATTTTCCCATGCATGGTAAATGTTAATGGATTACGGTAATTTTTGCTCAAATTATAGAAAAATAAATCAAATGACATAATTATAAATATAATAAACTAATAGAACACTATTATTATTTATATCAACTGTCATGAATTCTATGTCCCTCAGATTCCTTTGAATTTCACAAATCCTTTACAAATTATAAATTACAAAAATCCGACAAATGGCGCGAAACTGCCGAACTTTTCGCGGGAAAGTATCGACATCTATTCGGAAAATGGTAAATTACATATTATCCATTGGACGAACTGAGTTCGGTCTTCACGGTTTTGAAACACCGATTTTTCTGGCGCCCGAACTGAGGTTGGACAGTTCAAAATTGGCGCTTTTGCGTTGATTGAACTAAGTTCTGGCGTCACAGACAAGCATGTTAGAAACAATGAACACTTTAGTCCGTTAAGACAGGAAGATTTTTGGTAGAAATGAAACGTTTTGGAGGTTTCTCTTAATTAATAGGATCATATCTGATTTTTTTAAATATAATTTAAATAATACAGGATTTTAGATTATGGCAAGGGAGGATCCAAGCGATTCTCTGTGCGCAGGCTCGATTTTAAAGCACACAAAAAGAGGAAAATATCATTTCTTGTTCTTTAGGATCACTTACACAATTGTGTAGGTCAGGTCTTAAAGGATGTGACATAATTATGGTACTTTATGCGCTGAACTTTTGAAAAAATCCGATAAACTTCGAATACAGGCTAGAGAAGAGAACTTAAATACATGAAAATTCAACCATTTTAGAACAAAAATTCCTCAAATATCGCTAAATGATAAGCTTAATAAAGAAAAGATAATACGTTATTCCTTTTTAATAGTTTTATGTATGTTAATTGTAAAATAGTAAACTTTGCAATTAGTTAACCTAAAATAAACATTTTCAAAAGTTGTTTTTGAAACACTGTTTTTGAACATGTATAGGTCATTTTTGCACGGAATTACTAGACCGACCACGCTTTTTTCTAATGAAAAACTCTACATTTGGTTAGACCTTTCACAAGTAATATGTATCTAATTTTTATACTTCACTAAACTTAAAACTAAACCTGGAACAGATGCCCTTTGCCGCCATCTTGGATTTTTTCATGGCATAAAACCCCCTTTTCCGCCAAGTAGTGAATGTTGCCATGCAGCAATTTATGCGCTTGTTAGGTTTAACGAAAAGAAAATGTAAAACATAGCCATCGAAAAATCGCCAACAAATCTCAAAACATCCAAGATGGCGGCCGTGGGAATATACCGCATCTAAGCCCTAAATCTTTTTTTTTTCAAATACATGCCCTTTTCTCAATTATAAACTTTTTTAACTAAATACTAGTATAACCTTCAGAGAATATAACCAAAAATTCAGGTTCAAATGACAAAACTTTGAGAAGCCCATGTCAGCCCATTTGGTGACGAACGGCATGCACTTGTCTGATCAAAACACTGAATTTTTCAAATATTTCTTATCGAATAAATTTATGAGTTTTGTTTAATTTTCTATAAAAATATAGCAAAAACTCCCTGAGTAGATATCTGTATCATACTTCAAAATATGATTTCACCCAAAACACCCTTTTTTAGCTTAGAAATAGTAACCAAACCTCCCGCAATTAATTATTCAATCTTACACAGTTTGATGAAGCTTAAAATTAAACAATATCGTTAGTCTTTTAAATGCATTATTGACATTAAGTATTGACATTACTTAGCGCATTTAGCAGTCACTTATACTTTCAAAAAACAAATCGAATAATTACAATGCATATGAGAATAAATAAATTTCTTCTCCATATGTTTATTGCATTTAATTTCGGAGGTATGGAGATATAGTATACATAGTTTGGCTAATTTCACCATTCAGTGAGACTATCAAAGGATTTAATCATTTCAGAGTTCAGCATAATAATTTTCCACATGAGTAATTAACAGTGATTCCGGAGTCGATTAATAACGTGCTTCATCTGTTAGGATTACATATGCAAATTTGCTGTCATAGCACAGAATTATGAGTTCATAGAAGTCCCATTGGTCATCTACGAACCTAATACCTATGATTCACCGAAAATGAATGTAGTAAAGAAAAGATCAAAACATTAAAAGTACAAGTTTAATAAGGACGTACGACATATTTCTAAATATCCTATCTATATATTTTGTTTCATTTATTTCCATTTTTTTAGTTAAACGTTTGTAAAAATACTTTTATTGTTAAATATGTTTTAAATAAGTTTATTAGAAAGGAAAAAGCAAGTTTATTGCTGTTTCATTGAAAGTTTCAAAGTCGACATAATATTAAAAAACATTCAAATACAGAAGTATTTAGGAAATAGACAAATCGGTTTAATCAGGTCTGTATGATTATCTGACAACATATATTTTCAGGATCTTTAGTACTATTATTGGGATGAAATAGCGACACTATTTAATGACAGAAATTTACGGCTAAATAAGGCAAACAGTGTTATTCGAAAAAAATTTTTAAATTTTAAACTTTGTGAATCTTGTTTTGTGCACATACGTCGTAAATGAAACCGAAAATTGTTTTGCCTTTTATTTGTAAATATCCAAAATATTATAAAATTACTTATACACTATTCCTCTTCAAAACATTTATTGTTCAGCAGAAAACTTACATAAATATTTATTACTAAATTTTAGAATTTTTTTTAATTTGAAATCGTATAAATATGTAGGATATCGATACGTTATTGGGTACAGATATCACAGATACACATGGTTACATATTTGGCGCCACATGTCGATTTTATGTCTCTGTAACCCGGCGATTTTGGAGAGATTTTACTTCCCATGGCAACCCTCTAGAATAGAATACGAATGTTTTACATTAAATTAAATTAATTGCATTAAATTAAGTAATTTGTGTGTGTTTATGATAGAAACTGTGTGTTTTATATTAAAATTGTTTCTTGTTTTATAATAAAATTGCGTGTGTTTTATATAATAAATTGTTTCATAATAAAATAAAACTCACTTGCTGTTAAAATAAAACTCACTTGGAAGCTAAGCCTAACGAGTACACAAAACTGGGGTTTTCTCGCCAAAATGGTTAAAAAAAAATTCTCACCAATCCCGGTGCGTCTGAGACATCTGTTACAGTTATTGCCAGTGTTTCCTTACCTCATTGTATTAGATTTAATAACATGTTTTTAACGATTAATAAACGACATAGCGATTTTAATCACATACTAATTAACATTAAAAGTCTTTAAAATTTATCAAAAGATTAATGAATTATGAGCAAAACTTAGATAGATGGATATACCGAATTTCATAAATAACTTTTTGATAAATTTGATAAAATATTAATATTAATTATTATTTGATTTTATCACATAACTGTTAATACAGCCGAACCCCGCTATAGTGAACCCGGGATATAGTGAATACTCGGATATAGTGAACATTTTTAGTGGTCCCGTCCGAACTCCTATCTCACTAATGTTATTTTATACGCTTATAGTGGACAGCTGAGAATTTGGTAGTTCGTTTACAGTGGACACAAATTTTATTTCGCCAGATTTTTTTTTTCAGTTCTCCAACTTTAAACTTGCACTAATTGCGACTACAAATTATGGCATTCCTTTACATTGTGTCAAATTTCACTCGTTCACGCTCATCACCTTAAACTAGGTCGAACAAGTTGTTAACCAGCACACGCCTCTTCCACTCCCCGTTCTAGAAACTAACCTCTCTTCTTCTTCCCTCCCTAATTCTAGGTATAAACGTCTGGACTTCACATGGAACGCCCTGGACGTCTCGCACGTCTGGACTTCCTTCTCCAGCCCTCGGTTTAATCGGAACAGTCCAAGAATTTTTCCCGTTTCACAGTGACATTCTTCATTATTTTTATGATAGATTTGAGATAAAGGAAACTTCTTATAAGAGCAGCCAAAATTTCGTGAAAATGGCGAATTCTGTAAAAAAGGAAAGCATTTTCGATTGAGGATAAGATTAAAATCATTAAACGTATTGAAAATGGAACCAGTGAATCGGCACTGTCTAAGGAATTTTCCTTGTCAAAATCTGGAAAAATCGCAGTGCGACTCTTGCTGCACACGAAAAAAATTTGGATTCTTCGTGAAACTAAGTGGGGCTAAAAGGGAAAACGTGAAAAAAGCTTTGTTAATATGGCGCAACATTCAGTGCGATAGAAATATTCCTGTGACCGGATCCATACGTCAAATTACAGCGAATGAGTTTTTCGAAAGATTCGGAGAAAACGGTTTTGTGTGTCCTGACGGATGACCGGATAGGTTAAAAAACGGAACAATATTGCTTCTGGAAAGATTGTTGGTGAAGCAGCAAGTGTTTGTGCATCGGATGTGAAAAAGTGGAATTCTCAAATGTGTGCGGATGCAATCCACCCACATTGGAGCTGGCGTTGTTTTACAAACTTGCTCTTGATCAGACATTAAAATTTAAAGGAGAAAAATGCACTAACGGGAATCTCTCGAAAGTGAGAATAACTGTTCTTGTATATGGAAATATGAACGGTTCAGAAAAGCAAAAATCAAGTGTCGTATATAAATTCCAAAAGCCGAGGTGTTTTAAAAATGTTAAAAATTGCCCGTCAACTACAAAAACAATCAAAAATCCTGGATGACTTCCAATTTTTTTGAAGTAGAACTTCGACAATGGGACAATGATTTACTGAAACGAAAACGTAAACTTGTTCTCCTTGTCGACAATTGCGCAGCTCATGCACACTTAGAAACTCTGAAGTGCATTAAGCTTTTTTCCCCTTCAAATACGATTTCTGTGCTGCAGCCCATAGGTCAGGGCGTTGTTCGCAGCCTGAAGTCCCACTATAGGAAACAGCTAGTGGTGCGTGTTTTATAGAGCTACGCGGAATACAATATCTCTCTTTTAGGAGCAATCCTTTTGTTCGTAAAGTCATGGAGACAGGTGACATGAGCAACAATCCGCAACTGTTTCCGAAGCGCAGGTCTCTCGAAGGATGTGTTGTTGTATTGTTGGAAGGAAAAGATGCCAACGTAGAGGACGAAGAGGACGAAGAAAACGTACCAATAGCTCTATGGCTGGAAAAGATTTATGGATATTTTTTAAAGGGACGTTAATGAGCTCTTCGAATCTTGCGATGATGAAGTGCACACGTCTGGTACCTCTACAGATGATGGCATTTTATCTAAAGTTAAGCAAAAGAACGATGCTGAAGAAGACTTAGAAGTCGTTGCTGAAAAAAAACTTGAAATTTCGATTCCTTCTACCTCGGAAGTGAAATCATTAGCGAATATCCTGAACATTCTTTTTTCAGTAGAAAGTGTGGACCAGTAATATTGGAGTCTTTACTATATAAAAGAAAGTTGATTATTATTGAATTGATAAATAAGAAAATTGATGAACTTTACATAAAATTGAATTGCATTCAATCAGAAATCACCAATTTCTTCCATAGAATGCAAAATAAAATCAAGTTTTTGTAAACAACTATTTTTCTTTTTAATATTTTATTTATTATCTATTTTATTAATTAATAAATTGTAAGCAAATTACGTATTATTGAAATCACTATTTTGAGAGTACTATATCATATGCTGAAAATTATTTTTTTTAAGAATTCAGATATAGTGAACCATCGGTTATAGTGGACTTATTGCTGGGTGCACAAACCGTTCACTATAGCGGAGTTCGACTGTATTAAAATTTTATAAAACTTTAAAAATATTATTATGCATTATGAGCAAAAGTTAGATACATAGATATACGACGACTGTTCAATGAAGAATGATCATAATTTATTTATTAGCATGCTTTATTGCGATCAAATTTACTTTTATGTTCCATTGTTAGCTTAATGTGTAATGAATACGTAGTATTTGTTTTAATAGTACGTCAGCAGCACACAACAAAACGTAAACAACACGTTTTCGGATGTGTCTAAAAGAAAATTTTGATCAAAAAGCTGATTTTCTGAATGCATCACGTGACCGTAAAACGAACCAATGGCCACTTCTATTCTTACATCTGCCAAAAGATCGCACTGTGCTTAAAAACAGCTGCTGCTCTGAATTTTAATTTGCTGAATAAGATGTAAAGGCCAGTGACTATGACGTCATATTGACAAAATCGTGCTAAAATATTTCAGTTATATATAGACTCTAAAGCTCATGACGTCATTGGCAGTTCCTAACAAACCTTTCTGTGCATTTCCTGTTTTTTTTCTGCGCGAAGGCTAATACTCAGCGAAATATTACTGTCCGGACACATTACAGCTACGATGGATATTAACGCCATGTCTTACTAAAAAAAAAGCCTAATAGAAACCTTTCGTCAAGCATAACTCAAAAACTATTTGTCGAATTTCGTTTCTGATTGCACCAGAAGGTACCTATGAGGGCCACCTACTGAATGCACCTACTATGAAAAATAAGTTCCAAACCGTTTTAAAATTATATTAAAAAAACTGATAAAAAAGCACAATTTATCGCATACGTCACAGAAATTTGGTGTGCGTCACTTTCACCGGTTGATGTTTTCGTAGACAAGTGGTTTGAACACATGGAGCAAATAATAATAATAATAAAAAAAAATACGAACGCATTAATATTGAATAGATCAGTTTCAACCACGTGATCACAAACCTTGCAACAACCCGTGGCAACCAGTTTTGGTGGGCAAACAAATAATAATACAGTACTCCGTACCACGTTTTTAGCCTGTTGTATAAAATCTGGCCTGTTGTATGGCATACAATTGTGGATGATTAAAACAAAAGACATGAGTGTTTATTGCTCCGGGAGGTTATCTTTCTGTGAATGTCTGTCTGTCTATCATACAGCATGCAATTTTCTTTTAAAGGATGATATTAATATGCAGTAAAACCTCCATAACGGACACACCCGATTAGTGGACACCTCTATTTAGGGGGCATTTTTTCGATTACCAACCCTTAAATAACTGTACTTTTTTACTCTCAGTAGCGGACACCTCCAAATAGGGGACAAATTCTGACCTCCCGAGGTGTTCGCTATTTAGAGGTTTTACTGGTAAAACCTCCATAACGGACACACTCGATTAGCGGATACCTCTATTTAGCGGATATTTTTTTCAATTACCAACACTTAAATAACTGTACATGTTTTACTCTCAGTAGCGGACATCTCCAAATAGAGGACAAATTCTGCATTCTCGATGTGTCCGCTATTCAGAGGTTTTACTGTATATATTATTGATAGTTATTTTACAAGGCCGCACAAAAGAATAAGAATATATGAAACAAATATAAACTAAATTCGGGATTGGTAGATCGCTGATCGTAATGTAATTTTAAGATGTTGTTACAGTCATCCGCAGGATATTTTTAGAGTTTCGTTCATCTAACGAAACCCTACCTGTCTCACTCCTTTGTCTGTCTGTCCTGTCTGTCCGTCTGTCCCAGAGCCCGTTCTCAGAAACTATATATGTCGGAGACTTGAAAATTTGCATACTTATATCTGAACATCACACATCAAACAGCAAATAATAAAATTTTGAAAAAGTCTGATATCGGATATCGGTTAGATCCCTTCTGGGCTCTAACTTGTATATTTTAAGCAATTTTTCTGGCTCAGCCCCTAATTAAGTTGGAGACATGAAATTTTGTATAATTACAGCTGAACACCTAACATCAAACGACAAATAATAAAATTTTGAAAAAGTCTAATATTTAACCTCTAATATTTTGTCTCGCGCAATTTTTACATTTAAACTGTTTTGTAACATTATTTTTTGTTCATTTTGCAATACGTGTAATGTGACGTAATTTCTTCTATTTAAGACTTCTAACGCATGTTAATGAATTTATTTTACAATATCCTTTCTCTTTTAAAATTCACATGTAAATACAGTTTTTATGGCGTAATTTCCAATAAGTGCCTGCTTTCTATACCTAATTATTCGATTCTAATTTGAATATTTTTTTCTGTTTATAATTGTAACGTGTAAATAATTTTTTTTCTTTGAAGCAAACATTATTGTTTGCGCTGTTTATACAGTTGGCAACAGTTTAAATTAATACCGTTTTCTAAAATATGTAAAAAATATCTGTCAAAATGCTGAATATTTGAATTTAAAGTAGAAATAAAACCTAAAAAATGAGTCAAATTAAAAAAATAATGGAATCTGCACACCGCTACCTTCTATTGAATAAAATGATCTAAAAATGATTAAATTCCCATGTATAGTTTTTGCTCCTATAAAACTTTTTTAATGGAACGATTTTGTCCAAATTTAGCATTAAATATCTCTTTAAATAATTGTTCGATTTGAAAACTGTATGCTTCAGCGTGTTGATCAAACATTTTTCTATAATACCATCGATTTTCATATTTTTGTATGCAATAGTTTTCTTAATATTAACGAAGAAAGACCTCCGGTCACAAAAAATTCAAAACCGGCGGCGCAGGAGGTGACAGCGTTATTTACTTTTTTTAGAATAGAGAGATATATAAAAATGAAAACTTTTCTATCTGTCTGTTTGTAATTCAATAAAAATCCACAATTTGGAAGCCAAAATTGTGAAAAGATACGTACATGTGTATTAAAACATGGCCAAGGCAACTAAAGTAATCTGTAATCGAAATAATTTATAGTTAATTTTTAATTAATAAAAAACCGCAATTTAACTGCAATTTAAATATTTTTCGTTATAGCAGTTGCCTACAATTAAAATACACAATAAAATTATTACTACAACCATTAATTTTCTACAGCAAGATTTCCACGTGAAAAATGAAAATTAAATAAATAGTTCGCCGAATTTTGAAAAAAGGTGAATATTACATCATAACATTTCTATTGCAAGATATTCACGTGAAAAATGAAAATGAAATAAATAGTTTGACGAATTTAAATGAAAGTGAATATAACTTCATAACTTTTCCATTTCAAGGTTTCCACGTGAAAGAGGAAAATATTACGTCATATTGGAAATATAAAGGACGTTGTGGATATAGTATAACGTCATATGAGTGTGAAACATGTATTGAAGCATGATAAAAACTCGATTAGGGAAATACTGGCGTATGTTAACATTGTTGCTCCAATTATAAATTGAAATAAGTTCATTTATAGTTGTATTCTTTTGCGTCTGTTATATACATTTATACATTTTTATATAGCGTTTTTATATGATTCATTCATACAACATTTAGACTGCTTTTTTTAATGTTTGTTTTGTGTTGTATGTTAAATTTTGAAATTGATTTTTCAGAAAAAACATGCTTCAAATTCTGAACAATGCCGGGGCTTTAGTTTGTAACAGATAAATGGCTTTTGTATCTGTACATCTAATGCTAATATTATAAAGCGTTATAGTATTATAAAGTGTATGATATTATTAATGCTTGTACGTTTGTGAGGTGTTATCTCTAAAACTACATAGCCAACTTAAAAAAATGTTGGTGGCCGTCTCTGCTCCGAAAAAAAGACTGTATTTTATGTCAGTGCAAGAACCTACATCGCTGCAGGAGCAAAAAAGTTCTAAAATTGCGATTTCTAAGATATTGATTGGGTTAGAAATTTTAAATTTGGTGCGGTAGTTACTTTTACGATGTAAATACTCGTAATGAACGCTCTCTAAAAGGTTCAATTTGACGGATAAACGTAAAAATTTCTAGAAAGGTTCTAAACTATGATTTATTTGGAATACTGAAATTTTTTGCTATACAGTTGGGGTTAGAAACTTTAACTTTGGCATGGTAGTAATTTATAAGATGTAAATGCTCGTTGTAGAACGAATTCTAAAAAATTGAAAGACTAAACAAAGCGGAAAAAGATCTAAAGATGATCTAAGTAACGAAGTACATGGAATTGTTAGGAATATAAACATGAAAATTGACATGGCTGTATTTATCATGACGTAAATCCTCGCAATAGAACAATTTCTAAAAATGTCGCTACATAAAATAGTGTAGAAACAAAAAACTTTCGAAAATTTTCTATTTCTGTGTTACTGCTGAGCCCAAAATCTTGAAATTTTGCTTCGGGTTAGTTTTAAAATATACCAATGTCTCTATTAATGGTTTCTAAAAAATTTAAAATTTAAAAAGATGAAATTAACGGAAAGCGATCTCAATTACCATTAATTTCGAATTATTTAGCAACTTTAAATATTTCATAATGCTGCATTTCTTCCGCAAAACAAGCAATTTAAATGCTACAAAACTGATAGATACCCACCTAGCATTAGATAAATTGTGTAAATATTGAATAAAGACCTGTATGAAACAGTGAGTAGGTTGCCCGAAAGTACCTGTTAATGTGTTCCCTCTCTAGGCTTTTCTCTCTCTCGCCAAGGCCACTAACAGAGGGAAGTGCCGTTTTAAATGTGATATGAATTTTTTATCTGTTTCATTTTTCTAGACATTTCATCATAAAGTCATATTCCCAATTATCATTAGTAGATTTTTTATATATTTACTTATTCTGGTGAAATTTCATAATCGGGTTCATATTGGCGTATGTTAGCTTGCATGATTTGCTGAATAAATATGCATTGATTCGTAAATTACTTCAAATGACACTTTGACAGCTCAAAAGTTATGCAGACGATATATTCAGATCTTGTGTCATACTTTATGTTGCAATCATTGCCGATTTCTTTTATTTAATACATGCTAAATGCAGTTCAACTTGTGCAGAATATTTTTGAAAACAAAACAATACAGCGTATGTAGTGGCCAGCATAAACTTATCATTTAAATCCGATCGAGCATATCTAAAACAGTCTCTAACAAAGCATTGCAGGCCACTGTTGATGTATTCGGTACTTTGATACTATATCAGATTTTGAGAAGAGAATTCCTTAACTGTTATCGAGAACCTCATTGCATCCGTGGAAAACAGATATTGTACAATATTAAATATTCCGGGGGAGCACACAACATATAAAGTATAGTCCATTCTTTTTAAACATCGTATATTTGTCATTGAAAGCTACTCAAATTGGTGCAGAGCTTCTGATTATGCTCTTCAAATCTTTTTATACAGTTAAAATTCCATTATAAGATAATTTAGTGTTTCATTTTCTATTTTCTATTTAATAAATTGCGTACTTTTAATTTTATATCCATGCATGGCTGTCTTGCAAGGTTTGATTTCCCCTTTTTTTTTAAACAGTCTATACGAATTTATATATAAGATTTTGAAATTCTACGATTCGAATTATTTGCATCATTTCAATTTATCGCAGTATATGTACAATTAAAGATAACATCTCACTTTCTGTGCTTCCATATGCTATTATTAAATCTATGTTCTCAGCAATATCGCTCAGACTAATCCCTCTGAGGGAAGTCCTAGTTTTTAGAAATATCCTATTTCGTGTATAGCAAGGATCTTTAAATAAATAGCAAGAGCCCAGTCTATGTATGTGCAGGAATAAGGATCGGGAATATGACGCCATCACTCACATATTTACAATAACATATTTTAATTCGTGGATGAAAACGTATCTTGTGTTTTCCGAATGATGTCATTATCTTCATCGGAAACATTTCGTTTTCTATATTGCTTACTATGGAAGATTATTCACTGTCATTTTATTTACAGAGATTACTTAATATTATTTCTGAATAAATTATCTATGTTCTGCTCTTACGCGATTAGAGCATAATTAAAGGGAATCGTTTGAATATGTTTACATTTTATGAAAACCATTAAATTTTTTCTTTTAAATATGACGCGAGTTTAAGTGGTGAAATCACTCTTTTGATTCGTGGAATATAATGAGGCAAATTAATTGTGTTACTGTTGTTGTTGCCAAACGGCAAGCTACAAATTCAGTCCTATTTTATCGCCACGCAAGAGGTCACATATAGGTGAGACTAGGGAGGGTTGACCAACTTTTAACAAAATGATTTTTTATTTTTTAAATATTGAAAGTAGAATAAAGTTTTATATATCATTTTATTCCTTATACAATCAGTAATCAAAATAAAATTGCTACATAAGTGTAATATATAATAAATCTGAAAAATGATTGATTTTAATCATGAAAAAGTAATGGGTCAAGGCTCCTCACATATGGGAGGGTTGACCCACTATATGGGAGGCTTAACCCACTATATGCGAGGCTTGACCCACTTTGTTTTATATTACACTATTTGTGAAGAGAAATAAAATCGGTTTAAAAAAAGCAAAATAACTTTATTCTACATGCTTTAATTATTATAAAAAAATATTTTTTTTAAATATGAGGCTTAAACAAACGTGTTAAGACGCAGTCGCAAATCATTGGAGAAAAATTTTGTTTTAAACAGGATTTTGTCGGAGCAGTTATAATTGTACAGCAGGGAAAATGAAATTTTAACATTTAAGGCAGTATTCTGTTAAAGACAGTTTCCGTTTTTATAGTGTTTCATGTTATTATGTCAGGATTTAGAAGCCCGCTTTTAGTATCTCCATGTTCTATTTTTTTTGACACTCGATCTGACAACACTTGTTGTCACATAGTTTGGCTTTATCTCACTGTATTCACCCTGGTGAAATTTTTTAACATACCTTCCTAAAGTTTTTCGATCGTTACTATGTTCTTTTGCAACCGTATGAGTACTTAACGTATCATTAGCATCTTTTAAACCTTTAATGGGTAAAGTACTGTCATTACTAAAACGTTGAAATAAATGACTGGTACCGAAATTTACGAAAAATTTATTTGGAAATAAGAAAAAGGTTATATTTCACATACATATTAAATGAAAAGATTTTAGGAAAATTCTGGTGCCACCGTGATGTTTCGGAATTAAAATTAAGTGGTTTTATAAAAATATCACTGCCCTCAAAGGGCTAAGACTGCTGCTTTCCTCCTTTCTAGTCCTTTTTAGTCTTTCCCACTGTTTCTATTTACCTATTGTAAGCAATATATGAATGGAAAAATGTTCCTATAAACTTTCCCATTTTCTAGCAATTTTTCACATTTTTTTATAGACAGTTTTAAATATTTTCTTTTCCATCACACCATTTTACTGAAGCTTTACAGAATAAATTTATATTCTTTTATGTATATAGCATTAACTTTTCATTATGCACAGTGTATAATAAAAATATTTCCAAAACCACTTAATTAAGGGAGCCTTGAATATCTGGTCAACCCTCCCTCACATTGACTGGGTCAAGCCTCCCTACATGGACCTTTTCTAAAGAATACCACATTGTTATATTAAAACTAACTTACTGTACAGTCTTTATGCCTGGAATGAAAGCTCGATATTTCTGCAGTACTTTAAACCTACTTACTAAAATTTCTATGATATATTTTATCTGAAAAAAACTTACAAAATATTTCTAAAAAACACAACTTTTTGGTTGAAAACGCCTCGCAATTGATTTTTTCCACACCTATTTTGATTATCTCTATGAAACGAAGACTGTTGTTTGAGCATTCCAGTAGCTTTGGTTGACACCTATTGATAAAACTCTGAAATTCTTTTAAATATGAAAATTGATGGGTGGGTCAAGCCTCCCGTATGGTCAACCGTTCCTATTCTCCCCTATATATATAATGCCAGTGTAATGTATTGATACTCAATTTATTAATTTTTATTGTAAAAAAGGGATGATGAATTGTAATATATATATTAAAATTTAATGCAATAAAAGTAAATGTAAGGCTTCTATAAGTTTTATTTCCAATTAATAACAAAATATTGAAACATGATATTGGATTGGTTGGTTGATTTTGTGACGGCCGATTATCTACACTAGGGATATAGGCCCGAGGGGGAGTGCCCTTCGTGGGGGTCTTTCTAAGGGAACCTAACCCGTATTAACGCATGGAAATCCATGGTTCGAAGAAAACCACGAAAACTCCGAACGATTAGGCCGACGAGCGCGATTGGGATCGAACCCAGCACTTCCCGTCTACCAGTTTCGAGAGCAGAACCTCTCAGCCACTGTTGGGGCTACATGATATTGGAAGTGAGGTCTATAGTGTTTCATGTCACCTTCAGGCTCCTCTATTAACTCCCCTATTAGCCAATAGATCTTATCCACTCACCACTTATGTTAAATTCTTTACATCTATTTGGCAGTGTTAAACAAGAAAGGAAACTAAGAATTTCCCAAAGTAAAAAATATTGAAATTTTTTACACACCGCTAGTGCGATATTTGGCGCTGTTTTTTCTTTTGGGAGGAATCATTTCTGTCCCGTTTTGTTTAACCATACTAAAAAATTTGGCTCCATTCTGGCGTTTAAGTCTCGCTGCAGAATACGCTGAATTCTATCAGCTTGATCATGCCAACACTGAGGTGGCCATCTTTGATGATGCCATGGAGCGTGACCTGATTGCGAGAATGGAGTAACATTTTTAAGAGTGAATAAATAAGACGGGAGACAAATGAATAAATAAGACGGGATGAAATACCGCCAGATCTAACTTAGATGGAAGTTTTGGAACTATTTTTTTTTCGGTGGGTGGGATCCCGTTTTATTTAATCATCCTAGAAAATTTGGCTCCTTTCTTCCAATTTAAACGCACGGCAGAAAATGAGTACTGGCATTTCAATAATGGCCACCTTATATATTAAAATATTAATTGAACTTTTCCATATATAAAATTGTATCATTTTATTTAACCGGGAGAACTCGCTAGTGAGAATGCCCAATTGCTTTTCTTTTACTTTACATTCATATAATATCAACTTTTTTTGGTTGGCTTAGTACTTTTATTCACAAAATAGGTAAAATAATTGTAAAACATTTTGAAATTTTAATTAAAATGAAAAATGATTTAAATAAGAGTCTTAAAAAAGTGCGACTGTGAGAGAAAATCTCATGCAGCGAGTTCTTCCGGGTTAATAAATTTGAAACTAAAAAAGTCTATATATCTCCTAATTCAAAATTATTTTACTACAAATATAATTTTTCATTAAAAAAAAGTAATTTCAATATTCTTTAATGGAGAATGTTGATGTCTTTGTAGCTAAGTATTTTCGATATTTTCATATGTAGTACCGTTTTATTAACATAAAATTTAGAAATACAGCAATTAATTAGTAAAAAAAAATTATAACTTCGAAGTTAGTTAAGGGCAGTTGGAAGTCAAATTCTTGAAAAAAGTCAATTTTTAGAGTTTCGGTCATCTCACAAAATCATTATAGTCTCACTTCTCTGTCTGTCCGTCCGTCCGTCACAGCCCTCGTTTTCGGAAACTAATTAAGTTACAGACATTCTTTTATACAGAGCTGAATATCCCCTGTCATACCCAAAATCATAGCATTTTGAAAAAATTATCATACAAGGAAACCACTTTTGGTGTTGCTCGCACTAGCACTTTTGGTGTTCTCGCCAGATATCATTGAGATCTGGTACATTTTAAAGCCCTATATTATGAAGTTTGAGAATCGATAAAATTTTTCTGTTAAAATAATATTTCTTGGTTATACAACAGCATAACTTTCTGAAAATACCACTTATCGGTCTATTAACATTGATTTTTTTTTAAAGAAAAACATTTAAAAATATAAATTTGTTAATAATAAGTATAAAATATTGAAAAAAGTTTGAAAATTCCTTCAAAAACCCACGAATTTGATTTTGAAAAATTGCAACTTTATATTCATATTTTTGGCGGGGAAACAGTTGGCGTTTATTTTCAAAAGTAGAGCTTTCCGGAAACCCTAGCCAAATGTGGTAGCTGAATTTGTAATAGCTAGAAATTTCAATGTCCGACCTATTTCGCCACAGTAATTTTTCTAAATTTTGCAAAAATATTAAGTTACGTTATGATTACTTTTACCGAAGAACCATTTAACACAGCAGCATTTCATTTTAAACATTCGAAACTTTATTTCATTCGATTTCAAAAGAAAGTAGTTTGCTTATTTTGTATTTCACTAAAAAATAGTTTTCAATGATCTTTGAAGCTTTTATAGAATTATATTTATTACTTATATATTTATCGTCTGCATACAAAAAAAAAAAAAAAAATAAAAAACTAATATTTGTTTCTTATGCTATCAGTTATCTTAAAAAAAATCGCAATCTGATATAATTCTAGTAATATGTTCTGTACATTTTCTCTTTAGATAAAGCCCGCCATATTTGGCGACTTAACTCACTTTTGGCGTGAAATAAACAAATAAATATACAATAATAAAAAATTAAAAGTGTAAAAAAGTATATAAAATATTATTTTAACAGAGAAATTTTTTCGGTTCCCTAACGTTTATGTATAGGGCTACAAAACGCACCAGGTCTCGATGCTAGGTGCGAGCAACACCAAAAGTGCTTCCCTTGTGAGTTTAATGAAATAAATTAATGCAATGAAATCCCACCATTTTTGCGATTTCAAAACACAATGTTAATTTCGAATCTTTCCGTGAACTCGGTAGTCCTGTGGTAGTGTTTGTTATTTCTAACTGAAAGGTACCGGTTTCAAAGCATGTCGACGGAAGTTGAAATTTTCGATTTTTTACATTTAATTGTCCGATGGATTTAATTAAAAGTAATTTCTTATTTTTTTAGTCATATAACGGGTTTTCTGGAATTTGTGTTTTTTGAAAAGACATATTAATATATTAAACAAAACCCTCTGTGCGATCTGCGACCACACTTTCCCACTTGTTCTTGAACATTTTAAATCCATTATTTTCCTCCTTTCGAATGTTATATAACTTTTGTTTCTACGACAACAAAAAGTTTTTTTTTTTTTTTTTTTTGTAATTCAGTTTAGTTACATCATACATAAACATTACATACGTAAACTTTAAACTTTGCAATCTTATCAGAATATGCCACACATATCCCTGATCAATCAGAAGTAAAGTCTTTTTTTATAAAGATTTTTGCAAAATTTTCTTTGGAAAAATGCAAGTTTTTGTTATTTAAAAGTGACTTTTATTCCAGATTTTTTTACAAAATAACTATAGAAAATATGTTTATAAAGTTGAGTCCACTTTATTAGGAATTATTTATTTTATGTATATAAAAAGTTTTAAGTGAATATCTTTGGTAGTTTCTGAGAAAAGGTACATTAATTTAACATAGTAGGTATAGGACATCCAAGTCCCCTTAATGAAAAGCATACAATCCAGTCAATTAATAAAGAAAGATTCTTTATATTAAAAGTTCATTAAGAAGCAACCTTTATATAAACAATTTATTCTTTTGAAATCACCTTCTGGATTTCAATGAAAGGCAACTATAACTAACTTAATTATTCGGTGAATAGACTGATTTAGTATTTTGTAGATTATCTGTATTATTAACGTTCAAGGAAAGCTTAGTGCTTTAATCATACGCTTAAGAGAAGGATTAGTTTAAATCAGAGGCCTTATTAACATTACTTGTATTAATCATGCATGTATCTTACTTTCAGGATCATAAAAGAAGAGTTAAATTTAACGTGTGAATAAAGTATATATAACAATAAGCTGAATGGATTCAAGAAAAAAAAAAACTTTTAAAGGTTTAAGCATAGATTACGTATTTATACTGCAGTGATTTGCAAGATAAATCATACATAATAGACAGATAAACAGAATAGCTTAATTATTTATAAAATGTTTCATTAAAAACCTTTTATGTAATTATCAAATACTATATATTTTATTTATTAATCTTTCATCTAATGTCAACGCACATAGCTTTAAGAAGAAACAGAAGTATATTTATTAACATATTATTTATATGTGCAAGTTTCTTTAATTTTGTTTAAATAAAATTTTTAATTATTGATTTTTCCTTATTTTTTACAAAATGAATTTACTTATTATTTGAATTAATATATGCGCAGTGAGAAAAATATCTAAATTGTATCAAAATGTAATCTATTTATATGGCAATTAAATTATTATAACACTTTAATACCATTAAAATTGCTTTTAATATTACATTGGAGTTAGATACCCATAAGGCATGGTGACGTCACGGAGACGTCGTTGTGAAGTCACGCTGTGATTTTGTGATCGTCGGTGTGACGTCACGTGACGTCGATGTGACGTCATAGTGGCTAGAATGCGAAGTCGTTATGGCCGTTTTAGAGGTCGTTTGTGACGTCACATTGTGAACACTCTGTGAAGTCACGGTGTGACTAATTTGTGAAAAGTGTGTCATTTGTGACTATATTGGCATTAACTTTGTGACGAACCTGTGACGAATGCGACAATGCTTTGAAGTCACATTGTGACCAATTTGTGAAATATGTGTCATTTGTGACGAACTTGTCATAAACACTGTGATGATTTCAAATGAAAATCAAATTTCAAATTAATTGCTTAAAAGACGCAAAGGCCAACATAGTGAAAAAGATTCCATGCCGGGACTCGAACCCGGGCCAAAAGTATAGCGCACTGACATTCTCCCGACTAAACCACATGGAACGATACCCAGCCTGGAAAATTTCTCACTATTACATGTTGGCAAGACTACAAAAGCAGTGCAAAATGGGATATTTATCGTGAGCCACCGACATGGGGCAAACACGAAACTTAATTCAATCGAGCATCGATTGAATCTATATTAATACTTGGAAATTTTTCCAGAGAGAACCATTTTCCTTGAATACAATATTTCAAATGAAAATCAAATTTAAAATTACATACTTAAAAGGCAATTTTTATTTGAAATTTGATTTTCATTCGAAATATTGTATGCAAGTTGAAGGTTTCTCTCTGGAAAAATTTCCAAGTATTAATATAGTTTCAATAGAAGCTGGATTTAATTAAGTTTCGTGTTTGCCCCATGTCGGTGGCTCACGATGAATATCCCATCTTGTGCTGCTTTTGTACCCTTGCCAACATGTAATATTGAGAAATTTTCCAGGCTGGGTATCGTTCCATGTGGTTTAGTCGGGAGAATGTCAGTGCGCTATACTGATGGCCCGGGTTCGAGTCCCGGCATGGAATCTTTTTCACTATTTTGGCCTTTGCACCTTTTAAGCAATTAATTTGAAATTTGATTTTCATTTGAAATATTGTATGCAAGCCGAATGTTTCTCTCTGGAAAAATTTCCAAGTTTTAATACTGTGATGGTTCTTGTCATAAACACTGTGATGAATTTTAAAATGCACATTTTTAAAATAAAGTTTTGTTTGAAATATAAAATCTTATCTTTTTACCGTACTTTTTAGCAAAATATCGCAATTTTAGAGTCCCATTCATCTAAAATATTTTAAATTTTTCCACTTAAAAAACAATGCTTATCAACTGACATCTTTTTTTTTTATTAAGTTCTAAGCTTGATCTTGAGTTCAAGCTCGATATTAAGAATGTGTAAGATTTTAATGTGTTGTGATTAGTCATTGCTTTATTAAATACGACATGATAAGCCATATTTATTTAAATTTTTTATTCCCGTGTATATTGTATTTTGTGAATATGAGCTAAATAGATTTGGTATGTTTTATAGGAAAAGACAAAACAAGTAAGAAAATACAATACTGCGAAATAGAAAAAACAAGTAAGAAAAATCATGCGTTAAGCATAGGTTATAAAATACTTTCCAACGCTTCCTGAATGCTTTAACAAGACATCGTAATTTAGGGAAATAACGCAAATAAGATAACTAAGTAAACATTTTAGAAAATGCATAAAACATTTGAAAAACTGATTTCAGCAGTTACCGTCCATAGCCAAATATGTTTTCTAATTCTTTTGAACTGTCCTGTATTTAATCTGTAGGTTGATATATATACTATATAATGGGGAAATTTAGTTTAGCAAGAAAAAGCATAACAGGTTCATATTCTCTTTCAGCAATTTATACTAATATATGGAAACATACTTAAATACTTTTGTACAACCCTGTAGTTTACCTAGAACCTTTATTACATGCCACTATTTAGTTAAAATTTAATTCAAACTAAGACACTTTTAAAACTGCTGAAATCACATTTCCAGAAATTATGATTTACAGACGGCCATGTATCCAATTCTTTACGTGACCCTGTATATCATTTTATTTATATTCTACAAACATTTCTGAGCAAATTAAATGCAGTTCAGCGTAAAAAAGTACAACTCATTTAAAAACCACCTTTAAGCAATTTGCGCCCATACCCAGTAACCCTTTACGAGTACTTTTGTGTAGCCCTGTATATGAATTACAGCATTTATATACACCATATACTGTGCATAAATATAGTGAATCATAAAAGAGCATATTATAATTAAAAATGCATTTCCAGCAATCATCGCTAATGAACAGTACTTCGGATACAATATAGTATTGAAATATTTTGTGTGTCCCTGTAAATGCTATATACACTTCGTATTATACATGGAATAATTTATAGTATGTAAACCTCAGCGACGTATATCAATTTCGTTTTATATGAAATAGATTAACATAATTAAAGTACACCACAAACAATTCCTTCCACCCCTATATCATTATGTAATGGAATTCCTTTTTTAGCCCTGTAAATGAACAATAACTATTCTATGTATCGCATATTCAGCAGAATGCATATTTTAATGCACTTCATAAATGCATATCAATTTTATTCTCTTTGAAAGCGTATAAAATCATTAAAAATCATTTGAAACGATTTTTTCCCATAGGCCGTAATGTAACGGAATACTTTTGACTGTCCCTGTAAATGAATTAAACATGCTACAAACTTCATTAAAATAAGGAACATGCTATGGTAAACGTCAATATCTAAATGTTTCAGGGCAATCCGAGTTTATTTACGAGAGTTAAAGCGCGGACAGGCGGCTATACAGAAAAACGGACAGGCAAACCGAAGTTAAACACTGTTAATCTGTTAAAAAAAATATTCACTCCTATATTATGTAAATAAATATGAACTTAAATATATATATATATATATATACAAAAGTAGTTTAATCTATAAACTTCTTATTAGACATGAAAAACACTTTATTTCAATGTTTAAATATCATATTTTACTTTTTAGAGCCAATAATTACGTGTATCATAAACTTAGAAAATGATTTTATAATAGACGAAAATTTAATAACCGCTTCAGAATATCTATAATTAAATGTTAGATTAAAATCACAAACAAAAAAAATGCTTACATACAATTAAAAAAAAATAAATATACCAATTTGAAAAACACTAAAAATAATAATTAGTATTTATAATTGTACTAATAAACAACAATAAACTACAATAGATGAATTGAATGTATTATTAGATTTAACAATATCTCAAAAATCTTTGCATATGTTATAAGAAATTTCTATTATTTTATAATTTTGGCAAATGCTAAATCTCAGAACCACTGGTATGAAGATTTAAGATTTTAAATAATAATTTAAAATATTATTAGCACTAAAAGAAAAATCTTTCGAAAGTACTACTGTAATACGTAAAAATACATTTTCCCAATATAATGCTAATTTCTAATCTGAAATAGTTTCGTAATATCATAATAATCGAAAATCATATTTAACTCCAAAATAATAATGTCTATAACTACTGTAAGTGTTAGTAATCAAGAAACACGAAACAGTAAGAAGCCGAAAAAAATTCCAAATCATTGTCTCAACATATTCTCAATCTCAAGTAGCAGCAAATTAATCTTTAAATTTTTTACACTATGAATGCAGGCATGAATCAGTCTCTGCGCAGCTTTTTTTTTTCTTTTCTTTTTAAGCGATCGCAGATTAATATATTTTTCAACGCAGCATCGAATAGGAAAATGTTTCTGAAAACAATTGCAGATCAGTCCCTTACTAATATAACATAAAACTATTTAAATCATCATCATAATATACAAAACAGGGATAAAACATTTAAATTAAATAAGACTTACATTTACGCCTCATTTATAATATCTGTGTATTTGTAATATTTTAAAATGGCGGGCTTCTTTCTCTTATTTTATAAAAAAGTGTTGTAGACTTGGTGATGTTCTAAACAGAGTAAACTTCCGGCGTCTTTTCTTCTGTGCGCAGACGATTTTGATTTTCAGCAGATGTTCTTTTTTACCGTTATTTGTTTTTGAATACAAAAGATTTCGAACTTAAATGCGCAATAATTTTATGAGACTGTCTTTAATTAAAATTTTCTTTTTGAAGAATTTTCCAATGTATTTTATCTTTTCTTTTTATCGGTTCCAAACAATTCAAGTTACAATGGATTGTAAAGGTTCTTTTTTGTAAATAATAATAATAATAATAATAATAATAATAATAATAATAATAATAATTAGAGTTTATTAGATAAAAGATTGTTTAAATTTTTAAAATGAGTAAATATCAATTTAATGGTAATAATGAACCCCCACCTCCCTTTTTTTAAAGTAAAATTTGTTTCACACGTAATAAATACAAAATATCGCTCACCCGCAAGAAAAGTGACACATCTCGACGCATAAAAGCGTAAAACACATAAGAATGAAAACATAGGATGTGATTTGGAGGGTTGGATAATTTTACCTCACTACATAATCCACCCCTCTTCTTTGGTCACAAATGGACATATAGCGTAATAACGTGATTTTTCGTGTAACTAAACTTATGAAACTGTTTGTGTAGCAAGACGCACCTATGACAAACCTTTTAGTGGAATAAAACGCAAAATGAATTTTTGCGAGATGTGTCACTTTTCTTGCGGGTGAGCGATATGTTCTTAATAAATAACAAGTTGGAAATTGCTCGTCAAACGTGGCAAATGAGGTGCGTTCGTACTATAACTAGTTTAAAATTATTTTTTGCACCCCATATTGTACTGAATGTATAATTTTTTGCACTTCATAACGTGCATAGTCTGATACATCATTAAAATGCACTTCCAATAATTTTTTCGGAACACTTTTGACTGTCCCTGTAATTAAACTATACATCCGATTTTCCTAAAATTTGAAATAGCTCAACAAAATTTTGCAACAATTATATCTTTAAAATTTCAGACCATTCGGAAGGCTGTAATATCATTAAAATGCACTTGCAATAATTTTTCCCATTGGCCGTAATGTAAACAAAAACTTTTGGCTGTCCCTGTAATTAAACTATACATCCGATTTTCCTAAAATTTGAAATGGCTCGACAAAATTTTGCAACAATTATATCTTTAAAATTTCAGATCATTCGGAAGGCTCTAATATCATTAAAATCCACTTGCAATAATTTTTCCCATTGGCCGTAATGTAAAGAAAAACTTTTGACTGTCCCTGTAATTAAACTATACATCCGATTTTCATAAAATTTGAAATGGCTCGACAAAATTTTGCAACAATCACATATTTGAAATTTCAGACTATTCGGTTGGGTAGTTTTTGCTCTGTTACATGCGGACAGACGGACGGACGGACAGACGGACGGACAGACGGACAGACGGACGGACAGACGGACGGACAGACGGACGGACTGAACGACGACTATAGGTGCTACGTATTTATATAATTACGAACGCACCTAAAAAAGGATTATCGAGGATAAAATAAAAGAATTCTTTGTCAATCTGTCATTCTTTTCATATTAATTTTCTGTAAAATAAAACAATTTGTAAAATAACTTTTTTTTAAAGTCATATCTCTAAAATACAAATTTGAAATACGAATAATTAATTATTATCATGGGTTTTGGATAAATTTTGTATATTTCTTTTATTTTCGGAAAATATTAATTTATTTAAAAAGTCTGAAATCAGTAGAATTTTTTTCAAAAATAGTTACTTAAAATAGTTAAATATTTGTCAGGAGAAAAAAACTCTCTCAAGAAAAAAATTCCGACTAAACTCTGAAGACTCTTTTTACGTGCTCATTAAAAGCTGAAGATTTAACTGTAATAGAAAATTTTTAGTTTGAAACCACAAAAGTGTTTCGAATACCACTGGTTGGCAAAAAAAAAAATATTTTCGTCTCTGCAAACTAAATATAAAGTGTACAGATTTAATACTCCTAATTCTAAATATGTTATCCAAATTGCTTTAATGCTTGTATCGTGCACTTTATATATTATGTCCCCCCCCCCCCTTCGTGACAGAATTTACCATTTGCTATCCACTAATATATTTTCATTCCTTATGCCGCTGTAACTCGGGACTGTTTAAAATATTGTTTAAAACATTTCTCTTCATTTTCAAAGATTTTAAAAGTTCATATTTTTTTCACACTGTGACTTACAATATGGTGGTTTTTTTTGTCACATATGTGACGTGATGTACGTTACATGCAATGACATAACAATGACGTCTCAATTTTTTTTTAATTGATAGAAAAATATAATTTTACCGTAAATAACATGTTTTGAAGAATTTTTGTAATTTTTTAATGTTTTCTAAGAAGTTCACATCTCAGTCACAATGTGACATCACTGAGTGGTGGCATTTTGGTCACAGATGTCACGTGACCACAGTGACTTACAGTGACGTCACAACGACGTCACAGTGACCATGCATGCTATGAGGGTAGCATCTATTTTAATTTTTAATCTTCGTTTTCTTTAAATATTTATTATAATAAGTTGTTGATAAATTTGTAAATTCTGAGCATTTAAATTTCAAGATCTAACTTTTGAAAATTTTGGCTTTTGATTTTGTTATGGGAAATAATGTTTGTTTTTCTTCTAGAGCATTTATTTTAATTTTTTTTTATCTAAAACAAATTATATTATTTTAAATATGGAATTTGACAAAACATTTTCTCATATTTTAAATAATAATAAATGTAGTATATAGGAAGGAAAATATACTTCAGAGTGCTATTGCAATTATGGTTTTTAAAATGATTTTCAAGCGTGCTGTCAATTTTAACTAATCGCACGATATTCTACGCTACAAAATGTACATATTACATTTTTATTTCATAGTTTCCAATGGAAATATATATAAAGAGAGAATGTCTAAATGCAGAAACTTTGTATGAAAAAGATGCTTGAGCATTATGAGGGATAATGGATTGACTGAAAACCCATAGCCAGTTAATCCATTATCCCTCATAATGCTCAAGCACCTTTTTCATACAAAGTTTCTGAATTTAGACATTCTATTCATAGAGCTTTCACTGTTTGTACCCCCGAGCAGTTAAATAATGAAATAAATAAAATATATGATATTGCAAGAAACAATGGATACAAAGAAAGCACCATAGAAAAATTAATTAAGAGCTTGAAGAATAAAAAGGAAAGAAATTTCTCTCCACAAAATTCCATGTTATCCACTCTACAATATTTTCCTGGTTTCTTCGAACGTTTGAAATATAAACTCAATAAATTCAATATCTACCTAATCGCAAAACCTTCCATGAAATTAAAAAATATAGTATGCAAAAAATAGATCCAATAGAGTCAAACCAGTTATCAGGAGTATACAAAATATCTTTCACCAATGAAGAAGGAACAAAGCAGTTTTACATAGGTATGACAAGTAGAAAACTTAAAACTAGAATCAAAGAACATATAGCAGACATCAAATACAACAGAAGAACCACAGCTTTGGTCAGATTATGCAGCAAAGAACCTTTACAGATCGATTTTAAAAATAGCAACTTAATTTATACATCAAGATTTTATTTACCACCCATAATCCGAGAATCAATAGAGATATTTTTACGCAACGAGAATATTTGCAATGATTCTGTGTCCCTTGATTTACCTAAAATTTGGAAAGAGATGCTTTTTTAATAGTGATGGGCGATTCTCGAGAATTTGACAATCGAGAAAAATCGTCATCGTAAAAAATCACAATCGATACAGCCATCGATTAATTCATAGAATCTACAATCGAGATGTTTTACAATCGATTATAACGAGAAAAGCTAAAAACAGTTACTGGAAAACTTAGCTATTATTCTGGCCGACAATTTCATAGTAGTGATAGGGCTTAGTGATGGGCGATTTTCGAAAATTTACCAATCGAAAAAAATCGTTATCGTAAAATACACAATCGATACAGTCATCGATTACTTTCGAGAATCTACAAAGGAGATGTTCTAGAATCGATTATTAAAATCATTGTTTTTACATATATATAAGGCAGATTTTATTAAATATAGGGTAACTGAAAACACATGGAATAAAAAAAACAACAAACCAAAGGGAAACTATAAAGGAGCCATAAGACTGGAAAAGTCTTGTAAGGGTGCCCCCTGGTTGAAAAAAGCTGAAAAAACGCGAGTAGCTATGAAGCGGTAAGGGGAGTTTAAGTATCAAAAATTAGAATTTTTCGGCAATTAGTACCAAAATGGCCAAAGAAATAAGAATCAAAAGCAACCCCTAGTGTGGCAAAAATATGAACTAAAGGATGATAAAAGGGATCAAAATTTTTTATTGATTTTTCTACGTCATTTGAGATTGGATCTTTAATTTCCCCATTTTTATAAAGTCTTCGACTGGAATACATTAAACGAACTCCCGCGGGGAGCAAAGTAGGAGGGAGGGGCAAGGAAAGTGCATAATATGATAAAGTGGTCACAGGACTTTCCAACGATATGGCACATGAGGGCTGTCGGCTAAATTTAGTAAAGTGCCCCCGCTCGGGGGCAAAGTAAGGGGAGGGGCGCGGGCGATATATAAAATGAAATAGTAGTCACAGAGCTTTCCAATGATATATTACATGAGGGGTGTCAGCAAAAGATAGAAAAGAGTCCCAACTCCCAGGATTCCAATTATCGTGCCCCCCCCCCCTAAATATACCCTGCCCATCCTTCTCTTTGAAATTTTCATATATTAAAAATTATTTATCGGAGGGCTCCGTAAAAAAATCCGATCTAAAATGTTTAAAAACGCTACGATTTCAAAAAAGTTCGAAAAGTGCCTCTCTCGAGGCGCCAAACTAAGAAGAAAGGTTCATAATATGAAAGAGTAACTTTGCGATGATAACCGAAAACCTTTCGATGATAGATCAAATGACTGGTCCAAAAAAAGTTTGAAATCTACCCCTCCCACGTGGGTTCCCTCTTTTATCCTAGAATATACCCGGAAATCACGCAGCCCCACTTTTAAAATTTTATATTTAATAAATAATATTTATCGGAGAGCTCCATTAAAAAACCTCATTTAATGATATTTATTGTAGAAATCTCTACAATTTAAAAAAAACGTCACCCCCGCACCGCTCCCCCCCCCCCCCGAACCCCTTCCGGAATTCAACTCTGGGAGGAGAAAGGTTCATAATATGAAAGAGTGGTGAAAGGACTTTCCGATGATATGTCAAGGAGAGGTTTGGTAAAAGTTTGAAAATTACCCGCCCCCCCCTCCCTTTGTGCACTCTCGCGCACCCCAGAATTCAATCACCTTCCTCTTTGAACTTTTTATATTTAATAAATTGTATTTATCTGAGTCTCCAGGTATGGGGCAGCTTGGCAGACCTAAAATAAGAGAAACATTGAAAATTCGGGGCAAAATGACACTAAATTTAACAGTAAAGTTTGAAACTAGGACTATACAGAACTGAATACATAAACCACTATGCTTCATAACCCACATCGGTTAATAGCAATAAAATGATAAGTGCCACTTAAACTGATGGCATTGAGCTCACAGGTTATTAACACTAACTGTATATTATACTATTATTTCAAAGAATAATGTCCCTCAAAAAATAAATGAAGGCAAATATCCCCGTTTGCCCCTTTTATACTTAACCAATGAACCTCCCAATCTAATCAGGGAAACTCCTTAACTATAATAAATCAGTATATCAAATTTGAAGCAAATCAGATAATTCTGCATGAAAAAAAGGAACATATCGCTAAATTAAGGGTGGTCTAACCCCTTTAACCCTTTTATACTTAACTAATGAACCTCCAAATCTAATCAGGAAAGCTCCTTATCAGAACAAACGTAGAAAAAAAAATTAAAGTAAATTGAATAATTCTCCATGAAAATCCATTTATCTAAATTAAGGGGACTTGCCACCTTTTCGCCCTTGTATACTTAACCAATGAACCTCCAAATCTAATGAAGGAAGCGCCATATCGAAATAAATCGGCATATTAAATTTGAAGCAAATCCAATAATTCTGCATGAAAAACCCTTTTATCTAAATTAAGGGGAGACTAGCCCCTCCCCTTTATACTTAACCCATAAACCTCCAAATCTAATCAAGGCAGCTTCTTAACATAATAAACCGGTATCCCAAATTTGGAGCAAATCGAATAATTCTGCATGAAAAACCCATTTATCTAAATTAAGGAGGCGGTCTACCCCCCTTCCCCCCCTTTATACTTAACTAATGAACCTCCAAGTTTAATCAGGGAAGCTCCTTAACATAATAAACCGGTATACCAAATTTGGAACAAATCGATTAATTCTGCATGAAAAACCCATTTATCTAAATTAAGTGGGGGACCAGCCCCCTTCTCCCCCTTTATCCTTAACCGATGAACTTCCAAGTTTAATCAGGGAAGCTCCTTAACATAATAAACCGGTATACCAAATTTGGAGCAAATCAAATAATTCTGCATGAAAAGCCCATTTATCTAAATTAAGGGGGGACCAGCCTCCCTTCTCCCCCTTTATGCTTAACCCGTAAACCTCCAAATCTAATCAAGGCAACTTCTTAACGTAATAAACCGGTATACCAAATTTAGAACAAATCGAATAATTCTGCATGAAAAAGCCATTTATCTAAATTAAGGGGGTGAGGCGGACCAGCCCCCCTTCTCCCCCTTTATCCTTAACCAATGAACTTCCAAGTTTAATCAGGGAAGCTCCTTAACATAATAAACCGGTATACCAAATTATGAGCAAATCAAATAATTCTGCATGAAAAGCCCATTTATCTAAATTAAGGGGGGGGGGTCTAGCCCCCTTCTCCTCCTTTATACTTAACCCGTAAACCTCCAAATCTAATCAAGGCAACTTCTTAACATAATGAACCGGTATACCAAATTTGGAGCAAATCGAATAATTCTGCATGAAAAACCCATTTATCTAAACTAAGGAGGGGGTCTATCCCCCTTTCCCCCCTTCATACTTAAGTAATGAACCTCCAAGTTTAATCAGGGAAGCTCCTTAACATAATAAACCGGTATACGAAATTTGGAGCAAATCGAAGAATTCTGCATAAAAAACCTATTTATCTAAATTAAGGAGGTGGGGGGGACCAGCCCCCCTTCTCTCCCTTTATCCTTAACCAATGAACCGTCAAAACTAAACAGCGCAAGGCCTTATCAGAATGAACATAAAAAAAATTGAAGCAAATCGTACATTTTAATCAAGAGTTATCGCGTTACGTACATACATACGTACGTACGTACGTACAGTACATGCATACACACAGAACCGACGGGTACATTACCTCTCAGGCTTAAATAGCCTGTGAGCTAAAAAGAGATTGGATAAGCAGATGGACTTCTTTGAGAAATTATGACTTAAACCAGAAATGCGGTAAGTTTGACTCTGAAAGCTTCATTTCCATCTCGCATTTCGGCAAATCTCATCTCGATGATTTTTCCAGCATTTCGACGCTTCCAGATGGCAAGCTGCTCGATGGTTGGTTCTCTCGCGGTTTTAAACCTTTCGGAATGGGAAGTCTCTCGAGAGTTTCCTCTCGCCCTTTTCAACCTTTCCTGATGGGAAGCCTCTCGCTTGTTACTCTCGTCCTTTTCGAAATCTCCCAATGAAAAGCCTTTCGAGGATTTCTCTCGCGCTTTTCAACATTTCGCTATGAGAAGCTTTTCGAGGATTTCTCTCGTCCTCGGCAGAGAAGAAAAGTAAGAAAATTTATCGAGAGTACCAAGGGACGAGATAGAGAAAAAGGCATGACAATGAGCTGTGAAATGAAGCTTTAATTTTCAAAGTTTCTCTTATTTTAGTCCGACCAAGATGTCACATACCTGGAACCCTCCGATAAAAATTATTTATTAAATATAAAATTTTCAAAGAGGAAGGTGGGTCGGGTGATTTCGAGGGAGGAGGACGTGAGAGTGGACTCATGGGGTGCAATTTTAAAAATTTTACCGAACCCTTCCTGTGGCATATAATCGAAAAGCCCTTTCACCACTCTTTCATACTATGAACATTTCTTCGCTCATAGTGGGGTGGGGAAGGGGCGAACAAATTTTTAAAACCGTAGCCGATTTCTATAATAAATTTAAATATCACTTTAAATATGGGTTTTTTATGCAGTCTTCCGGTAAATATTATTTATTGAACATAAAAATTTTAAAGTGGCGGCTGTGTGAATTCCGGGGTGAAAAAGTGGGACCACGGGGGGGAGAGAGGGGGAGCAATTTTCAAATTTTTTTTGGACCAGTCATGTGATACGTCATCGGTAAGATCTCGGATGACTCTTTCATATTATGAGATTTTCTTCCTCCCCTCCCCAATTTGGCCCCCACTACGAGGGTAGTTTTTTCCGATTTTATCATTTTAGATCGGATTTTTTTATGGAGCCCTCCGCTAAATATTATTAATAATATATGAAATTTCAGGACACTTTTCCAAATTTAGCCAAGACCCATCATGTGACATATCGTTAGAAAGGTTTGTGACTACTTATTAGTGCTATGCCTTTCCGGTGGTCGCCCCCCTCCACTTTGCCCCCCCCCCCCCCGGAGGACACTTTTCCAAATTTAGTCAGTACCCCTCTTATGAGATATCGTTGAAAAGGTCTGTGACTACTTATTGATGTTATGCACTTCCGGTGACAGTCCCCCCCACTCTTTGCCCTTCCTGGGGGACACTTTTTCAAATTTAGTCAAGACCCCTCGTGTGAGATATCGTTGGAAAGGTCTGTGACTACTTATTGATGTTATGTACCGACGGTGTCCCCACCACCAATTCCCCCCCCCCCGGGGCACTTTTCCAAATTTAGCCAACACCCCTCATGTGAGATATCGTTGGAAAGGTCTGTGACTATTTATTGATGTTATGCACCTCCGGTGACAGTCTCCCCCAATTTGCCCCTCCCGGGGGACACTTTTTCAAATTTAGCCAAGACCTCTCATGTGAGATATCGTTGGAAAGGTCTGTGACTACTTATTGATGTTATGCTCTCCGGTGTCCATCTCCCCATTTTGAACCCCCCCCCGGGGGACACTTTTCCAAATTTAGCTAAGACCCCACATGTGAGATATCGTTGGAAAGGTCTGTGACTACTTATTGATGTAATGCACCTCCGGTGACCGCCCCCCCCTTTTCCCCCACGGGGGTGTTTTTCTAAATTTAGCCGAGACCCCTCATGTGACATATTGTTGGAAAGGCTTATGACCACTTACACATGTTATCCACCTCCCGCACCCCTCCCCCCTTTCCCCCCACGGGGAGGGCATTTTTATAAATTCAGATCCAGACTTCTCATGTGACATATGGTTGGAAAGGCCTAAAGACCTGTGACGACTTAATCATATTATTCAGCTGCTGTGCCCCTCCGCTCGCTTTGACCCCTCCCCCAAGAGATCTGGTCCGACGTTCATTCGTTTCGATATTATATTTTTTACAAGATTTTGTAGTGCGTGCACACCACGCCCGCCTGCTATCATATATCAGTGCCGTATATAGCGGGTAACCTGTTCGTGATTTCATATTACAAGATTACGTATAAATTAGGGGCCCCGATTAAAGGAGGGTCACCTAGTCTTTATTAACATCGACTCATTCCAGTTCACCCGCAGACGATTCTTGATAAATGTATGACGTATATAATACATAATATATGATTTATAAAAGAAATTTGCAAACTGTAGTCATCGAGAAAAAATTTATACAGTCGAAAAATATCGAGATGTCCATACAATCGAGAAAATCGAGAAAAACATCTCGTTATCGCCCATCACTACTATGTAATTTTAGTATCAATAGTAAAAATTAATCCACGCTCGCAAATAGCCATGATAATTTTATGTGTATTTTATGTTTTGCAATGTTTTTCATTATGCATGTTGTCTCGTGAATGTACCATGTTATTGTTTTGTTAAATTATATGAAAATTAATCCACGCTCGCAAATAGCTAATAGATTTTCATTTAATTTTATATTTGCAATGTTTTTTATTATGCATCATGTCTCGTGACATTGTTTACTATGTTTATTGTTTTTAAATTATGTGAAAATATTTTCTATCGAGAATGATTTAGAAAATGTCGCCGTTTGTGCGACGAAACGATCGTCAATCTTAATAAAGATATTTTATCACTTTTTATAGCATTATTTTACTTAATTTGTTTAAAAGTGATTATTATACATGTTCTTATATATTATGTTTAAACGATATGAAAATGATCTTTCCAGAAAATAACCACACGTGAAGGAAATAATTTTATTACTAACACTATTTAAAGCTGAAATATAGCTATATCTTGATATTAAGTTCTATTCCTACAAATATTTTTATTAAAACTTTTTCAATTATTTTTTTCTTGCTGATAAAAGTGTTGTTAAAATCATATGTTGTTATATCGAATTAATCTATTATAAAGTTTTACAAATTCCTTTCTCCCTTCATATTCACTATTTTTATGTAAGAAGACGTCAGAAAGTATCGATTAAGTAGTAATTTTGATACACTTTAAATCGAATTTTTCAAATTATTTTAACACTAAAACTAAGGGAAATTAAAGTCATTTATTTAACTGAACAGGCGAGCAGGCTAAGCTTTGACAGGATACCTAGTTGCAGGCAACATAACTTCCGGTAGATGAGTAATTGTGTAAAGCATCTTAGAAGGGCCATACGAAAAAGTCTAGCCATAGTATTAATGTATTATAATAAAAAAAAAGGAGAGAGATAAAAAGAAAATAAATGTCTTTATCTCAAAACGTAAAAGACGAAGCTACTAAGAGTATAGAAAAATTCTAAAATTCTTGGAATGAAACAAAAAGAACGTAAAGTATAAGTAATTTTTTTAACTTTCTTATAGAAGAAGGAAGGATAAGCTGGTCATGGAGAGAAAAGTTGCCACTTTTTTTTTCGCTATATAGTGTGCCCTCCGTCACGCAGGAGCTAGGCGAAACAGTCTCCACAAGTTCTGGTAATATTATCGGTGACTTTGAAGCGGAAGGCTGCGTTTTTCCAGTTCTGAACTAATTTTGTAGTTGTTTTCACATATTTGATTTTAGGTAAATAGTGCAATTTCTTGAATATAGCTTAATAATATGTACTGTTAGAATTATTTTCACTTATTCTGTCAGAGCAGTATGAAGTAATCTTTAATGATAAGTGTTTAAAGACGCTAAGTTATGTAGACTGGATATTAGATCATGGTTTTTGTAATTGTGTTATTTCGGGCAAAGCGGCCAAAAAGAGATCGGGTAAATTGGAAATATGGCTACTTTAACCGGAAATGTTATTTTATTCATTGTGCATAAAAAAATACTATCCAAAAATACTTTCTTTGAAAGAAAGAAGACCGGACGTGGATATAACCTCAGCAGAGAAAGGCTTACTCTCGACATTTGCAATCTGCATGTGCGCTGAGGGCAGTGGTATCCCCCCCCCCCCATTTGTCATATTGATGCTCATTACTGATTATTTTATCTTGTATCTATTTAATACTTAAATATTACAAAACATAATTCTTGTTCTTAATGTGTGTTACTTTAGCTGATGTTGGTTAAAAAATATAGTGTTAATTGGGTGAAGAAGCGGTAGTTTTTGACTTTATTGCTTTAATAATCGCCTGTTGTTTTTATGTGTTATTCATTGATTTCTTGTTGAAGTTTGCACCCTTATGTATCATTTAATATCGTATTTCATTTTATAGATATTATATAAAGTATCCAAAATTTTGTTTTTGTAAAAACTTGCATTTCGGCATCTTATCCATACCTATGAGTAAGATGGACAACTATCCAGGGGTAAGATGCCTTGTGGAGTTTCAATGTAAACAATATATTTTGTGAAGCAGTAAAAAACATAATGGGACGAATAAAAGAAACTTTAATATTTTAGACGTACTAAAGTTGTTAACTTGCTTAATATTAGGAAATTACAAAAATATGAATGTAACAAACGTTGGCAATTTAATAAAAGGACAAACTAATATTTGAAAAAAAAAGTTATGCTCAACTTAACATTTGAAAGAATTATGGCTCTTAAGTATGAATATTTTTAAACATTATAATAAGTTTAAATACGATAAAGTCACTGTGATTAAGTGCTTTAGCGTGCAGATTTTTTGATGGTGTTTTTCATCCCTTTGTTCTTTTCAGCTATAACTCAGATCTACCACAGACTGCACATTTGTTTAGGCACTTTTAGCAACTTTCATATAACCATCAGTTCGATGAATGCAATTGTTCGAATCACATTTTTCAGAGGTTTTATTTCACTCTGAATACTGATTCTCATTCACTTAAAAAAATCCTCCTCTTCTGAATCTTGGTTGAAACTTTAATACGTTATCTTTTCAAACAAGATAAAATTAGCGTGTTTTTATAGTCTGGGGTGTCTTGATGCAGGTTGTGGAGCGTAGCTCGTAGGAGGGAGAAGACCCTAGTTATCTAAAACTATATTATATACTACCAATATTTACAATTATTAAAATTATTCATAACTGCATTTAACATCAAATTTTTAACAATGATTAAAATTAATATTTATTCACCAATTATTTATAAGGCCAATAAAGTTTATTTATAAGATAGAATAAATATAGGAACCTTTCAAATTATGTCCATCTTAGATTTTAATATTTCTTTATGTCATTTTAAACATTTAGAAAATTTATTATTTTAATCAATGAATTTTTTTATTCAGTTAATTAAAATCACGCTTTAATCACTGATTTAAATTATCTGATTAAAATTCTTGACAAGTTAGTTAATATCCAAGGGTAATTTTAACAATGACGAAGCAACCCAGTCATTTCACCGCAACGGAAAATAACTGGCATCTTACTCCAAGGGAAAACAACCGGTGTCTTACCTCCAAAAATTTTCGTCGAATCACCCAAAAGTATTGGACAAGACGCCGGTACCCCACTGACGTGAAGAAACGGGAACCGACCGCCATTTATGATTTGCAGAAAGGCCAGGTACCAGTGTTCTCTAAAAACATCAGCTTTATTTCTCTAGAGTTTAAATTAAGACTTATATAGGCAAATAAAGAAATCATGTAAAAGATTTTTGACACTTACCAGAAGTGTTAAGTCGAAATAGCAATAAAAAAGGACCACTTAAATTGTTTTAAAAAGAACGCAAACGGATATATATTGTAAAATATATTTTTGTAAGTAAAATTAGCAATTGAAACTAAAGTTATTATAGTTAGCATTGCTATTTGTTTCAAGAACTTTACTGATTAAAAAAGTTTCGTAAAAAATCATCAAACCTTAGAGTGCCCATTTTATCCTTCCTTCCACTACAATTTCTTCTTGGTTCATTCCAAGAATTTCAAAATATTTCTATACTCTTAATATTTTTGCCTATTTTTATCGTAAGATAAAGACATTTGTTTTCTTTTCTTCCTCTATCCTTTTAATTTTATATTATATTGTGTGCAGTATTCAAGTTATTTTATAAGAACATTCCTGGTTCAAATCGAAATATATTCATTTGGTATTGGTAAAAATAACCGTTCATAGCCGCTTTAGTGTTAAATAAAGCATTTACTTTTTGACTAATGTATTACGTATTTCTGAAACACTGCATACTTTTGTGTATGTAATAAAAAGCTCTTGTTTCGTAAATATTATCTAGATAAGATTTTTGAAATATGGATATTTATAGTTATTTAAATAGGAATATATATATTTTTTTTTGTTATTTCATGACAATATGCCAGACTACTTTTGTACAAAGTGGACAAATATGATTTCCTGATTTTGCGTGCAGTCGTGCTGTCCCAAATCGCCACTATTTGTGTGTTAAGGCGATATCTATTATCGCTTCATTGAAGTTTCACAATGTGGAAATGGATCACGGGCACTACCTGTGACTTTTTTTTTCTAAAATACGATACTATGACTGTGTATTGGTTATGTATAGTTAGATGTTAAAAAAGTAGTTACGATTTTCCAGAGCATCTCCATATGGCACTCCAGGTGGGTTCGAAACGTGTCGAGGTGGCCTTCCGAGCTTGATGTACTACAGTTTTCGCCTGGCAAACGGAAGCGAAGCTACTGCAATAGCTGTGTTTGTTGATAAGAAAATGTATTTCATCTACTTAGAATAAAGCGATATTTAAACTCACTGATTCTATATAACACTAAGTTAAGATTGTCCTTCTATGAATTATATTTGTTTTAGAAACATTGGGAATTTAGTGAAGTTCAAAAGTATTACTTCAAAGCTTAGATATCCCCCCCCCCTTTATTACAGTTGGTTAGACCCATCTAAATTAAACTACTAGATTGTTTACTACATTGTTTAAACTACATTGTTTTTAAAGTGATTTAAGAAACTTTCCATTTCGTTTGTTAAATAAGTATTATGTCCTCTTCTTTTGAAGCAAAAAGCGTGCAATGTTTGTTACGCTTTCACACGACAGATGTTTATACTGGTATTTAGGGATTTATTTAGGGCTGGGAAAAAGTGATATTTTATATTAATACCTAACAAAATTTAACGAAAAATCGTAAACTTACTATGATTTTATATATCTATACATTTTAACAATTAAAACTTATTTTGTTGCATTTACAAACATTAAATTTTTCTCTTGATTTCACAATTTCATTCCTAAACAGCGTAAAGTAAACATTATTTAGAAATTTCTGTGGTGTCCATTTTCTAAAAGGATTTTTTTAGCTTTTGGCGTGTATTGTAATTATTGCATGTAATATTTTTTAATGGAATTCTTACATCATGGTCCGTGGATTAATAAATACTCCTTGCATCACAAGCTTTGTAGGGATTTTGTACCAATGAGAAACTTTTACGAAGAAGGTTTTTCTTCGAAATTTTGTTATTACGGCTTCTTTTAACAAAAGTATTTTTCATAAGCACGCTGTAATAGATATTGTTTTATAAATGTTTATCTCGAAATATATTTGGGCATAAAAATATTAAAAGCCTTTATTTATTATTAATCACTTTAAAATTATTTATTTTTCTTAATATAAAAGCTTCTGATTAAATTAATATAAAATGTGAAAACTTCTAATATAAGCATATTCCGTTACATCCCAAATTTTTAATGATGCTTAAAATTTAGATTTTTAAGATTTATGTTTTTTTACAATTTAGCTTTTCAAGTCAATCTGTAGTAAATCTCTGTAGTAAACTCTTTGTAGAAAAAAGAAAATCACATACCACACTAGTTGATAATACACGGAACTACTTATCAAAAATCTTTTTTCCTGAAACAGTAGTAATGTACAACCAATATTGCCGAATCATTGTATTTGTATAAAAATCGTTAAAATACGATACCGCTTATATCCAAATATTGGCATTAAGTAAAAAAAAATATCAGATTATTCCATTTATTTTTGCAACAATCGTGTACATATTAAAAGTTTTCCAACGCTATTTATATAATGGTTGCCAGTACATCTCCTAATCACCTACCTAATGACACCCCCTCCCCCCCCACCGATGGCAGTAACCCTGTATTCTAAACTGGGACCATATAACATTATAGGATATATATCAAAAAAATATTCAATATCGTACAAAAAATGGACCTTAAATCCATAAGTAATACACTGGACACTCGTTAATGCAAGTCTGCTTGACACGGTTAATAAAAACAATTTAATTTTAGGATAATGCATACTATAATTATCGATTAATACGGACAAATGCTTAAACAATTAATCGAGCATAATCAAATGAAACTGGTTTTGTACATTGTTTTTTCAAACGAAACTTTGGTGCCACATCTTTTATTAAGAGATTAAGAAATTGAGTGTAGTGATGAAGAGAAAGAAAATATTCCACCATCACCAACATAAGAAGTTTAAACAATGCTGGCGAGTGATCTTCGATATTACTAATAGGAATCTGTAGTAACAGGCCAAATTTGCGAATGAATTGCAGAACGGAAGAATGTGTGGTAAAAATATAATTTGTTCAACTGTATCACAGAAACTAGTCAGATATGGCTATCTCAAAACTTTCTTCTATCTCATACATGTTAATACATCTTGATTTATGCAACATATCAGCACCACCTTATAACGAAAGTTTCTTGAATATTATGGTTCCTTTTTGTAGATGCTTCAGACGGATAAGAGGACTGCAAAACAAATATTGATTATTTGAGTAACAAGACAGGAAGCTATTGAATTAAGATCAGTCAGTGGTAAATCATCTGAATGTCTTTATCGTCCACCGGTATCGTTTCAACCACAACCGAGTTAGGCGGCTAGCGCCGATGCTGGAGAAGGGAGAAAATTTTACATTTTTCTTATGCTCACAGAAAGAGAGACAAGAAAGAAGTCTTCACAATTACATTTTCTCCAAATGATCGAGTATTGGGAAGAGTACACATACACTTTCGCAAATTACGTATGCTATATGGCCAGAATTCCATGAGAAACGAGATGCAGCCAGAGGCTGTTAATTGTATTTGAATGGGGGGGGGGGGGCGTAAAAGGGTAATATGAGTTATTTACCGCCAACTGATTACGTAGGAATTATGGCTCAGAAACCGCGAAGGAACATTCTCTAGGGTTGCCAAAGATATCACGCGACTGAAACGCCAGCAAGCGAACGGTAAACAACCGAGTTAGGCGGCTAGCGCCGATGCTGGAGAAGGGAGAAAATTTTACATTTTTCTTATGCTCACAGAAAGAGAGACAAGAAAGAAGTCTTCACAATTACATTTTCTCCAAATGATCGAGTTTTGGGAAGAGTACACATACACTTTTGCCAATTACGTATGCTATATGGCCAGAATACCATGAGAAACGACATGCAGCCAGAGGCTGTTAATTGTATTTGAATGGGGGGGGGGCGTAAAAGGGTAATATGAGTTATTTACCGCCAACTGATTACGTAGGAATTATGGCTCAGAAACCGCGAAGGAACATTCTCTAGGGTTGCCAAAGATATCACGCGACTGAAACGCCAGCAAGCGAACGTTAATAAATTAAAACAAAATAAAGACAGGGCACCAATAATGAAATGACTGATATATTGCATCTGCACTAACGGTTAAAAATGTAGAAGTAACATGTCTGACTAATTTATGCATATTATCAAAGTAAGGCTTAAGGGTGAAAATTAGAGCGCGGTTGCTAGGCGGGAAAAGCATATTATTTCTTTTCTTTGAAATGCAGTGCGCTGCGGTTAAAATATTAAAGAAACTGAGAATTGACTGCTTAATTTATGGCAGGCAAAAGAGCGAAAAAATAGATTTGGTCTCTAAGCATATATGTGTGTTTTGGTGCTGTGCGAGCAGGAATACTCTTATTTTTTTATAAATGTTTAGGTATATCTGCGTATAGTTTAATGTGGACGTCTCCTAAATATGCATTACTTATATTATATTTCATTACTTTCCGTTCTAAAGAAACTGCACTGAGGTATAAACCGTTTTCTTGTTAACTGTCTTTCTTTGAACACGTAAACTTAACAGTATTTTCTTTAAAAGTTTCTTGAAATGTTTATCGTTATACACGTACATCCATGAATCGCTTTTTTTCCAGTTCGCTTTCTTCATATAGAGTTACTGGGGAAGGAGAAAAAATGCCTTTAATGTAAACAAAAAAGATTTCATAAGCTGTTCTGTTTCTTCTTTCTTTTTTTTAATTGCGGACGACACAAGACATAGTCCAAAAGATCCTAGAAATTTTGATCCAGCTGCGGAAAATCAGCTTAGGAGCGAACAGAAGAAGAGAAAAAAAACAACAGGGGATGGAGGATCCATGACTCATCATCGGAGTGCTGACGTACTTTCGGTAACTCTTTTTTGCCGGTAGAATGGGAGGCAATCATCCGCTAGTGGTGACGGAAGCTAGCGGCATAACGATATAGAAGAACCTCTGTGAACTTAGTGTTGGCGAACGCTGTGCAGAGCATCTCGAGCTGTTATTTTGATTGAAGGTGTATTTTTTGGAGTTGCGGTCAATTCAGGCGAGAGAGGGTGCAGAAACCACTGTAATGAGCATAGTCCATAAATTTGCAGGATTATTGTTGATAGTCCATAAATTTTGCACAGTTTTTTTGTTAAAGAAATTGAACAGTTTTTTTAGTAATCCCCGAATAGTCTGTACTTAAAAAGAATAAAATATTATATCAGGTGCTCCCCTTCTCCAATAATGTAAACTCGGTGTGTCGGCTTTATGCACTAAATGTTTATAACGAAGGTTTCTTGAATATTATGGTTCCTTTTTGTAGATGCTTCAGACGGATAAGAGGGATGGAAAACAAATATTGATTATTTGAGTAACAAGACAGGAAGCTATTGAATTAAGATCAGTCAGTGATAAATCAACTGAATGTCTTTATTGTCCACCGGAATCGTTTCAAACACAACCGAGTCAGGCGCCTAGCACCGATGCTGGAGAAGGGGGCAAAATGTTACATTTTCCTTATGCTCACAGAAAGAGAGACAAGAAGGAAGTCTTCACAGTTACATTTTCTCCAAATGATCTTGGATTGGCAAGATTAGACGTACACTTTTGCCAGTTGCGTATGCTATATGGCGAGAATACCCTGAGAGAAGCGATGCGGTCAGAGGTTGTTAATAGTAATTAAATGGGAGGCGTAAAAGGGTAATATGAGTTATTTACCGCCAACAGATTACGTAGGAATTATGGCTCAGAAACCGCGAAGGGACATTCTATAGGGGTTGCCAAAGATCTCACGGGACTGAAACGCCCGCAAGCAAACGTTAATAAATTAAAACAAAATAAAGACAGGGTACCAATAATGAAATGACTAATATATTGCGTCTGGACTAACAATTAATAATGTAGAAGCAAAATGTCTTACTAATTTCTGCATATTATCAAAAGTAAGGCAGAAGGGTGAAAATTAGAGCGCGGTTTCTAGGCGGGAAAAGGATATTATTTCTTTTCTTTCAAATGCAGTGCGCTGCGGTTAAAATATTAAAGAGACTGAGAATTGACTGCTAAATTTATGACAGGGAAAATAGCGATAAAAATAGATTGAATTCAAATGCAGACAGATAATTAAATTTAAGAATTTAAAAAAGGCGTTATTTTAAAGGGGGGAAAGGAGAAACTATTAATATTAATATGTGAATGTAGACACGTTCACACACATGTTAGATGTTTTACACCAAAATCTAATTATCAACAACTTAGACAACTTCTAACTGAATCTGAAGTTTGGTGAAAGTCCGTGCATTAGTTTTTTAGATGGAGCTATTGCAGAAATTGTAAAATATACTGCATAGCAGTGCCACCTGTTGGACGACTTACACCAAAAACTAATTAGGACCAATTTATACCAGGCAGGAACTGAATCTGAAGCTTGATGAAAATTCATGCATTAGATTTGAGATATCGCTATTGCCGAAATCGTGAAAAATGTAGCACAGCAGCGCCATCTGTTGGGTGATTTACACAAAGATTAAACAGCACTAATTTATATCAGGGACTAAGTCTGAAGTTTGATGAAAATTAGTGCATTTTTTCTTGAGTTAGAGCTATTGCGAAAATCATGAATAATGCAGCATAGTAGCGCCATCTTTTGGCGATTTTCACCAAATTGTAAACTTCACCTATCTATATCCTGGACTAACTGAATCTGAAGTTTTATGAAAATCCGTGCAGTAGTTCCTGAGATATAGCTATGGAAGAAATCGTGAAAATGCCTCATAGCAGCGCCACCTGTTAGGCGATTTTCACCAAACACTAATTAGGACCAGTTTATATCAAGGTCTAACTTAATCTAAAGTTTTGTGAAACTCCGTGCATTAGTTCTTGAGATAGAGCGCCCACAACATATTTGTCACATACAGACTCACAGGGTGACAGAATGACAGTCAGACTCACAGACAGACATTTTCTAAAAACCATCAAATCGTGTTCAGGACATTCTAAAATGTATAAATCCGTCGAAAACCGGAAGTCGAAAATTTTCACGAATTCAGTACTTTCTTCTTGTAAAGATAGAAGAAACTAAAAAGACAGATTACTTTAAATAAATTTAAATTATATAAGTACGAAAATTTTCATGAGATATTCTGTTGGTCGTGAATATTTAATTGTTTTATATTTAGCAATATTGTCATTAATTCCCATTTTTACTAAATTTGCAATCTTCAAAATGTGTTACTTTTCAGCATACAATTGTAACTTATTTAATTTATTTTTAAATTTTAGTTAAATTAAATCAAGGAATAAATTTAAGGCCAGCTGAATCTGTACATCATTTAATATGAACTTTGCTTATTGCGACAAAATATCACCCCCCATGGAAGGCCGCATTTACGAGATTTCACTGTATACGTTTATATCTAAAGTAAATCTATTTAAACGTTATTATTTACAAAGGAAAATGAGTTACAGCGATTCTAAATATAGTAATTCTGTATTGCAACATTCAGAAAATAAGCAAATTGCCGATAGAGATTTTTTTAGAAGAGACTGACTTAATTAAAAAGAAATTAGAAATTTCCAGATTTTGTATTTGAAGTTCACTATTTATCTGAAAAAATCGTTTAACTTATTGTAGCCTACATTTAATTTGTGCACTTTTTGTACGTCCAGTATTTCCTGTTTATTGTATTATTTCAATGTTCACTATATGACGTAAACGACCGGTAATTTTGTGTGTCAGAATAATGATTTCCAACCGAATTAATTAATAGTGATTTTGGAATTGATTAATTCTGTACTTTAACTTACTTGTTATAGACAGTAGTCTAATGATACATCACGGAGATAATCCGTTCGTTAAAATCCCTCCTTTAACAATGATAGTTATAAAATATGTATTACAGTTGAGATTTATGACCATATCACAAAATGAATAAAATAACGCTAAGAAGCAGGAATAAAACTTTTCCCATAGTTAATAGTATGTTGCTAAATTTTAATACAATAAGCATATTGGATGAAATAACGTTGTGATTTTCTTGGTAAACGTTATATTTTTATTCGAAATTAATTTTTTATGCACCATTCTTTTAATAGCATTTACTCGAGGCGTTTCAGGTTTTCATGGAGAGGTATCGGTCCCGCTGCTTCATGCATTAAATTTATTGAATTTGGATTTTAAATATTACCGTTGTCATCTTCCGTAATAATTTTAAATAATTATGAAGTATAATGTACAATTTTTTTGGTAGAAATCTGCATTGTGAACTATGTACTGGATGTGTATCCTTATACGTATCTATTTATTATTATGTATGTATTCCATACAGATCCTCTGCTGTCTATGAATGAATACATATTTACTTTACAAAATAAAAAATGAAAGTAGAAAACGTGATACTTTTATATGAACTTACTGGATTTTTTTAAATATAAAACCGTGTTTGCGTAAGCTTTTGTTGTACTTAAATCTTTGTTTAACGAAAGAGAAAATATAAAATCTTTCTAAAGCTTTTTAAAAGAAAAATCTCTTCCCAAAAACGACTTCAAAATAAAATATTTCTATACAATATTTGCAAGAGTTTTTAAACCTTATATTTACTTGTTTGTTTTACTATAAAATATTCTTCTGGAATTTCGATTATCAAAACATTTTTTATATAACGCAACTATTTACTTTAAAAGTTTATTACAGTAGTATAATGTACTCTTTTATTTTTATCAAAATATCATCTTTATAAACTGAGTAAGATAATATAAGAAAATTTCTAATTTACAAATGCATTGTTTTAGTTGTAACTATTTATATAGGGTAAAGTGGGGGTAATTGTGCATTTGGGCAGATGCTTAGTACATGCGGAAAATCATTGGAGAGTGGTGCTGTTCTTATGTGATAAAATTTTATTGAAAAGCTACTGCAGGCCAGTACACATCTGTTTACTGCATTAGAAAACGACTTCTAGTTTCTTTATAAATTTGTTGCAATTTAGTTGTAACTTTTAAAAAAGCCAGATATTAATGAATGTAAACATGGGGCACTGGTCCGCAGCCTACATATTTAGATAGTGGTATTTTGTTTCAAGTTAGTAAACAGCAAATAACAATAAAACATTAACCCTTTGTAACTCAACAACCCCGATTTGAAAAATTCTTACACAGATAACAAAATGCATCATTTTAAGCATGGAAAAAATAATAAAAAAAATTCAGAACATAAAAATAAAATTTAATTTGGAAAAATGGGTCTGTTGCATATCTGCAACATCTTGCCAAATGACACAAAAACTGAAAATGTTTAAAATTTTAATTTGCACGAAAATGTTTGAAACAATTGTTAGTTTTGTAGTAGCAAAGTCCCACACCACATTTCTCACAAACAGTTTGATTAAAGTTTTTACAATCAGGGTACTTACAACGCATTCTTTTTTCTGCCCAATATGGCCAGTGCCGAATTTCGTCTAGGCGCACTTGTTTTGGTACTTAAATAACCATTAGAAGATATTTTCGATGCTCTTTCGATATTTAAAAAAAATCCATTACAACGGAAGATATGGCGCGCTGTTGCAGATCTGCAACAAACAGAAGTTTACGTTTATCTTATACATATTATAAATTGACTAGCTCGAAAATGGTCTTTAAATAAATAATTTAAACTCACCTTTCATAATAATATACTTGTAGACGTCTGGAGACATTTTTAACTCCTGTATTTCAAACTTAAATCAGCAAATATCACGTGTAGCTGATCAAGCGATATATCAAACATTGGCGCGAAAAAAAATCAGTATTGACATTTGTTGCGGATTTAATGAAATAATTATGTTAATAGTAGTGTAATAGAATAACAACAATCAACAAAATCGTCTTTTGAAATTTACTGTTGAAATAACAATGACGTTTTTGGTATGTTGCAGATCTGCAACACGGTGATACAAAGGGTTAAAGCACATAAATTAACGTCTGAATTCCATTTTTATTTATTAATTATTAATTATTCCTTTTTATTATGACGTTCCCCAACTTGGTTTATTAATGAGAAATTTCCAGGCTAGGACATCGGCCAGGGTAGCATAACGGTAGAGCAACAGCACGTTACGCTGTCGACCCAGGTTCGGTTCCTGTCCCCGGCTAATTTTTCACTCCAGTTGGGTTTATTGAATTTAATAACAATAAAACATTTTATACAATACTAGGGGGGTTCCGTTGCCCTGCTCGCTACGCTCACAAAACCACCGCGTAATCGCTTCGCGATTCTATTCGGTATCGCGAAGAAATCCCTATTTTCTAGCCAACCCCAGACGTAATTGTTTAGCGTTTCCATTCTGGATCGCTTCGTGATCCCTTATTTTCTATGCATTCGATTTTTAGATTCCACTTGGTAAAAACACTCTCCAACTCTTGACAATTTTATTTCCTTATCTCCAAGCACATAATCATAGAGCTTACAGAGTTTCATAATTATAAGAATTATTAAATATAAAATTATATATATAGTGTTACTAATATTGTAAATAGTCAGTGTTTATGCTTAAAAATAATGTAAATAGTTCAATTAAGCGCTACTCATAAGCTAATATTTGTTTTTGTTACATTGAAATGTCTAAATTTGTTGATTTTCTGCAAGAAATTAACCCTATTGGATTTCAATGGGAGTCTATGGAAATTTGGCGAAATACTGGAAATAGCGCCAAGTTGGCGTTACATTTGGCGACTAATTTTGGTCGCCAAATTTGACGATATATCGCCACGTTGGCGATAAACTTGGCGACGCTTGGCGACAGAGCCGGGTCCCGCCCTCTTTGATAACGCCCCTTATAGCGTCAGAAAGCTCTGACCAATCAGATGACTTTCGCGGTATCTACGCAGATTTTCATTGGTCCATTTCCAAAGTGTTACTTTTTTTTTATATATATAGAAGAACTAGGAGGGCTCCGCCCGCTGCTCGCTACGCTCACCAACCCTCCGCGTAATCGCTTCGCGATACCGAACGGAATCGCGAAGCAAACACTATTTTGTAGCCAGCCCCAGAAGGAATTGTTTCGCGTTTCTATTGTGTGGATCGCTTCGCAATTCCTCATTTTCTATGCATGCAATTTTTAGTTTCAACTTGGTATAAACGCGTTCCTCCCCAATTTCTGACGATTTTATTTCCTTATCTCCAAGCAGGTAATCATTACAGCTTACAGAGTTTCATAATTAAAAGAATTATTAAATGTAAAATCATTAAAAAAATGTAAAATTTATAATTTATCTGAATAATTACAAATTAAATAAAAATTATATATATAGTGTTACGAATATTGTAAATAGTTAGTGTTTGTGCTTAAAAATAATATAAATAGATCAATTAAGCTCTATTCCTAAGCTAATATTAGTTTTTGTTGCATTGAAATATCTCAATTTGTTGATTTTCTGCAAGCAAGTAAACCTATTGGATTTCAATGGGAGTCAATGAAAATGTGGCAAAATACTAGAAATAACGACAAGTTTGAGTCACTTTTGGCTACTAATTTTGGTCCGCAAATTTGGCGATATATCGCAAGTTCGCGACAAACTTGGCGATGTTTGGCGACAGAGCCTCCCTTGGTAACCTCCCGTATAGCAACAGAAAGCTTTTACCAATCAGATGCGTTTCACGGTATATACGCAGATTTTCATTGGTTCATTTTCAAAGCGTTGCTTTTATATATATATAGGGATATCTGCTAAAAGCAAAAATGATGAATTGCAATTTTCATTTTTATATTATTTTTCAGAGCTTAAACAATTGTTAATTTTTCTTATTTGCGATGTCTCAAGCCATAAAATGCTGAAACCAGGTATTTTCTGCAATTGTTTTGCCTTAATTAATAATACTTAAATTTTATTTTTACATAATTAAAAAAACGGCAAATGTTTTGCAAGAGGTAATGCTTTTAACATTATAATTACGATTAGTAAAATTGCAATGAAAGAGCTGAATCATAAAAAAAACCTGCCTTTTGTCGCTGGAGACAAAATAATACTTCCTATTTGAGCAATCTTCTGTAATTACTAAACCATTCTCGTCTATAAAAGGGTTTTACCTCATTAGCTCCTAAAATGCCTTATATAAAGGTAACAACAACAGTTGCAAAATCGTAAGTAAAACAGATTGTCTATTATCTCTACCTTAAGGCTCAATTTTTACTCGGAAACTCCTGAAGCAGTTCCAATACATTTGTAAACAGTTTTGTTAGTAGTTTAGTTATAAACTGGTCGTTTGTCAAGAAATAAAATCGAGAAATAATGAAGTCAATGCTTTTTTAGTAGTTTTGGCAATAGCCAAATAAAAAACTGACTTTAGAAATAAATAGAAATATAAACTGAAAAATTTATTTTTTTTTTAACTCAGGTTTCTTTTGTTTGCTAAATTACATAAAATTAAAAAAAACTGTTGCAGTTTTATTTATTTTTTTAACAGTTCCACAGTAGGACGTTTAAGCGATCTAGGTGGACAAAATTATTTCGTTGAAGTTTAATTAGTTTTTGCTGTTTTTTTTAAATGCATCACTAGTAAAATACTCAAACAGTGATAAATATTTGGTTATTTAACAACAATGTCTTAAAAAAAATACAGGTTGCCCAATAAAGTCCGCCCCCCCCCTCTTAATTACCGAACGAATGCATCTATATTCATAAACGTGGTCTCTGGTTGCAGTAAAGAGGCTATGTGCTACTACATGAGACCGCTTACAGCGCCACTTGGTACAAAATGTTGGCATTAGCGTTCCTATCGCGAAAATGGTTCTAAATATGGGATAAAAGTGAATGCAAACTTGTAAAGTATCATCGATTTAGTTCGAAAGGACACCTTGTGAACATGAATGCTAAATGAATATCATTCTGAGCATGAATCTCGTTTTCCAGATAGGAATACTAACTCAGCTGTTTTCCACCAGGTGACGCTGGGAGCGGTGTCATCTGGTAGAGCATAGACACTTTACTATACCAAGACACCACTTTTATGAGTATAGCTGCAACCGTTTGGCAATTAAGAGCGTTGGAAAGGCTTTGGTGGGCACCCTGTATAATGCATTACAACTAATGCGTTAAACATACTTATTTTACAATTAAGTAAAAAACAATTTAATGCACACATGTACGTTAACATTAATTTCTTTTTTGTATTTTTGTCTACTCAAAATGTCTCGAGAAATTTGTTTAGTTATCCTGAAAAATAAAAATTTTAAAACAAAATCTTATTAAAACAAAATTTAATGTTTTGTGGTACCCTGTAAAACATATAAATGCTATCAAAAATATTTCCGGTTGAAAAAAATATTGTTGTGTTAATAAATAACCTAAATAAATTTTATTGAATTTGAAATAAAATTTCTGCATAAAGGCGGTAATGTATGCGAATGTTTTATGTATCCCTGTAAAAGAAATACAACTGCTGCTCAATTTGTTTTCAATTTAAAAAAGGCTATTGTGTATCTCAATAAAATATAGTAATTTTGTAGAAATTAAAATTCCTGCTTTTTAACATTAATATTTCCGCGATTTTTGTGTGGCCGTGTAAAAAATGCATAATTTCTACGTTCGTCAAATTATAATTTAATAGAATTGTCATCGGGAAAACACATGTAGGCAAAGTTTCAGCTCAATCAGATAACTGAGATCATTGATTGCTCAATCAGATATGTGGTTTAAAATTGTCTTGCAAGATTTGTACTAATCTTTAATGTGGCCCTGTAAAAGAAAGCGTAACTGCTACGTTTCATAAATTATAATAATATTACATTGTCATCAGAGATTACATATCCTGAGCAAAGTTTCAGCTCAATCAGATTATTGAAATTGGTTTAAAATTAACTTGCAATTTTTTTAATCTAAATTTTTGTGAAGCCCTGTAGAAACAGTATTTTAAACAAACTTCTACGTTATTTAAATCATAATAATATTGTATTCTCATTCAAATTGCACATGCTCTCATTGTTTCGGCTCAATAGGATAATTAAAAGTGATATAAATTTGACTTGCAAGATTTGAACTAAACATACATACATGCATTGAAGTTAATATGATACTTGTTTATTAATAAAAACTTTCTAATCTGAAACTATCTGCAGAAGTTTGTTTAATTTTTCAATACTTTAGGAATGCATTTTGATTTAAAAAAAGGCTTATTGCTGAATAATTTTTTAAAAGTCAAGATGAAATTTGTAAACAATATCAAGGATCATACAGAATTTCAGCACTTGAAAAAAGCGGTAAAGCGGGTTTAATATCGCTTATTTTTTTTTAAAGGGTTAAATTTAACCTTGACAAAGCTGTGACACTAGATCAGCAAACTCGTGCTTTCAAATAAAACAGAATAGTCACGACGTGCTTTCAAACTTAGAGGAAGCTAGTGCAACTTTTGAAACTCCCTCAAACCAACTGTGCAAATGGCTACTTAACGATCACAATTAATCGACACCTTTGATTTTTTACGCCTAAACTAGTACGGATCTCGAAAATACAGGCATTCAGCTACTAGTTCATAGGGTTTTTTCAAATCCGACATAATCGGAAAAATGGATTTTGTCCACTTATAGTCCAGGCAATAGGGAATTTTACCTAGCAAAATTTAGCTTACTTTATGTTTTTGGGTCGCTGAATCCGAATTTGTAACTTCCCACCAAAATTTCCCCAGGCACCCCCCCACCCAAATTTTGGTAAAAAGCCCCCCAAAAAGGTTTTCATTAAAAAAATCAATTTTCTTATTGTTTTAGGGGAAAAGAATCTAGAAATTCAGAAAGTAGACAAAATTTACAACAATTTTTGCAAATTTTGTTTCAAATTTTATGTATGACGTTATGACTTAGGATGAAGGGGAAGGGGGTATCTGCCTCGGAACATGTGCGCGGTGCTGCGTGGACTAAGTTGCGCAATTCCACTTAACCGGTCACACGTTTACATTCGCCCTCCCATCTCCATTCCTAAATTTCCTTATAAGGTTTACTTAAAGTTTTTTGGGTCGCTGCATCCGAGTTTTTAACTTACACACAAAAATCCCCCCCTACCACAACGAAAACCTCCAAAATAGTTGTTATTAACTTAAATGTCTTTTTGTTTTAGGGGAAAAGCAATACGAAATTCAGAAACAAGACAAAATTTGCAACAAATAGGATCTATGACATTATGACGTAAGATAAACGGGGAGAGAGGGGGCTGCCTCGGAAAATTCCCCGCGCGCTTTTCTCAAAAACCAAATTTTTTCAAAAAATCAATTTTTGGCGGGGTTGCCGGGTGAAAATTTGGTGGGAAATTAGAAATTCGGATTCAGCGACCAATAAAACATAAAGTGAGTCGAAATCCAGAACTAGTATTAATTTTGCCAGGTAAAATCCCCTATTACTTGGACTTCATAACTTAGTGCACGTAGCGCCGCAGTGTATGTTCCGAGGCAGCCCTCTCCCTCCCCGTTCATCCTACGTCATAATGTCATATATCCTATTTGTTGCAAATTTTGTCTAGTTTCAAAATATCGTAATGCTTTTGTTCTAAAACAATAAGAAATTTAAGTTAAAAACAATTATTTGGGGGGGGGGGTCGTGGGGGAAAAGTTTGGGGGAAGTTAAAAATTCGGATTTTTTTAATAAAACCTTTCTTTGTGGGACATTTTACCAAAATTTGGGGGGTTGCCGGGGGAAATTTTGGTGGAAAGTTACAAATTCGCACTCAGCGACCCAAAAAACATATAGTAAGCCTTTCTCCTGAACTTCCATTAATTTTGCTAGGTAGAGCCCCTATACGGTCTCTATTGCCTGGACTATTAGTTCATCAAAACATTCCACTGTGCGTTCTCGAGAAAAAGGTATATCTTCTGTTTTGCATGTTTCTTTTTTTTTTTTTTGAGTAATTAAGTATTCAGTGAATTATTTTTAAATATACCTGCATAAAAATGCAAATATTATTATTCAATAACAAGAAATAGAACAACCGTCGCAAATTTTCAATTATTTGAAACGCATTTTGTTATATTTATTTTGAAATTCAACGACATCGATTAATGATTAACTATAATCGAATAGGATATTACAAAAAAATTAAAAAAGAATTATCGCAGCAGAAAAAAAGACTTACTTCCAATTCGCAATATTTTATATATTCATAAAACTTGAGTCGTATCGATAAACAAAGAAACTTCGAGACATCAAACAATATAAAAAATAATAATAATAATGTAGATGCAGCTGTAGGGAATCAGTGAATAAAAAGATGCGCTCGCTAACAACACAGCCAAAGTTCTGCTAAAATGTTTTATTAAAAAGCAGAAAAACCAACGTTTAAAATGCACAAATAATATATGAAAAGCAGTAAACAGCTGTTTCGAATCTACTAGCGAGATTCTTCTTCAGTGCAAAAGGAACAGCGTGCTAGAAAAAGCAAGGCTGAGCAAAATCATAGACAGAGACGCGCTGGCTTTTTATACCCTATGCGGGTGGCGAAGGCGCCGAAACAACCAATGAGAGAGAAGCAGTGGAAACGACTGGTGGACAAGTAGCGACATCTACCGGAGAAGTAGAGAAAAGAAACCAAAAAAGGGGAATTAAATTAACGCTTTCCAAATACTTGGAAAATCTGGAGTACTAGATAAGTCATTGACTAAAGAGTGAGAATTTTTAATGATATGGTAAGCTTCCCGAAAATCAAGATGAAGGTTAGAAGAACATTTTTGGATAATGATGGCTGAGGAAAAATCGAACCTATGTTGAGAAGACCAAGAATGTTGAGCAATAGAAGAACGTTTGAGCTCCTGATTTTTAACATAACCTTCATGCTCTTTTAAACGAAATCTAAGAGCACGTTTAGTCTGACCAATATAAGAAAGACCACACTGACAAGAGATCTGGTAAATGCCCCAATTATCTAGGCGATCAACGGGGTGTTTGAGATTTGAAAAAGGGATTTTATTAACAGGAGAAAAAATAACTTTAAAATCAAACCTTCTTAGAATTTTAGCAACTTGCTGACTGATTTTAGGAAAAAATGGTAATACAACTGAAGTATTAGAGTTGGAATTAGAATGCTTTTCAGAATGGTCGGATTTCGTCAATTTCTTATAAATAGAATCGATAATATTAGAGGAATAACCACGATCGACAGCAATAGCTTTGAGGTAATTAAGTTCAGCACTAAGTAACTGAGGAGTGGAACAAATATTAGTAGCCCGAAAAACAAAAGTATTGAAAGCAGCAAATTTCTGGTTAGGGGGATGAGAAGAATACCTGTGAGGTGGGAGACTGACAGTAAAAGGTTTACGAAAGACGGTAGTCTGAAAGCCATTTTCACAACGAATAGCAAGGACATCCAGGAAAGAAAGACAGTTATTGGTCTCAATTTCAGAGGTAAATTGAATGCAGGGATCAATAGAATTCATAATAGAGAGAATATGATTAATATCTGAATTCATTTCAATCAGGACATAAACATCATCAGCATAACGAACATAGAACGGAAATTTTAAGATTTCAAAAAGCTTGACCTCAAAATAGTGCATATAAATATCGCATAAAATTGGACTAAGAGGATTACCCATAGCCAAACCGTCAATCATACGGAAGAAATTACCATTGAAAACAAAAGTATTTCGCGACAAGCAAGCGCGAGTGAGAAGTATAAGTTCCTCGACTTCAAAATAAGAGAAGTGGAATTCACAAAGCCTTTTCTTGAGGCAATCTAAAGCCCCCTCAACCGGAACGTTGCGAACGCATTGCCGGAACGCGATATTTATATGCACTATTTTGAGGTCAAGCTTTTTGAAATCTTAAAATTTCCGTTCTATGTTCGTTATGTTGATGATGTTTATGTCCTGATTGAAATGAATTCGGATATTAATCATATTCTCTCTATTATGAATTCCATTGATCCCTGCATTCAATTTACCTCTGAAATTGAGACCAATAACTGTCTTTCTTTCCTGGATGTCCTTGCTATTCGTTGTGAAAATGGCTTTCAGACTACCGTCTTTCGTAAACCTTTTACTGTCAGTCTCCCACCTCACAGGTATTCTTCTCATCCCCCTAACCAGAAATTTGCTGCTTTCAATACTTTTGTTTTTCGGGCTACTAATATTTGTTCCACTCCTCAGTTACTTAGTGCTGAACTTAATTACCTCAAAGCTATTGCTGTCGATCGTGGTTATTCCTCTAATATTATCGATTCTATTTATAAGAAATTGACGAAATCCGACCATTCTGAAAAGCATTCTAATTCCAACTCTAATACTTCAGTTGTATTACCATTTTTTCCTAAAATCAGTCAGCAAGTTGCTAAAATTCTAAGAAGGTTTGATTTTAAAGTTATTTTTTCTCCTGTTAATAAAATCCCTTTTTCAAATCTCAAACACCCCGTTGATCGCCTAGATAATTGGGGCATTTACCAGATCTCTTGTCAGTGTGGTCTTTCTTATATTGGTCAGACTAAACGTGCTCTTAGATTTCGTTTAAAAGAGCATGAAGGTTATGTTAAAAATGAGGAGCTCAAACGTTCTTCTATTGCTCAACATTCTTGGTCTTCTCAACATAGGTTCGATTTTTCCTCAGCCATCATTATCCAAAAATGTTCTTCTAACCTTGATCTTGATTTTTGGGAAGCTTACCATATCATTAAAAATTCTCACTCTTTAGTCAATGACTTATCTAGTACTCCAGATTTTCCAAGTATTTGGAAAGCGTTAATTTAATTCCCCTTTTTTGGTTTCTTTTCTCTACTTCTCCGGTAGATGTCGCTACTTGTCCACCCAGTCGTTTCCACTGCTTCTCTCTCATTGGTTCTTTCGGCGCCTTCGCCACCCGCATAGGGTATAAAAAGCCAGCGCGTCTCTGTCTATGATTTTGCTCAGCCTTGCTTTTTCTAGCACGCTGTTCCTTTTGCACTGAAGAAGAATCTCGCTAGTAGATTCGAAACAGCTGTTTGCTGCTTTTCATATATTATTTGTGCATTTTAAACGTTGGTTTTTCTGCTTTTTAATATTGTTGCACAAAGGCTTTATTTGCTATTTTTATAAAATGTTTTAGTTATACCGCGTTGCTATGATTTTACGTAAAACTCTGCTATGATCTATTACTCGACCCGGAGTTCTTGTAACTTCTCTTACACAAGTCGACATTAATACTGCCGCTATTATTGTCAAAGAAGATCGCTTGGTATGAGAAACTATTAAAAATATTGCATTTATAATGTCGTGCCACCTACATGTCGATAACTGAAAAGTAAACATGAGACTTTTGTGCGCGGTGCATCCCAAGAATCCTCATACTCGAACGACAGGACTTTCACGTGGATGTTTGTTCTGTTTTGAAGATCGATGTTACAAGAAGATTATATGAATTCTCTAATGTTAATAAACACCTTCGTAGAAAGTATATTTTATCATTAGAAGCACTAGTGAAGACGGCGGAGGCAATTTTAAGGGATCTATTTAAAAAGGGGGTTTCCAGCATGTCTTTGAAGTGTGAAAAAATGTAGGATAAGTGCATTGCATTCAATATGAACTACTTTGAAAGGCTCCATTAAAATTTATACGATGAGTGTGGATATATTGATATAAAAATATATGATCATTTTTTATTGGACAGCCCTCGTAAATAATTTATTATTTACTTTATGATATATTTGATAAAATTTTAAGATCAATTGTTATTTTATATGTAATCATTATTTGACTAATAACGGTTTATTTTTGATAACGCATATTTAGTTTTGTTTGGGTAATTATTTTTTTAATTGTGTTTTGCGAATAGGCCTTAATATTTTTCGTCATGTTCTCCGATGTTGTCAGAACACAATTTTCATTCGGATAAAGGTATGAGTATATAAATAATATCATAAGACGAAAAGAAAATTTTCAGCTTGATTCAACATAATTAATATAACAACGAAAAATTAAGATGTGCTATAATGAAACACAATATAAATTTAATAGCCTGTCCTCCAAGAAAATTAAAAGAGTTAATTTGTACGAAAATAGATCCAACACCAAAATATGAATTAGCTGGTGTATATACCATTCCTTTTAGAACTGACAGCAATAGACTAATGGAATGACCAAAATAAAACTCAAAGAAAGAATAAAAGAACATAAAGCAGACATAACTATATTGTCGTCAATCCACAGCTCTCTCTCGTTTAAGTTTCAATCAGTACATCGTAATAGATTTTGATCAGGCAAAAATCGTATTCCCAACATCCAATTATTACGCATTCACTATAAGAGAATCAATAGAAATCCTGTGTAAAATCAATCAAGTTTGTAACGACGCCCTATCGTACAATATCCCCAGTTTGTGGTTCAATATCCTGAAAACTTGAGCAAAGTGACGTAATTTAATTTAAAGTACAGAAGCTAAATATTTTTTTCTACTCATGGAAAGTGACGTATGAGAAACAAATTGATGTCTTAAAATAAATGGAACCGCAAATAATAATAATAATATATATTTCCTCTAATTAAATTCAATCCAAGAAACTGCTACTGCTACTTCTACTTTCAACTCTAGTAATTATTGGCTCTTTCATTTTCAAAACAAAGTGACGTATTTGTATAAATAAACAACATTTAGTTATTAAGATATTCTCTGATGATGAGCCTGGAAGGCTTGAAAGTAGTAAGAAGTTTTTAAATAAAATGTATATTTTAAACTTGTAGCATTTTTTTCATTACATTAGTCGCCCTTTAAGTAAGATTTTGGACCTTTTCAATGTTCACATTATATATTTTAGGTGTAAGTACGTTCTTTCATTTTTTATATTCAAAAAATGGCAAGATGCAGAATTAATATTTATAGGACGCACCAAACTGTCGGATATTTGCCGAGCTGAAAATTGGAATAACAGCTTACGTGCTGTATTACAAAATTAATTTTGCAACTTGAACGAAATTCAATGTGCCTAATTATACTCCAGACTGTAGTAATTACCCTGAACCTAAAAGAAATTGTATTTAAAGCGTTTTTTACAATTTTAATACAAATTTGTATTTAGATAATGCAAATTTTGAAAATTTTAACAGTATAATCACCTAATACATATATTTTTTGAACAATAAAAATAAATAATATGTTCAGTTTATGTAGACTAACATGAAATACATGGTTTGAAAATTTCATGAAAAAATATTAAGAGGTTTTTGAGATATCCGGCGCGTTATGCCCGAAAACGTCATTTGGAGAAAAAATGACTCCAAAGTTTCGGAAACGGCGCTTCAGCTATTTTGCGGGTCTAATTCTAAAAGTCATAACTTCTGCTCTAATAGGAATTGCAAGAAAACAATTATATCAAAGAGTTCAGAACAGATAGAAGTTTAACATCTAAAAAAACTGAAATTTCGAAAATTTTGAATCTTTAAGAGTTCTAAGACCGCTTAATAAAGACCAGTTAATTTCTTTTATTGCCAATTTCTTATATAAAATGTTACTTTTATGTCGCATTGTTCGGAATATGGTGTAATTTTCTTCCTTTATCGAATTACAGGTAGTGCAACAGTGGAAGATGCCACAAGATACGTTCAGATACGTTGAATATCGTTGAATTTTTGTCCTCCTTTTACTTAGTACCTGGAACGACAATCGGCCGACACCATTCCCTAAATATCGTTTTTTGTCACTGGAATATGTTTGTCATATAGACAGTTTAAGATAAAAAGCCGCTAGTAATGAAAACGATGAAGGTAACTCGAGATAAACAGTGCTCAATTTTTCTCTTGCCTAAACCCTACGAAACACTACAGGATGCGTATTTAGAGCCTGCACTTCCCTATTAAACTTCGAAGGAATGTAGAACCCAAAATTCCAGTCACTTCACTTATAAATGTCAAAGTTAACACCGCCTGTGCTATTCTTAGAACAGATTGTCAAATAACATTATGAGTAATATCTGTAATACTGCTGGTATCATTGTGTGCTACCTACATGAGGACAACAGAAAAGTTGTGCAATGAGATGTGCTTGCGCAAATTGGATTCCGAGATTACTCACTCATGCCCGAGCAACAAGGCACTCGCCTAATGGCCTGTTTGCAGTTTAAGACGATATTATACGCGAGGCTATACCCCAGATCTAATTTCATATTGGTCATCAGGTTTTTCCTACATCGTTACTGTATGTGATGTTGAAAGCCTTGTACGCCTGCCACAGACGTATTATACAAATAAATTACAAAATTACAAAATATTCATTGTACATTAATCTACCAATGGTACAAAAAAATTACATTTATGTACAGTACATTATCCTAATAAAAATTGTGATACAGCTAATACTCGTATATACATGGGAGCTGAAAAGAGCTTATTTGAGCAAAATAAGCTAGTAGCAATTTCTCTAATAACTCTCTCTAATAATATCTCTCTAATATCTCTCTCTAATAAGAAAATAGCTTATTTAAGCGGAATTTTTTAATTGTTTATATTAAGTGTGGAAATAAAATCTAGATTTTTAACTCCTTAATTCTCGTTCCCATCATATTATTCAGATTGTTTGATTCCCGCCATTTTTATAAAATAGTATAATTGCCTTTATTATTTTATCATTTGACCTGTCATTAATAAAGGTGAATATTTCTTTTTTTTAATGTGGTGCCAATTAATCAGTTTGAATTTTTAAACCGTAATTTAATGCGACCATTAAGAGGCTAAACTTTTTCTTCTCTTTTCATTTTTTAAAATCTTAGATTACTCGCTGTTCATGTTGGTTATCTCTATGCAAAATTTAAAGATTCAAGTATGACAATTTCAGAAAAATCAAAGTGAAAGTATAACAATAGATAGTTTTCTAGCAATTTTACCCATTTGAAGTTCCAATTTTCTATTAAAGGAGGCATCTTTATGAACATCATACTTAATAGAAACCCGTATGTCAAAATTAAAATTTCGAGCCTCGATACTTTCAGAGTAAATCATGAACATAGAGCGTTTTAAAAATTTTACATCGTTTTAGAACGCGTACATTTTAACAAATGTTTGAGCGACCAATTACGCCTTTAATGTAACCACCATATCAAATTACATGTTTTTGTGCAAATTGATTATTTTTACAAGCAAGTTAAAAAGTGTCTATACAGGAAATCGAACCCAGAACGTTTCGCTTAAATTTTTATTTTTCCTCCAATTCAGGTATCTGGAACGATAGTCAGCAGACACAGTTTCCCTAAAAAACATTTTTGTCACTGGAATATGAGCTGTCGTGTTGACAGTTGAAAAGAAAAAGTCGCATGTAATTGAACTCCAAAAAACTACGAAACTTAGATATACTTTAATATATATATTTTTTAAATATTAAAGTAATATTTAGCCTCAACAGATTCAAAGTAATCAAAATTTTAGGACCATTTTGCTCTAGCTACCGTATGAGGTCAATTTGTAGATATAAAAAACGCAGATTCTTTTAAAGCAGAGATTGTCGTTATTAATATCCACAGAGAAGATTAAAAATTGCTTTAGTAGTTCCAAAGTAATCTTGGTTTTATGAGTTTTCCTGCTCATATCTCTTTTAAACTTCGAATTTTGTAAAACTTGTTTTTTGTGAGCATTTAGATCTTAAAAGTAAGAGACATATCAAATCTCATGTTTAAAGGCCTAAAAATTGTATATATATCGTAATTTATTACGTTTTCATAACGGTTTGTGTCCATATCACAGTTTTAACTTTCAAAGTTTAGAGAAACCGTTATTAGTGTTCTTAAAAACCGTTCTTAACCATTTACATTTCAAGAGTAAACACCATAACACATTTCATTTTCCTACCCTAAACACCAGGACAGAATCGCGCTTTCAGATTAAAAAAAATATACACATTTAAATATCAATTTTTTTTATAACTTGTTCTATGGAGCATTTATGGCTTAAACACATTACATAGCACTGTTAAAATGTTAAGATTTGACTCTGACACTTCAGAAAAAATCGTCATTTAGTATTTTTTTAGATAATTTCCTCTCTTTTTAAATTTTGAATTTTTATCAACAGTTCTTAGAGAGTATTTACCCTTAAATGTAACATACATGACAAATTTTTATCCCCAACGGTATCAGAGAAATCGCAATTTTAAAGCATTCTATGCTCCTGTACTTGGATTAGTTATGTAGGAATATAAAATAAAGCCTATGTTGCGGTCAACATTATTTTTTCACATTTCCTTTTAAATCCATTTCGTTTTAATTGGTTTGGTAGTTTCAAAGATTACCCACAACAATCAAATCAGCATTTCTTCTTTGTGATATTAACATAGATTGTCAGAAGATCAATCTTAAATTGAATAAATAACTTTTGCTGTATTTTCGAAGCTTTAAACTTTTATTCTATATCTTCTTTTTAAAGAAACTATAAAAAATCTGTCAAATGTTTTAATTAAGAAATTTTCTTTTCTACATTTCTCAAAATAATGAAACATAATGGAAGATTTTTTTGCCATACAAATTGAAAATAGCGAATTAGAATATTTGGTCAGAACATTCGTTTGGACAATTGAACATTCGCTTGGTCAGAACATTCGTCATATTTGGTCATATTTGATCATGTTTGGTCATTCGTCATATTCGAATGATCAAATGATTATTCAGTTATGATGATTATGATCATTGTGATCATTATGATCGATTGAAATTAATCAATTGATCAATTCGATGTCAACTCAATTCAATCAAACAATCTGATCTCAACTCCAATCAAACAATCGAAAATCAACATCAACAATCAACAATCAATCAACAAACGACAACAACAATCAACAGCAACATGCAACAACTCCAACAACAAAAATCAACAACAATCAACAACCAACAACAATAAACAGCAATCATCAACAATAAACAACAATAATCAGCAACAATTAAACAACAAAAAAACAAACAACAATCATTATGATCAATTATCATTACGATCATTATGACCATTTTGATTATTGTTATCATTTATTATCCTTATGATTATGATGGTTATGATAATTTAATTATGATTATTCGATTATGATGATTGAATCATGAAATGATCATTCAATTATGACCAAATATTCGTCATATGCGAATGACCAAATATTCGTGATATTTGATCACAACATTCGTTTGGTTTAACATTCGTTTGGTCAGAATATATGTTTGTAAATAACGAATTAGAATATTTGGTAAATGTTGAACATCAGCCTTCACTATACTTTGTAATAAAGGAAAAAAAATTCTTAGTCTCGATAAATACAGTGTAACTACGAATGAAAATATAGAATAACCTCTTCCGAGTTACTCACGATTTCGAAAGGCATTCATTATTTTAGGACATTTTATAAACTAATATATTTTCGACATTCAAACAAGAATTTATAAAAACAGAGTTTCTTTTGCTGCCAGTTATTTTCGCAGACGTTCCGAGTGTATTAATCAGTTTTCTCAACCTGGGATAATTTTTTCGGGTGATATGTATTGTCATATTTTTTGAGAAATGCTTATTTAGTTTCGTATATCGTATATACAGTAACCTCTCACTTATATGCGTTTGAAGGGTTTGATATAAAATCTCGCATAACTGACAGCCGCGCATAATTCAGAGGATGTTGTATGTAGTAATTCTTTATGCACATTATGGGAAAGAAAAACATTTTGAAATGTAAGAATTATGATTAATAACATTTTATAAAATAAAAGGCGTGCAATATTAGTATAGTGTACTTAAAAAATTCTTACAATTTTACTATAAAACTTAGTTTTAAAAACTACAATAAACGTAAAATTTCATTTTACATAGATAAAGATATACCTACATAAAAAAATGCCAGTTGCGTCATTGTATTTGATGCGACATCAGCGTTTTTAAAGTAACATTTGTAAGTACCCAGGGCTCCAAAAGCAGGACCATTAGATGGGACAATTACTCTATCAGTTTCAACAATACCACCTTCTCCTTCTTTTTCAGCTGTCTTGTCATTAAAACAGTTCTAATATCTGTTATTGCCGTAGATGTTAAGTTTTCATCAATATTGACGAATTCTTGAAAAGAGAATCTTGGCTTATGCTGTTCCATTCTATGATTATGTTGTTGATGGCTTATGTTGTTCCATTCTTCGTCTATGTTAAAATCATGGCTGTTATTTTATTTTACTGTAATGGAATATCTTCAGTGATATTTTAATGAGCAAAACCCGCTTTTCTAAAGAGGTTAGAAATTGTTATGGCTGTTACGTTATTCCAAGAGGAAACCAACATATGTATACACTGTAAAAAAAATTTGTAAAGTTACTAAAATTTTTCTAGGAAACTGGGATTCCAGGAACTTTTTATGTAACGGCAACAAGAAAAATTCCTGTAACAGATGCTGTTACAGAAATTTTTGCTGTTGCCGTTACATAAAAAGTTCCTGGAATCCCAGTTTCCTAGAAATATTTTAGTAACTTTACAGATTTTTTTTTACAGTGTAGCCTCCAGAATCCAAATTTTCTTGAAATTCTTTTTCTGCTTAAGTGATATAAACATTCTTCCCCCCAAATCTTTTGTTATACTACGCTTTAACTGACTTTAATATGCCGAGATCTAATGGCTGGAATCTGCTGGTACAATTTGCATGGAGAAATTTAACTCGTGTATGTGTCAGCAATGGGAGATCTGACTGATGGGCTGAACACAGATCCATACATAGAAAAATCTTTTAGGTAGCTTTCGTTACAAAAAGCTACCTATTGCAGCCGTTCGGAGGAAAGAGATTTCAAAAAATTTAGGTATATTTTCATCGATCATGACTCCCAGACACCGAAACCACCCTCCGTTCAAAATTGATATATATATATATATATATGACCTATGTCACACTGTAACTCTCGTAATTATGAACCGATTTCGATGTAATTCAGTGTGTACATAGTACATACAAATGTCTCGACTGAGTTTGTTGTCCAGTTTCATTCGCCGTTTTGTTTCAAAATGGCGGCCATTTAAATTTTTTTTAAAAATTTAAAATTTTAAATGTGGTACCAAAAAATTAAAAATGGAAAAATACTTTTTTTTATGTATTTGACCTTTATACAAAGATTCCGGAGCAGTTTTTGTTTCGTCTATATCTTAAAAAAATGGCTGAGTTATAGCGTTTTGAATTTCTAGCGTGGCTGACATTTTGAAACGTCCTGAATTTTGTCACGCGATAAAAGGCGTATTTATGAACCGATTTCGATGTAATTCGGTGTGTACATAGTACATACCAATGTTTCGACCTAGTTCGTTGGCCAGCTTCATCCGCCATTTTGTTTCAAAATGGCGGCCATTTAAATTTTTTAAAAAAATTTAAAATTTGAAATGTGGTACCAAAAAATTGAAAATGGAAAAATATTTTTTTCTTATGTATTTGACCTTTATACAAAGATTTCGGAGCAGTTTTTGTTTCGTCTATATCTTAAAAAATGGCTGAGTTGCAGCATTTTGAATTTCTAGCGTGACTGACATTTTGAAACGTCCTGAATTTTGTCACGCGATAAAAGGCGTATTTATGAACCGATTTGGATGTAACTTAGTTTATACATAGTACATGGCAATGTCTCGACCGAGTTCGTTGGCCAGCTTCATCCGCCACCTTGTTTAAAAATGGCGGCCATTTAAATTTTTAAGAAAAATTTAAATTTGAAATGTGGTACCAAAAAATTGAAAAAATATTTTGTTTTAATGTGTTTGGCCTTGATAAAAAGATTCGGGAGCAGATTTTGTTTCGTCTATATCTTAAGAAATGGCTGAGTTATAGCATTTTGAATTTCTAGCGTGGCTGACATTTTGAAACGTCCTGATTTTTGTCACTTAATAACAGGCGTACTTATGAACCGATTTGGATGTACCTTGGTGTGTACAGAGTACATACAAATATCTCGACCGAGTTCGTTGGCCAGCTTCATCCGCCATCTTGTTTCAAAATGGCGGTCATTTAAAAAAATTTAAAAAATAAAAAAATTAAAATGAGATACCAAAAAATTGGAAAATGAAAAAGATATTTTTCGTATGTGTTTGACCTTAATACAAAGATTCCGGAACAGTTTTTGTTTCGTCTATATCTAAAAAAATGGCTGAGTAATAGCATTTTGAATTTCTATTGTGGCTGACATTTTAAAACGACCTAATTTTTGTCATGCGATAACAGGAGTATTTATGAACCGATTTGGATGTAACTTGGTCTGTACATAGTACATACTAATGTCTCGACCGAGTTCGTTGGCCAGATTCATTCGGTATCTTGTTTCAAAAGGGTTGCAATTTAAAAAAAAATTAAATTTAAAATTTAAAACGAGTTATTACAAAATTGGTAAATGAAAATGATTTTTTTTATGTGTTTGGCCTTGATACAAAGATTCCGGAGCAATTTTTGTTTCTGAAAATTTGTTTCTTTGTTTATATCTTAAAAAATGATTGAATTATAGCACTTTAAATTTCTAGCATGGCTAACATTTTGAAACGATCTTGTATTTGTCACGAGATAACACACGTATTCGCCTATTTCGATGTAAGAAGGCATGTGGATAGTATACATCAATACCTCGACCAATTTCGCTGGCCAGATTCATCAGCCATCTTGTTTCGAAATGGCGGCCATTAAATTAAAATATATATATATATTTAAAATGAGGTGCAAAAAAATTAGAAATTGAAAAAGGTTTCTTTCTTAAGTATTTGACCTTGATATAAGGATTCAGGAGCATTTTTTGTTTGTCTTTACCTTAAAAAGTGGCTCAGATATAGCAGTTTCAATTTCTATTGTGGGTGACATTTTGAAAAATCTGATTTTTTGCATGCGACAGCACTCGTATATATCAACCGATTCCGATGTGAGTGAGCATGTGAACAGCAATTACTAAGGTCTCGACCAAGTTCACTGTTTAGCCTCATCCACCATGTTGTCTTAAAATGGTAGGCACTTTAAGAAATCGCCGAATTTGGCAGCCAAATATGAGTTACTTTAAAGAAAAGCAGCTTGGATAAAGCTGACTAATTTCGCGAAATTCTAATTCATTATATTGATAAAAATTAGTATTGAATCTCCTATATTCAGTTTCCACTATATTGAGCTTCGTGTGTTTGAATGATATAAGTTGGCTTTTTTAAAATAAGGAATATGAAAGCTACCTCTACCTCCCGGCACGGGCCGGAAGGGCTTTTTTTTTTTTTTTTTTTTTTTTTTTTTTTTTTTTTTTTTCTTTTTGCATTCTTCATATCAAATTTCTCCAAAAAGGTCTAAAAAATTGTTCGATGTCATCAAGGCTTTGGTGCTACTTGCAAGAACGTTGCAATTTCTTCACATTTTTCAAACACTGTGGTTTCTTGGATCTACCAATTACTGTTGGCGGTAACTTTTCCGATCCGTCTGCATGGCAACATAAAAGCACAGTCCTTCTTTCTTTCCTATGTTTGCAACCATGAAATGTTTCTTCCTTAAAATAAACCGTTTTGTTTGGTAAAAGACGATATAATAAACCTGTTTCATCACAGTTAAAAATGTTCTTAACATCAAATATTTTAATTAAATTTGGAAGTTCTGCGATCCTCACATTAACAGTTGAATCTGAAACGTCTGCGCTTTCACCACTCAGACATTGATTTGATAAAACGTATCCTTTCTTGTTTTTCTAGCCATTCCCAATAAGCCTAATATTTTTCGATTCCCATTTTGAAGACAAAGTGAGTGTTTTTTCTTTGAATAACTTACCGCTAATGGGTAAATTAGAAGCTCTAATTTCTCTGAACCACTGAATTACAGTGGTTTCTAAAATCTCAAATTTTCCACTCTGAATTCTTGATCATTTCTTCACTTGTTTAGAATATTCAGTTTTAATTTTTTTGACCAAGTCCTTGTTCTTTAAAATACCTTTGAGCGCTGATTGTGGCAAATCGAATTTTCGAGCTAAACTTATTTTTGACAGTTTAGGATACTTTTCTTCTGCTTGCATAACTTCCATTTTAAACGAATTTGTTAACTTTATTTTGCTCATTTTTATTGAAAAGAAATCCAGATGCTACCGTAAAGGCAAGGAAGAAAGGTAACACGCGCGTGACTTGATAAAAATAAAAGAGAAAGAAAAGAAGGAACCATTAGAACTGAGGGGAGACGGTGAAAAGTCGAATTATAACACCCTATCTACCATCTCAGGCGGAACGGTCTTTTGGCCTTGGCATGTGCTTAAAATTCTTTGTAGATTAAAAAAAGTTTCGCTCTTAACACAGAGTTTGTGAATTGCGCTGTTATTTCCGAGTATAATTGAGAGAGACAATTCAAAGTGGCGCTTATAACTGACAGATTTATTACATTAATTTTCTATTCCTCGGGGCGGATCCTTACGAAATACCCGTATAACTCAGAGAGGCGTATAATGGAGAGGCACATAAGTGAGAAGTGACTGTATTATCTATATTAAAAAGCAAAAATGTGTACATGAATAACGTGAGCATCATATTGACTCTGGTAACACCTGACGAATAAATTTCTATTTTACTGCAATTTTTCAAAATTCTAAACATGTTTTAACTTCTAAACAAAATTTAAATTTTTACACCTTTAAATAAAAAAAAAGTAATGTTTTTTCAAATGTAATTTGCTGTAAAACTGTGTGAGTTTAGACATTTCCTTTTTGGGGGGGGTTACCCAATATGAAGACCCAATATACTTACCCGATATACGACAAAAAAAATTCTCAGAATTTCGAAACAATGTCTGGATTTAAATGTTTAACTTTTCACCTAAATATATTTTATTTTATTATATATATTATATATATATATATATATATATTACTTTTAACTTAATTCCATTTGTACAATATTTTATCTTTAATGTGCGTGTTTCAGAAATATTACGAAATCAAATGTATATAACTGCAACTAAATAATGTTAATTTTGTATCGCAAAATTCTTATCAGACATTATCTTTTCTAAATGAAATAATTTTATCAAATAGAGCTTCCTGATGTAAATCTAAATAAGCATTAGTTAGTAAAAAAATAATACTAAAACAATTAAAGGTATTTGTAAATATGAATATTGTACATTCTGAATAAACTTTAGTTAGTGAAAACAATATTAGATAACACTAATATTAAATTTGTAAAACTTAGTTTTGTACAAAATATAATTAAGTCTATTAAATCACTTTTATCAACAACTAACTTATTTCTTAATCATATCACATATGAAGATTTAAAAAATTTATATATTCAAAATTAAATAAAAATTTACGAAATTTTAATCTTTACTAAACATTCTTCAGCTTGAAATCTTTTAAGGAATTTATCAGCTTGGAAATTTGATTAAAGAGCATCAGACCAATAAAATTTGTGCTTACGCAAAATGTAATGAAATCTATCCATTTTTTATCCTCGATACCTCTCATAAAACGTACATTAAAATAATAATAATAAAACAATCAGTACTATTCATATACAGGGTGATTCATAAATATCGAAACAATAGGCTAATTCCTTAAATATTGCCCATAGACCCATACTTTCAATTGCAAAGTTTCATAAAAAAGGTGCAAATTTTAATGACATAAGTTGAAACTCCATGGGGGATCTATTTGAAAAAAATCGAAAATTAAATTTTTATACGGCCCCCGTAGTGTAAAAATTCCAATCAGGAAAACTTTCCTTATCCATTTCTGTATTAAACACAAAAAATTGCATCTTCATACCTGAAAAACTCGCAGAGTTATGGCCGTTTAAATAATTCATCAGGTTTTAAGGGATTAGACACAAATTGAAATGCGTGCAATCCAAGAAACAATGTTACTTTAAGAGTTCTAGGAAACATGCAAAAAATATATTTGTTGAGTTAAAATTTTGATTTTTTTTCTTTTTTTGTGTGATGGTCAACCATATAATTTGCAAACAAAACCACATCCTAATATTTCTCATAAAGTTTTAAAAAAAATTAAATGATTAGTATTTTTTTAAGCGGATCTTTAAAACTCGAAACTTTTTTTCATTTAATTAAAGAAGAAAGTATAATTTTAGGTTTGTTTCGGGATTTTTTTAAATATTAATTTTAAAAATATTAAAAATATTTATTTAAAAAATTATGTAACTTAATTTAAGAAAATCATATTTTCAAAAGTAATTTTTTTTCAAATTTGCCGAAACAAAATTCATGTAAAATAAGAAAAAAAAAGGCATGTTTCAAGTTTGCAACTTTTTTATTTACGATACTTGACTTGTAATAATTTAACGACGAGAAATGGTAAAAAGAAAAAAAACATCATGCAGAAAAACACATTTAAAATTGTAAACGTTGATTGGCTCCTAATAAAATGTTTAAATGCTGTTTAAAAAATTGCACTTAAAAAAGTAACTTCTTTCTGTAGCTTAAACTTCCGATTCAATTTAACTTTTACCGTTTCCACCTCCTTTTTGTCCTATTTAAATGTCCATAAATAAATGTTAAATGTGTAATTTGAAACAATGCTTTTTCTAACATGCCGATTAAGAGTTTTTCGTAATTTTAGCCCTCACAAGTTCAGGCTTTTTATCGTCCCGGCAAGGCCGTTAAAAAAGTCTGTATTCTGGGGCCGCACCGGGCCAGACCCGGGATTGGCGACTTTTATCTGAAGACTCGGCCAGGCCGGGCCTAACGTATTTTTTCATACCGAACCGGGAGTGGGTTTTATTTATGACAGCCAATTATCTACACGAGGGATATGGGCGCGACAGGGTAGAGTGCCTTCTGTGGAGGCCTTTCTAAGGGAACCTAACCCGTATTTATGCAAGGATATCCGAGGTTCGAAGAAACCCACTGAAAACTCCGAACGATTGTGCCGAAGGGCGCGATTGGGTTCGAACCCAGCACCTCCTAGCTACCAGCTTTGAGAGCAGAACCTCTCGCTCACTGGTTACCGAACCGGGACTGGCTTCCTTATTCCTAGGTCTCTCCTAGTCGAAATTTTTAGTCCTGGTCTCGAGACAACCCGTATTAAAATCATTATCTCTGACTGACTTAATCCATGCAAAAATAACTAAAATTTGGCTCAGCCCAAAAACGTTTACAACAAATGCATATATTTTTAATGGCCATTATTTTACAATCAAACTTTAAAATTCATATTTAAAAGGATACTACATTTTAAGGCAAAAAAAAAAAAAATTAAAATACAGTAAAACTAGTGAAAAAAATCTGCCTATGACGGAATCCTTTCTTAAACGAAAAAATCTATTGATCCATCGAAAATGAATATAATAATACCTGAGAAAAAATAGACTACATTTACAACTCTTAAGAAGGGCACTTGTCTATAATGTTTTTTTTTTTTTTCTTTCCTATGTGATTCCATCTTAAAAGATTTTACTTTATAGCATTTTTCACTGTCTCCAACACATGGAATATGGATTAACGATATTAAAGGAGAAGTGAATCATTTACATATAAATAGAGATTCATTAATAAAACAAATAATCTCAGCATTTGGCGCTTTTTAAAAAATAATAATTATAAGCATTAAAAAAGAAAAGATATCATAAGTATTTTTGGTCAGAACTCCTCCATACGAAACAACTTATAACCATATCGATGTAAAAAACTATGTAGAAATTCAGTCAGGCCGGTCCAGGCTACGATTTGAACTTTTTTTCAGGAAGGGCCAAACTTTTTTTCCTATGGGTCGGTTCAGGACCGGACCTAGATATTTCGACCGATGCAGATCTCTAGTGCATACTTTGAAAACAGGTTTAACGTAAAATCTATACGCTGCCTATTTTATGTCCAAAGGAGAGGCACTGTCTTATATTGACTTTTAATAATGTACAATTTGTGGATGATCCCTATCTTGCATTCAAAATGAGTCAAAAACTCGTCGTTCAGAGGCATGGATAAATGGTGTAAGTCACGAATTTTGGATTTTGATATCTCAGCTAATTTTGAAGATATCGAGATGAATTTTTTTGTGTTTAATTCTGGAATGGATAAGGAAAACTTTCCTGATTGGGAATTTTACTCTACGGGGGCCGTATAAAAATTTAATTTTTGTATTTTCTCATATAGACCCCCCCATTGAGTTGAAACTTATCTCATCGAATTTTGCACCTTTTTTTTATGAAACTTTGCAATTGGAAGTATGTGCCTAGGGGCAATATTTAAGGGCAATATTTAAGGGGCAATATTTATATTTTGCCTATTGCTTCGATATTTATGAATCACCCTGTATAAGTAAGTAACATAACAACAACTTTTTTTTTACTAAATTATTGTACTAAGGTATTTACTAGCATTTTAAGACATTCAACAAAGTTGAAAAGTGTTTATGACTTTAGTTTGTCTGGGCGTGTCTCTGTCTAGGCTTCTGGCCGCCACTGGCCACTGGCACACGGAGTGTGCCATCGGGTATTTGTGAAATTATTTCATTTCCTTTCTAATTAAACTAGTTTGTTTTTTTTTTTACAAATTTGATGTTTATTAATTTTATACTAATACTAGACATTGCATTAAAGAAGAAAATTATGAAAATTTGATATTTAGTCTTTAAAATGTATTAGCGTATGGGGTATACCACCCGTGTTTTTAGATACCGACGTTCTATTAATTCCACTTTAACTAGCTTTTTTTTTATCAGTTTGATGTTTATTACTTTTATCCTACGATTAGACATTGCATTAAACAAGAATATTATTAAAACTGTCATTTAGGATTTTAAATGCTTCTGCGCATAATGTACAAAACCAGTGATTTATTTACAATAAACTATTCATGTTTTTAAATGTTAGAGCAAGACACTTCTCGTGTAATACAAAGATGCTTCAAGCAGGGCTTAATTTGGTCAGAAGCTCACCGGAGCTCAGGTCCGGTACTCCTTTGCTTTTAGTGATTATTTAAATATTAGTCGAAACACACCGGAGCTCATAAAGACAGAACTCCGGAGCCTTGCGGAACAGCGCTTCCGAAATATCGAAGCCTAAATTATCTTTTCATGTCACTCCCATCTCCAATCTTTTGCGTTCTTTCATGCCAAAGCAATTAAATATGTCACATAGCGTGTCACACGCATATGAGCATACATCTACTTAGCGCTTCCAAATGTAGATTCAGGGCGTTTCAAACGACGACGAAGAATGCCAGAATAGTTCGCAACCATATAAGCCATTTTTAGTCGTGATTGTGTTATGTTTACTCGCTGCTTTTTTGTTTATATTTGCAAAACATTCTTAATGATCAAGTTAGCTTCACGAGGTGCATAATTTGCACTGAAGCTCACAGGAGGGCAGTACTTCTTTATTTTTCGCAAGTGTATTGATCTCCTGATTTTAATCTTTTTGGTCTGTTCATTTATTAGATTTTATAACATGTAATTGAATATGAATATTGTCAATATATATATATATATAATTTTGCTACAAAAGAAGTTGCTTTAAATTACATGAATAATGTATGAAATATAAATTTGCGAATGGAAGGGGGCGTGGGTTACAGTAAAGTTTTTATTACTGCAGGAAAATTAGAGCTCCAATACTTTTTTTGTTAGAAATTAATAATCGACACATAAGTCCTATTCAGTAACCACGAGAATCCTGTTCATGAAAGATTTAACACTATATTTTACACAATCATGAATCATCGAGTAAAAATACTTTTTTAAAATTCAAATCGCTACATTTAGATTTATGTCTTGTCACGTTTTTCTGAGAACAGTCTTAATTGAAAAAGAAATACCAGTACCCTTTTACCGTATGTACGGTAATTTTTCGTTGGATAGTACAGAGATATTATTCGAATATTTATCAGGTATCAGTTATCTTTATAAAAAACAAAATAACATTTCTTTAATAGTTTGTTAATGAAGATATGAAATTAATTTTTTATTCAAATGCCTCCAATTTTTGTTCTGTGTCTTATTTGGAAAAATGAAAAATATTTCTTTCATTTTATATATATTTAAAAAAAAACTGAATTGAAATTAAGTATGTAAAACTGCAAGATATGCAATTTTAGGATGAAGTTTAAATGATTTACGTCATTTCTTACATACAAATTTTCTAAGGGATGATAACATACTGTAACGAAAATGTAAATGTATTTAACTAATGTATTTAACAATTTTTTAATAAATGTCAATAAAATATTTTTAAGTTATGAATGTAATTCATGTCTGAACATATAAATTATAAACAGCATTTAGATAACTAGTGTACTTCTAATTATTTACTAATATATTTAAAAACAAAAAGAATGTTATACACTGGAACTTTACGACGAAATAGTATGCCAAATTATAAAATAATATGTGAAAAAGAAATGAAAACTTCAGTAAAAATTGCTGCTCCAAAGATATACATGATATTTAAAATGTAGTACAGATTTGCAGGCACAAATGCCATAAACAAAATTTAAATATATGGTTATAAAGCAAAAATTGTAATATTTGGTGACTGTTCCCATGTAAATAAATTATTATACATAAATACGTCACGTGGATCTTTTATACAGCCTACTTAAACGTTTAACAATTTAAATGCGATAAAAAAAACCGATGATTTCGTTTATTTTATCACTTTCTAAGTCTTACATTTATAAATAATTGGATAGTATACAGACACAGATGTCTAATAAACGTTGAAAGAATCAAACACAATTCTTTGACTTTATTTCATATAAGAGATTAACTGGCTTGTAATTTCATCAGTTTTAATTTCGAAAAATTATACTTAGCGTGGAAAATCAGCTAACGAAATCAAACCAGACCTTAAGCGAAAGTCAAAAGAAAGTTGTGAAATCACCTCTCCTCCAAAATTGGTTTTAGGTATAAATCATATTTTTGAACATTCAGATAAAACAAACTGGCAAATGATTTTTTTTAAAGTTCTACAAGGATGATTAAATTATAAAATACTAATGCGCGCTTTTTGAATTGTTTGTTAATAAAGAACTAAATTTAATTTTTAATGTAGAATTTCCCGTATTTTTCTCAACAATTTCAAAAATCGAAAGGCATTCCTATATAATTTGGGTAAAAACTGCAAAATTTTAAAATATGTAATTGAATATTTTTATTGATTACTATGCAAAATTATACTACTAGTATTTTAAGTTCAATACATTAAACGTTTAATTGATGTCAAATTACTCTAACTAATGAATCCCAACAACACATTACTTAAGCTCTATTGTTTATTCATACCAACAATTTATATTTTTAGAAAGCAATGTGCTATTTGTTATTATTGGTGGACATTGTATAACGGCCTTGAAATTCTTAGAATAATGCTTTTCCCATGGATCAGTCAACATTATAAAAATGATAAGTAAATTTATAGTAATATTTTAATTTCCAGCTGCATTCACCTGTGGTTTCTTTATGCTGTGAATTCGGCTTGGAGATTTATTTTAGTATTTAAAGAGATATACACAAATTATTATTTTTTATTTTCCTAAATTACACACATTCTACTTCACAATATTAGTACCGTTACGAAATTCATTATTTGTAACTTTCCTCAAAGTTCAAAATACATCTATCATACCAAAACTTAATTTTATTAAATATCGCGTAAGCTAGCATTAATTGTACTTACATTGATTTCAGTAAATCACTCTAACTAAAGTCAATCATAGAAATATAAACTCTACAATTTTGTATGCCTCTTACTTATTAAATCTACTATTTCATATTTTGCTAAAGATAATAATTTGCTCTACTAATCATTAGATGGCTTCCGTATTTATGGAAGCTACTTTGTTATGGCTGTAATACCGGCTTATTTCATGATTGCTAACGTAATTCTATAGAATAATGAACGGACTTATTACATATATTGTGTTAAAAGCATAACATTGACTAAGCCGAACTCAAAATCATTGTTCCTCAGTATAATTGTAAGTCATTTTGATTAGTTTTAAAATTCCATAGTCATTCAATATGTGAATTTTATGTACAAATTGATAAAGTAATGAAATATTTAAATTGTTGATATTAAATATATTTTAAAGGTAATATGTTTTATACATTAAAAACGTACATGTTATGCTTTAAAATCAAATTTAAATGGACAGTATATTTATTTAATATTGCTTATTTCTGAATAATGAGTCAAAAGATCTCATAAATGTAAAAAATAAAAAAAACTTGCCATATACTCTGTATCATGGAAAACAAAATATATATGACATTTAAAATTTTATAAAAGATGTTAAAAACTTCCCGACGGTTTCGGTCTAAACCACTTGGCCATTCTCAAGGGATTTCAAAAATGGACTCAAGAATTAATGACTTTTTAAATGTCATGTATATTTAGTTTCTCGTGATACACTGATATAGCATTTATGTTTCATATATTTCTGAGTTATTTTGACTCATTATTCAGATAGTACTCACAGTGAAAAGTCCATTTTTAAAGTTTTTATGTACTATTGTTTTATTTTTAAATGACTTTTTCAGAATAGTTTACATTAATTGTAGAGATTTCATAAGTTTATAAAATTTCTGTTTGTAATAAAAACACACGGCGGGCAATTTGAGTAATTCGACTAAATCTGGTATGAAATTTCTAGAATGTTTTTATAAAGTAATATTAAAATGTTAATAAAAATATGAACTTTTATTAAAGAATTCTCATTATACTTTCCCTAAAAAATAGAAGAAACGGTTATTATAATCTTAGCTTTAATTAAATATTTTAGAACGTTTTCAAGAACGAGTCGTATATTTTAAAACATATTTAAAAATTTATGAATTTACTCTCGAAGCGTTGTTTGTGAAAACCACAGAAATTACTTTTTCAATTTGTTTCACCGAATCAACAGGCTTAAAAGAAAAAAAAAACTTTTGATCTCGTGGGATTCCAGTCTACTCATGTCTTATCTTATTTTTAAGCTTTCGATTTTTATTTCAAAAATTACAAAATACTGAAATGTATGAGTGGAAGTTGTTATATTTTCCTACGACTATATTAAGTGTAATTTATATATTACTTTTTTGCAGAAAGAATTAAAAAGAAAAATGTTCTCTCTATTTTCTCAGTTAAAGAAAATACAAAACGCTGATTATTATACTGCGAATACTGATGCCTCCGAACAATCTTTTCAGAACAAGAAACCTTTGCTCACAGTACATAAAAAGTGATATAAGAACGATGTCTCTAAAACGTGTAGTTTTCGAGATATACTATTATTTTATTTTTTAATTGCTTTTTTAGAATAATTTACATTAATTGTGGAAGTTTCATATGTTTATAAAATTTCTGTTTGTAAACGCATGGCGGATAATTTGAGCAATTCGACTAAATCTGATATGAAATTTCTAGAATGTTTTTATAAAGAAACATTAAAATGTTAATAAATAATATAAATATTTATTAAAGAATTTTCATTATATTTTCTCTAAAAAAATAGAAGAAACGTTTATTATAATCTTAGCTTTAATTAACTATTTTAGAAGGTTTTCAAGAATGTGTCGTATATTTTAAAACATTTTCAAAAATTTATGAGTTTACTCGAAGCGATGTTCGTGAAAACCACAGAAATTGCTTTTTCAATTTGTTTCACCGAATCAACAGGCTTAAAAAAATCCTTTTGATCTTGTGGGATTCCTATCTACTCATGCCTTATCTTATTTTTAAACATTTGATTTTTATCAAAAAAATTCACAAAATACTGAAAAATATGAGTGGAAGTTGTTTTCAATTTCTAAAAATATATTTAGTGTAATTTATATATCACTTTTTTGCAGAAAGAATTAAAAAGAAAAATGTTCTCTCTATTTTTTTCAGTTAACTAAAATGCAAAAAGCTGATTATTATACTGTGCTTTCTGATGCTTGCGAACAAACTTAGCAGAACGGGAAACCTTTGCTCACAGTACATGAAAAATATTCTAAAAACGATGCCTCTAAAATGCGTAGTTTTCGAGATAAATGTGATATAAAAAATATTATGTCACTTTCGGTCACAGGAAATAAGTTTTACTGAACCTCGTGAAATTGAAAACTGGATTTGAAACAAGATTTAAAAAAAATAAAAGACTTTAAAGCATGAAAATGGGCTTTAAAGTCCCATACGCTTGACAAAGGGCAACAATTTAAAAAGAGTTTGATAGTAGTCTAAATTCAGGCCCTTGCTTTAACACTTTATGTACTGAATTATGTATTCATGAAAAATTTATCTTCTAAAGCATTTTTCGTGAATTGTTTAAACTACATTAGAAGATTTACATAATAATTTAATAAATTTAGAAGGAGTTTAGAAGGAATGAAGGATTTAGAAGGATTAATTAAATTTGAATTTATAGGGGTTTTGTGCAATATCTATAACCCCACTTAAATATTTTCTTTCAAATATTTTTCTTAGTATTTTGTAGAATTATGAAATCTACAAATATAATGTTCTTAACATAAAAATGTAGAAATATTTCCGAATTGAAATATCCCTCCCCCCCCCCCCCCCCCCAGCTCCAAGAAAGCTGAAAAAATGCAAAGACAAAGAAAAAAACATCTTCTTAAAAAAAAAAAATATTTTGTGTAACCAATAATGCTTTTGGAGAAAGATTAACTAACGTATCTATAAGTCATTCAAAACTGTATTACAACTAATTGATGTATTAAATGCATTTTATAACAAGTTATTTTAATGGTACTTATAAGTATAGTCAGTAGATAAAGGATTAATTAGACGCATACTTAATAAGAATTACTGTTAACTAATTTTATTTTCTTTATGTAATGTTTTTATTGGTATATCAGTATCCATGTACTTGAGTTAGAGAAACTTTTTTTGTTATCTGTATGTTTAAAATGAGTACCATTGTATTAATATTTGTATTGTATCAAAGGAAATGCCAGAAAGGGGTTTATTTTGCATATCGGAATATAAATAACAATAGGAGAGCGAAAGAGTGAGATGAAAGGATGATGACCAAAAGAGAATCTACTAAGATGGCTGGTCAATGAACGAGAAGTCGATAGAAAGCAGTTTATTTGGCCATTACTTTACTGATGAGACTCCGTAGAATTTGAATGGAGAAGACGCAGTGCAGAGAGGTCAGTCTGAAGTCATGGGTTGGACTTGAAACGTGTCATTTGGAAAAAGTAATTACTCCCGCGTTGTGCACGCAGTATTATTCCAGCGAATACGTATGTACGAGAGTTCGGGAGATACCTGTGTGGTTATCATTTGAAAAAATCTAGCTATGAGGGCCATCGAGAAGGGAATAGTGTAATTTAATGATATAACCCAGTACTTAGTTAATATCTTAGCGTGTAAGCTAATGTTGGGTAGGATCTTCTATATCCATGCTTATAAATGCAAATGGTGCCTTTTAATGTAAATATTTTGTAAATAAATATGTAATTAATATTCTTGAAGAAGTATTAATTTCCAACTTTCTCACCAGTATGTCCGATATCAGATACTTAAACCGTTGGTGGCAGCGTATCATCTGAAAAGTTTCTAATTGCATCTTTATGTGTGGGTGACTTATAGTTACAGCTAATACACAAAGAGCCGGTTTTTAGCGCGCTTTGAAAGCGGCAACTTGAAACTATCTGCAACCTTTGGATCGTAATTTCGTTCGTGAACATTGCGATTTGGACTATTATCTTCGGTCCTTATAAAAACATCACAAACTGACAAGGATTTATTCACGTCATACTTTTGTTTTGAATTTTTTCACAAAAACTATGAGTGGTCGAAGTATTGTTCTTTGGGCAACTTATATTTACCCATAGTGTGGAGAAAATGTTCTGCATGATTTGTGCGGTGGAATACACCTTCTATTTATGTGATAGATACTTAAAATAATTTTATATTTCTCACATATATTTCAGATATTGGTTATTATAATTTGTATATAAATTAGGAATTATGACATAAAAAGACATAAGTTGTAATCTAATGATGCTATATATTTAAAGATTGAGTAAATTCAATTTAATTTAAAATAGAATCTGTGATTTTATGATAATTCTTATAAAAATTAAAATTATCTTTTAAATTCTTTATTTCTTTATTTTTGCTTATCTCTTTGTTTTTATATTTGTTTTATTTGTTTGCTTATTATTCTTTGATTTAGTTGCTCCTATTTATTGTGTATTTTATTATGTTTGGACATTTTTGATAGTACTTGTTAGGATTCAATTTTCTTCTGTTTCGAAGTTTAGAAAAAAAAATCTAATGTATGAAAATTAAAAATTATTGAATTTAGAAATACATTTGCTCGATAATAAAGAGGTAAGTTTTTTTCAGAACGTTAAAAACAACTTTATGCAGAAATATATGAAAAATATGTAGATGTGAATATGATTAAACATTTGGAAAATTCTGCGCATTTAAAATTAGTATCAAATTTTATTTTTATTCCTTAGCTGAGTGAAATGTTTTTTTTTTTTTTTTTTTTTTTTTTTTTTTTTTTTTTTTTTTAATGTATAATTTTATTTCAGTTTCATACAAAAGGAGAGAAAAAATTACATTTTATTATACAAATATATATACTTTGAATATTCCATTAATTTAATTTTTAAAACAATAATTTTTGCATCAATTATACAATACATGTGATTTTGTCTTCAAATAAGTTTTGACATAGATAGTGCTATGAATATTAATCTTTCTAATTTTAAATTATAATGATTTCGAACTAAATCAGACTTTCTTTTAAATAATATCATGCAAAATTAATTTTAACGAAACTTGTCAGTAGTAAGAAAAACTTGAATGAAATGAAACATCTTTGCTATAAATACAAATTTCACCTTAGCTAATATAAATCAAAAAGAATTTTTTTTAAACAAAGCTTTGTAATGATTGTATGACATTTATTTAAGTACTGGCAGCAGTCAGTAAATTACAAGAAAGTTGGGATACTTTATGTCACTGGTAATTACTATTATTTTCAAAAAGTATTCGCACACCACTATTTGAGAAAATCAATATTGTTATATTTAATGACAGAAATTTTTGTATTAAGTAAGGAGAATATTTTTATTCTGAAATAACAGTAATTCTTCGCGTCCCCACGAAGTAACTACCACTGCTCTAAACTTAGACTTTTGTATATCCATTGCAAAAAATATTCTTTCTCACATTTAACTAAATATCTGTATTCTGGACGAAACGTGATTCGATTTGTGTGAAAATGATAGGCATTAACTGAAAACAATGCTCTTTTTAAATGAAAAATTATGCATTTTGTAAAAATCATTCCAATAATATTTCATAATTATAATTATGACCGTAATCATTTATTTGCATCAAAAACATTTGACAATGGCTATTGTTTTTCTTACAAATTGTTGGTCTGTTCCGAGCTTGTGTGCAAAAGAAGACCCGGCTTTCCCCCAGCCAATCACTTTTATTAATTAAAGAAACTTTATATTTCAACATATTAAATTGCTAGTTAAAATTTTGAATTAAATACAGTAGAATTCTGGAAATAAAAAAATAACTTTTACCATATAACTGAAATATTAAAAATGATAAACGAAGGGTGATAACTGTAAATACAATAAGTATGCATGCACTTTAATTTTAACAGTTTTAAAAGTGGTTAGTAACATAGTTTTTATGCGTTAAACAAAATCGAACCTAAGTACAAAGCTCACCTTTACAAAATAATGGAATCTTTATATATTTAAAAATGCATCAAGACGATTTTCTTTGACAGTGAACTGAAGGCATATTTTTAAGCTTGTTTTAAAAAATATTCCATTTCTTTGATAAAAATGTTTACATTTTTATATCGTATTTATTAAATTTTAATTCTTCAATTGACTGTCCAATTAATTTACCATTTTTAAAAAACCAAACATAGGGGGTAAACAGAAATATCTGGTAAACAGAAATATCTAACAGAAATATGCTTTTATAGTTATCTAAGATGAAGATACTATATGAAAGGCATTTTACTACAAGAGCATGAAAGAACCTTTAAATAAATCTGAGTTTAATAAGCATTTTTTAAAAGTAAAGAAAAGTCTTTAGAGAAAATAATACATATTTTTTCTTGTTGTTGTTTTTATAAAAGCTTGAATGATTTTATTTTCTGAATTAAAAGAAACAAGTTTTATTGGCCATGAACACTTTTTTGAAAAATTGACGATGATAAAGAATTTTGCCAATTTCAAGATCACTGATCCTAAAAGTTTAATCGATTACCAATTTAATATAAAAAAGATAAAATATACTCTTACGAGAGAAAAATTGTCATTCAATATTGTAATTGACAGTGTTGATGTAAAAATTCCAAAGCTACAAATCACCTGTAAATACTTTCAAAAGGATATTGAGATAAAATATCATACCGTCAAGGAAAAAAAAAATTGTATTTTCAAATTTTGAAATAAAAATAAAATATTTTAACTAAAACAATACTTCTTTAATCTTTTAATAAATTGTTCATTTTTAACTATTTATTTATTTATGAGCATCTTCGAAATGATATAAATTATTTCTTGTAAACTTAAAATAAAATAAAATTTATGAAAAAATACACGCATTTAACATTTCTGAACATAATACTTTGTTCTGATACTTTTGAAGATAATATCATGGAGTAGTGCGTAATTATCTGCGTGCTGTTTTATTTGTTTCTAAAAATACAGGGTGATTATAATTTAAGTTTCACTTTTAAACAGCTGTAAAAAAAAAAAAAAAAAAAAAAAAAAAAAAAAAGAAAAACTGGTCAGAATGACCTCATATTACATGTGCGTATACGTGAAGCAATAGAAATTTGTTTTGAGAAAAAAAAGTACAAAATTAGACCGATAGATGGCGTTGTACTCGTCATAAGATGCTAATTGAAAGACGTGACGTGCTGGTGTGATACTCATTGTTCGAACCACATCCACCACGACAAGATGATGCCACAACCGATAGGAAAAAATCGGTTTTTAATTGTTCCTAGGATAAAAGCCGTGAAAATAGTAAAAACAAAAATTGACCCGTCAGATGGACCAATCTCTGAATTTATCAATTAACGTATTCCGACCGAATGCAGTCATCGGGCCAGAAACGCTCTTATAGCCTTTAATGTTTCTAATATCTTCAATTCAATTGCCGCACAGTCACCGTCCTTGTAAAACAAGCTTTACAAGCAGAGACCGATCCTTCAATAATAGAGTCATGACTAATATCTTCTCAGACGCAAAATAAGAGGAACTGCATGTTTCCCGCCTTTTTATCACAAATTTAATGTGCAGTGCGCATGGCACGTCTTTTTATTAGCATCTTATGACGAGTACAGTGTCGAGTACAGACGAGTCGTACAGACGAGTACATGTTTTCGTTCGCAAAACAAATTCCCATTGCTTTATGCATATTCACTTGAAATATCAGATTATTCTGATCAGTGGTTCTTTTTTTATAGCCTTTTGAAAGTGAAACTTTAGTTATTATCACCCAGTATATTAATAAGAAAAATGTATTTCTCTTTTACAATCCAATAGCTCACATAAAATCTCTCTTATAAAAGGCTTTTATTTTGATAAACTTGTGGCTAAAATTTAAAAAATATTAAATGTTTTCAAACGATTTTATAAACGAATAGGAATTTAAAAAAAAAGAACAAGAAATTGATTTTTCTATCGTTTAACTTCACATTTCTAACAATAGTTCCTTAGTTTATCTACGACATGTTTGTACATTAAGACACATGTAATGCAGCGATGATGCAACGCTTTAATGTGTGCATAATGCAACACTTTCATTAAATCACTACAAAAACATTTTTAATTGTTATTTCTTGCTTTTTTAATCAAATGTATTTCTTTTTGTCTAATTATATTTAATGTTACATGTGAGTTATTCAAAATCTGATAAATTTACAAGAGTATCTTACCCCTGGATTTTTCGTTAGAAGCGCTTAACGTGATGTGTATTATGACTTTTATTTCTTTTAGTCGACTGCAGGACCACGCTCCTAGACTACATAATTTATTTATATATTACATTTTTCTTAAAAACTTTTTTAATTGTAGTATTAAATTGTCTTTTTAATATTTAGTGTCACGAATAAACGGTATTATTTTCTCCATTAGCAGATTAGATTAACTCCATACCAGACATTAGGAATCCCTTTTGCATAAAATCCATCCACCTGCGAATTCAACGAACTTGTCAAATCGGTTTGAGTTCCTCATCGTGAGCGAAGTGCTGTGTCCCAAGCCACTTCTTCATTTCAGGGAACAAATGGTAATTAGAAGTAGCCAAGTCCAGGCTGTAAGGGAGATGATTAAACACACTCCTTTGAATTGGCGCAGAAGATGTATTCGCCGAGCACTACACCTCCACTCATAATGTTTGCGACGTATACGACACACAATTCACGATGAATGTCTGCCGGTGAGAGTTTTTTCCCAAAGAAATCTTATCACTTCTCGTACATTCTCTTTCTTTTGGCGGGATTTTTAATTTCAGCGCACATTTTGTGATGTTATAACCAGCAAACGCACGGCAGTACTACACTCTCACTAGAATAGCTGCAAGCGTACTGAATCACAGATTGCTTGATGTACGCAATTGGTTGCGCTCCGTTCACCACTCTATTGCCACGCCACAACGGAGGTTAGTTTTCGAATTGCCCTCGTATTTATTATTTTATTACTTTTTGAAAATAGAGATTTGTGATTCCTAATTGACCTGTAATATATACAATAATTTTCGAGTTATATTCTAAAATACGTTATTTTTCAGAAACGAATAACTGCGTGTTTATCAGCGAGCGAAGTCAGATAGTGATTCCATACTATTTATGATAATCAATAATTTAAAATTATTATTTTTTCTTATTATTACACTTTTGATGTATTTAACAAATTCATTTTATTGTTAGTTTTAATGACAATTTTCAATTACATTATTTTAAATTTTTTTTCAATAATTCAATTTAATACCTTGTACTCATTTATCTAGCTGTTTTGATTGCAATATACCAATCTTTTAAGCTTTATCCATAGAAATGATGCTTTAGAATAATGTTTCCTAGCAGCAATCTGTCAAAAATAAAAAAATGCTTCTGAGTTTGCTTTATCGGCAAACAACATTTATAACGCCTGATATTTAAAATCTGAGAAATATTACTTACTAAATCTAATACAAAATTTCTATTTATTACTTTTTGAAGATATCGTTTTATGATCCCAACGGCTCTGTAACAATATATATTAATTTTTCGGATATGTTTTTTTTTTTCACTCATGTATTTTTATGACACCAAACTGATACTGCCAGAGCTTAATATTGCTATCTGAGGGGAAAAAATGTCGGAAAAGATGTGATTAAATGTAGATATAAAACTCCAATCTTCTTGGTGGTGAATTAATTTTAGAAAAAATGCATTTTTAGTGTTCAAAATTTTAGGAGAATTTCACCGCCCCTTTATAGATATTAAAATTTAAGTAAAAATATGTTTTAAACGTATTAATTTAAAAATAGTATATATGACTGTTTAAATTTCAAAATAATCAAAGTTAACTATTCTGAGGTATCTTCTAAATTTCATTAAAATATAATACTCAAATTATTATTTTTTTTAATTAAAACACTTTTAGAACGATAACGTTTCGCCCAACGATGCAGTTTTTAAATTAAATAGTGAAATTTCTTTTTGTAAATGTTATTTAACAAAGAAAATTATAATAGTGATTTTAATTTTTCAGACATATTTTGCAAATTAATCATTTGTGATATAATTAAAATATCTATGCTCGAAATCTATAATTGATAAAAATAAAACAAAATACATTAAAATGAAAAGTTGTATTTCCAATCTAAAGAAATTATCGGATAGTTAATGCAAATGCTAGGTTTTTAATATACAGAATATTTGACCGCAATCTTTTATGATTCTTAAATTTATTTTTGAAGTACAGTAAACAGCAAAATGTAAAAATTAAAGTTATTAAATTAATATTTTCGGAAACATACAACAGCTATTTCCAGAAAGTGTTATTAATATATATAATTTGTTTTATTATTGTTTATTCTAAAACAACATAGAATGGCTGTCAATCGTAAAGGTTTATTTTATATGTATGATGTTATGGATAAAAAAATTTACTAGCGGTTGATGCTCATAGCAAAGAATTATTCCATGGGTCAGATAAAAGACTAATGTTCTCAAATTTTACTTTATTTTGAAACAGGAACACAAGAATCTTTGCTATAATCCCAAAAGCGAATCACCTGCAGCAGAATACCGCCGACCTCTGGAGAGAGAGGATTCTGGTTACATTTTTATATCACCACGATCGAGAGAGATGTGCATTATTACATTTTCTCGAAGTCACCGAGTATTGGCGGAACTACATACCGTACAAAGTGTACTTTTGTCCATGCGGGGTTGCTTTGGTCCATCCCATATAAAAAGTTTTTATTCTTTGTATTGAACAAACAATACAAGATAATTTGGAGTTTTTGCTCTTGAAAAATATTTTATACCGTACTATAGGGTATTGAATAATTTGGGGTAATTTATTTTTTTTAGTGGCAACACTGTATGTGTTTGTAAACAACTGTTTTCGTGTGTAAATTTTTAACTCTCCAAATTTTCTATAGTGAGACAATCTGGATCAGAGCTACAAATAAGTTAAGTGTCAAAATATTATCTTTACTAACCTGTAACCCATGTGTAATCCAGGCAATAGAGACCGTATAGGGACTCCACCTAACAAAATTAATGTAAGTTCAGGAGAAAGGCTTACTATATGTTTTTTGGGTCGCCGAATCCGAATTTGTAACTTCCCACCAAAATTTAGTCCGACAACCCCCCCCCCCCCCACCACCACCCAAATTTTGATAAAATATCCCCCAAAAAAGGTTTTTATTAAAAAAATCAATTTTTTATTGTTTTAGGGAAAAGGGATCTAGAAATTCAGAAAGTAGACAAAATTTGCAGTAAATTAGATACATGATATTATGACTTAGGATGAAGGGGAAGGGGGGATCTGCCTCGGAACATACGCCGCGATGCTGCGTGGACTATGTTTCGCAATTCCACTTAACCACTCACACGTTTACATTCTCCCTCCCATCTCCCCTCCGATCTTTCTCTATAAGGTTTACTTAAGTTTTTGGGTCGCTGAATCCGAATTTTTAACTTACCCCCAAAATTCCCCCCTCCCCAAATAGTTGTTTTTAAATTAAATTTTTTATTGCTTTAGGGGAAAACTATGTAGAAATTCAGAAAGTAGACAAAATTTTCAATAAATAGGATATTTGACATTATGACGTAGGATAAACCGGGAGAGAGGGGGCTGCCTCTGAACATTCCCCGCGCGCTTTTCACAAAAACCAAATTTTTTCAAAAAATCAATTTTTTGGAGGTTTGCCGGGGAAAATTTTGGTGGGAAGTTACAAATTCGGATTCAGCGACCCAAAAAACATAAAGAGCCGAAATTCAGAACTAGCATTAATTTTGCCAGGTAAAATCCGCTATTACCTGCCGAAATTCAGAACTAGCATTAATTTTGCCAGGGTAAATCCCCTATTACCTGCACTTGCATAACTTAGTGCACATAGCGCCGCAGTGTATGTTCCGAGGCAGTCCTCTCCCTCCCCGTTAATCCTTTGTCGTAATATCATATATCCTATTTGTTGCAAATTTTGTCTACTTTCGGAATTTCTACATAGTTTTCCCCTAAAGCAAAAACAAAAAAAAAAAATAAATTTAAAAACAACTATGTTGGGGGGTTTTGGAGGGGGGGGGGGATTTTGGGGTAAGTCAAAAATTCGGATTCAGCGACCCAAAAAACTTAAAGTAAATCTTATAGAGAAAGTTCGGAGGGGAGATGGGAGGGAGAATGTAAACTTGTGAGTGGTTAAGTGGAATTGCGCAACTTAGTCCACGCAGCACCGTGGCGCGTGTTCCGAGACAGATCCCCCCTTCCCCTTCATCCTAAGTCATAATGTCATATATCTAATTTGTTGCAAATATTGTCTACTTTTTGAATTTCTAGATATTTTTCCCTAAAGCAATAAAAAAATTGATTTTTTAAATAAAAACCTTTTTTGGGGGGCATTTTACCAAAATTGGGGGGGGGGGGGAGGGGTTGCCGGAAAAAATTTTAGTGGGAAGTTACAAATTCTGATTCAGCGGCCCAAAAAACATAAAGTAAGCCAATTTCCAGAACTTCCACTAATTTTGCCAGGTAAAATCGCCTATTGCCTGGACTAGTGTGATCATCATTTTCGTTTAACTTTTTATTTTGACAGGAAATGTTTACATTTCCATAACGTTAACATGAAAACTAGTATTTCGGGGCTACTTTGTGCCAGGGCGTTTTTGGTCCGAAAATACCCCCAATTATTTAGAAATGCCTTTTATACAACCAAATCTCTTAAAACATGTTTTAAGTAACATATTTTTTCTAATGTTACTTGTAGCAAAATGTTACATTAACGTTTTTTGTTCGAGTTGGTAAGGATAACATGACAATCCTGTTTCTAGTTCTTTTAATATTAACAATTTGTTTATTGTGTTTAAATGTAAAAAAAAAAAAAAAAAAAAAAAAAAAAAAAAAAAAAAAAAACATCTGTTTATAGAGTTTGCAGTGCCAATTTATTAACAAATGCTATTGTAAGGGGGTTTCAATAAAAATGTATTCATTTGCATGTGAAATGTAGTCATTTTATATGAAACAAAGTGATTGGACCAAAGAAGTCCTGAGCAGAGGCTACTTTGTTCCAAAACTTTAAAAATAATAAAAAAATTCCTATTTAAAATCATACAGTTTGCTTCATTGTTTCATGTTAATTGTTTACAACTCCATTTCGACGGTGAAGAATCACATATAATATTTTTTAATAATGAAAATGTAATTTGAAGCAGGGAAAGGTGGCCCAAAGTAGCCCCGGTTGTCGGTATACACAAATATAGACCATAAAGTATGATATGGCAAGAATTGATTGAGGAAGGCGTGTGTTATTTTTCCGTTAGTTAAAACTTAATGGAGGTGTCAAAGGGCAAAATATGAATTCTTTAACGCCAAATGATCAGCGGAGAGTTACGGAGTACAGAAAACCGCAAGACTGAAATTCTACGGGGCTTGCCTAAAGTCTCATGGGATTGAAGCCCCAAAAACGAACTTTAATAAAATAAAAATAAAAATAAGTTAAAGGCATAGTACCAATAATGAAAAAAAATTATATGTTGCAGAAAAGACAGACAGCTGGATTACCGGTCAAAGCAGATGTAAAATGACTCGGTAATTTCTGCATAGCAACAAAATTAGGCGTGTGAATGAAATGTGAAAAGCACTGCTAGGCTGGAAAGGATATACAGGGTGTCCCAAAAACGAGTACCTATTTTTAAAAATGAATAATTAACAAACGAACAGAGTTATTAAAAATAATTCTTGCAAGAAACGGATGTGTGAAGTCTGGAATTTTGTTTAGAACACTTTATTATGATAGTTAAAAATCTGACCGACAGATGGCGCGACAGCACATTTTGGTGGCTACATGAATAAACGGAGCATGCGTGAAGACCAGACAGAAGCAGAAGGTGTGTTCTAATTTCATTCTAAGACTCTGACATGTTATTGTGATGAATGGAGGACATATTGAAAATATTGTCATTTAATTTTCAACTATTGCTGATGAATGCAGTAGCCGCAGCGCCACCTGTCGGTAAGAATTTAAACTAACTTAATAAAGTACTCTAAACAAAACTCCAGACTTCGCACATCCATTTCCAGCAAGAATTTTTAATAACTCTATTCGTTTGTTAATTATTAATTTTTTTAAAAAAGGTACTCCTTTTTGTGAGTTTTCCATTCCACCCTGTATTTTATTTTATTTTAATGCAGTGTTTAATTGACTGCTTAATTTTTTATGAAAAGAAAAAGGCCGTTAAAAAGTAAATTGAAAACGAATACAAACTGATAATTAAAGTTAATAATTTAGAAAAAGATATAACTTTAAGAGGGGAGACGAAAAGTTAAAACCCATTAAAAATGAATTTGTGAAGGTAACAATCTTGACGCCAGATATCCTATATCTTTGGTGTCAGATAATGCCCGTAAATTTTCATCTGCAGAATTTAAAATAATCTTAAATTATCATAGTGCAAAACATTTGTCGAGTACTCCATACCATCCAGCTGTAAATGGTCAGGCTGATAGTTATATGTAAATTTTCAAAAATGCATTAAAATACTTAGCCTCAGAATCTTGGACTTTGAAAATGAAATTAAATAACTTCCTTTTGAAATATATAAATGGTGGTGAGCATTTCTATTTCTCAGGTTTCATACAAGGACAAAAATTAATTTGATAGTTCCAAGTGTTGCAAATTCCAATACTAAAGATTAAAAAAAAAATCAAACTACCGGGAAAGTAGCTGTAAGAAATTATCATAGCTGCTAACTAGTACAGATTTTTGCTGCCACTAAAATTTCACAGAAATTTCTGTGTTTGTTTAATTATCAAAATTCACTGCAATTCGGCGATTGAATTGGGCAACATTTTCTATTAAATTTTAGTGGTAGCAAAAATCCGTACAAGTTGGCAGCTATGCATTATGATTCAGAAGGCAAGTGGAAATTTAGCTACATTAACACTAGAAAGACGGGAATTTTTACTCAAGTTTTATAAAAATATTTAATACCAGAATTTTATTTAAAACTGTTTAACTTATTCAATTAGCCCTTTTTTCCTCTGTCTCTTTTAAACTTATTTTATAAAGAAATTTCTGGTTCGAACCGAAGTATATCCATTGATTGGGCCAAAATGGCCCTTCATCGTCATTCTAGTGTTAAAGTAAGACAGGGCAAGTTACATTGTAGAATTCAACTTAGTTCAAATATTTGGAAAAGTCATGTTGATCAAATAACTAACATAGGATCAAAGGTATCTTTAGCTAATGATACAAATTCGGAAGAAAGTGATGCAGTAAGTACAGAAGTAAAAATATAGTTGTTAAAGAAGTTAATTATCCTTTAGTGCATCCTAGTATGACATATCTCCAACGAGCTGTTTCTCATGTGATACACCCAAATACTCCCAGTGCTAAGCCAGCTGACTCTTTTGACTCAAATACTCCCAAGTCCTAATCCAGACAATTCTGATTTAATACTTTCGGCTTCAAACCCTAATGTTTCCAATAGTTCAATTAATGAAGCTGTAAAATCTATCAAAGCGATTTCCTCTCCGTCCTTCCCATAGGTACCTAAAAGATCTAAAATGATTAAAAGGGCACCTTCTAGCTTTAAATTTTAAGTGGTGGAGAAATGTATTGTTTGTATTTAACTTAAACGTCTGTACATGGCAGAATGAAATTTGCAGATAGGTATTCTTATGCCAAACATTACAGCGATCTGTTTTTCCTATAGATGTGACCAGTTCTCAATATGTTTTTATTTGTGTCACATCCTTATTTTTGTATTGTAAATAAAATATATGTATGCAACTTACATCATTGCTACCTCGTTTGAATTATGTCTTTGTTTTAATATCTCATATGTAATACAGTATAGTTGGCTACAGGAATTCATATAAATTCAATTTATCATATGTTTAGATAGTAAACTTAACAAACATTTTAGATTCTTAAAAAACTGCACAAGACTATTCAGTGATTTTTCATAGATTTCATACTTTTAAAATAATTGGTAAAGAAATCTCTTATGCAATTATGGAGACGAGAAATTTCCATTGTTTAATAGCTTTGAATTTATATGTTTATAGGTTGATGAATGTACAAATAAAATAAATACCATTCAAAAATTGTTTTACTCTCTCTTTAATACTTCTCACATTTAAAATATACTAGTGAAGCAGTGCGAAGAATTCGAACTTAGCTGCCCTGTCCCCTCCGTTACTCCCGCATATCCCCAGGTTTTAATTCAAGTAAAAATTCAACCAAGCCTTTTAACGGAAAATTTGTATAGAATGCCGTATATATGCAAAAAAGCCTATCCAATGACACCTTATTCATAGTTGTACATTATAGAATAGTTGTTGAAGCAGTATGTATGATTATTGTTGACAATAAGGTAAAACATATTTATAGCACATATATCGAGGAAATACATACACCAAATATATATAGCAAATATATCTATAAAACATACAGCATATTAAAAAAAGTCTCTTAGGTATATCGTGCTTTTATTCAATACTATCCACATATATACAGTCGAGTCGCTATATAACGAAATCCAATGTTCCAGTAAAAAATCCGTTATCTAGGGATATTCGTTATATAGAGAATGAGTAAAATTGCTATTTAAAGTGTAAATTTTGAACAAAAATTATTTTTGAGGTGTTTAATTAAGAATGTGAAATATTTAACTATAAATATTAACCTAATATTGTATTTTCTAATTATTTAAACAGTTTAAAAAAAAGAGAACATTTATTTGAAAGCATAATAAAAATCACATAAGGAAAACATACATTAATTTTAAACACAGAAATCTGTAATTTTTCGCTATTTCAAAATTTTTATACCCTAGAAAAAATGTTCACACTTAAGCAATGAATGAAAAATTGTATCGGGAACATTTTCCTCCATTTGAAGTCCTCCCCTTATAAGATCAAAAGAAAAATCATCATTTTACTGCATGATAATTTTTTCTCTTGTTGTACGTTTTCGTTTTCATGCTCATTGTCACTTTCACCATCATTATGCATAACGCTGTGTAAAATATCACTATCAGTAGGATACTGCGCAATAGTGAGATTCTCATCCACTTCCAAAAACTCTGAGAGAGTAACATTTTCTTTGACATTTCCGCGTTCCTTAATCAATTTCCACTTCGCTTCTAAGTCTGCTAAAGCCACAACTTCTTAGTCTTCAGAATCCGCATTATTCTCCAGTTTAGAAAAACCGGCATTTTAAAGCAATTGTAAATTGTTTTTTCAGTTACATCAAATCTACAAGCTTTATAAAGTTCCGCAATACACTTTCTAAGATTAATGATGTCTTAGGCGGAATCATTTTTTTCAGTAGCTATGATCAATTCTTTAAGCGTTCTTTTCGTATAATGCACCTTTAGATTTTTTATTATACCCAAGTCCAAGGGCTGCAGTTTTGATGTGCAATTGGGTGTAAGACAATAACCAGTTTTTCACCACAGCTTTGTGAGTGAGCTGGACAGTTATCAATAAACAAAGCAATTTTTCGGCGTTGTTTTCTCATTTGATTGTCAAGTGCTTTTAACCATTTGTAAAAAAATTCAGTGGTCATCCAGGGCTTTTTATTAAAATCATATTCCACTTCTACACTGTAAAAAAAAAAAAAACGACATTTTTACAGTGCAAAGTACTGTTCATCTCGCGCACAAACTCCATCACAGTGAATGTGCTGTATCTTTCTTTGGTTTCTCACTATATAAACAAGAAAAATACAGTAGTTGCGTAAAATTAACAGCACAACGTGCTGGCAATTCGGACGCCAGCAGTTTGTGCTGCCGTATAAATTGTCAGCACATTGTGCTGTTAATTTTACGCAACTACTGTATTTTCCATGTTTATATAGTCAGGAAACCAAAGAAACATACAGCACATTCACTGTGATCTAGTTTGTTCTGGCAAATTTACAGAGGTTTTTTTGCAGTGTAAAGACATCACGTCTTTAAAACACTGAGGAGATTTACTTTGTCCAATGACCAGCATCTTTAATTTTTTTCCCTGTCATGTTAGCACACAACAGAATAGTAAGTCTTTGTTTGCTTTGTTTGCCGCCAAAACATTTATCTTCTTTAAACGCCAGAGTCTTGTTTGGGAGACACTTGTAAAAGAGACCTATTTCATCAGCATTGAAAATGTTCTCAGGAGCGAATTCATTTAGAATTTCTACTAGTTTAAGACTCCAGTTCTCACATGCTGTCACAGGAGCATCCGCATTTTCACCGCAGATAGTTTTCTGGTCTCTTCTTGAACTTTTTTAGCCAACCAATGACAGGCTTGGAAGTCAGAGTGCCCAAGAGATGAAGCATATTCTACCGGGACCAGACGCATTGCATTCCGGTCTCTTATCTCTTTAATCCACTTAAACATAAGTCCTCGTATTGGCGCGTCCTCTTTCTTTTTCGTGCTGAACCAAGATCCGAATTCTACTCGGTGATTGATTCTCTATTTTTTAGGATTATTGACAGAGTGCTTGCTGGATTCCCAAACTTTTTTGCCACATCTTTTTTTTTTCAATCCCTTATCGATTTCTTTCAAAATCCTCACTTTATCACAGAGAGTTATGCAGTTCCTGGGAGACTTTTTTTGCTGAATCAGTAAAAAAACGCACTCAAACAGATTAAGTTTTGTGAATATTTCACACTAAAGAAAGCTAGAAACAATAAACATCTATTCTAACTGTAAGGGTTGAGAGATTTAGTTTGGATAAATGAAAACGTGTTCTAAATGGTGACTGTAAATAAATCTGCTCTCGCGGCTGCAGCTGCCCATGGAGAATGTTCCATTCGACCAATAGCATGCTTGCGCCTTTTTCCCAGCCCGCTTTTTTGTGGAACGCATCAGGTCACGTGTCATGCCGGTGGATCTTTCTGGCAGTGAATACATTATGTATATTGACTTGTTCGGCTTGATTAAAAGATTTATTAAAACATTGATTAAAAGGTTTATTTTCCTAATTTAACCTTCTGGATGATCTTCGATATCATTCACCTTAAACTTCAATTACCTCTCTGATCCCGTTCTTATATGTGTAACTATCCAATATGCACTGTTTTAAGAAGGACGTTGGAAAGCTTGAGGGAGGGGGGAGGAGATGAATTCTTTGGACATAAAGAAAAAAGACATTCAACGTAGAAAAAAAAAGATAAAAATCTCAGCACTGAACGATAAATCAGGAATCAGTGATGTAAAATTGATTCCATGCGATTTGGAAGCTGTTTTAAAACTCAATAAATAAAGAATATTTTATGAAAAAATTCGTTATATGGAGATAGATATTTCTTTATATGGAGACTTTTTTTAATGAATTATGGGAAAAGGGGACTGTTACTACTAAAAATTCGTTATATAGAGAAATTCGATGTATGGAGTTTCGTTATAGAGAGACTCGACTGTATTACTTTATATAGATATATAAACTGTTTTTTTTTTAATATTATAAAGCAGACTGTACATGTTTACATTAATCTGGAATAGTTGCACTTATGACTTCTCAAGTCATTTGGAAAACAGTATGACTTTCATTTTTCCAAATTCTGTTCCTGCTTTTTTAATAAAGTCAATTGTGATTTCATCATCGCTAGTGTATTTCCCTTTTTTCATGCCATCTCTGAGATTATATTTTTAGCTTCTGTTATTTTTTTTCTGTTTATTGATTTTGGTGATTATTTCATGTACCTTCTTCGGTCGAAAATAATTCTTCCAACACACAATTTATGCATAGCTGATTTTAAACTGTTGCTGTTTTCTAGAATATGATTACATTGAAAATTTATGTCTTCTGTTATGCGCTTTCTTAAGGTTTTACACAATTATGCGCTTTCAACTGTTGATTTCGTATCGCTTTTCTTCGTTTCAAATTATCTGCATTTCTTCATCAACATTCTTGTTTTTTATGTTATTTTCTTTGTGATCTATACTTGTGCTTTTCCGACTATCTTGTTTACAATTTCTTGTAGAGGATTGGTTAGTTCCCGTTCACTAACATTACATATCGCTGATCTTCTGAAATTGCCTGAAGTACTACGAAAATGTTTTCAAGTTCCAAATTTAATGTATTTAGATTATATAAATAATGTATATCATAGATTTGTAATATCAGTAATGTTGTAAATCATTTTGTATTTTATATACATTCATTTTCAAAGACGATTTTAATAATAGTATTATATTTACATTTATTATTTACTTTCTCGTTAAAGAAATTAATCCTTATTATCAGTTCTTACATTACACGATGTCAAGTTTTTCATTTTTAAATCTTACACCAAATTTTAAGTACTTTCTCATAAGTTAAAACCAATTCTTTATTCCCATTTTTTGTGTTACAGTGTGTGTGGTGTAGAACCACAAAATTGAAGACTTCTTTATATGTAATATAATATGAAAATACTTATAAACATAATAAAACCCACATATATACGTATATATAATATAAATTCAATGTTTTCACAGTTCCGTAATCTCTTTATTATTGACCTATCTATTAAAATATATATGTACATCCACCCTCTCTCTTTCAGGATTTTCTATCTAAATAAGTTACGAAAATTTCATCTTCCGTTTTCTTTAACCTACAGTCTTATTTTATTCTTTTTTATATACAGTTTAATTTTTCTCATACTTTCTCGTATTTTCTGAATAATTTTATAAAATGGCTTTTTCCCCTTTTTGACGAATTAATTACTAATTTAATATGCTGATTTCACAAAACCACTTGTTTACATGTCTTCGAACGTTACATGACCTTACTTTGCTCCGCTCCCAACAATCGGTTCAGAGACTCGCACTTTCCTTCAAGATGTTAATATATTCGCGTCAGATTTTCACTTTTTCTCTTTTCTTTTCTTATATATATATATATATATATGTATATTACCATTACTAACATATTTCGATCTCGATTTATATTTTCAAAATTTCTATCACCTGAAATATTGTGGATGATTATAGAGGCTGTACTTCTTAATACTGATCCAAGTGAATGAAAGTATTGAACTACCAAGAGAAACGGTATATAGTAAATGTAAATTGTCCCTCCTTTTTGATGACCAACAGTTAAATACTAAATCGATAATTATAGACATATAGTTGGACTTTCAAAAATATATCACATTGTTGACTTCAATAATTGAAACTTCAGTTACATCAAAATAATTACTTCACTCTTGATTTATATCTTCAAAATTCTTGTCACCTGAAATCTTGTGGATGATTATAGAGGAAGTACTTGTTAATAGAGATCCAACTGAATCTACTCTATTGAACCACTAAGTGGTAAAGTATATGAATGCAAACTGTCCATTCTTTTTGATGACCAACAGTAAATTACTAAATCGTTAGTTTCAGACATACGAGTATAGTTCGAATTAAAAAAAAATGTCAAAGTTTGTTCTATATTATTTGAAACTTCATTTACGACAAAATGATTATTTTTCTAAAAGTAACGATTGTTGAATTTTTATGAAGTCACTTTTGATACTGTGTTAAGTTATATAAGTAAAAGTTTATGTGCCAACAAGTGGAATATTAAAAATTCCATTTATGTGAGATCAAATTTTGCGGAGTTACGATTTTTGCATTTTTTTTTTCATTTTTACTGTTTTCTGGGGCACTAGAAGGAGAAAACTCGTTTTTAGTGGCAAAAATCTGTGAAAATACAAAACATGCAGAGTATCGTAACTCTGTAAATATCACAACCAAAATTTAACGAGTGGAATTCGTCGAGTATTTTTACTATTTTCCCATAAATTTTCGTTACCCATTTAAGTTTCATATTTTTTTTAAATCCTTTTTGACGTATATGGATTTTTATATAATGAAGAATAACATTTGAAAGATTTTTGCAACGTAAATATACCTCTATATTATTAGTTTATGAATTAACTTTTTAAAAAAAGATAAGAAAGGAAATCCTGCATACATATTACCAGAATATAATTTATCAAACGTGTAATAAAATTAATAAAAAGCAGTTAAAAGTTTTACCTCTTTTTGAAGTTTGTAATGAAAAAAAAATACGTAAATCACATAAATTAGCATATTCTGTATAAATTACCATAAATTAGAATATGCTATGTTTTAATTATCTTGGTGTAGATTTAGGACAATAATACAGAGGGGCATGCATATTCTGAGTCATCGTTTTGCATCTGCATTTGATAATAATGACAACCAGGGCTTTATTTCTAATAAAAAAGACTATCAAAGGCCTAATATTCACACATTATTAACAACTCTAGTGCATTCCCCTGTTCTCTCTACTCGCATGTTTATATTGCATACATTATTTGCAGAGATTAAAGCAATTTCAATTTTAGTAAAAGAAAAATGTAAATATATTTTGACTATATATATATGTGTGTGTGTGTGCTATATTTTGACTATATCTAATTTATATATAATAAAATACAGTAAATGGAAAAAGCCAAAAGTATTAAAATGTGTAGTGGGAATTTTTATAGGCAATACTACTCGCCAAGGATTTATTTTATATCATCTAGCGAAAAACAAAAAACTTCGGTGTTCAGGTGGCTTCGGTACGCAGTATTCATAAGCTCCGGTGGGTTCCGAGTAATATTTAAATCTTTATTAAAAATAAAGAAGTACTGAACTCCTGTGAGAACTCCAGAAAAGTACTGAAGTACTCCCGCGGTCTTCGACTAATATTTACATATTCATTAAAAATAAAGCAGTACTAAACAGCTGTGAGAAGGCTAAAAAAGTACTGAAGTACTCCAAGATACTTCGGCATAATTAACCCCTTGGGGACGAGCGACACGTATACGTGTCACATGAAGCGCTCAGAACCCTTGTTTCTCCTCACCAGTAAAATTTTACTGTAAAATTTGCCTTATTTAATCAGCGCATTTTCTCGGTTCAGGAAGACACAAATTTCTGTTTTTAAAAAACGGTGACAAAAGATTAAAAACTTCGTAAAAGGCTCCCGTCCCGAAGGGGTTAAGCACCGTGTGAAGCTCAAAATTTAATCAGTAAAAATATTTTTCAAACACGAACAAATGGAAGCCGGTACGAACGACCAAGAATAAAAACGGCAATTCGGATTGCAGTTAATTTGGTCATTCCATGTCGGCGTTCGGAAACCATTAAGTCTACACTTGTGTACGCTTCATGGGAGCATGCTTCTGCATGCATATGTTGCATGCATATGTTGCATAAAATAAAGAAGTACTGAACTCCAGTGAGAACTCCAGAAAAGTACTGAAGCACACCTGCGATCTTCGACTAATATTTAAATATTCATTAAAAAAAGCAGTAGTAAACAGCTGTGAGAACTCTAAAAAAGTACTGAAGTACTCCAGGGTGCTTCGGCATAATTAAGCACCGTGTGAAGCTCAAAATTTAATCCAAACACGAACAAAAGGAAGCCGGTACGAACGACCACGAATAAAAACGGCAGATCGGATTGCAGTTAATTTGGGCATTCCATGTCGGCGTTCTTAAACCATTACGTTTACACTTGTGTGCGCTTCATGGGAGCATGCTTCTGCATGCATATGTTGCATACGTAGCAACATAAAGGATTGGAGATGGAAAGAAAAGGAAAAGAAACAGTAATTTAGTATTCGGTGTTTTGGAAAATCTGTTGAACTGTTCTACTTGGGACCCGAGGCGCAATATTTATGAGCTTGGGTGTATTCCGTTCAAAAATTCAAGCAAAGTTCAAAAACAAAGCAGTACCAGAGCTAAGCTCCGGTCAGCTCTATCACAATTTAAACACTTGTGACAACTACAAATTTGACTAACATTAAAATATTTTGCAATAATTTCACTTTAAATATGCATTTCATCTGGAAAACTCATATTACTATATGACGAAGTTATTTATTTTAAATAATTATGCTGGTTAATGTATGTTGTTATTCAAACATATAGATTTAAAAAAACATTTGAATATATCACATTCAATATAGTACTTCCTTCAGTTTATATATATATATATACTCGTTTATATTATGTATATTAACTTAATACTTTTCTATTTCCTTTAAATGAATTTTAAAAATTATGTTTTTCTTTATATTTATATTTTCATTAAACTTTTAAAAGCAAACTGGTGCACTGATAAGATGCATTAAAACTTTCTGCAGATTAACTTTTATAAGATTCATGATGTACAATATAAGATCAGTAATATAATCTCGTTGTTTTAACTAGGAAAGATTAAAAGAATTATCGGTCAAAAGCACTTTCAAGAAAATATTTACGCTGATAAGTAAATTCTTTGAAAGAACTGAAGCGGAAGTAGCTGATACGAAGTCGTTCGTGTTTGTTTTAAAGCTTTTAAAAATTTATAACTTAAATAATCAATGCAGCATATAAAAATAATTATAGCCGCTTGAGAATGCAACTTTTTTACTTTTAAAATTGTGACAGAGAACTTTTTTAATTTACAAAGCTTTATAAATGTATTGATTTAGAAAGAAAAGTTGGATATATTAAGATTTTAACTATATCTATATTTTTGCTACAGTAAACGAGAAGTTTCGTTTTACTGTGCTTTAAAATGAGGATAATAGCATATAATTTTTTTAAAGAAAATAATTCTTTATATGCATATTAAAAATCTTTATTGTTATATTCAAAATTATGAAATGAATGCACCTGATTATCTTTTTTTTTTTTTTTTTACTTACTCGTTATACGTGGTATAGGGTAAATCTTGTAATCGTTTTAAAAATCGAAAAAACAATTGACGGATTTACACATTTCAGACACTGGAGGTTCCGAAAAACATATTTTTATATTTAAAAAAAAAAAAGTCGTTCTTCTGTGTGTGTGTGCGCGTGTGCGTGTGTGTCTGTGTCTGCAAACGCTCTATATACAGAACAAATTGAGACAGAGACTTGAAATTTGGTGTGTACTTAGTATGCAATAATAGGAAGAAACCTATTGAATACCAGTAATCTCGATTATGTGGAACTAAATTTTTTCGACACGCAAAATTCACGTTCTGATAAAACGTACATAAAATTTTTCGAAATTGTTTATTTTAAGGAGTGAATATAAAAGACAATAAAAGAACCATAAATTTTTCATAAATAATGAAGTCAATCGATCGGATAATTAGTTGCTGAGATATTTGTAATCATATTTCCCGCACTCTTCGATTTTTCATGACCCGTGATTCGGAACTAGACGCCTAATCTAATGCAATACTTTGCTGAATAATATGTTTATCATTTTTCGGGTTATAAGAATGTTTCTTTTACACAATTCGGCACTACTTGATCATCCCGTCGACCAAAAAACTTTCGCAAAACTAAAAGATTAAATGCCAACAATGGCTTATCGTAAATGTCACATTCACTTGACATTCAACACGCTACACGTGTTTGTTCCGTCATCAAGTGATTCGACGTTTAATTTGTATTTTTATTAATCTTTTACAATTTTTTTTTGTTCTTCCGTTATTTAAAATAAAAATTATGCCAATTTGCATAATTTTGCGAGTAGTTTGGCATTTTATATAATTTGCTGAAATGGGTCTACGGCATAATCAAGTAGTACCCGCAATTCAGTAACAGAGCATTACTATGTATTAAAAATATTTAAATATACGTTTAAATTTTATTTTGGAATTACAGTGCAATTTATAGACAGTGTACACGTTTTATTTTCATATTTTATATTATGTATATCCATGATGGGTAAGTATTACGGTGACCCCCAAAGATTAGTTTTATTTGGCAATTTTTAAAACTAAATAAAAGTAAAAATAGTTTATAAACACACTGAAAAAAAAGTCAAATCTACAAAAATGTACAACAATCATGAACGCAATATATAGTAACCTCTTCCGAGATACCCAAAGATTCGCAAAACTTTCTTTATCTTTAGAAACCTCTGGAAACAATTTATTTTCGAAATGTAAACAAGTGTTTATAAAAAATAAATGTTTACCAGCTTCCCGTCATTTTCGGAAACATTTCCTAGTAATTTTTATAATACATTAATCAGTCCTCTGTAGCCAGAAAATCGGTTTTTCGGATTATATCAATTATCAAGTAAACATTTTCAGCTGTGTAACTGAATGTGTGCGTACAATTGTAACAAAATAATGTTAATTTCCATATTAATATGAATGCAGTTAATTTAGTATGTTTGCTTATTAACCCTTCAGTGCACGAATTTTTCTATTTTTATGAGTTTTTTTAATATATATATCCGTATAATAATAGGAAAAATAATTTTAAAAAAAAAAAGAGAACATTTATTTGAAAGCATAATAAAAATTACATTAGGAAAACATACATTAATTTTAAACACAGAAATCTATAATTTTTCGCTATTTCAAAATTTTTATACCGTAGAAAAAATGTTCACACTTAAGCAATGAATGAAAAATTGTATATGGAATATTTTTCTCCATTTGAAGTCCTCCCCTTATAAGATCAAAAGAAAACTCGTCATTTTACTGCATGATGGTTTTTTCTCTTGTTGTACGTTTTCATGCTCATTGTCACTTTCACCATCATTATGCATAACGCTGTTTAAAATATCACAATCAGTAGGATACTGCGCAATAGTGAGATTCTCATCCACTTCCAAAAACTCTGAGAGAGTAACATTTTCTTCGACATCTCCGCGTTCCTTAATCAATTTCCACTTCGCTCCTAAGTCTGCTAAAGCCACAACTTCTTCGTCTTCAGAATCCGCATTATTCTCCAGTTTAGAAAAACCGACATTTTAAAGCAATTGTAAATTGTTTTTTGAGTTACATCAAATCTCCAAGCTTTATAAAGTTCCGCAATACGTTCTTTTCGTATAATGCACCTTTAGATTTTTTATTATACCCAAGTCCAAGGGCTGCAGTTTTGATGTGCAATTGGGTGGTAAGAAAATCACCAGTTTTTCACCACAGCTTTGTGAGTGAGCTGGACACATCAATAAACAAAGCAATTTTTCGGCGCTATTTTCTCATTTGATTGTCAAGTGCTTTTAACCATTTGCAAAAAATTTCAGTGGTCATCCAGGGCTTTTTATTAAAATCATATTCCACTTCTACACTGTTAAAAAAAAAAAAAAAAAAAAAAAAAAAAAAAAAAAAAAAAAAAAAAAAAAGACGTTTTTACAGTGCAAAGTACTGTTCATCTTGCGCACAAACTCGATCACAGTGAATGTGCTGTATGAAAATAAAATAAATTTCCGTCCCGGTTCCGGGAGGAGGTCCCGGGTTCGTAACCTGGTCCGGACATTTTTCGCCCAGTTGGAAATTTACATCTAATATGATTTATTTACCAATTAGAATAATTGTGTTAATATTAATCTAGTGTAATTTCGTATCCAGCGATTTCTGGAGTTCCATTGCCTGAGATTTTTTCTGTTGAGCTGAACCAGGTTTCAGACCAGATGTTGTAATCATCAAGGTTAGCTGGGTGAAAAAGTTCGACCAGAATCGTCCGGGATATCTTAGATGGCAGAGCACTGGCGGCTTCAGCCAGGAGGTCCCGGGTTCAAATCCTGGTCCGGACATTTTTCGCCCAGTTGGAAATTTACATCTAATAAGATTTATTTACCAATTAGAATAATTGTGTTAATATTAATCTAATCAAATTTTTTATCTGTGAATTGATGGTATCCGAAAAAGTGATATTCCGATTTGAGAAAGCTGATTATCGCATTGTAAAAACTACTCAGAAACGCTTCGGAAAATGACGGACAGTTGCTAAAAATTTATTTGTATAAATTATTCCTTAAATTTCGAAAATAAATAGTTTTCTGAGATTTTTAAAGATAGGGAACACTTTTCTGAATCTTCGGTGACTCGGAAGAGGTTATTGTATAATTTCGTTCTTGATTATAGTTCATCTTTGTAGATTAAGAAGCATTTTAGAAAAAATCAATGTTTATCTTGAAAGACATGCCTAATTTTTTGACTGAAGTTCATTTTTTTTCCCTAAAATTTCCGTTGAAGTACATTAAGGTGACAAGGGACCTTTAAAACCTTAAAAATCAATTCTTTATTTTTTGTAAATTTCACTTTAAATATTATGGAAGGGTACATTAAATGCATTATGGCAAGCATTTATCACCAAAAAAATGAAACAAAAATGGAATTTTACGCGTCGTCTTAGAAATCTTAGAAATGCCTCCTGCGAGTTCCATATCAATGAAAATCCCCAATATTTTTTTGTATAAAAGTTTGGTTTATATACATAAATAAAACTGTTCGTCGATTTTTACATATTTGAATATAAAGGTAAAAAAAAATTCAAAATTTTTTAAAAAATTTTCGAAAAAAAATTTCAAAATTTTTCAAAAAAATTTTAATTTTTCAAAAAAAAATTTTAACCTTTATATTCAAATACATAAAATTCGATGCACAGTTTTATTTCTAAGACGATGCGTAAAGTTCCATTTTTTTTCCAAAAATAATTTTTTTAATTATTTTTTTGTGATAAATCCATGCCATAATGCATATAATGAACCCTTGAGTAACATTTAAAGTGAAATTTACAAAAAAAAAAAATTAGAGAAAAAAATTGAAAAATTGAAAAAAAAATTTAAAAATTAAATTTTTTTTAAACAATTGGAATTTTTTTTTTACATTTATATTCAAATATATAAATTTCGGTGCACAGTTTTATTTATATATATAAACCAAACTTTTATAAAAAATATTGGGCATTTTCATTGATATGGAACGCGCAGAGGATATTTCGAAAATTTCTAAGACGACGCGTAAAATTTCATTTTTTTCTCAAAAATATATATATGTATTTTTTTTTGTGATAAATGCATGCCATAATGCATATAATGTACCCTTGAATAATATATAAAGTGAAATTTACAAAAAAATAAAAAAATTGATTTATAAGGTTTTAAAGGTCTCTTGTCACCTTAATATGGCATGGACACCGAACTCCATTTTGAAAATCTCACTGTTAGTAGCAAATCAATTTATTAAAATATATACTTTTTGCTTGTTTTTTAATACTTTTTTCTTCCGAAAGAAAAAAGTATTGTAATAGAGATTTTTTTCTACTTCCGATACTCCGACGGATTTAGATGTTTTAGAGTACAGAGGTCCCAAAAAACAAGTTTATACAAAATTAATGTCTGTTGGTGAGTATATTCGTGCGTGTGTGTCCGTTTTTTTATAATCGAAAAGTGTATGAAGCTATGCCTAGAACTGAACCAAATTTGTTGTGTATATTTTTGGCTATCGCAAGCAGTTCCTCATTAAATTTGGAAATATTTCTTCGAAAGGGGCGCCGTAATAGCGATTTTTGTGCCATTTTCAATATTTTATCATCGGAAAGTGTATGAAGTTATGCATTGAATTTAACCAAATTTCATGTGTGTGTTTCTGTCTATAGCCAAAATGTCCCAAGTTAATTTGGGAACAGTCAGTCGGAAGGAGCCCTATACTAGCGGTTTTCCTCGAATTTTTACAGTTCTGTTGCACATCAGCTGTTAATGCAGAGACAGGCAATTCGCACCCAGCTATCCCGGCGATTCTCTAGCAGCTGATGCTCAACAGAATTGCAAAAAATACGGATTTTATTAAATGTTATGACTAACAGTAAAGTAACTCGTTCTTACTCAGATTATTAAAATGAAGCACGAACTTAACTCTTTGTAACTCAACAACCTGGCTTTGAAAAATTCTTGCACAGATATAAAAATGCATCATTTTAAGTATGGAAACAATAATAAAAAATATTCAGAACAGAAACATAAAATTTTATTTGGAAAAATGTGTTTGTTGCATATCTGCAACATTTTGCCAAATGGTACAAAAACTGAAAATATTTAAAATTTTAATTTGCAAGAAAATTTTTGAAACAATTGTTAGTTTTGTTGTAACAAATACCCACACCACATTTCTCAGAAACAGTTTGATTAAAGTTTTTACAATCAGGGTATTTACTACGCATATTTTTTTCGGTCCAGTATGGCCAGTGCCCAATTTCGTCTAGGCGCACTTGTTTTGGTGGAATATGTTGAGTAGGCGCTCTATGTTTTTTCTATTGAATTCTATTTTCTACGACACCTTTCTCTTTTTTGCTAACTTTGGACTTGAAGTTAATTTTGCAGAGGGGGAGGGGATCCCTAACTTACCCTATAGCAATTAAATAATATAAAAACCGACTAACGTTTCCCCTTTTCAATAACTACGCTCTTCGGAAAGAAATTCAACTTAAATAACCATTAGAAGATATTTTCGATGCTTTTTCGATATTTAAAAAAAATCCATAGCAAGGGAAGAATGGCGCGTTGTTGCAGATCTGCAACAAACAAAAGTTTACGTTTATCTTATACATATTATAAATTTCTTAACTTGAAAATGGCCTTTAAATAAAGAATTTAAATACACCTTTGAAAACAATGTACTTGTAGACATCTGAAGACTTTTTTAACTCCTGTATTTCAAACCTTAATTCAGCAAAAATCACGTGTAGCTGATCAAGCGATTTGGCGCGAAAAAAAAATCAGTATCGACATTTGTTGCGGATTTAATGAAATAATTATGTTAATAGTAGTGTAATAGAATAATAACAATCAACAAAATCGTCTTTTGAAATTTACTGTTGAAACAACAATGACGTTTTGTGTATGTTGCAGATCTGCAACACGGTGATACAAAAGGTTAAGAGGAAAACCAAATTTAGTATAGTATTGAAGAAATAACACTTAAGGATTAACATGTGTTTCCAAGCTGGGAATCGAACCAAGGACACTTGGAATAGCGATCCAGATGCTCTACAATTTAAGCTACGTGAATGATACCCAGATTAGCATCTCTTATTTACACATGTTGGTAAGGTTGCAGCTGGAGCACAAGATAGAACAGACTTTATGAGCACACAATCTTGTGGCGAAACAGGAGACACAAATAAATCCAGTATCGGTGAACAGCTATATGATTTTAATTAATTTTCAGCAGTGAAAGTATGCTCGTAATTATTGAATATTTAATGAGTCATCAATCCCATTGCTAACTAAGTGTAGAATAAACAGAGTGAAAAATGTCCAAGCCCGGAATCGAATTTGAAACCCTTGGAATAGCGCTCTAAGTGCTCTACCATTTGAGCTTCAAGGACGATACCCAACTTAGCATTTCTCACTCACATATAGGGTACAAAAATATCATGATTTTTTTATTTAAAAAATCGGGGACTTTAATTTAAGTCAGATTTTTTTTATTTAAATCAGATTTTTAGAATTTTTTTCCCATCTTTAACAATTGAAAAGCTACCAGGTGTTTTAGGTTTCCAAAAGAGTTAAACTTCTAATGTTTAACATAATCTATGTTTTTACACTTTAATTAATAAAATTATAATTATTAGTAATTATAGATATTATAGATATTAAAAAAACTACAAATTAGTAGTTTCATCAGTTAGCATCACACAACAACGATACATACATTATTTTGTAATAATTATGTAAAACTATATAAAATACTTGTGATATATTTATTAAAATTATTAATAATTGTATTTAATATTAAATTGTTAAAACTACTTAAAATTAGAAATTATTAAACAAATAACGCTCTCTAATTAGGAACATATAAGTTGTTATGCTTTAATAACTAAAATGATGATAAAAGTATTCATTGTAGAAAGGAAAAGGGGCAGGGTTCTAATTCCAAGAAAGGGTACTATTTCATTAGGAAATGTATTAATAATATGTTTAATAACGATACAAGAAAAAATTATATACATTTTTTTGTATGATAAAGTGTCCTTAATTTTAATAATTTTATGAATTACAAATTGAAAAATAGAATTAAATAACATGTTTTAATAATATTCTGTTTTTGCTAAAGAGATAAAGTTCGGCCATTTTTGCAAGGTCTTGGAAACACGTATTTAGAAATATTGTGGAATGGGAAAGTTTTTTACAAGAAACCTGACTACAACTGCCGATAAATTTCAGCATTTTTTTTTTTTTTAATGCAGGGTACATTTCGTCCATTTCTAAAGGGGCAGGTGTGGCACCTTTAAAAGTGGCCTAGAAGAAAAAATAAGTAATTGCAGAATTAATAAAAACTGCAAATAGGTAATTTCATTAGTTGGTAGCACACATAACAAAACTAACAAACAATATTTGCAGCTCCTTTTTCTTTTGTCCTGAGAAACATTACTGTTAATCACCTGTTTCTAAACTTTCACACATATGTGAATGCTAACGAAAAAAAAAATTTGAATGTGTTAAACCCATTCATATGTGCATACAGAGTAATTATAAGAATAACCAATTGTATCTGAAATTCTCAAAACAGCATTATTATCTACCAGTGAAGATTATAAGGTTTCAATGGTTCAATTTTGTTTATTTTTAAAAAGAAAAAAGTTTCGCTGCTTTTTCAATCTCTAATTAACTTTATTATTTGGTACATTAGTTAACCCCTTGGGGACGAGCGGCACGTATACGTGCCGCATGAAGCGTTCAAAATCCTTGTTTTTACTCACCAGTAAAATTTTACTGTAAAATTTGTCTTATTTAATCAGCGCATTTTCTCGATTTATGAAGATACAAATTTCTGTTTTTAAAAAACGGTGACAAAAGATTAAAAAGGCTCCCGTCCCGAAGGGGTTAAAGTAAAAAACAAAAAAAACAAACATTTATTCAACCTATACCGAAGAGGATCTTGCTATGTTTAACATTTCATACCAATTAGTTCTTTGTCTCTTATACACTCATTTTACAATAATTGTTGAGCAGATGTGATTTTTTCACTCTTCTTTAGCTCCAATATTTATAATAAATTCATTATTCCAAAAGTACAATGAGAAAACAAGATTCTGTCTATTTTATTCTTTTACTTCTAGAAATTTATTATACTTGCTTTTCTTACTTTAGAATAAACAATTTGATTACTTAAAGGAAATCATGACATTGCAAATAATATTAGATTTACATATCATTTTTATTAAATTAAATTGTTTTTATGTCAGATAAAATTTAACTTTTTTTTTTTTTTTACAGTACTCGGTAATTAAGCTTAGAAACAATTATTTAAAGCTCTTTTATTGTTTATTCATAAGTCAAAATACTTGTAGAAACCTTTTAAATTATGGTCATCTTAGATTTTAATACTTTTTATATCGTTTTAAACATTTAGAAAATTTATGATTTTAATCAAGGATTTTTTTTAAATCAGTTGATTAAAATCAAGATTTAATCGCTGATTTAAATCAAAGGATTAAAATCGTTGACACTCTACTCACATATGTTGGTAAAGCTGCAACTGCATCACAAGTTGGGATAGTCTTCATGAGCACACAATCCTGTAGCGAAACATGAGACACAAATAAACCCAGCACAATTATTCCATCTTGTGCTGTAGTTGCAGCTTAACCAACATATGTGAGTGAGAGATGCTAAGCTGGGTATCGTCCTCGTAGCTAAAATGATAGAGCACTTGGAGCACTATTCCAAGGGTTATGAGTTCAATTCCTGGTTTGGACATTTTTCATTCTGTCTGTTCAACGCTTAGTTAGCAATGTCATTAATCACGTATTAACCCTTCACTGCACGATTTTTTCTATTTTTATGATTTTTTCTATTTTTATGATTTTTTTTTTTTTTTTTTTTTTTTTGAAATCTATATATCGGTCTAATAATGGGGAAAGTAGTAAAAAAAAAATACATTTCAAATTTTCAGCTAAAATTTGATATTTTATGGCGTGTACCCCATGGGCACAATTAGGGTTTTAAAATATTGTATTGCTATATTTTACAACTAAATGAGTTTAAATTAATTAATTTTATATGGTTAACACTCTGCAACTGTTTTTATTGTAATATTTTTAAGAATTCAGTAAAAATAATGAAAGTAAATTTTACTTTAATAGCTTGATGGATTTTTTTTTGTTTGTTTGTTTGTTTCCGAAGAACAAATTCTATTTTTTGTCAAATGCAGCCATTTGACATGGACAAAATAATTGTCATTCCATTCTTTGGAATGTTCTTGATCAGGGAGAGAAAACAAATTGGCCAAATTCATGGCACATAATAAGAATACAGTGTTTTTAGGCACGTGCCAGATGTGGCACGTCGTGCAGTAAAGGGTTAAATACTGAATAAGGATTATACACATTTTTTATTACATAATAGGCTTCAGTATATTTTACTGATATTGCTAAATATTGGCGGATGGGCACTATATACATCCATTATTAATCATTTGAAATAATTACATATCATAATGTACAAATACAGTCAATATATCATAATGTACTCAAATAAGTTTGAGACAGATGAGTACAAAAAACTGTAATCTATATACATTTTAATTATACTTTAATAACCATTAATGAAATGTATGAATTTGACATAGCCAGGCATCATTAAATCGTACTGAAAATCAGTAGAGCATGCAGACCGTACACTGTAAAAAACTGACTAAAATGCGGAAATACTACTGACAATAGAGACTCTAGTACTATTTCCGTATTTTAACGGAACTTTTACCCAGTAAATTACAGGAAAAATCTGTTTTTATTTTAATTTAAGAAGGAAAAATTCCGTTAAAATACGGAAATAGTACTGGCGTTTCGATTGCCAGTAGTATTTCTGCATTTTCGTCCGATTTTTTACAGTGTAATACTTCTGGCATTTTTTTATTTGTCACTATAAAAGAATTCTAAATGGTACTCACAGTATTTTTCAATGAAAACAAAAATTTTACTTTATTTAATCGAAATTTATTACGACTTCCCGTTGTTGACAGATTTACACGTTTCCGGGGTCACAGATCCTAAAAAATATGTTTATATAAAATTTCTGCATGTCCGTGTCTGCGAGTGTCGCATTGTAACTTCGAAAACTGTCTGAAGTTATGCAAAGTATTGAATCAATTTTTATATTTATGTTTTTGGCTATGGCAAGTAGCACCTTGAATCTCGAAATCTTTCCCCGAATCGAAGGGGGCGCAGCAATAGCGGGTTTTGTGTAATTTTCTAGATTTTTCGATGTGTTATTATACATTGGCGGCTCGTGTAGTGGCGGGAATTTCGCATACTGCTAAACCAGCTATTCACAAACAGCTGATGTGCAGCAGAATAACTAAAAACTATTAATTCTTATAAATACCATTGTCGAGATTAACTCGTTTTTACTCCGATTAATTCACTGAAGCAGAAATTTAAGATGAAAGTCAAAGTTGGTATAGTATTGAACTAATAATATTGAAGTATTATCATTTGTAACTACTTTTAAAAATATTAAGATGTATTAGATAGAAGAAAATACTGGTATTGGCCCATTCAACTAGTTTTTTTTTTTTTTTCATTTTATATTTCAATATCAATTCCGTTATGACTGAAGTAGTATAATTTCATTAGAATGTCCTTACAATTATTTTATATACGAATTTTTTTCTGTAGCCTTGTAAACGAGTTGTCAATGTAACGAACAGAGTTTTTAATGCGTGTCACTCTATACTAAATCTGATTCATAGCTATCAAAGCATATAAATAAAAATAAGAACCGCTAATCAGTGTATATAATATACTAGAAAGGTAGCCCGTCAAAAATGACGGAAATTTAGATATAAAGATATATACAACTCATGTGCAAGAATATGAGTTTTCTCACTTGTTCCGCAGTGATAGATGAAAATAACACATTTTAAGAACGAAACACATTTATGAAAAACTGTGTACAGTAGAAGACCACTAATCTGCACAGTTTGGTTCAAAGTGTTATGCTGATTTGAGGCTTTTTGCGGTCATGTCTATTCAATCTTTGTTTACATTTTTTTAAATTCATATATTGGACAATTTAGATTGTTGAGCCTTAAAAATAAATAAATAACACACTTGAAGTAAGGTTAAAAACTATTAAATTATCATATACGATTTCATGAAATGGTATTATATGGTATTATATGTGTGTGCTTCACGATCTTAGTTACGACGTTGGCGAAATTGGCTGCAACTTGTCATAATCCTAATAGTGTGGGCCGCTATAACAAAAAAGTAACCAGTTTTTAGTAAAATTTCTGATATAAAGTAGCTTTCAACAACTTGTGTAAAATTGCAGGCCGTTCTCGTGTTATGTCAGTCCTAGGAATAATATTTCTAACACTGAAGATTTTCCATGTATATATGGGATTTAGAAAAGCTTCTCCAAAAGAAAGGTCCTGAAATGACATTGTAATTCCTCTAACTTCAAAGTTTAATCGGGCCCTGATGTTGAGTACTGAAATCTAATAAATACAGTTATTTTGAACATTACAACAGAATTAAACAGTTAAACTTATTTAACTTAAACCCGCTGTTACTTCCCGATGTTATTTTTTAGTATTAAGAAAGAAAATTATTTAAAATTTTCAAATCATGCATTTATGATTTTTTTCCGTCTTTAATAACTAAATAATGAAAAAATAGGCGTTTGTTCTGAGCTCATAAATATGACAATAAAATAATGTAACTAAGAGACATTACAAAATTAAATCTTTGTGATTACAAACAATAAACAAACGATACCGCCACCATTTTACCTACTATGACGTCATTAGAATATTGCCCATTGATTGTTGGAGAACTTACTTTGTGAATGATTACCTCAATGATTTAATATTTTTGACGTTTCACGATGAATGAATCACTTGTGTTTGTTTAGGTTTATGGAATGAGATATTAAGCTGTGAACCTAATTTCAATTGAAGTTATCCAAGGATATATGTATTTTTAATCGAAATTAAAAACAATGCTTTGATCTGGAAATAAAAAGTTTTAGTTTGTATAATTTGTTATTTCTGTTAATTATTTATTTAAGTACTTTTCCATTATAGCGCATTTTTAAAAAAAGCGGCACAAATGTCATATTCGCCCTATATTGGCGCGATCTCTTTCTGTCACCAATATCATATATGCAACAGGTACTTAACTTGCGCCAAAGTGCTTGATATGGTAACCCGGATTATGTTGTTTATGCTGTTGATGTTTTCGACAAATTGGCAACCGAAAAAAAATCGCGCCAATATGGGGCGAATATGTCATCTGTGCCAAAAAAGCTTAGCGCGATTCGGGCTTCAGAAAGTGAGATATGTTGCGAAAATATATAAACAGCTATGAAAACAAATCTAATGAACTTTTATCTTTGTTTATATATGCACTTATATACATAAAAAAATCGTTTCTAAATATATATAATTTTTTTTTATATACAAATTACGGCACAGATTTCAGATATGAACCGGGATACCTAACTGGTGCCAAAATGGTGTTATTTTGCCTGCTATGGTAACCCGGCTATTGTTTTTTATTTATTAATAAATTGTTTATTTACTTTTACTTTCTGTTTTTTAATTATATAAACTGCTTTGTTCTATAGTTATTAGTCAAACTTTTATTTATTTATAGTTATTTCCTTTTCAAAATGATAGCAAATAATTGAAAAATATAAAAGTAACTGGTATTCGAAAGCGAGATTTCTGCCAAATTGGCGTCATAGAAAAATCACGCCAACCCCCATGCGTATATGACATCTGTGCAAAAATTACTTCTGTTTCTTTATAAAAATGGGTAAATAGCTTTTTTTTATATTAAATTGTCGGCACAGATGTCATATACGCCCATACTGGCGCGATTTCTTTTTTGACGCCGATGTCATATACGCACCGGGTACTTAACTGGCGCCAAAGTGTCGTTATTTTGCTTGTAATGGTAACCCGAATGTTGTTTATGCTGTTGATGTTTTCGCCAAATTGGCGTCGGAAAAAAATCGCGCCAATATGGGGTATATGACATCTGTGCCAGATTGTATACATATGGAAAAAATTGCTTGTGAGTATGAAGCAGTAAATGGGTTGCCAGAAAATACGTTGGCAAACTTTTTTCTCGCCAAGAAACTTTTCTCCGAAGTATTGTACATAAGCAATGATTGCTAGAAATGCATTTTTAATTATGATATGCGCTTTTATGTTTCACTACATTTATGCATACTATACTGTGTGTATAAATGCTACAGTTCATATGCAGGGCTACATAAAAGAATTCGTAAGGGTTACTGAGTATGAGAGTAAATTGCTTAAAGGTGGTTTTTAAAGGCGGGTACAGATGTCATATTCGCCCCATATTGGCGCGATTTTTTTTCTGATGCCAATGTTATATACGCAACGGGTACTTAACTGGCGCCAAAGTGTCGTTATTTTGCTTGATGTGGTAACCCGGATTATGTTGTTTATGCTGTTGATGTTTTCGCCAAATTGGCAACCGAAAAAAAATCGCGCCAATATGGGGCGAATATGACATCTGTGCCTAAAGGAGTTATGCATTTTTACGCTGAACTGCATTTAGTTTCCTAAGAAATGTTTGTAGAATATAGATAAAATGACATACATGGTCACGCAAAGAATTTGATACATAACCGTCTATGGATGATAATATCTGGAAATGTGATTTCAGTAATTTTAAGAGTAGTTTAAATAAAATTTTAGCTAAATAGTGGCATGTAATAACGGTACTATTGGCTATGGACGGTAACTGCTGAAATCAATTTTTAAATTTTTTTATGCGTTTTCTAAAATGTTTACTTGGTTATCTTGGTACTTCTTAGTTATCCCGTCGACCAAATTGTAAGATTAATTGCCAATAATGGTTGCCATTAATTAATTAATTGTAAGATTAAATGCCAATAATGGCCAATAAAACCATTAATTCGATGTTTTATTTGTATTTTTGTTAATGTTTTACTATTGATTTGGCGATTTATATAATTTGGCGAAATTGGTCGACGGGATATCTAAGAAGTAACGTTATCTTATTTACCTTATTTCCCTAAATAACGAAGTTTTGTTAAAGCATTGTTGGAAAGTGTTTCATATTCTATGCTTAACGCATGATTTTTCTTTCTTCTTTAGTCTTATTTTGCATTTATTTTATTCTTAATTTTTTAGTCTTATACTGCTTTATAGAAATTTTGGCACAGTTGTCATATACGTTATCATATATTGGCGCGATTTTTTTCCGACGCTAATATGGCGAAAACATCAACAGCATAAACAACAACATCCGGATTACCATATCAAGCAAAATTACGACACTTTGGCGCCAGTTAAGTACCCGTTGTGTATATGACATTTGCGTCAGAAAAAAATCGCACCAATATGGGGCGTATATGGCATCTGTGCCGAAACTTTAATATTTAATGTTTAAACTCTTCGCTCCACTCCCCTTGCATATAGTACAAACTATAACACGGATAGCTCAAAATAATAGACAGTTTGGTACTTTTCCATTGTAGGGGCTTTGGCACTTTTTAAAAAAAGCTTGGTGTAATTTGGGCATCAGAAAGTGAGATTTGGGTACTTTTCCGTTATGCGGACACCATTGTCGGCAAGCGTAATAGTTGGCGCAAAATCGTGAATCGAAGCATTTGAAAAATAAAAGAAATACCATTGTCGATACTAAAGGGAGCATTTAAAAAATATAACATTTGAAAATTCCAGACTTTTACGAACTATTTCATCAAATCACAAATATATACTTAAAATAAGTGAACAAATAACTGCTATAAAATAAAGCAATAAAATAAAACTCATATTAAACTGCTGGCATAAAATTACAAATATCTTTTAGCATTTTGAAATAATTGGCGCATTAGCATACATTTTGGCATGGTGTCCGTATAACGGAAAAATATCGAGATTTGTCGTCAAATCATATAAACAGCTATGAAAACAAATTTGGTGAGCGTTTTTGTTTGTTTCATATGTATATTATTGATGTTTTTATGTACAAATTGCATCTGTTTCTGTATAAAATTAGAGAAACGGCTTTTTTATGTTACATAAATCGTATAAATATCGAAAAAAATGCGTGTGTATATAAAATGAAACAGTGAATAGGTTCCCGGAAAATATGTTACCAAATTTCCTTTTTCGCCAAGGCACCTATACTGGAAAAGTACCTAAAGCACATGAAAATCGCGCAGTTAGGAGCTCACACAGTACACCGTTGTCTATTGGTGGTTATTTTATTAGTAGCATCGGGAGGAAGATGTAAAGATGTACTTTAAATTCTCACCCATAGATTTCGAAAAAATATCTTAAAAGAGTGGAGTTGAATTAATTATTAAATTTCGGTGACCTCCATTATGAAAGATTAATGGTTTTAAATGGAGATTTCGTCAAATTAGCCAGCTATCGCCAAGTTGGCTAACATTTGGCGCTACTGTGGTAACCCTACATTAATATTTTTCAACAATTACTCATTTCAATGAGGCGGTCCTACCGGAATAGTGAGGGACACACAGAGACTTGGATTTTATATAAATAGATTGAAAAATCTTCAATTAAAATAACATACTACTCACAGTAATAAAATACAAATATATTCCAACAGTTTCGAACAATAAAAAACTTGTCCATGATCAGAGAAATATCCAGGAGGAACCAACACGTTATAATATCAACATTACACAATTTTCAAAATGATTTTTTTTAATTGTGTAATGTAGATATTATAACGGGTTGGTTCCTTCTGGATATTTCCCTGATGATGAACAAGTTTTTTATTGTACGAAACTGTTGTAATATATTTGTATTTTATTACTATCGGTAGTATGTTATTTTAATTGAAAATTTTTTAATAAATTATATAACACTGATTAGCCGTTCTTATTTTTATTTATTGTAACACAATGTAATGAGTCCTTTTAGTAATATCAAAGCATATATTTCTTTTAAAAATAGCGTACTAATGGATAAACAGACAGATAGAACAAAACAGAAAAACATCATAAATACATTACATGACAACGAAATAGAAAGGTTCACATCGTATAATTTTTCAAAATGCTATATTTTCCACATAGCCATAGCACAATAATAGAAATCAGAAATAAAATATGAAATTTTTACAAAGCTATTATATACACGTGTAACGAACGCATTTAACTTTAGTTACAATCTTTGAACATTCGTAAAAGAAAAACATCAAAATGTGGAGAAAAAGTTTCTCCTGAAAAATTCCTATCCTCGGTTTAAGTAATATAAATGATAGATTGAATTCTTGTCGTACTCTTAGACAAATATAGGTTATTGAGTTTTTCAATTAAGGTAATATACTACTTGCAGTTATCGAGTGACTGTTGAAGAAGCTTTTAAAGTAATTGCTCCTATAAGAGTTTTAGAAAGTTTATTGGATTAAAAAACAAAAAAACGTGCTTTATAAAACTTTCGAAGAAATAAATGAGCAGATATGTGTTTTTCCAAACTATACTCTTTAGTGAAATCATAACTATTTGATGAATAGTTTAAAAAAATTAATATACATTAATCGGTCTTAAAAATAATTAGTACGCTAATATTTACTAATATTTTTTTTTCATAACTGGGCAATTAATGTAAAATATGTATTTCGTTATTTCAATTAGTAATACATTGATTAAATTAAATCATTGCAAACTATTTCACACTTTAAAGCAATATACAGTCGAACCTCGTTATCACGACACTCTAATGACAAGAAAAAATTGTCGTCATAAGCGGAGTGTCGCAGTAACCGGAGTTGGAGAATAATGTGCTTATAAAAAGCTGTGTTTTTAATTAATTTACGACAATTTTTAATTCATAATTTTCTTGCCGTTTTAAGCAATAAAACATCATTATTAAACAAAATAAACACAAAAACAAATTTGAAAAGACTAAAATCATATTTATGATGATTTGGTTTTTTATTGTTATCTATACTCCTATTATAAAGAGGAAAAAATTGTTTATTTGTAGGAGGTAAGCTCTGGAACTACCGAACCGATTCCAAAAATAATGGTATCAAAATGATGGTGTTAGTACAACTTAGAACATAGGCTATATCTTATGTCGGTGCCACTACCCCAAAGGGGGTGTAGGAGCAAAAAACGTTCTAAAAATGCGATTTTAGCGTTACTGAAGGGCCTAGAAACATGAAATTTTGAATATTAGTTACTTATAAGATATAAATGATGTCTAAGAACAGTTCTTAAACAATTCGTAATTTAAAAGGGGTGCAAATGCACAAAAAGCGTTCTAAAAAAAGTTCTAAATGGTAGTTTCTACACAATCTCAGGAAATACCAAACCGATTTAAAAAATATTGGCGTCAAAATGATGGTGACAACGCTTGCTCCAAGATAGGCTATGTTTTATGTCGGTGCCTCTACCCCAAAGAGGGTGTAGGAGCAAAAAACGTTCTAACAATGCGATTTTAGCGTTACTGAAGGGCCTAGAAATATGAAATTTTGAAAATTAGTTACTTATAAGATATAAATGATGTCTAAGAACAGTTCTTAAACAATTCGAAATTTAAAAGGGGTGAAAATGCACAAAAAGCGTTCTAAAAAAAGTTCTAAATGGTAGTTTCTACACAATCTCAGGAAATACCAAACCGATTTAAAAATTATTGGTGTCAAAATGATGGTGACAACGCTTGCTCCAAGATAGGCTATGTTTTATGTCGGTGCCTCTACCCCAAAGAGGGTGTAGGAGCAAAAAACGTTCTAACAATGCGATTTTAGCGTTACTGAAGGGCCTAGAAATATGAAATTTTGAATATTAGTTACTTATAAGATATAAATGATGTCTAAGAACAGTTCTTAAACAATTCGAAATTTAAAAGGGGTGAAAATGCACAAAAAGCGTTCTAAAAAACGTTCTAAATGGTAGTTTCTACACAATCACAGGAAATACCAAACCGATTAAAAAAATATTGGTGTCAAAATGATGGTGACAACGCTTGCTCCAAGATAGGCTATGTTTTATGTCGCTGTCACTACCCCAAAGGGGGTGCAGGATCAAAAAACGTTCTAAAAATGCGATTTACATGTTACTGAAGGGCCTAGAAATATGAAATTTGAAATATTAGCTACTTATAAAGGATTTCTAAGAACAGTTCTTAAACAATTCGAAATTTGAAAGGGGTGAAAATGCGCGAAAATCGTTCTAAAAAACGTTCTAAATGGTGGTTTCTACACAATCTCAGGAAATACCAAACCGATTTAAAAAATAATGGTATCAAAATGACGGTGACAACCCTTGCTCCAACATAGGCTATGTTTTATGTCGGTGCCACTACCCAAAAGGGGGTGCAGGAGCAAAAAACCTTCTAAAAATGCGATTTTGGCGTTCCCGAAGGGCCTAGAAATATGAAATTTGAAATATTAGCTACTTATTAGATATAAAGGGTTTCTAAGAAAAGTTCTTAAACAATTCAAAATTTAAAAGGGGTGAAAATGCGCGAAAATCGTTCTAAAAAACGTTCTAAATGGTGGTTTCTACACAATCTCAGGAAATACCAAACCGATCTATAAAATAATGGCGTCAAAATGATGGTGACAACCCTTGCTCCAACGTAGGCGATGTTTTATGTCGGTGCCACTACCCCAAAGGGGGTGCAGGAGAAAAACGTTCTAAATTGCAGCTTTTGCGTTACGGAAGGGCCTAGAATCGTGAATTTTGAAATGGTAGTTAGTTATAAGATATCAATAATCTCTAAGGACATTTCCTAAAAAAATCGAAATTTAAAAGAGGGTCAAAATGCGCAAAAAGCGTTGTAAAAAACTTTCTAAGTTGCAATTTCTATGCAATCTCAGGTAATACTTAACCGATTTCAAATATAATAGTGTAAAAATGATGGTGACAGATCTCGCTCCAAGATAGGCTATATTTTATATCTGTTTCTACTACCACAGAGGAGATGCAGGAGCAAAATGCGCGAAAAGCGTTCTAAAAACGTTCTAAATGCCGATTTGTCGGCAATATCTCAGGAAGAATTAATCTGATTTCAAACGTAATGGTAGGAAATTGATGCTGACAGCCCCTGCTCTAACATAGACGCTATTTTATGTCGGTATCACTATCACCAAGACGTTGCAGGAGCAAAAAAGCGTTCTAAATTTCGATTTTTGTGATCGGTAGGGGCTAGCAACTTAAAATTAGGCTAGGTACATATTTATTAGATATAAATGATCTTTAAAAACAGTTTCGAAAAAATTGAAAATTTAAAAAGGGGTGAAAATGCGCGAAAAGCGTCCTAAAAACGTTCTAAATTGCGTTTTCTACTCAATCTAAGGAAATACCAAAGCTATTTCAAAAGTAATGGTTGCAAATCAATAGTGACAGTTCCTGTCATAACATAGGTTATATTTTATGTTGCTGTCACTACCATCTGATGGTTGCAAAAGCAAAACATGTTCTAATTTGCGTTTTTTGCACAACTGAGGGTGTCTAACACTTTGAAGTATGGCATGTTATTTACTTACAAGATGCAACTGCTTTCTAAGAACAGTCGAAAGAAAATTCCAAATTAAAAAAAATGAAGTGAGTGAAAAGCGTTATAAATTACAATTTTTAAGCAAACTTATAAATTACCAAACCGATTAAAAAAATAATGATGACAAATTTTGGTGATAGAACCTACTCAAACATAAGCTATATTTTATGTCTGTTCCACTACCACCAGAGGGTTGCAGGAGCTAAAAACTTTCTAAATTGCGATTTCTGTGATACTGAAAAGGCTAGAAGGCTGGAAACTTTAAATATGACATTGTAGTTACTTATAAAATATAAATGCCCTCGAAGGAACGTCGAAAATAAATTCGAATTAAAAAAGGTGAAGCGAAGGGGAGGTGCGAAAAGCATTCTAAAAAAGTTCTAAATTACGATTCTATGCAATTTCAGGGAATATAAACCGATTATAAAAGTAATAGTTGCGAATCAATGGTAACAGTCTCTGATACTACACAGGCTATATTTTATGCCGGTGATTCTGCCACCTGGGGTTCACAGGAACAACAAACGTTCTAAAAAAGAGCTTTAAAAGCTTTTTAAATTACGTTTCTGTGGAATATTAGGAAATAACAAACCGATTTCAAAATTAATGTTGGCAAATTAATGGTGACAGTTCCTGTTTCAACATAGCCCTTTATGTTGAGAGAGGTGGTAGGACTTGGAATTTGACATGATGGTTATTTTTAAGATATAAGAAGATGGCTTCTAAAAAATTCAAAACTTCAAATGAATACTGAAATGAGCGTATTAATTGAGCATAAAAGTTTCAAAATATTTTCTAAATTATCATTTATTTATTTTTATTTCATTTTATTAATTTAAGCCTCACTTCTGCCTAATGCAGTGTAATAAGGATGTTTAATCAAACTGTGCTTTAAATAGTAATTTTTGAAATTTCCTAAAAGTAATAAGTACCTTTTAATAAAATAAAAATTTAGTTTTTACCTTTTACTAAAAATTAGACATATAAATATCACTTGGCATATTTCAAATATTACGCGAGCAAAGCCGCGGGGTTTGCTAGTATGAAATATAGATGAATTAATGTTTGCTCATCCCTAGATGTGCACCCTACAATTCTTTTTTCAATATTGTACAATGGATTCTAATAAATATTCGTTATTTTAGAAATGGATGTTAGATAATTTCTGACCATTTCAATGCAATGCAATGCTTCGGTTTTAGTCGGATGAATAACGCCGTGTAACCACAAGAAAGCGGCGCCTGACCAAAACAAAAAGACCGCCAGTAGACTGATACGTCCATCTGGAGCTTACGTGGTCATTCATAGTGTGTGTGTTTATTTATTCAAATAATGGATTGAAGTAAAATTGCTCATTAATTTCAATGGGTATTTTAGACACCTTTGTGAAAAGTTTGGCTAAGAAATTTGTTACCACTTAATTTCCGTGCTTATAAGATGGATTATGAAAAATGGACAGTTTTCCTAAACCGTCGGGATATCCGGAGTTGGAAATTATTCAACGACGTAAAATACGGAGTTTATTTACATTAAAATCGTATACAGAAAATCGGGACATTGAAAAACTGACGTGATAAGAGGAGTGACGTGAAAACCGGGTTTTGAGATGACAAGGTCCGACTGTACATACATTTTTGTATTGTTGTGCAGTCGAACCTCTATTTAACGAAGTCGCTAAATCCCGAAAAAGAGTTCGTTATATGGAAAATTCGTTAAATAGAGATTCACCTTTTAAAATACTTTAAACTACATAAATCAGATTTTAAATTCATAAAGACTAAATATTTTTACTAAAAGTAATTAATCACATTTTTTTTAATAAATTATATCGATTTGTTTTATTTATTTTACCCACCAATATCCATCATCAATTCATTTTTTCTATGTGTTTAAATCTTTGAAATCTGCAAGGAAAACAAAACATTGTCCGGGAATACACTGTATTTTCTGTTTAAAGTAAATAGTTTTACATTAAAATTAACGAACTTTAATGACATTATCGTATTTATTATTATTATAACAAATAATTTTAACCATACATTAACATATGCGTCCTTAAATTTGATTTCTGAAAAACTCTGTTAATTTTGCCTGAGTTTTTTATTTAAAAAAGTGCTTTCTCTCATAATACATCTTGCAGCTTTGCAATGCAGCAAAAACACCTTCATGCGTATTTTCTTCTAAGTCGCGTCGGATTGTTTCAAATGATTTTAGCATTTCATCATACGAAGTTTCGTTAATTCCTGCATAATGACCATTTCCATCACCATCATATTCGTCTTCATCGCAATTCATTGCTGTATTGTTTCTATTTTTCACACAGTCGAAAATATCCAATTCGGATAGTGTTTCCGAGGTCTCAATTTCAGAAATAAGGGAAATACAATCATCAATCAGCACATCATGGTTAATTTCTTCTGTTTTACTCACTGTATCCACATTTTTTAGTTACTCTAAGAGATTGTCGTCTCCGTCCTCCGTACTTACCGAATTCTCACTGCTGACAAAGAAGGCACCTGGTAAAACCAGTTCAAGGCCATTGAACATCATAAAATGTGTTTAAAGAAAGAATAAGTTTGAAATGTCCAGAAATATTTTGAGAAATGGGGAGAAAAAAAAATTGATCAGAAGAAAAAGTTCGTTAAATAGAGAATGCACTTCGCTATTTGGAGGTTATTTTATGAGGAAATTCGCAAAATATTCTTGGTTCCAAGGAAAAGTTCGCAAAATAGAGACATTCGCAAAATAGAGGTTCGTTAAATAGAGGTTCGACTGTATTTGCTAATACGAATGCATTTATTAGTAGTAATGGTAATAAAGTGATGTATTAACACTACCAAAAATTTTGCCACTTTTGATTAATACCAGTAATATTAATGATAATAAACCATTATTATTATTATTATTATTATTATTATTATTATTATTATTATTATTATTATTACCATAAAAATATATTTAAAAAAATAAAAGATCTAAATATGATCGCTAAACCATCAAATAATACTTTTATTTTTAAACAAATCAAAATTATTTCTTCATAATTCGGGGTATAATTCTTAATGAAATGAGTCATAAATGAAAATGAATTTTTGTCTAATATCATACACAACAACTTCATTCTTATCGTTATAAAACTTCAAGACATGCATTTATCGACTCCATAAATAAAAAGTGGTTTACGAAAAAAATCACTTTAAGATTTTTATGTGTTTTTATAAATAAATAAACTACGTACAAAATTATTAATTTTATATATATATCAATCTATTACTACTGCTACTATTGTTACTGCAAGTAATACCAAAATGACACGTTCCAAAACGTTATTATTTTTTTTCGTTTTAAGGAACAGAAATATTCCGCCTGTATTTCAATAACTCTAATTTGTTCTAGATGAATATATGAATAAAGAGTATATACTCTTAAACATGGAAAAAGTACACAGTACTCCGAAAAAAGTCCTAATAGATCTTTAAGAACAAAAATTAATTTAAAACATGATCATATTTCTGGAGAAACATCAACAACCAACAAAATATATCTTTCAAAAATTTAACTTAAAAAATATTCCGGCCATTTTTGTCATTATATACCTTTAAATATGTTTTAACAACAGTTCGGCTTCCTTTAGAGACATCTCCTGCAACACTTCAATCATACTGGATCTGCGTCGCTAATGTTGTTGGATACTTCTCCATTATTCTGTCGGTCACTTTTCATTAAAAAAAAGCTGTCGCCAAACTTATAGCCAAATTGCAACTCTCAATAAACAAATGGAAGAATGTTGCTTATGGAATCCCAAATAAATACCAGAAAGCCTCACTCACAAAACTGTCAACTATCGGTAACTTTAAGCAATAAAATTTATACTGTATTAATTAAAACATTAAAAAATAATCTAGGATCTTTATTTATTGACATAATTTTTATTAATTATCGGTCTAACCTGGTGGAAAAATGTTTGTAATTTCAGTTGAAACTGATCTATTTAATGTAACTAATATCGCAACATTTTGTTAATTATTTTTCTCTTTTAATAAAAAGGCGTTGCCGTTTAAGGACGTAATTGTTATTTTAAGTAACGAAATATCTAGTGAATCAATGAAACATCATTAAAAATATCAATAAACATCGAATAAAAAAAAATCCTTGCCGTCTCGGAGTACAGGCGTAGGTAGATTTCTATGTCAAGAACTAACTTCACCAACAAAAACTAAATCAAGATTAGAGATAAATTCAGTTTAACAATTTTATCTGGCCGCTTTTGAGGAGTTTTTATTTTCATTTTTCTATATGAGCTGATTGTCAGGATCAGCATAAATTTCTAAAAAAATTTCATAAATTACAACATAGGGGAGAATGTAATAGGTAGTATTTCTTACGAAATCTACCTAAAATCGCATGGTGACATAATAAATGCGTGTAACATATCTGAGGTCAAATGAATATGACGCCACGACAACGATCTGCATTTTTGGCTTGAAGTCCTATAGTTGAGCGATAGTTTTATATTTGTATTTGTATTTTTATTTATTTATTTATTTTTATGTAAAGTGGTCGACGGAATAGTAGAAAAGTATTTAATGATGTATGAAACAATTTTAAGTCTAGCCCAAAGCAGACCTTCTCAAACTATGGTATGCGTACTGCATCTGGCACACGATAATAATAGATGTACGAAACGCTAACAACTATTGGAAAACCAATCACAAAACATTTTTTTTTATTTTACTGAACAGCACTAGGGCACATTTATAATTACACTAATTATCGTACGAAAAACATTCAAAAATATATATTTTTTAATCTTCTGCATTTTTTAAGGCTCTAAAGTGAATATGTGTTAACCGTTTTCGGTTTTAATCAATAATTAAAAAATGACAACCAGTTTAACTGGCTGTTGTCAAGGCAAATAAAATAGCAGAAATAATAAATAAGATGATCGATTTGTAAGGAAATAATTTTAGCTCTAGTGAGAGTAGCCTATAACCTGTTCACTAAATGCGAGCTCAAACAATAGAATAGTTTGTGCCCAATTGCGTTCATCACACACATACATACATATACATACTGATACAGTGCTCCACAAAATTTCAGACACTGGTGATATTTAACCTTTAAATAAAAAATACGAACATTTGGGTTATACAAATGGCTGTACTTATTTTTAAATATAATTAAAAAAATTTTAGGACGGAAATATCTGTTTTAATGTAGGATATTATTTAATTTAACTGAAAAAGTGAAACATGCTTATTGCAAAAGTTTAAACACTTTCCAGATTTGTGGCAACTATTCACGGAAAAATGCAAATTTCAAACTTAAGTCGTCACATGCATGAAGTATTTTAGTGCACCTAGCGATTGCATTAGTGAAGATGCTGCGAGCTAAAAACTTTCAGTCAGATGAAGTAATTGAAGCATGGAAGCTGAAATCGAAAAGGAAGACTGTTGCATAAATTTCAGTTACTCTGGATGGTCAAAAGAAGTCTGTCATCAACTACTGTCTAATCGCGACTCTTTCAAACCAAATCAGGGATCTGGTAGGCTTCGTGTGGCCAGAAAAGGAGATAATAGAAGGATCTATAAACCGGCAACTAGGCAAATGATGATTGCTAATCGCATTAAAAGTTACTCAGAGCTTTCTGTGTCAACAGATACGTTTCGTAGATGTATTAAATAAAATTGTATCTAATTGTTCTTGTTCGATTTTACGCTCTTCTTGTTCTTGTTCAGATTTTCTATTCTCGACTATAGTTGAAAGTTTTTTGCATATTCCTCCTTGCAATGAGCGTGCGTAATAATTATATTACGTAAATCTACAATTTTTATTTCGTCAGTGGCAGTTTGTTTAATTCATCGCAAAGGACATTTAGATCCTCTTTTTTGCACTTTTCAAAAAACGCCATTTTGTTTAAATTTAAGAAAACTAACAACCAAAATGAAATTTTGTTTAAAAAAAATCCACTTCAATAACAAGAATTTCAATTTAAAAACTTCACTTAAAATTTTTCAATTTCAAGAACAGGAATTTCAATTTAAAATTTCCATTAAAATTTTTCAATTTCAAGAACAGGAATTTTGATTTTTTTTTTTTTTTTACCTAAATCTATCCTTATACCCAGGGATTTCTTCTTTACAGAAATCATAACACACAAAAAATATATTCCAAATACAATATAAATAAATGCAAATTACTGTAATATCATTAAAATATAAAATTTTTATTTATTGTAATTCCAAAATAACTCTTTCCTTAGAGAGGTAAACCAAAATTAAAACAAGTTTCAATTTATCGTTACGTAATACGATACCCCTATATTAAAAAGCAGAAAAGCCAACGTTTAAAATGCACAAATAATATATGAAAAGCAGCAAACAGCTGTTTCGAATCTACTAGCGAGATTCTTCTTCAGTGCAAAAGGAACAGCGTGCTAGAAAAAGCAAGGCTGAGCCTTGCTTTTTCTAGCACGCTGTTCCTTTTGCACTGAAGAAGAATCTCGCTAGTAGATTCGAAACAGCTGTTTGCTGCTTTTCATATATTATTTGTGCATTTTAAACGTTGGCTTTTCTGCTTTTTAATATTGTTGCACAAAGGCTTTATTTGCTATTTTTATAGATACCCCTATACTTGTAAGAAAACACACAAAAAAATTCTAAAACTTCAATATTAACTATCAAAATAAAACAAACTAAATTATAACTAAATAGTACTTAACTTTCAATTTATTTTTAAGAAAAAAAAATATTACGTTAAGCAAGAATATTTAAAAATTTTTGTCTCCAAAAGAACACTTTCTATTTTTGTTCTAAGAACACAATTATTCAAAATTAATTAAAAGTACTTCAGTAGCAAAAATAATTTAAAAACGTTCTCAAAAGAACACAATTTACTTTTGTTCCGGAAAACAAATATCTTTTTTTTAAAACCTTTTAAAACAAATTCAAAATTAAATCTTTGACATATAAGAAAACTTATCCTTATAAAAGTTCTGTTCAGAACTTAATTTCGTCATTTCATAAATCAACGTTATTCAAAAGGAAACTCAACTTACACACAAAAATAAATACATATATATTCTAACATAGATATTTGTCAAAAGATACCATTTTAATAAAATATAGTTTATGAAATTCAAAACGAAATATTTTCTCAAATTAGAACACAGCGTATAATTTTCACATCAGTAAAAAATATGCTTTAATAGAACATCTTTGTTCTTAAATTATTCTTTTAATCTAAATATATTAAAGATTTTTACTTTCAGAATTTAATTCTTACAGAACTTCCTAGAAAACTTTTATGTTATCTAAGATTTGTAACTTCAGAACATTTTTACCTCGTCTGTATGTCAGTGACAAAACAGACACAATTTATTTTCTTAATGAGAAACTAATGTACTTGAAAATACTATCTTAAACAATTTTAACATCAAAAGTTTGATAAAATAAAATAAACAATACAAGAATGCAATAAACAAAATTCACTAAAATAAAATTACACACCTATCTTCGGATAGCTGCTACATGCTTCTATATTTTTACAAGCTTTCAAGCAGTAAAACTTATTTAAGAATAATATACTCACTGTTCAGAGGTCGACGTTCGTTCGACGTAGGAGTGTTAGAACACATTCTAATAACTACTTGGCACATATGTATGAAGCTCATATAGAACAAACATTTTTCGTGGATCATATCTCCCTTCAAAATTTTGGAGAACGAAAAGCATCTTTGTAATTTGCCTGAGCTGAAATCAGATGCGACGTCAGAACAGCAGATGCTAAACACTTTTTAAAACACCAGCATTTTTCTTAATACCATCTTTCTTCGATGAAACACCAGCATCACTTTAATTTTTAGAGTACCAGCATTTTTCTCTTAAACTCAGTTGGATGTAGATTCAGGCCCGAAGTTGGGAAGCCATTTTTTATAGCTGCCTTACTTTCCATAAATATGCGCCACGATATTTAATAAGAGATTCATCACTTCAAAAGGACACGCCATTCTAGGCTTTAGTAGAAAAATGTTTAATGAAATTATGATAAACATACAAGGTTTTCTCATGGATCACATCTATGTACAATTATAATACATATGTACAAATTTAAGAATCGAAAGAAAAAATCCTCTCAGGGAGAGGAGGAAGCAACACAGGTTCATTCTTCATCACCCCACCTTCACTTCTACGTCTCATACACAACTCCGCGAGGGATTAAGAAAAAACACAATACGCTTATCACAACCTATTCGAATCGTGTCTCATGACAGACTCCTAGGGAATTCTAACCGCAAGGAATGATGGGAAAAACTATGACAGCCGCTAATGACATGGAATTAGGGTCTCTCTGCTAGTGCTGCCACATAGTGTAGAAATCTTTAAATATTACTTGTTACACATGCAATTGTAATTTCGTTGCAGATAATTGCAATTACTAATCTTCCCAACTCTGCAACACGGGCTTACTAGTTTACAGAACATAGGGGAAAACCATTAAACACTTTCAAAGACAGCTGAAATGTGTGTATGCATTCGGTTTGTCTGGTCATCTGACAAACTGTCCGTGCTCTAACACCGGTCAATATACTCGGATTGTTCTATAATTTTAACATGTTATTGGCATTTACTGTAGCATTATCCTCAGTGAAAATGAAAACTAAAGCATTTATAGTTCATTTACAGGGGCAGCCAAAAGTATTCCATTACAATACGGTCAATGGAAAAAATTCAAGTGCATTTTAATGAAGTTGCAATACTTCGAACATTATGAAATTCATATGGATTTATGAAGTACACTAATACATGGATTCTGCGGAATATTGCGTGCAAACAATTTATTATTTATTTACAGAGCCACACAAAATAATTCCATTACGTAATGGTCTAGGCAGTTAAATTCTTTATAGTGGTTACGCTAATTCAAATGATCTGAAATTGATATACATTACTCAGGTTTACTACAGCAAGATACTTCTTGTAGAATCTGATATGCATATCATTTATACATCATTTACAGGGACACACAAAAGATTTCGGATGCAATATTTTATCCGAAGTTACGTATATATATGCCTATTACTGATAATTGTTGTAAATGTCTTTTGCAGTTATAATATGAGTATAAAAATTTAACTAAATTTTACATATTACTGGGTATATATAATTTCCATATATCATATACAGTCTCAAAATATTTAGTAAGTTTTTCTAAATATGAGTGTGAATTGCTAAAAAATGGCTTTTAATTGAGTTATGCATTTTTAATCTGAACTATATTTAGCATTCTAAGCGTTGTTTATAAAATATAAATACAGTCATATGCAGGGCTGCAGAAAGAACTGGAGAATTTCTAAAAGTGTGATCTAAGTAGTTTAAAGCGCGTTCTTTTTCTAAATTAAATTTTAGTTTAACACGTGGCGAGTATAAAAGACTATAAATAGCCTGATATAAATACAACTATAGTCTATACAACTTTTTGAAAATTTTATGATTTGTCGTTTGATGTGAGGTATTCAGCTATTGCATACTTATGCATTAAATATTGCATACTTATGTATGCAATATTTCACTCCTCCAACCTAATTAGGGTTCACTTAGAAAGAATTGTTTAAAATACACATGTGGGAGCCCAAAGGGTTAAATGTACGACTTTTTCAAAATTTTATAGTTTGTCGTTTGATGTGAGGTGTTCAGCTATAAATTTGTAAAATTTCACGCCTCCAACCTAATTAGAGGCTCACATAGATAGAATTGTTTGAAATACACATGGGGGAGCCCAAAGGGTTAAATGTACGACTTTTTCAAAATTTTATGATTTGTCCTTTGATGCGAGGTATTCAGCTATAAGTATGCAAAATTTCACGCCTCCAATCTAATTAGAGGTTCACATACAAAGAATTGTTTAAAATACACATGTGGGAGCCCAAAGGGTTAAATGTACGACTTTTTCAAAATTTTATGATTTGTCCTTTGATGCGAGGTATTCAGCTATAAGTATGCAAAATTTCACGCCTCCAATGTAATTAGAGGTTCACATAGAAAGAATTGTTTTAAATACACATGTGGGAGCCCAAAGGGTTAAATGAATGACTTTTTCAAAATTTTATGATTTCTCGTTTGATCTGAGGTGTCCATCTATAAGTACGCAAAATTTCATGCCTGCAACCTAATTAGGGACTCACTTAGAAAGAATTCTTTAAATTACACATGTGGGAGCCCAAAGTGTTAAATGTACGACTTTTTCAAAATTTTATGATTTGTCGTTTGATCTGAGGTGTCCATCTATAAGTACGCAAAATTTCATGCCTGCAACCTAATTAGGGACTCACTTAGAAAGAATTCTTTCAATTACACATGTGGGAGCCCAAAGGGTTAAATGTGCGACTATTTCAAAATTTTATGATTTGTCGTATGATGTGTGGTGGTCATCTATAAGTATGCAAAATTTCAAATCTCCAACATGTGTAGTTTCTGAGAACGGGCTCTGTGACGGACAGACGGACAGACAGACAGACAGACAGACAGAGGAGCGAGACGAATAGGGTTTCGTCAGATGAACGAAACCCTAAAAATTAGCAATCATTATATAAGAAGTTATTAAAATATTTTATTTGGATAATGTGCAGAAGCGGAGACATCTGGTCACAGAATTATTGCATCAGCTTCAATTTTAGAGAATTTCAATGAGAATTTCAATTTTAGAGAATTTTCAATAAAACTTTAATAATCATTATATAAGAATTTATTAAAATATTTTATTTGGGTAATGTGCAGAAGCGGAGCCATGTGTTTACAAAATTGAGATTTGTTTCAAATTTTGTTATAAGCTACTTCCGTCTGGATACCACTATCTCTATGGTGTCTCTTTTTCCTCCTAATTGGTAGATCGTGGAATCGAATCCAAGTAGAGGAGGATTTGAAAAAAATGGAAACCTTTACTTTTTAATATTTATTTAAACTGTGAAAAAGATTGAATAAAAAATCCACAGATTCTGGTTTTAAAATTTAACTAAGCTAAAAGAAACCCATTTTTAGGGTTTCGTTCATCTGACGAAACCCTATTCGTCTCGCTCCTCTGTCTGTCTGTCTGTCTGTCCGTCTGTCCGTCACAGAGCCCGTTCTCAGAAACTACACATGTTGGAGTTTTGAAATTTTGCATACTTATAGATGACCTCCACACATCATACGACAAATCATAAAATTTTGAAAAAGTCGTACATTTAACCCTTTGGGCTCCCACATGTGTAATTTAAAGAATTCTTTCTAAGTGAGTCCCTAATTAGGTTGCAGGCATGAAATTTTGCGTACTTATAGATGGACACCTCATATCAAACGACAAATCATAAAATTTTGAAAAAGTCATTCATTTAACCCTTTGGGCTCCCACATGTGTATTTAAAACAATTCTTTCTATGTGAACCTCTAATTACATTGGAGGCGTGAAATTTTGCATACTTATAGCTGAATACCTCGCATCAAAGGACAAATCATAAAATTTTGAAAAAGTCGTACATTTAAACCTCTGGGCTCCCACATGTGTATTTAAAACAATTCTTTCTATGTGAACCTCTAATTACATTGGAGGCGGGAAATTTTGCATACTTATAGCTGAATACCTCGCATCAAAGGACAAATCATAAAATTTTGAAAAAGTCGTACATTTAACCCTTTGGGCTCCCCATGTGTATTTCAAACAATTCTATCTATGTGAGCCTCTAATTAGGTTGGAGGCGTGAAATTTTACAAATTTATAGCTGAACACCTCACATCAAACGACAAACTATAAAATTTTGAAAAAGTCGTACATTTAACCCTTTGGGCTCCCACATGTGTATTTTAAACAATTCTTTCTAAGTGAACCCTAATTAGGTTGGAGGAGTGAAATATTGCATACTTATAGCTGAATACCTCACATCAAACGACAAATCATAAAATTTTCAAAAAGTTGTATATTTAACCCTTTAGGCTCCCACATGTGTATTCTAAACAATTCTTTTTAAGTGAGCCCCTAATTAGGTTGCAGGCATGAAATTTTGCGTACTTATAGATGGACACCTCAGATCAAACGACAAATCATAAAATTTTGAAAAAGTCATACATTTAACCCTTTGGTCTCCCACAGGTGTATTTTAAACAATTCTTTCAAAGTGAACCCTAATTAGGTTGGAGGAGTGAAATTTTGCATACTTATAGCTGAATACCTCACATCAAACAACAAATCATAAAAATCTGAAAAAGTCGTACATTTAACCCTTTGGGGTCCCCCATGTGTATTTCAAACAATTCTTTCGATGTGAGCCTCTAATTAGGTTGGAGGCGTGAAATTTTACAAACTTATAGCTGAACACCTCACATCAAACGACAAACTATAAAATTTTGAAAAAGTCGTACATTTAACCTTTGGGCTCCCACATGTGTATTTAAACAATTCTTTCTAAGTGAACCCTAATTAGGTTGGAGGAGTGAAATATTGCATACTTATAGCTGAATACCTCACATCAAACGACAAATCATAAAATTTTCAAAAAGTTGTATATTTAACCCTTTGGGCTCCCACATGTGTATTCTAAACAATTCTTTTTAAGTGAGCCCCTATTTAGGTTGGAGGTGTGGAATTTTGCATAATTATAGCTGAATACCCCACATCAAACGACAAATCATAAAATTTTGAAAAAGTCGTACATTTAACCCTTTGATCTCCAACATGTGTATTTTAAACAATTCTTTCTAAGTGAACCCTAATTAGGTTGGAGGTGTGAAATTTTGCATACTTATAGCTGAGCACCTCGCATCAAACGACAAATCATAAAATTTTCAAAAAGTCGTACATTTAACCCTTTGATCTCCAACATGTGTATTTTAAACAATTCTTTCTAAGTGAGCCGCTAATTATGTTGGAGGCGTGAAATTCTGCTTACTTATAGCTGAGCATCACACATCAAACGGCAAATCATATAATTTTGAAAAAGTCGTACATTTAAGCTTTTGGGTTCCTACATGTGTATTTTAAACAATTCTTTCTAAGTGACACTCTATTTAGGTTGGAGGCGTGAAATTTTGCATACTAGCTGAACAACATCATGCGACAAATCATAAAAATTTGAAAAAGTCATACATTTAATCCTTTGGGCTCCCACATGCGTGTTTTGAGCAATTCTTCCTAACTGAGCGCCTTATTAATTTGGAGATTTGAAATTTTGCATGCTTATTATAGCAGAACACCTGAGGCCAGGCAACAAATTATAAAATCTTGAATAAGTCTTACGTTTAACCCTTTGAGCTACCACATATGTATTTTAAACAATTCTTTCTAAGAGAGCCCCTAATTATGTTGGAGACATGAATTTTTGCATACGTATAGCTGAATACCTCAGACCACACGACAAATCATAAAATTTTCAAAAAGTCTTATATTATTTACTCCTCCGTGCTCTAACGTATATTTTAAGTAATTTTTCTAACCTCCGCCTTTTTCACCCTGGGAGCACTTTTCCAACTTTTGCCGACACCCCTTTGACCATTCTTTCATATTATGCACCATAGCCTTACATATTTGAGTTCCACTTTTTACCGCCAGGGGCGCCTACTTACCTCGGGTGCTATGGGCCCTATCCCTTCGACTAATAAATATACGGGTAGTATGTAAATCGGAGTTTCGTTCGGATAGAGATTTGTTTAGAATAGAGTGCGCCCCTGGTTGCGAAATGTGGAACTAACAGATTTTTCAAAAGGATAAAGTGTTTTGAAATGAATATTAAACGAAACCCTCTGTGCGATGTGTGATCACATTTACCCACTTGTTTAAAAATCATTGAGCATTTATAATAATGATTCATAAATAATTTTTTTTAATTGTAGAGAATAGTTTGAATGAAATATAAAAATTTTCTATTTTTAAAAACTTAATTAAGTTAAAAAATAATTTTAATTTTAAGAACTCGTTTTCATTTTTTTTATCACTGAGCACAGAAATATGGTGCGTCTTCTAGCGACAGGATCCAGAATGTTGGAAAGGAATGCAGCATCCAAAATACTTTTGCTTTGACGTTGATAATATGGCTGGCTTATCACCAATTCCTTTTAAAAAAGAAATAATTTAATGCATAATATCTGTCTCTAAAATTTTGTTTACAAAGAAAAGAAATATATGTGTTGTGCTACAACCAAAGTATTATGCCGTGATTTAAAAATATAAATGAGAAGTGCAAAATTACTTTTTTTCTTTATAATAATTCAAGTATAAACAATAAATAATACCAAAATATTAGGCCGTGATTTAAAAATATAAAATAAATAAAAAGTACAAAATTATTTTTCTAAATATATGCATTTTGATTTAAATAATTATATGGCATTAAAAATTGAATTAAATAAAATATTTCAATAAGTTCTTATATAATGATTTCTAAAATTTTTATTGAAAACTCTATTAATTGAAATTTTCTAAAATTAAAGCTGATGCAATAATTCTGTGACCAGATGTCTCTACTTCGGCACATCACCCTAATGAAAAAGTGGACTTTCCCAATATTGGTTCTTCCGTAGGGAGCCATCTAGGAATGAGACACTAGTGCTCTGGACTTCGAAGGATAGTTTACAAGTATTGGGATTACAGCGCCATCTGTTAACGGTTTTTGTAACTAAATTTTGAAACATCTGTATAACATTTTTACAGCTTAGCTAATAAACAAACCATTTACCGAATAATTTTATTCATCTTGTTTTTGAGATATTTAATTTATAAATCAGGGTCTTCACTGGACACCCTGTAAAATTTTGTGTTTATCCTTTATTTGTAAATGTAATAACTGGCAATATTTTTTATTTCTTTTTTTAAATTTTAATCTTAAAAAAAATAGCTTTTCTACTTCTAAATATTTCGTTTAAGAACAAAAAGCAAGAGGAATATTCAAAAATATATTTCAGTGAAAGACTATAAAAAGCAAATGTGTTTTGGTAAATGTTAATGAAAGACGATATGCATTTGTGACTATATACAGCAATAAGTATGAAATACGAAATTATTCTTTTACTTCATAGTTTTTATTTATGTCTATGTTCATGTATAATAAAGATTTCTTTGACAGAGAAAAACAAAAATAAAAACAAACAAACAAACAAAAAACATATAGAGAAAACCAGGGCTTTATTTTTAATTTAAAAAAACCATCAAATGCTTAATATTCACACATTATTAACAATTCTAGTGCATTCCCCTGTTCTCTCCACTCGCATGTTTATATTACATACATTATTTGCAGAGATTAAAGCAATTTCAATTTTAGTAAAAGAAAAATGTAAATATATTTTGACTATATATATATATATGTATGCGTGTGTGTGTGCTATATTTTGACTATATCTAATTTATATATAATAAAATCCAGTAAATGGAAAAAGCCAAAAGTATTAAAATGTGTAGTGGGAAATATGTTAGGCAATACTACTCGCCAAGGATTTATTTTATATCAACTAGCGAAAACAAAAAACTTCGGTGTTCTGGTGGCTCCGGTACGCAGTATTTATAAGCTCCGGTGGGTTCCGAGTAATATTTAAATCTTTACTAAAAATAAAGAAGTACTGAACTCCTCTGAGAACTCCAGAAAAGTACTGAAGTACTCCTGTGGTCTTCGACTAATATTTAAATATTCATTAAAAATAAAGGAGTGCTAAACAGCCGTGAGAACTCTAAAAAAGTACTGAAGTACTCCAGGGTGCTTCGGCATAATTAAGCACCGTGTGAAGCACATAATTTAATCAGTAAAAATATTTTTCAAACACGAACAAAAGGAAGCCGGTACGAACGACCACGAATAAAAACGGCAGATCGGATTGCAGTTAATTTGGGCGTTCCATGTCGGCGTTCGGAAACCATTAAGTCTACACTTGTGTGCGCTTCATGGGAGCATGCTTCTGCATGCATATGTTGCATAAAATAATGAAGTACTGAACTACTGTGAGAACTCCAGAAAAGTACTGAAGTACTCCTGCAGTCTTCGACTAATATTTAAATATTCATTAAAAATAAAGCAGTACAAAACAGCTGTGAGAACTCCAAAAAAGTACTGAAGTACTCCAGGGTGCTTCGGCATAATTAAGCACCGTGTGAAGCACAAAATTTAATCAGTAAAAATATTTTTCAAACACGAACAAAAGGAAGCCGGTACAAACGACCACGAATAAAAACGGCAGATCGGAATTTAGTTAATTTGAGCATTCCATGTCGGCGTTCGGAAACCATTAAGTCTACACTTGTGTGCGCTTTTCGGGAGCATGCTTCTGCATGCATATGTTGCATACGTAACAACATAAAGGATTGGAGATAGAAAGAAAAAGAAAAGAGACAGTAATGTAGGATTCGGTGTTTTGGAAGAACTGTTGAACTGTTCTACTGGGGGATCCGAAGCGCAATATTTATGAGCTTCGGTGTATTCCGTTCAAAAATTCAAGCAAAGTTAAAAAACAGAGCAGTACCATAGCTAAGCTCCGGTCAGCTCTATCACAATTTAAACACTTGTGACAACTACAAATTTGGACTAACATTAAAATATTTTGCAATAATTTCACTTTAAATATGCATTTCATTTGGAAAACTCATATTACTATAGACGAAGTTATTTATTTTAAATAATTATGCAGGTTAATGTATGTTGTTATTCAAACATATAGATTTAAAATAACATTTGAATATATAAAATTCAATATAGTACGTCTTTCAGTTTATATGTATATATACTCGTTTATATTATGTATATTAACTGAATACTTTTCTATTTCCTTCAAATTAATTTTAAAAAATTATTTTTTTCTTTATATTTATATTTTCATTAAACTTTTAAAAGCAAACTGGTGCACTGATAAGATGCATTAAAACTTTCTGCAGATTAACTATTATAAGATTCATGATGTACAATATAAGATCAGTAATATAATCTCGTTGTTTTAACTTGGAAAGATTAAAAGAATTATCGGTCAAAAGCTCTTTCAAGAAAATATTTACGCTGATAAGTAAATTCTTTGAAAGAACTGAAGCGGAAGTAGCTGATACGAAGTCGTTCGTGTTTGTTTTAAAGCTTTTAAAAATTTATAACTTAAATAATCAATGCAGCATATAAAAATAATTATAGCCGCTTGAGAATGCAACTTTTTTACTTTTAAAATTGTGGCAGAGAACTTTTTTAATTTACAAAGCTTTATAAATGTATTGATTTAGAAAGAAAAGTTGGATATATTAAGATTTTAACTATATCTATATTTTTGCTACCGTAAACGAGAAGTTTCATTTTACTGTGCTTTAAAATGGGGATAATAGCATATAATTTTTTTAAAGAAAATTATTCTTTATGTGCATATTAAAAATCTTTATTGTTATATTCAAAATTATGAAATGAATGTACCTGATTATCTTGTTTTTTACTTACCCATTATACGTGGTATAGGGTAAATCTTGTAATCGTTTTAAAAATCGAAAAAAATGACGGATTTACACATTTCAGACACCGGAGGTTCCGAAAAACATATTTTAATATTAAAAAAAAAAAAAAAAAATGTCGTTCGTCTGTGTGTGTGCGCGCGTGCGTGTGTGTCTGTGTCTGCAAACGCTCTATATACAGAACAAATTGAGACAGAGACTTGAAATTTGGTGTGTACTTAGTATGCAATAATAGGAAGAAACCTATCGAATATCAGTAATCTCGATTATCTGGAACTAAAATTTTCCGGCTCTCAAAATTCCCGTTCTGATAAAACGTACATAAAAATTATCGAAATTGTTTATTTTAAGGAGTGAATATAAAAGACAATAAAAAAACCACAAATTTTGCATGAAGAATGAAGTCAATCGATCGGATAATTAGTTGCTGGGATATTTGTAATCATATTTTCCGTACTCTTCGATCTTTCATGACCCATGATTTGAAAATAGATGCTTAATCTAATGCAGTACTCTGCTGAAAAATATGTTTATCATTTTTCGAGTTATAAGGATGTTTCTTTTACGCAATTCGGCACTACTTGATTATCCCGTCGACCAAATAACTTTCACAAAACTAAAAGATTAAATGCCAACAATGGCTTATCGTAAATGTCACATTCACTTGACATTCAACACGTGTTTGTTCCGTCATCAAGTGATTTTTAATTCGACGTTTAATTTGTATTTTTATTAATCTTTTACTATTTTTTTTTTTTGTTATTTCGTTATTTAAAATAAAAATTATGCCAATTTCTATAATTTTCCGAGTAGTTTGGCATTTTATATAATTTGCTGAAATGGGTCTACGGCATAATCAAGTAGTAACCGCAATTCAGTAACAGGGCATTATATGTATTAAAAATATTTAAACATACGTTTAAATTTTATTTTGGAATTACAGTGCAATTTATAGACAGTTTACACATGTTTTATTTTCATATTTTATATTATGTATCTCCATGATGGGTAAGTATTACGGTGACCCCCAAAGACTACTTTTATTTGGCATTTTTTTAAACAAAATAAAAGTAAAAATACTTTATAAACACACTGTAAAAAAAGTCAAATTTACGAAAATGTACAACATTCACGAACGCAAATATATAGTAACCTCTTCCGAGTTACACAAGATTCGCAAAACTTTCTTTATCTTTAGAAACCTCTGGAAACAATTTATTTTCGAAATGTAAAGAAGAGTTTATAAAAAATAAATGTTTACCAGCTTTCAGTCAAACGTTTCCTAGTAATTTTTATAATACCGGCATCATAAAAAATTTATGATACCGGTTTATATCAGTTTATACCGGTTTATACCGGTTTATATCGGGTTTATATCAGTCCTCTGTAGCCAGAAAATTGGTTTTTCGGATTATATCAGTTCTCAAGTAAATATTTTCAGCTGCATAACTGAATTTGTGCGTACAATTGTAACAAAATAATGTTAATTTCCATATTAATATGAATGCTGTTAATTTAGTATGTTTGTCTATTAACCCTTCAGTGCACGAAGTTTTCTATTTTTATGATTTTTTTTAATATATATATCGTGCTAATAATGGGAAAAATAATTTCAAAAAATAAATTTCAAAATTTCAGCTAAAATTTCATATTTTATGGTGTATATATGTATACATTTAGGGTTTTAAAATATTGTATTGCTATATTTTTCAACTAAATGAGCTTAAATTAATTAATTTTATCTGATTAACACTCTGCAACTTTTATTATATTAATATTTTTTTAAGTATTTAAGTATTTAATTACTACATCATACTACTTAGAAATCCCACTCTTGTATACTGTTAATAGAATTCGACAAAACTAATCTTTTTTAATTATTCTACTCTCCTTTTACGTATTATTAACGGTTTCTTTTTGCGTTTTGTATGTATTTTTCCTTTACCTTGATGTTAGATTGTTTTTGTTGACAGTAGAAACTGTATAAGTTGGTCAATAGCATTGAAACCCTTTTATTCATAAAAAGAATTTCTTTTTATAATAGATTATCTTTGCGATTTTGTAGACACTACCACTTAAAGTTATTTATATTGCAAAATTTGTAGACACCTACCAGAAAATTTATTACACTTTTTTCTTAAAAAAAAAAAAAAAAACACGACCTGATATAATCTTTTTTACTTTCTTTATAATTTTATGTTATTTAATTCATTCTTAAATTATAATTTTTACACTTCTATTATATGTAGTTTTTAACTGCAGTTATACTTTTAATTTCTTATTTTTTTAACTTCAATTAAACTAAGGCTGTTCCCAAATCCAAAGGGTCAACTTTCTGGCATAAGTTTTAATTCATTTTTGTTCGGAAACGCAGGACACTAGAAAGTGTTGTTATTCAGAAACTATGTCATCGAACTGTTTTTCCCGTTCTCTTGTAAACACAATAGATCTTTCAGAAAATACTGTCAAAGTTGGCATTTTGAACCGAACTTCTGAACTAAAGAAGAAAATCCAGTCTGGAAGGGAAGAAAAATGCCGTGTCACGTGATCAAAATCTCTTGTAACTCGATAGGTAATTTATTGATCAAAAAATGGAAAAAACAGTTCGATTCCAAATCGCTTAGTCTTTCCAATTTTATATCTTTCCGTTATTAAAATGAATTTGTAAATGTGTCAAAACATTTTGCGCTTGTTGAGTAGAGGTATCTTACCACCTTGATCGAATTTTTGTTGTTGTTTCCGAAAAACAAATTCTAATTTTTCATCTAATGTGGCCATCTGACATGGAAAAATATGTGTTATTCAATGCTTTGGATTCTTCTTCATCAGTTTCAGGGATCATATTAGCCAGATTCATAGCACATAATGAAAATTGTAATGTGTTTAGGTTTATGTCAGATATGGCACGTGGTGCAGTGAATGGCTAAACATATTTTCTGAATATCAAATTGTTTACCTGAGAATTGATGGAATCCGAAAAAGTGATATTCCGATTTGAGAAAACTGATTATTGCACTGTAAAAACTACTCAGAAACGTTTCCGAAAATGACGCATAGCTGCTAAATATTTATTTGTATAAATTATTTCTTAAATTTCGAAAATAAATAGTTTTCTGAGGTTTTTAAAGATAAGGGAACACTTTTCTGAATCTTCGGTGACTCGGAAGAGGTTATTGTACATTTTCGTTCTTGATTATAGTTCATCTTTTTAATTTAAAAAACATCCGTCTTTATTTACGGTGTACTCTTTTAGAAGCATCCAATGTTTATCTTGAAAACATGCCTAATTTTTTGACTGAATTTCATGTGATTTTCCTAAAATTCCCATTAAAATACATTAATCTGGCATGGACACCGAACTCCATTTTGAACATCTCACTCTTAGTAGGAAAGGAAATTATTAAAATATATATACTTTTTTCTCGGTTTCTTTTTACTTTCTTCTTCCGAAAGAAGAAAGTATTGTAGAGAATATTTTCGACTTCCGATATTCCGACGGATTTAGATGTTTCAGAGTACAGAGATCCCGAAAAATATGTTTATACAAAATGAATCTCTGTCCGTGAGTATATTCGTGCGTGTGTGCCCGCTTTTTATAATCGAAAAGTGTATGAAGCTATGCCTACAACTGAACCAAATTTCTTGTGTCTATTTTTGGCTATGGCTATCAGCTCTTCATTAAATTTGGAAATATTCTGTTAAAAGGGGGCGCAGCAATACGATTTTTGTGTCATTTTCAATATTGTATCATCGAAAAGTGTATGAAGCTATGCATAGAATTGAACCAAATTTCATGTGTGTGTTTTTGACTATAGTCAAAATGTCCCAAGTGAATTTGGGAACAGTCAGTCGGAAGGGGGACCTGTACTAGCGATTTTCCTCGAATATTCACAGTTCTGTTGTACATCAACTGTTAAAGCAGAGGCAGGCAATTCGCACCCAGCTATCCCAGCTATCTCTAGCAGCTGATTTACAACAGAATAACAAAAGAAAAAAAAAGCAATTTAACAAATTACAAAGACTATTTGGAAAATGATTTTTTCAAAGACTAAAATTTAAGACATAAAAAATCGCACGGAGTTGATCATACATTACGTACGCCATGAATTAAACATTAATGGTGTTATGACACGTAAAAATTCCAAGCGACAAAAATCGCCTGCGACTTGTACGTATTATCCACCTGAAACTTATATGTATTATCCAAGCATTTCATTGGCTGTTCGGGAAAAGGCTTTTCCATCGTCAGATTTCCAAGAAATTTGACGGCCCATTTTAAATGAAATTTTATATTTAAACTTCTAAATATCCCACAGTATTACTTTTTACACCGTCATAGAGAGAAAAAAAAATGTACTTTTAGATACAATTTGTTTGAAAGCATTATCTCAATTTGTTTCTGAGTTATTAATTTTTTTGTAGTTTTTATTATTTTTTTTGTCATAGTGTCAACAGAAGGTATCCATTTCTGTTGAAAGAAAAGGGAAATACAGATTACTGTATAGACCAATCAGAAAACGAATAAAATGCGGATTAAAACAATGAAAACCTTCAGATATGCTTTTGATTTCCTACCCTGACGAGAACAATAACCATTTTTTCCAAATGGTTAAAAAATATGGAAAAATTAAATGTTATGACTGACAATAGAGTAACTCGTTTTTATTCTGCTTATTAAAATGAAGCACGAACTTAAGATGAAAATCAAATTTGGTGTAATATTGAAGTAATAACACTTAAGGATTAACATGTGTTTCCAAGCTTCGAATCGAACCTGGGACACTTGGAATAACGCTCCAAGTGCTCTATCATTTAAGCTACGTGGATGATACCCAATTTAGCATCTTTTATTTACTCATGTTGGTAAGGTTGCAGCTGGAGTACAAGATGGAATAGACTTTATGAGCACACAATCCTGCGGCGAAACATGAGACACAAATAAATCCAGTATCGGTGAACAGCTATATAATTTTAATTAATTTTTAATTAATTTTCATCAGTGAAATTACGCTCGTAATTATTGAATATTCAATGAGTGATCAATCCCATTGCTAACTAAGTATAGAATAAACAGAGTGAAAAATGTCCACGCCCGGATTCGAATTTGGAACCCTTGGAATAGCGCACCAAGTGCTCTACCATTTAAGCTACGTGGATGATACCCATCTTAGCATCTTTTATTTACACATGTTGGTAAGGTTGCAGCTGGAGCACAAGATGGAATAGACTTTATGAGCATACAATCCTGCGGCGAAACATGAGACACAAATAAAACCAGTATCGGTGAACAGCTATATAATTTTAATTAATTTTTAATTAATTTTCATCAGTGAAATTACGCTCGTAATTATTGAATATTTAATGAGTGATCAATCCCATTTCTAACTAAGTGTAGAGTAAACAGAGTGAAAAATGTCCAAGCCCGGAATCGAATTTGGAACCCTTGGAATAGCGCACCAAGTGCTCTACCATTTAAGCTACGTGGATGATACCCATCTTAGCATCTTTTATTTACACATGTTGGTAGGGTTGCAGCTGGAGCACAAGATGGAATAGACTTTATGAGCATACAATTCTGCGGTGAAACATGAGACACAAAGAAATACAGTATCGGTGAACAGCTATATAATTTTAATTAATTTTTAATTAATTTTCATCAGTGAAATTACGCTCGTAATTATTGAATATTTAATGAGTGATCAATCCCATTTCTAACTAAGTGTAGAGTAAACAGAGTGAAAAATGTCCAAGCCCGGAATCGAATTTGGAACCCTTGGAATAGCGCACCAAGTGCTCTACCATTTAAGCTACGTGGATGATACCCATCTTAGCATCTTTTATTTACACATGTTGGTAAGGTTGCAGCTGGAGCACAAGATGGAATAGACTTTATGAGCATACAATCCTGCGGCGAAACATGAGACACAAATAAATCCAGTATCGGTGAACAGCTATGTAATTTTAATTAATTTTTTAATTAATTTTCATCAGTGAAATTACGCTCGTAATCATTGAATATTTAATGAGTCATCAATCCCATTGCTAACTAAGTGTAGAATAAACAGAGTGAAAAATGTCCACGCCCGGATTCGAATTTGGAACCCTTGGAATAGCGCACCAAGTGCTCTACCATTTAAGCTACGTGGATGATACCCATCTTAGCATCTTTTATTTACACATGTTGGTAGGGTTGCAGCTGGAGCACAAGATGGAATAGACTTTATGAGCATACAATCCTGCGGCGAAACATGAGACACAAATAAATCCAGTATCGGTGAACAGCTATAAAATTTTAATTAATTTTTAATTAATTTTCATCAGTGAAATTACGCTCGTAATTATTGAATATTTAATGAGTGATCAATCCCATTTCTAACTAAGTGTAGAGTAAACAGAGTGAAAAATGTCCAAGCCCGGAATCGAATTTGGAACCCTTGGAATAGCGCACCAAGTGCTCTACCATTTAAGCTACGTGGATGATACCCATCTTAGCATCTTTTATTTACACATGTTGGTAAGGTTGCAGCTGGAGCACAAGATGGAATAGACTTTATGAGCATACAATCCTGCGGCGAAACATGAGACACAAATAAATCCAATATCGGTGAACAGCTATATAATTTTAATTAATTTTTAATTAATTTTCATCAGTGAAATTACGCTCGTAATTATTGAATATTCAATGAGTGATCAATCCCATTGCTAACTAAGTGTAGAATAAACAGAGTGAAAAATGTCCACGCCCGGATTCGAATTTGGAACCCTTGGAATAGCGCACCAAGTGCTCTATCATTTAAGCTACGTGGATGATACCCATCTTAGCATCTTTTATTTACACATGTTGGTAAGGTTGCAGCTGGAGCACAAGATGGAATAGACTTTATGAGCATACAATCCTGCGGCGAAACATGAGACACAAATAAATCCAGTATCGGTGAACAGCTATATAATTTTAATTAATTTTTAATTAATTTTCATCAGTGAAATTACGCTCGTAATTATTGAATATTTAATGAGTGATCAATCCCATTGCTAACTAAGTGTAGAGTAAACAGAGTGAAAAATGTCCAAGCCCGGAATCGAATTTGGAACCCTTGGAATAGCGCACCAAGTGCTCTACCATTTAAGCTACGTGTATGATACCCATCTTAGCATCTTTTATTTACACATGTTGGTAAGGTTGCAGCTGGAGCACAAGATGGAATAGACTTTATGAGCATACAATCCTGCGGCGAAACATGAGACACAAATAAATCCAGTATCGGTGAACAGCTATATAATTTTAATTAATTTTTAATTAATTTTCATCAGTGAAATTACGCTCGTAATTATTGAATATTCAATGAGTGATCAATCCCATTGCTAACTAAGTGTAGAGTAAACAGAGTGAAAAATGTCCAAGCCCGGAATCGAATTTGGAACCCTTGGAATAGCGCACCAAGTGCTCTACCATTTAAGCTACGTGGATGATACCCATCTTAGCATCTTTTATTTACACATGTTGGTAAGGTTGCAGCTGGAGCACAAGATGGAATAGACTTTATGAGCATACAATCCTGCGGCGAAACATGAGACACAAATAAATCCAGTATCGGTGAACAGCTATATAATTTTAATTAATTTTTAATTAATTTTCATCAGTGAAATTACGCTCGTAATTATTGAATATTCAATGAGTGATCAATCCCATTGCTAACTAAGTGTAGAATAAACAGAGAGAAAAATGTCCACGCCCGGATTCGAATTTGGAACCCTTGGAATAGCGCACCAAGTGCTCTACCATTTAAGCTACGTGGATTATACCCATCTTAGCATCTTTTATTTACACATGTTGGTAAGGTTGCAGCTGGAGCACAAGATGGAATAGACTTTATGAGCATACAATCCTGCGGCGAAACATGAGACACAAATAAATCCAGTATCGGTGAACAGCTATATAATTTTAATTAATTTTTAATTAATTTTCATCAGTGAAATTACGCTCGTAATTATTGAATATTTAATGAGTGATCAATCCCATTTCTAACTAAGTGTAGAGTAAACAGAGTGAAAAATGTCCAAGCCCGGAATCGAATTTGGAACCCTTGGAATAGCGCACCAAGTGCTCTACCATTTAAGCTACGTGGATGATACCCATCTTAGCATCTTTTATTTACACATGTTGGTAAGGTTGCAGCTGGAGCACAAGATGGAATAGACTTTATGAGCATACAATCCTGCGGCGAAACATGAGACACAAATAAATCCAGTATCGGTGAACAGCTATATAATTTTAATTAATTTTTTAATTAATTTTCATCAGTGAAATTACGCTCGTAATCATTGAATATTTAATGAGTCATCAATCCCATTGCTAACTAAGTGTAGAATAAACAGAGTGAAAAATGTCCACGCCCGGATTCGAATTTGGAACCCTTGGAATAACGCACCAAGTGCTCTACCATTTAAGCTACGTGGATGATACCCATCTTAGCATCTTTTATTTACACATGTTGGTAGGGTTGCAGCTGGAGCACAAGATGGAATAGACTTTATGAGCATACAATCCTGCGGCGAAACATGAGACACAAATAAATCCAGTATCGGTGAACAGCTATATAATTTTAATTAATTTTTAATTAATTTTCATCAGTGAAATTACGCTCGTAATTATTGAATATTTAATGAGTGATCAATCCCATTTCTAACTAAGTGTAGAGTAAACAGAGTGAAAAATGTCCAAGCCCGGAATCGAATTTGGAACCCTTGGAATAGCGCACCAAGTGCTCTACCATTTAAGCTACGTGGATGATACCCATCTTAGCATCTTTTATTTACACATGTTGGTAAGGTTGCAGCTGGAGCACAAGATGGAATAGACTTTATGAGCATACAATCCTGCGGCGAAACATGAGACACAAATAAATCCAGTATCGGTGAACAGCTATATAATTTTAATTAATTTTTTAATTAATTTTCATCAGTGAAATTACGCTCGTAATCATTGAATATTTAATGAGTCATCAATCCCATTGCTAACTAAGTGTAGAATAAACAGAGTGAAAAATGTCCACGCCCGGATTCGAATTTGGAACCCTTGGAATAGCGCACCAAGTGCTCTACCATTTAAGCTACGTGGATGATACCCATCTTAGCATCTTTTATTTACACATGTTGGTAGGGTTGCAGCTGGAGCACAAGATGGAATAGACTTTATGAGCATACAATCCTGCGGCGAAACATGAGACACAAATAAATCCAGTATCGGTGAACAGCTATATAATTTTAATTAATTTTTAATTAATTTTCATCAGTGAAATTACGCTCGTAATTATTGAATATTTAATGAGTGATCAATCCCATTTCTAACTAAGTGTAGAGTAAACAGAGTGAAAAATGTCCAAGCCCGGAATCGAATTTGGAACCCTTGGAATAGCCCACCAAGTGCTCTACCATTTAAGCTACGTGGATGATACCCATCTTAGCATCTTTTATTTACACATGTTGGTAGGGTTGCAGCTGGAGCACAAGATGGAATAGACTTTATGAGCATACAATCCTGCGGCGAAACATGAGACACAAATAAATCCAGTATCGGTGAACAGCTATATAATTTTAATTAATTTTTTAATTAATTTTCATCAGTGAAATTACGCTCGTAATTGTTGAATATTTAATGAGTCATCAATCCCATTGCTAACTAAGTGTAGAATAAACAGAGTGAAAAATGTCCAAGCCCGGAATCGAATTTGGAACCCTTGGAATAGCGCTCTAAGTGCTCTACCATTTGAGCTTCAAGGACGATACCCAACTTAGCATTTCTCACTCACATATAGGGTACAAAAATATCATGATTTTTTTATTTAAAATATCGGGGTTTTTTAATTTAAGTCAGATTTTTTTTATTTAAATCAGATTTTTACATTTTTTTTCCCATCTTTAACAATTGAAAAGCTACCAGGAGTTTTAGGTTTCCAAAAGAGTTAAACTTCTAATGTTTAACATAATCTATGTTTTTACACTTTAATTAATAAAATTATAATTATTAGTAATTATAGATATTATAGATATTATAAAAACTACAAATTAGTAGTTTCATCAGTTAGCATCACACAACAACGATACATACATTATTTTGTAATAATTATGTAAAACTATATAAAATACTTGTGATATATTTATTAAAATTATTAACAATTGTATTTAATATTAAATTGTTAACACTACTTAAAATTAGCAATAATTAAACAAATAACTCTCTCTAATTAGGAACATATAAGTTATTATGCTTTAATAACTAAAATGATAATAAAAGTATTCATTGTAGAAAGGAAAAGGGGCAGGGTTCTAGTTCCAAGAAAGGGTACTATTTCATTAGGAAATGTATTAATAATATATTTAATAACGATATAAGAAAAAATTGTATACATTTTTTTTGTATGATAAAGTGTCCTTAATTTTAATAATTTTATGAATTACAAATTGAAAAATACAATTAAATAACATGTTTTAATAATATTCTGTTTTTGCTAAAGAGATAAAGTTCGGCCATTTTTGCAAGGTCTTGGAAACATGTATTTAGAAATATTGTGGAATGGGAAAGTTTTTTACAAGAAACCTGACTACAACTGCCGATAAATTTCAGCATTTTTTTTTTTTTAATGCAGGGTACATTTCGTCCATTTCTAAAGGGGCAGGTGTGGCACCTTTAAAAGTGGCCTAGAAGAAAAAATAAGTAATTGCAGAATTAATAAAAACTGCAGATAAGTAATTTCATTAGTTGGTAGCACACATAACAAAACTAACAAACAATATTTGCAGCTCCTTTTTCTTTTGTCCTGAGAAACATTACTGTTAATCACCTGTTTCTAAACTTTCACACATATGTGAATGCTAACGAAAAAAAAAAATTAAATGTGTTAAACCCATTCATATGTGCATACAGAGTAATTATAAGAATAACCAATTGTATCTGAAATTCTCAAAACAGCATTATTATCTACCAGTGAAGATTATAAGGTTTCAATGGTTCAATTTTGTTTATTTTTAAAAAGAAAAAAGTTTCGCTGCTTTTTCAATCTCTAATTAACTTTATTATTTGGTATATGAGTTAACCCCTTGGGGACGAGCGGCACGTATACGTGCCGCATGAAGCGTTCAAAATCCTTGTTTTTACTCACCAGTAAAATTTTACAGTAAAATTTGTCTTATTTAATCAGCGCATTTTCTCGATTCATGAAGATACAAATTTCTGTTTTTAAAAAACGGTGACAAAAGATTAAAAAGGCTCCCGTCCCGAAGGGGTTAAAGTAAAAAACAAAACAAACAAAAAAAAACATTTATTCAACCTATACCGAAGAGGATCTTGCTATGTTTAACATTTCATACCAATTAGTTCTTTGTCTCTTATACACTCATTTTACAATAATTGTTGAGCAGATGTGATTTTTTCACTCTTCTTTAGCTCCAATATTTATAATAAATTCATTATTCCAAAAGTACAATGAGAAAACAAGATTCTGTCTATTTTATTCTTTTACTTCTAGAAATTTATTATACTTGCTTTGCTTACTTTAGAATAAACAATTTGATTACTTAAGGGAAATCATGACATTGCAAATAATATTAGATTTACATATCATTTTTATTAAATTAAATTGTTTTTATGTCAGATAAAATTTAACTTATTTTTTTAAAGTACTCGGGAATTAAGCTTAGAAACAATTATTTAAAGCTCTTTTATTGTTTATTCATAAGTCAAAATACTTGTAGAAACCTTCTAAATTATGGTCATCTTAGATTTTAATATTTTTTATATCGTTTTAAACATTTAGAAAATTTATCATTTTAATCAAGGATTTTTTTTAAATTAGTTGATTAAAATCAAGATTTAATCGCTGATTTAAATCAAAGGATTAAAATCGTTGACACTCTACTCACATATGTTGGTAAAGCTGCAACTGCATCACAAGTTGGGATAGTCTTCATGAGCACACAATCCTGTGGCGAAACATGAGACACAAATAAACCCAGCACAATTATTCCATCTTGTGCTGTAGTTGCAGCTTAACCAACATATGTGAGTGAGAGATGCTAAGCTGGGTATCGTCCTCGTAGCTAAAATGATAGAGCACTTGGAGCACTATTCCAAGAGTTATGAGTTCAATTCCTAGTTTGGACATTTTTCATTCTGTCTGTTCAACGCTTAGTTAGCAATATCATTAATTACATATTAACCCTTCACTGCACGATTTTTTCTATTTTTATGAATTTTTTTTTTTTTTTTTTTTTTTTTTTGAAATCTATATATCGGTCTAATAATGGGAAAAGTCGTAAAAAAAAAAAAAAAAAATCCATTTCAAATTTTCAGCTAAAATTTGATATTTTATGGCGTGTACCCCATGGGCACAATTAGGGTTTTAAAATATTGTATTGCTATATTTTACAACTAAATGAGTTTAAATTGATTAATTTTATATGGTTAACACTCTGCAACTGTTTTTATTGTAATATTTTTAAGAATTCAGTAAAAATAATGAAAGTAAATTTTACTTTAATAGCTTGATGGATTTTTTTTTTTTTTTTTTTTTTTTTGTTTTTTGTTTTTTTTTTGTTTTTTGTTTCCGAAGAACAAATTCTATTTTTTGTCAAATGCAGCCATTTGACATGGACAAAATAATTGTCATTCCATTCTTTGGAATGTTCTTGATCAGGGAGAGAAAACAAATTGGCCAAATTCATGGCACATAATAAGAATACAGTGTTTTTAGGCACGTGCCAGATGTGGCACGTCGTGCAGTAAAGGGTTAATTACTGAATAAGGATTATACACATTTTTTATTACATAATAGGCTTCAGTATATTTTACTGATATTGCTAAATATTGGCGGATGGGCACTATATACATCCATTATTAATCATTTGAAATAATTACATATCATAATGTACAAATACAGTCAATATATCATAATGTACTCAAATAAGTTTGAGACAGATGAGTACAAAAAACTGTAATCTATATACATTTTAATTATACTTTAATAACCATTAATGAAATGTATGAATTTGACATAGCCAGGCATCATTAAATCGTACTGAAAATCAGTAGAGCATGCAGACCGTACACTGTAAAAAACTGACTAAAATGCGGAAATACTACTGACAATAGAGACTCTAGTACTATTTCCGTATTTTAACGGAACTTTTACCCAGTAAATTACAGGAAAAATCTGTTTTTATTTTAATTTAAGAAGGAAAAATTCCGTTAAAATACGGAAATAGTACTGGCGTTTCGATTGCCAGTAGTATTTCTGCATTTTCGTCCGATTTTTTACAGTGTAATACTTATGGCATTTTTTTATTTGTCACTATAAAAGAATTCTAAATGGTACTCACAGTATTTTTCAATGAAAACAAAAATTTTACTTTATTTAATCGAAATTTATTACGACTTCCCGTTGTTGACAGATTTACACGTTTCCGGGGTCACAGATCCTAAAAAATATGTTTATATAAAATTTCTGCATGTCCGTGTCTGCGAGTGTCGCATTGTAACTTCGAAAACTGTCTGAAGTTATGCAAAGTATTGAATCAATTTTTATATTTATGTTTTTGGCTATGGCAAGTAGCACCTTGAATCTCGAAATCTTTCCCCGAATCGAAGGGGGCGCAGCAATAGCGGGTTTTGTGTAATTTTCTAGATTTTTCGATGTGTTATTGTACATTGGCGGCTCGTGTAGTGGCGGGAATTTCGCATACTGCTAAACCAGCTATTCACAAACAGCTGATGTGCAGCAGAATAACTAAAAACTATTAATTCTTATAAATACCATTGTCGAGATTAACTCGTTTTTACTCCGATTAATTCACTGAAGCAGAAATTTAAGATGAAAGTCAAAGTTGGTATAGTATTGAACTAATAATATTGAAGTATTATCATTTGTAACTACTTTTAAAAATATTAAGATGTATTAGATAGAAGAAAATACTGGTATTGGCACATTCAACTAGTTTTTTTTTTTTTTTTTTTTTTTTTTTTTTCAATATCAATTCCGTTATGACTGAAGTAGTATAATTTCATTAGAATGTCCTTACAATTATTTTATATACGAATTTTTTTCTGTAGCCTTGTAAACGAGTTGTCAATGTAACGAACAGAGTTTTTAATGCGTGTCACTCTATACTAAATCTGATTCATAGCTATCAAAGCATATAAATAAAAATAAGAACCGCTAATCAGTGTATATAATATACTAGAAAGGTAGCCCGTCAAAAATGACGGAAATTTAGATATAAAGATATATACAACTCGTGTGCAAGAATATGAGTTTTCTCACTTGTTCCGCAGTGATAGATGAAAATAACACATTTTAAGAACGAAACACATTTATGAAAAACTGTGTACAGTAGAAGACCACTAATCTGCACAGTTTGGTTCAAAGTGTTATGCTGATTTGAGGCTTTTTGCGGTCATGTCTATTCAATCTTTGTTTACATTTTTTTAAATTCATATATTGGACAATTTAGATTGTTGAGCCTTAAAAATAAATAAATAACACACTTGAAGTAAGGTTAAAAACTATTAAATTATCATATACGATTTCATGAAATGGTATTATATGGTATTATATGTGTGTGCTTCACGATCTTAGTTACGACGTTGGCGAAATTGGCTGCAACTTGTCATAATCCTAATAGTGTGGGCCGCTATAACAAAAAAGTAACCAGTTTTTAGTAAAATTTCTGATATAAAGTAGCTTTCAACAACTTGTGTAAAATTGCAGGCCGTTCTCGTGTTATGTCAGTCCTAGGAATAATATTTCTAACACTGAAGATTTTCCATGTATATATGGGATTTAGAAAAGCTTCTCCAAAAGAAAGGTCCTGAAATGACATTGTAATTCCTCTAACTTCAAAGTTTAATCGGGCCCTGATGTTGAGTACTGAAATCTAATAAATACAGTTATTTTGAACATTATAACAGAATTAAACAGTTAAACTTATTTAACTTAAACCCGCTGTTACTTCCCGATGTTATTTTTTAGTATTAAGAAAGAAAATTATTTAAAATTTTCAAATCATGCATTTATGATTTTTTTCCGTCTTTAATAACTAAATAATGAAAAAATAGGCTTTTGTTCTGAGCTCATAAATATGACAATAAAATAATGTAACTAAGAGACATTACAAAATTAAATCTTTGTGATTACAAACAATAAACAAACGATACCGCCACCATTTTACCTACTATGACGTCATTAGAATATTGCCCGTTGATTGTTGGAGAACTTACTTTGTGAATGATTACCTCAATGATTTAATATTTTTGACGTTTCACGATGAATGAATCACTTGTGTTTGTTTAGGTTTATGGAATGAGATATTAAGCTGTGAACCTAATTTCAATTGAAGTTATACAAGGATATATGTATTTTTAATCGAAATTAAAAACAATGCTTTGATCTGGAAATAAAAAGTTTTAGTTTGTATAATTTGTTATTTCTGTTAATTATTTATTTAAGTACTTTTCCATTATAGCGCATTTTAAAAAAAAACGGCACAGATGTCATATTCGCCCCATATTGGCGCGATCTCTTTCTGTCACCAATATCATATATGCAACAGGTACTTAACTTGCGCCAAAGTGCTTGATGTGGTAACCCGGATTATGTTGTTTATGCTGTTGATGTTTTCGACAAATTGGCAACCGAAAAAAAATCGCGCCAATATGGGGCGAATATGTCATCTGTGCCAAAAAAGCTTAGCGCGATTCGGGCTTCAGAAAGTGAGATATGTTTCGAAAATATATAAACAGCTATGAAAACAAATCTAATGAACTTTTATCTTTGTTTATATATGCACTTATATACATAAAAAAATCGTTTATAAATATATATAATTTTTTTTATATACAAATTACGGCACAGATTTCAGATATGAACCGGGATACCTAACTGGTGCCAAAATGGTGTTATTTTGCCTGCTATGGTAACCCGGCTATTGTTTTTTATTTATTAATAAATTGTTTATTTACTTTTACTTTCTGTTTTTTAATTATATAAACTGCTTTGTTCTATAGTTATTAGTCAAACTTTTATTTATTTATAGTTATTTCCTTTTCAAAATGATAGCAAATAATTGAAAAATATAAAAGTAACTGGTATTTGAAAGCGAGATTTCTGCCAAATTGGCGTCATAGAAAAATCACGACAACCCCCATGCGTATATGACATCTGTGCAAAAATTACTTCTGTTTCTTTATAAAAATGGGTAAATAGCTTTTTTTTATATTAAATTGTCGGCACAGATGTCATATGCGCCCATACTGGCGCGATTTCTTTTTTGACGCCGATGTCATATACGCAACGGGTACTTAACTGGCGCCAAAGTGTCGTTATTTTGCTTGTAATGGTAACCCGAATGTTGTTTATGCTGTTGATGTTTTCGCCAAATTGGCGTCGGAAAAAAATCGCGCCAATATGGGGTATATGACATCTGTGCCAGATTGTATACATATGGAAAAAATTGCTTGTGAGTGTGAAGCAGTAAATGGGTTGCCAGAAAATACGTTGGCAAACTTTTTTCTCGCCAAGAAACTTTTCTCCGAAGTATTGTACATAAGCAATGATTGCTAGAAATGCATTTTTAATTATGATATGCGCTTTTATGTTTCACTACATTTATGCATACTATACTGTGTGTATAAATGCTACAGTTCATATGCAGGGCTACATAAAAGAATTCGTAAGGGTTACTGAGTATGAGAGTAAATTGCTTAAAGGTGGTTTTTAAAGGCGGGTACAGATGTCATATTCGCCCCATATTGGCGCGATTTTTTTTCTGATGCCAATGTTATATACGCAACGGGTACTTAACTGGCGCCAAAGTGTCGTTATTTTGCTTGATGTGGTAACCCGGATTATGTTGTTTATGCTGTTGATGTTTTCGCCAAATTGGCAACCGAAAATAAATCGCGCCAATATGGGGCGAATATGACATCTGTGACTAAAGGAGTTATGCATTTTTACGCTGAACTGCATTTAGTTTCCTAAGAAATGTTTGTAGAATATAGATAAAATGACATACATGGTCACGCAAAGAATTTGATACATAACCGTCTATGGATGATAATATCTGGAAATGTGATTTCAGTAATTTTAAGAGTAGTTTAAATTAAATTTTAGCTAAATAGTGGCATGTAATAACGGTACTATTGGCTATGGACGGTAACTGCTGAAATCAATTTTTAAATTTTTTTATGCGTTTTCTAAAATGTTTACTTAGTTATCTTGGTACTTCTTAGTTATCCCGTCGACCAAATTGTAAGATTAATTGCCAATAATGGTTGCCATTAATTAATTAATTGTAAGATTAAATGCCAATAATGGCCAATAAAACCATTAATTCGATGTTTTATTTGTATTTTTGTTAATGTTTTACTATTGATTTGGCGATTTATATAATTTGGCGAAATTGGTCGACGGGATATCTAAGAAGTAACGTTATCTTATTTACCTTATTTCCCTAAATAACGAAGTTTTGTTAAAGCATTGTTGGAAAGTGTTTCATATTCTATGCTTAACGCATGATTTTTCTTTCTTCTTTAGTCTTATTTTGCATTTATTTTATTCTTAATTTTTTAGTCTTATACTGCTTTATAGAAATTTTGGCACAGTTGTCATATACGTTATCATATATTGGCGCGATTTTTTTCCGACGCTAATATGGCGAAAACATCAACAGCATAAACAACAACATCCGGATTACCATATCAAGCAAAATTACGACACTTTGGCGCCAGTTAAGTACCCGTTGTGTATATGACATTTGCGTCAGAAAAAAATCGCACCAATATGGGGCGTATATGACATCTGTGCCGAAACTTTAATATTTAATGTTTAAACTCTTCGCTTCACTCCCCTTGCATATAGTACAAACTATAACACGGATAGCGCAAAATAATAGACAGTTTGGTACTTTTCCATTGTAGGGGCTTTGGCACTTTTTAAAAAAAGCTTGGTGTAATTTGGGCATCAGAAAGTGAGATTTGGGTACTTTTCCGTTATGCGGACACCATTGTCGGCAAGCGTAATAGTTGGCGCAAAATCGTGAATCGAAGCATTTGAAAAATAAAAGAAAAACCATTGTCGATACTAAAGGGAGCATTTAAAAAATATAACATTTGAAAATTCCAGACTTTTACGAACTATTTCATCAAATCACAAATATATACTTAAAATAAGTGAACAAATAACTGCTATAAAATAAAGCAATAAAATAAAACTCATATTAAACTGCTGGCATAAAATTACAAATATCTTTTAGCATTTTGAAATAATTGGCGCATTAGCATACATTTTGGCATGGTGTCCGTATAACGGAAAAATATCGAGATTTGTCGTCAAATCATATAAACAGCTATGAAAACAAATTTGGTGAGCGTTTTTGTTTGTTTCATATGTATATTATTGATGTTTTTATGTACAAATTGCATCTGTTTCTGTATAAAATTAGAGAAACGGCTTTTTTATGTTAAATAAATCGTATAAATATCGAAAAAAATGCGTGTGTATATAAAATGAAACAGTGAATAGGTTCCCGGAAAATATGTTACCAAATTTCCTTTTTCGCCAAGGCACCTATACTGGAAAAGTACCTAAAGCACATGAAAATCGCGCAGTTAGGAGCTCACACAGTACACCGTTGTCTACTGGTGGTTATTTTATTAGTAGCATCGGGAGGAAGATGTAAAGATGTACTTTAAATTCTCACCCATAGATTTCGAAAAAATATCTTAAAAGAGTGGAGTTGAATTAATTATTAAATTTCGGTGACCTCCATTATGAAAGATTAATGGTTTTAAATGGGGATTTCGTCAAATTAGCCAGCTATCGCCAAGTTGGCTAACATTTGGCGCTACTGTGGTAACCCTACATTAATATTTTTCAACAATTACTCATTTCAATGAGGCGGTCCTACCGGAATAGTGAGGGACACACAGAGACTTGGATTTTATATAAATAGATTGAAAAATCTTCAATTAAAATAACATACTACTCACAGTAATAAAATACAAATATATTCCAACAGTTTCGAACAATAAAAGACTTGTCCATGATCAGAGAAATATCCAGGAGGAACCAACACGTTATAATATCAACATTACACAATTTTCAAAATGATTTTTTTTAATTGTGTAATGTAGATATTATAACGGGTTGGTTCCTTCTGGATATTTCCCTGATGATGAACAAGTTTTTTATTGTACGAAACTGTTGTAATATATTTGTATTTTATTACTATCGGTAGTATGTTATTTTAATTGAAAATTTTTTAATATATTATATAACACTGATTAGCCGTTCTTATTTTTATTTATTGTAACACAATGTAATGAGTCCTTTTAGTAATATCAAAGCATATATTTCTTTTAAAAATAGCGTACTAATGGATAAACAGACAGATAGAACAAAACAGAAAAACATCATAAATACATTACATGACAACGAAATAGAAAGGTTCACATCGTATAATTTTTCAAAATGCTATATTTTCCACATAGCCATAGCACAATAATAGAAATCAGAAATAAAATATGAAATTTTTACAAAGCTATTATATACACGTGTAACGAACGCATTTAACTTTAGTTACAATCTTTGAACATTCGTAAAAGAAAAACATCAAAATGTGGAGAAAAAGTTTCTCCTGAAAAATTCCTATCCTCGGTTTAAGTAATATAAATGATAGATTGAATTCTTGTCGTACTCTTAGACAAATATAGGTTATTGAGTTTTTCAATTAAGGTAATATACTACTTGCAGTTATCGAGTGACTGTTGAAGAAGCTTTTAAAGTAATTGCTCCTATAAGAGTTTTAGAAAGTTTATTGGATTAAAAAACAAAAAAACGTGCTTTATAAAACTTTCGAAGAAATAAATGAGCAGATATGTGTTTTTCCAAACTATACTCTTTAGTGAAATCATAACTATTTGATGAATAGTTTAAAAAAATTAATATACATTAATCGGTCTTAAAAATAATTAGTACGCTAATATTTACTAATATTTTTTTTTCATAACTGGGCAATTAATGTAAAATATGTATTTCGTTATTTCAATTAGTAATACATTGATTAAATTAAATCATTGCAAACTATTTCACACTTTAAAGCAATATACAGTCGAACCTCGTTATCACGACACTCTAATGACAAGAAAAAATTGTCGTCATAAGCGGAGTGTCGCAGTAACCGGAGTTGGAGAATAATGTGCTTATAAAAAGCTGTGTTTTTAATTAATTTACGACAATTTTTAATTCATAATTTTCTTGCCGTTTTAAGCAATAAAACATCATTTTTAAACAAAATAAACACAAAAACAAATTTGAAAAGACTAAAATCATATTTATGATGATTTGGTTTTTTATTGTTATATGAAATATAGATGAATTAATGTTTGCTCATCCCTAGATGTGCACCCTACAATTCTTTTTTCAATATTGTACAATGGATTCTAATAAATATTCGTTATTTTAGAAATGGATGTTAGATAATTTCTGACCATTTCAATGCAATGCAATGCTTCGGTTTTAGTCGGATGAATAACGCCGTGTAACCACAAGAAAGCGGCGCCTGACCAAAACAAAAAGACCGCCAGTAGACTGATACGTCCATCTGGAGCTTACGTGGGTCATTCATAGTGTGTGTGTTTATTTATTCAAATAATGGATTGAAGTAAAATTGCTCATTAATTTCAATGGGTATTTTAGACACCTTTGTGAAAAGTTTGGCTAAGAAATTTGTTACCACTTAATTTCCGTGCTTATAAGATGGATTATGAAAAATGGACAGTTTTCCTAAACCGTCGGGATATCCGGAGTTGGAAATTATTCAACGACGTAAAATACGGAGTTTATTTACATTAAAATCGTATACAGAAAATCGGGACATTGAAAAACTGACGTGATAAGAGGAGTGACGTGAAAACCGGGTTTCGAGATGACGAGGTCCGACTGTACATACATTTTTGTATTGTTATGCAGTCGAACCTCTATTTAACGAAGTCGCTAAATCCCGAAAAAAAGTTCGTTATATGGAAAATTCGTTAAATAGAGATTCACCTTTTAAAATACTTTAAACTACATAAATCAGATTTTAAATTCATAAAGACTAAATGTTTTTACTAAAAGTAATTAATCACATTTTTTTTAATAAATTATATCGATTTGTTTTATTTATTTTACCCACCAATATCCATCATCAATTCATTTTTTCTATGTGTTTAAATCTTTGAAATCTGCAAGGAAAACAAAACATTGTCCGGGAATACACTGTATTTTCTGTTTAAAGTAAATAGTTTTACATTAAAATTAACGAATTTTAATGACATTATCGTATTTATTATTATTATAACAAATAATTTTAACCATACATTAACATATGCGTCCTTAAATTTGATTTCTGAAAAACTCTGTTAATTTTGCCTGAGTTTTTTATTTAAAAAAGTGCTTTCTCTCATAATACATCTTGCAGATTTGCAATGCAGCAAAAACACCTTCATGCATATTTTCTTCTAATTCGCGTCGGATTGTTTCAAATGATTTTAGCATTTCATCATACGAAATTTCGTTAATTCCTGCATAATGACCATTTCCATCACCATCATATTCGTCTTCATCGCAATTCATTGCTGTATTGTTTCTATTTTTCACACAGTCGAAAATATCCAATTCGGATAGTGTTTCCGAGGTCTCAATTTCAGAAATAAGGGAAATACAATCATCAATCAGCACATCATGGTTAATTTCTTCTGTTTTACTCACTGTATCCACATTTTTTAGTTACTCTAAGAGATTGTCGTCTCCGTCCTCCGTACTTACCGAATTCTCACTGCTGACAAAGAAGGCACCTGGTAAAACCAGTTCAAGGCCATTGAACATCATAAAATGTGTTTAAAGAAAGAATAAGTTTGAAATGTCCAGAAATATTTTGAGAAATGGGGAGAAAAAAAAATTGATCAAAAGAAAAAGTTCGTTAAATAGAGAATGCACTTCGCTATTTGGAGGTTATTTTATGAGGAAATTCGCAAAATATTCTTGGTTCCAAGGAAAAGTTCGCAAAATAGAGACATTCGCAAAATAGAGGTTCGTTAAATAGAGGTTCGACTGTATTTGCTAATACGAATGCATTTATTAGTAGTAATGGTAATAAAGTGATGTATTAACACTACCAAAAAGTTTACCACTTTTGATTAATACCAGTAATATTAATGATAATAAACCATTATTATTATTATTATTATTATTATTATTATTATTATTACCATAAAAATATATTTAAAAAAATAAAAGATCTAAATATGATCGCTAAACCATCAAATAATACTTTTATTTTCAAACAAATCAAAATTATTTCTTCATAATTCGGGGTATAATTCTTAATGAAATGAGTCATAAATGAAAATGAATTTTTGTCTAATATCATACACAACAACTTCATTCTTATCGTTATAAAACTTCAAGACATGCATTTATCGACTCCATAAATAAAAAGTGGTTTACGAAAAAAATCACTTTAAGATTTTTATGTGTTTTTATAAATAAATAAACTACGTACAAAATTATTAATTTTATATATATATCAATCTATTACTACTGCTACTATTGTTACTGCAAGTAATACCAAAATGACACGTTCCAAAACGTTATTATTTTTTTTCGTTTTAAGGAACAGAAATATTCCGCCTGTATTTCAATAACTCTAATTTGTTCTAGATGAATATATGAATAAATAGTATATACTCTTAAACATGGAAAAAGTACACAGTACTCCGAAAAAAGTCCTAATAGATCTTTAAGAACAAAAATTAATTTAAAACATGATCATATTTCTGGAGAAACATCAACAACCAACAAAATATATCATTCAAAAATTTAACTTAAAAAATATTCCGGCCATTTTTGTCATTATATACCTTTAAATATGTTTTAACAACAGTTCGGCTTCCTTTAGAGACATCTCCTGCAACACTTCAATCATACTGGATCTGCGTCGCTAATGTTGTTGGATACTTCTCCATTATTCTGTCGATCACTTTTCATTAAAAAAAAAGCTGTCGCCAAACTTATAGCCAAATTGCAACTCTCAATAAACAAATGGAAGAATGTTGCTTATGGAATCCCAAATAAATACCAGAAAGCCTCACTCACAAAAGTGTCAACTATCGGTAACTTTAAGCAATAAAATTTATACTGTATTAATTAAAACATTAAAAAATAATCTAGGATCTTTATTTATTGACATAATTTTTATTAATTATCGGTCTAGCCTGGTGGAAAAATGTTTGTAATTTCAGTTGAAACTGATCTATTTAATGTAACTAATATCGCAACATTTTGTTAATTATTTTTCTCTTTTAATAAAAAGGCGTTGCCGTTTAAGGACGTAATTGTTATTTTAAGTAACGAAATATCTAGTGAATCAATGAAACATCATTAAAAATATCAATAAACATCGAATAAAAAAAAAAAATCCTTGCCGTCTCGGAGTACAGGCGTAGGTAGATTTCTATGTCAAGAACTAACTTCACCAACAAAAACTAAATCAAGATTAGAGATAAATTCAGTTTAACAATTTTATCTGGCCGCTTTTGAGGAGTTTTTATTTTCATTTTTCTATATGAGCTGATTGTCAGGATCAGCATAAATTTCTAAAAAAATTTCATAAATTACAACATAGGGGAGAATGTAATAGGTAGTATTTCTTACGAAATCTACCTAAAATCGCATGGTGACATAATAAATGCGTGTAACATATCTGAGGTCAAATGAATATGACGCCACGACCACGATCTGCATTTTTGGCTTGAAGTCCTATAGTTGAGCGATAGTTTTATATTTGTATTTGTATTTTTATTTATTTATTTATTTTTATGTAAAGTGGTCGACGGAATAGTAGAGAAGTATTTAATGATGTATGAAACAATTTTAAGTCTAGCCCAAAGCAGACCTTCTCAAACTATGGTATGCGTACTGCATCTGGCACACGATAATAATAGATGTACGAAACGCTAACAACTATTGGAAAACCAATCACAAAACATTTTTTTTTTATTTTACTGAACAGCACTAGGGCACATTTATAATTACACTAATTATCGTACGAAAAACATTCAAAAATATATATTTTTTAATCTTCTGCATTTTTTAAGGCTCTAAAGTGAATATGTGTTAACCGTTTTCGGTTTTAATCAATAATTAAAAAATGACAACCAGTTTAACTGGCTGTTGTCAAGGCAAATAAAATAGCAGAAATAATAAATAAGATGATCGATTTGTAAGGAAATAATTTTAGCTCTAGTGAGAGTAGCCTATAACCTGTTCACTAAATGCGAGCTCAAACAATAGAATAGTATGTGCCCAATTGCGTTCATCACACACATACATACATATACATACTGATACAGTGCTCCACAAAATTTCAGACCCTGGTGATATTTAACCTTTAAATAAAAAATACGAACATTTGGGTTATACAAATGGCTGTACTTATTTTTAAATATAATTAAAAAAATTTTAGGACGGAAATATCTGTTTTAATGTAGGATATTATTTAATTTAACTGAAAAAGTGAAACATGCTTATTGCAAAAGTTTAGACACTTTCCAGATTTGTGGCAACTATTCACGGAAAAATGCAAATTTCAAACTTAAGTCGTCACATGCATGAAGTATTTTAGTGCACCTAGCGATTGCATTAGTGAAGATGCTGCGAGCTAAAAACTTTCAGTCAGATGAAGTAATTGAAGCATGGAAGCTGAAATCGAAAAGGAAGACTGTTGCATAAATTTCAGTTACTCTGGATGGTCAAAAGAAGTCTGTCATCAACTACTGTCTAAGAGCGACTCTTTCAAACCAAATCAGGGATCTGGTAGGCTTCGTGTGGCCAGAAAAGGAGATAATAGAAGGATCCATAAACCGGCAACTAGGCAAATGATGATTTCTAATCGCATTAAAAGTTACTCAGAGCTTTCTGTGTCAACAGATACGTTTCGTAGAAGTATTAAATAAAATTGTATCTAATTGTTCTTGTTCGATTTTACGCTCTTCTTGTTCTTGTTCAGATTTTCTATTCTCGACTATAGTTGAAATTTTTTTGCATATTCCTCCTTGCAATGAGCGTGCGTAATAATTATATTACGTAAATCTACAATTTTTATTTCGTCAGTGGCAGTTTGTTTAATTCATCGCAAAGGACATTTAGATCCTCTTTTTTGCACTTTTCAAAAAACGCCATTTTGTTTAAATTTAAGAAAACTAACAACCAAAATGAAATTTTGTTTAAAAAAAATCCACTTCAATAACAAGAATTTCAATTTAAAAATTTCACTTAAAATTTTTCAATTTCAAGAACAGGAATTTAAATTTAAAATTTCCATTAAAATTTTTCAATTTCAAGAACAGGAATTTTGATTTTTTTTTTTTTTTTTTACCTAAATCTATCCTTATACCCAGGGATTTCTTCTTTACAGAAATCATAACACACAAAAAATATATTCCAAATACAATATAAATAAATGCAAATTACTGTAATATCATTAAAATATAAAATTTTTATTTATTGTAATTCCAAAATAACTCTTTCCTTAGAGAGGTAAACCAAAATTAAAACAAGTTTCAATTTATCGTTACGTAATACGATACCCCTATACTTGTAAGAAAACACACAAAAAAATTCTAAAACTTCAATATTAACTATCAAAATAAAACAAACTAAATTATAGCTAAATAGTACTTAACTTTCAATTTATTTTTAAGAAAAAAAAATATTACGTTAAACAAGAATATTTAAAAATTTTTGTCTCCAAAAGAACACTTTCTATTTTTGTTCTAAGAACACAATTATTCAAAATTAATTAAAAGTACTTCAGTAGCAAAAATAATTTAAAAACGTTCTCAAAAGAACACAATTTACTTTTGTTCCGGAAAACAAATATCTTTTTTTTAAAACCTTTTAAAACAAATTCAAAATTAAATCTTTGACATATAAGAAAACTTATCCTTATAAAAGTTCTGTTCAGAACTTAATTTCGTCATTTCATAAATCAGCGTTATTCAAAAGGAAACTCAACTTACACACAAAAATAAATACATATATATTCTAACATAGATATTTGTCAAAAGATACCATTTTAATAAAATATAGTTTATGAAATTCAAAACGAAATATTTTCTCAAATTAGAACACAGCGTATAATTTTCACATCAGTAAAAAATATGCTTTAATAGAACATCTTTGTTCTTAAATTATTCTTTTAATCTAAATATATTAAAGATTTTTACTTTCAGAATTTAATTCTTACAGAACTTCCTAGAAAACTTTTATGTTATATAAGATTTGTAACTTCAGAACATTTTTACCTCGTCTGTATGTCAGTGACAAAACAGACACAATTTATTTTCTTAATGAGAAACTAATGTACTTGAAAATACTATCTTAAACAATTTTAACATCAAAAGTTTGATAAAATAAAATAAACAATACAAGAATGCAATAAACAAAATTCACTAAAATAAAATTACACACCTAACTTCGGATAGCTACTACACGCTTCTATATTTTTACAAGCTTTCAAGCAGTAAAACTTATTTAAGAATAATATACTCACTGTTCAGAGGTCGACGTTCGTTCGACGTAGGAGTGTTAGAACACTTTCTAATAACTACTTGGCACATATGTATGAAGCTCATATAGAACAAACATTTTTCGTGGATCATATCTCCCTTCAAAATTTTGGAGAACGAAAAGCATCTTTGTAATTTGCCTGAGCTGAAATCAGATGCGACGTCAGAACAGCAGATGCTAAACACTTTTTAAAACACCAGAATCCTTTAAAACACCAGCATTTTTCTTAATACCATCTTTCTTCGATGAAACACCAGCACCACTTTAATTTTTAGAGTACCAGCATTTTTCTCTTAAACTCAGTTGGACGTAGATTCAGGCCCGAAGTTGAGAAGCCATTTTTTATAGCTGCCTTACTTTCCATAAATATGCGCCACGATATTTAATAAGAGATTCATCACTTCAAAAGGACACGCCATTCTAGGCTTTAGTAGAAAAATGTTTAATGAAATTATGATAAACATACAAGGTTTTCTCATGGATCACATCTATGTACAATTATAATACATATGTACAAATTTAAGAATCGAAAGAAAAAATCCTCTCAGGGAGAGGAGGAAGCAACACAGGTTCATTCTTCATCACCCCACCTTCACTTCTACGTCTCATACACAACTCCGCGAGGGATTAAGAAAAAACACAATACGCTTATCACAACCTATTCGAATCGTGTCTCATGACAGACTCCTAGGGAATTCTAACCGCAAGGAATGATGGGAAAAACTATGACAGCCGCTAATGACATGGAATTAGGGTCTCTCTGCTAGTGCTGCCACATAGTGTAGAAATCTTTAAATATTACTTGTTACACATGCAATTGTAATTTCGTTGCAGATAATTGCAATTACTAATCTTCCCAACTCTGCAACACGGGCTTACTAGTTTACAGAACATAGGGGAAAACCATTAAACACTTTCAAAGACAGCTGAAATGTGTGTATGCATTCGGTTTGTCTGGTCATCTGACAAACTGTCCGTGCTCTAACACCGGTCAATATACTCGGATTGTTCTATAATTTTAACATGTTATTGGCATTTACTGTAGCATTATCCTCAGTGAAAATGAAAACTAAAGCATTTATAGTTCATTTACAGGGGCAGCCAAAAGTATTCCATTAGAATACGGTCAATGGAAAAAATTCAAGTGCATTTTAATGAAGTTGCAATACTTCGAACATTATGAAATTCATATGGATTTATGAAGTACACTAATACATGGATTCTGCGGAATATTGCGTGCAAACAATTTATTATTTATTTACAGAGCCACACAAAATAATTCCATTACGTAATGGTCTAGGCAGTTAAATTCTTTATAGTGGTTACGCTAATTCAAATGATCTGAAATTGATATACATTACTCAGGTTTACTACAGCAAGATACTTCTTGTAGAATCTGATATGCATATCATTTATACATCATTTACAGGGACGCACAAAAGATTTCGGATGCAATATTTTATCCGAAGTTACGTATATATATGCCTATTACTGATAATTGTTGTAAATGTCTTTTGCAGTTATAATATGAGTATAAAAATTTAACTAAATTTTACATATTACTGGGTATATATAATTTCCATATATCATATACAGTCTCAAAATATTTAGTAAGTTTTTCTAAATATGAGTGTGAATTGCTAAAAAATGGCTTTAAATTGAGTTATGCATTTTTAATCTGAACTATATTTAGCATTCTAAGCGTTGTTTATAAAATATAAATACAGTCATATGCAGGGCTGCAGAAAGAACTGGAGAATTTCTAAAAGTGTGATCTAAGTAGTTTAAAGCGCGTTCTTTTTCTAAATTAAATTTTAGTTTAACACGTGGCGAGTATAAAAGACTATAAATAATTTACACAGCTGTACAAAAGAATTCAAGTATTTTTTCAAAAATACTGAATAATATTTGAAGTAATTTTCCGGCTGTGGGCGGTAATTGCAAAATCCTGTTTTTCAAATACGTTATGCGTTTTCTTAATTGATTATTTAGCTATCTTATTTATCTTATTAAACAGCGACATATTCTTAAATTATTCTAGAAGTGTTGGAATGTTTTTCATAATCTATGCTTGACGCAATATTTATCTCTCTTCTTTTCTAACTATAATAGATTTTTTTATATTTGATGCATTTTTTTACATTGCCAACTAACAACATCAAAAAGCATTTTCATAACAAAAATATAAATAATACATTCAAGTATAGTTTTGCAATTTATTAAAAAGTATACTTTCCGAATAGGGGCATGTCAGGTGTTAACCCTTTAAGACCGGAAATCTTCTGGTTGAAATGAAAAGTTTTGGTGGTTTCCGCTGATTAAAATGATCATATTTGACGGAAAAAAAATATTTAAAAAAATATCCGATGTCAGGCTATATCAAGGGAGGATCCACGCCATTCTGTGGATGCAGGCTCGACATTAAATCACAGAAAAAGAGGAAAAGTTTTTTTTTTTCTTTACCTACACAATTGTGTAGGTCAGGTCTTAAAGGATTAATGGCCGAAGAATTCGCCAAAGATTTTTATTCCTACACTATAAAAAAAAAATCTGTAATTCTACAGATGTAAAGTTAGGGTTAGTTGGGGTAACTGGACCCACGAGATAACTGGGACATAGGCTATTTTATAAAAAACCCTTGATGTATTTTAAGTTTTAGCTTTTGTGAACAATGTCCCTTAACCTCTACTTCCTAAAACAACATATGTCAACTCAATCATAACTCTCTCTTTGCTGTGATAGATTGTCGAAAATTTACGTTTTTTATTTTTTATTTTATTTTTATTTTTATTTTTTTTTAAACAATGTCAATTTGATTTAACTTCCTCGACTTTTTATTAAAGTACTGTAAGTAATTTTATTAAACAATCATTTTCTTTTAAAGATTAGGCATACGACTACGTTAATATTATTAGGTTTCTATAAATATTTACTTCATGTTTCAAATGTAAGACCGGTGTCCCAGTTACCCCATAATTTTTTCAAGAATGGGGTAACTGGGACATGTATCCGGGATAACTTGACCATGTTGGATCCAGTTACCCCAATAGTTATAAATAATTTTTTTGAGTTTTTCTTGCAACGGGAAGTAAATTTTTCCATTGTTTTTTGCTCACAATAAAGACAATTATAGAATACCTTATTAAAATTACGTAATAAAATTAAGAAAAAAGCCTTTTGGGAAATATCAAACCAAATTTCTTGACCCCTTGAGAGGCGGTGATACCATTATGGCATCACATAATTTTAATTCCTAATTGCCACATTGGCGCCGGAATTTTATAATGAAAATTTCACCTTTATTAAGTGCGCGAAAATATACTTTTACTTGTTTTCAAATAGTTTCTCTTGTAAATACTGGTGTCATTAAATTATTTCAACATTTTACGAATGCAAATAATTGCCCCTGAAAGTGAGATAGCCAAACCGTGAAATTCTACGATACACGGGTCGCATTCTATAGGGAAACTTTTTTTGTTCCTACCACTATTTTGAAAATAATATCTTCATCGCACCTTTCTTTAGAATATGTCAAATAAAATTATTATGAAGGTAACTCATTAAGGTTTCTGGTAAAAACAATAAAATATTCCCTATAAAATGCGACTCCTGGATACAGATAATGTACTTAAGTACTTACGGAGCCGTTTGTTCATAGATTTACCTTGGTATTTTTTCCTTAAAATACCCATGTGACTTTTATACTTATTACCTATACTAAAGTACATAAGTACCTACTTAACTTTTATGTGTTTGGTATAAATAAATCTAATATTTTCACTTTTAGTACTTTTTTCAGACACATTGACAGCAAAAGTTCTTTATTGACATATAATTTACTTGATCTGCCTGGTTTAAATTTTGTTAAGTTGTTTACACTTTTTCAAACAGGACCTGATATTCCACATGAAAAAAATAAACGCATGTGGAACATAGACCCTCCTGGTCCACTTACCCCATTTTTATGGGGCAACTGGACCCATGAGGAAAGAAATATTAAATATGCATATTTTTATATTTTTAAATACTAAAATGAAATTTTGAGCAACTCTGTCTGATAGAGGGAACCTAACTGAACACATTTACAGAAGTTCAGACTTTTATTCAAATGAACATTAGCTTTTAGAAGCTGAATTGTCAGAAGCTCCAGAGTCACATTGTAAAATCATGGCCCAGTTGCCCCAACTAACCTTACACGCTTACTAAAATTTTATCTGTTCATTTTACAAAAAAATGTAAATCTACAAAACTAGTTTTTGTAAAGCTACAGAACTCTGTAGCTTTGCAAATGAATCTGCTAAAATTATAGTAATCTTACTAAAATATTATCTGTAACCCTGGTTGAAGTCACATAAAAAATTCTAGGCATCCCTGTTTCCTAAAAAATTCTTAGTAACCTTACAGATATTTGATTAACGGAGCAAAAGTGTATTTGTTACATGAATTATTGTTTTTGTTACATAAAAAGTCTTGGGAATCCCAGTTTCCTAGAAAAATTTTAGTAAGTTTACAGATTTTTTTTTTTTTACAGTGTACTGCAGCCATTTTGATTCAAATAATTTCAGTCGTTTAAGGACGTAGTTCGATTACAAGTCTTTTAAATTTGCGTTTTATTTGCATTTTACTTCATTTACAGATTCATTGCTGTTTTTTTTTTGTTGTTGTTTGTTTTTTCTTATTAGATTATTAGCCGAAAACATTTTTTGAATTTTTATATTGTTTAAAGTGCAAACGAATTAATTCTTCAGTATCGGGAACTTCATTTTGGTCTTAATGAGAATATTACTCATGAAAATGTGAGCAAAAAAAAAGCTTAACTCTTTCGTGTCCGAATTTATTTTTCAATTTCTTAAAAAATTACTTTTGCGTTAATAAATATAAAAATATCAATCAAAATAAAAAAAATGTAAGTTTTACTGAAATAAAATGAAGAATTCACTGAAATCTAAGGAATAGATTTATTTTATGTGCTAATCATATGGCTACAAAATAAGGAACAATTTTTAAAAAATCCCTGCCGGCCCGGCCTACAGGCAGAGGTAGATTTCGAAGTCAAATACACTAATTTCACAAACAAAAACTAAATCATGATTAGAGATAAATCCACTTTAACAATTTTATCTGGCCGCTTTTGACGAGTTTTTATTTCATTTTTATATAATAGCTGGTTTTATAAGAATCATGTTAGGGCGGTATTCAAAAAAATACTTTTCCATGCTCAACAACTCGAAATTTTCTGGCATAATTCCAGATTCATTTTTAATATAGAAAAATTATGAAACTTGCTGACGTGATTTTTGAAGAGATTTATAAGCGACCTGTGTTTTTATTTTTTGTTCAATTAATTAAATCTTGATATATAAACAATTATTTTCTCAGAAGAACAATATTTTTCGTTTCTAACACAATCGCTTCGGGAAATTCCGTTCAAAATGCCCACTTTGACATCATTTTTTGAAATATATTCTGCCTCTATCCAAAAATCGATCATTACAGTACATTATATAGTTTCTGAATAAGCGAATCTACCTATTAAATGCGTTTGAAAGCAAAAATGAATTTAAAAATGAGTCAGAAAATACGCAGTTTGGATTTGAGTGACAATGATTTTTCCAACACAATCCGCTTCGGTAGATTCGGTTCAAAGTGCCCTTTTTAACAGCATTTTAAAAAATATATTCTGCCTCTATCAAACAATCGACCATTACGGTAGTTTATATAGGTTCTGAGTAAGAAAAGGTACCAATTGGAAGACTTTGAGAGCAAAAATGAATTGTAAAATGAGTCAGAAAATAAGCAGTTTGGATTTGAATACACCCTTACTAAGATGATTTTTTTTCGTCAACCGCTATGTATTTTTAATTTGTTTTTGCTGTAAGAATTGGTCCGATCCAAATCTTGTCTATATAGATGTTGTAGACAATATTAAGAAGATATATGATAAATTCAAGGGGATTTTATATCTTTTGAATTGACGGAGTTATGGTTTTTTTTTCTTCAAACCCCCTTTTTGTTTTCGTTTTTAATTTTTTTTGCGGTACGAATTGGCCCTATCAAAAACTTGTGAATATAAAAGTTGTAGATAATGTTAAGGAGATTTATAATAAAATTAATTGGATTTGATATCTTGAGAATTGACGAAGTTATGATTTTTTTTCTCCCAAAAACCCTATTTTTGCGCCCCTTGAGCCCATTTTTAACTTTATCAAAAATCTGTGGTACATAAATTTTTGACCCTATTTTTAGAAGTAATAAAAACTTTAAACTGATTTGATATGTACAAAAATTAAGAAGTTATGGGAGGTTTTCTGTTTTCACAAAACCCCTCCCTATTTCCATCCCCTTGGTCCGATTTTGCCCATTAACGAACTTGACCGAGATTTTATGGCCATTGATTTTATGTATCAGTTTGGAAGAGGTTGGTGCAGAATTACGAAAGTTATCGTGTCCAGAAGAAAGTGATATATATATATATAGATAGATAGATACATAGATAGATAGATAGATAGATAGATATATAAAGTTTTTTACTGAGGGTGGTTTTGGGTTCTAGGGGTCATGATTGGTGTAGATCTGCAAAAATTTTTCAGAAATTCCAACATAGGAACGACCCAATAGGTAGTATTTCATACGAAATCTACCTAAAAGTATTTTTCAACTATCGCATTATAACAGGATTAAACAGATATAACACCTTTTTATATTTGTTTTTATTATTGGATGTTTCATCATATATAATTTGTTCTGAAAAGTTTTCAATACTTTAAATTTAAAGAATTAAATATATGTTTGAAATAAAAAAAACCGCCAACTTTGTAAAGGGATTTTTAAAAAAAGCTTCTATTTTAAGTATTATTGTGACTAAGTGCTGAAACATGAATGAAATCATAGTAATAAATGTATAAATATATACTTTCATTACTAGAAACAGATAATAGTAAAAATATTGTTAGATAAAAAATAAAGTAACAATCAATGAAGATAAATAGGAAACAGTAACCAACTGAAAACTGGCGATAAATCACAAATAATGAAATTTTGTGTAAATCTCTATAAAACCAAAGATTTTTTTTTTCTTTTTAATAAAAAAGTCTTTTATTTTTCTTACGTTTTACTTGCATTTTCATTTTTAGTTTCCATTTTAAATTTACTTCTTTTTTTTTATTCGTTTATTCATTTCTTTAATTTAATTTATGTATTTTTTTAATTCACTTTACTCTTTTTCTTTTTTTTTTAAATTTTCTATCATTTTGGGAACACTTTCCTCTTCTGCATGCCCTCCTCTGTGATTTATGTTTATCTTTCAGCTAGCGGCACCTGTTGCATTATTTGCCAGCACTTTGTCTGTCAGCTCTTCCCTCGGCCTTTACTTTTCATCGTGCCTTGTCCTCTGTTTGTCTGATGACGGGCAGTAAAAATTTCCATCTCGAAACTCGTCCTGCGTGTACTTTTGATCTATGCTGATTCATACAAAGGTTTATTATTAATTTAATGAAAAAACATATCCTATTAATAGTACGCTAGGATGGGTTAGACAAAATCTCATTAATTTATTTACAGACCTCCTATTATTTACACTCTATTATCGCAAGTCGTCAAATAAATCCGGTATCTAAGGAAATGCATTTCATTTGATTAAATCATAGAAATTTTCGGAAGCTGAAAGGAGATAAAATTCTTCTTCTTTCCTATTTTCCAATGTTATGAAATCAGGTTTATGAAGAACATTTCGTGTTTCATCAATTTATTAAAAGTTTTCTGGAAATACGAAATTAAACTGAAAGATGATTCTTGGAACTTAATGATGCTTGCATTAAGTTTATAATGCTAGGTAATTTCATTATAACGACATCCTTCTTAATAACGTGGCTGAAAGTTAAGCCGAGTTATTATTTATGTAATCATTTTGAAATTTTGCGAGAAAAATTGCCCTCTTCCTTTATTAAAATAAAAACTACGCACCTCGAAATAATTGTTTAATAATTTAGCACTGTATATCTTGGAACAGAAGAAAGATTAAATCTGAAAGGTTTTTATAATGTAGAAATAGTATGCTAAACGGTATTTAGTATAAAAGTTGATTAAATTTAGAGATTGAAAAAGATTTGCCCTTAAAAAAATTATTATTAATATTACAACAACTTTTAATTTAAGGCATAAAATTAAGTTAAAAATGTATATTTAATATAAGGATATATCAATATTTATTTATTAGCGAAAATTGCACACAAATTTCCATAAAAGATAATCTTCCTAAAACTTTCTGTGATACATTTATCCATCAAATAGTTATCAATTAGTTCCACTCAATTACATTTAAAAAAAAGATTTTTCGATTAAAAGTTAAACACAGTTATAAACAGTAAATGGTTTTTAATGGTAGGAATATTTCTTTAGCTTGAAAGAATACAGTTATATTTTTAGATTAAAAAAAAAAAAACAGAATTTAAAACAATAAATAGATTTTGTTGATAGAAATATTTTTTAGCTTTAAAGTACACAGTTTATTATTTTTAATTAATACAATTATTACATACTCGTATATGAATAATGTGATAAATTATTAGTTTTTCAACTAATTAAAGTCATTATTTCGTAAATTCTTTAAATACATAAATTATATCTTAAATTATAATTATTCCATCCTTAAAATTATATGCGTAACATGTTTAGATCATAAATTACTTAGTAGTAAAATTAATTTAACCAAGAATTTATATGTGATTTATTCTATTCTAATTAATAAGCTAATCCTATGCATCCTTTTATGATAAACATATTTTCTCCTTAATACAAAAGTCAGATCAGTCATTATCCTTGAAATGTGCAAAAGAATGCAACTGTCTATTTATTTTAAAAGAATTTGAAATTAAAAAGAAATATTACATTGTAAATATGCCTGTACTATAACCGAACAATACGTGTAAATAAATAAAGAGTAACAAATATTAATTATTTATATAAATAATGTCTGCTTAACATAGAGATCTGCACGGGCCTCGGATTAATCCGGGCCCGTGCAGATCTCCGGCAAAACCGGCAAAATGATAAGAAAAATTTCAACGGGCCGGGAAGGGGAAAAACAATTTTTGTAATGGGCTGGGTCGGTCCGAACCAATAAATATATTCAGCAAGATATAAAATTTAACAGAATCAAACTATGCCAATAAAATGTGAACAGTTTCCAATGGACATGACTGAGGCGAGAATAAGTACAAATATGCTGCACGAGCTGATGCTAGATCGACAACATCAGTACAGAAATAAAACCTGCCAAGCGTGGAGTTTGGCATTGGCTTTTGTATCATGCCTGAACCATGGCTTAATTATTTCAGCAGACTCGGGCCGGGCTAGGATCAGGCTTAAATTTTCTTTCTAGATACTGGTGATTTCCGATACTGATGATCTTCTACATTGTATGGCTTGCAAACAGTAATTAAAAACATATAGTAATCTATAATGTTAAATTGTCCCATAAATATATAAACAGCATTCTAGAATAAAATCGTAATTGAATGTTCAGCAAAATGGGTGGGAATTTTCTGTGGGAATTGAATCAGATCTGATTTCATTTGCCTGTGTACGGGCTGGGCTTGTATTCAGTGATTTTAGAAAGGTCCGGGCCGTGAACCGCAAAAATACAACGAGACGGGTCGTGCTTGGGATGAACTTTTAGTTTTTGTAACGTGCCAGGCCAGGCTGGGCCAAGATAGCTTTTGTTCGGGCCTGGTCCGCGCCTGGAAATTCCGGCCCGTGCAGACCTCTAGCTTAACAATGCTTAACAGTGTAGAGTCTTTGAGGTGCTTCCGGAGTTACAGCAACTTTACGCCCAGTCAACAGATGATTGTCATATTATTTGTGAGCCATTGGAAAATAAAAATAGTTAACTATACTTTATAAACTAAAGTTTAAAATGAAGAATAATACTTTATAAACTACGTAAAGGTTTTAAGTTTAAAATGAAGAATGATACTTTATAAAAAAAATTATGTGCCCAGAGAATATAATAAATCGTGTCCATGGCCTGCCACAGCTCAAGTTTGTATCAGGTATAGTATTTGTAAAGTTGCTTTAAAACTTTATTTTACAAAGCATTACTTATTTTTAACTCCGTGCTTTTCAAAGATAATCTCAAGGTTAGCAAATGTATACGAGGTAAAACATCAGTAGAATTAAGTATGCGCCAAAACAGGCTCGCCAAAGCCTGAACAATCAAATAGTTTTTAAACACTAAAAAGTAGAATTTTAAATTTAAATAAAAAAGAAAGAGTGCACTATAAATAAATATATGCATTTATCAATTAACTGTTTCATTTTTAAACTAGGATTATAAGTTAAAGAAAAAAATTAAAAATCCAGAATAGATAGTTTAAATAATGCTTTATTTTCTGTCCTGTTGCCATACTTAAAAAAAAAACAAAGTAAAAACTATAATGTTTTAAATAAATTTAATATTTAATGTTTTCTTTCAAACGTAAATGAAAGTGGTGAGCTTTCTTTAATCTGAGATCACGCTCAATTAATGTTTTTTTTTTTTTTTTTTTTTTTTTTTTTTGGGGGGGGGGGGGCATTTTTGGAACAACATGAAATTGGCGTGGTTTTCAAAAAAAATTGAATGCTTATAAATGTAATTAAGTTAAACGTTTATATTTTTAATAACATGGCAATAATATAGAAAATAATCAAATTTCTCGGAAACTTTTTATATGGTAATGCTAAGCTTTAATGTAATAATTTACTAAAATGAGCGGTAAAACACATTAAACTTATAATAAAATCTAACTCTGCATAATTACTCTTTAATTAGCATAGACATATTTCTCATGCATAACCATAATTAATGTTGATAATGTAGAGGCATATTTAAGTGAATACTTTTTACTAGACGCTTATAAAGATATACTTAATGCTGTATGCTTAATATTATTGAAACTAATAAGGATTTACTTGCATAGTAGCATTTTTCAATTTCAGAAATAATTAATTTTCAGAAGATAATGTTAGGCATTTTTTTAAAATCAGAAATAGAAGTATTTGTATGTATTTTCATAAATTAATATCTATGGATAAACTTTTAAAATTAACAATTCCTTTAAAAAAATTCTTAAGAGAAACCACAGATGATTATGACTATTTGCACAGCTGGTTGTATGTTTTTGTATATTTTGTTTAGACAAGTTTACTTTAATCAGAAAACGTTGTCTTTATCTGTTGCAAAGAAAGATCCAAACATAATTTGGAAATAATATTCTGTACTTCTTTCATACATTGTCTTATTTAATTAATTATTTGCATTAAACAAAATAAAAAATTTTGGGAAATAATTAATTAGTTCCTTAATTACAAAAACTGATAATTATATTAATTCTGTGGTGTGTTGCGTCACATTGTTTTGCCATTTCCATAAAACATGAGAGGTCGTAATAACTGTTTAATTTCTATAGAATTCCGATCTAAATTAAGGAAGAAAATTATATAAGTTATGCAATGTCTTTATAAAGATAGTGTAGAAACTCTTTTTATATAAATTCTGCTCAAAAGAATTATTTTATTAATAGTAATGTAACAACTGCATTTGTTCAATAACGTAATATTTTTTTCTTAAAAATTAATTAAGATATGTCATAAGATGTAACATATTTTTGCTTGAAATTCGCAAGAATCTGTCCAGTCATTCGACGTTTTTATAGAAAATAGTTATATAACCGTAATTCAACTATATTCTGACCATAGTATTGCCCATATTATGCTCAGAATACAGTTAAATTACGGTTATGTAACTGTTTTTTACAAAAACGGTCGAATGACTAGACAGTTTGCTGCAAATGTTTGAAATTGGAAAGAAGAATGTATATTAATAATTTTTTTACGACTTACGGTTTTCGACGGATTTAGATGTTTTAGGGCAGAGGCTTCCAAACTGTCCTTAGGAGCTCCGCGTGAACTTTCAAGGAGCTCCGCCGCGCTTTAGGAAAATAAAGAAAATTTGGAAGAGAACCAATACATTTTAGAGAATTTTTTTATCCTAAAAATGTTAACAGATTTTTTTTTAAATACATATACATTGATAATTATCGTCGATTACTTTCTAACTTTACTTTCTTAAAAAATATATCCGGTAATATCCGGTTTAAACAATTATTTCCACTAACACTCTATCTTCACATTTACTAATAAAGGAAATGTGATAGAGAAACAAATTTAGATTTAATATAGGAAAGCGAAAAATTGTATTCTGACGGAAAAAGTGGTTATTTAAATTCTTTACAGTGTGGCTTGAAGTTAAGTGTTATCCAATAACTCCACGTTTCATTCTCAACTGAGACATTATTTTGAAAGAAATCATTCTAATTTAAAAGATAAAACTCCAGAATTTTGTTTCAATATGAAGGGCAAATTAATATATGCATGCTTCAAAAGAAACTATCACAACACTTGTTAAATAAAATATGAAATGTCCTGGACATAGTAGCAAGATTCACGGGGGGGGGGGGGTATAGGCAAAAATATATACTTCTACGACTAGTTTAAATATTTCCTTTTGTCTTGTTTAATCACTGTGATTAACTAGGTCAAAGATAATGTTCTAAAATTAGCGATGGAAGTTTGACCCCGTCGTCCCCGTCAAGCCGGCGTCTATGATCCCCTGGCGCTTAACTAATAGTTTAACGAGTCGCTTGAGTTCGTGAAGATCATATAATTGCTGAGACTCTTAATAGACCTTGTAAAATTGATATTGCAAAGAATTTTCTTTATGAAAAAGTTGTTAATTTAATGTACAATAGTCCCTTGTCAAATAATATCGGTTAAAAAAAAAAAAATAAAGGACTAATGACGCAAAAAAAACTTAACAGGCTCTTCGGATGTTCTAAATTTGCGCTACAAATGCATGCATGTACAGAGCTTACCTTCTTGAAACGGGTAAGGGGAACTAGATTTCACTTTTGGTGTTAGAGAAAATTAACTTTATTAAAATTAAGTGCCTAACTAATACTTGTCCGAAAGGGGTTTCAGAAAGCTATCAAGATCATACTGTTTGTAGATTACTACATATCAACACACTAAGGGACGAAATATTTTTGGATGAATACATGGGAAACAGATAAGAACATGATGCGAAAGCAATGGTGGGTCACAATGTTGGAGCTATTGCAAAAATTAAAGAGATGGCAAAGCATTGTAGTACATCTATTACGCTCTTTACATTTACCCGCTATCCCCGAAAAACTTCTTTTGAGCTTATGAAAATGATGAATAGCGCCATTAAAATAATACACTATATAAAATCACGAACTCTTAAAAACAAACTATTGAAACGTATGTGTAAAGTTATTGGAAGTCTGCATTCGCCCCCCCCCCCTACTGCATTGCGAAAGGAGATGATCATGTAAAGAAAGACCGTTTACACGATTGTTGCAACTGCAGAGGTGATATTAGAAGATTCATAACTTTAAACTGGCAAAACTTTTAATTGAAGAAGATTGTGAATGCTAATTGCATATTTTACCGATATGCAAAATGAAATGAATATATCTTTCATTATTATGAAAATCTGTCAAACTTTACGATTCATTTACCAAAGTGCCTTCTTTTAAAATGAAATGTGTATTGGTCGAATTCTGAGGAAAATAATGATATCCATTATGTTTCTCTTGTTCAAAAATAACGCAAGCAACACCAGATAAAAAAAGTATATATGCAGATATAAATATGCAGAGTCACCCTTACAGCTTTGAAAATCTTGTTTAAACAATATTTTCAACAGCTGAGTAGAAAAGGATTTGAACGACTTTTAACTGTATACTAAATATTCAGCGTTATCAAAAAACTACCTAGCTTAAACCCAGTGAAACACGAGGTCTGCGTTCATTTGACATCTCATAGCAAGTTAACACTGAATATAGAGTGTAACCTCAAAAATCCAGCATACGGAAATCGGGCAATTTAAAAAATCTGGCATCAAAGGCATCTTAGCTCCTCTCCCTTTTTTTACACTTCCAACTCATGAGAGAAAAAAAAAAATAGCACTTGTTACGAATTAAAAACTTCGAGATCGAAAGAAATGGATTAATAGTCAGTGAAAATGTTGATGCTGTTTTAAAGAGATCCGCCGACGCTGGTACTGGCTCAGAGGAACGAGGACGAAGAGCTGATAGAAAAAATGTGTCACTAAAATTTCATAAATTTTACTGGAAAATTAATTTGTGCTTTAAAGAACCAAGACTGTATTTCTAAAATCGATATTCTTCATCTGTATAATATCCAAGAAAAACTTGTTTATGAACAGACGAAAAAATTGAAGGAAAAAAAAATAAACTTGACGTTTGTGAAATTGTACGAGAAGAAATTAATTCCTTGTTTGCTATACTTTTTTTTTGTAACATAGGAAATATCAACTAAAGAAAGTTTTCGTTTTAAATATTTAATTTTAACTTTTTCTCACATAAATATCACTTGCCAATGAATTAAATTATGAATAAATTGGCCATTAAGAATATTGGTAAGTACTATCGTAAGTACTTTTGATATTCTTTCAGAAATCCGGATTTTAAACAATCCGGCTAAATCTCGGACCTAACGATGACGGATTTTCGAGGTTATACTGTACGAACAATTTTATTTGGCAGTACCAAATGAAAATATGTCGATTCGAACCAGAAACTATTAATAAAATAAATAAAGTATAAATCATCTAGACATAAGTTTTTTAAAAAAAATACAGTTAAGTTTAAACAAAAGTTTAAATAAAAACTCTGGTCTGAAATATTTTAATAAAATTTGCGTAAAATTCGTGGTACATGTAGTGTTAAAGATCTTACTTTAAAACCAAAGCCTAACATATTTTTGATTTTATTTGATAGATGAATTTAAAACTTTGTCTAAGAGAGCATGATTAATCTTGCTGCCTTTCTCAAAGATATATGTCTATGAAGCAAAATTTTCGACTAACGCAGACACCAAAACGAAACACAGAAATCTTTTAAATGCAGAACCAAACATTCGCCTGCAAATACTATCAACTGAACTGGAAATTTCAGAAATTTGTGCAAGACAATCCAATCACATTAAACGTTTATACGTTATTGTTCGTCACTCTAATAATGTAATATTTATTATCCGCATTTCTGTTGTATTTATTTTCCCTATGTTTTGATTATAATACAAACTAAATTCAGTATTACGGTTAAAGTTTCATAATATAATTTTATTTCTGGCACAATGCACAATTGTTTAGATTGCTATTCATTCCTTCTTCCTGTGCTTGCTAGAAATGCGCCTAAAAACTTTAACTTGTAACATAGGGTACGGTAGGCTTCAGGGGATCCATCTAAGCCACATCACACAAGCACATATGCACATAAGATCCATAAGCACAATATTGTGCTGCAGTAGCAGCCTTACCGACTTATATAAGTGAGAAATGCCAAGCTGGACATCGTCCATGTGGTTTAGTGGTAGAACACTGGAGATCTATTCCAGGGACCCGGGTTCGATTCCCGGCTTGGACATTTTTCACTAAGTTGGTTTACGCTTTGTAGCAATGTGATAATTCACATCATTAATATTCAATAATTTCAAGCGTAATTTCACTGATGAAATGTAGTTGAAAAATTAATTAAAATTGTATATTCACCGATGCTGGGTTTATTTGCGTCTCATGTTACGCAACTAGAATGTGTGCTCATGAAGACTTCTCTTTATTGTGCTGCAGTAGCAGCCTTACCGACTTATATAAGTGAGAAATGCCAAGCTGGACATCGTCCATGTGGTTTAGTGGTAGAACACTGGAGATCTATTCCAGGGACCCGGGTTCGATTCCCGGCTTGGACATTTTTCACTAAGTTGGTTTACGCTTTGTAGCAATGTGATAATTCACATCATTAATATTCGATTTATTTAATTATTATTAAAGAGTTATTCGGAAATTACGTTCCGAAACATTGAAATTCTCGCATCCGAAAGATGACGCTAATATGTTTACTCGGTATCGCGCATCCAATAACTAAAAAATGTGTCATAACAGTGTGATTCATGTGATAAAACATGGCACGTATAATGGTGTCTAATGATGTTAGATGCCTCGGTGCTTCTGATATTAGATCAGTTTTTCAGATCTACCATTTCTCCTGCTTTTTGGATACCAGTATTTTAGTACAGAAAATATTTTATTTAATCTGAACTACGATTTAAAATAAAAACAATTTTTCAAAGAAAATACTGGTGTGCAAAAAGTCGAAGATTTGGCAACTCTGCTTTTAAAAGCAAGGAACATGCGACGAACAGAAATGTTAAACTTCATTTGTGAAATACAATATGATTTTCACCTTTACCTATGCTTAGATGGTGGTATGCTTAATGGATTACTTGTGTGGTGGCGGCGATTTTGGCGACGAAATTAAGATGCGGGAACTTTTGTTTATGTTTGCACAACACTTGGATTTTATTACAAGTAAAGATAAATATGATGTTTCACTATGTAGAAAAATAGTCTAATGTGTTTGAATAGTAATAATAATGTATGTTTTCTTACAACTCAATCCTATACTTTTAATATAGCCACAGAACTTACATTTCAAATAACTCTCGTACTATTGCTGCAGAGTATTGTAATATTCTCCAAGTAATTTTGTATTTTTAAGTGTAAGTGTAAGAAAGCATTTTTGCCATTTACGAAAGTTAATCCTGTAGGGATATATCCTGTTTATTTTTCCAGGAAAGCGAGATAATTTTCAAAGGACCACAATCTATCATTGAATAAAGTACATTTTCAGATATAAGAATCTACACTAAAACGCAGCCACTATTTCCCTAATCGGTTTTTTGAATGTATGAACGAGATACTGCACGCTAAGCTCTTAAAAATAGCTTCTAACACATTTTTAAGCTGTCAGTTGTAAAATTAAAATATACTTTCAATGCTTATTTCTGCTGTAGCCAATAAATGGGAAGATATACGACGAACTGGAGTGCCAAGCTCAATTATGAAAATACAACTAGATGTTTTCAGTGCAGGCCGGCCAATTGTCCGCTTAATTGCAAATTACACAGACCACAAACTGATTCGTGGTGTGCGTACAAGAGATATTTTTCTAAAAAATATATTCTATAATTTTTTTTTCTATAAGATAACATATTACCACGCATCCTATTCGTGAATTACCGATCCGTCGCTCTTTCCGACAGCTATGCCGCTCGTGCTGAATGCGTTAGCTCTTTTCGCAGTTGCTTGGCCGATGCCATTAGCGATTTAATATTGTTAACCCTTTTCAGGGGCAAGTAATTTTTTTGCTTTAATGTCGAATTCATACCGGAGTCTTCGAAAAATGTTATTGCACAATAAGTAAAAGCAATTTTACTACTTTTTTTCCACCAAAGTTAGAAAACTAAAATTTAATAAATTTTTTCTGCTGCAAATCTCCATTAATCTTAGGTTGGATATAATATATCCCACCGCAACTCAAGGGGTTAAAGTGTACTCTTTGAGTTTATTTTATAAATTATCTTTTAGGAATTTAGCGAATGGTTTTGGGAAAAAATTCACCAATGTCTGTTACATTAAAGAGAAAAAAAAAAGTTGAACTAGTGTATTTGTTTTGCGATCCGCCTGGGTAATTAGTAAACAAACCAAAGCGGAAATGTTTCTCACCGTATAATGGAAAGTAAAAAGGCGTTACGAACAAATGAATACAAATTTCTACAAATTATGTGATCCAGAATCAAGTGATCCATGATTTCCTCTCACAGAAATTTTATAGCGAGCTGCGAAAGTGTGAAAGCAGTTCGTACTAGAGCAGGATTATCATACAAATGAAGAAGTTTGAAGTAATAATTGTCGCAATTTTAAGGGCATACTGAAAACCTTTGACGCAGAAACTCACGTGTTTAATGTACGACCATCAATGAAAAAATAAAACACATTTTGGTGTTCTCTTAACTGTCTGTGGCACAAAAAATATTTAATATTCCACTCATTAAACAAGATAACGTTTTTACAGCAATAATTATTTGGCAGCACCATTTGATTTGTTTTAAGAGAGGTAAGGTATCATAAATTTTACTACCTTTATTATGTATAGGTACCAAGATAATTTGGGAACAAACCAGGTCGTCCTTCTTCTAAAATACCCCCAAAAATATGACTGACTTTATTTGAAATACTGAAAGAGGGAGTGAAGAATAAATCTTCAACTTGCTGTTTTGAATTATCATATTTGGATAGATGCATGGCTGAATTAACGGATACATATGAGAAGAAGTTCTAGAAAACCGATTAATAGAAATCTTTTTAATTGACAAGAATGTTGAAAACTTCTATTTTCTTATCTAGCTAATAAGTTGAAACCTTCTATAGTATTCACGTTCAACATCCCTCCCGCGCTGAAGTAATAGAACTCGTTCGTCATGCAGATAAAATCGAAATATATGCAAAACAACTCAGAAGAGATTTCAATAAAATTGATTTGTATTTTTTTCTAAAAATAAGAAATTTACTATAGCTAACAACATTTTGAAAAAAAGACATTATAATTTTATAATGGAGGTACAGACAGTAGTAACTATAATGAAGAAACTTTAAGTGAAAAAATAATTCTACACATGTGACATCTGTGGTTTTGGTTCAAGTATTCACCAAATATATTATTATTACGATTTTTGCATAAATAATTTTATTTATCATTGTCAGTTCTATTAAGTTATGTAGTTTTGTTGGTGCAAGATCTATTATTCAGTCAACAGTAATTGCGCATTATTTAGTGGAACGTAGTTTGGTGTGTAATTAACTTCGTTTTGTAACACATTCTCGTACATTTGTAACCATATCGTTGCAAACACTTATGACGTTTGTTGTCAAACATGGCCATGATAGGGTGCTTAGATAAAAAAAAATGTAATTAAAAAGTGAAAAAGTATTACTAATATATACTAATGAAAAAGAAAATCGTTACTCAGAATTTATCTAATCAAATTCTTAGATGCTGTTTTCTTAACCTGATGCAAAACATAAATTGCGAAATACCGTTTCGATTACATCTTTTACATTAAAAGAGTTTTAAGCACTACGAACATTCCATTCATGTTTATATTAAACAATTTCGTCTTATAATAATATTTCTCATTAAAACGTTTTTTCTTCTCCTTTTTTTTATTTTTAATAAAATAAGTAGCAGTTTAATTATATGTGGAGATGTTTGTATTATTTTCTTAATAATAAAGCCATTTGAATCCTTTAACCAACTATAATGGTTGTCAAAAAACGACCATTGGTAATCTTTTTGTCCAAAATAATAATAAAATATCAAATTTAATGTCAAAAATCTTAGTTACATCGCTATATTATCTATAACAATGAACGCGAGAATTTCTTCTGTCAAATAGTACAAACCGGAAAAAAATACATCTGGTAGTTTTTTAAACTACCTCGGTCATACAGACAAACAACTTTAGAGAATGTTGTTTCATAATATACTAGTAGGCTACGCCCGTTGCAATGGTCCATTTTTCCAAACGAACGTCATCTCAAACCATCGTCTCAAATGAAATTGTGAATTTGACATTGTGTTAAAGCGTTACTTTTTTTACTGTATTTACTCTCCTGGAATCCAAACATGGTCAACTGTAGTAGACATGACAGAAGAGGGCGTACATTACGAAATAAAACTTAAAGTATATTTAAGCTACCAGAGTGATAGACAGCGTCAGCTGCCATGACCTGAGTCCAAGAACAAATAAATGGAAAGGAATCACTCAAACATTGTTTACGTTCAATGGCCAATCTCTGCAATCATTGTAATGCTCTCTATTTCAGTGCACTGTAAAAACATTATGTAATTTTACCCCATAAAATTGGTGGCAACATCCTGCGTCTAATTTTATAGAGTAATCTAACTTATATAATGATGTAATTTAAACTGATATAACTTGTGTAATTTTACACATTCGCAGGAAGTCTGTCACAAAATATATGGAGCAACGTTACATAATTTTTTTTACTGTGTAAAATCTAGAGAACATAGTGGCCTATTTTCCCCATCAAACTCAACTATAAATTATTAAATATCTCTTAATATATCATTTTTTTCCCATGACATGAATAAAAAGCGCTATGGCATTCGCATCATTTTCAGCAGAACGGAAGGACATTCCAAGTAAATGTCCATATTGCTTTAAAATACCATGTCAAGTTTACCATTTCGTATGATTTGATATTCGTTTGGAAAATATGGACGAGTGCAGCCGGCGTACCCTGCAAGCTTTTTAATAAAGAATAAATTAGAATTTATATCAGAATTAAAATTTCGTACTTAAATTATTTTAAAGAAATATACCAAATAAACAGGAAAACAAACAGAAATCGTACTACGCTTTCAATATTATACGAAAATATTCTGTCAATAATTTTTAAATATTAAAACTTTTGTTTTGTTTTTTACTTTATGAGACTAACTGCAATCAGATTATTCTGCAATGTACTCGTAGTATACAATATATTCTGCAATACAGCTTGTGCAGTAGATCTTAAATTATATTTCAGTAATTAATGACGACATCATTGTTATATCGTAGAATACAATTATTGTATGCATGTCCCCTTTCGCAAAGGTGTAATAATGTTAGTCAGTAAATTTTCTCTGATCAACCCAATTAACCTTAACAGAATTGGGAACTAGTTACTCTGTGGATTTTATAATGTTTGAAGTTTACTTGTGAATTTACTTATCGTATTAACTTTTAACATGCTCAATTTAAGTCAAGATTGGAATATAAGTTGATAATTTTACATTTAAATATTAAAAGAAAAATAAATGCACCAGAAAATATGTTTTTTTATTAGAGGTTGAGATTGAAATGTAAAATTACAGTAAATATAAATACTCTAATTTTTACTCTTAAAGATATCTTCAACATAGTTTTCTCTGAGAAAAAAAATTATATTACCTGCATTTAGTAAATACCCAGCTTCATTGGATTCGGATAAATGAAAGTACAATAGAAAAACAACTATGGTCATGGGAATATACAGTGCCAGCGAAAAACAAATCTTGACAGTCATTGAAAATTTAAAAAAAAAGCCCTTATTTCAAACCACTAGTAGAACTAAAAGAAAATAAAGGAGAATGCTGCGTCATGCAAGGGCCACCACCGCATGTGACCGAGGCGTGATAGATACTCTCTCCCGCCTCTTCTATTTAAAGCAAGAAAAAGTAAAACCAAACATATAAACATTAAAATTGTGGCTTGAGTGTCAAGATTTTTTTTTTTTTTTTTTTTTTTTTTTTTTTTTTTTTTTTTTTTTTTTTGCTGGCACTGTACGCAATAATCACGGGGCACTTTCGACTTCAAATGTTTGGTCGTATAGCTAGAAAGTTACATGACAATTTTTTTCTGGAAGTTCTGGAATTAAAAAAAAGGATTTTTAACCCAATATTTTTCAGCGAATATTAAATCGCTAGGGCAATTGAGGGATCAACAAAACGTTCAATAGCAAAAAATTCTATTTTTAACCATCCAGAAGAATGAAATGCTTTAAATGATCTGTATCTGCAGTAGATGGTCAGATAGATCTTGTGCAACTTTTCCGTTTATTTGTGTAAGGCTAAAACATATATTCATAGAGATATAAAGGTCACTTTAAAATATTCAATGAATTTCTGCAAGTTTTTTGTTTATAGAATGCAGATATAGAACCAAATTTAACACCACACTCAGAAAACTTAACTAAGTACAATAAAAACGATGTATACAGCAGTCAGAATGTAAATATATTAAATATTTAATGAAATAATTTCTAACTCCGCATACCCTATAGAAAACAAAACATTTCTTGAATATTTTAAACGTAAAGTGTATAGGGTACCTTATAATAGGGTTCGTACGCTTCATGGGCTTTCAAGGACCTTTTACTAGAATTTTCTTAAAGTGATATTTGCCTTATTTAAAACAAACAAAATTCCATCTTCAGACTAGTCAAACCAGTACTTTATGGAATTTCTGGTACTAAAATTCCTAAAATCCCCTGAATTCACTGATTCGTACGCACCCTGTTATAAAGAAAGGCCAGTTGAATCATGTGAAAGTTCAGTTCCCGATATTGTGAAATGAATTTCAGTTGCCATCCAAAAGTAGTGGAGTTAAAATAAATTTTCCACCAATTGTAAACTGACTTCTACCAAATTATAAAGTACTAGGGGGCTCTGCTCCCCAAACCCCGTTCAGACACTGGATTTTTTAAAAGCACGCTAATTTCATAGGTTTTAAAAAGATTACAGAAGGTTGAATTATAATTAAAAACCAGTGGCGATCTTCCTTTAATCGGGTTCCCATTCATTTTCCTTTGACTGAGGAATTTTAAGACCGAATCAACTGCCGTTACAACACCCAATGCCTGCAACCGTTTTTGATTCAATAAGATCAGTTAAAAATTTGAAAATAAGGTATTATAAAATGACTTTCCCCACCCGGTATTTTTTTTTAAACTCTATAAAAAAATTATATTAAATAAGACATTTTACATGTATCGTTTTGCAAACTGACCTAATATTCACCAAGGTTTTCTTTCGTTTTTAACATTCACATAAAAATACTTTTGTTTTTAGACAGGAAATATTATTATTTTCGCTGTATTAGAATTGGCAACATTAGTTAAGAAGATCATCTCGAATTTTAAAATAAATGTCTCGCATAAATATATTTTTAATTTTTAACAGTTTGTCAGTATTATTATTTGCCCATTTTAAGTATGACGTAATCCCTTCCATTTACTCACTCCTTGATTTATTTCCTTAACGCATATTAATAAATTTATAATTTTAAAGTTTTCTTTTTTCTTTTTAATATTGACTTGAAAATACTTTTGTTTTTTAAAAGGAGAGATTATTTGATCTGCTAGAATTAACAACAAAAGTTTAAAAATTTATCTCGAAATATGAAATAAATATCTCGTAAATACATTTTTAAATTCAAACTGTTTGGCAATATTATTATTTGGCCATTTTAAATATGACGTAATTTTCTCCCATTGGCTGCTTTTAACGCATATTAATCAATTTACTATTTTAAAGTTTAATTCTCTTTAAATAGTGACGTGTAAATACAATTTTTATGACAATTTTTATTCAATATTTTCCTGCTTTTAACACGTCATTCATATCTAATTTTAAAGTTTTTTCTATTTTTAATAGACACGTGTTAACAAATTTTAAACGTAAGAAAATGTTATTCTTTGCACTGTTTTTGCAATTGGCAACGATATAAAATAATACCCTTTTCTAAAACATGTAAAAAAAAGCTCTTGAAATGATAAAAATTTGAATAAAATAAGTAAGAAATTATTATTTGCTTAATAGTACCATTATTATTAAAATAGCAATTAATCATTATTATTTTTTCTTCAAATTTTCCTGAAAAAACATGATTTAATCACAATAGTGTCTTCATTTCGATTGAAATAAACGATATTTTCAATTTCAATTTGAAAGTGACGAAAAAAATTAAATCTAATAGTCCCTATATTCTTCTCTTTTCTCCCTTTATCCCACAAAAATTGAGTAATTTAGTAGCCATTATTAGAGTAATATAGTTAAAATTAGAAAAAAAAATTAATATCTCGAAAACTAATTGAAATTTAAAAATTATAATACTATTTTTGATATACGTGGATCGATTTTATATACAGGGTGTATTTAAAAAAGTGGCAAAATTTTACGGGGTGATAGAACGTAGCTATACGAGTAAATTTCTTTATAGAATGTATTGTCGGAACGCAAGCAGTGAGACGTTAAAATGTGGTTTTCCACTATCCCAGGGCAATGGATTGGTCGAGGTGGTCACATAGCTTGGCCACCAAGATCGCCGGAACTCTGTTGTTTGGACTTCTTCCTGTTGGACCATATGAAAAGCCTAATCTAACAGTGCCCCATTTAAACCGATATGGATCTGTTCGCCAGGATTGCCGTTGTTGTTGGCAATATTCGAAAAATGCCTGGTGTCTTTGCAAATGTGCGTCAGTCCCAATCCCGTAAGTGCGAAGCGTGAATTACAGCTGATGGAAGATATTTTGTGCAATTTCTATGGTACATTAATCACATTCCTGTTAATAAAATGTTTTCTGAAATATCTCCTCTCATATTTGTATTAATTCTTTAAATGCGACTGTGGAAAACTACCTTTTAACTTCCCACCGCTTGCGTTCTGACCATACACACTGTAAAAAAACCACTGTAAATTTGCCAGAACAAACTCAATCACAGTGAATGTGCCGTATCTTTCTTTGGTTTCCTGACTACATTAACATGGAAAATACAGTAGTTGCGTAAAATTAACAGCACAATATGCTGGCAATTTGGACGCATTTTTTTACAGCACAAATTGCTGGCGTCGAAATTGCCAGCACATTGTGCTGTTAATTTTACGCAACTACTGTATTTTCCATGTTAATACAGTCAGGAAACCAAAGAAATATACAGCATATTCTCTGTGATCGAGTTTGTGCGCGAGATGAACGGTACTTTGTACTGTAAAAATGTCTTTTTTTTTTTACAGTGCAATCTATGACGAAATTTACTCGTATAGTTGTGTTCTATCGCCCTGTAAACTTTTGCCCCCCTTTTTCAGAAATACCCTGTATATACGATAGATTTAAGTTTGACAAAACGCAGCTTTGAAGCCCAATACTTCGGTTTTGATAATTCCTTTTTTGTTTTGAATGTGATCGTTGTTATGCTTTGCTACGAAAAATTAAAGCTTCAATAAAAATTAAAAAAAAAAAATTGAAAATAACAATTTTGGTAAAATTTCTCATCATCGAGCTACTTTTTTAGAAAGCAACGTAGATTGAGTTCACTCTATTGCGATTTCTTTTTGAATTTTCACAATATATGACTGGCTTTTTCATATTAATTGCCTTATATAGTTGATAGCAAAATTAGGTTCTTTATGGTTAGAGCATGCGATGTTAAAAAATAGTACTTTTATTTTTATTGAAAACAAAGACATGAACATTCACACATATGTGTATGATGAACTGACTCTGCAGATATATGTATGTGTACTTGTGAATAATTAATTAATAATTGTTTTTAAGTATATGTATGTATTAATACCTTACAATTTATTTGGTATACAAATAACTAATTTAATTTTAATTTAATTTTATGTTTGCAATGTTTTTCATTATGCATCATGTCTCGTGACATTGTTTACTATGTTTATTGTTTTTTAAGTTATGTGAAAATATTTTCTACCGGAAAGATTTTGAAAATGTCGCCGTTGGTGCGACGAGACGATCGTCAATATTAATAAAGATATTTTATCACTTTTCATAGCATTATTTTACTTAATCTGTTTATAAGTGATCATTATACATGTTTTTATTTGGTCCTGTTTCGTTTTCGGCCGAAACGCGAGAAAGAACAAAAATTGGATTTCAGTCCATTTCAAACTGAAAGAATTGTTTTGTTAGGTAGAATTCATTCCATGGTTTAATTATTGATGCATTTAAAACTTAAAAAAAAAAAAAAAAAAAAAAAAAAATAGGGACGAAATGAAATCACATGGCGCTTTCCACATTGAATGAAATTTATTGCTCAATTTTCTTCAAGGGGACTGGGCTAATAAATACCTTAAAAAATCGATTTTTCAAATTATGGCTTAAAAAATTATCATATTCTGCGAATTATAAATATATATAATTTATGTATCTTTTCGCTTTCTGACACTAATTATTACCAACTTAAAAGTATAAACATACATTTAAATCCAATTTAAAGGGTCCCAGGAACACACAGTATTTTTTTTAGTTACACTTTGCCTGAATCTGTTCTTTTAAAAATAACTAGTGAAAAAACCTGGGCTTCCTGGATAACAATATTGTTGAAAACCATCATATATATTATTTCTGTTATCAATATCGTTCTTCCTCTGCACATACTAAAAACACAACTATAAATGAGGTTTCCTGAAAGGTTCTGCAAGAAACTTTTGATGTATAGTATATTTATATATCGTTAAAACGTGATGTTTGATCAAAAAATAAAACAAAAATGCAATTAATGGAAAAACGCATCAATAAATAATCTTAATGACTGCAGTAGCAAAGCGCGCATGGATCTATTGCGCTAATAGATCTTTTACATTTAATATATATATTTTTTTAGAATGCCCATTACCAGCACTAAAAATCATATGAAAAACAGCAATAATGCGTTCAAATAAAATTTTTAAATGCATTGAAACCGATATTTTCCCATTGGTCTCGCATCAGGATTTAACAAATCGAATTTTAAAGAAATCGCAATAGATCGCCATTTAAAATCAATCTTTTTGATTTAGTTCATTTCAATGGTTTAAGCGGGAAATTAGATTACATGTCTTGAACTTGTTTTTTATTTATATGTTATTGTTTTACTTATTGATTAATAGATGTTTTAGTTTCTTTATAGAACATAATCTGGAAACAAATGAGCTGTTTAACTTAAGTGCAAACGGATTTATATTTCACAATCGTCTGCTCACGATAGTGAGAAATTTGAAGAAAAAAAATCTTGCTTGAAAAATATTTTTAAAACGATAAAAATTGATTAAATGGCGATGCAGTTTTCGAACAAATTGCAATATAGTTTTCAAACAAATTTCATTGAAAGTGCATTTTTCCCTATTCGACAATGTAAAAATTGAAAAAAAGTTTAAAAAATTAACACAAATATGCAGTAAAAGTGAAATTTGCTGTTGAAATTCACAACATGCTATCAGCGTTCTGCACACGTTTGCCTTTTATAATATAGATAGATAAAATGAATCTTTAGAAGCTTTAATGATAGAAAGCTGCTGGAAAAGTGTATTCATGGCTATACACAAAATTCGAATGAGAGCTTCAACAACTGTATCTCGAAACGATTCCCAAAAAACTAAATTTGACAGCTTAAAAACATCACAGATAGGAGTAATGAATGCTGTAATTTTTTTCTGTGATATTATGCTGAGAAGGAAAAAGGAGTTCGAGTCTATTGGTATTTTTCTTGGATGTAACATGGAAGCATCTCTACATCAAATCAACAGAGTTACAATATGCGAAACTGAAGTTAGAGCACACAAACTCTTTAAAGAAGCCAGAATGAAAAAAAAAAAGTTTAAAAAAAACTTGTGGAAGATGCAGAAATGACTATGGGTCAGGATGGTTTCAGTTCTGAAAAATATTTAAAATGCAGCGGTTGAAAGAGTTTTTTGCATTACTCAAAATGTGATTTTTTCATCTAAAGGTACAGTCTGTGCAAAATCTGTTACACGTACATCTCTGTAATTTTAAAATAGGATAGAGTAAGTGTTACTGCATCTTGTGAATCTATTTTTTTTATTTTAAACCTTAGGATGTTTTGGTATATGGGGAACATGTATCGCAAAAATATGCAGATTTTTTAAAGTGAAATTTATCAATTTTTTCGGCAGAAAACTCTTTTTAAAATTTTTCTCGTCTTTCAGTTAAAAAGTAAACAAGATCAAAATAAAGATTAAAATTGGTTCACTATATAAAACCAAGTACTCTTTGATCATCACACAACACTTCAAGGTAAGACTTTCATTAGGGTTTTAAAAAAGTGTACAAAGTGAATGCCTCAAAACTTTCCCGAGTAAAAATGTGTTTCTTTACATTGTTATTTTAAATTTATATTTAAACCTAAATAGAAATTATTTTATCTTAAAATATTTATAAATTACTTACTAAACTAGTACTAAAAAGATCATAATGATGCATGCACATTTGAAAGTGGCTTTAAAAGAATGGCCTGAATTTTCAAATTCATAGTTGTCGCAGGCGTCTCAGTCCCTTTAAATATTGTAACATAATTTATTAAAAATTAATTATCTAAATTGAACCTAGTTATACTACAATATACACACGCTATTAAAGGCAGTGCTGTACAGGGGAAATTATGTTTCAGTCTATAACAGTCATCATCATTGTTAAATCGTAAGATATAATTACAGTTGCATTTCCTCTTATACAAAGGTTTAACAGTCTGAGTCAGCAGATCCCCCCGATAAATCTAATTATCCTTAAAATGAATAGGGAATTATTTACTCCATTCTAGTTATAAAGCTAGACGTTTACCTGTGAATCGAAAGGTTGTATTTACTTGAAACATTTAGCATTGTTTTATCAAAGAATAAATTATGAAGGAAATAATGTTTATTTACTGAAGACACCTTCAGTAATAAACGTGATTTTATCTCCTGATGTTCCAAAATAATGTCTTTATTAATGCCTGCACTTAAAAAAATTACATTACTTGTGTTTATTAAATTTTCATTTCCATTCTCTTGAGGTAAAGAAAATATATAAAAACTATATTTACAATGAATTAACATATGTTTTTTATTAACCCTCTCGCTGCGTAAGTAATTCTTCGCGATGAGCGTCTTTTACAGAATTACTATCGTAATTCCCCGATTACCGCCGATTATCGTATCACCGATTACTATCGTAATCGGTAAAAATGCCCTGATTAAATCGGATAAAGTTTTCGCTAAAAAATAACCGGTGGGAATGGCCAAATAGCATTAATTTGACGGGAAAACGCCTGCCCGAGCATATCTCGGGCTGCGCAGTGAGTGGGTTAAATACAGCTTATTATCTTTTGTAAAAATCCTAGTTCATCATTATTTCTCACAGTATATTTTTCTATAAGAATCCTTCAAATCTTGTATTTATTTCAGACATTTTGAAGTGTTTTACAAAAGAATAATATATGGAGGAAATAATGTTTATTTATTGAAGGTGTAACGTGACTTTATCTCCTGATGTTCCAAGTGATATCTTCAATAATGCCTGCACATAGGAAATTTTACATTACTTGTGTTTATCAAAAATTCATTTTCATCCGCTTCAGGTAAAGAAAATACAATAAAAACTATATTTACAATGAATTAACAAATATTTTCTATTACATATTGTTTATTACCTTTCGTAAAAATCCTACTTCATCCTTATTTGTCACAGTATATTTTTATATAAGAAACTTTCAAACCTTGCATTTACTTCAAACATTTTGGATTGTTTTAGAAAAAAATAAAGCATCGGGGAAATGATGCTTAATTAGTAACGGTGTAAACGTTGCTTTATCTCCTGATGTTCAAAATGATATCCTCATTAATGCCTACACTTTTAAATTACTTCTGTTTATTAAATATTAATTTAATTCTCTTCAGGTGAGGACAATGCAATTAAAAACTATATTTACTATGAATTCAACATAATACTGTTTATTATCTTATTTTAAATACTGTTTATTATCTTTCAATATAATGTCCTACATAGTCGATATTTATCACAGTATGTATTTATTTCGGAAGTCTTTCGTATTTTACGGTAAGGTATTCTAACTAATTAGAATACATTGTAAAAGAGAGAAATGTTTCTGTGTCTTTGCGAAAATATAACATAAACTCTTCAGTGTTATCCGTGATTTCGATAAGTGTACCCTTATTTTTAAAACCTGAGAATCCAATAGGTATCAGAGATTTAAAGAAGCATTTCTCGAACAAAAGTTCTTTTAAAAAAGAGAGAAAAAAATTGAAAAGTTCAAACATAGTTTTTACAGTGTGTTAACGACTTTCTGAATTGTCATATGCTATCAATATTCAAATAAACATTTTCAGCTGCAAAATAGAATTTAGAAATGCATAATTAACAAAAAAAAATGTTAATTTAAATAATAAAATCGTTATATGTAGCACAGTACTCGGCTGAACGTGATTGTTGAACATGAAAATGTTTTCTTGGAAATTGATAGCATCACAAAAACCCATATTTCCTTTTGTTAAAACTGATTAAAGCACTGTAAAAACTACCCGGAAAGGTTTCGACTTTTTCGTTTTGTACTTTTTTTCTAACTGCCATAAAAAGAAAATTCTGTTTTAGAAACTATAATTTAAATCTTGGACATCTGAAGACAGTTAATTCATGCAAATACAGAGAGAAAAACTGAAATCATACGACTATTTCAACATTGCATGAAATGATTTGGTCACTTTTTTTATATATTAAAGATATATTTTTTAAATTAACAAAATGAACTGCAGTAGAATCTCGTTACAATCAATGTTAGTTTAAGGGGTCTAAGGACACTTAAATTTGAAAAAAAAAATAGACCATTTTCAACATTTAATATTTGAAAATGTATATGATTTTAAAACACAATTTTTGTTGGGATGAACGATAGAAGTATGTTCTTTCATTTCATGTATTTAAAAAATTGAAAGGTTCAGAATTAGCATTTAATGAGGGCTCCAAACTGTCAGACATTTGACGAGCAGGAAGTTGGTATAACAGCTTACGCGCAGGATTACAAATTAAATATTGTAATAAAAATGAAAATTTTTGTACCCACTTACACGTCAGATTATAATATTTAACATGAACCGAAATAAATTTATATTTAAAGTATTTTTATATTTTTGAAACAAAGTTGTATTTACCTAATGCAAAATTTTAAAAGCATAATCATCTGAAAAAATATATTTTTTATCAATAAAAAAGAAATTTTAGATTCAGTTTATGCAGACTAACATGAAACATATGCTTTGAAAATTTCATGAAAAAATATTCAAAAGTTATTGAGATATCCTGCGCATTATGACATAACACGTGCTTTGAGAAAAATGACTTCAAAGTTTCGTAAGCGCCGCTTCAGCTATTGAGCAGCTATAATTTTAACAGCCATAACATTTGTCCTAATGGGAATTTCAAGGAACCAATTATATCAAAATTTTCAGAAAAGATTGTATTTCAACATCTAAAAAAAAATAAAATTTCTAACATTTTGAAGCTTTAAGAGTCCTGAAACCCCGTAACGAATTGTCAACTTAACGAATATAATTTAGATTGCGTAAAAAAAATCCTATTTTCCTATTTCATTATAACATTATTCGCTTTAACGAATTTTTCAATATAACGAATTTAACCAGTGCTCCCCAGAGATTCGTTATATGGAGGTTTTACTGTATACGTATCCAAAATTTTCTACAATATACAGACTACAATTTTGTTTTTGCAATTTTCTAAGCATTACATGGCCTTATAGGGAAAAAAAATATACTTTCAAATGCAATTCGTTTGAAAACTCTATCGCAATATCCTCATCCATTGTGGTTTTTCTAAAAATAATTTTCAAGTCTGAAATTTCAGATTCTATCTCCACTGAGTACACTGTAAAAAAAAAAAAAAAATTGTAATCCTACAAAACTAGTTTTTGTAAAACTACAGAAATCTGTATGTTTACTAGAATTTTATCTGTAACCGGGTAAAATATTTACCACTCGCATAGTACAAATACATGAAATATCTTAGTCGCACCTGTCAGCCAATGAGAAAGGGCTTCAATGATGACGTAATGATTGTTCACGCAGCCACAGAGGTGTTCAAGGCATCCATCTTGATTATGATTTCAAATTAGGATGTAAGTAAATATTTCTTCTTTATGAGTTAAATTTTGTTATATTTGGATTCTCCTTGATTCCTAGTAAGTAAAAATGAACTACACAGTAAGACCGTTTGATTTCGAATTATAATGTAACACGATTTTAGCAGGTATTAATGCGTAATCATCCTATTATTTTATTGTTAAATATTTATCATTCAGTCAAATGACTATTCTTTACATCAGTGTTTATTACATGCGTGCAATTTCTAATGTTTTATGTAATAAATAAAATTTTATTGCAATATGGTTAGCAGATTAAATATTTTATTTTTAATTAGTGATACAATGAATTAGTGATGGGCGATTCTCGAGAATTCGACAATCGAGAAAAATCGTCATCGTAAAAAATCACAATCGATACAGCCATCGATTAATTCATAGAATCTACAATCGAGATGTTTTACAATTGATTATAACGAGAAAAGCTAAAAACAGTTATTGGAAAACTTAGCTATTTTCTGGCCGACAATTTCATAGTAGTGATAGGGCTTAGTGATGGGCGATTCTCGAAAATTTACCAATCGAAAAAAATCGTTATCGTAAAATACACAATCGATACAGTCATCGATTACTTTCGAGAATCTACAAAGGAGATGTTCTAGAATCGATTATTGAAATCATTGTTTTTACATATATATAAGGCAGATTTTATTAAATATAGGGTAACTGAAAACAGATGGAATAAAAAAACAACAAACCAAAGGGAAACTATAAAGGAGCCATAAGACTGGACAAGTCTTGTAAGGGTGCCCCCTGGTTGAAAAAAGCTGAAAAAAACGCGAGTAGCTATGAAGCGGTAAGGGGAGTTTAAGTATCAAAAATTAGAATTTTTCGGCAATTAGCACCAAAATGGCCAAAGAAATAAGAATCAAAAGCACCCCCTAGTGGCAGAAATATGAACTAAAGGATGATAAAAGGGATCAAAATTTTTTATTGATTTTTCTACGTCATTTGAGATTGGATCTTTAATTTCCCCATTTTTATAAAGTCTTCGACTGGAATACATTAAACGAACTCCCGCGGGGAGCAAAGTAGGAGGGAGGGGCAAGGAAAGTGCATAATATGAATAAGTGGTCACAGGTCTTTCCAACGATATGGCACATGAGGGGTGTCGGCTAAATTTAGTAAAGTGCCCCCGCTCGGGGGCAAAGTAAGGGGAGGGGCGCGGGCGATAAATAAAATGAAATAGTAGTCACAGAGCTTTCCAATGATATATCACATGAGGGGTGTCAGCAAAAGATAGAAAAGAGTCCCAACTCCCAGGATTCCAATTATCGTGCCCCCCCCCCCCCCTCCGAAATATACCCTGCCCATCCTTCTCTTTGAAATTTTCATATATTAAAAATTATTTATCGGAGGGCTTCGTAAAAAAATCCGATCTAAAATGTTTAAAAACGCTACGATTTCAAAAAAGTTCGAAAAGTGCCTCTCTCGGGGCGCCAAACTAAGGAAGGAAGAAGAAAGGTTCATAATATGAAAGAGTAACTTTGAGATGATAACCGAAAACTTTCCGATGATAGATCAAATGACTGGTCCAAAAAAAGTTTTAAATCTACCCCTCCCACGTGGCTTCCCTCTTTTATCCTAGAATATACCCGGAAATCACGCAGCCCCACTTTTAAAATTTTATATTTAATAAATAATATTTATCGGAGAGCTCCATTAAAAAAACTCATTTAATGATATTTATTGTAGAAATCTCTACAATTAAAAAAAAAGTCACCCCCGCACCGCTCCACCCCCCCCCCCCCCCCCCGAACCCCTTCCGGAATTCAACTCTGGGAGGAGAAAGGTTCATAATATGAAAGAGTGGTGAAAGGACTTTCCGATGATATGTCAAGGAGAGGTTTGGTAAAAGTTTGAAAATTACCCGCCCCCCTCCCCTCCCTTTGTGCACTCTTGCGCACCGCAGAATTCACTCACCTTCCTCTTTGAACTTTTTATATTTAATAAATAGTATTTATCTGAGTCTCCAGGTATGAAGCAGCTTGGCAGAGCTAAAATAAGAGAAACATTGAAAATTCGTGGCAAAATGACACTAAATTTAACAGTAAAGTTTGAAACTAGGACTATACAGAACTGAATACATAAACCACTAAGCTTCATAACCCACATCGGTTAATAGCAATAAAATGATAAGTGCCAGTTAAACTGATGGCATTGAGCTCACAGGTTATTAACACTAACTGTATATTATACTCTTATTTCAAAGAATAATGTCCCTCAAAAAATAAATGAAGGGAAGTATCCCCCGTTTCCCCCTTTTATACTTAACCAATGAACCTCCAAATCTAATCAGGGAAACTCCTTAACTATACTAAATCAGTATATCAAATTTGAAGCAAATCAGATAATTCTGCACGAAAAAAAGGAACATATCGCTAAATTAGGGGTGATCTAACCCCTTTAACCCTTTTATACTTAACTAATGAACCTCCAAATCTAATCAGGAAAGCTCCTTATCAGAACAAACATAGAAAAAAAATTAAAGTAAATTGAATAATTCTCCATGAAAATCCATTTATCTAAATTAAACTTGCCCCCTTTTCGCCCTTGTATACTTAACCAATGAACCTCCAAATCTAATGAAGGAAGCGCCATATCGGAATAAATCGGCATATTAAATTTGAAGCAAATCCAATAATTCTGCATGAAAAACCCTTTTAACTAAATTAAAAGGAGACTAGCCCTTCCCCTTTATACTTAACCCATAAACCTCCAAACTAATCAAGGCAGCTTCTTAACATAATAAACCGGTATCCCAAATTTGGAGCAACTCGAATAATTCTGCATGAAAAACCCATTTATCTAAATTAAGGAGGGGGTCTACCCCCCTTTCCCCCCTTTATACTTAACTAATGAACCTCCAAGTTTAATCAGGGAAGCTCCTTAACATAATAAACCGGTATACCAAATTTGGAACAAATCGAGTAATTCTGCATGAAAAACCCATTTATCTAAATTAAGTGGGGGACCAACCCCCTTCTCCCCCTTTATCCTTAACCAATGAACTTCCAAGTTTAATCAGGGAAGCTCCTTAACATAATAAACCGGTATACCAAATTTGGAGCAAATCAAATAATTCTGCATGAAAAGCCCATTTATCTAAATTAAGGGGGGACCAGCCCCCTTCTCCCCCTTTATACTTAACCCGTAAACCTCCAAATCTAATCAAGGCAACTTCTTAACGTAATAAACCGGTATACCAAATTTGGAACAAATCGAATAATTCTGCATGAAAAAACCATTTATCTAAATTAAGGGGGGGGGAACCAGCCCCCCTTCTCCCCCTTTATCCTTAATCAATGAACTTCCAAGTTTAATCAGGGAAGCTCCTAAACATAATAAACCGGTATATCAAATTAAGAGCAAATCAAATAATTCTGCATGAAAAGCCCATTTATCTAAATTAAGGGGGGGGGTCTAGCCCCCTTAATTCACCTTTATACTTAACCCGTAAACCTCCAAATCTAATCAAGGCAACTTCTTAACACAATGAACCGGTATACCAAATTTGGAGCAAATCGAATAATTCTGCATGAAAAACCCATTTATCTAAATTAAGGAGGGGGGTCTATCCCCCTTTCCCCCCTTCATACTTAACTAATGAACCTCCAAGTTTAATCAGGGAAGCTCCTAAACATAATAAACCGGTATACGAAATTTGGAGCAAATCGAAGAATTCTGCATGAAAAACCTATTTATCTAAATTAAGGAGGGGTGGGGGGACCAGCCCCCCTTCTCTCCCTTTATCCTTAACCAATGAACCGTCAAAACTAAACAGCGGAACGCCTTATCAGAATGAACATAAAAAAAATTGAAGCAAATCGTACATTTTAATCAAGAGTTATCGCGTTACGTACATACATACGTACGTACGTACGTACAGTACATGCATACACACAGAACCGACGGGTACATTAGCTCTCAGGCTTAGATAGCCTGTGAGCTAAAAAGAGATTGGATAAGCAGATGGACTCCTTTGAGAAATTATGACTTAAACCAGAAATGCGGTAAGTTTGACTCTGAAAGCTTCATTTCCATCTCGCATTTCGGCAAATCTCATCTCGATGATTTTTCCAGCATTTCGACGCTTCCAGATGGCAAGCTGCTCGATGGTTTGTTCTCTCGCGGTTTTAAACCTTTAGGGATGGGAAGTCTCTCGAGAGTTTCCTCTCGCCCTTTTCAACCTTTCCCGATGGGAAGCCTCTCGCTTGTTACTCTCGTCCTTTTCGAAATCTCCCAATGAAAAGCCTTTCGAGGATTTCTCTCGCGCTTTTCAACATTTCGCTATGAGAAGCTTTTCGAGGATTTCTCTCGTCCTCGGCAGAGAAGAAAAGTAAGAAAATTTATCGAGAGTACCAAGGGACGAGATAGAGAAAAAGGCATGACAATGAGCTGTGAAATGAAGCTTTAATTTTCAAAGTTTCTCTTATTATTTAGCCCTACCAAGATGTCACATACCTGGAACCCTCCGATAAAAATTATTTATTAAATATAAAATTTTCAAAGAGGAAGGTGGGTCGGGTGATTTCGAGGGAGGAGTACGTGAGAGTGGACTCATGGGGTGCAATTTTAAAAATTTTACCGAACCCTTCCTGGGCATATAATCGAAAAGCCCTTTGACCACTCTTTCGTATTATGAACCTTTCTTCGCTCAAAGGAGGGTGGGGAAGGGGCGAACAAATTTTTAAAACCGAAGCCGATTTCTATAATAAATTTAAATATCACTTTAAATATGGGTTTTTTATGCAGTCTTCCGGTAAATATTATTTATTGAACATAAAAATTTTAAAGTGGCGGCTGTGTGAATTTCGGGGTGAAAGAGTGGGCCCACGGGGGGAGAGAGGGGGAGCAATTTTCAAACTTTTTTTGGACCAGTCATGTGATATGTCATCGGTAAGCTCTTGGATGATTCATTCATATTATGAGACTTTCTTCCTCCCCTCTCCAATTTGGCCCCCACTGCGAGGGTAGTTTTTTCCGCTTTTATCATTTTAGATCGGATTTTTTTATGGGGCCCTCCGCTAAATATTATTTATAATATATGAAATTTCAGGACACTTTTCCAAATTTAGCCAAGACCCCTCATGTGACATATCGTTAGTAAGGTTTGTGACTACTTATTAGTGCTATGCACTTCCGGTGGCAGCCCCCCCTCCTCTTTGCCCCCCCGAGGACACTTTTCCAAATTTAGTCAGTACCCCTCTTATGAGATATCGTTGAAAAGGTCTGTGACTACTTATTGATGTTATGCACTTCCGGTGACAGTCCCCCCCCCACTCTTTGCCCCCCCCTGGGGGACACTTTTTCAAATTTAGTCAAGACCCCTCGTGTGAGATATCGTTGGAAAGGTCTGTGACTACTTATTGATGTTATGTACCTACGGTGTCCCCACCACCACTTTGCCCCCCCCGGGGGGGGGCACTTTTTAAAATTTAGCCAACACCCCTCATGTGAGATATCGTTGGAAAGGTCTGTGACTATTTATTGATGTTATGCACCTCCGGTGATAGTCTCCCCCAATTTGCCCCTCCCGGGGGACACTTTTTCAAATTTAGCCAAGACCCCTCATGTGAGATATCGTTGGAAAGGTCTGTGACTACTTATTGATGTTATGCTCCTCCGGTGTCCATCCCCCCATTTTGACCCCCCCCCCTGGGGGACACTTTTCCAAATTTAACCAAGACCCCACATGTGAGATATCGTTGGAAAGGTCTGTGACTACTTATTGATGTAATGCACCTCCGGTGACCACCCCCCCCCCACTTTTCCCGCACGGTGGTGTTTTTCTAAATTTAGCCGAGACCCCTCATGTGACATATTGTTGGAAAATCTTATGACCACTTACTCATGTTATCCACCTCCCGCACCCCTCCCCCCTTTCCCCCCACGGGGAGGGCATTTTTATAAATTCAGATCCAGACTTCTCATGTGACATATGGTTGGAAAGGCCTAAAGACCTGTGACGACTTAATCATATTATGCAGCTGCTGTGCCCCTCCGCTCGCTTTGACCCCTCCCCCAAGAGATCTGGTCCGACGTTCATTCGTTTCGATATTATATTTTTTACAAGATTTTGTAGTGTGTGCACACCACACCCGCCTGCTATCATATATCAGTGCCGTATATAGCGGGTAACCTGTTCGTGATTTCATATTACAAGATTACGTATAAATTAGGGGCCCCGATTAAAGGAGGGTCCCGATAGCGGTCGAAGTCACCTAGTCTTTATTAACATCGACTCATTCCAGTTCACCCGCAGACGATTCTTGATAAATGTATGACGTATATAATACATAATATATGATTTATAAAAGAAATTCGCAAACTGTAGTCATCGAGAAAAAATTTATACAATCGAAAAATATCGAGATGTCCATACAATCGAGAAAATCGAGAAAAACATCTCGTTATCGCCCATCACTACAATGAATAGTACTCCCCCTCTTTGACTGATAATGAAGGCCAAATATTCCACTATTCTTCTGCAGAATACTTAAAATGTATACCAAAATTATCTTTCTTAATATTAGAGTCGTGCTGTGTAATCGGTATTTATTATACTAGATTCCGACATCGGGTCGGGTTTACTTTACTTTTTTGGTTCGGATCGGGTCGGTTTGGGTTTTGAATCTTGTATGTCGGGTTCGGGTTGACTGATTTTTCAAAAGAATGTCCAAAATATTTTTTTTCATGTTAAAAATCTAGGTATAGGGCAGATGTGCCAGTAATGGATAATATTCAAAGTTTTTTGTTTATAAAAAAAAAATTAAACAATAAAAATTTTACTTAAAATTTTTTTTTCATAAGCCCCCCCCCCGCCCCCACCGCTTACATATTTTATAATCTGTGTTATTGTTGATACTCTCAATCAAACCAATTAGGAAGAAAAAGTGATCCTACGAAGTTCCACTGTTTTTCATTTATGTTGGTGAACATGCAAAGAGCTGGTTTAACTTAATAAATTTTATATATTCTTTTACTTTCCTGCAAAATTTCCTGCAAAATTTGTTTTTGTTTTGGTAGTAATAAAAATTTTTGAATATGATCATTCTAGACATTTCATCAATCGCACACTATATGAAGCAATTATAGCCCAATCTCCAGTTGAAAAAAGTTGCATAAGATTTCAATTGTATAAAGTAAAAGATTATTTCAAGAATCAGTAGTAATTTTGTTTCATATACTTTCTATGCTTTCTGAATATTAATGACTTGTTTATGCATTGATGTAATAGTTTCCCTATTTATGGAACATTATACTGTATATTATCCATAACATAAACTAAGCCTTCAATCATGGGTTTAAGCATGGATTAAACTAAGCATGAGACACATTTTGAAACTTGCAATTTCTTTAATTATAAAATTGTTTCTGAAATTATGTTTCTATATTGTTCAAGGAGATTAGAAAGTGTTTCATTTTGTATTCTATAAACTGAAATATTGTTTTTGTGTCAGACAAAGTTCATTTCCTTATTTTTGTAAAAGGTGTCCCATTCCTCCATACTCTCTCCTATGCTTCTAACTCTTAATATTGGGCACTTCTCTATCTATACACACGTATCATGGGTATGTGTTTTAAAACTATCAGAAGTATTACACATGTGTTTGCGTGTATTTGAAAAATGAAATGTTGGTAATATTTTTCCAATTCCTAGAGAAGAATAAATGGTTAACTGTGCCTTAAATAAAAAGGATTTATCACATTTCTTATATACTTTTTATTTCTTAACCTTTAACTGATGTTACTGGTCTCTCAGACCGCAGCTTTTTTAATTTTTATAGTTTTGCCATTTTTTATATACTTGCAATTTTCAGTTTAACTACAAACACTACAGAAATTTTGTTCCGTTGTGAACTTCAGTATTATCACCAGACACATTTGAATAGGTGAATTTTAATTATAACAATCCTGTACAAAAAGTTTAGTACAAAAACACCATCCTATGAGTTAATCGTGCCTTTTATTCATATTTCGATAAAGCGGTCTCACAGACAACTTCACACTAGTTGACTTCACACTAGTTGTGACAATTTCTGTGACATCAGTTAAAGGTTAAGGAGTAAATTTAATAATAACTCATTCATATTAAAATATGTATTTATTTTATCTGAAAAATTGTTCTGCTCAAACTTTTTGTGAAAATCTTAGACTTGGAAAAAACCTAAATATAAACATTTGCATTTTAATTTTACGTGAGTTTCTGAGCGATAAAATGCCGAGTTTTTACTTTCTCATGCAAAGAGAGATATAGGGTAGGTAGGGGTAAAGATACGAGCGGGGAAAAAATACATGCCGGCTGATTTCATATGGAGCAACATTTCGGCTCTCATGACCAATAGGTGGCAGTTTTATTTCAAGTGTACTAGTTATTTGTTTAAACCTTTGATAAAAGTAGCAATTTGTGCTAAGAAAATGAGGTAAGTTTTTAAATTTTCGTATTTTGATCTAATATTTTAAAAATTTCACTTGATTCTTTAGCTGACAGTACCTGGAATTTTTACAAATCCAAAATTTTAGTGGAGATCGAAAGATTTTTAGCTTCTAAATGCGGTAGTTTGCCTCGATCACATTTTTTTATACTTATGGGTAGCCGGTTAAGCAAAATACTGCAGAATAGGGTAAAAGTACCCATCCTTCTTGGGACAAAAATACGCACATGTTTAAGATACGGGACATTGCCCTATCGTTTTAGCTAGATGCAAAGCTTTCCACAATTTCTAAATTTGTATTATATAAAATATAATAGCTACTTAACTAACATAAGTTAGTAAACTACATTTTCATTTTTCTAGTTAAGTTTTTTTTTTTTAATATAGAACGTAGGTATCTACCTACCTACTTTTAAAAATCAATATTGTTTCATGAATCGCTTTTGTCTTAAACCTTAATCCTTAACTCCTGTTAACGGTCTCACCGACCGCTGCAATATTCAGTTTTCACAGTTTAACTTGTAATTTTCAATTTAAGTAGTTATGTTAGTTTAACTTTGATTCGTTTGGTAAATTAGAAGTATAGCTGAAGACTTCTGAATGCGAGAAATTTTACTATAATAGTCCTTTGCATAAAGTTTAGCGCAGAAACCGCCTCTTATGAGTCAGTCAACCATTTTATTCAATCAACGATTAAGAGGTCTCGGAGACCGCTTACAGTATTTATGAAACAATTTTTGTCACAACAGTTAGAGGTTAACTGCTATTTGCGATCTCGCAGACCGCTGTTTTTTTTCATGGTCTAGTTTAGAATTTTCAGTTTAAATACTATCGAAATTTACTAATTCTTTTACATTACTCATTCATTTTAGTGAAAATGGGGCAAAATCCGGCCGTAATGGGGCAAAAATGCGCACTGCGTATCTTTACCTCATCACTGCGTACTTTTAGCCCAACCAATGGGGCAAAGATACGCAGAGCAATGTTTTTTAAAAATTACAATTTCTCACGGAGTTATAATTTGACAGAATGTCGTTTGATAGTGGAACGTGCCTAAGGTTTTAATACAACATTATATTCAGTCGTCACATAAGTTTAGATCAATGTGTTCGTTAAAAATCAAAATTAATGATAAGTGCGTAACTTTAGCCCCCACCTATCCTACATCACTTAGGTGTGTCATGTGATTGTGAGCCATGTTGAGGACAACTTGTCACCAAGCGCCATTGAGATCAACCATGATGGTGAATATCGATGGCGCTTTTTAACAAGCTGTCCTCACTTCAAATTCTTGTGGGCATGATACCCACATATGTTTGAATATTAAAGTATATACATTTGTCCATTTTCCTACATAAAACATAAATTTTTATTATAGATGTAATTGTAGATTACATTTCATAATATCAACAATAGACGATTTCCTTTCCTTTTATATCGGGTTCGGATTGAAATAAGTCTGGGTTGAGTTGCAGGTTGCCGAAAATTATTTTGGCTGATTCTGGTCAGGTTGCGGATCGAGGAAATATTTTTGGAGGGTTCGGGTCGAGTTGTGGGTTGACTTAAGTATAATATTCGGTTTTGTGTCTGGTGCAACTTGACCCGTGCAGGACTACTCTGTAGTCAGGAAATTTTCTATATATCAGGATTCGTACGGTCCTTAAAAGTACTTGCATTTTTCAAAAGAATTTTTTTTTTTTTGTGCTTGAAAGTGCTTATTTTCATACAAAATTTTTTAAAAGTCCTTAAAAGTGCTTTACTGTCATATTATTTCTTAATCGGGGGTGGAACTCTTCTGCATTTCTTTTCATTTCTGATTTTAAAAATAAAGATAAAACCGCCATTGTGCTAACCTTTCTTTCGAAATTTCACCTCCCCTTTTTACTCCCTTCTCCACAATACCAAAGTTTAAACTGTTTAAAACTTTTTTTTATCATTTAACTGATGTTACCGGTCTCACAGACCAGTACTCTTTTCAATTTTCATAGTTTAACTTGCAAATTTCAGTTTATCTACAAACACTACTGAAATTTTGTTTCGTTTGAAATTTTAGTATTAATACCAGAGACTTTTGAACAGATGAATTTTAATTATAACACACCTGTGCAAAAAGTTTAGTACAAAAACAATATCCTATAAGTTTATCGCGGCTTTTATTCATCTTTCGTTGGAGCGGTCTCACAGACCGCTTCACACTAGTTATGTGACAATTTCTTTGACATCAGTTAAAGGTTTAAAAAATTGCTCTACTGTATTTGTTACTTTAAGTGAATAAATAATCAGTCCTAAATTTCATTAACTATTCATTCCATCATATCCATTTGATTAAAATTTTATCTGAATTTCACCTTCAAAATTTCGTTTCCCCGTTTTCTTCACCTCTCACAGTAATAATACTTAAAGTTTCAAAACTCTTTAAAATTGCTTAAAAAAAAAATATGTTCTGTGTTATTTTATTGTCACAATAAATAATCAAGATTTTTCTTCCTACTCGAAATTGGCATCCCCCCCCCAAAAAAAGAGCACATAGAATTTTAAAGTCTTTAAAACTCTTCATAGACCAGTGGTAGGGGAGGAAAAAAGGGCCGCATTTGGAATTAATTAGGGGAAATCTAGAAATTGTTTTAATCCCTTTATTTTAAGTCTAGAATGAACTAAGTTTTCTCCCTCTTACTAGATGAGTGGTTGAAGATATGTACAGATTTATAGTCAAAAAACACATTTTTATTAATTACCATAGCAATATCTAAAAAAAACTAACTCTATCAAAAACATTGTCAGTGCAGATGTTGTAGAGGTTAAAATTCTGATTGAAATGTGTACTTAATATTTTTTTTTAATTTTTACTATTATAATGCAAAGTTTTGCCTATATCGTAAATCAAGTGATTGAAGCCAGAAAAGACGAGGTTCAGTTCACCCTGTTTCTAATTTATATATATTTTTTAATTTATTGAGGTATTATTTGAGGATTTTGTAATTATTTTAGGCTTTATTTTGGATATTTTCAGAGTTATGGCTTAAACTCTTGATTACGGATTATAGCCCAGTGGTAGGAAATGAAAAAAAAAGGCCGAATTCGGAATTAAATACGGAAAGCTGGAAATTGTTTTAATCCCTTCGACGTAGGTCAGAAATAAACGTACTAAGTTTTCCCGCCCTACTAGGTGCGTCTTTGCCGCTACGAACAAATAGATAACTTAAAAAGTTTCAAAAAGGATTTGTAAATGATGGGAAATATTGTTTATGATCTCTGATATTGTATTTGAATTATGCGTCGCATTTAATTTGACATATATAGTGAATAACAGTGCGTATGCATCACATTTAAGGAGGTCGAAAATAGTGGGGAGGAGCGTGGGAACAAATGAGTGTGCAGGATTCTTCTCGCTAGAGGAATTATAGGTCAACCAATAGCACGATTTCAAACTTCGATATTTTACGATAAGGACTAAGATGGTTTTAATAAAAATTATTTTCGACTAGTATACGATCATCTTAAGTTAATTTCATAAAATTTTAAAACTTTCGTAATGTTGAAAAAAAGTATTATAAGCTTTAATTTTTTTTTTTAAACTAAGGTTTAAGGTTGACGATATCAGTTGAGAAATGGCACGTAAAACGGCTGTCAATTATGTACCTCTTTCTCGATAACTACTAAATTATAATCCTCAAAATATACAAAATAAAGCATTAACATAATTATAGAAACATCGCGAGGGCCCCAACAACTTAAAGAAAATACATGTATGTAATAAACGGAGGCAGGGCGGATTGTTAACTCTGTCTCTCTCTTGATTAGCGGTTAAGGCAAAATTTAGAAATAGAATTGCGACCTTAATGTTCAGCAAAAATATTAATATAGGTACTCATTTTATTCAGAATTTCAAATTCTACGATATTTGTATTGACAATGTTTTTGAAAGAATTAATTGTTCTGAGATATTGTTAAGATAATTTAAAAAAAGTGTTTTTCAACTATAAATATGTACATATTTTCTAATGTTCACCTAGTACGTGGGATAAAACTTAGTACTTTCATTTTAGACCTAAACGGAAGGGATTAAAACAATTTCCAGTTTCCCACCCACATAATTGTGAGTTACATCCCCCCGATCACGGGTCTTTGAAATAGAATTGTGACAATGTTCAACAAAAATATTAAATGTAGTTCTCATTTTACTCGGAATTTTAAGCTGACGACGAGCTGAACACGGAAGTTGCAAAACCTAAATTTCATTCCAGATTTCAAAGTGCTGCCATTTGCAAAATGACGTCAGCGTTACGAAAGATATATATTTGTTTTTTATAATATAGATAGATATAGATTTTATTTTCATATCAAAATCTTGGTGGGTTTTCTTTTTTCTTTTCAAACTAATTTTATTCACCCTTAAATCCATTTATATCTGAACCAAATCAATACCCGATCATTTCAAAGCTACTGTATAACATTAAGTGTGTATTTTTTAATAATATATACGTAATGTGAGTCGTACAGTAAAATGCGCAGAAAAACAGAAAAGTGACTTCGGTCTGTGAATTTTTTTAAAAGATTAATTTTGTATTTTTTTAAATGTATTGCAGTATTTCAAAGAGAATTGGAAGTATATGCTTTTTGGTATTGTTATTATTATTTGGTATTAATATTCTGCATAATTTGATTTTTGGAGTATTATGTGTAATTTTGAAATATGCCTGGAAAGGGAGGTGGGGGGGGACAATGTTCTTCCAGTATTTTAAATTCTTAAAGTTTGTCGTTATCATCCAGACTCTTTGAAATTTTTAGATGTTAAAAACATAATGTTTTCCTAGCCCGAGTGAAAAAATATTAATATTTACACTGTAAACTGAAATGTCTTAAATTCAGACATTTAAGTGTCTCAAACGGAGTGTTCAATTTTCAGACGTTTTAAAGTGTCTTAATTTTTAAGATACTTGTATGCGTCTGAATTTCAGACACTTCAAATGTCTGAATTGCATCCATGTTTGACCACTTTGACAAACATTTTTTCACCTTTTTTTTTTCTTCTGTAAGCATTATACACTGCAAAATATATATATATATCGCTAAAAATATGGAAATTGTAGCCACTCGAGACTCCGGTATAATTTACATATATTAATGAAAATTTTCTGATCTAAATTCCAAAAAAAAAAAAAAAATCCGTTTAGTTTGTGCATATTTCTGTATTTAAAAATTTCCATTTAAAAAGATAAAATATATTTTTCAAGGACTAACCACCATATTTCAACAACCACCTTCCCGAAGGATCACGGTACATCTAATTTGTATTCAATTCTACTGTAAACTTTTAATACTTACCCGAGGTGGGATTCGATCTGAGGTCCTGTTGTATAGGAGTTCAGTGCCTTATCCATTCGACCACGCTTTCATCGGCCGATCGTTGAAATAAAGTATTTATAAAGCACAAGGCAATGTTTTTAAGGGGACCGGGTAAGTCCTATCTCCGCCATGTTAAATTCACCAACTTTATGTACTTTTTTCTCAGAAATTGTGAAAGACAGAGGTCTAGATTTTTTAGAGTAGTTAAAATAACACGATTTACGTATTTTAACTGACTATTTTCTTTCTAAGTGAAACTCAAAATTAATTATTAATTATTTATTGAAAGTCATTTTTAAATTATCACTTTTGGTAAGATTTCACTGCCAAAAATAAATAATTCTCAACAAATCATTAATACCCTGTGTTAAAATATACAATTTATCATAATATAAATATTAAATAGAAATCTGAGTTTTTAATTTTAATAGATATTGAAAAAAAAGGAACATAAACATGAAAAATCTAAGTTTTAAGAAAAAGTCAGATTTAAAAGGCCATTAAGCTGTGAAGTATTTTTAGAAAAAATTATTAATTTGAATACTTATTTCTTTTATATATAAATATGTGTGACACAACGTTGGAAAGATAAAAGTTTGAACTATTTAATGATATAAAAAAGTAAAAATCGATTTTTTAGTTGAATTTTGCTTTACCTGTCCTCTTAAGTAGCAGTAAGTTTTTTTTTCCAATTTAGTACAATTGTAAATATTTTTCACACAGTGTTGTAGTCGTAAAAAAATTAGAGGGTATACGCTAGAGGCAGAGGGTATAGGCTAAAGTCATGTATAGAGTTTTCGTTGCAGATTTATTTGAGAAACAGGGTATACGGAGTATTTTTTAAAAATCCAGAAGGAATACGGCGTATACCCTCCACATCCCTGTTACACATTTTCTTTCTAGAAATTTATTTGAATATGTGGTATTTTAAGTTCAGTTTTTTCTTTTCTACCAGAGGAATTGTTAGAGTGCAAATGAGGACCTCCACCCCCCCCCCCCCCGCCAGAAGCCAAGGGATGCACGCCATAAAATAAAGGTTTTAAGTAAATTGGGTTATAAGTTGAACATCAGTAGTAATGTACTGATTTAAAATATGAAACTGCAGCTTATTTAATAGTGGTCTTTGAACTGTTATTAAAAGGAAAGTCGACTACAATTTTTTTAAAATTTAAATAGAGATTATAGAGGTTACGAATTAAGTAGTTTACAGGGTTTAATTAGTTGACTTCTAGAATGCAGTACATAATTAGAAAATCCTTTTCTTTTTACCAGCAAACGAATAAAATTGTTTCCAGATAAACTACTTTGACACTAATAGATGGCGGCACTATTCATCTTAAAATTGAATGTTTAATTTCTAATCCAAAGAAAGATTCTTCTGGCATGAAATATTTAATGTTTTGGAAATGTATAAATTTTTATTCATTTTTGTTTGTGGTCGAAATGATGAATAAATTACCTATCGAATTATAAGCTATCCTCTTTAAACAGGTTTTTATAACGGTAAGTTATTATGCAATCAAACTTAAGACAGAATCGTATGGGACTGGGCAAAATTTCACTTTCAGCATGGTTATACCGTATTTTTTTAAATGGACTACAGAACATTATTTGCTAAATGAAACTCAATAAACAGTAAATAAAACTGAAGTAAACCTCTGTATAACGGAAACTTGGCTAAAATGAAAAATTTCATGGTTTCTGCGAAATCACGCATTCTAAGGTTAGAACAAGCTTTTATTGAAACTTCCGTACTTAAATTTGACATTTTCTACACAGCAGCTCGCCTCTTGGATACGAAACTGGTTTGAATATAAATAAATAAATCATGTCTAATTAATATACGTGGTTTTTGAAAGTGGGGAATGAATTATATGGGTTTATCCTTGAAAAGTTACATATTATCTTTTAAATGGAACTTTTTAAATACAGAAATATGCAAAAAAATGGAAATTTTTCTGGAATTTACGGGGGAAAAAATTACATTAAAATACGTAAATGGCTGAATAGCCAGTACAACTTCCATATTTTAACGGATATTTTTTACAACGTATAAAGCTTTAAAAAAAAAAAAAAGACAGTTGCCTATTGCCGAACATGCAGGTTGACCAAAGATGGATGCGATTCAGACGTTTGAAACGTCTTAAATTCAGATGCATACACGTGTCTTAAAAATTAAGACACTTTAAAATGTCTGAAAATTGAACACTCCATTTTCAGACACTTAAGTGTCTGAATTTCAGACATTTCATTTTACAGTGTTTATACCATGATCATAGTAAGACACTTAAGTGTCTTAATTTCAGACTTCTATGGTGTCTGAAACTTCATATTCAGACACTTAAGTGTCTGAATTACTTTTTCAGTCACATATGTGTCTGAATTTTAGACGCCTTTATTTGCAGTGTAGTGGGAAAAAGGCTGGTAAGATTTTTACCACGATGTAACTCTGGTTTTTGCTAATTTTGTCGAAGTTTTTTCAGTTTTTATTTAGTAAAAAATATTTATTTGTCCGAATGTTTCGAAATTTTCTTAGGTAAATGTAAATCTGGCTTGTTGAGTTGCTCTAAAAAGATTGTGTTAAAATACAGACGTTTAGTTAGTTTTATGGTAGAAAAAATATAGTCTTTGTGAGGCGCGAAGTGACCTACGCTCACCAATGTATTTGAAAGAGTTAAAACTCATGTTTTTAAAAATCAATTGCATCATCAGTTAGAAGATTTTAATTTTTAGAGCATATATATATATATATATATATATATAATTTGCCGATACTTCTAAAATGTCATCCTGGAATAAATTGCTACAAGTTTTCGGAAAAACTTTCTTGATCTTTTTTTTCAAAAGTTTAACTGCTAGGTGGGGAGAATATCGTAAATTTAATATCGGAATATATCAACATGTTAATATTGGTGATATATCGCGATAACTACCGTAAAGTGTATGCGAATAGAAAAATTGCTTATTTTAAAAGATAAATGGCATGTTACCAAAAAATTTAGTAGAAACAGATGTAGAAAGGAGCTAATAAATGTTTCATGCTATTTTCTTCTACAGCATCCTTTAAATATATATATATATATATAGGGAAGGTGGGGCAAAATCGGGTACCATAAAAGTTTGTTAGTCTCAAATGCTGTGAAATGGGAAAACAAACTTTGAACACTGTTTTATTATAGCCAAGGATTCGTTTTACATTAAAAACATTCTTTTCAAACAATATATATATATATAATTGTTTATATAAAAAATAGCTTTTTCTCAAACGTATGCAAAAATCTGGTTTTACCTCGCTGGTTGGGTAAAACTGGGTATCCATTTAAAACTACTGGAAAACTCATTTTGGTCAAAAAGGTCTTGCTTAATATAGTAAAAAATACATTTTTATTATTTTTAACAAAACGAAATTGCACATGTGTTCTTCCATGTGTAAAAAAAAATAATTCGTTAGCAAATTTTCTACGTTGTATAGGCCTGCTTACTTTACACTGTACGTTTTAGAGTTCTTTTAGCTTCAAAAATCACAAATGAATTTGTCAGCATATTCTTCTGCATTACTACATGCTTCGTGTGCCTATCCGTGGCATTTCAAACATCGTATTTGGATTTAGAATTTGAGTAATGTTCATAGCAAAACATACAGGTTTCATTATCCTCTTCTTCTGAAGTCGTGTCCGCAATCTTTTTTGGTTTCTTTCTTTTTTCTTTTAAAGAAACTTCTTTTTTCGTTTTTCAGTTTGTTGGGTTTATTTCTCCTTAATATATGTTTCGATCTGTAATTTATAGGGAGAAGAAATCAAAATAAGTTTTTCCTTTCTTTTCTCAATTCTAAAGCGTTCCTTAGAAGGGGGATAATAACATTTTAGACGAAATTGGAAATACAGATTGCTGGGCTACATAGTCTGAAGATGTCGAATGGATAATTTTACTAATGTATTCTGTAGACGTAACATTTTGAATGAGTGATGACGTCTGTGATTGTGATGTTAACTGCTGCATCTGGAAGCAGTTCGACGTGAAAGACGCTGGATGTTGTGAACTCGTTTATGTTCGGAAGGTTGAGCTCCATTATCCTGTAATGTTTCAAAAATATTTATTTCTGCAGCTATGCAAACCTGTGGCTGCATAGACCTAGGTGTGTTATCATGACTTTCATGGGTTTCTCTGTCACTTCCGAAAGGAGCAAAAAGATGGTCTGGAAAAACATTGTTGTAGGGAAAAATCCCTGTTTATTCGAACTTTCTGATTGCAGCATTTACAATTGCTGCTCTCGACGATGCAGTTTTAAATAATTTTCCAATTTGGTAAATTGTTACAGATCGCGCAGAGTTGGAAAATAACAACTTCTTCACCTCTTGTTCTTAGTATGAGCTTAGAGATGCATGAATGACACATCAAGGGGTTGAAATCGATGCGTTGCGTAAGGAAAGAAGCATATATAAAATCATTGCTTTCTCTTACTAGATTAACTGGATTCTTTTATATGAATTGAACACCTATTAAGGATTTAAAGAACGGTCTTTTCAGGGCAAGGATTGGAAAAATCTATACATTTTTTAACCAAATAAAATAAAGAGCTCTTTCGTAATCCATCCACTCCTATTATGTACAGCAAATGAGTCTGGGAAAGTTTCATTCATCAAGAGGTTTTTTTCTTGCCTGTTTAATATATGATAAAAAAAAATCCTGTTACAGATTATATAGCCTAGTTATATAGGATTGAGATTTTATGGATTATTTCTCTTTTTGGGCAGATTATTTTATTTAGAGAAACAAGTCACGAAATATATTTGCATTTTAAGTTGACCTATAACGCAAGTTATTACACCTCAGATTAGAAAGTTATTTATTAAAATGTAATAAGCATAATATAAAATTATGCCTTAATTAGTACCATTATTTTGTTCATTAATAATTGCAAATTATTTAATTTCATAAATGTAAGTTAAAAATTAGACCCACTTTTTAATATAAAACAAAATCAAAATTAAAGTTTTTTCATTATAACTAGATAGATTTAGAATTATATTATAACTTAACAGCATTAAGAATACAATTTAAAATTCCATGCTAATTTATTAACTATACTAAAAAAACATTCCATGAGTTTCGGACAAAATCGGGTATACCCAGTTCTGACCCACTCTTAAGTACCCGGTTTTACCCCCAACATGACAGAGTTTAAAACATGGCGTCACTACTCTTAATCCTATAAGCAAAAGATCAGTAAAAATTTTAAAATATTATCAGGAAAGGAAAGAATTAAATATAGTACTCAGGAATATTTAATATGCTGAAAAAAAGTGGTTATACGCGTAAAATCTAGAATCAAATAAAACAATTTTTTAAGAGTAATTGAAACTAATTCCTTCACACACAAAGCAAAAACCGCAAACAGTAACGTTTCAATCAGCTATAAATGCCGTAATGTTTACCGACAAGTAATTTCTCGTGTTGGCTGATAGACAGAAGTACAACTGAAGGAGGGATCTGCGCTACCCGGTTTAACCCACCTACCCTATTTTTTACAACTCGTCCACATATATATATATATATATATATATATATATATATATATATATATACACATACAAAATAAAAATATTTTTTTAAACAATAACGTAAAATAATCAACCTTCAACGACAGATTATAATTTTCCAACACATTCAGAATTATGTAAAAAAAAAAAAAAGGCAACGTTTAATAAAGTTAAATATGATGGCTAAGTAAGCAAATTACAAAACACGTAACACATTTGAAAATTAAAGTTCAGCAATTATCAGTCATCGGAAAAATATCCGAATTCCTTTGTGCGACGCTATATGTGATCTATAGATTTGAATATATACCAAATAGTATGCTAAACATTAGATCATTTAAGAAACGCATTTTCACCGTGGAAAATTCCCCTTCAACATATTTCGTCAACAAATGGAAATGTATACATCTTTTTTGCAGCCCTGTATATGATTTACAGATTTTATACATACGAAGTAACTAAATTAGTGAAATAAAATAAATAAATAAATAAATAAACCCGTACCACAACAGATAACGAGCTTCCAGCAATTATTGCCTATTTATACAGCACTATAAGCGAATCCTTTTGTTTCCCCCCATAAATAAACGATTAATTCTATGCTCATCATGTTCTATAGTAAGCATCTTTTTGTACATTTCAGTGATGTGTATCGATTTCTATATGTTTGAAATAGTGTAATATCATTCCAATATACTACAAATGATTTTTCCCTACAGAGCATTGAAATAGACCAAAAATCATTGATTAAAATCACAATTTTTCTAAAAAAAATCAGTTGATTAAAATCATGATTTAATCGTTGATTAAAATCGTTGATTAAAATCGTTAACACCCTATTGCAGCTAAATGGCAAGCATTAGCTTTTGTTAATCACGATTGATTGACGAATTTTTTCCCTCAATCAACTTACGCTTTTTGCAATATTTTTCCACATTTGATTTAAGAATTTCCCAATATTTTCCTTCTACCTAACAAATAGTGAATTTTGCAGCTTTTTCTTACAAACTTTCTTTGCATTTATCCAAAATTTTCAGCCTAGTAAAATATAAAATTATAACTAAAAATTAAATAAACAGCACATAAAGAAACTATAAAATTATTAATTTTGCTATTTTAATTCCAATATTTCAATTGACTAAGGTTTAATGCAGTTTTATTTATTTTTTAAAATAAATAAAATTGTGCGATTTGTGTTTGGTTGCCGTTTTCTCTGAGACGGGAAAATTCAAGCTTACCGGTGATCCTGTGAGAGAGGGGTGGGGGGTGGGGGGTGGGGGGTGGGGGAGTTAATGTTCCTACTGACCACTAAAATTTTCAAATTAGTGGTCCAAAGGATTTTTTGATGTTCTCGGACCAACGGACTACCAATTATTTCGAACACTGATTGATTTTTTAAATGCTGAAGATTTCCTTGTAAAAGAGATTTGAATTGATATACTGTTTACTTTTTTGATTAATTCCCCTGTGTGAAATTTGATTATTGTTATGTCTTCACAAGAAATATTTTATGTCTTAAAATATTTACTCTTTCCTTTAAAACAGGTGGAGAAATTAACCTGATACTTGGATCTATTCCATTTTACCTGACTTGAAATCCTGATTCAGAACATACTAAGCTTCAAGAATTCTTTATATTTGATGACCTGAATGGTCAGAGAGGGTGTAGCACCCTCCTAAAACTGTCTGAGAGAAACTCTATGTAAAATGATATTATATTACAGTAAATATTAGTCTGACATACTATACATATAATTTAATGGTTATATAATTTGTATTTTCAATAAATGGAGCGGCATACCGCAAACCAACTTAAATCTGTTGCTATTTAATAGTGTCTGTAACCATTTCTTTTTCAGCTATTGCAAGGCTGCTGGTGGTTAATATTTTTCTTTTTTACGAGTATTGTTAAAAAATAAATAAATCGTCGTCATAGATTATCATTTAGGAATACTGAAAAAATACTTATATATGTAAGAATAATTAGTCGCTTGGTGGCGACACTGCTGTTATTAAATTAACCCTTCAAAGTAAGTATATAATATACTATAGAAATAAATTGTGTATTTAAAAAAAGCTTTAAAGTTTAAAGTAATACTTTTGTATTAGCTGATATTAGAGGTTAAATAGATTCTGCTACTTATAGCTGCCTTTTTAATGCTGATTATTTCAGTGTTTACGCATATACTTTGATTATGTATTCATTATGTTTGTGCTTTATTTATTCAAAAGTGTTATATTCATTATTGAATGTTAAACAGAAACAAATACTAATTTTTTTTTTGTTTTATATTCAAATCAATTAATTTTGCATAATTGAGCTGTGTTGCAATATAAAATTTAAAAATATTTCTATTTTATTTTTTGTTTTGTGAAAAGAAGGTAAAAATTTTAAAACTGTACAATATGAAAATTTCAGCATCTATAGATTCACAAAAATTAAAGAAAAAAAAAAACATTATGAAAGTAGCAGCTAAGTGCATTATGCACAAAACCTTTTCAAACTCGTGCAAAAATTAATATTGTTTGAAGAAATTTATTCAGACATTGTTTAAATTAAAACAATAATAAAAACAGGGTATGTATTTAAATCTAAAGAAAATTATTATTTTTTTTTATATTTTCTTTGTGAATAAGCAAACACTAAATGGACTATAAGTGTAACTGAGTGCGAAGAAATATTCCAAAATGTAAAAGGACAGGATGGTAATATTTGTGGGGAAAAAGATGCAATTACTTTGGGAAATTAGATCAAATTGGTTTACATTTGTTTTTTAAATATATTTCAAAGACAATAGAATAAATAATTAAAACTTAGATAATTTTCGGTTTAATGAAAAAAAAATAAGCTTTCCTACTGCAAGATAATCTCCATAATCTGAAATTTTATTTATTATTACACCATAAAATGATAAATTGAAAACCAAAGTTAGGGGGGGAAAAAAGAAATCTACAATCCGGTGTAACCATTCCCCATAAAGATGAGAGAAAATCCTGAATCGTGATTCAAACTTTTAGCAAAAAATTAGAATAGAGAAAACCTTGAATTATGATTTAACCTTTTACCAAAAAATTAGATTTAAAAACAATCCTGATTTTGTGGTCCAACCTTTTACCTGAAAATTTGATTTAAAAAAAACTAAATTATGGTTCAAACTGTTACCAGAAAATTGGATTTAAAAAAAACTCTGATTTATAGTTAAACCTTTTATCAGAAAGTTAAATTTAAAAATATCCTGATTTATGGTTCAACCTTTCACCAGAAAATTGGATTTATAAAAAACCTGAATCATTGTTTAACATTTCACTGATATAATGGTATTTGAGAAAGCACCAATAAACTGGTAAAACTTATCGCCAATATCTTACTTGCAGCTAAATTTCAGCGACTTTTCACCATTTTCTTGGTGAAACATCACACTTTATTTTTAAGTGTATCGATAACATTTTTTTTATAGTTTCTATTAGCTTTTTTAATTTAAATAAAAACCGTAAGATCTGCTTCTGCTTATCTGCTTATTTACTGCTGTTGTTATAATGCTCATTTAATATGGAAATGATTTTGTACCTATTTGAATATCTACAGTGAAGCTTCAGTCAGTTTTTTAAAGCATAACATACAAATATTTCAAATGCTGGCAATTGCTGTGGTATTACTGAAAAACACGTCAGGCCATATTACTTAATTTGATCGAAGTATTTTGACTTTACTGCAATATCTCTTGCACGGTTACAAAAAACTTTCTGGCGAGAATACAAAAACTGTTTTAGATACAATACTAAAAAAATCATTGGTAATTTTTCTGACGGTACTTTAATAAAGTTACCAAAAATTTTTTGCTAAAGTATATGTAAAATTTTGGGTGCAATACTAAAAAAATTCATAGTAAATGTACTATGAAATCCTTCGCAAATTTACGAAAAAAATTCTTAGTCAATGTACTAAAAATTCCTTTGTAAGTGTACTAAAAAATCATTAGAAAATTCACAAAGTATTCTTTAAGAAACTACCTAAAAAAAATCGTTAGTACCTTGACTAAATAATCCTAAGTAAATTTACGAAAAATTCTTTAGTAAACTCCCTAAAAAATCGTTAGTAAGTTTACTGAACAATATTAGTAAACTTACAAGGAATTCTTTGGGAAACTCTCTAAAAAGCCTTAGTACGTTTACTAAACTATCTTTGGAAAAATTACCACAAATTCTTTAGTAAACTCCCTAAAAAAATCGCTAGTAAGTTTACTAAGAAATATTTAGTAAATTTACAAAATCTCATTAGAGAAACTCCATTGAAAAACCGTTAGTAAATTTACAGAACAATATTTAGTAAATTTACGAAAAAAAATTTAGAAAACACCCTAAAAATGGAAAGTACGTTTACAACATATCCACTGATAAATTTACTAAAACTTATATAGTAAACTCCCTAAACAAGCATTAGTAATTTCACTAAACAATATTTAGTAAATTTACAAGAGTTTTTTGGGGAAACGCCCTAAAAAATCACTAGTACGTTTACTAAGCAATATTTAGTAACAGTTACTGAAGAAACTTTTGTAATTTTACATGATTATCTTTCGTTGTGGTTACATAAAAAGTTCTAGGCATCCCAGTTTCCGACAAAATTCTTAGTAACCTTACAAATTTTTTTTTACAGTGTACAGCCTCCATTAAGACCGCCATTTCGGCAGAATAGCAACCCATTTGCACTTAAAACATAATAAAAATTTCACCAATCGCCTCCGGCTAATTTTTCACAACGAAACTAAAACTTAATTAATAAATAAACAAATAAATAATATAAAATAAAATAAATAAAATTTAAAACACAAATTTAACATAAACAAAGATTATTTATAAATCTGTCTCTATCGCATGTAGCCCGATTAAAAAAGATTAATCAGCTGGCTCGTAAAACAATATACGTTCAGTATTAATTCTGCATTAATTAATTCAGCATTTGTTTCCCGCTAATATTATAGAATGAAGTTCAAACTTCATGAATTAATAATCAAAAAATAATACAATAAAAATGAAATAGAAATTTAATATACATGCAGTTTTGCCACACTTCAGGAAATTTCCAGACCAGGAAATTCTTCGGTACCAGTATTATTTTATAAAAAATCTCTATTTAAATAAGGCGAAATTTTGTATATTTAACCTAGGTTTATTTTTTCCTACAAAAAAATACTGATATTTTACCTTGAAAATTCCCTGAAGCGTAGCAACCCTAACATGTAATCGAACTACGCGCTTAAACTTCTCACTGCGGAACCCGAGATTTTCTCGGTGATGCATTTTTCCGCCTATTTAAACCTCCTTGATCATTCCCACCAGTTATTTTTTTTATTGTAAATTTTGCCTTATTTAATGAGAGCATTTTCCCGATTAAATTAGCCAAAAGGTTTTTTTTTTTTTTTTTTTTGAAAAACCGGTACAAATTAATAAAAATGCTTAAATACACAATTTTTGAAGCCATTTTGATAAAACAAATACGCAGCGAGAGGGTTAAAATACTGAAAGTATCAGAAATAAAGTGGCTGGAGTAAGTATCGAAAACTTTGGTGATTTTTTTGGCTCTTAACTCCTTCTACGAAAGTATTACTTTTAATAAATTTCGAAACTTTATTTGAATACATTATTAATGCGAAGTCTAAAAAATACGAGGGCGAATCAAATATAAATCGGAATTTCTGCTGGGAGGTCTGAAGGTCATCGCGAGGGCGCTCAAACTTCTGCGACTGGCACGTGGGGATGTCACATGACTGTCTATGCGCCGCACCGGTATGTGCTACTCTCACCGTTCCTCAGTCAGCATCACGATGAGTGAGATAGAGGTTAACCCCAATGTTGCGTAACTCATTATCGTTAAATTTTTCACAAATGAAGGCGTATGACTGGCTGAAACCTTACGAATACTTCAATCACAGCTTAGGGAGACATGCCTGAAGGAAACATAAGTGTAAGACTGGCACAGAAATTTTGAGGAAGGACGAGCAGAAGTTGACCCCCCCCCCCCCCCCCAATGCCCGTCGAACAAGTTTGATGGATGAAAATATTGGTGCTGTTCCGGATATTCTAGATATTCCGGTGCTGCCTACTAATGCCAGCTGTTGGATGAAATAAAACGTGTATATCGGCGGAAAAGACGTGAATTTCCGGTCAGAGAAATGTTTTTGCTTCATGATGATTCCCGTCCCCTTACAGCCAGCCTGACTCGCAAAAAGTTGGAGGAAATGCATATACCAACACTGGATCACCCTCCCTATAGTCTCTCTGTGATTATCATATGTTTGGGCCTTTGAAAGAAGCTCTAGGAGGTGATGGATTCAGCAATGATACTACTGTTGAAGCCTTCGTGCGCAATTGGCTGGAGACACGCCCCTCTTCTTTCTATGATGACGGAATCAAAAAACTCCAACACGTTGGAAAAAATGTGTTTTGAAACCAGGAGATTATGTAGAAAATATAATATGTAACTTTCTGTTTTGTATCTTGTACCAACCAATTAAAAAACAAAAATTTCGGTTTATATTTATTCATCCATGTACGTACCAAATGTAAAAAAAAATATATTCGTTCTAAAGAAATGTTCTGTAACAGGGAAACCCGGTTTGGATCTCCTAATATTTATACTGAACATATTTCTTCTAACCATCTCTTCCTACTGCATATATTTGTTCATTAAAATAAAATTTGGGATTTTTCTTAAAATTTTACCTTACTCAAATTAATGCAATGCATCTTTACATAATGGAACGTTTTGTATTTGTATTTCAAGTATATACATTCAAGAGAAAGGTGTATGGTCTTTTTAATTTAATCGTTTAGTTCCCTATGCAGTGCACCCTCCAAGGTGTACTTCTTTATTGCTCAATACTTCTTGACACATCAGTTGACTTCTTGCAGAACTAGTGAAGTCTTTCATATCAAATTTATATTTCCTTTTATAATCAGATGCTTTCAATAACTTCTCAAATTCTTTTGGGACCTTTTAGCTCAACGTTGCCAAAGAAGGTTTTGTATTTATGATGATTCGTAAAATGTAAGCACGGATATTTGCTTCCATCATTTATAATTTGCAAAACCAGGAAAAAAACCGAGGCATACTGTATTATAGTACAAAGTCCCCGGTATACAAGACATAGATGAAAATATTTTTTTTATTAAAAACTCTAATAATTGTTTTACATTTAATATATTTTTTAGATTGACTATTTACAACACAAATATATATATATAAATATATATATAGTCGTCTCTATGTTTGACGTAGCTCTACTTAACGATGATCTCTATTTAAGAACGACATTTTGCGGTCCCGGCTCCTTTAACCCCTTGAGGGGCAAGCAAAAATGTCTCTAAATATTGAATTCTCACCAGAATAATCGAGAAATTTTAATTTTAAATTAGGATAAGCAATTTTTCAATGATTTTCCCCAAAAGTTAAAAATATAAAATTTAGTTAAAATTTTCTGGTGAGAATCTTGTTTAAATTAGGTGGGATATATTTTATTCCACCGCCCCTCAAGGGGTTAAGTAAACAAAATCTCTATTTAAAGACGAAATTTTTTCTATTTAACGACGATTTTCACGTAGTTTTTTTTCTCCTATTTCTTTAAACATATTAAATCAGGGAACCTCCCCTTATAGAAAAACAAATTTTCTTGCAATTCAGATGAGTACAGATAAAGGAGAATGGTGTAATGGACTTCACCCATGTGACAAAGACGTTTTAACAGCATACTTCAGAAATTTAGTTCGAATTTATGAAGATATCGCAAATGAAAATGCAACTTCAGATGCAGAAAATGGTGATGAAGCTGATTATACAGAAAGCGAAACACTACCCTCTTCATACTGACAAGGAGAGGGCCAACCTTGTTAATCACAGATTTTGATTATTTTAATATATGTTGTAGGGTAGAGACCCCTTAGTGCCAGGTTCAACGGATTTTATCCAACGCTCCTTAGTTCTTGAGAAACAGGGTTAGGGGGGGGGGGGGTCTAATAATAGTACACAACTTAAATACTTACATTGCAACCGCAATAATAGGTTGGTCGTAGCTCAGTTGGTACTGCGTTCGCTGGCTGATCTGCGGGGCCGGGCTCGGTACCCGAACGCGCTACAATTGTTTTTCTCATTTTTTTGTTTTATAAATATACTTGTAATTATAATTTAATAATTTCAATTAAAAATTTTAATATCATACATTAATTATAATGTTAACAAACTTAAATTTATCATTTTTTATTTTTAAACTATTATTTCTCATCCTTTAAAGAGGTTTAAAAAGAAATTGGATCTATTATTGAATGATAAAAATTCCAAAATCGTGGCAAAATCTGTTGTGGTGCGATCTAGTTATGATAAAATAAAAGAATATTCAAGTAAAATAAAAATAAAAGCAGAAAGAAGATAAAGGTGAAAGCAAAATAATTGAAAGCGCAAGCATACGTATTACAAATTTAAAAATATTTAATATGCAAAAAATCGGTTGTAATTAATTTTTGATGCTAATTTTTAATATAATTATGCTTGTTACTATAAAAACAGAATAATAGTATTATTGCATTGACTTCCTTTGTTAAAGCAATGCGTAAATGATGTTTCTTTAAAATCACGAATTGACACAATTGCTCAATATCATTGCATCGATAAAGAATATATGAAATACATTTTAAAAGTGATTTTTAAAAAATTAACAGTTTTGTGATGTTTTATACAACTATTTAGTTAAAAGTAAAAAATTAAATAGGTTAAAATTATAATTGAAATACAATATTATAAAATTTAATTGACAATGAGATTATTAATTATAATTACAAGTATATTTATAAAACAAAAAATGAGAAAAACAAACGTAGCGTATTCAAGTATCGAACTCGGAGCCGGCAAACGCCATACCAACTGAGCTACGACCAACCTATCATTATGGTTGCAAAGTAAGTATTTAAGTTGTGTACTATTATTAGACCCCCCGGTTTCTCAAGAACTAAGGAGCGTTGGATAAAATCCGTTGAACCTGACACTAAGGGGTCTCTACCCTACAACATATACTAAAATAATCAAAATTAGTGATTAACAAGTTTGGCCCTCTTCTTGTGAGATGCGAATTTTGCCTTGGATATTCTTCACCAGTACATTGTTTCATCAAATATGGAAAATGACTCGTTCAACCTTCTTAAGAAGCTTGAAGCAAGGGTATTAAAAACCACACCACTATTGAAACAATTTACACTTAAAAAAAAAAGAAAGCTTAATTTGTTTTATTAAGTGTATTATAAATATTTTTATTGCACTGTAAATAACATTGTTTAATTAAGTGTATTATAAGTATTTTTCGTTGTATTTTAAGTAACATTGTATACTATAATATTGTTCTTGTATGCAGTATATTTACATTTCTAAACACGCCAGTAATTTGAAAAAATGTATTGACAGTTCTAAGCCTGTAAACAGTGAAGGGAAATATTTTTCAAATATTATTTTTCCACAAATTCTGTTTTAGGACGATTTTTCGCGGTTTCTTGAAAGTCGTTAAACAGAGAGCGAACTGTATATAAATATATGAAAAATTATTTTATTTATTTACTGATGAAACTTTAATTTTGTTATCAAATATTAGCCGGAAACAAAAGCTAAACTATTTAAATTGTTTGAAATACAAAAACCGTTAATTTTCTCTATTCCACCTGCTATCGATCGAGATAGATTTTTAAAAACATTCATGTTTGAAAATTAGTTTATAAACCATAAAAAAACAGTAACTTAAGATACAGTTTTCAAACAAATTGGATTTGAAATTATTTTTTTTTCCTTTTAGACGATGTAAATGTGCAATGCTCAAAAATAGTTAAGTTTGCTAAAAACGATAATCGATTACTTGGACTGTCGACTTTGTGATATTAGAACAGTGTTACTCACGGACATATTTTTGTAAATAGTTCTAGAAGTCTTGCGTATGAAAATTGTCAATGAATCATTACTCCAGTAACCATTTCACAATGCGGTGTGGGTACTGTAAAAATCAAATAAAAAAGCAAATAAAGCATTTTTTTATTGCACATACTGGTGTTATTTAGAAGCTAAATATCTAAAAACAATTGCAGAAACGAAAATTGTTCCTGTAGATTCTGGGTGGAATCTGAAGAGTTGAACTAGTCAATAATGTCAACATTTACACTATTTTCCTATTAGAAAGTAATTTCTCACTATTAATGTGTAACATTATGAGTTTTAAGAGGCTACTAAATAACTGAAAATACCTAAAACTCAGATGTTAATTGGAAATTTTCAGTAGCCAAATTACTACATTTGGAAAATCTTGACATCTTCAAAGGAACTCTTTTACTTTAAAATTTGAGATGAAAATATTTTAAGTTGACAACATGGTTTATGGTACACTGTTAAAAATTTTGCAGCATTCTGGCAGGTCATTCGACCGTTTTTTGAAAAAACGGTTTCATAACCATAATTTAACTATATTCTGACCATAAAATGGCCAGTAATATGGTCAGAATAGTGTTAAATTCACGGTTGTGTAACCGTTTTCGGAAAAAAACGGTCAAATGACCTGCCAGAATGCTGCAAATTTTTAACAGTGCATGTGCGTGTAGATTATTGGGAAATATTTTCTTGTATTTTACAAATTATTAATTTTGGTCTCATTCTTCATTAATGTAAAAAAAAATGTCTTCTTTGTAAATTTTCCAGACGTTTCAAACAATTTCTTAAATTCATTTTAAATTAATAAAGTACTTTAATAATGTAAAAATTGTATTGTTACGAATGAAATTTGTGAATTAAAACAAATTAAGTTCTCCTATAAAATTTTAGATCGCTCTTTATATAATTCTTAGTAAATTTTTTCGCGTCAAAAATATTGCATTTTACAATTTATTCTTTGTTTGTTATTATTAGGTATTTGAGCATTTAACTTTGTCATTTTTTTATACATTTAAAAAGAAAAATATATGTATAAGATATTTATGTTGTAGCTCTTATATAATAAATAAAAAATATACAAAAAAGGGTTTAAATTAACACGAAGTATTTATAGTATATAATTTTGCGATGTAACGAGTTCAAAAGTAAAAGACGTCGTTTGAACCCTCTTAGTGCATTTTTAATGACACTGCTCTTGGATCCCCTTTACATTAACTCCTTGGATTTTTATAGGTAACACGTACTTTTAATAGCCTTACTTTAACTGCTTAGTTACTTTTTCAGGCTATAACAAAACTGAATAAAGACTTTATATTTCACACGTTTCATCAGTGAAAATGCCATCAAATAATGTTCGCGGCGTGAGTTAAAACAAACTTAGTTTTCATATAAAATTTTAGATATTTCCTTATATAATTCTTAGTAGATGCTTCCGTGACAAAAATATTACATTTTACAATTCTTCCTTTTTTTATATTATTATTATTACATATTTCTGTATTTCACTTTGTCATTTTTTTATACATTTAAAAAGAGAAAAATAGGTAGAATGTATTTGTATATTTTAGTTTTTATATAATAAATAAAACAATAGCATATTAAATGCAGTTTATGTTAACACTAAGTATTTTTAGTACATAACTTTGTGATATGCCGAGTTTAAAAATAAAAGGCATCGTTTTTAATGCATCTTTAATGACAGTGCTCTTGGATCCCTTTCACATTAACTTCTGGAAATCCTATAGGTAACGCGTACTTTTAATAGTGTAGCTTTTAACTGCTTAGTTACTTTTTAAGGCTGGAACAAACCGTAAAAAGAAATTTTATTTAGCATGTTTAATGAGTGAAATTACTATCAAATTATGGACGCAGTTCGAGTTAAAAATAATTTATTTTTCATATATAATTTTAGACCTTTTTTAATTCTTAGTAAATGTTTCCGTGACAAAAATATTACATTTTACAATTCATTCTTATTCTTTTCTTTATTATTACATATTTGAGTCTTTCACTTAGTTAATATTTTATATATTTAAAAGTAGAAAAATATATAGCATGTAAACATATATTTTAGTTTTTAAATATTAAATAAAATTATACCATATGAAAAACTGTTTATGTTAGTCAACACTAAGTATTTTAATACATAAGTTAATGACATACTATCTCTCTATTCTAAAAAAAAAGTAACTACCGCTGTCACCGCCGCCGCCGCCGCCGGTTTTGAATTTTTTGTGACTGGAGGTCTTTCTTCGTTAATATTAACAAAAATAATGCATACAAAAATATGAAAATCGGTGGTTTTATACAGAAATGTTTGATAAACACGCTGAAGCAGGCAGTTTTTAAATCGAAGAATTATTTTAAGAGATATTTAATGCTAAAGTTGGACAAAATCGTTCCACTAAAAAAGTTTTATAGCAGCAAAAACAATACATGGCAGTGTAATCATTTTTAGATCATTTTATGCGTTAGAATTTGCCGGAGTGCAGATTGTATTAATTTTTTTATTTTGACTCATTTTTTGAGGTTTTATTTCTATTTTAAATTCAAATTTTCAGCATTTCTAGAGATATTTTTTACAGATTTTAGAAAGTGATATTAATTTATAAACTGTTGCCAACTGTATAAACAGCGGAAGCAATAATGTTTGCTTCAAAAAAATATATATTTATACGTGTAAATAAATTAAAAATTTAATTACACGTGACTATTATAAACAGAAAAAAAACATTTGGAATTAGAATTAAATAATTATGTACAAAAAGCAGGAACTTATTAAAAATTACGTCATAAAAACTATAATTACAAGTGAATTTTAAGAGAGAAAGGAATTTGTAAAATAATAAATTTATTAACATGCGTTAGAAGTCTTAAATAGGAGAAATTACGTCACATTTACGTCACATTACAATTATTACATAAAATGAACACAAAATAATATTGCAAAACAGTTTAAATTTAAAAATTGCGCGAGACATTTATTTGATATTTTAAGAGGATACTTTTCAACTATTTTTGTTAGGAAAGCGCAAATAATATTTCATTTCTAAAAAAAGTATATTAAAAAGAGAAAGAATAGTTTGGCCAAAATTACGTCAGATTCAAAACGATTAATTTAAAATGTCTCATTTTCTTTTCGCTTTGTTAAAAAATACCAGGAGACAAAGACTCTGTTTACTTAATTTCTTTTATATTAGCTAATTTTGAAATGTTGTTACACGTGTCTAAGTCATCAAGTTATTTTTATTTCGACGTTTTATTTGTATTTTTATTAATGTTGTACTTATTTATTTGTTCTTTCGTTATTTAACATAAAAATTATGCCAATTTCTATAATTTGGCGAGTGGTTTGGCGATTTATATAATTTGGCCTAAATTGGTCGACGGGATAATCAAGTAGTACCGCAGCTGATTTTGCGTTAAAATTGCCCACTCAAAGAGAAATGAATAGAAATTCGTTTATAGGGAGATCGCCACTGTTTTTTAAATTATAATTCAAACTTTCGAAATCTTTTTTAAATACCGATCAAATTAGCGTGCATTTAGAGTCTGCGGTGTCTGGACGGGGGTTGGCGAGCGTAGCTCGTAGGGGGCCGAGCCCCCTAGTGTTTTAAAGTAAAAGGTATAGTTTGAACCATTTTAATGCATTTTTGGTGAAAATGCTCGTGGAACCCTTTCACATTAACTCCTGGAAATTTTATCGGCAGCACTTCTGCATTTTCCATAAGGGGTCAAGGGACCTTAAAAACCTTAAAAATCAATTTTTTATTTTTTGTAAATTTCACTTTAAATATTACCCAAGGGTACATTATATACATTATGGCATGCATTTATCACAAAAAAAAAAGTTATTTTGGGGAAAAAAATGGAATTTTATGCGTCGTCATAGAAATCTTCGAAATGCCCCCTGCGCATCCCATAACAATGAAAATCCCTTATATTTTTCATAAAAGTTTTTATAAAAGGTTTATATATGTAAATAAAACTGTGCATCGAATTTTATATATTTGAATATAAAGGTTAAAAAAAAAAATTCAAATTTTTTTGAAATTTTTTCGAAAAAATTTCAAAATTTTTCATTTTTTTTAACCTTTACTAGGGGGCTCGGCCCCCTACGAGCTACGCTCGCCAACCCCCGTCCAGACACCGCAGACTCTAAATGCACGCTAATTTGATCGGCTTTAAAAAGATTTCGAAAGATTGAATTATAATTTAAAAAAACAGTGGCGATCTCCCTATAAACGAATTTCTATTCATTTATCTTTGATTTGGGAATTTTAACGCCAAATCCGCTGCGGTACTACTTGATTATCCTGTCGACCAATTTCGCCAAATTATATAAATCGCCAAACCACTCGCCAAATTATACAAATTGATATAATTTTTATTTTAAATAACGAAAGAACAAATAAATTCGTACAACATTAATAAAAACACAAATAAAACGTCGAAATAAAAATAACTTGATGACGTATACACGTGTAACAACATTTCAAAATAAGCTAATATAAAAGGAATTAAGTAAAGAGAGTCTTTGTCTCCTGGTATTTTTTAACAAAGCGAAGAGAAATTTCTTTTAAATGAGACATTTTAAATTAATTCTCAAAATATCAAATAAATGTCTAGTGCAATTTCTAAATTTAAACTTTTTTGCAATATTACTTTGTATTCATTTTATGTAATAACTATAATGTGACGTAAATATGACGTAATTTCTCCTAAGACTTCTAACGCATGTTAATGAATTTATTATTTTACAATATACTTTCTCTTTTAAAATTCACGTGTATACTTTTTATGACGTAATTTTTAATAAGTTCCCGCTTTTTATGCGTAATTATTTAATTCTAATTTGAATGTTTTTTTCCTGTTTATAATAGTTACGTGTAAATAAATTTTTAATTTGAAGCAAACATTATTGCTTGCGCTTTTTATACAGTTGGCAACAGTTTAAATTAGTATAATTTTCAGAAATCTGTAAAAAATATCTCTAGAAATGCTGAATTTAAAATAGAAATAAAACCTGAAAAAATGAGTCAAAATAAAAAAATTAATGCAATCTGCACTCCGGCAAATTCTAACGCATAAAATGATCTAAAAATCATTACACTGCCATGTATAGTTTTTGCTGCTATAAAACTTTTTTAGTGGAACGATTTTGTCCAACTTTAGCATTAAATAACTCTTAAAATAATTCTTCGATTTGAAAACTGTCTGCATCAACGTGTTTATCAAACATTTCTGTATGAAACCACCGATTTTCATATCTTTGTATGCATTATGTTTGTTAATATTAACGAAGAAAGGCCTCCGGTCACAAAAAAATCAAAACCGGCGGCGGCGGCGGCGGTGACAGCGGTAGTTACTTTTTTTTAGAATAGAGAGATATTCAAATGTATAAAATGCGATGCACAGTTTATTTATATATATAAACCAAACGTTTTTAATAAAACATTTGGGATTTTCATTGTTATGGAACACGCAGGGGGCATTTCGAAAATTTCTAAAGCGACGCGTAAAATTCCATTTTTTTCTCAAAAATAAAATTTTATTTTTATTTATTTATTAACCATTTGGATAAATGGTTATTGTCCTCGTCAGGGTAGGAAATCATAAGCATATCTGAAGCTTTTTATTGGTTTAATCCGCATTTTATTCATTTTCTGATTGGTCTATACAGTAATATGTATTTCCCTTAACTTTCAACAGAGATGGACAACAGAGTCTTGCCACTGTGACAAAAAAGTAATAAAAACTACAAAAAAAATTAATAACCCAGAAACAAATTGAGATACAGCTTTCAAAAAATTGCATTTAAAAGTACATTATTTTTCTATATGCGACGGTGTAAAAAGTAATATTGTTAATGTTTAGAAGTTTAAGAATGAAATTTCATTTAAATTGGGCGTCAGATTTCTTGGACGATGGAAAAACCTTTTCCCCAAAAGCCAATGAAATGCATGGATAATACGTAAGTTTCAGGTGGATAATACGTAAGTTTTAAGAAATCTGACGGGTCGCAGGCGATTTTTGTCGCTTGCAATTTTTACGTGTAATAACACTATTAATGTTTAATTCATGGCTTACGTAATGTAGGATCAACCACGTACGATTTTTTATGTCTTAAATGTTAGTCTTCGAAAAAATAATTTTCCAAATGGTCGTTGTAATCTGTTAAATTGCTATTTTATTATTTTTATTTATTTATTTATTTATTTATTTTTGATAAACGCATGCCATAATGCATATAATGTACACTTGAATAATATTTAAAGTGAAATTTACAAAAAATAAAAGAATTGATTTTCAATGTTTTTAAGGTCCCTTGTCCCCTTAATGCTAGAACAAAATCGTATAAAGACATTTTATTTCACATGTTTCATGAGTGAAAATGCCATGAAATAATGTACGCAGTGGGAGTTAAAACAAATTTTGTTTTCAAATAAATTTTAGATTTTACCTTATACAATTCTCAGTGAATGTTTCCGTTCCAAAAATATTACCTGTTCCATTTCATCTTTATTCTGTTTTTTTATTACATATTTCAGTATTTCACTTTGTAACTTTTTTGCACATTTAAAAAGAGAATATATATATGTGACGTTATGACGGCAAGTAGTTGGTATTGTCGAAAATAATGAAGGTTTCCATTCGTAAACAGGACAGGCGGCAGCCGATTGGTTTAAGATAATAAAGAAAAGTGAAGAATTCATACAAGGCAGTCGCTTGAAACACTATTCACTTTATTTCCACACTCACGATTGAATCTAGGGAAGATGCTCATTCCTTCAATGGTAAAAAGAATAAAGTATATTCTCTTCACACAATTAGTTTTAAAAGCATTCCATCTCTTGACTGCGTTCTATACATAAATCCGTAAACAACTAACATCTCCGTACCCATTACGATACCGTTTCTTCATCATTCTACACACATATAAAACAGTATTCATCCACCGTATTACTACCTCCATTGAGCAGTCACATTGAATATCCAGTCTCCCACGACTGAAATCCGCTACCCTTCTCTCTCTCTTTACACTTCTACATGACAGGACATCGCGTTCACCTCTACATGCTAAAAAACTAAAAAGCTTAAAGCTAAAAAAGCTTCAAAAACTTCTCTCTGGTTCCTGCCATCCGTATTTATACTCCCTTCAAAAGATTGTTCTAGAAAATTCTTATATCCTGGCCCCAGATGTCTAAAGCATAAACAAATGTTAAAATCTGTAGTCGAGATTATGCAAAAATAACCCTTTTTTTCCTCTTCAGACGATAAAAGAAATGAATTTATGTCTGCGAAAGTTTTAATCTTTGAAATATTTTAATTACACCTGGATATTTTAAATAAAAGAATAAATTGAAATTAGTAGGTTTTTTTCTTTAAGACGGAATAATATTTTAGCAGTTAAATAAAAATTTAAGGGGAATATGATATACCGGGATTTAATAGCGGAATTTAATAGGAATTTAAATAATAAAAGTTTTATTAAAGAAAGATGAATAGATTGAGCCATTTTTAGATTTACGCAATTTGGAATAAATATGAATTAAGATCTTATAGGGATTAATAGACTAGGGTTTTAATTTAATAAGCCGGTATAATATACGGAATATTACTGAAAAAGGAAAATTTACATAAAATACTTTAAACTTGGCGCAAAAATTTAAATTTTGTAATATTATCCCCCCTCCCCAAAGACTTTGTATGAAACTTGTAGTTAATTAACTACAATTTCAGACAACAGATTTGTAATAAATTTGGAAGTTGATTTTTGAATATTGAAAATTTTAGAGACGTCAGCGAAGAGATGGAAAAGTAAAATTTAGCAATGCCTGAGAGAAAAAAAAAATACTAAGAGCTTTTAAATTTAGCTGAGAGCATTTCCCCTGTAACAGAATACAAATAATGGTTACAACATCACTTACCTTTTGTAAGTGCATAGAAAAATATAAACTCAATAATAAATAAAGAATAAGTATAAATTCAATAAGAAATAAATAATAAGAAATAATAAAACTATTTTAATAAATAACAACAAAATATTTTATCTTATGGAAATTTAGTGTATTTCCATTTCTCTTATCACAAACTTATTTCCAATCAATTAATGTTGAACACTTTATTTACTCCAAGTAGAATTTTAAGTTCTATTGGCTTAATCAGTTCGTAGGTCATAACAGTCCTTTAGCAAAAATAGTGGTAGAGTCCTTAAGTAAAAATTTCAGCTGTAATAAATATTTTTTACTAAATTTGTTTCGACTACTCTTCCTACTAAAACTCTTTACATTAGGTATTAATATTATGTGTCATCTTTAGTAGTTTTTATTTAGTAAACAAATTCCTAGTAGTTATTCAACTACCTTTTAACGTTTGTTTATCAACTACTTTTTTGACCTCCTTTCCCATTCTAACTGGGTCTCATCATCTTTTAAAACTTCTCAACTTGTCTTAGTAAATATCATAACTTTTCACTTATAAGTTATGTTCTCTGTTTCAACAATAAATAATAAATCTTTCAATAATAATAATAAAAAATATTTTCAATTCATAATACTAATAATAAAATTCTCAATAGTATACATTAATAATAGCAATAATAATACTTAACAACAATATCATATTCTAAGAAAATATCACAGATTGTTTGCTTATTGACTTGGAAAATAATGGTTGAGGATAAAAATAATACACAGCAATTAAATAATTTTCTTATTTTTTACTTATATAAGAAAGTATTTTTGCCAGTCGAAACATACAAATAATAATAATAATAATAATAATAATTCCAAAGCCCTAATAAATTTAACTCTAAATATTTAGAAAGTGGGCTCTCAACCAGTATTTCCTTACAATAATTTATCTCTCTGATACTCTTGATGAATAGACGTGCATTTGATAAACTTAGAATGGTAAAATAAAGAAAATAAATAGGAATAAAAGATAATTTGTTTAAGTACTTAATTTTCTATTGCTACACAATCACTACAAAATCTCATCACAATTATCAATTTTCTATGTTTATTTAATTATAATAATATTATCAATTCTTACTATTTTTGTAAATAATTGGTAAAAAATGGAATAGAATAAATATAGTTTATTTTGATATAAACTTGATATAAAATAAAAAAATATTTATTTTTATTTTTCAACATCAATCTGAAAACTCCCAAAATCAAATACACATCCTATGCCTGCATAGATTGTCCACTTAATCTCAAAAACCCCCAAAAACAAGTAATATCCTCGTGGCGCCCCCAAGGTCATAACTGGTAATGTTGAAAACTATTGATGAAAGATAAAAAAATCTAAAGAATTAGAATTAAAAATATTGCGAAAGCATTTTGGAGAATTACGAACTTTCCATAATCCGGTTGCCCTTTACTTCATTATTGGGCCTATTTGGCTGAAAATTAAGTCTACTTCATTGAGTCCAAGGCCTAGGTGGTTGAAATTGTTGAAAAGTTTGTCTAACTGGTTGTTGATTTACTGTTTGGCTTAAAAATTGAGGGGTGGAAACTTCAACAAATTGCTTAACAAGCCGGTACCATTCAGTGGCACTGTTTGGAGGGCTTACATTAATATTATTTCTACACTCTGGTTTTAATCCATCTGTCAACCCTTGTATTAGAAGAGTCTCACAAAGATGGAGTTTCCTCCCAATTCCTACTTTTTTGTGAAAATAATTTTCTAAATTATTTAATTTATCTAATTTTAGAGTTGAGAAATCAGAAAAATTTGGAACATTTAGTTCAATGAATTTTTCTATCTAGATTTTTGAAATCTGTTCATAACTAGTACAATTAACACAGTCATTGATATAGACCTTTAGTGCTTCACCCTTTAAATACTGTGGAATACATTTAAATTTCCACTCAAAATCTTTATTTTCCCTACTACACATATCATCATAATAATTTAACCAAGCCTGGATTTCCATTCCAGTACTAGGATCAAACTCAACTAATTTAGGTTCAGTCATTATATCAGTATTCATTGCAATAAAAGAAGCACTTCTATTTCCCTTCATAATTGATAAAGTACTCTATTTCAGACTTTAATAATAAATAAATAAATAATTCTCATGACTTCATAATAAAATTTACTATAAATAAATAAATAAATAAATAAATACTCTTCACGAAATAATAAATAAACCTCATAAATAAATAATTGTCATACTTAATAATAAATAAATCTCAATAAATAACTAACAATAAATCAAATAATAACATAAGAAGTGCAAAAATATTGTGAAAAGAACTCACTCCAGTCATCTTGTCTCTCAATCTCCAGCACTATTCTTTGTCATTCACATTGGCGATGTAGATTTTTAAATTTCCGGCAATTATCTTTAGTAAATATCATAAACTATCGTGCATCAGTACTTCTACTTATTTGTAATTTGGAGACATAATCGCTGTTATTACCGTCACTTCAATATCCTGTCGACTTTTTCTTTTCCCTGTGACGTTTTGACGGCAAGTAGTTGATATTGTCGAAAATAATGAGGGTTTCCATTCGTAAACAGCACAGGCAGCAGCCGATTAGTTTAAGATAATAAAGAAAAGTGAAGAATTCACACAAGGCAGTTGCTTGAAACACTATTCACTTTATTTCCATACTCACGATTGAATCTAGGGAAGATGCTCATTCCTTCAATGGTAAAAAGAATAAAGTCTATTCTCTTCACACAATTAGTTTTAAAAGCATTCCATCTCTTGACTGCGTTCTATACATAAATCCGTAAACAACTAACATCTCCGTACCCATTACGATACCGTTTCTTCCACATTCTACACACATATAAAACAGTATTCATCCACCGTATTACTACCTCCATTGAGCAGTCGAATTGAATATCCAGTCTGCCACGACTGCAATCCGCTACCCTTCTCTCTCTCTTTACACTTCTACATGACATGACATCGCGTTCACCTCTACATGCTAAAAAACTAAAAAGCTAAAAACTTAAAACCGCTCTCTAGTTCCCGCCGTCCATATTTATACTCCCCTCAAAAGATTGTTCTAGAAAAATCTTATATCCTGGCCCCAGATGTCTAAAGCATAAAAAAATGTTAAAATCTGTAGTCGAGATTATGCAAAAATAACCCTTTTTTCCCTCTTCAGACGATAAAAGAAATGAATTTATGTCTGCGAAAGTTTTAATCTTTGAAATATTTTAATTACACCTGGATATTTTAAATAAAAGAATAAATTGAAATAAGTAGGTTTTTTTCTTTAAGACTGAATAATATTTTAGCAGTTAAATAAAGATTTAAGGGGAATATGATATACCGGGATTTAATAGCGGAATTTAATAGGAATTTAAATAATAAAAGTTTTATTAAAAAAGATGAATAGATTGAGCCATTTTTAGATTTACGCAATTTGGAATAAATATGAATTAAGATCTTTTAGGGATTAATAGACTAGGGTTTTAATTTAATAAGCCGGTATAATATACAGAATATTACTGAAAAAGGAAAATTTACATAAAATACTTTAAACTTGGCGAAGAAATTTAAATTTTGTAATATATATATATTTATATTAGCTCTTACATAATAAATAAAATAATACTCTACAAAACCCCGTTTTCGTTAACACTAAGTATTTTTAATACCTAATTTTGCGAAATACCGAGTTCGGATGTAAAAGGCATCATTTGAACCATTTTAGTGCATTTTTAATGACAATGCTCTTGTATTTTCCTGATATTAAATTCTGCAAATTCAATAGGTAACATGTACTTTTAATAGTCTACTTTTTAACAGCTTAACTACATTTTTAAATATAGAAGAAAACCGTATAAAAACATTTTATCCCACATGTTTCATGAGCGAAAATGCCATCAAGTAATGTACGCAAGGAAAACAAAGATCATTAATTTTTAAGTATATATTTTTTTAATCTCCAGTACTTATCAAAGACTCATTAAACGAAGGTTATGATGTATAAATGACAAGATCAGATCAATGCCAAACATACACTGGTATGCACAGTTAAGGAGGAATCATAAAATGTTAATTTTCAAGTACTCAAAAGGAAATAATATAATTTAAATAATTACCATCCCTACAGCACAGCTAGTCCATATAGCATCTCATTCATGCCACACATGGCCTCAAGTGTCACAGTCACTACGGTGAAGCAAAAAATAGGAAATTCCATACATCTCATTATGAGTCTCAAATGATCACTATATGTGACTCCATTGTGACGTCACTGTGACTGCTGCTTTATGACGAGTCACCATGTGACTTTACAATGTAGTTATATTGTGACTCTCATGTGACTGTCATCTGCAGACTCAATTTCATCATCGACTCAAAGTCATCGTGAAAGCTGCATTGTGATAAGTTACCAAATAATGTCACATTAAAGTCACATGATGACCTTCAGGTAACAGAGAACTGTAAAGTCACCATTGTGCTCTTTTGTGAAAAGTCACCATGTGACTATAATATGATATTATTTGGTGATTTATCATAATGCAATGTTCATCATGAGTTTGAAATTGAGTCTAAAAATGACAGTCGCATGAGAGTCACAATATAACTAAATTGTTTTGCACCTGGTGACTCGTCACAAAGAAGCAGTCACATTGACGTCTCAGATTCACATATAGTGATCATTTGAGACTCATAATGAGACGTGTGGAATTTCCTATTTTTTGTTTCATCGTAGGGACTGTGACACTTGTGACCATGTGTGACATGAATGATATGCTATATGAACAAGCTGTGCTGTAGGGAATTGTGCTGTAGTAATTATTTGCATTATATTATTTCCTTTAGAGTATTCACTTACTTACAAATTAGCATTTTGTGACTGGTCCTTAATTTTGGACACCAGTGTATATTAAAAACATTACAAATTTCTTCTCTGAATACATCATGTCATCTTTAGACCTCATGACTTATTCGCTGTAATCTTAGTTCAGAGAGTATCGGATAATCGGGAGCCAGCTGATAAATTTTTGATAATAAGTACATTTTTTTTCAACAGGGATAAACGGGCAATAAAAGAGGCTTTTTTACAAGTCGGAAATATTTTCGTGTATAATGTTACCTCAAATTGACGCCATTCATATACGTAATAACATAATTTGTGAGATTCTATTCTTATTTAGAAGTAATTAAAAGTAGAAACTTGTGGGTAACTTGTTAATGTATGGTTCTAATTCATTTGAATATCCTTTTAGTAATATATTTCAAACACCACTTAATATAGAAATATCACTTAATTTGTGCCACTTATTCGCGGAGATGTATTCAAACTTGTGATTATGTACGAGTAATATTTAAAATATATATATTTCCTCCTTTTTTTTTACACTATTCAAAGAATACTAAATGTTTCTTAAACAAAAGTAAAAATCATGCAGTTTATTTTATGAGATTCTCATTTCTTTTTAATACACCACCCTCCATTTCGCAATACGCAAATGATACATATTAAATCTACTCGCTATAAATAAATTCCTTAATGGAACGATTTTATGAAACAATTAATTCGGATATAAGAAACGACTACATGAAATAATAATTGTCCAATTTTGAATGCAAAAAGTTTCAAATTTTATTCTTTGTTTTCTTTTCAATTTCAATAAGAAAATGACATCAACAATGAGAAAATGATGCCATTTATCTATTTCTCTCTTTCATTCACAACAACGAAAAAAAATCTTGCCGCTATTAAAGAAGTTCCAACAAAATTTAAAATAAATCAATCTGTCAGTAATATTTATTTTTTATAGAAAATTTAAGATTTATGAGACCTTTAGATCTATGCGAATACGTCATCTTAGACGCCACAGTAGACATAAACGGAGAGGTGAGATCAGTTAAAACTGGTGTATTGCACAGTTAAAGTTTTTTGAAGCTATGCATGCAGATTGGATAATGACAAATAAAAAAGTTTAAAGCAAAAGTAATAGCGTAATATTTAACAGCAAATATTTTAAATCAAAAACTAAGATTGCGCCAAAGCAGGATTTTTTTTTTTTTAACCCATATATTTTTTGACTTAACACGTGAGCCCCAAGTTTACCAAAAAGGAACTGGATTTGTTAAAACAGAAAAATTCATGGATCTGGGGCTGTTATAAATGTTGTTTCTAAACACGTAAGTATATATTTAAAAATAAAAGAGCATTGGGTTCAATGTGTGTTGGTGTATTATCAAAAAAAAAAAAATACAATAAAAATACGAGCGAAACTGAGGAATGCGTAAGACCATAAAGCACTTATTGCTCTGCTGATTTGCACACAAAAAGCGCAGAATGCGATCCTGTTAAATATACAATGAAATTTTAGGTATTTCCTGGGACCACCGTCATGGTATTTTGAAAAAAAAAATGACAGTCGCATACTCAAATTCTTCCTATCGGTGAACATTGCATTATCTTTATAAATAATCAGACGAACTTTGCTACTGCTCTCCGCTTCTAACCCAGTATAAAAATATTTCCACTGTGTTTATATCTTTATTTACTGTTTCTTATTCTTAAGGCGTATGCCATTGTTGCGCGATATGTTTGTGATGCATCAGAAATTTAAATAATGAGACATGGATGGAAGAACTATGAATAGTTATATAGTCCTAAACGTTCTATGAATTCCTATTTCCTCCGTATGTCATTCAAGCTCTTTTCTATTTCCAAAAATTTTGTTATTCGGAATGTTAAAGATTAGTTGTCGGCCTTTGCACGAGAAGTCGTTAAAAAACAATTCCTTAGTTATGATAATTTCTAATTAGAAAACATTTCATTATCATACTATTATTTTTTAATCTGTTTTTAGTCTTCGTAGAAATTATTCTGAATCAATATAATCAATATATTATTAAATTTTTTTATGTGTGTTTGAAATAAAATTAATCATTTTCCATCATATAATGTAAAATATAATTTTTCCTGCACATGTGTACACGATAAGTATACAATTATGGTATAAAAATATTCTTTTTTTTATGTTATGTAAAAAAAATAACGAAATTTTAATTTAAACAGTATAAGTAATTTTTGTTACATTAATAGAGTTTAATTTCATGAAAATATTTTTAATAAAGAATGCGTGAATTCACCCTGTTGTCAAAATTGCCATATATTACAACTTTAAAACGAAAAATTCTTCCAGACAATAGAACAAGGCGAAATTATATTACCCTTTTCACCATACTATAAAACTAATTATTCGAATTTTCTTTAAATATTAAAAAACAATTTATTTAAAATTAACAATATAATTATATCTTTTCTCATTCATCTGCCATGTAATGATGCTTTTACAGCTAGTGCCGTAGAGGCAGAAGATATGCCTTAGACATTAATAGCCGACATCGCTGTTGTATAATCGAATACAGTTATAGTTTGCATTTCCTCTTCCACAAAGATATAATAACGTGATTCAGCAGATCTTTCCCATAAACCTAATTGTTCTTAAATGGAATAGGGAACTATTTGTTATATTACTGTTGTAATGCTAAAAGTTTTCTTGTAAATTAGATTATTATATTTGCCATACCTTTTTGGAATATCTTAAAGCAAAAATACATTATACTTGGATAAATTAATGTTTAAACATTCAATAGATAACCATAATTTCACAATCAATAATGTTTACTTTTTGTAAGTTCTAATGAGAAATTACATATTAATTTTCTTCTGATGTGTAAAATAGATAGATATCTTCAATACTGTCAGGGCTCAGAAGCAATCAATATTTTGTCCTACTCCATTTATTTCATAAAGACTACATTAAAATACCCCATTACAAATTATTTTAATACATTTTACATGTATACATTTTTGGTTAAAGCAATGATTATGAACTTCCTAAAAAACTTCCATCGGCGTTATTTAGTAAAATACATATTTATTAAAGAAACACTTCATATTTTGAAATAAAACCCAACAATTTCTACTCTTTTGGAACTAACTGTAATTAAAACCACCGAGTCAATTAAATTTCGCTATTATTTCGCCTCAACTATTCCTTTTGGTAGTTATCTGCATGTAGAAATAATATTATATGTCTATACAATTGCAATTGTTACATTATATAATGTTCTAGAAATTAGTAATGAAACTGTATCCTAAATCTCTTTGCACCGTTGCTGATTCTTTTATTTGTAACATATATTTCATTTTTTAAATTTAAAATATGTGCTGGGGCAATAAGTCATGATAAAAAAATAAAAGTCCTTGAAAGTTGTTAATCCTCTTCATTCCGGTAGTAATACGGTATTATCCAAAAGTCTTCAAAAATTCTCCTTTAATCTTTTGTCATATTAATAGTTTGCAAAGTAATTATATTTACTAAATTTCACTAAACCTAACTTTCGCGATTGGGCCAGTTACGTTGAATTTTATATACCTAACAGTAGTTTTCACTGTAAAAAGAAACATTTGACACTAATGGTGTTGATGACTAATTTTATTCGATTGTTCGAGTAAGAAATATATGTCGGAACTGATCCCAGTATGAAAAAAAATGATACATTTAAATCATTAAATGAAAGGCTACTAAACCCTTGAAAAACACAAACTGATATTATGTGACAGTTTCAAAATTTTTAAAAATAGTTTGCTAAACTTAATTTAAATACTATAAAGCACTTTATTATGAATTAATAATATTACCTATAGTGAGTGCAGAAGAAAATGATTAAACGTCAGTAATTAACTGGTGAATTATAAAAATTGATAAAAAAAAACACGGGCATTAATGGGTAGGTATTCCAAATTTTGTTGTCAGGAAATATATAAAAAGCCCGTTTATGAGATATAGTTGCAACTAAATATGCGCTTGAATGTTTGAGTGTTAAAATTGCGAATGTTTTCACACATCGTTTTTCCTTAGTTTGTGAACTGTTTTACTTTAAAAACATTTCTTTACTTCGAATCGCATGATATACATGCCTTTTAGGTACATTTCTTAATAAGGATATTCATATTTCAATTTTTACACTGAAAAAAAGTTGTCAATTAAAATTGCATATCTTTTTCTAATAATCACTGTAAATGATTTAAATTCCAGTAATAAAAAAGAACTATTTTTTCTGAATTATGAATCATAATACCTTAATTAATGTTTATTGAAGCCTGAAGAAAACAAATCAATAATTTAATTAGAATTTAAATTTCACTTCAATGCGTTTCTATTAAATGGTCAATTACTAATGCTCTTTTCCTATACCTTTTCAAATTCATCAACAATGTATCGATGCTAATAAAATTAGTACAGTATAGGAGCAATTATGCTTCTCTCATTAAAAGCCGGCATTGTTGTTATTATTTCAATATAGAAACAGTATGTATTTCTTCTTTCACAAAGGTTTACGATTTTGAGTAGCAGTCCAATCGATCTAAATATCGTTAAACAGAAAAGGGTACTATTTAACGTATTCTTGTTATAATGTCAGAACATTGATTGCGAATTTCATTATTATATTTGCCTTAAATATTTTAGATTATTTTAAACAATGATTAAGAGTGTGGTGGGGGAGTAATGCTCATTTATTGAATTAAAATGTGAAATTCCATAATATACTATCGCTTGATGTTTAAAAGTAATATTTACAATATTGTCCCCACTAATAAAAAGTTTAAATTGCTTGCGTTTACTAAATATTTACATTTGTTTACCTTGCTTGAGAAAAGATGCAATAAAAAATTATATTTAAAATTACATCACGGTATGTTTCCACGTTAAAATAATGTGAATAACCTTTCTTAATTCCTTACCTCACATTTAGTTATGTAAATACATATTCTTTTCAAAACTCTTCGTATTTTATAACAAGACATGTATTTTTAGAAGAGAAATAATTACTGTTATTGGATTTTTTTTATATAAGTAATATGTTAGAATTCGTCATAAAATCATCCTAAATCGTCCAAATTCTTCCCAGATATATAATTTCTTATTTAACCCTAACGATTTAAGGACAATTTTTTTAAGGTGAGAAAAAATTACTTTTTTCAGGATTTGTTCATTTTATATTAATAGGAATTCAAAAAGCCAAATAATGGGAAAACAATAAAAAATCACACAGAAAAAATTAACATCCACAATTGAGGCCGCTAATCGTTAATGCGACGAGTGAATTACGAGTGAAATGATTTCTTATAAAATAAAAATAATAACAGTAATTTTTTCTTAAATGTCTACAAATTATTAAAACTTAATATACAGTCACCTCTCACTTAAAGGCGTTTGAAGAGGTTGATTTAAAATCGCGTATAACTGAGAGCCGTGCATAACTGAGAGCATGTTGTATGTAGTAATTCTTTATACACGTTATACACATTATGGGAAAGAAAAACATTTTTAAATATCAGAATTATGATTAATAACATTTTATAAAATAAAAGGGGTGTAATATTAGTATAGTATACTTTAAAAAAAATTCCTTCGATTCCTATTTTTGATGAAAAAGTGAGTGCCTTTTCTTTCAATAACTCACAGCCAATGGGTAAATTAGAAGCTCTCTTTTTTCTGAACCACTGAATTAAAGTGGTTTCTTAAATCTAAAAATTGCTATTCTGAGTTCTTGATCATTTCTTCACTTCACTGTTCGCTTTTTTGATCGAGTCCTTGTTCTTTAAAATTTCTTTGAGCATTGATTCTGGGAAATCGAATTTTCGAGCTAAACTTATTTTTGACACTTTAGAAGCATTTTCTGCTGCTTGTATAACTTCCATTTTGAACGAAATTGTTACTTACTTTTGCTCATTTCTATTGAAAAAAAAACAGATGCTACCGTAAAGACGAGGTGGGAAGGGAACATGCGCGTGGATTGGTAAAAATAAAAGAGAAAGAAAAGAAGGAAGACGGAAAAGAAGGAACTATTAGAACGGAAATGGGTGAAAAGTCGAAGTGTAACACCCTCACCACCCTCTCAGGCGCTTTGCGGATAGTTTTTTTTACCTTGAAACATGCATAAATTTTTTTAGAGATTAAACAAAAGTTTCGCACTTAACTCAAAGTTTGTGAATTGCGCTGTTATTTCCGCGTATAATTGAGAGAGACAATTCAAAGTTTCGCTTATAAGTGAGAGATTCACAGCATTATTTTGCTTTTCCTCGCGGCGAGACCTTACTAAATTCGCGTATAACTGAAGAACGCGTATAACTGAGAGGCGCATAAGTGAGAGGTGACTGTATTTAATATATTTGATATTATTTTTATCAAATATTAACGATTTGTTTAAATACTCCAACTACACTGACTGCCGAAAAATTATTTGACGCATTTTTGAAAACTCTAACTGTACATTGAAAATAACATTATCAATGCAGACAAACCGCAAAATTATTACTTCTTTTGTTGAGGAATTCTATATGGAATAAGTTATATTATAAAAATTTTGTTGTTTTTGTTATTGACAATAATTGTAATTATATAAAGCTAAATGTCCACATATGTGGCCAAGAGCGTGAAGAGGTTAAATTAAGTATACAATAAAATTTTATACTCTTTATCATACTTTGTCTAATTACGGTATAATATATAGATTGTAATAAACCTAGTACAGTAAAGGGGAAATTATGTTAACAACCGGCATCGTTGCTATTATATACTTGAATATAATTACGGTATTCATTTACGATTTCACAAAGGTTCAATAGTCTCAGCAAATCTGTCCAATCAAACTAATTACACTTAATCTGAATAGGGAACTATATACTCTGTTACTTTTATAGTGCTAGAAGTTTGCATGTGAATCAAATAATTGCACCTACTATAAATGCGTTCGTCATGTTCAACCTAATAATAGAATATGATTGGATAATTTCTTATTTAACCCTTTCAACATAAAGGTGTCTCTTTTGCGAAAATGTTGAAATGGTTGAGTGGCATCAGATTTATGAAGAATTGTATTTGAAAATAAGTAAATGCTAGGTTTAAATAATCAATAAATAAACAAAATTAAAAAATCAATTATGTTTATTTATTTGAAATTTAAATGAGAAATTACATATTAAATAATTTCTTTTTCTCCCAATTGTAAAAATAGACATTTTCATATTAGTGTTTGCACTTGAAGAAAAAATATATTGTCTACCTCATGAACGTTCATTTACTTCAATAGGCAAAATATATTGGCTGTTACGATGCTAGAAATTTACCTTTAAATTGACTTACGTTGTTTGCAGTATATATACATTTAATGTCTGAATTAAAAACCATTAAAACACCAAATAAAATAAATTAACACAGGCTTGAGCACAGTTAAAAGAATTAAATTTATAAAAAATATGCTTTAAAACAAATAAAATTACAATTAGTAAACGTTTCGCCAAGCTACACGCGAGGCATCATCAGTACAAAATATCCATTGCATAGCAAACGACGGAGCAAATCAAGAACAGTTAAAGTAAGTTATTTTAAATAAAAACAGACAATATTCACTACGGACAGAACGAGCTTCATTCAATGTCTGCGATCGCAATTGAGTGAACCAATCCTCAAGGAATAATCTACCGTGATAGCTGTTACAACCCAATTTTAAAATACTGGCGTTCGCAATTAGCGGGATGTGATTCGTTTGAAGTGAATACTGGACAATTTTTGAATTCAAATTATCATTTTTTTAAAGCAGCAGAATGTCCTTTTAGGCGAATTTCCAATTATCTACTTGTTTCACCAATGTAAAAACTATTGCAATCTGTACAGAAAATAACATAAACGACACCGGGTAATTTAGACTTATCATATTGAAATTTATGCTTATTTAAAAAGGAACTCGCTTTATTGATTGGTTTAAAAGGTAACCCCAATATTGAATGATTTTAGAATGCCAGAAATGTTATCAGAAATGTTCTTATAATAAGGGATACAGATAAAAGAGTTTGGTTTACTACGTTGAAAAGGGAGGGGGGAGTAGAATTTACAAAATTTAAAGTATTTTTAAAGATTTTTTAAACAAGACCAATAGCATAGCTATTATTAAACAAATCGGGATAAATTTTACATTTCTGCATTTCAAAGTCATTACTGGAACTGCAATATCTAATGGCCCTGAAGGCTAAAGTTACTTTGTTTGCTTTAAGTAATTTTGGCTATTTTAACCCAAGTTAGTGAATGGTGGTGCAATAATGTTTATTGAACTTCAATGCAAAATTAAATTTAAGTAATATACATTCAAATGAAATCATTTACATTAAGTATACATTAAAATTTTATACTATTTATGATACTTCGTTTAATTACTCTATAATACATAGATTGTAATAAACTTAGTGAAGTAGAGGCGAAATTATTTTAACAACCGGCATCATTGAACATAATTACGGTATTTATTTCCGCTATTACAAAAGTTTAATAGTCATAGTCAGGAGATCTGTCCAATCAACCTAATTATGCTTTAGGGAACTATTTACTCTGTTACTTTTATATTGCTGTAAGTTTGCATGTGAATCAAATCATTGGGATGAGCGAAGCGAATCCTCTACTAGTCTACTAAAATTACATTTTGTCGTACACTTTTCAAAAAAACTATTCAATATTTTGACTTGAAATTAAACTTAAAAATACATTATGACCTGTAGATTTGCACAATGTTATTTTTTTACAGAATAACCTTAAACAATTATTTTAATTAATTTATTTTACATGTTTTTCCATTACGGACGCATTCTTGCAAATAAAAAATGAAACACGTATATTTTCAGAAGAAAAAATAATAAATCATGGAGTCAGTACTTATAGATCGAATCATGTTTAATTAAATAAATAAAATATATTTTCATTATTCCGTCAAAATACCTCAAAAACTGTTTTTTTAAATTTAACTAGCTGTTTAACCCGTTCTATGCATGGCAGTTCATGAATTGAATTCTAAAACCAAACTTAAAAATAACTATTCGATTTAGTAAAATATTTTTCTACTACTGTGCCTTTTTTTTAATAAAATTTAATTTATCAGGTTACTATGGCAGCAGACGATAATGTTGTATCTTTGGAATAAAGAATAAATAGAATAAAAAGTTTTGTTGGAGTTTGTGATAAAATGTTTGCGTTTATCAAAAAAAAAATCTAATAATTAAGCGGAATTAAATAATCTCTAATTATTTGCATGTGAGACAAAAGAATTGTCGTAGCGTAATACCGGCTACAGCTTTTTAATATTGCAGCGTGGCTTACATAATATGTAAGGTAAAAGAATTACCGTAATACCGGCTACAGCTTAAAACTTTACTTACATTAAACTTTCTTATATTAAAAATGTATGTTATTTGAGAGGAAAATATACATTTTAATAGAATACTTTATTAAGATTGGTTGGAGATCGTGCATATTTTGGCTATCATTCCTTTTAATCATATAAATAGTTTCACGATTTCTTTTGTGAAATTTTTAAAATATTTTTTACAGGAAAATTATAGCAAATTTTTAATGAATTAAAATTTGTGAAAATTCAATTATTTAATTAAATTAAGTATTTTTTAGTGTTAAGAATTCAAATACACAACTTATTCTTATTACGTGAAATAATTTACGCAGACGAAATTTACGCATTTTAAAAGAAGTATATTATGTGTTTTTTTTGTAAAGTGGCAACAAAAATAAATTGTAAACAAATAAAATTAAATATTAAATTCGTTATATAAAGTGTCATTCGAATTCGAAGGTTGAAAATTTAACCAAGTGAAACATATTTACTATTAAGAAGTAATTACAATTAGTATTATTTTTAATATGTTGGCCGTTTAAAAACAATTTATGGAATGTATTAGTTCTATTATAATGAATGCCGAGAAAACGTACACTTACTGGTCGAAAAGAACGCGAACATGATTTAGCTTTAATGCAAGAGACTAGATACCAGCGCAAAAAACGACGACATGCCGAATCTCTTCTGACAGATAATGCATGTGCTCGGAAATATGGTTTAAATTTCGAAGATGCACAAAAAAAAATTAAAATTATATTTTTGTAAAATTTGTCATCGACGTTGGTTTGACATGTATATTCAATCTGACGGATCTTGTAAGACTTGCCATAAAGGTATAGTAAATAATGAACTAAATGTTTTTTCTGTAGCTAATAATATGGATCCAGATCCACAACCGGAAATATTGAAGAACTTAACTTTCGTTGAGGAGCAGTTAATTGCCCAAGTTCATCCAGTTATTACTGTTTATCGCATTAAAGGTGGTCAGCTTGGATACAGTGGGCAAGTTATTAATTTTCATCAAGATATTACAGAAATTTGTACATTATTACCTCATTCCATAGATACTATATCACAGAACATCTTTGTTAGAAGACAAGATGGTGAAGAATTCAAAGATTTTATTGTAAATCTTGAAAACGTTAAGTCTACTTTAGAATATCTAAAGGAAAATAATCCTTGGTATCGTTATATTACTATTGATGAAAATAATTTGCAAATTTTACCCGAAAATGAAAATATTTTTCGGCGAATAATACTCAGTCAAGAGCAACAGCAGATTTATTTACCATCAGTTGAAAAAACTTTGAATTCTGTAGATGATCAATGTCCATGGACAAATAATATATATGAATCCGGAGCCCCAAATGTGAATTTCATATGTAATCGAGAGGCAATAAATAGTATGTTAGGTACTAAAGAAGGAAATGATGAATGCAGTAAGATACTAAGCCTATAAATGAATTTCCATGTGATGGATATATTTGTAGAGCTTTTCCTACGTTATTTCCAACAGTAAGAGGTGATCTTAGAGATACTAGAGTTCGTAAAATTACACCAAAAGAATACTTTAAATTTCTCATGATATATGACGATGAAAGATTTGCACGGCATCCAAGATTTAGATTTTTGCTTTCAATAGCATAATGCGTTGGACAGCATTACAAAATGGAATTATTTGTATTAAAAAAAATTCTCGCCTGCATGATGTTGAAACAGTTGAAAAACTCCAGGAACGGTTGCAGAAAGATCTTACATTGTACAAGTCGATTTTATCTTTCAATGCTAATTTAAGATCATAGAGCTCTTATTGGTTTATCAGACCACGAGAGTTGTTAGACATGGTTGAGGAATTGGGAACTCCTACTGTTTTCATTACACTTAGTGCAGCTGATTTATACTGGCCTGAAATTTATCGCATCATTGATGCAGACTATGTTTACACTAATTGTAACCAAAATTCTAAATTCATCGGAAAATCAAAATTGTTGAATTGTAATCCTTTAATCGTTGCTTTCTTTTTTCATAAGCGGTTGGATTTTTTTATGGAACATTTTTTCGACAAATATTTCAAAGTCATAGACTTTCGGTTGCGTATTGAGTTTCAACATAGAGGTAGTCCTCACATGCATGGTCTTTTCTGGTTTGAAGATGCTCCTGATGTAAACAATCTTAGTTCAAATGATGTTGAAAAGATACGTAAAATTGTAAAATACTTTGACGAATTCATATCGACTTGGCAACCAGATCCTAATCAAGTTTATGATATATATCCATCTAAATTTCATTTTACGGTTGTGCTTGATGAAGCTGCTGACTATAATCACTTAATACGTGCAGTACAAATGCATAAATGTTCTAAAGCTTATTGTAAGAGAAAGAAAAAAGATTCTTTTGAAGTCACATGTCGTTTCAAATTTCCCAAAGAATGTTCTCACGAAAGTAAAATTCGGTTCCTTACGAATGAACCCGAATATATTTAAAAAAGAAATAGTCCTTATTTAAACAGTCATAGATCACAAATTTTAAAAATTTGGCGAGCAAACATGGATTCCCAAGCAGTCATTTCCATTCACGCAGTTCTAAAATATATTGCTAAATATGCTAGCAAAGGTGAACCCAGCTCAGAAGGGATGAAAGACTTCATCAGACAAACAGTTCAAGAATCACGCGATAATATCAATGTTCAGCAGATAATTCAGAAGATTTTAATAAAAATGTGTGCTGAACGTGATTATTCTGCCCAGGAAATATTTTGGGTGTTAATGGGATGGCCTTTGTATAAATCATCTCGTCAGTTTGTCACCATTAATTTAGCAAGGAACGCATGGGAACAATTAGATATGAATAAGGAGGATGGAAGCATATCCGTTTCAAATATTTTAGAAAAGTACGAGCAACGCCCAGTGATATTCGAAAATATGCCCTTGCAGAATTATTTCACAAACGTTTATAAACGCGGTGAAAATTTCAGTATCAGAAAAAAACCATTTATCCCCAGAATTATACCGAAATTGAAATATGATCCCAATAATGTAAATAATGAAGATTTCTATAAGCAACAAGTTATGTTGCATATTTCTTGGCGTGATTTTCAAATTATGAATCAAAATAGTACTTTACGGAAAGTTATATATGAACAGCATTTTAAGAATAATGAAATTCAGAGATTGGATTTGGAATATCTGTTGCAAAATTTAGAAGATGAGGAAGAATTTGACGAAATTGAATCTACTGAAATAGATCAACCATTTGACTGGATGAATGTCGCTTCAAGACAAAATAATGCACAGGATGAATTAGATTTGGGCAGAAGGGACATTGATATAAGGTACAACTGGCATACCCTTCAAAGCCAATTGCTTAATAAATTACAGAATTTTATTGAAAATGAAAAAGTGAAAGAGAGTGAAAAAAGTGGTTGTGTCACTGTTCTTTCTGATTTGCCAAATTTCGTCTTTTCCCATGAACAGAAAAGAAATAATAAATATTTTTGAAGAACAGCTCAATTTCTTGCACGGTCATAGACGAGAAATGCCAATAAAAAGAATTGTTGTCCAAGGAAAAGCAGGTTCTGGAAAAAGTACTTTAATACATTACTTCACTGCTCGATTAAATGAAACATTTGGTCCATCTTCTTTTCAATTGCTTGCACCAACTGGTGTTGCCGCAGTAAATATAAATGGATCAACGATTCATTCAAAACTTTTATTGTGACTAAATCAAAAGCTAAGAGATCTTAGTCCATATTCGATTGGTCAACTTCAGGAGGAGTTTCGAAATTGTAAATTCATAATTATAGATGAAATGAGTATGATTGGATGCAGTCTTTTGCGAAAAATAGATTTACGATTACGTAGTGCTGTACCACCGAAACAAGATGAAACTTCCGGTGGAATGTTCTTATACCTATTTGGAGATATCAAACAACTACCTCCAGTAAACGACAGGCCTCTTTACAGTGACAAAAATCGAAGAAGTGAGTTTCTTTTGGAAGGACAATTGTTATTTTCTTCGACTATTCAAAAATATTTTTTTTATCATCATCCTTCCGGCAAGATGAAACTCAACAAATATTTTGTAGCATACTTGATCGAATTAGCAATGGAGAATGCACTAGTGAAGACTATGAAATATTAATGAATCGAAGCTTAAAGTCTCTTTCAAAAAGCGAACAGCATTTATTTAAAGATGCAATTAGGCTGTTTTCAACGAATAAAGACGTAAAAGAATATAATAATGAAAAATTAAAAGAACTGCGTCAACCTGTTGCCTAGATTCAAGCTCTTCATAATTGTAATAAAGCAACGTTGGCCGATTCTGAAATGACAAACGGACTTGAATCATTTCTTACTTTATCAATTGGGTCTAAAGTAATGTTACGTTCTAATTTGTGGACCGAAAAAGGTTTAGTAAACGGGGCTTTAGGCAGATAATATTTATGATATACGGTTGCAGATAATATTTATGATGAAAATCACTGGCCACGTGACCAGATGCCGCGAATAATCACGGTTAAATTTGAAAACTACAGTCATTCAACTTATGAGAATGGCCGCGTTCCGATTCTACCAATAACTAAATTCTGGAAAAATGGAAATATAAATTGCTCAAGAAAACAATTTCCTCTGCAGTTAGCTATTTCAGTTACAATTCATAAATCCCAACGTTTAACATTAGATAAAGCAGTCGTAGATATTGAGGATAAAGAGATATCAGTTGGCTTAACATACGTAGCGTTGTCGAGACTGAAATCCCTTCAAGGTTTAGCATTCAATAGTAAATTTCCTTACGAGAGATTCTACAATATCAAAAATTCTTGTATGCTAACATGCAGAAAAAAAGAAGAAATTAGAATGAAAAGTTTTACAGTTAATAATTCTTAGTATCAACGAGGGCAGATTTCAAATGTTTTTCCAGAAAATAGGATTTTGAAGAAGTAACTTTCTTCAAGCTCTCTTCGAATATATTAATTTAAGATTGCTATCAAAGATTTTTTGATGTGAATTACAAAGATTGGAAGCATACCTATTTCAAACCATTTGAGAAACCATCAGAGGCTATTGTAAAATGTAAAAACATCTTTAAAATAGCTTTTAGTTGAGAATTTAAAAATATTTTGTAAAATTTTGATTCGAAAATATTTTTATTTATACCAGTCTTATATCATAAATAAAACATTCCGATGAAATTATTAGTTATTTGGCTGAATTTACATTTCTAAAATTAAAATGCGCCAAAACATAAAATAACGTTCTTGCTTAATAAAGATGCAAAAATAATATAAAAAAATTTTGTTACTTTCAAATATTTATCTTATTAAATAATGCTTCGCGAATCCAAACAAAGTATGGCTTTTGCTAGTTTGCTGCTATAAATGCGTTCACGAAGTTTAACCTAATAATAGAAAATGAATTATTAATGTCTTATTTAATCATTTCAAGGTTAAAATATTTCTGTTGCGAAAATTTTGAAATAACTGAATGGCATCAGAATTTATGTAAAATTTATTTGAAAATTAGTAATATATACTTAATTTTGCTAAAAACTTTTTACTAATAAAAATATTTCTTATACTTACGTACTTTTCTGCGAAAACCGAAATGTTATAGTTTCTCTTATTTTTCGAATTAATAAATTTATTTTTACATATTTAGATCACCGAATTCATTTGAACCCTTTGTGAGAATTTAGTTTGTTTTCTTAAATATCTTAAACCTAGAAGGGAAGAATCACTTTTATCCTTTTTATTGCAAGGATTGGAAGCCATTTTAACTGATCCTTGAAAATGGTATTTTACCCCATATAATAAATTGTTTATAGATTATTTCAGCAAATATCAGATATTTTGAAGACATAATGCATAGCTTCAGGGTAATTGTTCCCCTTAATTTAACCCAGAAACAAGTCAAAATGACTCATATTTCCGTGCCAGATTTAATACTTCAAAATTTGTATTTACACTAACCAAGTTAATATTCTTAAAAATTTTTATGTTAAAAGTTAAGGTTAAGTTAAAACCAGTTTAGTTTTAGATAAATTTATGAATATTCCATTACGTAATTATTTCCATTAAAACGAATATACATTTTGTATTGACTCAACTTCCATATCAACTTTATATTGGCATCTTTTCATATCAACTCTTTCAATATTTTCTTTTACATTTTTATAAACTTTAAACAGAGAATTCTACGAAAAATATGTACAATTTATTTTTTCAATATTAAATTAAATAATACTATAAAGGAGAGCAGCTTACAGTAATACGAAATATTTAAGCTCATAACATTGGGATGCCCCAAGTAATAACGAGTTAAGCAAACAAACAAAAAATACTTTGTTTGAAACATTTTAGTGCATTTTTAATGACAATGCTCTTAGATTCCCTTAACACGAACTCCTGGAAATTCGATAGGGATGGTATCACGTGCTTTAACAGTGTAGCTGTTAACTGCCAAATAAACTGTATAAAGAAATTTCACATGTGTAATCGGCGAAAATGTCTCCAAATAATGTAAGAAGGAATAAGAATAAAAGTGTTACAAAGAGCTGTTCAGTTATATATTTTTTTAAACACTCTGTTATCCGACACCTATTTAATAAAGACTGTGACGCATAATTGATATGGCAGGACAATTTAAAAACAGATTTAAAATCCCGCTGTTATTATGTTACGTCATATATCCGACCATTGCATGTTTAGTTTAATATGCATCCAGTAATGGAACGTCATCTGTAAATTTTCTGATAAAAAGGTATTTTTTAATAGTGCTGAATTTTAATTTTAATACAATAAATAAATAACGAAAATGAAGACATTAATGTTATTCTGCGGCATCACGCATATGTAACTCTTTGCACTCGTATGTCTAGTCTGACTGAACATCATCTTACTTTGCAGAATTTATTTTTGGCACAAGAAACCAAGCAAAATAAAACTTACATTATTTACTTACAGCATTTTTGAAATTGTGTACTTGAAGGAAACTTCTTTAAAAAAGTGGTGTCACTCAAATAAAATCTGTGTTAGAGACACGCGGGTATTGGAAGAGTATTCTTTAAGCGTCATAACCGTGTTTTTCCGTCACGTAATCTTTGAATTCATGGGATAATTTAACACAAAATTCATATTAATGTTATTTGTTAATAAGATTATTATGCATAATTTCAGTCATAGAAGACTTGTCGAAACAAAATGCTACTTAGTTTTTAAAACATATGATGCATTCAAATCAGAATTTAGTATTTTATACTTTACAGTTCCATAAAATAAATTATGTATCTATAACATATTCATATTTCCCATTTCTCTATAGCTTGCTAGCCGAAATCTGCTTTTTTTATTGTTGTTATTGTTAAAATCAGTTATTTCTATATGTTAATTTATGCTATGGTCAAATTTTATTTTTTTTTAAACAATTTGTATTCGCTTTCAGTCACATCAGTTGATTAAATAATAATTAAAGGGTAACGCCACCTTTACGGGTTTAAAAATGCATTTTTTTGTCACTTGAAGTGCTTATTATGAATCATATTTGAATTTTTAGAAATCGAAATCGAAAGTGATCGAGTAATTTTTGAGCTATAGAAAGTAGAGCGAGCTATAGGGTGTAATCAGTAACGAAAAATTTAAGTGCGTTTTATTTTCAGAATAGCATTCTCAAAATTGGCAGATACGCTGCCTCACTTAACTTAAAAATCAATCAACGTGTTATTTTTGAAAATTAATCATCACAGATTTTTCTATTGAAATATGTAGTATGTAAGCGAAGCATCGATAAATCGCGCTGTTCTGTGTAACTTGAGGAGGTTTTCAAATTATCTGCTCAACTAACGAGGAACTTTCTGGCACATTTTCTGTCCCATTTTTAAACGTAAAAGCACAAAATAGGCAGATCTAATTATTGAAGCAATTTCAATATAATTACGTTTTATTTATCTTTTTATAAATGAATTATTTACAGAATTATAAACTATTTTTAGACGTAAAGGCTAGACTGGTTTAGGATTTCTAGGTCAGACTAGTTAAAGACTTAGACTGTAACGGTTTTTTGACGCATAATCGGGCTAAAGCGACAAGCAGAAAACAACTTAAAACTACAATCAAAGAACATATATCAGACATCAAATGCAACAAGAGAACAACAGCTTTGGCCAGATTATGCGACAAAGAAACTTTACAGATCGATTTTGAATATAGCAGAATAATTTATCGTTCAAGATTATATTTATCATCCATTATTCGAGAATCAATAGAGATATTTTTACGCAACGAGAATATTTGCAATGATTCAGAGTCTTTTGATTTACCTAAAATTTGGAAAGAGATGCAGTTTAACAACAATACTTGATATTAATCCATGCTCACAACTATACAAAATCATTTTATTTCATGTTTGCACTGATTTTCATTACGCATGAAGTCTCGTGACATTATTTACCAAGTTCGCGAAAATATTTCGATCAAGAATGATTTTGAAAATGTCACCTTTTGTGCTATGAAACGTATGTTAATCTAAATAAAGGTATTTTATAACTTTTATAGCATTTTAAACTTAGTTTGAGTAAGGATAACTCAAAGATTATTTGTAACACATAATCTGGTAACCTTTGCTATAGTTCTGATAAGAGCAAGTTTTGCTGTCAGCAAAGATTATAGGTTTACAATACAGTTAAAAGCAAAAATACAGTGTACAAGTGTAATACAAGTGTAAAATACAGTTAAAAGCACTCTTTTCAATCTATATTTAGCTTTAAAGCAATAACTTAGGCTTTATTTATTTAGCGTCGTTGAATATTTCTAAGATTTCCATAAGTCAGTTAAATCTTCTATCTTATTTCGTGGAAAATATTCTGTTTCTTTTAACAAAACCCGCGTCGTCCGAACTCTTTCTCGTTCTATTTACTTTTTCTGCATTTCCACTTCACACAGCTTCGTTACCTTTTAATCTTGAAAACAGAATACAGCGTCGGGGACATTCAGTTTGATGCAAGTGTTCTTACGAAATTCCCCACATTAATATTAACCTAAAATAAATAGCTTAATTGGGATAGCGTTTTTAAACAGCAGTTTTAATAAATATTTAATGGATATTCTCTTAATGATTGGACGTTAATATTGAATCGTGCTTGATAATTAATTGATATCTCTGATTTAAATGAAAATAAATTCTAAACATTCGTATTATGTAATACATATTCTATTCTTACCTTTTTCTCAGAAAGGTGATCAAAAAAATAAAATAAGAAGCAAAATTATATATATATATATATATATATATATATATATATATATATTACTCCAAGAGCATACGAAAGTTCAGTTTCACTCGATGAACTATTGATAAATTTGATTCAGTCGAATTTAGAGTGAGGTTTTTGTTTAATTGTCGGCGTTCAAAGTGCTGTTTCAAAATCATTTTTGACAGTATTTTTTTATAGTGTTTCGAAAAGTATTACAATCATATAAAAAAAAAATATAAAATTAATCATATAACTCTTTTCAGTTTCGGTATCATTTTACTAAAGTCCTTGTTGTCAAATAATCAATACTTTAAATACTCCTTTTCCCATTCATTTTAACACAATTTCAGATACGAGATATTTCCGTGTATAAGCCAAGCCGAGTATACGACTTTTCAGTGAAAAACTGACCAAAATCGAAAATCCGTATATAAGCCGATGTTAAAAAAGGTGATGAAAAATTTAGCAGATAAAAATTTAGCACTTTTTTGCATAAATAATAGAAAAAAATACGCTCTTCGAAATTACTGATGTCTCCTATTCTGTCTTGGTGCGCTGCCAAACTTGTTAAATTTAGTTCCAGTGTAAATAGACCGTTCATAGAAACCGAACCTCTTATTTTTGGCTTGAATTAAAACCAGAAATGATCGTTCGATCATCTACATATTAAAACAAACCATAACTTTGTTTTTTTCAATAGCAGTACACAAATCTGACATCATAAATGAACTCTACACACCCTTCAATTAGTCTAAAAACAAATTTTTATGCAATTCGTACCATAAGTTTACGAGAAATTAATTATGATAAAACGAGCGTATTTTAAGGGCTGTATCCAAATTGAAGTTCGGTACTCGATTGTTAACCGAGAGAGCTCCCTTCTTGATCAAGGCACCTTAAGCAATCAATTAAGCCTGTTGGATTACAGGATAGCATAATAGTCCAGGCAATAGAGACTGTATAGGGGCTCTACCTAGAAAAATTCATGGTAGTTTTGGAAAAAGGCTTACTATATGTTTTTTGGGTCGCTGAAACCGAATTTTTAACTTCCCACCAAAATTTCCCCCGGCAACCACCCCAATTTTTTAGAGAAAAAGTATCTAGAAATTCAGAAAGTAGACAAAATTTGCAACAAATTAGATGTATGACATTATGACTTAGGATGAAGGGGAAGGGGGGATCTGCCTCGTAACATGCGCGCGGTGCTGCGTGAACTAAGTTGCGCAATTCCACTTAACCCCTTACACGTTTACATTCGCCCTCCCATCTCCCCTCCGAACTTTCTCTATAAGGTTTCTTTAAGTTTTTTTGTCGCCCAATCCGAATTTTTAAATTCCCCCCAAAATTCCCCCCCCCCGACCCCCCCCCCAATAGTTGTTTTTAACTTAAATTTCTTATTGTTTTAGGGGAAAAGCATTACGAAATTCAGAAACTAGACAAAATTTGCAACAAATAGGATATATGGCATTATGACGTAGGATGAAAGGGGAGGGAGAGGGCTGCCTCTGAACATGCACTGCGGCGCTACGTGCACTAAGTTATGAAGTCCATTTAATATGGGATTTTACCTGGAAAAATTCATACTAGTTCTGGATTTCGACTCACTTTGCGTTTTTTGGGTCGCTGAATCAGAATTTGTAACTTCCCACCAAAATTTCACCCGGCAACCCCCAAAAATTGATTTTTTGGAAAAATTTGGCTTTTGAGAAAAGCGAGCGGTGCATGTTCCGAGGCAGCCCCCTCTCTCCCCGTTTATCCTACGTCATAATGTCATATATCCTATTTGTTGCAAATTCTCTCTAGTTTCTGAATTTCGTAATCCTTTTCCAATAAAACAATAAGAAATTTAAGTTAATAACAACTATTTTGGGGGGGTTACGGGGGGAATTTTTTGGGCAGGAGTTAAAAATTCGGATTCAGAAACCCAAAAAACTTAAAGTAAACCTTACAAGGAAAGTTCGGAGGGCAGATGGGAGGGCGAATGTAAACGTGTGAGTGGTTAAATGGAATTGCTCAACTTAGTCCACGTAGCACAGCGCGCATGTTCTGAGGCAGATCCCCCCTTCCCCTTCATCCTAAGTAATCATGTCATATATCTAATTTGTTGCAAATTTTGTCTACTTTCTGAATTTCTAGATACTTTTCCCCTAAAACAATAAAAAATTGATTTTTTTTAATAAAAACCTTTTTTGGGGGGCTTTTTACCAAAATTTGGGGGGGGGGGCTTGCTGGGGGAAATTTTAGTGGAAAGTTACAAATTCGGATTCAGCGACCCAAAAAACATAAAGTAAGCCGATTTCCAGAACTACCATTAATTTTTCTAGGTAACATTCCCTATTTCCTGGACTATAAGCAATTTCAAAATATTTAGTCACTTCTATCATAGACGGCCCCTTAAACCATCATTCTGCCGTTTTTTAAGCATCATTTGAAAACTGCTTGGAAGAAAAATGTGAAATTTTGGATTTCCATAAAGCAGGACTTAATAAATCTGAATCCATCAAAAAAATTGTAGGTTGCCATTTATAAATTTTTTAATATTAATTTCATAATTCATATCAGAAAATTATAAAAATTGCAAATTCAAAGTATTTATGTTTGGGTATATTAGTATTATTACTACACAAAAAATTAGAACATTAGGATCATAATTTCAGAAGTTATAAATAAAAATATGAAAATGTAATTTAACATTAGAAGCACTAAATTTTGAATGTTTATTATTCAAAAACTTATCATTCAAATGACTTGAAATTTGGTGTCTAGACATAGTTTGAATCAAAGATTTGAAATATCTTGTTAAAATTGGGTATTGCCATTGAAAAAAAATGAAGTTTGGATTCATTTTAATATGTAGATGGCCGCCTAAGCAAATTTTATGTACGTCATTTAAAAGTAGACTTTATTTCCAATCGTTCGGTACCAGTAACTTTCGCCTACGATAATTTTTTGTGGAGTTAGTAGGAGGTGTTTAGTTTTTTTTCCACGTCTGTACTAATGACAGAAAAAGATTTTGTAAGAATTGTTTGAATATTCTGACAATAAATTCATAGTGAATGAGGATTACTTTTTTCATTGTACAATAAGTGAGTATTAAAGTATTTTTATAAATGTGAAAGTATTTTTTATGTTTTTTAAATCTCCGATATTTTCCATTTTAGAACACCAATTTTAGAAACGTTCTTAAACTTGTGTATAAGCTCTTGAATTTGGAACAAACAAAATGCCCCAAAATTTTCTGCTTATACAGGGAAACATACGGTACTTAATCTTTAAATCCTTCAAATATTTCATGTATAATAATGTGTGGAATATTTAATTTAAAAACGATGCATTGTATAAATGTCAAAATCGGCCTTATTTCTTTTTCTCTACTTCATAATTTGAAGTTTGCTATGGAGTGTTGTCGTGTTAAATGATGAAACAAGTTCTCAAGGGATCCGATTTTTTTTCTTTTACGTTATATGATCGAACTTTTAAATCTCAGGCACTAGTGTTTAATAGTCTAAAAGCATTTATTCTTTCATTGTCCCAAAAATCTGGATGAGAACGTCATGAAGATAGTTAGTCATCCTTTTACCAATCAACAGCATGCGTTTTTCATGCGTGCGGCGGTTTCATTCCGTATTTTTGATTACTCCCAGTAGGTGAATGCCAGTTTTATTAAGTTTCGTTGATCTCCCATCTTTGTTATTTTTCATTCAGTTCTGTCTTCCAGTTCAGTAGTCACTGTTTCCCTCAAAATTGCTTCCCCCTTTTCAGCTAAGATGTTGTCACCAATTAGGCTCGAAATTATCCAGCCCTATTCCGTTTCGCACGAGAAGTATGTGGTGTGTGGCGCCAACAAAGTTTTATATAGAGCACTCCTCAAATTAGAATTACCGGCCTAGATCAAATAGTCGGCCCGCGTGCTTGTCGGGATCACCGCTTGTGGGTGACCGCCTGCGGCGATCTGGCGTCTGTATCACATTACAGCGCCCGCTGTACCAGACAAAAAAAAACCGTTAACCTAGGTCTTAAGCCTGGGAGGTAGGGTCTGGTCAGTGGTCTCAGTGTCTCAGTGTCAAAATGAAAGAAAACTTAAATTTAATTGGCGGAATAGATTTTGATTGATAAATAGGATTCTGACGACTACCTGAACATAGCACCGGGTCATCGTCAATCTGAAATAAGGGATAATTGCATTTATCTCATTATTTTTTATGTTAAACGTTAAACTCAATTACAATTTAAGGACTGTGTGTAATAAACGTTAAGCTGGGAAAAAGACTCAACATGGGTAAATTAGTTTTATAAATTTGATTTAAGAGTTTGAGAAAAGAAATTTTTAATTTTAATTTTAATTTTAAAATTTAAAAGAGTTTTCTTTTCTTATCTTTATAACCACATGTATTTAAAGCATTAATAATAAATTCAGATGCTAATGAATATCCAATTAATATTCAAGCATAAAAATTTATAAATTTTCATCTGAAAATGAAATGCACAGCAATAACTATCACTTTTAGAACTAGGCGGGGTTGAAGCTTGTCAATAAATATCATATCCATCATGTCTAACAATTTCCAGTTAAAGTTATTTATCGGCATTCATTTCATTATACCCTGACATAATTTAAACTATAAAGCCTTTCAAGAACTTCTGCCAAGTATAGAGAGGCAATAAATCAAACATCTTGTAAAATGAATAATGATATACTTTGAGGAAACAAAAGCTTCCACTGAGAACTAAATCACAAGTTGTCAATTTATAAAGATATTCCATATTAAATAAAGTTTAGCAGTTTTTTTTTTAATTTTTTAAATATATTTAGCGGCAAGTTAAAAACTAAATTATACATGCATTCACATATATATGTAGTAGGTTTGAAAAGAAAAAATATCTTCAAAACAATATATCATAAAACATTATACTTCAGAAATATTCTTTTATGTTAAAGGAGTATTCAGACAGTTCAATCTAAAAATAATTACAAATGAAATTTCTAAATTAAAGAATATTTAATATTTCTATCGTATAATGCAACTTTTTATCTCATAAAATGTAATTAATTTGTAATATAAAAACTTACATAGTGTATTAAAATACTGTATTGTCCTAAGCATTTTTTTTTTTGAAAAGGTAAGCAATTCAAGTATAAGTTTTAAAGATAAAACGAAAATTATTTTTAAGTATTCAGATAAATTATCTTTTGCTTTAAAAAGGTATTAAAATTTTTTAAACGAATTTATAAAGTAATATTTAGTTAAATGTAGCTGCAATTGTGCTTTGATTAACCTTTGTATTTTTTCATATAAGTGGATTACAACCCGGAAAAGGTTTTTAGGCTATATTGTATTATCTTTACTCAAATACTGTTTTCAAAGATTAAAAAAAAAAAAAAAATATTTTTTCATAAGAGAATCAATGTAAATATTTCTATAAAATTTAAACACTTTCCTTTATAGTTGCCACAAATTAAAAATGCTGAGAAGAAAAAAAATCACCAATATTTAATTTTCAATAAAAACATTTACACGTGGATACTGAAAATTAAACAAAAATTTTCAATAATTACAAAATAGGTAAAATATGACTGCATATTTCAAAAGAAAAAATATTTTTTTCTTTTACTGATGCATAAGCAATGAATATGAGTTACCAACACAAGAAAGTTTCTCTCAAAAATTGACTTCATTATTAAAAGAAAAAGAAATTGAACAAGAATTAAGAAATGTTTTCAACTGAAAAAGATGATGTAATATTTGACATAAAATGGAAACTTTGAAATTTCTTTTCATAGTACGAAGAACATGGGTATCAATAAATAAAGAAAGCTGGTGAATATGGTGTTATATTTCATACGAAAAATATAAATGTTTTTTTTCTTTTTTTACGGTAGGGGAGACTGGGGATACTTGCTCCCTGATCATAAAGTATAGTAAAATCAATATGTAGAGTTTTGAAATCTGGCAGTACATTTTAAGATGCATTATTTTAGATAATCTGGCAACATAAAATCATTTACAGCCATTTTGTTCCAGCATGAATAGGAAATATTTAAATGTTGCAAGTTCAACTTTTTTAAAGACTTTTAAAGTTTTGTTTTTATTTTCTATTGTTGGAAATTTAAAATTGAATTGTATATCATTTTAAAGTATAAACTTTACTATTCTCAATATAACTTCTTTAGTAAATTAGTTTTGTTTATTTACCACCTAAAATATACATTTATGTTCCAAATACAAAATGGGGATACTTGATCCCCTTTTTCTAGGGATACTTGATCCTAAGGATTATGTATCCCCAAATAACTTTTAATACAAACTGAAATACTTCAGTTTTGTTACTAAATACAGAACATTAGCATCAATTTAGCAAAAGGTGTTTGCGATACTTTAATTTTATTACAGCATTATAACAAAAAGTGGGACTTTTTTAATATGAGATTAATTTTTTACGACGAAAAGACACACTTATTGAATTCTATTTCACGGAAAATGTTGATAAAAGCATAGTTGGTGAGTCAGGTTGCATTATTAAATTGCTTAATCCACTTATGGTAGGAGGAACCTTAAGAACTGCTAAAACTATAACCTTTAACTTTGACTTTTCGAAGTTTCAAAATACCTGCTGATAATGAGGCTGTGTCATTTATTTTTTGAATGCTTTATTCATAACTTTTACTTTGCATTATTTTATATTTGTATTATTTATTAAAATAAAGTTTAACTATCTGTTGATTTCTTTCTAGCTTTTTTTTTTCTAAAGTTTTCATTTTAGCCTTTTTTTAAATTCAATTGTGCTTCTAGCTTTTATAAATATCTACACGTGAAGTCATCAACAAAGTGTTTAAATATTCATCTTGTAGTCACAAATGAAAGAAATAAAAGTTAAATGTTTATTACTAACTTATAATAATGCGATATATGCTTAATGAAACAATATTAGACAGGGTTTTTTTTAGACAGGGTTCAAGTATCCCCAACAAAAGGATCAAGTATCCCTTTAAGTGGGGATACATGATCCTCATTTTGATAAATTGAAAAATGTAATTTTCTGAAAGCAATTTGTTTTTTATACCAAGAAAAAAAATTATATTATATAAAAAATATTCACACGACTCTTAAAAATGTCAAATGACAACTGAGAAAATAATGAAAACAAGAAGTGGGGATCAAGTATCCCCAGTGTCCCGTACTGAGAGCGTGATTCTGACTAATAAAAAAGAAGGTAGTTTTCTGTTGAAAATGTCAACGTGATTAACAGAAAAAGAAAATAAATAAGAATTATATTATTGAAAAGAGATTTCGATTAGGGATGGGGTAGAGATAGAGGTCGTCATGTTTGAAAAAAAATACAAATGCAGGAATATCAATAAGACCTTATGTTTTTACTGTCAAAAATGGCATTATGTTAAACAGATAATGTTGATTTTAGCATGTTTTGATGGTTTATTTAATTTTTTATAATTATCTGAAACGTTTAATTTCATTTTTAATACTATTATTTGATATCTTCGGTAAGAATTCACTTCCTTCTTTTTCCTATTGTCACATTTTTCGAGCAAATTAAGTTTTCGAAAAGTTTTCATTAAATTTAAACTTTATAATGATTGTTACATGAGAAACCAACGCCGTGCATGCATCTTCATTTATAGAACGGGAATTTTTAAATTCTCGGCAGTAGTTGCGTGTCGGCCTTTTTGGCGCCCATATAAATTATCTTCTCCTGACTCATATTTCCTTACAAATACAATAGATAGCTACCATGCAACTGACTTTAAATGTTTCTCCATCACCGCAGAGAAGTAAAAAAAAAGTTTTTCCTTCAGGTACATTTTTAGAAGCAAAGTTGAAATTATTAAAGTTAAATGTATATGTACTGTAAAGTTGAAATTGATGGAAAAATCTGTGCAACGATCACTAATTTCAGTTATTTTTTACTTTTTTCCCATTATTCTAAATCTCATGAATGAAATGTATAATTTCAGTAAATTGCAAATTTATAACTTCATTGAAATGTAATATTCGAATACTAAGGGAAACATGTTTCGTCTTTTAACTTTTCTGTATGCGGGGGTTGGGCTAAAAAGAGCGAGACTAATAACGTTCAGAAAAAAGACGCGACTACTCTCGTGTTAATACAATATTATATTTATTTAGGCTTATGAAACAAAATTTTTAAATTACACTGTTAAACGAATTTGTGTGAAATTATAGAGAATCTACTGATAATCTGTTATCTTAAGTCTAATGGAATATTACATAGATTATAGTAACAGAGATTCTGGCAAATTACAGAGAAATTATTCGGTAAATTTGCAGTAGACTCAGAAATTTATACAGTTTATTTTTAATGATAATAATTAAATTTATTTTTCGAGGCTAGTGAATTTTTTAACTTCGAAGAATTAGAATTTTTCAAGTCAATTTCAACTGCTCTGCCCTTGAATTTTTACGATATATTAGAATCCCGCTAATCCGAACTAATTGGGATCGGTGCCAGTTCGGATTACAAAAAATTTGGATTACTCGAAATTCTGATAAAGATAAAAATAGAAAAGAAAAAGATGTGTGCTAAAAAAAAGTAAGTTATAAGTACTCAGTAGTACAGTAAACATCTTGTAATCCGCCATGCTGAATAATCCGGCACGACTTTCAGAAGAAAATTGTATTACTGTTTAAATCACTCCTAGCGTTTATAATAATACAATGGAACTTCAATGAGAAATTGCATAACAACCCCTTACAAGTGGTTCAAAATCGCAAATCTATAAATAGCTCAATCATCATGTCGTTGTGAGGAAAAAATCATTTCTGTAGATAATTTGCGAAATCAAACTGTTGAAAGGAAAATTTAATTTTTAACATCTGAATTAAATACTTTTTTTCATTTTAGAAAAAAAAAATATAGTGACTGGCAAACAAACTGATATTAGAGATTTTTCTTAAGATGGCCTCTTCGTGTAGACCTACAGTGCACGTTTTCATTTAATATTCGTATACATACGTTCTACTTTTACTGAATATTTTTTATATCTGTTTTTTAATCTATTCAAGTATAATTTTCGAAAATAAAATCTGCTCAGATTAATCGGAATTTCGTATCAGCGGGGTTCGAATTATCGGAGTTCTACTGTATTTATTTGAAGCCCGCCCATGATTCGATCTGAAATCCTCTGGGATGCAGACGATCACCTTGCTAACTGCGTTATAGGAGCTGTTACTATCAATGTATGTGTTTTATGATTCAGTGGAGAAATACTTTTGCTTTGAATTTACTTCGAATTTACTTTTAATATTACCAAGACTTCTTCACGTGATGAATGAAACAACTGAAAGTGATTGTCCATGAAAAATCCTGCTAACTCCGCAGAGACAAATTTTCTCTTTCTAATATATTCCAATTTTTAATAAAACAATTTTTAAACCAAGTTTTCTTCTTTAATATTTCTAATAAAATTATAAAAGAATTTTAAAACTGTTTATTTTAAATTAAAGCTAATAACAAAGATAAAAATATCTCTACATAAAGACATGGAAATCCCTACAGAAAATTTGTTGTATGAAAACGGAAATTTTCGTAAAATGATGACCGAGAAACTCACTCAAAGGCATTTAACCGAGAACTAGTGTAAATTTACAGAGAGTCTCTATTTATTTTATTTATTGTTTTTACAGACATTTTTAAAAGTTTACTGCTCTAAAAGCTAAATTAAAAATTGTTTCACCTTTGAAATAAATGAAAACAATATTTGTACATGATTTATGAAAAAAGGAGAACTTTTTTAAAAAGTAGACAAAGATTAGTCTTAACAGAAATGCTTCCTTGTTGAAAGCGTAACCATATTTTAAATCATATGTAGCTTTTAATTCAGAAAATATAAGTATTTTATTGCTATTAGACAAAGTGGGGGTAAATTTCACAGATTTGATCGTCAGCAAGTACATAGATTTCACGTCTTTTTATCGCACAATCTTCCACAATCCAAATTTCACAAAAACGTGATAAATATATAAGGTTGATGCAGACATTGTGAGCGTTTAATTTAAATTTGAGACAAAGTTGTGCCTAAAAGATTACGTTTAAGGGAAATTTAAAGAACAGCTAATGTTACTATTAATGCAAGAAATCCACTAATTAAACATCACTCAATTTTATACCCGTCTACTTATTTTCAATGGCACTTTGATTATGGTAAAAATAAAAAAATAAAACTGTAAAACATCGCAGTATTAAACTTTTGTCGCTTTTTCTAGTACTTTCCGCTTATCCCGGATTGCTGGTAATATTTTTGAATTTTAAAATATCTAAATATATATACATGTATATAATATCTTAACAAGATAATGTTTGTCGCTCATTGAAATCTATCCCTGCCAAATTTTGAATCTTCTATAATTCTAAATTGCAACCCAGTTATCGATAAGACAATATTAATCCATAATCAAAGTACTTTTTTCATAAATAAAATTTTTTTTGTCATTGAAAGAAATAAGCAACAATTGCTTAGCAAATAAGCATTTAGGCTTTGAGAGTCTTTGTGCATGATGGACATTTTGATAATGTGGGTGAACACAGCGGGGTCCAGCAGTGAAAAATGTAGTGCGGTGCAATAAAAATGCAATAAATATATGAGCGTTATAAGTATTTTTCATTTTTTTTAATTATTTATTTTTGAAATTTATGTTTTACCATACATTAATTTTCTTTTTAATTAGCATATATCTTCCATTTTTCTTTTCAAAATGTAAAGTCTTTTAGAATAAAAACGCAAAGTTGTATGTTTATTTTTGATTACTCTAATCGCCTCAAAGTTATATCAGAAGTGACCTGATATTTATAAATTTCTTTTAAAAATTTTGCCAATAAAATTACTTTAAAATCCATGAACGCAATAGACGTAAAAAGGAATAAATAGATATAATTAAACAGAATAACAAGGAAGTAAATTTACTGAAGACATCTAATCTTTGATGAACGTATAAAATTTAAAACATACGAAAGACATTGAAATGATCTCATATATAAAATAGCAAATACACAAATTTTGATCATCATGTGTACTATAAAATGTGATAAAGAGTCGGTTAATTGCTTTAAATATCAGGAGGTTTTTTCCCTTGTTTAACTAGTGCATTGTTTCCTCTTTATGTCTTAGGTGAATTCAATAAAGGATAACAGCTAGTAAGGGGAAATGGGGGATGAAAGGGGCATTTTGTCTTTATAAGCTTATAAAATAATGACATTAAAATATATCACTTTCAAATATGCGCCAAATTCTTGCCCAAAACTTTTGCTTTGATACTACTAAAACCTCTTATCCTTAAGTACATTAATTAAAAATATGAACGAATTTTTATAAATTGGGAGATATTTCCCTTTTAACCACATTGTAGGGGATGAAAGGGACACTGTGCGGAGTTGAAAGGGACACACATGAATATGATGAACATTATTTATTTTTATTTGAAATTACATTATTAAAAAATAAAAGATAATTATACACAAATAAAATAAAAATATATTGCAACATATGATAACATAAAAACAAGAAAAACAATATGTTTAGGCCTACTTGACATATAACAACTTCAAATTTATCAAAAATTTTAAGAAATATTTAGCTCTAACTGTCTTACAACCAGTTTTTGGTTTAGGTAACTTTACCAAAATATCATTAATATTGACGTCATTCATGTCAATAGTATTAGTAAATATGAAATTACTTTAATTCCTTACGATCTTTGAATTCATTACGAGTGCTTTTCTGGAGTTTGTGACTACAGTGAGACCGGAATATTACCACAATTATTCCATTATCTTTCGCAAATTTTATGCCTTATTATTTATATTGCTTTCATAATTATCAAATAAGAGAATCACAGGATCAGTTTTAGAACAACTAGAATCATTAGCTAATGCACAATTACTTTTAAAAACTTCCGAGGTCATTGATCAACTTTGATGAGCAAGTTCAAGTTTATGGGATTGGGCACCTCAGAGAATGAACTTCTCGAACGTTTTCTATGGGAAAACGAATACTGTTGAACATGAACCTTTTACCTGATGCAGAAACAAAACACAAAAATGAGACAAGTTTACCACGTCCAGCTGATGTTACGTGAGAAAATTGTTTTTCACTAGGTTTTGCTACTATATTAGGTGGTTTGTGCTCCATCATTAAGCCTGTTTTATGCTTACCAAAGTTGTATATTATGTCCTATGTACATTTATAGCGATCCATAACTAACTGAAGCTTTTTTTAAATATATCAACATTAGCTTTGTTGAAACTTGTATTTCTTGTTAAACTAATGGCTATAGGTTTCTTAAGAGAAAATAGTGAATTTCGTTGCATAAAATCTTGGAACCAATCAAATCCAGCTTGCTTCTTTGCTTGCCAAGACAGGGACATACTTGAAGAGTTCAAAGCAATTGAATACTCTTATTCACAGTTGTCAAACCATAGTTGATATTAGATGCTTGGAACAAATATGAAGTTAACTCATTTTATTGAGCTTCACTAACGCTCGTATTCATCAACTACTTCGACCCCGTGATATACCGATAACCTCGGTCGAACGCTCAAAAGGTACGCAACTTTAATCCTGATTGGACGTCTCATTGATAATGTCCAATCAAATGTTATCGTGAATTTCATTTGAGCGTTCGACCGAGGTTTTCTAGGTCGAGGTAGATGGTGAATACGAGCATAAAGGAAGCTTGATAGGAACAACCCGAGGTGTTGAAAAGGACACGTCCCTTTCAACCACTCAGTGTCTGTCCTTTTCAACACCATACCCTCCTAGCGAAATGAAAAATATGTTAATGTATGAGAGTATTTTAGCTAACAAAATGTACTGATATTCACATAAAGAGGAAACTTTACACCGCTAAATAACTTAAATATTATAATGCTAAACACAATATGTCTGTTTTCGAGAAAAAAATAAAAGCAACATCAAAATTTACTGTTTTATATCAAAAATAGACTTTACTTTCATCACCTACAACGCTACAATTGCTGACGTTAGTAATAACTATTATTAAGACAGAACAAGTATCGACATCGATTGAGCCAAAGTTGAAACTTTGTACATTTTATTTTCTTCCTGAAGTTTTGAGTGTCCCTTTCATCCCCATTCTCCCATACTATATAGTATATATGGCTATTACTGTATTTGTAACATCTTAGGCTTTTCATTATATAATGATTTTCATTTGCATTTAAAACAAAGATTACGATTAATTTGAAGGTTATACTTATTACTTCGAACCAAAAATGCAAATAATTGTGTAAATGATAGACAAATCGTTTCGGATAAAGTCTTAAAGCGATCTAAACTTAGGCTCGAATAAATTTCTTTTAACAAAAAAGAAGTTTATTTTCATAACAAATTCACATTGTGAAAAAAAAATACAGATAATAAAGGAGAAATAGAAAAATAAACATTGATCCTGCGAAACATGTTGAATTCACAGATAAGCAAATAGTAAAATTATTAATATATTTCATTTTATTAACTTAAAACAAATTTTGGGTTGAATGTGAAGAGGAAACACTTTATTTATACAATAAAAAGTCTATTAAAATACTTCTGATTTTGCCCAGTATACAGATAGCCTTTTTATGATATCAAAAATCCAAATTTATTAAGTGTGTTGTTAAGCACATGTTCATCATGTATTTAAAATAAATGACCAAGAAATATCGTCGATTTATTATTTACTGTGATTCACGTTAAAAAAAAAAACAAAAAAAAAACAGAAAACTAGCTTTAGAATGTCTTTTTTTAAGATAAATGTTACCTTAATCTAAATTCTAATTAAGTGCATAAAAATATAAAACATTTTTCTAATAGTTAGGCAATTTACAACAATTATGCACTAATAATTCATATTTCAAATAATATAAGACGAAACGCAATTTTTCACCTTGATTCAACATAAAATAAATAATGTGAATATTAAAAAGGTACACAATCTTACTTAAACGGCGACTAACGTAATGAAAGTAGAAGTAGCAGTAGCAAATTCTTAGATTGAATTTATGAGTCCATTAAATTATTAGATTATTTTATGAATCCATAGAACAAATGGAACTGCAATTAATAATAATAATATATATTTCCTCTAATTATATTCAATCCAAGAAATTGCTACTGCTACTTCTACTTTCAACTCTAGTAATTATTGCTCTCTCATATTCAAAACAAAGTGACGTATTTGTATAAATAATCAACATTTAGTTATCAAGATATTCTATGATGATGAGCCTGGAAGGCTATAAGATTGTGTACCTTTAAAATTCATATTTCTTTAACATATTTGTTGGAAAGAAAGCGGTACTTAAAATAATTCATAAGACTTATGATATAAAGATAATTCATTGTTATTCAGTGAGTTTGGTTAACGAAAATGTCTAAATACTTTTTAAATAAAACTTAGATCATGTTGTCATTTTTTTTTACGTCAAGCACAGTAAATAATAAATCGACGATATCTAGAAATTTTTTGATGAAATATGTTGCCTTTTTTTACATATATACAGCCTTAATTGCCGAAACGTCAGTGAAGGCTTACTGTGGAGACACGAAAAGTTTTGGTTTCTGTTTGTCTGTCTGTTCCGCGATAACTGCCGTAAAAAGCATCCGATTATCTTAAAATTAAGGATGCATGTTGGTGAAATCCCCGGATTTAGCTGTATAGTTTTTGGTTAAATTTGATTCATTCGTTCGGAATATATAGAACATTTTATTTTGCGACTTAATGCTTTCCTATAGCAATTCAGACGATTTTTCCATTTTTATTTGTTGAAAAGAAATGGCTCATATGATTGAAGGATTTAAATGCTAAATTAAGGATGATAAAATTTCCTAATTAGAACCATACATTATTCATATTAGCTTGAAATTTTGTGTATACATTTGTCAGAGTTTTAAAATTCGGTGTATAACTTTTATGGAGGGATTTTATATATGTGTTTCAATAATATAAAATATTTTTTTTTATATAAATTTTCTTTTAAGCACATATTTAATTGTTTTTATTATCCTTTAACTGTTACGTAGCAGCGAACTACACCTAAAAATATCGTAAATGTGAAAGTATGTGTAATTGTTTGAAGTTAAATCAAAGTCAAAAGGGACGAATTAATGCCTTTGTGTCTTTACATATAGATGGAATTTACCACAGAAATAAAGAAAGACTATGTTCTATTTGTTTTGTTCAAATATTTTTCTTTTAAATTAAAAAGTTCATTATTTTCATAAGGAATAAATCGATATTTTGCTATTAATTTAACAATCATTTTTTTTTTGCCGTTGCCACGAAAATTTAATCCCGGAATAAAAATTTATCCTAAACAGTTAATTTTGATTTGAAAGATTTTTATGTGCGAGAGGAAAATGAAATAAAAAATAGACATGAATACGCCTTCATATTAGAAATAAAGTGAAAATACGAAAAGAATGTGAATTTGATCTCATATATAAAAAATAAAACGAATACGCTTTGAGGTTGAAATAAAAGGGGCTTGTGTTATGATATTAATTCTTATTATTAAAAAAAAATGTTACTAATATCTCATGGTTTATCGTCTGCACACAGCTAACAGAAATGTTAATTCTTAATCAAAAATTCCAATGAAAAAAAAAAAAACTTTTGAAAAGCAAATATATAGTAAATATCAAAATTATGCACCGCAAAATTACCGCTGTCGAAAATGACGTCATTGTATCGGGAAATAAATATTTTCATCCTTAAAAACCAAGCATTAACTAGATTGCCAGAAAAAATGTTTTTTGACGGGTGTTACTTCTTAATGCCGCCTCATTTCAGAAAAGGTGAATGAAAATTATTTTATTTTTAAAGGAAATTACATTTTCATTCATAAAACCTAAACGTTTAATATAATTGCGTCAATGTAAATCATTTTCAGTGTTACCAGTATTGAAAAATAAGGCTCGGAAGTGTAAAAAGAAATCTAAGATTTGCGCTAACCATTAGCGCAATCAATAAAAAGTTACGTATGTAAATTAATAAGACGACGGGGGGTTCAGGGGGGCTGAGCCCCCCTGAATAAATCTACTTTATTATTTAAAAAATATACCAGAATTAACAGCTCATGAAAATTTCGAAATATCCTTCCATAACGTTTTTAATTTAATGCTTCTAATGTTTGAAAACTTCGTATTTTTTATTCTTATAAATCTATACTTCCTATTATAAAGAGGAAAAAATTGTTTATTTGTAGGAGGTAAGCTCTGGAACTACCGAGCCGATTCCAAAAGTAATGGTATCAAAATGATGGTGTTAGTCCAACTTAGAACATAGGCTATATCTTATGTCGGTGCCACTACCCCATAGGGGGTGTAGGAGCAAAAAACGTTCTAAAAATGCGATTTTAGCGTTACTGAAGGGCCTAGAAATATGAAATTTTGAATATTAGTTACTTATAAGATATAAATGATGTCTAAGAACAGTTCTTAAACAATTCGAAATTTAAAAGGGGTGAAAATGCACAAAAAGCGTTCTAAAAAACGTTCTAAATGGTATTTTCTACACAACCTCAGGAAATACCGAACCGATTTAAAGAATATTGGTGTCAAAATGACGGTGACAACTCTTGCTCCAAGATAGGCTATGTTTTATGTCGGTGTCACTACCCCAAAGGGGGGGGGGGGTCAGGAGCAAAAAACGTTCTAAAAATGCGATTTACGTGATACTGAAGGGCCTAGAAATATGAAATTTGAAATATTAGCTACTTATTAGATATAACGGATTTCTAAGAACAGTTCTTAAACAATTCGAAATTTGAAAGGGGTGAAAATGCGCGAAAATCGTTCAAAAAGCGTTATAATGGTGGTTTCTACACAATCTCAGGAAATACCAAACCGATCTAAAAAATAATGGTGACAACCCTTGCTCCAACATAGGCGATGTTTTATGTCGGTGCCACTACCCCAAAGGGGGTGCAGGAGAAAAACGTTCTAAATTGCGGCTTTTGCGTTACGGAAGGGCCTAGAATCGTGAAATTTGGAATGGTAGTTAGTTATAAGATATCAATGATCTCTAAGGACATTTCCTAAAAAAGTCGAAATTTAAATTGGGTCAAAATGCGCAAAAAGCGTTGTAGAAAACTTTCTAAATGGCGATTTCTATGCAATCTCAGGAAGTACTGAACTAATTTCAAATATAATGCTGTAAAAATGATGGTGACGGATCTTGCTCCAAGATAGGCTATATTTTGTATCTGTTTCCACTACCCCAGAGGAGATGCAGGAGCAAAATGCGAGAAAAGCGTTCTAAAAACGTTCTAAATGACGATTTGTCGGCAATATCTCAGGAAGAATTAATCTGATTTCAAACGCAATGGTAGGAAATTGATGCTGACAGCCCCTGCTCTAACATAGACGCTATTTTATGTCGGTATCACTATCACCAAGACGTTGCAGGAGCAAAAAAGCGTTCTAAATTTCGATTTTTGTGATCGGTAGGGGCTAGCAACTTAAATTTAGGCAAGGTACATATTTATTAGATATAAATGTTCTTTCAGAACACTTTCGAAAAAATTGGAAATTTAAAAAGGGGTGAAAATGCGCGAAAAGCGTCCTAAAAACGTTCTAAATTGCGATTTCTACTCTATCTAAGGAAATACCAAAGCTATTTCAAAAGTAATGGTTGCAAATCAATGGTGACAGTCCCTGTTATAACATAGGTTATATTTTATGTTGCTGTCACTACCATCTGAGGGTTGCAAAAGCAAAACATGTTCTAATTTACGTTTTTTGCACAACTGAGGGGTCTAACAGTTTGAAGTATGGCATGGTATTTACTTACAAGATGCAACTGCTTTCTTAGAACAGTCGAAAGAAAATTCCAAATTAAAAAAAATGAAGTGAGTGAAAAGCGTTATAAATTACAATTTTTAAGCAAACTTATAAATTACCAAACCGATTAAAAAAATAATGATGACAAATTTTGGTGATAGAACCTGCTCAAACATAAGCTATATTTTATGTCTGTTCCACTACCACCAGAGAATTGCAGGAGCTAAAAACTTTCTAAATTGCGAATTCTGTGATACTGAAAAGGCTAGAAACTTTAAATATAACATGGTAGTTACTTATAAAATATAAATGCCTTCGAAGGAATGTCGAAAATAAATTCGAATTAAAATGGGGTGAAGCGAAGGGGAGGTGCGAAAAGCATTCTAAAAAAGTTCTAAATTACGATTCTATGCAATTTCAGGGAATATAAACCTATTATAAAAGTAATAGTTGCGAATCAATGGTAACAGTCTCTGATCCTACACAAGCTATACTTTATGCCGGTGATTCTACCACCTGGGGTTCACATGAACAACAAACGTTCTAAAAAGGGCTTTAAAAACTTTTTAAATTACGTTTCTGTGGAATATTAGGAAATAACAAACCGATTTCAAAATTAATGTTGGCAAATTAATGGTGACAGTTCCTGTTTCAACATAGCCCTTTATGTTGAGAGAGGTGGTAGGACTTGCAATTTGACATGATGGTTAATTTTAAGATGTAAGAAGATGGTTTCTAAAGAAATAAAAAACTTCAAATGAATACTGAAATGAGCGTATTAACTGAGCATAAAAGTTTCAAAATATTTTCTAAATTATTATTTATTTATTTTTATTTCATTTTATTAATTTAAGTCTCATTTCTGCCTAATGCAGAGTAATAAGAATGTTTAATCAAACTGTGTTTTAAATAGTAATTTTTGAATTATTCCTAAAAGTAATAAGTACCTTTTAATAAAATAAAATCTTACCTTTTAATAAAATAAAAATTTAGTTAGTACCTTTTAATAAAAATTAGACATATAAATATCACTTGGCATATTTTAAATATTACGCGAGCAAAGCCGCGGGGTTTGCTAGTAATTACATAATTTGAAAACTTTAAATTGCGGTTTGCAGGAAACTGAATATTACCAAAGTGTGTCTAAAAACAATGACTTTCAGAGCTGACGTTGAGGCTCCTGATCTGCAGATTTACTAGTTTATATACTAATTAAGTACATGAATACAAAACGCTTCTATAATGTATACGCATCATTCAGCAATTATTCACTGACAATTTATATTTAATAAATGTAAATTCTAAGAGAAAACAGCACTGAAGATAATTAAGTTTATCAGATTTAATTACTTCATCAGATAATTTCTAGATATCGTCGATTATTATTTATTTTGTTTTACTTACATACATTTTTACTTTGTTTCACGTAAACGAAATGGATAAAATAAAGTCAATATAAAAAATGCAACATGATCTAAGTTTGATTAAAAAAATAGTTAGACATTTACTCTTTAACCAAAATCATTGGAATAATTAATTCACTATATTTGTATCATCCATCTTTTTCTAATATAAATACTACCTTAATCTATATACTTATTGAGTACATAAAAATTAAACTGTTTTCTAATTGTTAGGCTATTTACAGCAATTATCTACTGACAATTTATATTTATTAAATATAAATTTCTAAACAGTAAGTAATAAATTACCAAATAACACAAATGTTTTGAAGTATTAGAGGTAAGCTAAAACAAAAATTTCTAGACGATTTGGTCGAGGAGCCCGGGGCCACTTGCCCCACATCCCCGTCACATAAGATTGTGCAGGTTAAATTGTTAAGCAAAATTCATAGCTGGTAGCAGTGAGGGCATAAAAGTAAAAAATCTGACTGGGGAATGGATGGGAAAAGAGCTCACATAAAAAAAAAATAATAAAATAAAAAAATAAACTATTTTACATGCTATTAAAGTATTTCTAGTTATAAATTTCCTCTTTATACTAATTTTACTAAAAGTGATTAAAACGAATGTTATAATATTATATTTTCTGATGAAATTTAATTATATTGCTTGTATTGCCTTTACGTTAATACTTTATTCTCATTTAATTTTAAACTTTATTTTTAAATACAACATCTAAAAAGTTAAGAATTTTCAGGTTTCAGGATAAATGTGATATTTTCAAAGAGACGTAGATAGAAAAATAAACTTTTCTTTCACAGTTTCTTCTTATGATCTACTCAAACAATATTTATATCTTATGAGATTTAAAATCTGAAGAAAAAAAAACATATATATATGCACTAAATACACATTTAAAATTTTATTGCATTCAAACTAGCGTTTTATGGCCACTAAAAGTTGCGTAATATATAAATATTTTTCATTCAGTTTAACATTTCCCACTTCATTTAAAGCTTTTTTATAGCACTAAAGTAATATATAGCTTAATCTTACTAGCAAAAGCAATTAAGGAATGAAATGTTAAGTTTAATAACAAACATAAAAGCGAACTGGTAATTGGCTATAGAAGACTTTTAGGTGTAGAAGAAAGCTATAAGTAGAATTAAATGCAAGGTAGAAATTAAAAAAAATACATAGAAGAAATTCCGAATAATAAAAGATGGTTTACAGAACAAAGTAGATGAATTTCATAATCATATTTATTCGAAAAAAATATTCAATATTTATTAATATCCTTGTATTGAATATGAAAGTTTTCTTGTTCGAATTCCTCTTATCGAAATGTTTGTCCGATATTAACAAATTATTTGTATCGACATGGTTGTTTATTTAAATTTTACACAAATTATTTATTATAATAAATTTATTTAGCAATTTTTTGTGTAATTAAATAGCGCATGCGGCGTTACATTACATGTTATTTAATTTTTAGGGTTACGTACTTAAAAAGTAAAAACGGAAACATTATAAGATCATTCTATGTCTGTCTGACACAGCCATTTTATTCGTAAACGACGGAGCATGAAAAGTTCAAATTGATGGAAGTAATAAAGATTATTGACCCACATTTTTACAGATTATTAAACATTCACAAATGTATTAAGAAAAAATGTAGAAGACCTAATTAAGTTGCTTGAAAAAAAGCTTTTCCTTGTATATCGCGTGGGGCATCGTATGCAAGATTTCGTAACGGTGAACTCAAAAATACATTTCTAAAATATAGTGAAAAAATATACCAACCCCCCACCCCCACCCCATCTCTCTATTTCCAAATCTACTGAAACTAAAATTATGAAAAAAATAGTGATAGTAGATGTTAATTTAAACCTTGCAGGAAAACTATAGCGATTACCATACGTCATATATTTTTTTAAAAAAGCGCATTTTTCCGTTACACACAAATTTCCATTTGCGGGCAATCATCAAATGTGTTGAGGAGCGCCGGAGGTACCTATCGTAGCAAAAATATAACAATCATATTTTAGATAATGATTAAAAAAAAAAAGAAAAGAAAAGAAACGTTGATAATTAGCGGAGATATTAACCTTTAAAGACACGGACGGTTTGGACATACGTAATGTCAGGGGCGGCATACTGTATGTATCATCGGAATTTAAACCCTAGATAATTAAAGTAATTAAAATAATAAAAGTAATTAAAATAATAAAACTTTGTAAAAAATCACCATAAAATAAAACAATACACATGGCGCGTTTCGAGCTCAAAAACATAACAGCTCGTCATCAGCTACAACAAACACGTGTCCGCAAGCGACAAGGTCAAAAAATGAACTGAAGGTAAAGAATGTTTCAAAGAATCCGACAGATGGCGCTAGCTGAAAGAGGGACATGTAGAAGAGAAAGGTGTTGCCAAAAAGATAGAAGAGAAATTGATAGGGGAAAAAAATAGAAATAAAAGAATTAAAATAAAATAAAAGAAGTAAATGAAACTAGTTGGATGTGCCAATCCCAAAACTTTCTTCTATCTTATACATCTTAATATTTCAAAAACTAATTACACATGTTAATACTTCAATATTATTAGTTCATTACTATACCAACTTTGATTTTCATCTTAAATTCCTGCTTCAGTCAATTAAATGAACTAAAAACGAGTTAATCTATATCATGATATTTGTTAAAATTAATAGTTTTTCCTTATTCTGTTGTTATCAGATGTTTGCGAATAGCTGGCTTAGCAGGAAGTGAGCTCCCACTTTCGCACTAGCCGCCGATGGACAATAGAACTACGAAAAATAAAGAAAAGTATACAAAAATCGCAATCACAGAGCCCCTTTAACGCGCGATATTTCCAAATTCAAGGAGGACCTGTTGGCCAAAGCCAAAAACATGCACAAAAAATTTGGTTCAATTGTATGCATAATTTTATACACTTTTCGATTGTACAATAAAGAAAAAGGGTACAGATATCGTAATTATAACGCCCCCTTTCAGCGGAATTTTTCCAAATTCAGAGAGGACCTTCATGCCATAACCAAAAAGAAACAAAAAAAAAAAATTGGCTCAATTCTATGCATAACTTCATACACTTTTCGATGGTACATTATTCAAAATGGCACAAAAATCCCTATTAAAGCTCCCCCTACCGTCGATTTTTTTCCAAATTGAGGAAGGACCTGCTTGCCATAGCCAAGAATTTAAAATAAAAATTTGGTTCAATTCTATGCATAACTTCATACACTTTTCGATGGTACAATATTCAAAATCGCTATTACAGCGCCCCCTGGAGGCGATTTTTTTTGCAAATTCAGGGAGGTCCTGCCTGCCATATCCAAAAACTTAAAATAAAATTTGGTTCAATTATATGCATAACTTCATACACTTTTGGATGGTACAATATTCAAAATCGCACATAAATCGCTATTACAGCGCCCCCTACCGGCGAATGTTTTCCAAATTCAGGGAGGATCTGCTTGCCATAGCCAGAAACTTAAAATAAAAATTTGGTTCAATTCTATGCATAACTTCATACACTTTTTGATGGTACAATGGCGACAGACAGACGGACACACGGACAGACAGACATTTTCTATAAACATGTTTTTGGGGATCTCTGACCCCTAAAACATGTAAATCCGTCGAAAACCGGAAGTCGAAAAAAATTTCGATTACAATACTTTCTTCTATTGAAGATAGAAGAAAGTAAAAATATAAATAATAATAATAAATAAAAAAATATAAATGAATAAAACAAGAAAAAAACAAAAGATCCTTTTTTGTTCTTTTTTTTTTTTTTTTTTTTTTTAACAAAATAAAAAGGAAAAGAATTACAAAAGAAATTTCCACGCTAGAGATAGGAAAGGAGATGATGGGAGATCATTGACAAGATTAGCAGAATTTTTAGAAATAAAATATGCTTCATGAAAATCCAAGTGAGAGGGAGAGGCAGGGGAAGAAATAATTTTGGCCATGGAGAAATTGAAACAATGACTGGATGACCAACAGTGATGAGAAGCAATCGAAGATTTAGAGATTTCTTGATTTGCAATATACCTCTGATGCTCGCCTAATCTAAATTTTAAAGCTCTCTTTGTTTGACCAATATAGCCTAAATTGCAAGAACAAGGAATATAATAAACATCCCACCGGTTCTTAGCAGGAACAGGATCATTCAGAGAAGAGAATTTAATTTTATTCATAGGTTTGAAGATAACTTTAAAATTAAAACGAGAAAGGATTTTAGCAATTTTGAAACAGAGAAGAGAATAAAGGGCAGAACTATTATAGAATTAAAATTAGGAGGATTTTTTGAATCAGAAAAAGGGCGTTTAGGCTTATTAAATTTATGCAAAGCTTTATCAATCAAAGAGGGATTATAACCACGAGCAAGGGCAAGAGATTTGAGATAATTAATTTCATTATTCAGATCACCCAAATATTCCAATATTCCAATTAAATGAAATTACATTTTCTGTATTAAAATACTGGTAGGAAATTTAGTATCTCTTCATAATGAAAATAATGTATATTCGAAATGAACACACCAGCAGGGTTAATACGGAGACATTATATATTTATGTGTAAGATATATTGCTTTGAAAATTGCTACATTTGCTTATTTAAAATTTTCTTATATCGTAGTAAAAAAGAACATCTTGGTACAATATTACTAATCCTTTAGCTGTTTTATTTTAATGTGGTGATTGCAGTTTAGGGAAAATTATACTGATAAATTAAAAATTTTGCACATTAAAAAATGCCTAATAACCGTGATATTGTGGCACAGATTTTTTTTCAAATGCCCACCCCACCCCCAAATGATCAGTTTTCCTATAATCTTTTGTCTATGAGGCTAAAAGAAAATACTGTCATTACAATGTGCATGCGATAACTTGGGTGAAAATTCATTACAGACAAAACTTTAACCACTGATAACAACATAAGGTCTGTAGTGATATATTCAACAACAGTATTAAAAACCATCGCATACGATATATTCACTTCAAAACACTTTTCCTGAAGATTTTAGATTACTTGCCAGTTTAAATATTTCGGGATGTCTTTTTTTCTTGCACTTTCCTATGCATGTCTAAATTTCTGTTTTTTATACATTGAGAACTTGCCAAAAGTTTCATCGTTTAGTTTTCATGTAATATTAAAGATAGAGTTTATATCAAAAAGGAAAAAGCATAGGAAACGTTTTGATATATGATCCCAGATAATTCATACTGAAGTATTTTTCAAGTTTTCATTTCTGGGCTATGAAAATATGAATAATGGAACATTGAAATCTACAAAATTGGTATAAAAGAAGGCATCTGAAGAGTGTGTGTCAAATGCCACGATTATGAATTCGATGGAAACGTGAGTAGAAAGAAGTATGAAAGGAAAACTTCATTCTTAGATAATGTTTGAAAGGTGAAGAAATACTTTCGCCAGGAATTAATAAAAAGCATGAATCATTCAAATGATTACATGAAATGTTTTTATGTATATATATATTTTTTTCTTTATACTGATATATTAAATATTTTTATAAGATTCATAAAGCTATATATAAATATCATAAGATTAAAGGCTGTTAAGTCCAAAATGAGAATTTTAAACTTTTCTATCTGATATCTAAAATTATTAAAATTGCGATGACTTGTATATATATATATATATATAGGTAGATAGATCGCTAGATAGATTAATAGATAGATCGATAGATGTAGATATATATGATATTTCTATAATGTGATGTACAGATATAGGTTACTCCGGGAGAGTCGCCGCATACGGGATAGATGCCGCACCCCTTGTATTTCTTGTAATTATCGATATATGGTCGTCAAACGCACAGTAAAAGTACGCAATGAGATTATTTTAACTAGTGTATAGCGTGAATCCCATTTCGATGTTTACTTGTAGAAGTACAATCCTTAATTTGACGTAAGTGCATGATTTCACTGTCCTAACTTTTAAACACGTTATGTTTAAATATTTTTCATACACTAATTACTAAATGCATGCATGATTTCGAAGTCAAAACTAAGTGTAGTGTTTGCATAGAGTACTGTGTGTATGGTTACACCATTCCCCTTAGCGATAGTAGGTAACTGTGATGGACGACGTCTGCACCAAGCAAAATGGGATACATGCCGCACTGCTATTCCGGTATACATGCCGCAGTTTCTTTTGCATGGGGTGGTTAAGTGCTATTAACTTTTTCTTTTCTTTTTACACAGACAAATCGTGTTAGGCATGTTATCAAGTTTACTAAAACCAAAGGAGAAAAAGGGGAAAATAAAAAGTGCAAGAAAGATGCAAGTGAAGATTATAATAATGAAAAATTGGATTACGCGTAACGTAGTCGTTCTTTGCAAACTACTCCAAAAAAGAGGAAGTGTAATTGACTTCGTTGCATTATGTGTTTAAATGTAGTTACATAAAGAGTGTACTTTTTCGACACTTTTTCTGTGGTTTGTAGTCGAAAGAACAGGTCTCTTAACCCATTCGGGACTATAGGTGCATCTAAGCACCTTCATAAAGAGCTTACAAAATTTGTTTCTGGCACCAGTAAAGAAGAAAAATAATATTTGCTTTGCTTAATTAGAGCATTTTCATGATTATTTAAGTAAATGTTAACTTCTTTTAAAAAAGAGATATCCGCCGAATTAAATTTGTGTAAAAGCCACCGGTCCCGAAAGTGTTAACAAATTTTTCATTTATTTTACTTTCTTTCTTTTCCGTTTCAAATACACTGATGTTACGTTGTTGCTGAAATAACAATTAAAATTGAATGTAAAAAAATAAGTCGATAATTTTAATAGTGAAAGTAGGAAAGAATTACTAATTTGAATATACTAATACGTTTTATTGTACTCATTTAGTTTCATATTGTTATTGCATCGTTAATTAGAGTCCAGATATGAATATTTTTTTTAAAATATTTTTATTTATAATTTCATTCTGTTCCTATTACAAGCGCAGCATAACTACCGCACAAGTGCGGCGTCTCAGCCTGAATGTACGGGTGACGTGCCGCGGTGTAATGCTTTAGAAAAAAATTGTTACAAAATATTAATAATTTGTTTTGAATTTTTTTGTTGCAGTACACACGTTGTATATTTAACATTAAATAGCACAGCATGATTTTTTCAATTTTATGTGAATACTAGCAGCCTAACGCCCGCTACGCTGGGCAATTTTTTTAAAGAACCTTGAATCAAACGAAATATATTTGTGAATTTGATCGTGTATTTTAAAGCAATATGGACATTTACCTGGAATGCCCAATCGGTGAAAACAATATGAACGTTATTACGCTATTATGTCTTTTGAGCCATACAAAATTTAGGCTTTTAAGGGCCATCTTCTTTCGTTGATCATTTAGTGTAGTATTCGGTGAAGAACGATAGAACAATATGTAATATACTAAAAGGGTTCATGAAAAATTATCAATGCAAATCTCATCAGAATCTGTTAATTGGACATACTGAAAAGGCTAATCATTCACAATTTGGTTCGCCTGCTTCTAAAACATTCAGTCTTAATTCTATAATCAAGCAACCTGACGACCACGCAACACCAAGCAAATGATATGTGTTTTATACTAAAACATTCACTGAAAAATTAACTAACCAAGCAAGTTCTATCGAAATCCACTTAGCAGAATCTTTTAAACTGGAAATTGTACCGAAACATTTCATAAAATTAATCTAATTAACAGTTTAAATCCCGTGAATATTCATTCAGCGGAACCTTAAAAAAAGCCAATCTTTCGAAATCGGGTTCATCTGATTTAGATCTTTACCTATAATTATTTAATTAAGCAACGTAGAACATTATATTTTATACTAACATCTTTTCTGTAAATTATCTAACTAACAATGTAAGCTCCAACAAAATCAATTCTGTAGAAGTAAATTTAAAAGCGGACGGAATGATATTTCTCTTTGCATTATATATACATTGAGATAGTTAAATATAGTTAAATCATAATCACGTTAACCTGATTATCTCAGGGATGTAGGGGTAGGTATACGTCGCATCATTTCTGGATTTTTACAGAAACTCTGCACAACGTCCATAACTATAGCATTCTAGTATACATCCTTTGTGTGTAGCGTATTATCCTCCAATTTTCTTTACTATACCACAGAGAACTTTTTCCGCATAGCTTCGTAACTAAACAATTTTGAAAGATATGATAAATATTGAAAAAATACATGAAATGTTATCTGACTAACTGTGCAACTGTCATTAAAATCCATTCAGTAAAACTTGAAATCTTTCCTAATCGAGTTCACCTAATTCTAGAACTCTCGTAACTATTACTAAGCAACTTGGAACGATGGTTTTTAGATTAAACTATTTATAAACCAAATTTACTATCTAATAGTGTAAGTTCTGCATTTATGTTCAGTAGAATCTGTGTTATAATCAATCGGAATGAAATAGGAATTTACGCTTTACATATAGTAATAGAAGCCTTCGCCCGCTACGCTGGTCGGTTACTCCAAGCGAAACTTTAATGAAACGAAATATATCGGTGTATTTGATCTTGTGTTTTATAGCAATAAATACATTTATCTCTAATGATCATCCGCGTTGCTGAAAACAATATGAACGCCATTACGGTTTTATAACTTCTAATGTCACAGACAAAATTTGGACTGTTATGAAGCAAATCTTTTAGTTGATTATTTATAATTCAATATAAAAAAGAACGGAATAACAATACGTAGCATATTAAAATCATCCCTGAAAATTAAAAAATGCAAATCTCATCAAAATCAGTTCAGTAAAACCTTCTAATAAGACTAAATAATAATTTTTCATAATCGGGTTCACCATGTAATACAACATTCAGTTATAATTCTATAGCAAAGCAACGTAGAACAATATGTGTTAAATACTAAAATCTTTCCTGAAATAATATCTAACAACACTGCTAATTAACTCAGTAGAACCTTTTAAAAAGGCTAATATTTCAAAATAGGGTTAACTGATTAAAGGACTTTCATGCATAATTCTATAACTGAGCAACGTAGAATAATATGTGTTATATATGAAACACTTTCTTGAAAATTTATCTAACAATGCAAATCTTTTCAAAATCCATTGAAAAGAACTCAAGTTATATATACCGAAATTGCATTTTTATTTTACATTTGAAGTTGATAGTTAAATATATCTTTCATAATCAAGTTAACGTGATTGTAGAATTTTTAGGAATGTAGCACAGACTATACGACGTAGACATTCTGGTGTTTTTTAGAAACTCTGCACCCCATAGCTATAACATATATACTCTTTAATATATACACTCTGCCTGTAGATTTTATCCTACTTTATTTTCAACTACACCACTGAGAACTTTCCTCATAGTTCCATAACTAAAAATGTAGAATGACATTTCAAATATTGCAACAATCCCTAATATTACCTAACTGTGCAACTCCAATCAAAATACGTTCAGTAGAACTTTAAATAAATGGTAATCTTTCACATTCGGGTTCATCTAGTTTTGGAACTTTCTCTTATCTAATTTTCTGCAATCTGATTTGTTGCCAAGTTTGTGCTTCAGAAAACAATAAGCCAGAAGAAAACTTCGCTACAGAGAAGCACCATGCATGCAAGAAGTACCAACCATCCACAAAAAATAATCTAACTAACAGTGTAAGTCCCATCAAAATACATCCAGCAAAACGCAAATTATAAACGGGTGGAAGGAAAAGCAAATTTGCATTTTATATAACTACAGTAGATGTATCTTTCATAATTGTGTTCACCTTTCTGTATAACTTTTCCAATAGCTCTATAACTAAAACTAAGCAACGTAGAACATTGTGTGTATATATAAAAACCGTTCCAAAAACATTACCTAACTAATAGTGGCATATCATATCAAAATATTATAAAGAATAGGAATAAAATGCAAATTTCCGTTTTAAATATGTAGTGGATGGTGATAATATGATTTTCTGTAATAGAATTCATCATGAAGTTTTCGCTTCATACATAAACGATGCTTTCAACATTGTAATTAATACACCGATTGAAGAAGTACCCGATTACGGAAGATTAACCAGAAATTCCATGAACTACCCAAAGAAAGGTGAATATATGGCTTTTGTGATACTTTTATGTTAGCCGGGCGCAAGTAATAAATTAACAAAGGTTGTTTCCATATCTTATTCTTATTTTATTATTTTCATTCAAAATAAAAACATTTCACTCATTTCATTTATAATACATGCTTTACACTAATGTCATTGAAAAAGATGAAACGTAAAACAATAGGGAATAATGCCATAACTTAAAACAAAGAATTGTTTTTAATTTACATACGCGAAATGTAACTACTGCTATTGGCAATTTTAACTAGTTGGATGTGCCAATCCCAAAACTTTCTTCTATCTTATACATCTTAATATTTCAAAACCTAGTTACACATGTTAATACTTCAATATTATTAGTTCAATACTATACCAACTTTGATTTTCATCTTAAATTTCTACTCAAGTCAATTAAACGGACTAAAAACGAGTTAATCTATATCATGATATTTGTTAAAATTATTAATTTTTCCTTATTCTGTCGTTATCAGCTGTTTGCGAATAGCCGGCATAGCAGGAAGCGAGTTCCCGCCGCTGCATGAGCGCTGCATTTGGTTCCGTTCTATGCATAACTTCATACACTTTTCGGCGGTACAATATTCAAAATGGCACAAAAATTGTACAAAAATCGCTATTACAGCGCCCTCTACGAGCGATTTTTTTACAAATTAAGGGAGGACCTCCTTGCCATAGCCAAGAACTTAAAATTTTTTTTGGTTCAATTCTATGCATAACTTCATACACTTTTCGATGGTGCAATATTCAAAATAGCACAAAAATCGCTATTACAGCGCCCCCTAACGGCGAATTTTTTGCAAATTCATGGAGGACCTGCTTGCCATATCCAAAAACTTAAAATAAAAATTTGGTTTAATTCTATGCATAACTTCATACACTTTTGGACGGTACAATATTCAAAATCGCACAAAAATCGCTATTACAGCGCCCCCTACCGGCGATTTTTTTCCAAATTCAGGGAGGACCTGCTTGCCATAGCCAAAAATTTAAAATAAAAATTTGGTTTAATTCTATGCATAACTTCATACACTTTTGGACGGTACAATATTCAAAATCGCACAAAAATCGCTATTACAGCACCCCCTACCGGCGAATTTTTTCCAAATTCAGGGAGGACCTGCTTGCCATAGCCAAAAACTTATAATAAAATTTTGGTTTAATTCTATACATAACTTCATACACTTTTTGATGGTACAATGGCGACAGACAGACGGACAGACGGACAGACGGACGGACAGACAGACGGACACACAGACAGACAGACATTTTCTATAAACATGTTTTTTGGAATCTCTGACCCCTAAAACATGCAAATCCGTCGAAAACCGGAAGTCGAAAAATATTTCGATTACAATACTTTCTTCTATTGAAGATAGAAGAAAGTAAAAATGCTAATGGCGATATTTACATACGGATACGGCTGACATAAAAGTACCCATTTTTTCTTCTTATCCAGAAGGAAGTGACAAATCGCGATGTATTATTTCAATTCCAATTTCTTCCATTAAAAAAAGTAATACTTACACATTATTCGACCATGAGATAGATCGCCAAAAATGGTTCACAATTGCCAAACTTGTTTATCGTTTGCCAGTTACGTTCAAAAAAGTAATTTATCATTCTTAAATACATAAGCTTGTTAAAAATGGCAAATTGTTTTAAGTAAAAAAATAAATAAAATATATAACATAAAACTACATACTATAAACTATAATAAATAAAAATTATAATTCATTTAAAACTATACTAAATAAACTATCAAATGGATAAAAAATAAGGGTTGCTGTAATTAATGTAATTGTCATGCTTGGCGCAGTTGTATCTGATATGGCCCGGATGTAAGTACCACAAAATTTTTAAAGTCGTACAAACATTGCTTTCATTTTTTAAATATTTTCGTTTTATAATGTTAATTTCTAAGTGGATCGCTTCCTTGTATGATATTTTAAATAAATTCAATATATATTTTTTCTTTTTTTCAAGGCGTTTGTATTTTTTTTTTTTTTTTCAAACTCATATAGCCGGTTCAATCCTTTAACCAAAAGATTTAACAGAAAGATTTAATTTGAATTTCTTCCGTTGCTACAGTAACGGATGTATAAGATGAATGAATATGGATGAATTATCACTTATAATGTTAGGTATTTCGAGGTTTTGGCGCCAAAGACATCGCCAAATTAGAAATATATAAAATATCTCGCCAACTATTGGGCTTAAAAGAATTTAGTTAGTACCATTCGATTCAGCATACAAAAATACACCAAAATATGTTATCAGTTGAAAAATAGCTGTAAAATCAGATTTTTAAGGAATTTTTAAAAAGTTCGTTCGATTTTTTACCTCCCTTAGCGGTGGAATATTAAAATATCCATTCTTAGCGGCACTCTATGTCATAAGAAGAATTTTTACCCCAAATTTCAAGACTTTAGGTTCAGTAGTTTGGGCTGCGCGTTGATTAATAGAAAATTCAGACTTTCTTTTATATATATAGATTATCCGTAAAAAAGATGATATTATAATCGATTTAATCTCCTACAAAGTTTATTTTCTTGGCAAAGCATACGTAATAAAGAAGACATGCCCGTTTGCCTATAATCTGTGAAGTAAATCACTAGAAGGTGCCGCAACCCTGCACCAAAATTATGACCTATAATATAACCCTGCACCAAAATTGATGTTTGACTATGACCAATCCTCTATCTGAGATCACCTGATACAATTAGAATCATTGTGCGGAGTTTGTTTGGGCTGAACCCGCTTACCTTTCATTCTAGGTGTTTTCAGTGAAATGAATAAACGTTCTTTATTACGTAGGCTATGGTACAGCTTGCACAACTAATCATTGCGCTTGTAATAATCCTCTGAAACAAACAAAAAAAAATTACGTAGATACTAAAAATTGTTTTTTATTGGTTTGAAGCGAAATTTAAAATAGATAAAATAAATCAAAACTTTACAAAATGCCGGCTGTTTTAATTTGGAAGTAAATTTTTACACTATTTTTAGTGTTCTGTACTTAAAAAGTAAAAACGGAACCATTATAAGGCACCTCCTGTGTCTTCGTGCCTGCCTGCCTGACACAGCCATTTTACTCGTAAACCATGGAACGTGGAACGTTCAAATTGGTTGAAGTAATTTAGGCTATTAAAAAAATTTCCCTTATATATCGTGTGGCATATCGTGTAAAAGCTTTCGTAACGCCGAACTCAAAAATATATTTCTTTTAATTTTAGGTATTATATTTTCAGAGATATTGTCGAGAATGTAGTGCAAAATATTCCTCCCCCTCTATTTCCGAATCTACTGAAACTAAAATTGTGAAAATATTAGGGGAAGTAGAAGTTAGTTTAAACCTTGCAGGAAAACTATAGCGATTACCCTAGGTCACATAGTTTTTGAGAAAATTGCATTTTTCCGTTGCACACAATTTTCGTTTTACGGGCATTTAGCAAAGATGTTGAGGATCGCTTGAGGTACTTATCGTAGCAGAAGTATAAAGGCATTGTTGATAATGCTTTTCGAAAAAAAAAATCGTCGGTAATTAGCTAAGATATTAACTCTTAAAGAAACGGATGGTTTGGACATGCATAATGATACACACACAAATTTCGATTTGCGAACATCCAGCACAGGAGTTGAGGAGCGCTGGAATTTCCTATCGCTGCAGAAGTATAAATGGATTGTTGACAATTATTTTCGAAAAAAATTGTCGGGAATTAGCCGAGATAACAACTTTTAAGTGCGCGGACGGTTTGGACATGCATAAAGGCACGAGCGGCCATCGGCTTTTAAAGCCTAGATAACAACTTTTCAGGATATATTTGTGTAATGCAAGGCCCTGTAGTAGTATAAAAACAATAAACGTCAAACAGTTAAAAGCAGATTAATTTAATTAGAATTAATCACATAATTACTATGGGATTCGCGGCTAGTTTGTATTTGTGGCTATCTGAATGTGTCTTTAAAGGTTAATTAAAAACCTATCTAGAAAAAAAAGAGGCACGGACTAAGATAGCGTTGGAAATTTTGACCTCACTAGAAGCGGGCTTTGCACATGTTGAGTTTATCATATACAGATAAGGACAAGATTAAGAAAGGGTTTACACAGAATAGCAATATTTGATACTATTTACGCTTCATTTCTTTCTGAACTTTCACGTTGTATCCATTTATACTTTTCTAGTATTACATACAGCTATGTCCAACCCTACGTTGTACAGTTTTCTACAAAGTCTTATTATTCTTTTACCAACGATTTTTTTTCTTGTATAATAGAGTTACTAAGTAATATATTTTTTTGTACGGAACCGTCCGTTCGCGAGTAATACTTGCACTTGACCGTTTATTTCCTTTCAAAAAGAGTTTAAAGAATTTAAATTAATAAAAATTTGATTTTTTTTAAGTTCGTCTTTCAGTTGAAAAAGTCTACTTTTGTTTTCAAAAAATTACTTGAAGAGATTAAGCGTGAGGATCTACACTGATTCAAAAAATCTAGTTTTAAAACGTTTTCGATAAGCCTTTATGCCAGCTATTACACTTTTGCGTTAAACTGCTTGTCTCGTGAATATTGCATTGAAGAAAAAACAGGTTGGGCGACACATTTTAAGCACACTAAGCTTTCAAAAAATGAAAAAGTTAAAAATGAAACTTTTGGATTTTTTACAAGAGCGCTTCTTCTTAATAAAGAATGTATTTTTCTGTAACTTTCTGTTTCTCGAATATACATTGCTTGTTCCCATAGAATGCAGTGTGCTAAAACAGAAAATGATTTTTTAAAAATTTTACTTTCAAATTTTGGCCCACATGGACGATTGTGAAATTTACAATTATGATATTATTACGTTATTTTTTTTATTTCATTTTATCTAAAACACATATTTTGATTTGTTACTTTAATTGCATATATAACAAGAAGGTAGAAACAAATTTAATTTAGGTACGCTGTTCGTACGTTTTTCATAAAATTCTCATACTAAATTTCCTTTATGTTTATAAAATGTCACTTTAATTGTTCTAAAAAATAATTAACGCAAATTTGAATATTATAATTATACATTTAAGAAAACTACACAGAATTTTGACATATTTTTATGATTTAGGTTTAGATAAATATGACAGAATCATAAAAAACTAATCCTGGACTTTCTGTAATAAAAATAAATTAGTTCGTTTGGCATATTTTATTTAGATACATGCTTAAATTCTTGATAGATTTATTTTTGAAAAGATTATTCCTATTTCTGATTAATAATACACATTTTTAAATTAGAATTGAAAATGTTCCATAAAATATGTCACGTTTGAAAATATTACATAATATTTAAAATGTAAGTTTTTTTTTATTTTTTTAGAAAAAAATTACTTCCTTGATAAAAATTTACATTACTTGTTGAAATTCTTAAAACTTTCCAAATATAATTTGAAACTAGCGTGTGTATATAGCGTGTTGTTTAATACATTCATTCTACTGGGCATAATTTCTTTTTATTTATTTATTTATTTATTTATTTGTGTGTGTGTGTGATAAGTGATGCATCAATATCTTTTCAATATTCATAATTTATCTTAAATATTATAATGAAATTTTAATAAATATTTTTAAATATTAACTACGTTGTTCAAAATAAAACTCGAATTTATCTATATATACATGTATGTATATACACATGTATACAACTCGTGTGTGTTTGTGTAATAGCTGAATCATTTATTGTAAAACTAATTCTTACTCACATTTATGAAACTTATGTGATTGAATGCACTTTTCCAATAATATGCCACAAATTGCAAAAAAATTAAATCAATATCGAATATTATATTGAAATTTGTATAAATAAGAAATTGAATTTTTGAAGAATAATAGGTTTTTAAAACAAGAAATTATTGATTTTTTATTGATTCTTATTTTTTTCTGTGTGCATCATTGAAATTAATTCCGATTCTAAAATGAGAATGAAAAATTGGAAAGTAAGTGAAAATTATAGGTTTTTCTTTCTGATATATATTGAATTTTTATTCGATAATGGAATATTTCGTCTTTCCTAAATAAATATTAATATATAAGGTAATTCCTTTTTTACCTTATCCTACCTTGGCGCATTTCTTATAATATTATCAGAATATGGGCTTCAGAAATTTACATATGTTACCAAATGAAATTAGCGCTAATTAAAATAAAACAGAGGACATACTATGCATGCATAAAACAAATATTTCTGATTTCATATATTAAATAATTTGTTTATTTTGGTTTATATTAGATACATTTCTTCTGACTATACATACTAAATAATTTTTTTGAAATATTGAACAAACTGCTTGTGCTTTTGAAAATATTTAACAAAAACATAATTTGCAGAACAAATTTAACAACAAAACAATTTATTTGCTACATTATTTAAGCCTGAGAAGAGACGAATATTAAGATACTCTAATCAGTTCGTTCAACATTTAATGGTAATTTTTTGTAAAAAATAAGTTAAACCAATGGAACATTAAAAATAAAATTCAAATTCAAACAATATATTTAAAACACCCTAAAAACTTAGATTCCGTTCAAATGGAATCAAAATAAATCTTAGACTTTTTTTAAAGGTTAGTATTTTGTATGTATCTTATAATTTTTTATATACCTATCATAAACATAATACAAAATCTGATATACAGATATTTACAACTTAAAAATAGAAAAAGTCTAAGAAGGAAGGTCTCCATACTGGGCATACTCAGAATATGTTGAACAAAATGCTAGTGAAAGTACTCATGTATGTAATAAAGGATCAGTTAAAATTAGCGGCGGAATTACAGAAGAAAATCTGTAAAAAATTAAAATACTTTCGAATAATTGGCGTGAAAAGACGAAAGCGGCACGCAATTTGGCGAGTAGCCCTTTTCCTCGCCAAAAGCAAATTAATAATAATTAATTTTTAATGAATCTGAAAATTGTTTGTTAATTGATTTTGAGAATATGCTGTATTTAATGAATTTAAACGCAAACCATGAAAGAATTTATTATTATTATTATTATTATTACATTTTGTATTATACTTGTTGCTTGTTGCCGATTTGAACAAAATTTTGCATTGTTTTATTCTCCAATCCACATTTTTTTAAAATTTAAACGGCTTTATTGGTTATAAAAATAACTTTTAACGCCAGATGAATAATGCTGCCGTAATACATTTCCATACCGAGGAAGTTGTTTCCATAGCAACAAAATTGAATCGACAGTGCTCGATGGGGCATATTTTTGAGTTTGGAACAAATTTAATCAATTTAAATTTTGTTTTAAATCGTAAAATATGATAGTTAAAATTCGTTATAAGTACATATAAATATATATGACAAAACAAACTAAAAATGACAAAGCTAAAGTTATTTAAATGAAACTTATTTAAACAAATTCAACATAAAAAAAAATTTCCTTAAAGAGTATTCGACAAGCGTATTTTATTTTTATTTAATTTCTTCGCCAAACGGTGATAAGTCGCCAAATAAGCGAAATTTTCATTATTTTTTTACGGACGTTCTACCGAGGTTCCGCCAAATTTTTTTTATAAACATATATACCCATGGGAGAAGAACATTCTGCATTTTTGTTTTCAGATTTTTCAGAGTATGCCCGTATGGAGACCTTCCTTGTAAGATTTATTTCGATTTCCTTTGAATGGAACTTTTTACAGTCGTTTTAAGTATCATATTGTTTGAATTTAATTTTTATTTTTAATTAATTAATTAAAAAATTAACATTGCCTGTAGAATTAACTGAATGGAATATCTTAATACCCGTCCCTTCATAGGCATAAACAATGTAGAAAATTTTTTTTTTAAATTTATTCTGCAAATTATGTTTTTATTAAATATGTCAAGTGTTGTAATTACTACTGCATTCAGACGAACGCATTGGAAAATTAATGATGTGTACCTGCTTTAGTGTTTGATTTCTGCGGTATCGCATCACAATTTGTGTTGTAATTTATCAATGATTATTCCAAAATGTTTCACCAGTGAAGTAATGCAGATTGTTTCTGTCTGGACAAAAACTTCTAAATTGAGCATAATAAAACTATAATAAATGCACAAAAATAGATTTAGTCACTCAAAACATTATGCAAACAAAATTCTGATATATCGAGAAAACTCTGGGCCAAAACGTTTACTATTAGGTTAGAAATCAGCTTATTCAATGATAATTTGGACAGGTTTTGTGCTAAATCATATGGCTGAACCGACCTACGATTATCAAGTGTTTTTTGGTGAAAGGAATGCGGTATTATATATATTATGTACTCAACGGTTGAGTTTAAAATTTCTCACCTAATTTTAATATAGAGTAACATAAAACATAAACATAAAAAAAAATGTATTTCAGTAATGCAGCAAAACGTTTCATGTATGTTTTTTTTTTTTTTTTTTTTTTTTTTTTTTTTTTTTTTTTTTTTTTTTTTTTACCAAGCCATAAAACTGGCACAGAAGAAGCTCATTATGGAAATTAAAAAATTAATAATAAAAATCATCAATATATTTTTTAATTTAGGTATCCTGTTTCCGGCCAGGGAGCAGTATAAAAGAAGAAAAAAAATGTTGAATCTGTATTGGCTAACTTTAAGCTCAAGAATGCTCCCATGATTTCCCCTAGTATGCTCCTCTCGAGTATGGTTCCCATAGAGAAAGCATTAAATAAATACATTTTAATGTTTTAGTAACGCAATTTCTCTACAGGAGCCTTGCTAGTGTAAAAGACCTAAGAATGTAAAAAAAAAAAAAAAAAAAAAAAAATCAAACCGTAAATTACACCTTAGCAGGAGCTTAATTTCACAATGGTTTTTCTTTAAAAAAAACCATAAAAATAAATTTTATTTAAATTAAATTGCACAATAATCCGCCAGGTGACGGTATGACCACCACAGAAAACTGCATTGAATCTGTGTGAACTATCTTTAACTGCAATATAACTGTATATCATACAGTGAATATTGAAAAATCAATTTTACTTGAATTTGATTACCCTATTTCCTCAAAGTAGGAGCTATAAGCACAAAATGAAATAACGTTGAATTAGTATAACCTATTTCATAATGACCATCCAAGCCATTAATATAACACGACGTCTCTTCCTCCTCGGCGAATTCTCTCTTTAATAATATGTTCGCTTTCTTTTCAAATGAATCATTATATCATGTCTGACAGAAAAATTCTTTTCTGCATGTAACTGATATTCGTGCTTAACGATGGATATCGGTAAAATAATTTTTTTTTAATTATGGCGTCATATTCACCAGCTTTATGCATGAATGCGGTTGTGCTTCTCGTTTCCATTACAAATGTTCAAAAATGTCCATTTTTATTATAAATATGTCGTCATATTCAATTGCTTTCTGTAATTCATGATCTTTGTTCTGATTACAAATATTTTAAAATCTCCGTTTTGCTTCCAGTATGACGTCTTGATTATGTTCTTTTCAATTCTTCAAAAAACAAATTTCAATTTCGTTTTTCACATGGAAATCATGCAAAAAAAAATGTAAAATTTTATGGTATATATGCCCATTGATTCTCAAGGAAAATAAAGAAGTTGTAATTATTAACAAAAAAAATTTAATAAAGAAAATAAAACGTAGCCTATCCTAATTTCTGGGTTATAATACTCTTATATGCAAATTAATTTAATCATCCTTTTTAACCTTGACGTCACCGAAACATTTTAGCACTTTCAAATTTACAATTCTATTAAAATTACGATAGAGTAAAAATTTTGTGGCATCGAGGACAAAACGGTGGAACAATAACAATAAAAAATATGAGGTCCATAAATTTCACTATGTTAAATTAACATTGAGAAGTGGCACTGGAAATAAATAGGTATTGCGCTGCCATGTAATATTTAAATTTCCAACTCTATTTTTCTTTATCTCGCTAATCTATACTAATAAAAGAAAGTTTCGATCTGTGTGTATGTCTGTGTGCGATGTCTCGTAAAATCTACGGCACGTACGAGACTCAATATTTTTGTAAGAATAGCCCAAAGTCTCTCCTGGTGTACCTCGTTTTCAGAACTTTTAATTTTTAATTAATAGCTGAGTAATTAGATAACATTCTCAACTCACCATCAGCAAGCGGTCGAATTAAAAAAAGTGTTTTTTTCTTCAAAAACACAAGTTGACTGGAATTACACCCCATTGCAAGGCTATCCTTAAAGTTGACTAGAATTGTACCCCATTGCAAGGCTAGAGGTTTACAGAAGGAAAAAGGGTAGATTTCAATCGGCATTCACCGGGTTCCTACATTTAAAGTACACTAGGAGATTTTAATGGAAGTTGTATATTTTTTATTATTGCTTTTATCGAGTTGAAATTAACACACCTATGAATATTTTTTAACGACGAATCCAAATATTCTTTGAAAAACAACAGAAATTATCGAATATAAATTAATTAACAATTTAAATTTTTTGAGTGTTTTTTATCTGGCAGCTGTTCGATAAATCATTTGAGCATAGACTTCTCAGTGACAAGAGACCACGTGTGTACCATTTTCGCAGGCAATGAGAGGCATTCTTCCAGCGGAATTGAAAATTATTTAAAAAAAAATAAATTTTTAGACAACGGGTTTACCTGTATAAAGAAACGTTTGTATTTGTTAGATTTGTGTAGATGGAGATGGGAGGGGGGGAGGGAACTACTTTTGATTAAATATCCAATTAGTCCGCATGACAGATATTATTATGACAAAGACTAGCGTGCTTCGCCCTCTATCGCATAATTTCAGTGCGTGCACAACTGATATAAAATGATATGCATTCTTCCAGCAGAATTGAAAATATACCAGTTAGTTCGCATGACAGATATTATTATGACCAAGACTGGCGTGTTTCGTCCGCTATCGCATAATTTGTATTTGTTAGATTTGCGTAAATGGAGATGGGGGGAGAGAACTACTTTTGATTAAATATCCCAGTCAGTCCGCATGGCAGATATTATTATGTCAACGACTAGCGTGCTTCGCCCGCATAATTTCGGTGCGTGCGCAGCTGATATAAAATGAGGTACATTCTTCCAGCGGAATCTGACAAAGACTAGCGTGCTTCGCAAGCTATCGCATAATTTCAGTACATGCAGATATAAAAAGAGATGCATTTTTGAAATTTAAGGTTTATTTAAGAATGTCATTATATGCCCGGGCAACGCCGGGCGGGTCTGCTAGTGCTACTATAAAAAGTGTCATACATAGGCAATAATATACAATTTTTAAATTTTAAATATTATTGTGAAATACAAAACGATATATTGTTTTAAAATTTTATCGCATGTTTCTTAGATATGAACGTTCATGAAATAAAAATATCCTAGATCACTATATAAATTATAAAAGAAAATCTTAAGTTTAATAATGTGAAAAATAGGAAAAACATAATAATGTTTATAGATTTAAAACATATTATTAGGTTCTATTTAAAAATATTTTTTTCCATTTTTACCTTTTCTTTCCATGTTATGATGTGTGTTATATTCGTAGCAATATTCAACATGTTTATCACTATAATGGGCTTTGTTTAAAAAGCGTCATTCTATACATCAGTAGTCATCTCTGTGCCACACATCCTTTGAAAAAAAGGGCTGAAAAAAATCTTGCGTGTTCAAAAAGAATTTAAAATAAATGAGTAAAAATGTAAAAGCATTTAAGTATTGCAATTTCTTCTCAATAATAAAGTGTTCCACAACAGTATAGGTCCACCATATGTCTGCATATTATTTAGTTTGTAATTTACAAATACAAATATATATTTGCATATCCGATAGGACTGCTTATGAAAATGTAAGGAAATGCAAATAGAGCCGTTTAATTACTGGCTTTATGCAAAATCCTGAATAACCACGCCCCCACTACCACATAAGTATAGATCTAGATGGGATTTCGCTCATAAAACCGTTGAGATCTCAACAGATTGTAGAGTTCCTGAGATAATGATAGCCGTTCTTGATGGTTCATAGGTTTTTGTTATGTTCCTGTATATTTATTTTAGCATTTTTGGGAACAAAATCCAGGTTTGACAAGCATAAGTCAGGATGGAGCGAATTCTTGAATTATATAGAAATACTTTGTTTTTAATAGATAGAGTGTTGCTTTTGAGAAGAAGAGAGGGAGATTTTGAAATGGCGGTACAACGGGTGGTAAATTGATAAGATGTTATAATGAAATATCTGTGTTCATTTCCTGCTTGTAGATAAAATATATTCATAGGATACATTTTCATGTTATTGAAAACTGATTATATTTTGTACTGAATCAATTAGCTTTTATAAACTATCAGGAATTATCAATAAAAGGAAAGTTTATAGATAAAAATGATTGTGAAAATTATCTTGCCAAAACAACTTTAATCACACGAAAATAATACATTATGTTGGAAATAGAATAAACACGGGCGACGTGCTTTTAAACATTTTTTTCTGATTTTATATTATAATTTGTTGTTTCGGTAGCAATAAATTATTCCAAAAATTAGCTTCTAAATATTAATGACTTTTGAAAAAAAAAATTGGATTTTGAAAACTACCCTAGTTTTATTAAACTACTACACCAAATTCCGTGAAATTAAAATATGCTGTGGCGATACTAAAAACGCATAAACAATATTTTTTTTGTAGTTTCGTTTCAGTAAAAATAATAGCAAATAAAAACAATATTATTTAATAAAATTAAAAACATATTTTGTATTTAACAAATGATGAGTGTCAATAGTTTTCGTTTAGTTTTATTTATCGTGGTATTCCATAACGTGTAACTTCATTTCTGAACACTTGAAGTAAGATTTTAACTTTTTCAGCAACAACACTTTACACACTGGAGGAAATGGGGCAAGGGAAGGGTTAAAAGAAGATCTAAAAATATCGTACTTAATATGCATTAAAAAACTATAAGAAAATTGCTTAAATTTTTTACCTTTAACTTATTATTACCTATCCAGTAAAAATATTATCATTATTTCTACTCTATCTATAATATAAACCAAAATATATCTGCCAATATAACGCTGACGCTATACAGGTGGTAGCTACCGCTCTATGAATACTAAGCCTACGTGTGCACGGAAAAATAGCCACTGTTTTAGGCGGATTTTTTTAGCGTTTATACAATCCCTTGAATTTAATTATCTATATTTTCACATGTTTCCTTTGCCTTCTTTTTTCGAGATTATATAATGCACAGAAAACTTTGAGAAAATACAGATATTAAATTTCAAGGGATCGTTCAAATTAAAAAAAAAAAAAAATTCCGCTGCTACAGCCGCCATTTGTTTTCTTGTCAACGCGTAGGTTTATTATTCAGTTGGCAGCGAGGTAGGAATGATGTAAACATTACCTTTCCCTTTCTTTTGGAACATTAATTACTTCTAAACATCGCATAATTTATATTTTTACACAGTTGAATAGGTAGAAAAAAATGTGCTTTTAAATTTCGATAAAAAAAATATCAAAGTTTTAGCATTGCTGTGGACTGTAATGCATGTTTTACGAGATATCTTTTGTCTCTTATTATCCCGTTTGTATCTTATAATCACAGTTTTCACTACAATAACTTGGTTTAGTGTTTCCTTTCATAAGATATAGCTCAATTTACGCAAAACTTATTGACACCACTACTAAGTTTTACAAAATCATATGTTTATTACCCGACTACGGCAAAGCCAAAGGAGGGTTATGATTTTGACAGGCTATGTATGTATGTATGTATGTATGTATGTATGTATGTTCATCTGTTCCCTCGTAACTTCTAAACCACTAATCAGAATTCGACAAATGACATATCATTAGAAGCGTCTTAATTGTCCGCTGGTTATAGGCTATATAGATTTTCACCAAATTCAATGTGGCGCCTTCTAGCGGACAAAATATACAGAGTAAAAAAATAAAGTTAAGCTAGATATGCCGTGTTTGGTATCATTTTAAAGCGCTTCACTTCAAAACCATAGAGGGTTTGTTTATAAGTGCCTTGGATCATAATAAGTTGCTTAAAAATCCACATGACAGTCAATCGTTAGCAGAATTAGATAGATTAAGAAATCTTCCTAGGTCATCTTAATACATGAAACCTTCAATCTACATTACACATTTACACATTACACTAACGACCTCATCCACTAATCGGTCCATTACCCATTTGCTGCCATCGACGGATATGTGCGTCACTACTACCAAATACTGGAAGCGTCATACGTCAAAAAATAAAGTTAAGATAAATATGCCGTGTTTGGTATCATTCAAAAGCGCTTTACTTGTACATTTTGAATATATCTATATATTACTAGCATTTGCTTGTGACTTTACCTGTATTCATGGGGTACTTTTATACTTTTTCAGCGTAGTTTTTTGTCGTAGTTGGGTTTTAGTTTTTTTACTTTATCTTGTTTTGGAGTTCATTACCTCAAACTCGCCATGGTCTATTATTTCCACTACGATCGCGTGCTTTGAAAAAAGATTATCCAAAATGTTAAATAGTCCAGGCAATAGAGACCGTATAGGGGCTCTACCTAGCAAAATTCATGGTAGTTCTGGAAAAAAGCTTACTATATGTTTTTGGGTCGCTGAATCCGAATTTCTAACTTCCCACCAAAATTTCCCCTGGCAACCCCCTTCCCCAAATTTGGTAAAATGCCCCCCAAAAATGGTTTTTATTAAAAAAAATCAAATTTTTATTGTTTTAGGGAAAAAGTATCTAGAAATTCAGAAAGAAGACAAAATTTGAAACAAATTAGATATATGACATTATGACTTAGAATGAAGGGGAAGGTCGGATCTGCCTCGGAGTCCACGCAGCACCGCGCGCATGTTCCGAGCAGACCCTCCCCCCTTCCCCTTCATCCTAAGTCATAATGTCATATATTTAATTTGTTGAAAATTTTGTCTACTTTCTGAATTTCTAGATACATTTCCCCTAAAAAATTTAAAAAAATTGATTTTTTTTTTTAATAAAAACCTTTTTTGGGGGGCTTTTTAACAAAATTGGGGGTGAGGGGTTGCCGGCGAGAAATTTTGGTGGGAAGTTAGAAATTCGGATTCAGCGAACCAAAAAACATAAAGTAAGCCGATTTCCAGAACTACCATTAATTTTGCTAGGTAAAATTACCTATTGCCTGGACTAAAAGTCCAACATTTTTTTTTTTTCGTCTTAAAACATTGTATAAAACAATTTGAAAATCAAACTTTTCAGAATTGCAACATGACGCGAACAAGGTAAGAGCGCTGCCGAGATCACGGTAAGTAAAAATAACTTATTAGAGATCCCAAAATGATCAAACCAAACATCAACACATGAGTCCAGGTTAGCCACTTACTTTCTATTTGGTGATCGACATTATGGAAGTAAATAAACATAAGATAAGCGTGATCGAATTCTGATTGGAATAAAAGGTATTTTCAATATATGTATTGTTTAGCTAAAAAGTTTCACAAACTGCAGTAAAATCTCTACATGTTAATAATATATAGTTAGTTATATTTATGACGGCCAATTATCAACACGAGGGATATAGGCTCTGGGGGGGGGGGGCGCCCTTCATGAGGGACTTTCTAAGGGAACCAAACCCGTATTTATGCTTGGAAACCCAAGGTTCGAAGAAAACTACGAAAATTCCGAGCGATTAGGCCGACGGGCGCAATTGGGTTCGAACTCAGCAACTCCCGTCTACCAGCTTCGAGAGCAGAACCTCTCGGGCACTGGTGGGGCCGTTAATAATATATAATAACGCAATATGTAATGATGTCAATAAAGAAAATTGTTCAGTCTGTGTTGGGTCGTATTTGATAAAAAGCTAGGCCGAAAGCAGGCTCAAATTTGTATCCATAAAAACATAATAATATGAATAGCCAGAATATTAAGCTTATTTCTTCTTGTAAGAACAATCAAAAATAAAATCATACATGTTCCATTTTCAAGAAAACTTTCAATACTTCTAATGTGTATCTAAAAAATTCCAAATACTACATGTATTTTTCAGTATCTTAGGAAAATTGTAATTATCTCTTGGATCATATTCATTACAAAGTTAGGCGGTGTTAGAGCTGCAGGTTAGATACCAGTGACCTACAGTGTTACATACATAAAAATATAATAAAATAAATAATAAGAATAGTAAGCTTATATATAAAAACGTAGATATCCACATTTTAGTTTTTAATGCTTGTTTTTATAATTTTTCCCGTTTACGACATACCAATTATCAGATATTATTTTATATTTTAAAAAACAATTTTACTATCTGTAATAAATACAGATCTTTTTTTATAAAAACATATTATAGCTTGCTATATACAAACCTGTATAAACGTGACATTTAAAAATATATATTTATGAGTTTTTATATAATATACAATGTATTGTATATTATATGTAAACTCAAGAATATATATTTTTTAATGTTGCATCTATAAAGTTTTATATATAGCACGCTATAATATATTTTTATAAAAACAAACCTGTAAATTACAGATAGTAAAGCTGTTTTTTTTTTAAATATATAATAATGTCTGATAATTGGCATGCAAACGAGAAAATTAATAAGCTTATATCTTAGCATAAATATAATCAATCATTTAAAAGATTGTTTGCACAGACAGTTATGTAACTACGCAGTATTTTACACATTACTTTACTACATGTAATTTTTAATTGAACATTGTTTTACAATCATATTTTATTGAAGTACTTTTCAGCATTTCCATTCTAAATATTTAAGTTTTAATAATTCGTTAAAGAAAAATATCATATTATGTAATTCAATAACTTTTGTAGGGGAATTAGATTTCCATTTCATTCTGCTGTTTTATAATGTTTTCTGAAAATGGATTTTGCTATTCATATTTCAAACTAAATATATTTACGCAGTTCCGTTTTAAGTGACCAATAGTAAACTAATGCGAATAACTGCACCAAGGAACAGTTCAAATAGGAGACACGTAATTATATTAAATACAATATTTAATATAAATATTTGGAAAATGAAATATAATTTATTTAGTTAATCTTAGATAAACAGTAATTTTGGATTAACATTTCAAAGTTGTGATGCATTAATTTTTAAAAACATTTATATTACCATTCACGTTTATTTAATTACATTGTTTGATACAAGTCCATCTTGGATCTCGCATTTCTAAATTAAGATGTTATTCATTCTGTTTACTGCAGAATTCAAATTAATCGATTTTCCTGAGAAACATTTAAACAGTATGTATATTTAAGAATAATGAAAATATCTATTTTCATTTCATTTTATTTTACCTTTGCAGTTGTATTTTCATTATACATGTGGTCTCTTGATTTTATTCACCAATTTCGTCTTTTTAAATTTTTGTTGCGAAAAGATTTGTATCAACAAACATCTTGAGAATGTCACCGTTTGAGCGATGAAACATGTGTCGATCTGAATAAAGGTATTTACGAGGGTAGGCTGAAAAGTAATGCACACATGCTTGTGGAGCATACTCTCAAAAAAAACTTTCTTCGATTCACGTTAATTCTACTGGCAGCAGTGCTGCCGGCATTTTTCCGTGAATTGGCGAATATCCATTTTCTTTTCCTCCGTTACAGGAGGTAAAATATCCGTCAATTGGAAAAATGCAAAAGCGGTCGACATTTGATTCGAACCAGCCATTTCAGCATTGCGAGACGAACACGCTAGCATTGAGCTATAGTTGTACAGTAGCGAAATGCTTTAAATTAAATATGTTTGCTTCAGGTGGGTATGACTTGATCAATTTCTTTAAAAAGATTTTAATTTATAACTTCATTTCGGGAATATTTCGTCTGTAATGAGATTGCGGCTAGGGTTTTTACACCTTAGTATTAATATAGTATAAAAATATGAATTTTAAATGTTTTTACGTAGATTGCTAGAGGTAAAATACGAATACCATATTTTGGAGTAATTTCGATTTTTTCCATTTAATTTTCTTAAAATATATTTTAAATATCTTCATTTAAAGTATATTTTAAATGCGAATATTTATTTATAAAAAATTGTATAAATTCAACTTTATTTAACTTATTCAACTTTAAAAAATAAATTGTGAGTACTTTTGAGAAAGGTAATTGTTATTTATTTTGCAATTTGAAAACATTTTTATCTTTTAAATTAAATTAGAAATCTTAATTTATAGAATTTTTGGTTTTTATTTTTAAAATAAATTCGGATTTATTAGCAATAGAATCTATACGCATGCGTGCTAGGAATGAACGGAATAACTCTCTCTTTTTTAGATGTTCGGGGAGAATTCACGGATAAAACATGTTTTCTAGCAGTACGGAAATTATTTGTTAAAAAAATGAAGAATAATTTAGTGTATATTGACGCGTTTTTCTGACAGTGCACGAATAAAAACAAATAGCAAGATTTGACAAAAAGTACATTAAAGTACAATTCTTACGCTTTAAAATCATATATTTATTTTTGAACATAGTCATCGTTAAAGCTAACAAATTTCTCCCAACGTCTAACAAGTTTTTTCATTCGGTAACTGAAAATTTCTCCCGATTTTTATCAAATCCTGGACTTCACAGCTATTTTCACCTCATCGTCTGAAGTGTGATGATTACCCTTAAGGTCTCTCTTGAGTAGCGGAAAAAAAAATCACAAGGCGCAATAAAAGGCGCAAGATCGGTGAAGTAATGAGGGTGTGGAATCGGTTCAAACTTCAGGTTTCGCAGAGTCTCTGCAGTTATGGATTTTACTGTATCCCAATTGTTCAATAATGAAGACGACATTTTCTTTGGATATTCCAATATAGTTTGCGATATGCTTTTGTAGATTCGTTGGTCATTTGGAATCAAATCGTCAACGAATTTGCAATGTTTATCGTCTGGGCATTGATTGGACATCCGTTGCATTTTCCATCAACAATTATGGCTTTTCTAGGCTCGCAATCACAAAATTTTCTTTCCGCTCTATTTACAGTAGACATATCAACAGCATCATCACCATAAACAGCCTTTAAACGAAGATGAATCTCAAAATGAGTCACTTATTCAGCAGTTAAAAATTCGGTAACAGCGCGCTGTTTAACTTGCGTTGACATAGCACTAGAACACGTCCCCACACTTCCTCTTCCCAGAACACAATGAATGAATTTAATGAATTCAAATCTGCACATACGTATAGAGGGGCAATGTTACTTCCATATACCATCGGGCGCGTTTCTGAAGGTCATTTCGTTCGCGCTCTAGAAGCATATGTGCATTACTTATCAGCCTACCGTCGTATATGCCTTTTAAGTATATTTTTAATCACTTTTAACAATTTTTAGTTTAGTTTGGATGAGTAGTGAGTTATTTGCGTAATATGACATGTTATGAGGTTATATGTAGACCATACTGCGTAAGAACTATTTTGTATGCATTTGTCAATACATTACAAATACTACCATACTCTTTTATCAATCGAGGACACGTTACGTTAAAGCCTACATATGTCGATTATGTGGTAACCACTTAAAATATTAGATTCACGGACAGACATATGAAGACAGATAGACTAATATATTTAGGTCTATTTATGGGGTTAGCTATTTGAATGCTTTCTTAAATTAAGATAGTAAAAAAATTCCTGTCATCAATAACTGCTAATAATTAACTGAGATGATTAATCAGGAACAAAATATATTTTAAAGTGTCTTAGTAATAGTTTTAAACAGAAAAAATAACACAAGCTTCTTAATGTACGTAAATATAATATAATTACAAACGAAAATGTACAATCACCTCTACTGAGTTACACATGGTTCCTATAAGCGTTTTTTATATTGGGTCATCCGGAAATTCCTGCGGTTTGTCAAAACGAAGCTCGGTTTCATCTAATTATTTTGCTACTACTAATAAGGTGTGATCTTGAGTGATCCAGAGATGTACATTCAGACTTTACTGCTTGCGCTGCATAATTCTTGCTTATATTATCGCATAATTTTTGTTTCAGTGCAGTGCTACGAATGGAGAACTAAAAAGATCGTTTTGGTCATATAACGTTCTTTTATTTCAGAAAAGGTAAAAATTCTACTCGGATTCCTCGTAAAGTTTGTGCTGTATATAGGCAAAGTACTGTTTCAGATGACAAAGTTCGAAGGTGGTTTGAGAAGATTAAACGCGGAAATTTCACCCTCAAAGATGACGCTCACTCTGAACGACCATCATCTATGAAGAACGACCTCTAAAAAGAAGTCATCGCTGAAAATCAACGTTACACAGTTTTGGAGCTATCACATAGATTAGATATTCAAAAAAGTACAGTGCATGATCATTTGAAAAAGATTAGGTATGTAAGGGGCTATGGTGTGTGAGTACTCCATACTTTAACACCACAGAATAAGTTTGCTTGGATTTCAGGATGTGATTCTTTGCTGAAACGAAATGAAGAGGTTCTTTTTTTTAAATGGTCCATTACTGGAGATAAGAAACGGATACTATACCATAATGTTATAAGAAAAATATCATGTGGTAAATCAAATAAGCCTTCGCAAGTGTCATCGAGGGAAGAGGTGCATCCCAAAAAAGTAATGCTATGTGTATGGTAGGACTACAAAAGAGTTATTTATTAAGACTTGTTGCCACCAAATCAGACAATAATTCGTAAATATACTGTTCCCGAACGCAGTTTTGAAAACAAAAATCGAAGAAAAGCTAAACAGACCAATCGTCGAGGTGTTGCGTTCCAACATGACAATGCTCGATTCCACTTTGTGATGAATGTCAGACAACGTCTTATTGGGTGTGGCTGGGAATTTTTTGTGTCACCCTTCATATTCACCAGACTTAGGTCCCTCAGATTTTCACCTTTTCAGGTCACTTCAATATTCTCTGAACGGCCGGCACTTCACTTCTTTGGAGACTGTCAAACAGCACCTTGATAACTTCTTTACGAATAAACCTAATGTTCTTTTTAAATGGAATTTTTCAGCTACCAGAACGATCGTAAAAAGTCACAGAACAAAATGGTACTTATGTGATTCGATAATATTTTCTTGTGTTTCTGTATTTATTTATTGAAATTTATCATAAAAAACGCGCAGAACTTTCCGGATGACCCAATATTTAGAAACCTCAGAAGCCAATGTATTCCCAATATTTAAAGACAGGTTGCTTTTGTTACCATTGATTTTCGGAAACGTTTCTGAGTAGTTTTAAAAATGTGTTGGTCAGTTTTCTCTGAACGGCCAGGACTTCACTTCTTTGGAGACTGTCAAACAGCACCTTGATAACTTCTTTACGAATAAATCTAATGTCCTTTTTAAATAGAATTTTTCAGCTACCAGAACGATCGTAAAAAGTCACAGAACAAAATGGTACTTATGTGATTCGATAATATTTTCTTGTGTTTCTGTACTTATTTATTGAAATTTATCATAAAAAACGCGCAGAACGTTCCGGATGACCCAATATTTAGAAACCTCAGAAGTCAATGTATTTCCAATATTTAAAGACAGGTTACTTTTGCTACCATTGATTTTCGGAAACGTTTCCGAGTAGTTTTAAAAGTGTATTGGTCAGTTTTCTCAACATAGATTATAAGTTTGTGGGATGCTATCAATTCTCCATTAAACATTTTCCGCTGCGTAATTGTATTTATACATAAACAATTAATAAAATACTAATATTAAATTTAATGTTATTTTTGATGCTGTTAATTTATTATGGTTGTCTGTAAAACAGGTTTCTCGAACAGAAAAATGCTTATTTGGGAATTGATAGCCTCTGAAAAACCCATGTTTCGGGCTGAGAAAACTAATTAGAACACTGAAAAACTATTTGGAAGAGTTTCCAAAAATCGCTGATGTAAAAGAACCTTTATAGTTATAAATTCTTATTTAAATTTCGAAAAAATATTTATTTTTAAGGTTTCTAAATTTAAAAAACACTTTGAGGTTTCGTAGATGAGTTAGAATAGAGTTATTGTAAATTTTTACTTTCGCGATTGTATTATATATTCCCATATAAATCATAATTTTTGTTGTTGTTTTTACGGTATAGCTTACATATTAAAATTTTTTGTAGTATTTCATCAGAATTCGTTTCATTCACTACATAAAAAACACAAGATTAAATACTTAAAATATACAACTCTCATTTATTTACATAAAAATCATAAAAGATTCTTTTTAATTCACTTTATTTCTAAGATTTCGAGAAAAATATTTAGTATATATTAAAAAGAAAAAATATGCTCTATTTGATAATAGTTAAAAATTGAAACGTATATTTATATAAGAGCAGAAAGGATAAAGAAGGGAATTCCTGGAAAGTCAAAGTTCTAAAAAAGTAAGGTAAAAGTGTTCTATAATTCTATTTTAGATTTTGAAAGAAAATTCCTGAATGTTTGCTTTATTTTATAAAGCACTCAACGTTTTACTTTAAAAGACAAAATACACTAAAATTTTTGGAGAAAATATTCCTATTCGGAAAGATGTTTATATATATATTTCAAAAGATCTTCGGGGTTTAATTTTTTTTTTTTTTTCGTTTCGACAGAAATGCTTCCAACTCAGAATAGAAGTCATATGCAATAAACGCAATTTATATCGATGTCAAATCTTATAAATGATGCTTGGATGCAATTTTGTTTACATTCTTTTATGTAATTGTTTTAATGTGATAGTAATTAGATTCTGAATTTATGTACAGTTTTTGTTTTACTTATCTTAATGATACTGAAAAAAATTCAGCGGTTAACTGAAAACGAGTTAATTGTTTGACAAGAAAGTGTCGGGACAAGTTTCTGTCCGAGTTAACTGTAAACGAGTTGTATTCCTATTCGAGAAGATGTTTCTATAAATATATTTCAAAAGATAGTTGGGTTTTTATTTTCTCTTTAATGTTAAGAGAGAATTGATTCCAACTTCAAATAGAACTCAGATGCAATAAACACAATTTATTTCAATATCAAATCTTGCGAATAATGCTTGGATGCGATATTGGTTACATTCTCCTATGTAATTGTTTTATTGTGTTAGAAATTAGATTCTGAATTTATGTATAGTTACGACTTTACTTATCTTCTTAATGATTATAAAACAAAATCAGCGGTTAACAGAAAACGACTTAATTGTTTGACACGAAAGTGTCCGTACATGTTTCGGAAAGTCTTGGACAAGTTTCTATCCGATTTACTTGTTCAAGTTAACTGTAAACGAGTTATATACTCATATTTGAGAAGATGCTCATATAAATATATTTCAAAAGATAGTTGGGTTTTTATTTTCTCCTTTCTGTTAAGAGAGAATTACTTCTAACTTCAAATAGAAGTCACATGCAATAAACACTATTTATCTCGGTATCAAATCTTATGAACAATGCTTGGATGCGATATTGATTACATTTTTCTACGTAATCGTTTTACTGTGATAAAAATTAGATTCTGAATTTATGTATACTTAAGACTTTAATTACTTTCTTAATGATTATGACAAAACAAAATTCAGCGGTTAACTGAAAACGAGTTAACTGTCCCATACGAACTACCATACCATATTTTGAGCCTTACATAATAAAGTAGAGAATTAATGTGTCTCAAGACTCTTAAAGCTTTAAAATTTTCGAAATTTTAATTTTTTAGATGTTAAACTGCTATCTTTTCTGGACATTTTGATATAATTGTTTCCTTGAAATTACCATTAGAACAGAAGTTATGGCTTTTAGAATTATACCCGCACAATAGCTGATTCAAAACATATGTTTTTACTAGTATGTATAAACTGAACGCAAAATTTCCTTTTTATTGTTCAAAGAATATTTTTTTAGGTGATTATATTGTTGAAATTCTCTAAATTTTGCATTAGCTAAATACAACTTTGTATTAAAAATATAAAAGTGCTTTCAATACAAATTTATGTAGGTTCAGGGTAATTATTACAATCTGAAGTATAAGTAGGCACAAAAATGATCATTCTAGTCGCAAAATTTATTTTGTACCTGCGCGTAATCTGTTATGCCGATTTTCCACTCGTCAAATATCTGAGAGTTTGGAACCCCCTCTGAATGCTAATTCTGCATCTTGCAATTTTCTAAATATTTGAAATGAAAGAACATACTTATATGTTTCATTCGCAATTAAAATTATGTCTTACAATCAAATACATTTTAAGATATTAAACGTTGAAGATGGTGGGTTTTCTTTCATTTTTTCCAATTTTAAGAGTCCTGAGACCCCTTAATCTGCGCAATTAACAAGTGGTAAAATATGTTAATAGTGAAAGCGGTTTTTGATCCCGAAAAACAATTCATACAACTATAAAAAAATTCTCTTCAAAATCTTATGGAATTATAGTTACCAGATTTGTTGTTGTTATTATTCCTAACAAAGTCGCACATTAGTTATAGAATACATTTTGTCAACATTCCGATTTGACATGGTTCCATATCCATGCGCTATGTCTCAATTATAGTTCAGGATTATTGCATCTATGCCTATCCAAATATTACTATTTCTATTGCTATTTTTGATCCCATCAATGATTTCTTTATACCTTGCAGTGACGTAATTTCCTACGATAACCAATCCGAAGGGCATAATGTCCGTTGTGCACAATTAAAACGTTTTAGAAAACTTCACCATTTAGTTTTGTAAATGATGTATTTCTATTTATCATTGATAGTATAAATTCAATAAAAACTCCATCGGTGGACTTTTTAACATCTGGTAATTCTTTTTCCTTTAAATTTTCATATCGATGATGAATTCTGGACATTCCATTGGAATTCTCTCAAAATATTGTGTCATAGTTATTGTGTCCTAGCTCAAAGGCATAATTATGCAGCTCAATAGGAAATCTGCAAATTCATCTTAATGCCCAAATTTTTTATTAATTATTTGAATAATTATTTTACATTTTCCAAGTATGTCTTTTCATATCTTATTTAGTACAAAAAAAGTAAATTTACGGCTCATTTGTTGTCGTACATTTTTCAATTTATTTTCTAAAGAAACGACACAACAACCTAAATAAACCTCTTCAGCCTTATATTAATAGCCAATGGGTATATTGCCCCCTCTTCGACCTGAATTTATCAAATATACTGGTCTTTGAAAAATAAGTTATTTTTCTGCTGTCATTGTTTGCGTTATACATGGCGTCTGCAAATTATTTGGGTAATTTCACAAGTTAAGAACTTCCGAAATATTAAATGAAATTAACTAGTTGAAAGTCAGACTAGTAGTAATATTACCGAAGTTTATTCATAGATGGCGTTAGGTGTCACAACTGACGCTATCGCTTAGCGAGCGCAGGTGTTATTCAATGGCCACCAAGGAGAGTAAAAAAAGCCTTGGTCTCGCAGCAATTCATCGTCTGAGTATGTGCAAAACATGCTCGATCAGATTTAGGTCAGGAGAGCATGCTGGTCATTCCATACGCTGTATTGTGTTAGATTCAAGCATGTTTTCCACAAGACGAACTGTATGAGGTCTGGCATTATCATGCATGGACAAAGAGAAATCAGTAATCGCTGCAACATAAAATACGACATGAGGTCTCAGTATCTCATTTATATAACTTCGGATCGTCAAAGTGCCATTCCGAATGATAGGCAGGTCCGTACGTCGATCTATGCTGATTCCAGCCCATAGCATCAACACACCTCGTCTGTAATGTGATCTTTCATGAACGAATGTGGGATTATTTTGAGTGCATCTTTCTCTCCATGCCAAAACACATCACATTTCACATCCAGACTGAATCGGGACACGTCTGTAAACAGAATTTGACTCCAACAACGTTGTCTCTAAACTCTATGTTCAGTTTCCCAGCTTCTTTGGGCCGCACAGTTGCTTGAGAGGAACGAAATACAGACCATTGGCTTACTTGCATAGAGACCACCCTGATGAAGCCTATTTCAGAATGTTTGGCCGGACACCCTTTGTCCTGTGGCCAAGAACAACTGTGTTTGCAGCAGAGCAGCATTGTCTGTTCTGTCTCTACAATCTGTTAACTGGATATATCGGTCATCAGTTTCTGTGGTAGCGCATGGTCGACCTTGCCCTTGTCGATGTGTACCATTCTATGTGTCTTGGAATCGATTCCACAGCCTTGCATTGACTTTTCTTGCGACCACAACAGCGTCCGCTTACTTCGTTGTGTTTCCCCAGATTGAACTGTCCTGATAATACGCCAAGCCATATATTTAATTAAATCATATTGTTGTGACATTTTCAAGTCACCGTTCCTCAAAACACAAGTTGAGCAATTGGATTTTACAACTGAGGCAGTGAAACAGACGTTTCTGCAAAATCCCGATTCCTACACTTATCTCCTTTTTCTACTTTTTGTCGTCATTTACTTTAATTTGCATGTGAAGTTTTTTTTAATGTGTTTTCTACTACGCTTTAATTTGCGGATGTTTTATTTTACGTTACTTATTGGTGTAAATATTTACGTAATTTTGTTAAAACCATGTGCTCCCCTAATTGTTTTGAGCAGTGTATATTTTAGAAAGCGTGGTTTTGCAAGAAAATTAATTTAATTCATGTAACCAACTATGCGAATGTATTGTGTTAAGTCTACTGTTAAGCCAGCATTAGTGATGGGCGATAAAGAGATGTTTTTCTCGATTTTCTCGATTGTATGGACATTTCGATATTTTTCGATTGTGTAATTTTTTTCTCGGTGACTCCAGTTTGCCAGTTGCTTTTATACATCATATTTTATATATTATATACGTCATATATTTATCAAGAATCGTCTCCGGGTGAACTGGAATGAGACAGTGTTAATAAAGACTAGGTGACAACGCCCGCTAGCGGGCTTCTCCTTTAGTCGGGACCTCTAATTTATACGTAATCTTGTAATATGAAATCACGAACAGGCTACCCGCTATATACGGCACCGTATAGCAGGCGTGGTGTGCACGCACTACAAAATCTTGTAAAAAAATATAATCTCGAAACGAACGAACCTCGGGCCAAATCTCTTGGGGGAGGGGTCAAAGTGAGCGGAGGGCACAGCAACTGCATAATATGAATAAGTCGTCACAGGTCTTTAGGCCTTTCCAACCATATGTCACTTCAGGGGTCTGGATCTGAATTTATAAAAATGCCCTCTCCGTCGGAGCAAAGTGAGGGGAGGGGTGCGGGATGTTGATAAATGAGTAACTGGTCATAGGCCTTTCCAACAATTTGTCACATGAGGGGTCTCGGCTAAATTTAGAAAAGTGCCCTCCGTGGGGGAAAAGTAGGGGGTGGCGGTCACCGGAGGTGCATAACATCAATAAGTAGTCACAGACTTTTCCAACGATATCTCACATGTGGGGTCTTGGCTAAATTTGGAAAAGTGCCCCCCGGGGGACCAAAGTGGGGGGTTGTCACCGGAGGTGTGTAACTTCAATAAGTAGTCACAGACCTTTCCAATGATATTTCACATAAGGGGTCTTGGCTAAATTTGGAAAAGTGCCCACGGGGGCAAAGTGGGGGGGGGACGGACACCGTAGGTGCATAACATCAATAAGTAGTCACAGACCTTTCCAACGGTATATCACATGAAGGGTCTTTACTAAATTTGGAAAAATGTCTCCCGGGGGGGCAAAGTGGGGGGACTGTCACCGTAGATGGATAACATCAATAAGTAGTCACAAACCTTTCCAACGATATGTCACATGAGGGGTCTTGGCTAAATTTAGAAAAGTGTCCAGAAATTTCATATATTATAAATAATATTTATCGGAGGGCTCCATAAAAAAATCCGATCTAAAATGATAAAAACGGAAAAAACTACCCCCGCAGCGGGGGCCAAATTGGGGAGGGGAGGAAGAAAGTCTCATAATATGAAAGAGTCATCCGAGAGCTTTCCGATGACATATCACATGATGGGTCCAAAAAAATTTGAAAATTGCCCCACCTCCCCCCGTGGGTTCATTCTTTCGCGTCAGAATTCACGCGGCCCCCACTTTAAAAATTTTTATGTTCAATAAATAATATTTATCGGAAGACTGCATAAAAAACACACATCTAAAATGATATTTAAATTTATTATAGAGATCGGCGACGGTTTTAAAAATTTGTTCGCGCCCTCCCCACCCCCCGAATTTCACCTTCGGGGGAAGAAAGGTTCATGAAAGAGTTGTCAAAGGGATTTTCGATGATATGTCAAAGGAAGAGTTAGGTAATTTTTTTTAATTGCGCCCCGCATGGGTCCACTCTCACGTCCTCGGAATTCACCCGACCCACCTTCCTCTATGAAATTTTTATATTTAATAAATAATATTTATCGGAGGGCTCTAGGTATGTGACAGCTTGGTAGGGCTAAATTAAGAGAAACTTTGAAAATCAGAGCTTCACAGCTCATTGTCATGCTTATTTCTCTATCCAGCTCGTCCTCGATATCTCTTCTTGGCCCTTCTTGGCCGAGCGTGAAATGACAAGCATCGAGAGTAACATTTCGAGAAAGGATGAAAATTGATTTCTCATTTTCGACAACGTCATATGAAATGTTGAAAAGAGACCGAGAGCGAGAAACGAGAAATGACAATGGGAAGCGATGAGTTACAATCGATGAGGTATCTCGATGTAAGCGAGATGTTTGCATCGAGCAGAGATTCTCGAAGTAAACGAGCAGTTTGCATCGAGGAAATATATCTCGAAGTGCGAGAGAGAGAGAGAGAAAGGAAGCTTTCAGAAGAGTCAAACTTACCGCGCTTCTGGTGTAAGTCATAATTTCCCAAAGGAGTACATGTTTTTTTTTTTTTTTTCATTCGCTTTTGTTATTAACCGATATGGGTTAGGAGGCATAGTGGTTTAATTTATCAGTTCTGGCTTCAATTGTTGATATAGAAGTTTTCTATTGAATTTGGCACCAGTTTGTCCTTGATTTTCAATGTTTCTCTTATTTTAGCCCTCCTAAGCTGTCCCATATCTCTTAATTTTAGAATGCTATTGTTAATAACAAAACTGCACTGCAAATTATGTGTTTTCAAGATTTTAAGTGTCGCCTCAGAAAAGAGGATTTTTGCTAAATATTTTACCCCACTGATGTAATATATTAAAATAAGGGTAATCTCATAACCTTTCTAATTCTACCTTTCTTTTGCCAATCCACCGTTAATTTTAGACCCCTGGGCTTAAAATGCTCTAAAGGAAGATACTTAGCGGCGGTTTTTTTTCGTACTCTAGTACGGTATCTTCCACTTATAGGAAATTATAAGACTAACATCAAACTGTGTCTAAAATCGAATAAAAAATATGGGCATATGTTTCTTAATTTTAACTTTTTTCTTCGCCTCAAGAGGGCGCTTTAAAGTTTTGTTTCTTCAAACCTTTGGTATATGGTTTGTCCAAAAATTATAAAATTCACAAAATAAAGTCTTTTCGCTCTCCCCTATCTTCTCGTATCAATTTTATTTTTACTACCACCAGAGGGCGCCGCCCAGTGAAACATTTTACTTTTAGCCTCAGGTTAATGGTATTTGTCCGCTGTTTTTCATAATATTTTGTCTCATTGTTTTTCTTCATTGTAGATACTATTCTCTAAGTTCTTGACCCATTCTGACCAATTGGGCACTCATTCTGGACCAGCTGTGGCCCATCGGGCCCCTCTTCATTTGTCAGGCTCTAATCACACGCTTCACTTGTTCTTTTACCATTTCTTCTTTTTCTTCAATTTTTTTCTTATTCAATGGTTTGGTTTTTTTACCATTCTCAACTTCCCCTAGTCCTCTCTTACATCAAGTTAACTTTCATCCTTGGTCTGCTCTGCTGTCAATTTGGGGCCTAATGCCCCTTCGGGGGGGGGGGGGCGGCGTTCCTTCTACCTTTTCCAGACCCATCATCTAATACCACGTTGGTAAGGATTGGAAGATTAAACTTATCCGAAATACCAAAAATGTAGTCCGTTGAAGTGTTATTTTAGTTATAGAATTCCCTATTAGTGGATATATTTGTCTGTTTACCTTTCTATTTTTCGATAACACTCCTTTGTTTTCGATAAACGGAGAACTTCAACAGCATTAGACACACTTTAGACATTTAGGGAACTTTAACTTGTATCAAACCTTCTGCCTTTATCGAAAAGAAGAAAATGCTAATCGATTCTAGCTAATGCGCCTAAAATAAAAAATGAGCTAGTAAATGTGTCACAAACTAGCTACTTTGAATTTCGATACAGACTTGAAGAGTCATGTTGGAATCGCTAGGCACTGGAAAACAATTTCCGTGTTAGACAGGTTCCTCTTAGCAGGTATCTTTGTCTTACTATCCTTACGTTTTTCGAAAGAAACTTTTGTTTTCGATCAATGGGGAAATTCCACAGCATTTGACATTTAGGGGAACTTTAAACTGTATCAAACTTTTTGGAGTTATCGAAAAAGTGGAAAGGTTATTTGATTCATCAAATGCGCCATAGTTACGCGATTTGGACATTGCAGTTTCATAAAGAAGAAAGGGGAATTTATTCCAATGCAAAGAAAATCATTTTAAAATACTGAAATTCAAATGAGATAGCTTTATAAATTTCTTCCATAAGATTAGCATTAGCGAGCGGGTCTTTTCCCTTGACTGAAGTAACTCCTTAAGCCTAAATCAGGAGCAAATAATTGCGACAGCAGAATTATCGAGCAAGCCCTATCATTACTATGAAATTTTCCGCCAGAATAATAGTTAAGTTTTCCAACAACTGTTTTTAGCTTCTCTCGTTATAATCGACTGTAAAACATCTCGATTGTAGATCCTAGGAATTAATCGATATCTGAATCGATTGTGATAATTTACGATGACGATTTTTCTCGATTGTCGAATTCTCGAGAATCGCCCATCACTAGCCAACATCACTCTTGTTTGACTTGTGTCTTTAATATTTTCGGCTTTCTCGAAAAGAGTTTTTTGATGATCTTGAAATCTATCCGAGATAAAGTACGGACCTGATAATATCTGTATAATGCGTTGTCATTTGCAATAAACAAGTGTGTAAAATTTGTTGAAAATTGGCTTCACGCAAGTGGTTATAAATCGACTGTAAATTGTGATAAACAAACAGACAACGCCAACGGACGAATGGAAATAAAAGCGCGTTAAAATATCCATTCCCACAAAATCATAACGTTTAAATTACACTGCGAATAACAAAAACAAAACTGAAACAACGACGAAAATGCAGAGCTAAAATGTAAAAAAAGACTGTTAAATCCATATTAAACAAACAGTTATGAAAGTTATTTAGGTGTAGTTATTTAGTCTATTTAGGTGTTTGAATTAATAGTACTTACTCATAAAATATATAATGTAAACTTTAAAAAGTTCACTGCCTTACTTAAAAGGCGACTAAAATAATGAAAAAGATGTTACAAGTTAAAATATACATTTTATTTAAAAATGTATTTAAAAATTTAAAATTAAATGGAACTACAGTTTATAATAGTACATAATTTCTCTAATTAAATTTAATCCATGAAACCGCTACTTCTACTTTCAACTCTAATAATTATTGGTTCTCTCATTTTCAAAACAAAGTGACGTATTTGTATAAATAAACAACATTTAGTTATTAAAATATCCTCTGATGATGAGCTTGAAAATCTTGAAAGTACTATTCAAGAAGTTTTAAATGAAATGTATATTAGGTAGCTTTCTTTACAAAAAAGCTACCTATTGCAGCCGTTCGGAGGAAAGCGATTTCAAAAAATTTTGGTATATTTTCATCGATCATGACCCCCAGACCCCGAAACCACCCTCTGTTCAAAATTGATATATATATATATATATATATATATATATATATATATATATATATCTGACCTATGTCACACTGTAACTACCGTAATTATGAACCGATTTCGATGTAATTCGGTGTGTACATAGTACATACCAATGTCTCGACCGAGTTCGTTGGCCAGCTTCATCCGCCGTTTAGTTTCAAAATGGCGGCCATTTAAAATTTTTAAAAAAATTTAAAACTTGAAATGTGGTACCAAAAAATTAAAAATGGAAAAATATTTTTTTCTTATGTATTTGACCTTTATACAAAGATTCCGGAGCAGTTTTTGTTTCGTCTATATCTTAAAAAATGGCTGAGTTATAGCATTTTGAATTTCTAGCGTGGCTGACATTTTGAAACATCCTGAATTTTGTCACGCGATAAAAGGCGTATTTATGAACCGATTTGGATGTAATTCGATGTGTACATAGTACATACCAATCTCTCGACCGAGTTCGTTGGCCAGCTTCATCCGCCATTTTGTTTCAAAATGGCGGCCATTTAAATTTTTTTAAAAAATTTAAAATTTGAAATGTGGTACCAAAAAATTGAAAATGGGAAAATATTTTTTTCTTATGTATTTGACCTTTATACAAAGATTTCGGAGCAGTTTTTGTTTCGTCTATATCTTAAAAAATGGCTGAGTTATAGCATTTTGAATTTCTAGCGTGGCTGACATTTTGAAACGTCCTGAATTTTGTCACGCAATAAAAGGCGTATTTATGAACCGATTTGGATGTAACTTCGTCTATACATAGTACATATCAATGTCTCGACCGGGTTCGTTGGCCAGCTTCACCCGCCATCTTGTTTAAAAATGGCGGCCATTTAAATTTTTAAGAAAAATTTTAATTTGAAATGTGGTACCAAAAATTGAAAATTGAAAAAATATTTTCTTCTTATGTGTTTGACCTTGATAAAAAGATTCGGGAGCAGTTTTTCTTTCGTCTATATCTTAAGAAATGGCTGAGTTATAGCATTTTGAATTTCTAGCGTGGCTGACATTTTGAAACGTCCTGATTTTTCTCACGTAATAACAGGCGTATTTATGAACCGACTTGGATGTACCTTGGTGTGTACATAGTACATACAAATATCTCGACCGAGTTCGTTGCCCAGCTTCATCCGCCATCTTGTTTCAAAATGGCGGCCATTTAAAAAAATTAAAAAATAAAAAAATTTACATGAGATACCAAAAAATTGGAAAATGAAAAAGATTTTTTCTGTATGTGTTTGACCTTAATACAAAGATTCCGGAACAGTTTTTCTTTCGTCTATATCTAAAAAAAAATGGCTGAGTAATAGCATTTTGAATTTCTCTTGTGGCTGACATTTTAAAACGACCTGATTTTTGTCACGCGATAACAGGCGTATTTATGAACCTATTTGGATGTAACTTGGTCTGTACATAGTACATACCAATGTCTCGACCGAGTTCGTTGGCCAGCTTCATTCGCCATCTTGTTTCAAAAGGGTTGCCATTTAAAAAAAATTGAATTTAAAATTCAAAATGAGGTATTAAAAAATTGGAAAATGAAAAAGATCTTTTTTATGTGTTTGGCCTTGATACAAAGATTCCGGAGCAGTTTTTGTTTCTGAAAATTTGTTCTTTTGTTGATATCTTAAAAAATGGTTGATTTATAGCACTTTGAATTTCTAGCATGGCTAACATTTTGAAACGATCTTGTATTTGTCGCGCGATAACACACGTATGCGCCTATTTCGATGTAAGAATTCATGTGGATAGTATACATCAACACCTCGACCAAGTTCGCTGGCCAGATTCATCAGCCATCTTGTTTCAAAATGGCGGCCATTAAATAAAAAAATATATATATATTTAAAGTGAGGTGCAAAAAAAAATTAGAAATTGAAAAAGGTTTCTTTCTTAAGTATTTGATCTTGATATAAGGATTCAGGAGCATTTTTTGTTTGTCTTTACCTTAAAAAATGGCTCAGATATAGCAGTTTCAATTTCTATTGTGGGTGACATTTTGAAAAATCTGATTTTTTGCATGCGACAGCACTCCTATATATTAACCGATTCCGATGTGAGTGAGCATGTGCACAGCAATTACTAAGGTCTCGACCAAGTTCACTGCTTAGCCTCATCCACCATGTTGTCTTAAAATGACAGGCACTTTAAGAAATTGCCGAATTTGTCAGCCAAATATAAGTTACTTTAAAGAAAAGCAGCTTGGATAAAGCTGACTAATTTCGCGAAATTCTCATTCATTATATTGATAAAAATTAGTATTGAATCTCCTATATTCGGTTTCCACTAAATTGAGCTTCGTGTGTTTGCATGATATAAGTTGGCTTTTTTAAAATAAGGATTATGAAAGCTACCTCTGCCTCCCGGCACTGGCCGGAAGGACTTTTTTAACTTGTAACACCTTTTATTATTTTAGTCGCCTTTTAAGTAAGACAGTAATCTTTTTACAGTTCACATTATATATTTTATGTTTGAATCAAGATAAAAAAATTACGTTTCGTCTTATGATTTTATTAGTACTCACTCATTATGGCAAGATATATTACAATAGTCCAAAGTAGTCCAAAAGCAACGAAGGTTAAAACATACTTGCATATTTAGATTATTAAAAATCCTTTCCAGCGGCAAATAACAGAAAATCTTTAATCATTAAATTGCAAAAATATAGAAAAAGAATAAGTCATTACAGAAGAAGGCGAGTCCGCTTTTAGATCAAAACCTGTCTTGAAATCTTAAATTATCTTTAACTCACAGTCGCAAGTATCACAGTTACTCATAATCGCAACGTGTAGCTGCTACTAATAGTAGATATTTGGCTAATATGAAAAAATAAGTAGCAAACTAATTCGAATTCAAATAATTGTCTGGAAAGGACGCCACCGGTGCGTGTTTGAAACGTCTAACTAAATCTTTAAATACTCTATTCAAAATTTCAGTATTATCGCATTAACCCTTTGAGATCGTAAGATTTTTGGTAGAAATGAAAAGTTTTGATGGTTTTCCCTAATTAATAGGATCGTATTTGATGATCCAATTAAAATATCCGATGTCAGGGTATGCCAAGTGGGGATCCAAGCAAGTCTGTGGGGGCAGTCTTGACTTTAAACCGCACAAAAAGACGAAAATGTTTTTCTTTTTCAGTAGGATCACCGACGCACTTGTGTAGGTCAGGTCTTAAAGGATTAAGCCTGGGTGTACGTATCCCACGGAATCCGCAAGTTATGAAGTTCGTCCGCTCCTACTTTTCATATGAATATCGCGGTTAAAGAATTACTGCCGGCTACTGTTTTTATTATTATTATTATTATTATTATTATTACATCGTATACCATTATTTCCAAAACATAACGCCTGTGTAGCTATATAAGATATCTCTATATGTCGATAGAGAAAACAAAGAAAAATTGTCTCGAAACCGGAAAATGGTCAAAATCAAGACTGATTAAGAGTTAATATTTAGCTTAATTATAGCTAGAAATCCTCCGGGTTTTTAAAATCACATATACACACTTTGAACCAGATCTTTTTTATTAAAATGTTACATTTTTATATATACAGTAGAACGCCGATTATCGGAACTCCAATTAACCGAACTTCCAATTATCCGAACAGCCTATATCTCCAAAAAATATTTTTAACCAAACTTCCAGTTAACCGAACAGCCTATTTCTCACAAAAAAAATTTGGTACTTGTTAGTTATCCAGTCTACCAAATTACTGTCGCCAAACTGTAAGATTAAATGCCAATAATAGTTGATCGTAAATGTCACATTCACTTGACAACACGTGTTTACGTCATCAAACGATTTTTATTTCGACGTTTTATTTGTATTTTTATTAATGTTATACTAATTTATTTATTTTTTCGTTATTTAAAATAAAAATTATGTCTATTTGTATAATTTGGCGAGTGGTTTGGCTATTTATATTATTTGGTGAAATTTGTTGACGGGATAACTAACAAGTACCAAAATTTCTAACTCTCAATTATCCATTGATTTGGAATAAAATTTTAAATAAAGAAAAAAAAACTGATAGTGGATCAGAAAATGTGGAATGTAAAACAATAAAGGAGATGGGAAGAATCCTAAATTATGAAAGAAATGAAATAAACGAGTGGTTAAATAGTAAAGTACATGACACTGGATATCAGATTTTAAATGAGGATATTGTAGATGAGATTCATGATGAAAAAGAAATTGAATAAAATGAAAACAAATGCTATGAAAATACCCAGGTCCACCGCATAGCGAACCCTTTGAATGTTTGAAAACATCTGTGAAATGGCTCAAACAGCAAAAGAAAGCTAATCCTATTGAACTAACGTATTTAAGAAGAATTAGAGATATGGCAGCAGTGAAAAGAATGCCTTCGTTGAAGCAAGCAATAATCAAAAGCTTTTTTGCTTAAATTATAATCTCTGGAGTTCAGAAAATGATAAAAAAAAGAAAAAAAAATCAATTTTTAAACATGCCAACACTAACTGGGGCTGCCAGCCCAAAGCTTAGGGAACGCGTGAAGGTTTTAGTATTGTCAGATATATCCCTTTAATTATCTGTCCATTTATCCGAACTATCGTCGGCCCCGACTTGTTCGGATAATCGGCGCTCGACTGTAGTAGTTATATCATTTCATTTATTACATAAAACGTATTGGTTGAAATACTTTTATTTTATTTGAAAGTAACCAGACAGGTGGAAGCTATGCTTTAATGCAAAATAATCAGTGTTCATTAGAACCTTTTATAACAGCAGTTAATCTCAGACACTAGCAACAAAAGAGTACCCTGGAGGCGAAATATGCACATCACTAGGATAAATATACGCATTCCTACTTTGAGGGAAGTTATGTGCATTAATTCGTTTTCAGCGTTTTTCCCTAAAATGCCTGACCATCACAAACCAAGGAATGATCATTTTACTGTACGTTTCATAACTTTTTCACTAATATATTTTGTGAGTAAAACTCAAGACCGACAAGTTCGTAGGAGATTAATTTATTTTGCAATAGTCTTGGTTACTGTTTATTGGAAAATGTAATTTGTGGCTGCAAATAAATTACTGGAAAAGGTAATTTTTTTCCATCTTACCCCATGGCTGGGGAAATATGACAAAGAAATTATCCTCTCTTTTATATAATCCCGTGAATTGCATATTTAAAGTTAAAAGATGCAATTAAGAATATTCATGTTCAGGCAATATATGAACGAGGTTGTAATGCAATTATCAGATCCTAAATCTATTCACAGTAGCTTGGAAAAATTGTAGAAACTTTCATCATTTTTCCCCGACTTCCCCTACCCGTTTTTCTGCATTAACAAATAGCTGAATATAATTTTTCGGTTCAAACTATTGTTTTATAATATGCTTATATATCTGAATGTTTCTCATTTATGCAAAAATATTTAACAAAAACTATATTCGAAATGTTTAAACATAAATTAATACATAAAAATATTAGTAGATACCGAACTATTTTGTGGTATAAAAAAACTTGGAAAAATTAGTTTGATTTTATCTTTATTTAGATAGACCCACACATATTTTGATTCTAGAACTGAATAAATTAGTTTAAAAAAATAATTAATATTTCGTTTTTCAAAAATAAATAAATAAATAAATAAAAATAAATAAAATAAATAAATAATTCCGCTAACAGTAAGAAGTAGATTATCATAATCATAAATGAAATTATGAATTACATGCTGAATGGATATATTTTTAGCTTAATTTAATCTTCTAACTCGTAATCAGAAAAATAATACTGCATCACACTGATGGCTAATATGCCTTTAGCAGATAAATGATTGAAAGTTTAGAACATTCATTAACAGCCCTCTTAGAGTAGAAATAACGTAACTGATATCGGGAAATCAATATTGAGTGAGCAGCAAATGCCCCTTAATGATCTTTTGCAATGAAAGTTCGATTCCAGTAGCATGACATAAAAAATGGCATTAGATAAGTACTATCATTAGATAGAGAACCTATGTTTTCTTTAGTAATTTTAAGAAAAGAACGCCACATATACTTTTTCTATTAACAGAAACATGTGTAATATTGTATTATATTGTTATAATAGATATACACATTTTCTAAATATTATGTGAAACATTGTGGTTAAGTTAAATATATTAAGTTAAAAAATTTGTATGAATGTATAGAAATAATTAAAAAGTATGTAAATTATAGTGTCAATAGTTTAATAAAATATTTTTTTATCTAAATGGTACTAATCTATAAATATATTCTTGAAAGTAGTTATCAATTAAAAAAACCCTTAACGGGTTAAAAACTTGTGACGCAGCACTTTATCTTATTGCTATAAGAATTTTAAATATGGAACTTAAAAATAATGATATCAAATTTTAAGTGGCGCTATATTATTTATTTCATCATTTTATTTTTGTTTTATTTATAATTGTATGCATAAGAATTATGTTAAATTTAAAAGGATGTATAAAAATTTATTCATTGATACGTTATCATTCACATTTTTCATAAATTCAAACTATGAGTTTTAAAAGATATGATATCAAAATTTAAGTGACGTTTTGATGTAGCCTTAAACAATTTGTTTTAAAATTCAATTTTAATTGTTTTCGATTTGACTAAATATATTTACACATCTAACCAAAACTTTTAATTTTCCAATACACTGTTAAAAATACCACTTTCTCTGAACCTATACAATGCACTGTAATGTATTTATATGAATAAAGGCATTTATCTTTTGTGCCAACAGAATAAATCTGTCACCTGATATTTATTCTGATGAGCTGAACCAGGTTTCAGACCAGATGCTGTAATATCAAGGTTAGCTGGGTGAAAAAGTTCGACCAGAATCGTCCGGGACAGCTCAGATGGCAGAGCACTGGCGGCTTCAGCCAGGAGATCCCGGGTTCGAATCCTGGTCCGGACATTTTTCGCCCAGTTGGAAATTTACATCTAATATGATTCGTTTACCAATTAGAATAATTGTGTTAATATTAATCTATTGTAATTTCGCATCCAGCGATTTCTGGAGTTCCATTACCTGAGATTTATTCTGTTGAGCTGAACCAGGTTTCAGACCAGATGTTGTAATCATCAAGGTTAGCTGGGTGAAAAAGTTCGACCAGAATCGTCCGGGATAGCTCAGATGACAGAGCACTGGCGGCTTCAGCCAGGAGATCCCGGGTTCGAATCCTGGTCTGGACATTTTTCGCCCAGTTGGAAATTTACATCCAATAGAAAGCTTTGTTTAAACTTACTATGTAAAAATTAACTTTCTTAAGAAAAATATAAAGAAATATTACTCTTTAAACATTTGTATTTAAAATAAAATAAAATTGTAAGCAAAAAAATACTTTCAAATAAAATTTATTTGGGAAATTACTGATTTTTTATGTTTTAAGAAATAATTTTCCATCATGTAAGTTTTTAATCTATCAACATGTGACATAACACTAACATGTGCAAATAGGGCGGAGCGTAAAAACGTTTTTTTCGAAATTCTTTTCCCGCTAGCGCGGGAAAGTTATAGAATGGTCTCAGAAATATACTCACAAAATTTTAAAATAATCAATAAATATCTTCCGGCTCCAGTTTAGGGTCTAAGTATGTAATTTTAGCCGAAAATGTTGTAAATTTTCACATTTCAGTAATATTTTTGAATTCCAGCTTTTTCTTCGGGCTAGCGCGGAAAAGTTGAAAAAATATGTAAGGAACATAAGTCCAAAATTTTAGAGCAATCAATAAATATCTTCCGGTTCCAGTTTGGGGTCAAAATATGGAAAAATAGCCGAAAATGATGTAAATTTTCACATTTTAGTGATTTTTTTTAATTTTCCATTTTCTATTTCCGCTAGCACGGAAAAGTTAGAAAATATACAAGAAAGATAAGTGCAAAATTTTAGAATAATAAATAAATATCTTCCAGTCCCCTTTTAGGGTCTAAATAAAGGAAATAATGCAAAAGTGAAGAAAATTTAGGGGTCGAAATATAGAAAAAAATGTAAAACTTTTGCATAAAAATTTATTTATGTAAGCTTTAAACATTTATTTTTACAAAATTAGACATTCGTAAATAATTAGGAACATTAAACAACAAATCTTATTATTCACGCAATACACAGACTTTGTATAACTAAGTGTATTTGGAGTTCCAGAATAAAAGTTGCAAATATGTATTAAATGCGGTTCATTCACTTGTTTCGATATTTTTCACTTTATACTGGCTTTTGGTTTTGAACGATTGCATGGCACGATTTGACTCCATTCTGGATTTGATGTAGCCATCACGGTTTTTCTCTCAGATGACTGCAAGGGAAGCTTCTTTTGTCTGTTTTACCCCCTGTCAACACATTGAGTGTGGCATGGAAAGTTTGTGTTTCCCAATGGCGATATCAGATATTCGCCAGATTTAATCAGTTGCATTATGTGTTCGTTCGACAAGTGACTAGTATTTGGAGGTTCCGGTAGTTGTCAATTCTGCCAGTCTATGAGATCCACATAAAATTTAGCTTTAAAGTTAAGTGCAAGAATTTGTAACATGCGAAATCCTGCTCTCGATTTTCCTCTTGCTTTTAAAATCCTAAGTTCTCGCACCTTCTGGTTTGAGTCAAAAAGCATTGCAAGGATTATTGATTCAGGATGAACAAATGTGATGAACGTGAAGTTTGAATTGTTTTTCGAAAATTTTGTGCTCCATCTGTGCAATTGGCGATTTGATTGTGAACCACGCAGGTGCGTAAACTGTTATGATATACTCAGTCAATGATAAACATACAATCAAACCGCATGCCAATTGCACCGATGAAGCACGAAATCTATGGAAAACAATTCACGCTTTACGTTATCTTGCAGATGATCTGGAGCTAGTTGTGGATCGCGTCATCCAGAGAAATGGTTACTTTTTTCATCCTGAATCAATAATAATCCTTGAAATGCTTGTCAACCCAAACCAGAATGTGTGAGAACCTGCGCTACGTAGGATTTTGAAAGCAAGGAAAAAAACGAGAGCAGAAGTTCGTGTGTTCCAAATTCCTGCCCTTAACTTTGAAGCTAAATCTTACGTGGATCTATCTCATAGACTGCCTGAATAACTAACTAAAGGAACCTCCGATTACCACTCACTTGTCGAACGAACACATGAAGAAATGTTTAAATCTTCCATTATAAATTTGTATGCTAAACTATAAAAAAAAAAAAAAACATTTAAATACATACATAATGCGAAATACATTTTTTGCCCAGTTGGAAATTTACATTTAATATGATTTGTTTACCAATTAGAATATTTGTGTTAATATTAATCTAGTGTAATTTCGTATCCAGCGATTTCTGGAGTTCCATTACCTGAGATTTATTCTGTTGAGCTGAACCAGGTTTCAGACCAGATGCTGTAATCATCAAGGTCAGCTGGATGAAAAAGTTCGACCAGAATCATCCGGGATAGCTCAGATGGCAGAGCACTGGCGGCTTCAGCCAGGAGGTCCCGGGTTCAAATCCTGGTCCGAACATTTTTCGCCCATTTGGAAATTTACATCTAATATGGTCTTATTCGGTTCATCTAAAATAGATTCATATTATATATTAATTTTAATAAGATCATTTTCGGAGGAAAAAAAGGTGAATTAAAAAGAAAATTAGAGTTTTCCTGGAAACAAATGTTATCTTATTCCCTTCACATAAAACAGATTCCTATTATATATCAATTTAAAGAAAATCGCCCGGCCATTTTCCAAAAATGGAAATTATGAACTTCTTACATCGCAAGTAACTTTAAAAATGGTTTTCGAGATCTCAAAATATACTGCACGTAGAAATGTAAAAAATTCAGAATAGCATTAGACTGCAGATATAATACTGTTCTAAAAAAATCAGAATAATAAGAGCCATATTCGCTGAGTTATTGAAAGGCGGCTTTTCGCGTTTTCTTTGAAGTCGTGTTAGTTGTATATATGAGTTCCGCCATCTACGAATTCTACTATACGATACGATACGATTTTAGGTTTAAGGTATTTTGTTATTAAGTTTATTGTATTATATAAGAGCCATTATTTTGAAATTCAGACAAAAAAGTGATATTTTGATAGTTATATTTTTTAATTGGCCTGATTTTTTTATGCTGAAGTAGATCATATTTAATAAATATTGTGCTATTCTGAAGCCCTGAAAAAATTTTCTGTTTCCTGTAGAAAATGTCAAAGGTCAAGATCATGAATCCCTTTTTCATGAAACTTGAAATGCCAATATGTTTAGATTGCTATATCTCTGGAAAGCAACAACATCCCAAAATTATTTTGTCATAAACTGTTAGTATAACACTAAATGCTAAGTAAAAATTACGCATGGCAGAATCTGGTACCATCAGATTCATTAGATGATAACAATAAAAATTCGGTAAGAAGGTAATATCAACAATTAAAAAAATAAATAATAAAGCGATCGAATATTATAAGGAAAGCGGCTCTATCAACATGCTTCGGGTACTTAGCAAGTAAAAGATCGGAATTAATTGACACTATATGTGAGATGCTCACAACCATATTAGACCAATTCCACTTTTTAAAAAATGAGATAGTTCATGCAGAAGGTGCAGTAAACTGCGGATTAGTGCCATAGTGCACCAAGTCTATAGTTCACATACTTTCTCATACATTGCATCTGTGCATCATACTCTGTACACTTGTCTAAATATTGCCTTATTGCTTTCAAAAATCGTTGTAGAATAAATTAGTAATGATTTCAAAGCTTCTAATAAAAAATAAACTTTCGTGAATCATCAGATGGATAAACTACGAATAGAATGTAATATTGTTTTTGATGAGCCCTCCTCTCGGTAAACAACGGTAAACATGCCGACAGCGATTTTCATAAAAAATCATTACAATGAAAAAAACTCTAATCAGATAGTTCGATCTCCGGTCTAGAGAGGAATGTACGACAAAGAATAAGAACCCCGTAAAAGAGAAATTCTATTACAAAGTCTTCAACACAAAGATTAATTTACACTTTAAGCCGTCAAATACAGATACATGTAAATTATGTGACGACATATCAATCAAGCTTAGGACAGAAAATTATGAAAACACTATAAAAAGTCTTGGAACCTAACGAGAGCTCCAATTGCGGAAAGCTAAACAGGCTAGAGAAAAAAAAATTAAGACTTAAAGCGCCAGATGAAACTTATTGCTGTATATTCGACTTGAAATAAGAACTTTCATAAGCTTTCAATATCCATAACTTATTATAAACACAAGCTATATGTTTATAACTTTGGGGTGCATTGCTTTAATAATAATGTGGGATACATGTACGTCAGGGATGAAATATAGAGAGGAAGAAGTTCTCAAGACTTTTCTAGCATTGTTGCAAGACACCAAAGAGAGGAAGCCTCTAAACATAAGAAAATTATTCTATATTCTGATGCCTGTGGTGGCCAAAATAGGAACATCAAAATATCTCTTATGTTGTTGAAACAGTTGTTGTTGTTGTTGAAACAGCTGTTGAAAAGTTAATAGTACAAACATAAGAGCAGAGACAATTGGCCACAAATCTATAGTATCCGACGACTCTTTCCTTCCGAATGACGCTGAATTTTGCCTGATTGAAGCAGAAAGTCGCAAGAAATAGCACAGTTATGTTTCTGGAGACTGGAAGGAAACTATTATTAATACAAAGAGGAAATGTCCTAAAATTGATGCCATTGAAGTTAAGAATTCCGACTTTGTTTCTACTACAGCTTTGGAACAAAGTATCACAAACAGAAAGAAGGATACCGAGGAAGCTTGTTTTAGTTGGATTGAAATTAGATGGCTGCGAGTTCTGAGAGATTCTCCCTTCAGGTTACTGTTCAAAGAAACCCCCAATGAGGATCAATCTTTTCGCAAAATAAATTTGGAAAAATGTTACTTTATTTGTCAAATGTCAGTCGTAGAAAAATCACTTTGGCCAAAAACAAACATATTATGGTTATTTTGCCATACATTCTGCGAATTCATCTTGCATACTTCAAGAATGTTCCAGTAGATGTCAATACCGGACTCCAAGCTACTTCCTCTAAAGTACATCATGATGACGATGATGATGATGATTATGATAGTATTGTGTACAGTGAATCGTTTACGATGGCTGATAATATGTTTTATTCTGTGTGTTTAATTTAGAGTAAAAAATAGAATAAGTAAATATAAATCAAAATCAAGGTTTTTTATCATAATAAACAAGTCTTTATTTACGCATGGAAATTTCACAACCATACTGGACCAAATCCTCATTTTTTTTAAACGTATAAATTTACAATAGAAATATTAATTTATCATTTGTAAAAGTAAGGCACTATAAAAATGATGCTTTAAAATGAATATTGACACATATAATCCTTATAAATCACTTGACATGAATTAATTATTTATTAATAACTTTAAAGCGTTGTTATTCACAATAGAGAAAATTGGACTTGGCCTACTATGGTTGTGAGCCCAACATATATAAAGTCAAATGTTTTCAAACAATGGTTTCCTGAAATTTTACATTTAAGCTGTGTTTTACATAAATTAATATTTGTTAAAACGTGATTGTGCGTTGAGCAAATACAAAGAGTTCTGAGTAATGTATCTATACATTACAAATTAAATATGAAATCACTTATAAAATTTTCTTTTACATTATTTAATAAAAAATAAAATTCTTTAAAAAAATATCTGTATTTTGGCATTGTCTTAACTGTTCATAAAATAGTGTTAAGAAAACAAAAATCATCAATTGTGACTTTTTCTGTTTTTATAATTGAAAGATATAATTTGAATAATTACAAAAAAAAAAAATATTTGTATTAAACAATTTTAGTGTTCGTTTCAATCTTGAAACATATGTAAAATCAAAAAATTACCAAATGTTAAAAATATTGATTTATAAAATTCCACCTTTGGCTTAACTAATATAATAATAGATGGAAAACTCCTCAAACTCAAGACAAATATAGATTATTGAGTTTTTCAATTAAGATTATATACCACTTGTAGTTATCGAGTGACTGTTAGAGAAGCTTTTAAAGTAATTACTCTTATAAGAGTTTCAGAAACTTTTATTGGATTAAATAACGGAAAGAGTGTTTCTTTCCAAAAGAAAAGTTTTGAAAAAATGAACGAAAGAATATGTATCATTACAGCATCATATGACTTAATGATTTTTTATTAGACTATCGAGAGAACACATTATTTATTATATTGAATGTCGCAAAATTTTATCGTATATCCTATATAATAATGAGTAATATAATGTTATACATATGTTGTAAATAATCAAGAAAATGTGATAATTCAATATAAAAGCCAATCCTTGGGAAATATTTTACATTTCCTTATACTTGTTTTACGACTACTAGTATTAAAATTCATATTGCTGCAATTACTAATAACATTAATAATTATTCTTACAAATTTATAATGATATTAATAATAATAGATATTATTAGCCACCGATATGCTATTTCTTTCAGGCAACAATTAAAATGTCGTATCTAAAAAATAACGTTCCTTTATTTAAGTCAGCCGTAAAACAAAGCAGATATATCATTGTACGGTTAAATACGGATAATCGCTACTGCAATTTTCAAAACTTCTATGCATCGTACATTCTCAATTTTTATACCGTCTTACAGGGAAAAAAGTCCTTTTAAATGTAATTTGTTTGAAAACTGCATCTCAATTTCTTTTTGAGATATTAATATTTTTGTACATTTAACAATATGTCTTTAATGTTGGCAACTGAGGTACTCCATTTCAAAAGAAAATTAAGGAAAAATAGTTTATTATTATATATTTTTGTTGTCATTTTACCATGACAACTAAAACGATATGTAATTAAAATTCGTGCTATTTTGAAAAAAAAATTTAAATGAGTGATACCTGACAAAACGTTATAAACGTTATTATAAACTATATTTAATTTAAGTATGTATTTTAATGTTACAAACCAATGAAGGCATATGAATCATTAGATAGCCGATTTTGTATGCCGATTTTCTTGAAAGACGACATCACTTTTTGATGTATTTGTGTATTATTCTGCGATAGTGACGTCATATGCATAATTTTCTGTAGATGTTTAAAGTCTGGATCGTAAAAGTGGAATTCTTCAGCAGATGCGAATGACGTCATTTTATATAAAATAAAAGCGTGTGTTTTAAATCTTAAAACTGAAATATGTTTTGTAATATCTATATTTACATTTTTTTTTTTTTCAGTGGAAGCGACACTAAATTCTGTAAAAGCATATTTCCTGTTTTCTAGTTATTATCAGTCCGTTTTATCAAAAATGTTTAAGTTTACTTTACTCTGTTTAATTCAAGAAAATAATCTTTTTGGCAAACCGTCCTTGACTACTTTCTGCCCGGTTTAAGAATAGATTTATTAATATTTTTGTGCAACCAATACATCACATATTGCATATTTGAAATCAGCGGCATATTTAATATTTAAAAAAGTTCCATTCTTTCAAAAACGACAAATGTTTATAATGAATTTAATTATAAACATATTTGTTGTCAGCAATTTCTACTTGAAACCGAACAGTCGCATTAATACCTGCAATGTTCATTAAAGCTTGTTTAGCAATAATTACAAACTTTTAAAGTATTTACTTCATAGGCATAATGAACAAACAGTCTAGGGCAGCCAGCCGTACTTAATCTTTTTTTGTCGCGGGCCGCAAACATATGTTTTAGACGTTAAGCGGGCCGCACAGAGCAATGCAACAATGTTAATGTTGTCAGTGGGTTAAACGTTTGTCGCGGAAAAAATGTACCAAAAAATTTTAACAGCAGAATTTACGAACAATAAACTTCGTGGTAGATCTTTATCGCAAATGTTGTAAAAATAGGTCGCGAAGTTTGTTGTTTGGAAATAGTAGGGTAAAAATATTTTGGTGGCATTTTCTTCGCGATAAACGTTCAAACTGAAAAATCAGTATTAGCTATATAATACACATAAAACATTATAATGTAACAATGTAGAATTTCAAAGTTCTAAAGAAGAAAAAATCATCAGATATTCTCTAATAAATAAATCCATTGCCCAATGCAAAAATTTCATTTAATTTTAATTGTAGAAATATACAGGGCAAATCTAATTAATTTGGAATAAAGTTTGTTTAGTGTTGAAGATTAAGAAATACATGTAACTTTGTAGCACAAATGGGAGTACATATAAAAAGAACTTTTGAATAAGAAAACGGCATTTAAGATATTTTAACATAGATTCAAATGAATTAAAAATATTAGAAAAAATTTTGTCTTTGAAAATATGTAAAACAATAGTAAAGGTCTTAAGTATTATTTTTTATGCACGACTTAATAAATTTTATAAATATGGATTAATAATTATGTGTCTTGGGCCGCAGGTTGAGCATGGCTGGTCTAGGGATATGTGTATCTCTGTTTCCATGCAGAAAAAAAATCTCTCTGATTCTTACTATATGAGGAGCAGTTAAATGAAAAAAAGAATACCCGCCACAAAACACATTCCTCGCCAAAATTGGCAATATTGTTGTAATACAGTCGGACCTCTATTTAACGAAGTCGCTAAATTCCGAAAAAAAGTTCGTTATATGGAAAATTCGCTAAATAGAGAGCCACCCTTTAAAATACTTTAAACTACGTAAAACACATATTAAGTCCATAAACACTAAATATAATTAAAAAAGTAATTAGTTAATTTTTTTTTATAAATTATATCTTAATAAGTAAAATAAGTAAAACATATATTATTATATTTGTTTTACTTATTTTACCCATCAAAAAGAAATCTGCACGGGAAATGAGAATGAAACAAAACATTGTCTAGAAATACATTGTATTTTCAGTTAAAAGAATAATTTTACATTAAAATCACGTTTTTTTATTATGGTTGATAAGCTGTTTGGAGGAATACCAAATTTTAAAGCAGTATTCTTTTTCTTCATGACTTTATCCACCTCATCAAGAATATTTTTTTTTTCTTTGATGCACTAACATTTTCACTTTGACATTTTCGAGCTATAAGAACCAAAATTACCTACACGATTGAACATAATCAACAATCTAGAAAACGGGAAACTATAATTTAAGGACACGGGACAGCTCCATTGAGGGTTAAAAGGGGATATTGAAAGTTTGCTATTCTTGGATGGAAAGTAAAGAATCACAACGATTTTACTGCTCTCGGTGAGTTTGGTGTCTGGTAAGACCTGTTCATGGTCATTGATCCTCATAAATGTGTTAAAAGAAAGAATAAGTTTGAAATGTCCAGTAATATTTTAAGAAATAGGAAGAAAAAAAATTTAGATCCCAAGGAAACGTTCGTTAAATACAGAATACACTTCGCTGTTTGGGGATTATTTTACGAAGAAATTTGCAAAATGTTCTTGGTTCCAAGTAAAAGTTCGCAAAATAGAGGTTCGTTAAATAGAGGTCCGACTGTATATCGATACTTCCATCTGCAGGGTTGTTAGAAATGCAGAATGACAGCTCACAGATACTCACAGTTGTTTTATTATTATTTCTTTGTAGGGGAGGGTAGTGAAAATTTGTTCGTCCGACATTAGAAATGGAGGCAAGCAATGAAGAGCAGAGAGGCGTGATTCGGTTTTTGATGGCTGATGGTGCTGGAACACGCAAAATGGATCGTCGCATGTCTGCTATCTCGAGAACACGGCACGCACTCACAAGCGTTTACGAGTGGCATAAAAGATTCCAAGAAGGGTACCCATCGCCGCAAGACAACCCCCGGCCAGTACAGGCCCATAGAGCCACTACTCCTGATTTGACTGCGCAAATGATGTTCTTATTCGGGAAAACCGAATAATTACAGAGGAATAAATTCGTGTTCAGGATTGTGCTCATTTTTACATTTTTGTGCCTTCGAAAAAAGACATTCGTAAACGTCGGTTTCATTCGGACGTTGAAGTACAACAGTGTTTGAGGTAGTGGATCCGTAAGAAATCTAACTCTTTCTACAAAACGTGAATGGATCCTCTTGTCTCCCAGCAGGATAAAAAAACTTAAATTTTCTGGTAGTTATTTTTAATAAAGATTTTCCACACTCAGTTTTTAGTGTATGTTCGGTTTTTCTCTGACTGTCCCTTATATATAATAATAAAATAGTTTAAAATGTAAAACTGTGATAAATATGATGGTTAAACCTTTCTTCGAGATTTTAAATATTCAGAATTATATCATATTGCCGTTGATTGTAATGTGGCAATCGGAAAAATCGATCACTTCAGTGAAGAAAAAAAAATCTCTAAGTAAATTTTGGAGCCCTATCTGTGCCATATGTACTTTACTTTCAAATACATAATCACAAATGAAATGAATTTTGAGTTACAAATTTTTTATACTTACCATATAAAATTTGTATCGAAGATTACCTAAACAGAAGGATTTAAAGGAAAAGACAATGAATGCCTTGTTTTTCATTTTAGCTGTATGATTTCGAAGGTATCTAAAAAGATACAATGCAAAACCAACTAACGTTTAAACCGTGTAAATCACTTTGACAAATACAGTAAATGTAAAATATTTAATTATTCGGTAAAGATAAAATTTAATCAGATATTTACTCAGATAAGGATTTAGCACATGTCAGTGAAAAAATTTCCAAATTTTTAGCAATTATTTAAAGAATCCCACAGAATACTTAAACGTAGTTTAAACAGCAATAAAATAAAAAAAATTGCGTCTATTGTCTTATAATGCTAAACATTTTTAGCATTGTAGGAAGGTTAACTGTGCTGAGTGAAGATTATTTGTAAATGCGTTAATGTTTCCAATTTTAATTTTTCTTTTAAGACAAATCTATTCATTAATAACTAAATACATTTGTAGTCAACTCATTAATATATTGGGTTATTGGATGTCTACGTCTTACAAGTTACTTGTATACAAATTGTGAAGTATCTAGGCCTGTCAGGTCAATAAAGAACGTGATTTTGTAACGTTTCCCATCATTTTATTAGACCCGGTACGGTATGCTATTTTGTTCTCGCAGCTTATTTTGTGTCTCTCGAAAAAATAACGTTACCTTACAGAAGCCAGCCGTATAAAAAATCAGTACGATTAAATACTCTATAGTATTTTTTTTAACTTCTAAGCATCGCACATTTTCAATTTTTATACCGTCGTATTGGAAAGAAAATTACTTTTAAATGCAATTTGTTTGAAAAGTGCATCTCCATTTATCTTTTAAATCTTTTTTGCTAGCATTTTTTTAAGTAACTACATTCTGAAAACTTTCAAAGTAACTGTAATTTTAGAGCGTTTTTCTTTCCCTTTTCAAATGGGATCCAGGGTCTGCCGATGTATTTTAAAATAGCATACATTTTAACTGAGATAATCACCATTATAATTCTGAAAGAAATTTCGAAACCTTTTTCGTAGTCTTTGGGTAATTATGAGTTTCTGTTTACTTTGCTAATTTTATACATTTATTTTTCGTATTTTTAAAAGAAATTCTTAGCGCGCATTTACTTCTTAAAGTAACCACCCTGTCAGCGCACAATTGCAGCCCCAACAGGACCAAAGAAATCTAATTTTTTTGGATCAAACGTTTTTGTATCTTGCACCCTCTGAGATTTGTAAATCCAGAGATTAAAAATAGGAAAGTAGTTTTTAATTTTAGAAGAGATAGCAGCCAGTATAAACCTGACGACTTTTTGAATTCATACTCATTTTATACATTTATTTTTCGCATTTTTAAAAGAAATTCTTAGCGAGCATTTACTTCTTAAAGTAACCACCCTCTCAGCGCACAATTGCAGCCCCAACAGGACCAAAGAAATCTAATTTTTTTGTTTCAAACGTTTTTGTATCTTGCACCCTCTGAGATTTGTACATCCAGAGATTAAAAATAGGAAAGTAGCTTTTAATTTTAGAAGAGATAGCAGCCAGTATAAACCTGACGACTTTTTGAATTCAGTTTAAATGTTTCAGAGTAATCGTGATTTTAGATCGTTTTTCCTCCTATTTTACTGTTTAAGTTTTGAGATTTCCAGCCTTTTTTGGCGAGCATATACGTCTTAAAATCACCAACCATGTCATTTCTCAACTTCCTAACAAAATGCGTTTCTTAAAATTGCAATTTAAGAACGTTTTTATCTCTTTTGTACCCTCCGAAAAGAAAATGTTCCCGAGAAGAAATGTAGTCAATGTTTAGACAACTATAGTTACCATCATAATTTTGAAAGAAAGTTTTAATAATTTCAGTAGTTTTAGAACAATATAGATTTTACAATTTGTGATCATTTCGCCTTTTTAAATTTCAAAATTATTTTTAAAGTCATTCATAGCGGGCATTCATGATTTAAAAGTAACCGTCATGCCCAGTTTCATATTTCTGGCTCTAACATGTTTAATGAAATTGTGATTTTAGAATTTTTTCGTTTCTGCATAAGTTTATGGGCTGAAGTAAAAAGGAGCTTCTTTTTATCAGAATCATTTACCATTATTATACTTAAAAAATTACTAGGGTCCCGTTTGTTAGTTTTAGGAATTGCCTCTTGCAAACATACGTTTATTCTTTTCAATACTGGTATATAAAATCCTCAATGCCCAAATATTGCATATATATACTATGAATGTATATACTATATATCAAGTACTGAAAAAATGTTAAGCAATAGATATAACATTGAAAAGTACATATAAATAATTTAGTTTACATATGATAAAAATGTTTTAACGCATTCACGACAAGCTTCCTTTACACTTCTTTTAATTCTTCGCCACCAGTTTTTTCGACTTTGTAATTTTCAATTATTTAATCACCCATAATCTGAGATAAGATAATGTAAAAATTTCCAAACTAAAATACTGGTATTTAAATATTTTTAAATTTCGCGTGCCTCGCATGGCAACATTTCTTGCCAACCGGCTTTAATGAAATAAGATGAACATAAAAATCGATTCTAAACACGTTGCTGTTTGTGTGATTATTTCATTTAATTTTTTTTCCTTCTAAGAATTTTTATGTAACAATGACAAATATGAAAGTAAAAGATAAAATATATAATAAAGTGAATAGTTTTTAATATATCCTGGTTAACGTATTATAAGCTATGACATTAAATATTCGACATTTTTACATGTAAGAAAAGTCAAAATGCTTAATTAAAGATTAGCATAGTATGTTTCTCTGTTTCAGAAATAATTAAGTCTCAGAAATAAGAAATGATTTAGATTTTTAGTAAAAACAAACACGACTTTAATAAACTTTAGAAATTATTATTTTCTAAATGTAAACCATCACGTTAAATAAATGTCCTTTTGAAATTTTTGCTAATTTTCTTTTTTTTTGTCTTTCCTGTGGATACAAAATAAAACTACATGAGGTTTCAATTATTCTCGTATTAACTAATATACATATTTCCCTTTTACATATTTAATTAAATCAGGCAGAAACATGGTGTCTTTGCATGCTGGTAAATAAAGTTTTTAAACGATTGTCATTTTTTTTATGCAGGAATCTAGATTAATTAATTAAATCCTGCATATTAATCAAACTACTTAGTTTTCGATAACCGTTTATCAGTTATTTAATTCTCATATAGCTGACTTTTTTCAAAAACGGTAGTAGACCATATATATATATATATATATATATGCAAAAAAATATAGATATATATATAAATACTATGGGGCTCTGCCACCTGCGAGCTACGCTCGCCAACCCCCGTTCAGACACCGCAGAATCTAAAAACACGCTAATCTGATCGGTTTAAAAAATATTATAGAAGATTAAATTATACTGAAAAAAGCTGTGCAGATCTCCTTGTAAACGGATTTCCATTCAATTTCCTTTAATTTCAAAAATTTAAGGCCAAAGCAGTTGCTGTTAAGACACTCAATGGTTGTTTTCGTGTTTGATTAAAGAGGATCAGTTAAACATTTGAAAAAAAGCTGAAATAAACGGAATTAAGTGTACAGAGTCTTTGTCTCTCGGTATTTCAAAACAATTTCTATAACAATAGCCTAAGTCATGTGACTATCATCAACAGTTCCGGGCGAACCACTTTGCTTTTTATATTCCTGGTGCCATTTTGGTACTTTAATGTTAGCCAGGCACAGGTGATAGGTCGCCAAATATTAATCTATAGCCATCATTTCATCTATATTATAATAGTCCAAGTCATGTAACTGCCATAAATAAATACACTCTGATCCCTTCGCTTTTCATATGAAAGTTTCGCCCAGATATCATATACGGCTCCATATTGGCGCGATTTTTTTCCGACGCTAATTTGGGGAAAACATCAACAGCATAAACAACAACATCCGGCTTACCAAATCAAGCAAAATAACGATACTATGGCGCCAATTAAGAACCCGTTGCGCATATGACATCGGCGTCAGAAAAAAATCGCTCCAATGTGGATCCGTATATGACATCTGTACCGAAAGGTTTCCCTTTTGATTAAAAAATCAAATTTCTTTTCCGAATAAAACTACATAAAAGTTTCAATGGTCGCAAAGAATTCTTGGTACTGTTACGCTAGCCGGGTGCAAATCTCGTCAATAGCTATTTTTCAACTCGCAAGTTAGCATTTTTTTTTTCGAGTGGTAAATTAAAACATTGCTTTGAAGTTGAAATTAAATGTCATCGTTTGTTCATCATTTAATATTTGGCCAGATGTCATATACGCACTGGGTTTGACGTGATTTTTTTAACGAAAATTTGGCGAAAACCTCGTTTTCAAATACCAGTTACATATGTATTTTTGGTACTACTTAGTTATCCCGTCGACCAAAAATCTATAACCAAATTATAAGATTAAATGCCAATAATGGTTGATCGTAAATGTCACATTCACTTGACTTTAAGCAAGTTACACGTCTTTAAGTGATTTTTACGTCATCAAGTGATTTTTATTTCGACGTTCTATTTGTATATTTATTAATGTTGTTCTATTTTCTTTGTTTTTTCGTTATTTAAAATAAAAAATTATGTCAATTTGTATAATTTCGCACGTGGTTTGGCGATTTATATAATTTGGCGAAATGGGTCGACGGAATAACTAAGTAGTACCGTATTTTTTAAATATTATCTATTATTTTTAAAGGAAAATAACCAAAAAGATAATTAACTATAGAACAAAACGATTTATGTAATTTTAAAAAGAAAATAAAGTAAATAAACATTTGTTATTAAATAAACAACAATAGCCGGGTTACCATGTCAACCAAAATAGTGACATTTTGGCGCCAAGTAGGTACACCGGTGCGTATATGACATCTGTGCCTAATATTTCTCTTTTCATTACATTTAGAAAAAATAAAGAAATGAAATCTATTTATTTTAAATGTTTCAGTTTGTATTAAATAAAATGATAATGAAATACAAATTGAATTATGAAGAAAAGTAAGATGATACATTTCTTAGCATACATTTAAGGGAGACCAAACTTCTCGCCAAATTAGTTTAAAATAGTAACGTTTTCTAAAATCTAAAAAAAAAAAATCTGTTATGATTAAAATTTGAGTTGCCATCATTAGAGAAAAGTATATAAAATTAGAAAAAAATTGATATTTCAAAAACTAATTCGAATTTAAAAATTCTAATACCAGTTTTGAGATCTGCAGATCAATACGGATTTTTGGTGTTGATTTCATCGCAAAGTAGTGCGTATTTTAGGACATAACATAATCAGTTGCTTAATCAGTCGTTTCATAGAATCGTTACATAAATTCGTTTCACAATATCCGTTTCATTAGGATATTATATATACTAGAGGATCGTACCCGGGCTTCCCGGGTTAAAGAATATTGGTGAAAACATTTTTTGTTTGAATCCTAATAATGTTTTTATATGCAATATTTTTTTTAGATTGACCACTTACATTAAAAAAGCATTCTTCATATGGAAAAAATGAATTATACAATCAAATAATTTTTGTTTAATTTATCAAAAGCGATAGTTTCTTATTAGCCACATGCTAAGAGTTATTTGCCAAGATTTTGCTACTTATGGCATCCTTTTATAATCTGATAATTTCAGAGATTATACATGTCTTGCATATTTGTGTTTTATTTATATTATTTTATTTACTTATTCGTAGGTAAGGTTTTCTAATGGATATTAGCCGTAAGAAAATGATGAACTGTTTATTTTGTTTTAAGTGCAAACGGATTAATCTTTCGTAATCGAGCTCCGCACGATATAGATAAATTAAAAAAAATATTTCATGCTTTAAAATTGTTCTTCAAACCACAGACAATCGGTAAACTGATATGAACTTTGCAAACAAATTCCATTTGAAAAAAAAATCTCATTTGGTGATCTAAAAATTTAAACTGTACGATTACAAATATGTTAGATTTGTGTTTTTTCAATATTATTCTTTTATTTGTTTATAAAAGAAGTATTAATTTCGTTAATTTGCCTTTCACAAATATGTTAGATTGGCGTTTTTTTAATATTATTCTTTTATTTGTTTATAAAGAAAGTATTAATTTCGTTTTTCAAAAATAGAAACATATGCTGAAAAATGTTTGTTGGTTTATGTGCAGAATATTTATTATTATTATGTATTGAAACAGGCATGTGATAAGGCAAACTTAAAAAAAATCATGCTTAAAAATTATTTTAGAAAATATAATACATCAGTCAATGTATACAGTTTTTAAACAAATTGCATTTGAAAGTAATTTTTTTTTCAATATGCGACGAAAATTGATAATTTACGATGGTCAGAAGATTAAAAAATTGCAGTAGTGAAAATTTCAAGACCGAAATTTGATCGTGAAGTGTTGCCATTCGCAAAATGACGTCAGCGTTCGCACAGATACATTTATTCTTTATAATATAGGTACTTAATCAGTAAAATATAATAAAGATCAGTTATTAGGATGTGGTTATCAATTGAGGCTCTTATGCTTAGATTTCCGGAATGAAAACAGCAATTTTCGCCTTCTCAAAATTTGCATACGCACTTCTCATATCCATATTCATCCTTTTAAAAAAATTTGTATATTGTTTGATCATTTAAAAATCCTTTTAACTCAAAACTTGAAGTCGAGATGAGATTCTAATCTCAATTCTGTAGAATAAAAATTTCCGTAATTTATGTTTTTTAAACGAATTTGTGTTAAAATGATCATTTTCTTTTAAATATGATTTCATTTTTACTTAAATAAGCATTTCGCCTAGTGTCTGAAACTTAGTATCAGTACACATGCAGATGGAAACACAATATAGAAAATTTATGAGGAAAAATGCGTGTTTTCAAAAGCAGTATGTCATTTTCCGTTATTATATCCCTAATATAATATTCTGCTCCTAATGGGATTTTGCGCCATTAAACCCTATAATACAATTTTTATCAACAATTTAGAATTTTTATCAGAAAATAGCATGAATAAAGTTAAAAATACTTCATTATTTCTCTCTTGTCTACAATAATGTCTCTCTAATTTTCATCATTTTGAATAAATTCCATAAAATGCTTTTAAAATTAAAATATAAAAGTGCGGATATAAAAAAAAAACAGATAGTGCGATCGCATCTGCAAAGGAAGAGCTTTCAGTTTAAAAAAAAATATTAGTAAAATTGGTTCAGCAGAAAGATCGGGGCAGATGACTAAGAAACACACTTGTGTTTTAAATATATAGATTATATAAAATTGGGAAAAATTAAATTAAGCAAATTATGTTATTTTGATAAAATTATAGCAGAATGTCCTAAAGAATAGCATTAAAATTAATTATTCGAGGGAATTTTCGATAAAAACTTCAAGAACACGATATTATTTTAAACTAAGAATTATTTGTTTGCTTCTAACACGGCGAAGCAAATCCATCCAGGCGAGAATCATCAATTTCTGTAATATAAATCGCTATTATTTGCATGTCACTTCTCTTTTATAAAGACACACTAAAATTTTGTAAAACATTGCGTTTTATCAGTATGTGATTTCGATTTCATTATTTTTAAAAGTGGAGCAATTTCACCTGTGAAGAATTTCAAAGCAGCTTTGCTGTGAAAATGACGCACTTCCACAAAACATAATTGAGGTTTAATAATTGAAATACACGCTTTTTTTATAAAATGACGTCATTTGCCTCCGCTAAAGCAATCCACTTTTACAATCCAGTCTCAAACTTATGACATCATTATCAAGGAATAACAGACAATATTCTTGACATAGCCCATATTTTAATTTCAACTTTTTTTTCAGGTTTTATGAGAAAATGTCAACAAAAAGATACAGTATCTCCTAATTTTTACTATTTTCCGTTTACTTTCAATTACTTTCATAGAAATGAGGTACTTTTGTTGCCACGATAAGAAAAATGGTATTAAAAACTACAAAAAAAAAATTAATATCTTAAAAATAAATTGAGATACAGCTTTCAAACAAAGTGCATTTAAAAGAGCTTTTTTTTCCTTATATGACGGTGTAAAAATTTAAAATGTGTGATGTTTAGAAGTTTAAAAATTTGCAGTAGAGAAAATTGCAAAACCAAAATTTTATTTCAAATTTCAAAATGTTGCCATTCGCAAAATGACGTATGCGTTACGCACAGATATGTTTGTCCTTTATAATATAGATAGATAGCGTAGATATATAATCCAATAATAGATGATATAAATGTTTTTATTTATGCATCAGCTTTTATTCCAAAACAATCTATTTTACTAATGATAAATTCTACAGATGGCAGGTCTTTACCGATTGCTTAGATAACATAATGGAATTAATTTTTAAATGTTCTATAGAAAAATATGGTCACATAGATTGAGGTTTGTACATGACTATGCTGTACATTATTATTCCTTGGCCCATTATCATTTAAAAAACTTTTTTGGCAACATGTGCACATAATCTCATACACATTTTCTGCTGCATCATTCTATGTTACAAATGCTTTTAAATTGGTAACATGTTTTTTTTTATTTCTCAATCCTTTTAATCATATTTTATTTCAAACTTATTCGTTTTTCCTATATTTTATTTCTCTATTTATTCGGTGTGTAGTCCTAAATCCGTATTGATTAGCTTTTTTATGACAATATGAACATGAAACCACACATCTTATTTGTGGAATCCAATTCATTTAGGAGCTGATGAGTCTGTCTTGGTTCTACAAATTTCCATTATTAAATTTTCTCCTAATATTACTCTGTTTTTAAAAGTCATGTTTAAAATGTTAAGAGGGACAGCTTTATAGTCAATGAATAAATTTCTTTTTTATTTATAATTTCACTATTTTTTTTGGCAATTTGTAATGGTTATATATATACGATGGTCACTCTGAAATTTTTGAGATACAAAGTTAAAGTTTTAAAGTTATACTTACAAAATTTTGGGTGTGTTCAGGTCTCCAGCATCAATGCACTTTTGTAGACGAAATTTCTACAGATTACGCCTCAAGCCATTCATTTCTTGGAATACATGAAAAAAATGCATTTATAGCCACATCAATCTCTTCTTCTGAATGAAAACGACGTTCACGTAAGTTTTTTTTAGATTAAAGAATAACCAAAAGTCACACAGAGCTAGATGAAGTGAATACGGCGGATGTTCTATCACTTTAATTCGTTTTTGTTTAAGAAAATCGACTGTTAATCCGGCTGTATGTGAAGGTGCATTGTCATGGTGAAGCATTAGTCCCCTAACATTCACTTCTTGTAGAATTTCTGGAATACATTTAGTGGTATACCAGTTTGCTGTTACTGCCTTCTGTCTTTCCAACTTGATGGCTTTGACCAATCCCGTACTTTTGATGAAAACGGCACACATCTTTTTTTTCAGTGCGCGTTGTCTTTTCACCATTGTTGGTGTGGGATCATCTTCAAAGACCCATACTTTGCTTTCTTGACGTGTTGGAACGTCAAAAAACGGTATGTACGTTTCATCACCCGTTACAATTTTAGAAATGATGTGGTTGCCACCATCATTTAGCAATTTAAGAGTTTATTTACTGATACTGACACGCTCCTCTTTTTGGTGCTCAGTCAGATTATGGGGAACCTAACGGCAAACTACTTTTTTCATATGCAATTCTTCATGAATAATTTTGTGTATGGCTGCGGATCCTATGTTAAGTTCCTTCTGTATCATTTGATAGTTACAGTGATTATCATCCATTAACATTTTTAGTATGCAGACACATTATCCGGGATTACTGTCGACGGCGGTCTTCCTGAGTTTTCTTCATTCTGAAGAAAATTGCGACCTTTTCTAAATTCTTTAAACCATCTGAATACAGTAGCAGGAGCTGGAGATTCATCACCAAATGCTAATTTCAACCGTTGAACGCATTCTTCTTGATTTAATCCTGCTTTAAAATCGTAGAAAATCATAGCGCGAAAATGTTCTCGCGTCAACTCCATCTGTTTAAAATTTATTCTACGCTAAACAAGTTGAAGTAAGTCAGTAAAAAATCGTCTACTGTGTTAAAATACTTTGTATTTTAAAATTAAACCGTTATTTTTATTTTGTAAATTCTCGTCTGCGCATATCTCAATAATTTCTGAGTAACCCTCGTATATATATGTAATAATAAAAGTTTTTGCTCTTTTATCTTAGTTAAACTATTCTAAATTCTTATAATACCTACCTTTTTTACCTGTCTTTAATAATATTTTAAATATCCTTTATCTTTTTATCCCATGCCTTTAATCCAGCGTATTTTTTAACCATTTAGAAAAATGGTTTTGCCCTCGTCAGGGTATGAAATCAAAAGCAAAACTGAAGCTTTTTATTGGTTTAATCCGCATTTTTTTATTTATTATTATAAAAACCTTAATCTGTTCATAGTCCAGGCAATAGAGACCCTATAGGGGTTCTACCTATCTAAATTAATGGAAGTTCAGGAAATTGGTTTACTTTATGTCTTTTGGGTCGCGGAATCAGAATTTGTAACTTACCACCAAAATTTCCCCCGGCAACCCCTCCAAATATTGGTAAAATGCCCCCCAAAAAGGTTTTTATTAAAAAAATCCTTTTTTTTATTGTTTTAGGAAAAAAGTATCTAGAAATTCAGAAAGTAGACAAAACTTGCAACAAATTAGATATATGACATTATAACTTAGGTAGAAGGGGAAGGGGGGATCTGCTTTGGAACATGCGCCGCGGTGCTGCGTGGACTAAGTTGCTCAATTTCACTTAACCACTCACACGTTTACATTCGCCCTCCCATCTCCCCTCCGAACTTTCTCTATAAGGTTTACTTTAAGTTTTTTTGGGTCGCTGAATCCGAATTTTTAACTCTCCCCAAAAATCCCATCCCCCGAAACCCCCCCGAAATAGTTGTTTTTCACTTAAATTTCTTATTGTTTTAGGGAAAAAGCATTAAGAAATTCAAAAACTAGACAAAATTTGCAACAAATAGGATATATGACATTATGACGTAGGATAAACGGGGAGAGAGGGGGGCTGCCTCGGAACATTCCCCGCGCGCTTTTCTCAAAAACCAAATTTTTCCAAAAAAATCAATTTTTTGGGTAGTTGCCGGGTGCAATTTTCGTGGGAAGTTACAAATTCGGATTCAGCGACCCAAAAAACATAAAGTGAGTCGAAATTCAGAACTAGTATTGATTTTGCCAGGTAAAATCCCCTATTGCCCCTTCATAACTTAGTTCACGTAGCGCCGCAGTGTATGTTCCGAGGCAGCCAGCTCTCTCCCCGTTTATCCTACGCCATAATGTCATGTATCCTATTTGTTGCAAATTTTGACTAGTTTCTGAATTTCGAAATGCCTTTTTCCCTAAAATACTAAGAAATTTAAGTTAAAAACAACTATTTTGGGTAGTTTTCGGGGTGGGGGGATTTTTGGAGGAAGTTAAAAATTCGGATTCAGCGACCCAAAAAACTTAAAGTAAACCTTATAGAGAAATTTCGGAGGGGAGATGGGAGGGCGAATGTAAACCTGTAAGTGGTTAAGTGGAATTGCGCAACTTAGTTCAGCAGCACTGCGCGCATGTTCCGAGGCAGATCCCCCCTTCCCCTTCATCCTAAGTCAAAATGTCATACATCTAATTTGTTGAAAATTTTGTCTACTTTCTGAATTTCTAGATACTTTTCCCCTAAAATAATAAAAAATTTGATTTTTTAAATAAAAACCTTTTTTTTTCGGGGGGGGGGGGCATTTTACCAAACTTTGGGGGGGTTGCCGTGGGAAATTTTGGTGTGAAATTACAAATTCGGATTCAGCGACCTAAAAAAACATAAAATAAGCCAATTTCCAGAACTTCCATTAATTTTGAAAGGTAAAATCCCCTGTTGCCTGAACTATCATCACTACTTCTTTTTAAAACCCGCTAAATTACTTTATTTCTTTCATTTTTCTCTGAGACATTAAATTCATTTCTTTTCCTGTTCGAAGTTTATCAATACTATTTTATTTTATTAAATCACTCCATATCCCAGAGTGCTTTGCGAGAACTTAAGGCCGTTTTACGTTATAAAACTACCGCCGAAAGTAATAAGTCCTATCAGAATGTCCCGCGTACCCCGCCCCCAGTTATGGAGTTCATCCAATCGCTGCCACAGCCTCCCCTTTCCTTTCCCTTTCACTTGGATTGGCCTTGCTTTGAGCGTCTGTATGCTTACGCGTTTGTTTTTGCTACCATTTATACCGTTACATTCTCTTGGAGAGCAGATTTTTGTACGAGTTTGTTTTGCTTAAAAGTCCACGCCACTTGAAGAGTAGTTTGACTTTTAGTTGTGATGACGCTTCTGATCCTTTTACCATCTTAAGCTATGTGACCTTACTCGAAATGAATACCACTGGACTAGTGGAGTTGGAGAAAGTTTCTTGTCGTCAATAAACTATTGATTGATATCACGCTTATTTTGTTATTTATGGAAACACTCTTAAGATTTCATAATATCATGGCCTTACTGCCGACTATGACGGAAATACTGCATTTTTAATAGCTCTGCTTGGATTCGACGAGAGATTCTTCTATTGCCTATTATCTATCTGCAATAATCTCCAGTTGTGGATTGTATAAGTAGACTACAACTATAATGCTACGATTCGCACGACATGTTTTAAGAAATGCAGGGTGTTTCCGAATTGGGCCGCCAAATTCAGAGGACTCATACTAGGCACCAAGAGGATGAAAAATTACTGTAAAACATGTCGTCGCAAATCGCGTATTTAATCAAAAATACAGGGTATTCTAACTCAACTTGTGTTGAGGGTAATAACTTTCAGAAAGCTGAAGTATATTATAATAAAACTTTTAATATATATTCTCCACATTGTTGTTAATGTGATCATATAAAAAATGTGATAGAAGTTTCCATTACACGCGCCAGCAGTATGTACTTACCACTCCAGATTTTGAAATGTGATTACCAGATCATACGGTTATCATCGATTGCTTGAGTATGAGCACCCTGTTTTCAAAAACGTTTCGTGATGTTAAAACATTTCACGCAAAACAAGGTACATATCGATGCATTTTCATTGGAATTTTATTTTTCTCAAAACTATTACAGTCAATCCAAGTTCAGTTAGGATGAAACGCACTGTACTTGTGACTAAATAAATGGCTTGCGACCACATTGTATTTGGTAATTTTTCATACTCTTGATGCCTAATATCACCCTCCTAAATTTGTCAATCGAATTCAGCAACATCCTGAATACATCTATATCCATATTATTTCGTTATTAATGCCACAAACCTATTATGCATATTGTACATTTTTTTTATCTTCACGGATTTAGAACAAATGTTTATAGAACTTTCACGGAAACAAAAAATGGTTTCTCTACACAGTCATATCAAGAAATTATCTTTTCTTATGGTTAGAAAAATACATATTGTAAATAAAAATTAAGCATGCAAGTCTAATGAAATCTGCCAAGTAGAAATTTATAAAAAAGATAAACTTTTATAATGAAGTTCACCTCATTATAGAACTTTCCCCATAATTGTATTATTAACCAACTTAGAACGATGAGCATTATATTAAAACAGCCGGAAAGAAATTCCCAATTTACATTATATACAGTGGTGGCCAAACTTGTGGACATTTTTTGAAATTTTGATGTTTTATAACTTTGTGTGCTGGGAGAATATAATATATTTCACTTAAATACAAATGTTTCTATATCAAATTCAAGAAAATTTAATATAGAATTTAATTAAAAAAACATAATTAAAATATCTGCATTATAAAAAAAGTTACACTTACAAAAGGTAAGATCTATCTTGGACTTCATTGTATTTTAAAGTTACACTTACACATTCAATATTTAGTAGGATAACCGCTGTTTTTGATTACAGCTTCACAGTGTGTTTACATTGAGACTACTAGTGTTTGGAGTTCATCCTTTTTAATCACATGATGCCAAGAATCAATTACAGCTTCAATAAGTTGCGTTTTATTAGATGGACGCTTTTCTTGTACAAGGATTTTCAAACGTCGCCACAAATTTCCTATAGGATTCAGATCAGGGCTGCTTCCTGGCCAGGATAATAGTTCTATGCTTTTATTTTTAAATCATTATTTGCCTATTTTTGCCGTATGGCATGGAGCTGAATCCTGCTTTTTTGGGGAAGAGATCTCTGATGTAAGGTATCAATTTTGGTTCCAGGACAGTTTCGTTGTATTTTCTAGAAAATCAAATTTTGGGAAATCACGAAAATTCTCTGACTGCGTCCATTGGTTTTCATTGTAAGGAAAGATTTTACAATACGAGAAATATGCGATACAGCTAGTTTTTTTTTCAGATTGTAGTGTTTTTTGGATGCAGATTCACCAATAGAATATATTAATAGAGAAAATTCTTTTTTTTTTTTTTTTTTAAATTTTGGATAAGGCGAGTTTTGAAACTCACATCCTTATACATATATTATATTTTTATCAACAAAGGATTTATATAAAAAATATATATATATTTATTTAATTTTAAATCATACTTTGATGTTAAAATAATGTAAAACTGAATAAATAACACTTGAAAGCAGAATTCTTCTTTTTATGTTTTTTTTGTTTTTATGTTTACTTATTTGCCAATTAGGCACAAAAACACAATGTACCTTAATTTTTGGAGATCAGTGACTTTAAAACCCCATAAAATCAGTGTCTAATACAGAGATAAAAATTCATTTTGGGCTGCAGTTTTTTAACAACAATTATATTTTATCTTTACGTTAACAAAATACTAATTTAAAATGTGTAAGTAAAGGTTTGTTGGAATAAGCGGACATCATCGCAATTTCTTATTTAATAAAAATATAGGACAGAACAAAAGATAATTTTATTTATATTTTGACATCGGAGATAATATTATTTTCAATTACTTAAAGCCATTCATCTGACATAAAAATTCATAAATGAGATATTACAGAATATTCCAAATTTACGTAACTGTTTTGCAATTCTTTAAGTACATGGAAAATTTACAAAACATGATAGTTTCAGTTTAAAAACATGTTATCAAAAATCTATAAATTTTAAGCGCTTTTGTGTTTTTGCAATGCATTTATTAATATTATTTTTAAGCATGCATTTATTAATGACAGTACATAACTTTTTTTTAAATAAACAATCCTATGTATTTTACTCATAGATCATCATGTAGAGTTCTCAAGAAAATTTTCTTTCAGGAAAATTGTTAATAGAATAAATAAAATGTTCTGTTACGTTAGAAATTTAAACATATCAGTGTTTGATGTTAAATTTTATTTTACATGTTACTTAATAAGTTTGTTCTGTAACTTTGAAGTTTCTAATCAAAACAGATAGATCATATAAAAGTGCATTGAACGTTTTTTTATTTTTTTATTTCTGCTTATTGTGAAAAAATATATCTGTAAACATTTAAGTCTATATTTTGTTTTTATTAAAATTATTTCTTTTTTCATTCCAATAAAAAGTACTATATTTCGATTACGTTTTTCGATTATCTGAATCGAACTGTTTTTATTAGTAACATTATAAATAATGTATAATAATTACAACCTAAAATGTTAATAATTGATACATTCCGCGTAAACAGACATTCGGTGAAGCCAAAGCTAGACAGTAAATGCCTTTATAGTATACTCGATAAGTATGAAAAGTGATGCTTAACTTCATAGACCATTATTTTAAGGGCATTGTAGACTTATGGAAAAGATAGTAGTAAACTTATATACGCAGGGTATAGTAAAAAAATCCCTGCCGGCCCGGCCTTCAGGCAGAGGTAGATTTCGAAGTTAAGTATACTAATTTCACCAACAAAAACTAAATCATTATTAGATATAAATCCACTTTAACAGTTTTATCTGTCTGCTTTTGACGAGTTTTTATTTCCTTTTGATAAAATAGCTGGTTTTATCAGAATCATGTTAAGGCGATATTAAAAAATATTTTTCCATACTCAACAACTCGAAATTTTCTGGCACATTTTCAGATTCATTTAAAAAAAAAATATATATGAAACATGCTGACGTGATTTTTGAAAAGATTTATAAGCGACCTGTGTTTTTATTCAATTCCTACTATTAGCTCACACTCTCCCTATATTTATTTATATATTTATATATTTATCTTGTACAAATTTTCAATCGTTTGGTTAAATCTCGTTAATATTATCTACAACTTTTTTATTCACAAGTTTTTGATAGGACCAATTCGTACCGCAAAAAAAAATAAAATAAAATAAAAACGAAAACAAAAAGGGGGTTTGAAGGAGTAAAAAATCCATAACTCCGTCAATTCAAAAGATATAAAATCCCCATGAATTTATCATATATCTTCTTAATATTGTCTACAACATCTATATAGACAAGTTTTGGATAGGACCAATTCTTACAGCAAAAACAAATTAAAAATACATAGCGGTTGAAATAAAAAATAATCTAAGTAAGGGTGTATTCTAATACAAACTGTGCATTTTCTGACTCATTTTACAATTCATTTTTGCTCTCAAAGGCTTCCAATTGGTACGTTTTCTTACTCAGAAACTATATAATGTACCGTAATGGTCGATTTTTTTGTTAGAGGCAGAATATATTTTAAAAAATGCTGTTAAAGTTGGCGTTTTGAACCGAATTTCCTGAAGCGGATTGTGTTGAAAAATCATTGCATTAAGGATGCACTCATATCCAAACTGCTTATTTTTTGACTCATTTTTAAATTCATTTTTGTTCTCAAACGCATTTAATTGGTAGATTCGCTTATTCAGAAACTATATAATGTACCGCAATGATCGATTTTTTGATAGAGGGAGAATATATTTCAAAAAATGATCTCAAATTGGGCATTTTGAACGGAATTTCCCGAAGCAATTGTGTTATCACTTTCTTCTGGACACGATAACTTCCGCAATTCTGTACAAATCTCTTCTAAACTGAGATATAAAATCAAGGGACATAAAATCTCGGTCAAGTTCGTTAATGGGCAAAAGTGGACAAAGGGGATGGAAATAGGGAGGGGTTTTGTGAAAATCGAAAAAAACCCTTAACTTCTTAATTTTTGTACATAACAAATCAGTTTAAAGTTTTTATTGCTTGTAAAAATAGCGCCAAAAATTCATGCATCACAGATTTTTGATAAAAAATCCATAACTCCGTCAATTCACATGATATAAAATCTCCATGAATTTATCATATATATTCTTTGTCTTCAACATTTATATAGACAAAGTTTTTGATAGGGCCAATTCTTACAGCAAAAACAAATTAAAAATACATAGCGGTCGAAGAAAAAAATCATCTTATTAAGCGTTCATTCAAATCCAAACTGTCTATTTTCTTACTCATTTTTAAATTCATTTTTGCACTCAAACGCATCCAATTGCTAGATTCTCTTATTCAGAAATTATATAATGTACAGTAATGATCGATTTTTTGATAGAGGCAGAATATATTTCAAAAAATGATGACAAAGTGGACATTCTGAACAGAATTTCCCGATGCGATTGTGTTAGAAACGAAAAATATTGCCCTACTCAGAAAATAATTGTTTATTAATCAAGTTTTAATTAATTGAAAGAAAAACAAGTAATATAAAAATTTTGTTTTTAAAGTCAATTCCTACTTAGACCATCAAAGAAAAAATTAATATAATCAAACTAATATGAGTTTTTGTTGCATTAAAATATCTCAATTTGTTGATTTTCTATAAGCAAGTAGGTTTACAATGGAACTCTATGGGAATTTGGCGAAATATTACAGATATCGCCAAGTTGGCGTCACTTTTGGCGATTCATTTTGGCCGCCAAATTTGGCGATATATCGCCAAGTTGGCAACAAACTTGGCGGTATTTGGCGACAGAACAGGTACCCCCGTACGGTAACCCTTATTGAAAATACTTTCATTGAAATTCAATAATCAATGGCGGCCATTTTGTTTCCCATGCAAAACTAAAATTAATTAATTAAAATTTAATTAATTAATTAATATTTGAAAAAACTTTATTAACATCAATTGTCATCCAGTACAAGTTTAAAAAAATTTATTTCAACCTGATAGGATGAATAATGAGACCCCAATTATTTTTCCTTTCCATATTTTTGTACATATGTTCAACTACTACCTGATATATTTTGTTTCATTCACCTATGATGTTGTTTTGAGATAGGACAAATTCAAAAGTTGCAGATTTTGAAACTTTGGAATATTTAACAGATTATATCTGCTAACAGCATCGATATCCCGGTAAAGTTCTATATTACTTAGCTTGTCCTAATAGTCCTAATAATAACTTTCATATTCTATAAGAAAAAGTTTGGTGTACTATTGCTTAACTAAGATAAGAAGTGCGGAAAACGGACAAAAACGTCACTTTGAATGCATTTTGTGGCAACATAACAATGAAAATTAACAATGCCCATGGAACCAATTAAATTTTACTAAGCATGCAGTGTTATACTTAGTTTATGACAAAAGAATTTTGGGATGCTGTTGCTTTCCAGAGATATAGCAATTCAAACATATTGGCATTTCAATTTTCATGAAGAAAGGAGTTCATGATCTTGAACTTTGAGATTTTCTACAGGAAACAGAAAATTTCTTCAGGACTTCAAAATTGCACAATATTGATTAAATATGATCTACTTCAACATAAAAAAAATCATGCAAAACAAAAAATACAACTATCGCACTTGTCTGATTTTCAAAATAATGGCTCTTAATAACAAAAAGATAAATAAAAATAAAAACCAACGATAAAAACTCATAATCGTGATTTCTATTCACCTTGAATCCTCCCCCCCCCCCCACCCCGCTCAAAAAGCATACCTCATACTTCAATTGTAAAGACTGCTGTACTATTTGATTTTTTAAGAACTTTTTAGTAAGATATGGAAGTATTATACAAAATGGGGTTTTTTTTATGGTTCGTTTCACAGATATAGAAAGCTTTGTTAAATTTTGCTATGTAAAAAGTTTATTTTCTTAAGAAAAATATCAATAAATATTACTCTTTAAATCTTTTTATGTACAATACAATAACATTGTAAGCACAGGAGAACAACGGAGATAGGATTTTCATCACAGAATTTGACCCCGAAAGTAATGTTCGTTTTTTGGCGCTAGTGTACCCAGCCTGCCGATCACATGATCGATTGGGTGCAATTTCGATTTTCGATTATAGATGCACCATCAACTGCCATTGAGTATTTTATTATTTTCTTTTTGAGCCTCAAAAAAGTACACCATAATTACAATAAATATGAATGAAAATAAGAAAAACAGCTGGCTGATAAAGATATAGGTTTTGTTTTGTTTTTATTTTTTAATTTAAGTTCATAGCAGCAAACATAAATTTCTATCAAAATAGCCACATTTTCGAGTAAGATTTAATCATAAAATTTGTACATTAAAAAAAATTAAAAAAAAAAAAAAAAAGGTTCTTTTATTAAAAGTTTAAAAAAAAATAATGCATCATTTTATGATTTTTTTTTTATTTTGTTAATTAAAATAGGCATTATCATTTGATTTTTTTATGGCTACAACAAAGATATTATGTAAAAATAACATTTAAAATACAGAAATTTGAACAGAAAAATGCCTTTTTGAAAAATATTAGAATTGCATCCCAAATTTGTAATATTTCAGCATGGAGTAGGAAAATATTAAAGTTGCATTGCATTTGTAACAATAAATATATACTAGCTGACCCGCCCGGCGTTGCCCGGGCCCATAATAATATTCTTAAATGAATCTGAAATTTTTTATCGCAGATCCTTACAGAGGGGGCGGGTGGAGACGGTGCAAATTACCAGGGCCCGACTCTTGTTCAGTTCAAAAGTTGTGTAAAGTCAAAGGTTAAGATTTTTAATTTTTATATGTCTCATACTTTAAACTTTTTTATTCTAAATTAACTGATGAATTTAATTAAAATGTAATTATATTTTCAAAAATTTAATTTTTTATTTAAAATCTTTATATGAAAAAGCAATTACAAATACAGCATAAAGTGTAATGCTGAAAAAGAAATAATAAAATTGTAAGCAAATATTACTATATAGATTTTTAAGAAAAGTACCATCCAGCAAATTTATTTTCTAATAGAATAAAGCCTGTTTATAACGGAATCCTGCAATAAACGAAAAAAAAAAGTTCCAGCTTCCCCCCCCTCCCCCCCCCAAAAAATGCGTTGTTCAATTTAATAACCTGCATAAAACGGAATTTATCACTGGTCGTTTTCGTTTACGTCTAAGCAGGTTTTATTGTATCTTACTTTTTTGGGGGGGGGGGGGGGCGTAATAATATTCTTAGATGAACCTGAAATTCGTATGGCAGGTCCGTACAAAATTACTTTTTACGTCATGACATTTTGTAAACTTCTTGCTGCTGTTTAATTCGCATTTCCAATACGGTGCTTTGCATAAATTGCACGTTTCACCCACAGTGTTATGCATGCCCCGGAACGTTTAAATTAGTAATTTGGATTTCAGTAGCAACTCGTGCATGCTACAGTTATTAAGCCTATTTTGCCGATCGCTTAACGGCGTTCTCGACAATTCTATTTTGATTTCGAATCTATTTCGATTCGACTCGAATTCGGCTTCTTCTTCACTTTCAAGCATTCACCGAGATTTTGTACGGGCATTTCAAATGATATTTTGAAGCTACATAATTGCAGCGAAAGATATTGCACAGAAAACACAAAACGTAAACAACAACAAACGAACAAACCCGATCGCCCTAAATCCTGCCAAGGACTCTTACACAATAACCAATCAGATGCGTTTCTCGGGCGTTGCCATTAAACAATAACAAATAATCGCGATTTCTGTGCCACGTACGTTAGCGTAATATATATATAGATATTATAGGTTAATTCTATAAAAAATGTTAAAAAATATTTTTACTTACTCCTATTACTGAATAGAAGACAATTTGAGAAGAAGATTTACAAATTATTTTGCTAGTCAGAAAATAATTTTGAATTATTATGCAAAACATTAAACAGCAAATTTTTAATGATTTTAATTTGCATCATTTCTCAAAACGAAAAAGAAGACCTAGTCTTAGGTATGATATTTTCAACATATATAAAAAACATATATATGACATTCTACATATATGACATTCTACATACAACATATATATGACAGTTAGTTAATAACCTTAATAAATTATCAGAACAATTTCAAGAGATTTTTATTTTAAATTACATTACATTTTTTATACGCCTTAATATAGAAAAGTAATTTCTGCAGTTTTTAACACACACACACACACACACCTTCCCGGAGAAAAATGTCTGAATTTAATACTATTTGTGACGTATTTTAGTTTGTTTTTTTTATATATATAAAAACATATATCAGACAAGAAAAGACTGTATTTACTTATATATACATAATTAAATGTGAAAATACCTTCTGAAACAGTTAATCTGAGATTTTTAATTTTTATATGGAGATAAGTTACATAGCTACAAAATATTTGAAATGCATAGAACAAAATTCATAACTTAAATGTAGATAAAGATTTTTAATTCAATTACATTTACGAGTTAATAAAGTCAACGCACTAGATATATTTGCTGTGTGATAGTAACACTCTCAAAATATCTAAAGGATTACGAAATAATCTTGAATAACGTTTTCCAGTTATCGTTATTTAAAAACTGTTAAATGTATATATCTGTATTCTATATGAAATGTTAGAGTTTAGGTTTTTATCCAAAATATAGATGGCGCCACATTTATCAGCTTGAGGAAATGACACATCTTGTTATTGAAAGTTATTTAAAATGAAGTTTATTTTATTTAGCTTAGTTATAATTGCAATTTAATTTTGTTTAACTTGATAACAATTAAAAAAGTCTTAAATTTTATTTAATGATCTAATTGGCAATAACAAATTATAAAGGAACTCATAAAAAAAAAATCAAAAGGCATCACTGCGGATTGAACCAGAGATATCGCGTCCATGAGAGCAGCGCTCTAAACCGCTCAGCTAGTCTTACGTTAGCTAGCTGTTCCCAAAAGTGAATAACAAGAAAGCATGCGCATGAATACATTAATAACTTCTTGCGCATTTGCGGTAAATTCTCATAGAATGGCGAAAAAATATAGTTTCATTTTCATATCGATTATATAATAAACAACAGTTTTTCTGCAAATAAATGTTTTTTGTTATCTCAAATAGATTTATATTATATATTAATTTTAATAACATCGCGCAGGTCACTTTTGAGAAAAAAAATTGCGAATTATATAAAAAACTAGAGTTTTCCCGAACACGAGTATTATCTCATCCCCCTCATCTAAAACAAATTCATATTATATATCAATTTAAAGAAAATCGCCCGGCTATTTTCCAGAAATGGAAATTAGGAACATTATCCATCGCAAGTACTTTAAAAATGGGTTTCGAGATCTCAAAATATACTGCATGTAGAAATGTAAAAATTTTAGAATAGTATAAGACTGCAGATATAAGACTGTTAAAAAAAAATCAGAACAATATGCGCTACGTTTGCTGAGTTATGAAGTGGCGGCTTTTTGCAATTCCTTTGATCTCGAGTTAGGTGTATATATGAGTTCAGGCATTCTTACGATTTAGGCTTAAGGCTGCGTCACTGGAATACTACCGCCTTCCATGATTAACGAAATAAATAATATTTGGATGATATGGGAGGTCAAAATGTACAATGAAATTCCTTACCATCCCGATGCTGATTTTTAAGTTTGGAGCTGTATGTATAAAATTTGTTCAATAACAGTAACTCGACGTAATTTTTTCCCGAAATTGTGACTATTGTTTTAAATAAATATGTAGCAAAAAATTTAGCTGCACACATTTTTACGTTTGTTATTGTTGAACAGCAAATCACTCCAGAGGCAGCTACAGAACTTTTTTCGAATTTTTTCGCATGCAGAATTATGATAGAGAAAAAATGTCTAATTATTTCACAGGAAGTTTACTGCCGAATTTAAATCAACATTTAAATATCTATTTCAAGCATAGTGGCCTTATTGGTTGTTTTAACAATGTAAATAACTGTTGCTAAAAATCAATGAACATTATGGCTACCTCTTAGTCTTAACATGATTTGCCTAAAATAAGGTGGTAATTTTCCTTACCCCCCCCCCTTTTTTCCTTACTGGTCCTTTCTTACCATCCCCGTTCTATTTCACTACTAAATTGATGGCAAGGGTCTCACTGGGATAGAACAGTATTAAACATTAATGCTGAATAAGAATATTTTCTAATTATAGCTACAAGAACATGAAAGTTTAAAACTGGAAATTTAAAAATGCTATTTTTTTAGTTGAATTTCACATTTTTCTTATAGACCGGGAGACAGCAGCACAAAAAATCACCTCATCGAGTTCACGGCTGAAATTCCATAATTAGTTAAATGTCATACTAAAACGCAACTGGTCTGCCAAGTCATATTTTGATGGAAAACACCCGAAAACCAGATTTTAACGATTGACTCGTAGGTTTACCATTGTGTTTCCCTGCTCCCAGTCCTCCATGTTTTCATACCCTTGGGTGCAGGAAAACTTCAAAATCTACCTGAGCCTATAGGCCGAGCTGGCAGGGAATTTTTTAAAACATAAACTGAAAGAAAAGAAAATACCCATTGAAATGGCTACATATATTTTTACCAAAAAAAAAAATTGTTATTATTTTTTTTTATTGCATTTTCTTGTAGGCAATACTATGAAAATTTCTAGAACCAGAAAATTTATTTAGAACTTATAGATTATCTATCAAAAATCTTAAGTGCATTTCTTTTTTAAACTTTTATTTTTAATAAATTATTACTTAGTACTAATACTACAGCTAGACTTTCTTATCCCAATGGCTCATTCATTGCAAGATATTCATCGATAGACTAGGCATAAAGTTGACGTCATCCCTTAAGCCCCTCAAAGTCACAAACACTGTTAAGTCACTGTTAAGTGCATTTCTGTGAATAACTAGAGTAAGAGGCTTAAAAAATGAAAGAAAAAATATTTAACTGCTTTTGTAAGCGCTCTACTTTTAGAATTTTAATAAAGAAAAACATTTGAAAAAGTAAAATGTGATAAACAATATCTTTTATACAGTGTTTTTAACGTTTCAATGAAATTTAAACTTATAAAATGTGAAATCATGCTTCGTCAAAAAGAAATTTTAGAAGATATGAAAATATCGCATATAATTATTATAGTTTCTCTTTTCTAAATACTTTATGCAACAAACTAATATCAATTAAAATATTCTGGTGGGAATTTTAAACGCAAAGGAAATCATGCATGTATTGTATTGTGTTGGTACTTATCATGGGATTTAATTATTGGTTTTCTTTATCGGAAAACTTTTATAATCTGTTTATTTTATATTATTCAATAGTTTTAAACTATTGAAATTCGTTTATTGCTATAATTTATTTTCAGAGAAAAAAAAAAGATGGGCCAATCAATACAATAAAAAGGACATTATTAGGAAATAATAATAATTTTATTGTTATATTTAATAAAATATTAGTATAACAGATCAATTAAAGGGTATTTTTCGAAATAAAAACATTTATTTGGTTATGGTTTGGTTATTAATGTGAACTTTTTATATATACTATTTAATTATAACTTTAAATATATTTTAGAACGTGCAGTCTGGTGAGGTGACTTCTATGAGCGAATGGTTCGCTCCGTGAAAACTTGCTTACGTAATATAACCGGATGATCTTCTTTAACAATGAGGAAATTAGAAACGCTTCTATTTAAAGTAGAAACTACTCTCGTCCATTGATATCTCGTACATTTATTCTGAGTTAGAAGAACCCTCTCCTCGCACAGCTATTCATTTTTGTAATCGGAAAACGACCTTAGTCTTTACCAAGTATAAAAGTGAACGATTTTTTCTTAACAGCAACCAAAGGAACTTTAGTGAAACGCTTCGGTTTAAGAGAGAGTCTTCTAAACCGTTAATGGAAGTAATATAAAAATGAGTATCTTCTCAACTTAAAATCTGCCCACCACAGGAACCAAAATAAACATCTGACCTTAAAATGGATGATGTGCTACTTGTGCATGATGATTGGTTGGTTGTGTTTATGACGGCCAATTATCAACACGAGGGATATGGGCCCTAAGGGTGGGAGTGCCCTTCGTGGGGGTCTTTCTAAGGGAACCTAACCCGTATTAACGCTTGGAAATCCACGGTCCGAAGAAAACCGCGAAAACTCCGAACGATTAGGCCGACGGGCACAATTGGGTTCGAACCCAGCACCTCCCGTGCATGATGAATATTTACCTAGTACTTTGCGGAATTTGGGAAAAGTCACAAAAACCTTTGTTGGAAAGGATATAAAACTAAAATGTTGTGAAATGAAAGCCAACGATTCGCTCATTAAAAGACCTAAAAATCTGTTACATAACTTAGAACTTAGAGACATTAAGAATTTAAAACTTTTATTTGTTAGGTGACTCGAAAAATTTCTTTCCTGGGTAATATTTCTTAATTCTGTAATTCTTACGTTAATTATTGTGCTGAATTATTTCAATAATTAGTGATTTGTTTTAAATATTTGTTTCTATGTTTAGTAGCAGAAACATGCAAACTAAATTCTTATGTATAACTTGTTATAATTTATTTTTATTGTTTTCATTGAAATCAAGAATATTTTGATTTGTATTATAATTACGATTAATGTTATTGTTGTTTTTTCTAGAATAATTTTTTTGTACTTTAATTATTCTGAATCCCCTTTTTTATGAACCTTCAAAAGGGTCTCTCAAGCGGCATTTCTCGCAGGAATTATTCCTGCTTGTGGCATTTGGCAAGGAATGCATTTATATGAAAAAAAGTAAAGTTTTTATTGAGTATAAAGACATTTCGATTTTTAAATTTGCTATGTGCTACAATGACAAGACAAAAGGAGGAATACAACCAAACAAATCAGTTAGTCAAAAAAGTGAAAGGAACATCCAGGAGGTATATGTATATTTAAAAATCAAGTTCTTAAATATTGCATTAATCTCAAAAACTTATTGAAGTTGTTTAGTTTATTCCACTTTCACATTTTGCTTATGAATACATAGATATTTTCAATTATTCTTATTAGTAAGACTTTGGTTTACAGCGAAGCAATGCAAATACTTTTAAAAAGTTTACGGAAACGAAGCTCTAATTTAGTCGACTGCTGTTAAATGGTACAAGAGGTTTCAAAATGGCATTGACGGCCTGGAAGATGATGAACACAGGGGCCGTCCGAAATGTGGTCGGTCACTCGACAAAATCATGAAAATGAGTTAGACTGTTGTGTTTCTGTCAAATTGAGTCAGAACATGACATATATCAGCATAAGCACAATTCATCGGATCCCACGGATGATTTAAAGAAAAGGAAGGTCTGCACAAAGTTTGTCCACCCACCCAACTCTCTGAATGATGACCAAAAAAGTGTAAGAGTTTCTAGCTTCTAAAAGAGTCTTCGTGCTCATCATCCTCCTTACACTCCTGTGACTATTTCCTGCTTCCCGAAGTTGAAATTGGACCTAAAGGGGACCAACTTTAAAGACATTCCGGACATTCAAGCGCCTGCGGACGACTATTTGACGTAGATGAGACCGGGGCAGATTTTCTAATATTTTAGAAATTTATTTTTGTATTCTTTTATTTTTATATACTTTGAGGTCAACAGGATATAATAGTATTCTTTAGACCTTTATTCAAAAACTGGCGTGATTGTTTTTCAAAAAAACTAAGTATAGGTTTTAAAAGAAAATGGTTAAATCATGTAACGTTGGAAAACGTGTCCCGTATGCGGGTCAAGTTTTCCAGTCCACTAAAAATGTATAGTCATCACTGTCTGAATAACCAATGAACGCAAACAAAAAAAGAAGCATCTTCTCTGGTGAAGTCTTCATGCGCCCATTTCTTGTATCGCACCCACTTTTCATTTGCATTTGATTCGGGCTAAAGTTTAAAGCAATAAATAGAAAGACAGTCCTCATCTTCTTCATCACTTAAATGTAATTTTATTTATACCTTTTTCAGGCTTTGATGTTTTAATGCATTTTACATTTGAAGGTGAAGGCTCAGACTCTACACAGCTTTCTCGTCAGAATTGGATTTTGTTTTTTGGCGCCTCTTTTATCTGATTCCTTTTGCAGTTTCCTTTTTTCAGATAAACATTTTTCCATTTTCAGCTCATTTTTAACTGGAGACTCAGTCAGTATAGAAGACTTCATTTTTTTCCTTTGCACGCTGTGGTTTCCTCCTATGTGAAGTCTTCTCAAAAACCCTAACTTTTCTGGTGTAGAGAAAGTTTGTTTCGATGTAGAAGGAACGACTTCTTCATAATCAACAAGGAACGTTTGAGTTTAACTTGAAGGAACAGCTTCTTCAGAGGTGCTAGCCTGGGTTGGTGCAGAAGGGTTTGATGCTTTCGGTAGTTTTGAATTAAGGGTATGAACAGTCGATGGTTCTGGCAATTTTGAAATCTCTTCAGGATTGTTGATGTTTTCAAGATTTGCTACAGCGTAATCCGGCCTTCAGATAAGTAAGATAGCATAAAATCCGAGTCTAAATATTTCTGGATTCAGTGAGAAATTCCCAAAATTAGGTAAAAAGGTAAATTAAGTTAAAAGGTAAGAACGACAATAAATGGATAATTAACATAAAATGGATTCATTAAATTAACCGATTTTCAAAAAACATTTTTTATATATATTTAAATTTACCTTCGTTTTTACATTGGTAGTTTTACTTAAACGACTAAAGGATCAAAAGGGCTCGTTTCATGTACGGTTACTTGGCCGATTTTATAGCACAATAAATGCATTTTTGGTACAATAAGATTAACTAATTTAGGACGGGGTACATTTTCCAACGATACACATGTTGGAATACATGTCCAGTGGGCTGTTGGAAAACCTGCCGCGTCGTCATATTGTAACTTTTACACTACCTCGACGAATAGCGGTGTAACTTAATTACAAAACAAACCCATAGTTACGCGAAGAAAGAATCCACTTTTTAGTACATGCAATGTCAAAACAATAACTTTAACGCTAACACGTTTATTTTACGTTTTAATAAAAACCTAAAATTTTACTCATTGTTCAAAAAATAAAGAAATCATCTCTCCTGACGAATTGAAAGCAGCTGTTATATTATAACTTTTGTAGATGGTGTGTGAAGGGACTTCTACCAATTCACCCGCTGTCGTCAGCTATCGGCTCATTTAAAAATTAAAGCGAGTTGGAAAATTTGCTCCTATAGAAAATGTGCCCATGTTTCCTCTACATTGCAAAAGCTGATTTCCAGAACTGTTTTCATGACAATTACATTCGTTGTAAAAAGCGTGCTGAGTCCAGCGGGGATTATTTCTAACAAACACAAGTGATAATTTTCATTTTAATTCTTATTATTTTTTTGTTTATAGCGTCGGTTAGAGAAATTTTGGAACACATTTTGTATATAAATACCTGTATATATAAATATTTATAAATTTGAACATTCTAGTCAAATAACACTGCGTAAATCAAATTTGTTTTAAAAGCATAATTGCAAACGATAAGAATTTTGTGGTTAATTAGAATGCATTCGTGTTAGTAAATTCAAATTTAATTAAGAAATATGCGTATCTAATGACAGGGAAATTAAAATAATTTAAAGGCATTCTTTAGCAATTAAATAAAAGTTCTTAAAATCTGCAATAGAAAGAAATTAATATTTTTTTTATTTTATTATTAGGGAATGACCCTGTAATCGATTCATTAAAAAAATTCCAAGAGTGCACAATCTTAGCAATCCATTATTGAATGGTATTGGAAAACACATCATTTATGCTTAAAACGCAGATCTTTTCTGCTTAACTTCAATACAAAGCTCGCTTAGCATTGATTACTGTTAATTTTTCACACTTACGTTATCGATTATTTAGAAAGCCGCAGGAACGTTGAAGTAATCGTTAGAAAAAATTGTTTTTAATTCCTTAAAACACATTTTTATAAAATTCTTATGTTCTTAAAACTCGTATGAAAAAAATAAATCTCTGATTAACTCCTTTTTAATTCTTTTTTTAATTTTTGATTTATTCATAAATACCTATAATTGTTTAACCCTTTCACGACTAAGGGAAACATTTTTTGCCATTTTAAAATTGGTGATTGTCGTATTTAATCATAACCTTATCTGCATTTTTATACAGGAGGTCGAAATAAAACGTATGTCGTACTCAATGTGACAAGATGTTCAAATTGTGCTAAAGGTCGCATAATACACTGTTGTCCAAAATTAAGGACCAGTCACAAAATGCTAATTTTTAAGTATGCGAATACTCAAAAGGAAATAATATAATTCAAATAATTACCATCTCTACAGCACAGCTAGTCCATATAGCATCTCATTCATGCCACACATGGTCACAAGTGCCACAGTCACTACGGTGAAACAAAAAATAGGAAATTCCACACGTCTCATTATGAGTCTCAAATGATTACTATATATGACGCTACTGAGACGTCAATGTGACCGCTGCTTTGTCACGAGTCACCAGGTGACTTTAAAATGTAGTTACATTGTGACTGTCATTTTTAGACGTAATTTCAAAGTCCTCATGAACGTTGCATTAGGATAAGTCACCAAATAATATCACATTACAGCCACATGCTGACTTTTCACAAAAGGGCACAATGGTGACTTCACAGTAGTCTGTCTGTCACCTGAAAGTCATCATGTGACTTTAATGTGACATTATTTGATAACTTATCACAATGCAGCGTTCATGATGACTTTGAAATTGAGTCTACAGATGACGGTCACATGAGATTCACAATGTAACTACATTGTAAAGTCCTATGGTGACTCGTCACAAAGCAGCAGTCACAGTGACGACTCAGTGGAGTCAGATATAGTGATAATTTGAGACTCATAACGAGATGTAATTATTTTCCTATTTTTTTGCTTCACTGTAGTGACTGTGACACTTGTGATCATGTGTGACATGAATGAGATGTTATATGGACTAGCTGTGCTGTAGAGATAGTAATTATTCGAATTATATTATTTCTTTTTGAGTATTCGCGTACTTGAAAATTAGCATTTTGTGATTGGTCCTTAATTTTGGACACAAGTGTATATGTACAATGTGCAATGTCCATCTTGCCTTCACAACCAAACGAAATTGGTTCGCAGAATATCATAATTAGCATACCCTTTTGTAAAGTAATAGAACATTATTTTAGTTAACATTTTGTTATAATAACCCAATAAATATGAGACATTGCATAAAAAGCCTAACATTAACTTGTGTTACCTTTAAAGTCCATTAGAAAAAATATTCCCCATAAAACTGCAAAAAAAACTACACATTGTTATGTATTTTTCAATTCCTACTATTAGTTCACACTCTCCCTATATTTATTTATTATATAAATTTATTTATATATTTATATATCTCATTCAAATTTTCAATCGTTAATAAAATACTGATTATTCATCCTATCAAGTTGAAATAATTTTTTTAAACTTGTACTGGATGACAATTGATGTTAATACAGATTTTTCAAATATTAATTCATTAATTAAATTTTAATTAATTAATTTTAGTTTTGCATGGGAAACAAAATGGCGGCCATTGGTTATTAAAGATCTATGAAAGTATTTTCAATAAGGGGTTACCATAGGGGGGACCCTGTTCTGTCGCCAAATACCGCCAAGTTTGTCGCCAAATTTGGCGGCCAAAATGAGTCTACAAAAGTTACGCCAACTTGGCGATATCTTTAATATTTCGCCAAATTCCCATAGAGTACCATTGTAAACCTACTTGCTTATAGAAAATCAACAAATTGGGATATTTTAATATTTTAATGCAACAAAAACTAATATTAGCTTAAGGGATTATATTAAATTTTTCTTTGATGACCTAAGTAGGAATTGACTTTAAAAACAAATTTTTTATGTTACTTGTTCTTCTGATTTTTATTTATTTTACGTCTAAACAAACTAAAACAAACAGTTAAATACTAATATTTACTCTTAGAAACCTTGTGGTCCTGTAAGGATTAAATTAAACAACAACAGCAGCAACAGTAATAAATCAGAAAAAAGCAAACCTGTGTTACCTTATTATCAAGTCAACAGTTCATTTATTTTAGGACAATTAAAAAGTAAATTATATGCAAAAACCTAACTTTTTTATTGATAAAATATGCAACTAACCCTGTACCGTACATACTCGCGTTTAAGCAGACCCAAAATTTGAGATTAATAAGAGACATAATACCAGTATTTTTGAAAAAAATCTTCATCTTATCTAACTGCAGGATTTACAAAAATATTCTGATATTGCAAAAATATTCTGATATATAAGTCGAAGATATGCAGTCGAAAATACCGGTATTGAACATATTTTTTTCTCGAATATAGGGGTGGCTTATACGCAAGTATATACGGTAATAATTTGTAAATATCTGATAAAATTAGAAACATTTTTTATTGAGATGTATTAATTGAGATTATATTTATTGAAATTTTATTTATTGAGACGCATAACGTAAATGAGCTTGTTAAAGAACACAACAGTTATTGTGATTATTTAGAGGGAAATTACGTAAAGTCTTAAATTTAAGTCTGTAAATTTTCATATATGGGTCATTCTCAGATAAAGGGAAATTTTACCTTTTGAAAAAAAATTTTTTTTTTGTTTTTAATCCTCTATTTTTTTGTGCTAATGGAATGTTTGCATGTCTGAGATTATGAGAAAAATGTCAGCAGAAATCGTTGACCTTATTTATGGCCTTAATTAATTAATTTGTTTTCTATTGGGCATGGTAATGACAGGTGTGAACATGGTAATGACAAGTAAGAACATGGTAATGACATGTAAAATGATCATACACATTAAATTTCATTTTAAGTAATTTATTAAATTATGATACATTAGGAAAATCTACAATGTTTTAAAAATTCATATTTTTGTATTATTCATTTTGTAACATACAGTAAAACCCTGATAATTCGGATTAATTGGGACCAGGCTCAATCCAGAATTTCAAAAATCCAGAGAATGAGAAAAAAGGAAATAAAATAAAACATACTTACAGAAAATCACCTTTATATTAAACATACTGAATATTAACAGACAGTAAAAAATGTTTACTTTGTAATTATAAAGTTTGTAATCTTCTGCTGTGCCAGTTTTGTATACCTTTTTCGGGCCGCACGGTCATGCATCCACTTAAGCATAAGAGGTTCGTTGGGTGTAGCCTCCACCTGACACTCAAAAGAAACCATTAATTGTTCTAAATGAGACGTTGCTTCATTATGGCTAATAACTTATGGCTGATCATCATTGATAATGGTGTTTTTGTCTGTGTCATCTTCATTTTCATTTTCTTCAGTTGTGCACAAAGCGATTATTTCATCATCTATAAATGAGACATAACCTTCATTATTTTCTGCTTCTAACCAATTGCTAATGTCGCTGATATTAACATCTGAGCAGCCATCAATTTTTTTTTAAGATGCACACAAAATCTTCAGATATAATTTCTCTTTCATTCTCGCTTATTCCTCCTTCTGTTTCAAGCTTATTATTTGAGAAATCACAATTTGCAGGAATTAAATTCTTCCACGAGTTTCAGAGAATACTCTCAGCACCCTGATCCCAAGATTCAGCAATCATATAGATTACTTTCTTGATATTGATTAATTTGAGAATCTCTACCACTCTATGTTCTCCATCATCTTCTAAAAGTTGATTCAGCATTTGTCGTTTATAAACTTTCTTGATGTTCTGAAGAACCCCTTGATCCATTGGCTGTACCAGCGCTGTCACATTATGTGGCAAAAACGCTACCGTTATGTTTCCTTTTGTCAGTTAACATTCTTCGGGGGGTGTCGGAGCATTATCAAAATTAGAGGACAGCTTTGATGGGTAAGTTTCATGATTTTAAATGTTTTGTAACACCCAGAAGCATAAAACTGCCAAACTTAAAGTGATACATTGTTGTTTCTTTGAAGGATAACATCAAAGAGTTTAAATAAGAATGTTTAAGATATTCTTTTAAAGATTTCAGAAAAGACTTTTTTATTCAGAATATGTGGATGAAATAAATGAATGTTATGGAAATTTGCCGATCACGTCTCAAACTTGAAAAAAAAAAATCGACCAGACCGATCCGGATTATCCAGAGATCCGAATTAGCGGGGTTCCACTGTATTATCAATTTCAACACTTTCAGCAAAAGCAAAATGGTGGAATGATATTGGATATGGTGGTGAAAGTTTTGAAACAATATTTAGTTACAGGTATCTTCAAGCAATCTTTCTTAATAGGCCATTTAAAATGGTGAACGCTTTTCTTTCCAGCACGAGCCATAAAGTTTACTGTAACTTCTTGATCAGAAATATCAATAACCTAATACGTTTTTTTTTAAACCTTGTCCCCTTACGGACACGTGTTTACTGTAGCTGATGACAAGCTGTTATTTTTTTTAGCTCAAACGCGTCCTATGTATTGTTTTTATTTTATGGTGATTTTTTACAAAGTTTTATTATTTTAATTAAAATTAACTTCACACCTGTTTATTATATTGTCACAATATTAATTAACACTTCCATAATGGTGACCGCTTATGGTTTGAATCAACTAGTCTTGAGGTCATATAACAAAGAAAAATGCAAATTAATAATTGGAAAATCAAACTAATTACTTTATAATTCAATTTCATAAAATATAAGTACATTAAAAATTAAGAAATTTGTTTTTAATCATTAACCCACTTGTTATTATCATTCATGAAATAAATATAAACATAAATAATGTAAAAGGAAAATCATTTTTGTTCTCAAAAATAAATAAATGATTTTTTTTTTTTGTAAAATCAGATTTAATTATTTTTTAAACAATAAGTCAGTAAGAAGAAAATCTTTATATTAACTCAAATTTAGGTTACTGATGATAATTTTCGTGAAATAATATTAGAAAAAAAAAATCTTGAAATTTGTCATTTCCATGGCTTGCTGGTCATTACCATGTTTGCAAAAAGACATGGTAATGATTACCATGGTAATGACTTTTTTAATGTTTAACCTCATTTTAGGCTAAATTATAGCAATTAAAGCCTTACAGTATATTTACTTTCAAAATAGTCCTAGAGTACATTATAATTCAATTAATATAGTTAATAATTGTTATTATTATATTTTAGTAAAATGAGACATGGTAATGACACATAAAAAACACATTGTTCTCAGTTTTTGAATAAAAGTATCAAAATGAAACAGTACATACCTATTTCAAAAAAGTTAGACACCACTGCTTGTAAGAACATGTGCTACCCTACAATACAGCACCTAAAATAATATTTTAGTGCCCTCTAGTGATGAGCTATGAAAGAAAACACTATGCACCATGGTAATGACCATCAACTCCAGGGACAAAGTTTAGTTAAATAAAATTGAGTGAAAAAAATGTTTTGATGTTAAAATACTAATTATATTATAAGTAGAGAGATAAAATTTTATTATACTGTTGTTGTTTTTGCTCAAAAGCTTTCCAACACTTCAAAATATAATTTTGAATTATTAAATTTGAAGTTAGGGACATGCCATGGTAATGACATTTGTAACTTTTTATTTTTTTTAAATATTCAAATTATTATTTTTTCCATGTTTAAACTGTTGCACAATGTAGTTCTTTATCTATTTTTTAAAATAAAATTAAAACATTCATATTAGACTCATTAAATTTTCTTCTTTTGATCAAGGACATAAAATTTCCCTTTATCTGAGAATGACCCATATACGGGCCATCCAAAAACTGATTAGTCCCGCAATTTTTACCTGTTGCAGATACGTGGGTAATGTAAATTCCAAAATTGTTTGAAATAAACTAGGTATTAAAAATATTTTGATGAAAAAATCCTGCCATTAATAATTATAGAGTCACACTTTTTAACACTTTCCAACATAGTTGAAAAGTTTATATGCATTCGGTTTGTTTGTCAGTCTGTCTGTTCGGTTACAGTACTGTATCCGAAGTACTGCTCATTACTGATAATTGCTTGAAATGCATTTTCATTCATGCTATGCATTTTTAAGTAAAACTGAATTTTGCATATTACGAGGTATGTATAAATGTCATAGATCATATACAAAGCTACCCAAAAGAATTCTTAAGCATTACTGAATATGAGCGGGAATTACTTAACTATGGTTTTTAATTGAGTTATAAAACTGAACTATTTGTATAATAAGAGATGTTTGTAGAATATAAATAAAATCAGAAACAGGGACACACAAAGAACTGGATAGAAGATCGCTTATGAATGATAATTTTTAAAGCGTGATTTCAGTTGTTTTAAGCATGTTTTTGTCTGAGTAAAATTTTAACTTAATTCGTGGACTGTATAAAATATGTAGCTAATATACAGTAATGTACAAAATAATTCAAGTATTTTTCCACAAAAGATTTGAAGTACTTTTCCGCCTATGAAGGGTAATTGCTGAAAACTGCTTTTAAACTGTGTTTTGCGTTTTAGAAAACGATTACTTAGGTACCTAATTTACCTTGTTAAACATCAAAGTATTGTTAAAGTGGTCTAGAAATGTTGAAAAGTGTTTCATAATGTATGCTTAACGCATGATTTATCTTTCTTGTTTACATCTAGAAATGAGGAGGGTAATATACTTCCGAATGAAATTTATTTGGAAATTGCAGCTTAATTTAGTGGCTTTTTACGATTTTATAAAATAATTTTATTATATACTTTAAAATATTTTCTAAACAGTGACCAGTTTTGGCAAAGTTACAACATGTGGCAATGCATTTTCGAGAAATAAGTGCAAAGATTAAAAGCAGATCAATCATAAAATCAGATTAAACATGAGATATTGTAGTTTGGAACTAAATTGAAACCAGCCAACGAAAAGATATATTTTCATTTTATATTTAACAGAAAATGTATACTGAGTTAAGATAAATTGGTTAAAAGATACGTTTCATCAGGATACGCTAGTAATTGAGTTTAATTACATTTGCAGAAGAATAAATCTGGAAATTAAATAGAAACAGCCTAAAATAGAGCTGAAAACTTAAAATATTATGATCAATTTTAATATTTTAGATATTATAGAGTCTTCTAAAAGAATGCTTGGGAACGCGTCCCAGGATATTTGGATAATAGATTTTAGTTAGTGTTTATTGACCTAAAACTTGCCTTTTGCCTAACTATTTCTCACTAATATTCTCCACATATTTTGTATTGGATATACGTTAGGAGCTGTGCATATATAACGTTATCAGCTTTTTGACAATTTTGGACCCCTGACCCCCCTTACGATATCATACGTTATCACCACTCGATCCACCACCTCTACCTAATAAAATCATTATCAATGTTTAATTTTTTTTTTTTTTTTTTTTTTTTTTTTTTACTTTTACAATTTTTTTTCTTGTTCTTTTTATACGTTTGCAATGATATGCATTTATTATTCGCATATTTTACTGAGCTAAATGAAGGGAAGTCAATAAAATATTACTATTATACTGGAAATAACTTTATATCATTTATTATATCATATTCATATGTTTACATTTTGTTAGCAGGAGCAAGCAAGCGGTGTTTCTATAAGCCTGTGTTTTGATATCATTTTGAAATTTTCATATTTCTTCTTTAATTTTTATTACATTTCATCAATCTCGCTGTATAATGGAAATAAAATGGCATTATTTCTAGTGTTAAAGAAAAATTAGAGAGAATTAAGAGTCGATAAAAAATAACTATATTAGTTTCTTTCTTTTCAAAAAATTTAACACATAAATTCTCCTTGTAAAATATTAGGTAAAGCTTTTTTAATGTTACAGTTCAGAAAAATTATATACTGAAAGTATTACTAAGCAAAACAGTTGTCATAAATCTACAAGGGTCTATCCTATTTAAAAAAATATAAATAAGATGTTGTTACTTTTCACAAATTATTAAAAAATATTCCATTCTCAGGATTGCCACAAACGACATTTTTTTTTCTTCTTTTGGTTAAATTTCCTATTACTGTTTTAAAATAACCTTCGAAGTAAATTTTTTCTAGAAAGGTTATTGGTTTAAAATAGTAGTTACTTGTGAATAAAAAAACGCCTATGGCAACCTTGATTTCAAGATATATCTTTTTTTACTGTATTTTTTAACTTTCGAATATATATTAAGTTTTTATTCCAGATCTATTTTTTATATTTCCTAGAGAGTGAAATTTTAAAACAAACTAAAATTTGAAAGTACACTTTTATGCAAAATAACCTGGCTTTAGGGTCAGATAAGATTGAACACAAAATCACAGAATGTTTTAAAAGAAGTCAGATGTAAACAATATCAGAGGACGAACACTGGGTACCACAATGACTTTTGGAATCCATTGTGCACAGACATGGCAAGGAATTCCAAAACTCAAGTCTGTGTTATTTTCTCCCTGAATCCCCCCCCCCTCTTCCCTACATACTTGTACATTATAGTATGTTGAAATAATTTTATGCAAATCTCCTTGAGTCCAGAGAACAAATTCCAGGGAGCTGTAAGATTTCGGATCAAATGCGCCAGTAGTCTGCTGAAAGCTATTTTTTTCTCTTCTTTTTGTAAGGATGAACTCGAAAAAATATTTTTTTTCCTGTCCAATAACGCGGACCTTTGTCACTCATTTTTCAATATAAAAGTATAACAATTCAACAATAACAATACAAAAGTATAACAAAAGTATATCAAGCATGATTATCGAAGTGTAACTGAACATTTTATTTCATTTTTCTTCCAATTATTTAAATCTTAAGTTAAAAGTGATTTTTGTCTCATTACATCAGTTTTTTTCTCCTTCTGCGTTGCAACGTCTGGAACTTCGTTTCAAAACATCAATTTAACAGTATTTTCTGCCTTTGCCGAAAACACTATACGGTTATATCGTTTCTGAATATGAGCACAGGCCGATTTCGTGTATTTGCGAATAAAATTAAAATAAAACATATGTCAGAATGAAACCAGTTTGAATTTTAAAATTGTCCTAATGGAGACTATAAACATGGGATATACTAATTTAAGAACAGCTAAGAGTATTTTCCCAGAACAGTTCGTATAAGAAAAGTTTTAACATATCGACCTAAATAAATGGCATTTCAAAAATTCAAAAATAAGCTTCTACACCTTTTTTTCTAAAATTAAAGATTGAATTTTATAAAGGATGCTTCACCCCTACTTAAAATATTTTTGTACCACATGAATATAAAGAGAAAAGTCAAACATTATTTTCCACGGGCTGTTCAGAAGACCTCTTGACGAAAAATCCTTAGTTCCTCTTCCTTTATCATTTGTTTTAAAAATCATTTTATAAGAATAAATGCTATTAATTTTTCATGAAATGTGAAAACTGCCCTAGAGTTATATTCGGCAATTATTATTATTAATATTATTCCATCGATGTAAATTCATCTTTTCGATTTTTACAATCCAGGTTATTTGTTCCTTTATAGCTCAAACAAATACATAAATGTTAACTAAAATATGTTTTTCTTATATCTAAATACGCATATGAAATTCCTTTATGTCATTGTGGAAACAGATAAAGGAATAAATCGCAATTTAGAATATTTAAATGCTACGTTCCTCAAATAAAATTATAACGTCTGTTTCAAATTAGAAATTTAGACAATATGCCTTAATTTGCATACCTATATTAATAATTATAATATAAAAACTACTAATATAATGCATGTTATAATCACTGCGTAATGTCAGCCAAAATAAATAATGTAATAAACATGAATTTTATAACCAGAAAAAAATAAAGTCGATAAAGCAAGCGCAGTATCCAACGTAGAGTCGCTCCGAACGCGTATCAACTGTTTGTTGTCATGATCAGTGAAGTCAAAACACCGCCGTAAGAAAAGTATCGTTTTCGCCATACGATAAATAGTGAGATGTAAAAACCGTTATAAATCTGTAATTATAGCTTGAAATAAAAAAAATATACAGGGTGCAATATGTTACCTATCGCCGACCTTTAATTTCTCAAACATTGTTCGTAGACATATAGTTCCAATTACAAAAACGTTTCAAATGAGGTAAATATTCATGTTGTGGCGTTGTTTAAAGTAAAAATCAATTTTACAAAAATCACGGAATCTAACTTTTTATATGGTCCCCCAGTCCCTTTAGTTATATTTAGTAAAAGTTTACATATATCACAACAGATGTAACACAAAAAGTGTGACATCTGTACTAAAAAAAATTACACAGTTATTAATTTTCAACGTTTGAGATTTTTGCACATGATTTCGTAGGTACTTAGGTATTAACACCACCGCAGCAATAATAATAAGTATATATATATATATATATGCAACTATATACATATATACATATATATTATATATATATATATATATATATATGTAGGTATCTTTCGTAAAATTATTTAAAGATTCACTTAGCTTATAACTATAAATAAATGCATCTATTAGTTCATCAATTTAATACGGCATTTATTATTCACTCGAACAAATATTATGCTTGGAAGATCACAACAGTTCATCCACATCAATAATATAATACATTTGTTTACATAAATACTGGAATTCACCTAGAATTCTTACACAAATCTTTTCTTTTTTATTCAACTATTCTTCAACCTTCATGATGAGATAAAAAACTATCGAACTTCTAAAAAATAAACATCTCTTGAATTTTTACTTATTTTCCATCAAAACCGTTGCCACACATTTTTAGCTTTTTTTTCAACGCTCCTCGTGTTGTACTTCTTATTTCCTGTATGATTGCGTATCGATTCAATAAACCCTTGAGTTAGTTGCATTGTTGAGAATATTTACATTCCCACATTCGGTCATCCTGACAGTCCGGTGACCCAACGGAACGTGTTTTCAAATCATATCTTCTTTTAAATTTACCTTCATATCCACCATAAACAGAATTATTAGTATGGTTTAATGACTGTTCATATTGCCTACGATTACTATTACTCCAGAAGTATACATCTCTTTTACACAGTTCAATATCTTCCCTTTCAAAATTTTCCCGTATTCTTTCTTTCTGATCTCCGTATAAATATCTTCTATTGTCAAGAAATGTATGTTGTTTACAATATCTGGGACGTCTATTTACAAAACCGTCTCTCGGATAATACTTCCTATCTTCATTTTTGTCATTGCGATCACGCTTGTAATTTCCGCTAAATCTCTTTTTATTTACATTTACTCCTTCAGTATTATTTTCTTCTCTCGTGTTCTTTCGTTTATAATATTTTTCAAGATTCTTCATTTAATTTTTATTTTCATTCGCGCGTGCATATAATTTGCGTTTTTCTTTTAGGTCGCTCATTCGTACTATTCGTGATACCTCATTTCTTTCAATCAAATTTTTGTTAATTGAATTTAATTTTTTCTCACGAGATCTTTCCGTTTTTCTCATTATAGCTTTGCTATTTATTTCATTGGCCACATATTTTAAATTTTTATCGGTATTCGTTACCGCCCTAATATATCTACAATACATAATGGTCTTGCCTTTGGCGTTTTCTTCCTTGGCGAGATTTTTTATTTTGACACCTTCTTCTGCGACTGTTAAAATGCATCCTGATATTGCACTTTCACCTAACAATATGTCACATTCTAGACCTGATATTACATGAAAATTATCTGTCAGTTTCACGCCGTCTACTTGTATTTCATGCTCAAAGTATCCTATTGGCCGTGTTTCTTCTCCGCCAAATCCAGTCAATATATGCAAATTTTCTTGGCATAATTCTGGTGCGCCTATTTCGGTGTAATATTCTTCATTTATTAAACTCACATCGCTTGCTGTGTCGATGATAATTTTCGTGGGTTTCTCATTTATTGGAATTATACGTATCCTTTTTGTCGATTTGGCGTTATTTTCCGCTTTTGATAAGCTCATTATGTTTCTTTTTTGTGGGCCATTATCGTTTGCTTTCCTAATCGGGTTACCATAATATTCTTGTGTGCTCATTTGATCCCTATTTGTACATTTGGCGGCGATATGACCAGGCAAACCACAAATATGGCAGATAATTCTCGAATTAATAGCTCTTTCGCCTCGTCCTATATTATTTTGATGAGAATTTTGATTCCACTGGCTATCTATTTCCTCCCTGTTCACGCTATTTTCGCCTTAAACAATTTGGCGGTTTTAAATCCTCTACACGCCGTATCAAAATAATCTAGTTTTTCCACTAATACATCTACTTCTTTTATCTTTTGAAATTCCTCAATAAAACGTTCTCTGGTTTCTGGCGGTATTTTTCGCTTAATTTGATCATTTACTAATAACTCCGTTAATCCCTCAAAAGTTGTTACGTTCATTCCACGTACCCATTCATTAAAGTAAATTTTTAACTGAAAACCAAAATCGCGCCAATTATCTGTTGGCTCTTTTTTATGAGTCATGAACCTCTGTCTAAATTCTTCCGGCGACATTTTGAATCTTTTCAACAATAAATTTTTTATATATTCGTAGTTATTTACATCAGGTTCCTTTTCTCTTGTAATTATGCTAGCTATTTCTAACGGTAATAAACTTAACAGATACGATACCCATTCATCCTTGTCTATTTTCATTTGAGATACTTGTCTCTCGTATAATGTTAAAAACATACAGATATCACCATTTGCACTATCAAAACGATTAAGTAACTTCAACAAATCAAAATTTTTACCTGTTCCCGTTCTTGGAGCTAGTATTTCTGCAGTCTTCTGAGAGTCTATCTCGGCTTGCATTGTCAATTTCTTTAGCTCAAATTCCCTCATTTTTTCTCTATCCTCTATTTCTAACATCAATTTCTTCTCCTCTATCTCTATCTGTCGTCTTCTCTCTTCTGCTTCAAGTTCTAATTTTCTTTCTTCTAACGCTATTCTCTTCTCCTCTTTCCCCTTCTCTGCTTCTATTTTTCTCTGCTCTGTCTCCTTCTCTGCTTCTATTTTTCTTTGCTCTTTCTCCTTCTCTGCTTCTATTTTTCTTTGCTCTTTCTCCTTCTCTGCTTCTATTTTTCTTTGCTCTTTCTCCTTCTCTGCTTCTATTTTCTTTGCTCTTTCTCCTTCTCTGCTTCTATTTTCTTTGCTCTTTCTCCTTCTCTGCTTGCGCTTCAAGTTCTGACTTTCTTTTCTTTTTGCTAGCCGATGATATTACTTCAAGACGGTCTTTTATAAAGTCTGCATCAAAACTTTCCCAAGTTTTTATTGCTTCAATTAATGACAGAATGGCTACTTTCTCTGGCGTGTTTATTCCGCATTCCTCGCATAGTTCAATCAAATCGCTTCGTCGCGCTTTATTCAACATCGACATAATGATGTGTTTTTTCCGTAATCGTTTCAATTTTTTATTCAAATCCCGGCCGAGCCCCCAAAATTTGTAGGTTTCTTTCGTAAAATTATTTAAAGATTCACTTAGCTTATAACTATAAATAAATGCATCTATTAGTTCATCAATTTAATACGGCATTTATTATTCACTCGAACAAATATTATGCTTGGAAGATCACAACAGTTCATCCACATCAATAATATAATACATTTGTTTACATAAATACTGGAATTCACCTAGAATTCTTACACAAATCTTTTCTTTTTTATTCAACTAATCTTCAACCTTCATGTTGAGATAAAAAACTATCGAACTTCTAAAAAATAAACATCTCTTGAATTTTTACTTATTTTCCATCAAAACCGTTGCCACACATTTTTAGCTTTTTTTTTCAACGCTCCTCGTGTTGTACTTTTTATTTCCTGTATGATTGCGTATCGATTCAATAAACCCTTGAGTTAGACGAGTTGCATTGTTGAGAATATTTACATTCCCACATTTATATATATATATATATAAGTATATATATATATATATATATATATATATATATAAGCTGCGGTGGCGTTAATACGTAAGTACCATTTGTATTTCATTGAGGGATCAGTTAAAAGATGAATTAAAGTAATTCGAGAACAAAATCAGGGTGTAATGTCCTTTTTACGGCGAAACCAACTTTAACCGGTATCGCCAAATCTGGGTATCACCAAAGAGGGTTATTTCATCTACCTACTTTGACTTCTGAATGCTGTTTGATCCCTAAAATTTAGCTCAAATTTTTAGATGAGATAACCCTCTTTGGTGATACCTCGATTTGGCGATACCGGCTAAAGTTGTTTCGCCGTAAAAGGGACAATGCTCCCTGATTTTGATCTCGAATTGCTTTAATTCATCTTTTAACTGATCCCCCAATGAAGGACCCAATCATGTGCAAAAATCTCAAACTTTGAAATTTAATAACTGTGGCAATTTTTGTTGTACAGATGTCAAACTTTTTGTGTTATATCTGTTATAATATGTGTCAACGTTTACTAAATATAACTATAAGGACTGGGAGACCGTATAAAAGTTAGATTTCGTAATTTTTATAAAATAAGATTGATTTTTTACTTAAAATAATGCCACAACATGAATATTTACCTCACTTAAAACGTTTTTGTAACTGGAAGTATATGTCTGCGACCAGTGGTTGAGCAATTAAAGGAAGGCGATAAATAGCATATTGCACCCTGACAAAATTGTCCTTCATATCCTTTTGTTTTCTATTGTATAAAGATAAAATTAGAAAACGTGAAAATTCTCTATTGCTAGAAATACGTTTTCAATTATAGTATGCATTTTAAAATTCAACTTATTTTTTGGATATTACCTGTGTATGTATTCTATGGCTATTCAAAAATATCGAGCACATGTACGTTTATTGATGAACATTTTTGAAGTGGAATTTTCTACTGTGCTATGTTTTTCCTAACTGAACTAAATGTTATCATTCTACGTATATTATATATACATGTGCTAATTTATAGTATATATAGAGAGAATGAATTTTTCAACTCATATATTTTAGACGCTTGATAAAAAAAAATACCAATATCATATATTTTAATATCGCCAAATGCGTAATTGCTAAAATTAGATTTTCAATTGTGTTATGCGTTTTCCAAATTGTTTAATTAGACAGCATCTTTCAACATATTAAACTATGAAGTTTTGTTACAATATTCTGAATTTCCTATTAAGCGTTTCATAATCTCAGCTTTACGTATTATTCTTCGTTTCTGGTAAATTATTTTCATTCAACATCTCACGTTCACTACGTAATGCTGGGAATATTAGAAGCCCTTCTTCTATTAGAACATTTCTGCCTCCTCTTCAGATTATATTGATTATATTTCTGCATGGATTGCTTGCAAAAATATACCCATAAGATGAAAATGAAGCATTTGCTAACCTTAGACACACAGTCGCGTTAACGAAATCTGTCAATAAGACAGTCTTTTTTTCATAAGTATTTTAAGTTCCTTCTCCTATTTTTACAATAAAATCATTCATAATAATTCACTTCGTTGGAATTACAGATTGCCTAGATGTTTTAACAAACAGCTGTACAAAATTGAGCTTTCATATAAGTTATACATTTTGCAAATTGTTTATTTAGACAATCTTTCACTTCATTGGGTGGTTTATTAAATGGTATTAAAAGATGTGTTACAGTATTCTGAATGTGTTGGAAAGTGTTTCATAATTTCAGCTTGACGCAAAATATTTGTTTATAGTTACTACGATCACCATTGCTCTTGTTGCTGGTACTTTTGTTGTTGTTTTGTTATTCGTAAAGTAAAATTTCCAATTTTGTTAACTAATCTCCATAAAGCAGGCAATAATTTCGTTTAATATATAATATTGAAAATTCGTTGTAAAACATAAATGATAAATTCTTTAATAATTTTTAGCGATACAATTGTGTATAGCAAATTTAAGGAGATTTTGATGACTTTCTTGATATAAGCTGATAAACAACGCAATTTAATTATGCGTGTAAGGTTTTAAAGTGTTCATAAAGACATTTTTAACACTAGAAAAATTTCTTCTTTTTCTCTTCAAAAGGATCCAAGAACAAGCACACTTCAACATACACTACAGAATATCTGCGCACCAGTGCTATAATATTTCTATTCATATACTTCGAAGAATTTCTATTCACACACTTCGGAGAATTTCTATTCATATACTTCTTTTACAGTCAATCCCAATTAATGAATGGAAGTTGGTGAAATCCTATATGGAATGGCCTGTTTGCATACAAATTATAACATAAACACATATACTTTGATATCGAGCAGATCTTCTTCGTGTTGTCGTTAATTTATTTTATTGCTGCGGGCCGCGTTACTTCCAACAAAATTTCGGGTTCTGGTCCAGTATACGCGAGCTGGACTCTACTGTGAAGAGCAACAAAGGACTTCCACACCCATATAGCACAGGAGCTCCCAGATTCCTCCCCGGGAGCTTCAACTCATCCCAAATTGCTCCCAAAATTAAAATGACAAATGCAGGCTCTCCTGAGGAAGCTAATTTAAGGATATCCTGAGGAGTAACGTCCTGAGAGATTCCCGAGGAGCAACCTCCCTGGGACAACATTCCTGGGGATGTACCTAGGAGGCCACCTTCTAGGAAGACCTTCCTGAGAACATCCCTGGGAAGACCCTCCTGGGGACATCCCTAGGAAGTCATTTATTTGTTATTAAATAGATTTTTGTTAAAAATAACAAATATATATTTATAATTTGACTCTGAAATATAATATAAGATATGTGTGGTTGTGAATAATAACGTGGAAAGACGCAAACCAAACATGTTATCCAATAAACTATAAAATAAACAATGCGAGCGATGGAACAATCATCTTATTAAAAATGGTAATACAATATACATTTGCATTTTAAAGAAAGTTTTTCTAAAGATATAATTTTAATAACTCAGAATGGAAATATGCATTATTCCATTGAAACAGTTTTTTTAAACTGTAATTTTCGAAAATATCTATCCATTCGCATCAGCACTTCGCGCACTTCAACTTGATATAAGCTTTTGAAGTTTCATCTCAGCGAGCTAGCATTGCATTTCCTATTTCCCGTTGCCTTCTATAAACGCTAGTTTTTGCTGATAAAGTCCGACTCTTCTTTTTTTAATTTAAGAGGTAAGTAAAGTTGTTTTTGCAAAAACACGTCATAAGAAACAATCTCTTCAAGTCGGTTTTATTTTATTGTTTAAAAATCGCTTGTATTATTATTGTAACTATTTAAAAAATGGTAATATTTTAATACCGACGGTAATTAAAATGGATAATAGGAACATGAAATAAGATACACTAAGCTTTATATATATATACACATATATATATATAGAGAGAGAGAGCGAGAGAGAGATAGACAGATAGATAGATAGATAGATATAGATATATAGAGAGACAGAGGAGGGAGGACAGTGAGAGGTATCTGGTGGAACTTTTTTTTTTAAAGGGATCATTCCCACTAGATCACCAACGGAATGAACCAGATTAATTATAATACACCTTCTGCAAACATTTTCGGATGGGAAACTTAAGGGGTCTTGTACCTTTTAAACGCGACGGAATTTAACGAAAAACTTCAAAGTTTGAATTAGTCTATCTTCGAAACTTTTTTATGTATAAACAAGAAATTTTGGATATTGATTAAAAAGATTGTGCTTTGTAATATACTACCAACAGAAATTTATTAACCCTTTACAGAATTTGTGTATTGTTGAAATCAAAGTAGCTCTTTTTTTTTACCCCATAAGTCATTGCGCGCATCATATCTTGAGAAAGTATGTATGGATTTTCATTAAATTTGGTAAATATACTAAACAAATATGTGTGTTTAAAATGATCTACTTTTAAGTATTTACAATGGTAATATTTTTAGTTATGACTGTTTTTATTCATTAAAAATACAAAATTTTTATTTATTTTTTTTTCCCAAAAATTTTTTTCATATAGTTAATGAAATAATTTTAGCCAAGGAGTAGATCATTTTAAACACATATATATGTTTAGTATATTTACCAAATTTCATGCCAATCCATACATACTTTCTCAAGATACCATGCACGCAATGACTTATGGGGTAAAAAAAAGAGCTATTTTGATTTCAACTATACACAAATTCTGTAAAGGGTTAATAATGGTAGCTAATCGTAGCATATTACAAAGAACAGTCTGTTTAATCAATATCCAAAATTTCATGTTTATTCATAAAAAGGCTTTGAAGATAGACTAATTCAAACTTTGAAGTTTTTCGTTAATTTTCGACGCGTTTAAAAGGTACAAGACCCCTTAAGAAAATATCGCACCCTTGCTTCAAAAGTGCCACAGCTCAAAAATCTCAGTTTTTCTGGAAATGTGAAAAACTGCTTCCGGAGTTCGGAAGGGTCAGTTAGGCATCTTGCAAATACAACTGCTACCTGGTAGCTGGATTTTCAGTGCAATATCTCATACTTTAGGTGATTGGCAGAGGCATAAAAACAAAGTAGAATGGCAGCCATAACTCAAATAACTCAATTTTTGAGATGTAGCACTTTTGAAGCAAGGGTGCGATATGTCTTTACAGTCACTTTATTGTAAATTTGTTTTCAGTTGTTACTTTCTGAAACCCATAAAAAAGGCCTTATCGATAAATTTGGGGATAACAAATTAAGGGCTTAATTGGATGCGTACGATATGATTGAGAATACGCTGGTGATCTATCAAAATATTGTTCTATGGGGTAAGTACTTTTTATGCGGTATTACTTTATGTTCTTCCCTCGGGATTTTATTTGAAAGCTTTATGCCAAAGGCTGTCATCTTGCTGGTACAATTTTCTATCTTAAGAAATATCTGCTGAAGAACAAATCACATTGAATAATAACCAATATCATTATATTGATCCTTTTTTGTAATTTTTTAGAAGTTTTAAAATTTTAATATCAAATAATATGTTAGTATACAGAGTGTTCCAAAATGATCTTTACAACTTTTATTACGCATATTTCAGAAATGGGGATAAATAGAAAGGTGTGACTTGCGGCATAATGTCCACACACATTTAAAGCTTAGAATACACAATGTGTGGAACGGTTGATCGAAACAAAATTTGACACCCAGATGCAGCGGAACTTCCAGATACGTAACAACAGCACGCCACCATCACGTCCGGCCATCAGATAGTCACAAAAATAATTTCACACGTTAAAATGGTCATCAAATTGCAGGAAATGGGATATCGCTTAGATAACCTGCGTGATACATGTGGCGCACGCATTGAACTCTGTTAATCGGCTATTAAAGTTTTAGAAGTGTGCAAACATTATGCCGAAAGCCGCAACTTTTTACTTATCCCCATGTCTGAAATATATATTATCAAAGTTATTAAGATAACGTTAGAACACCCTTTATTTAACCTGTTCATTGACTTGGTCACAGTAAACAACTCTATATATTAGTAATGTGTAAACTTGTGCTGTATCAGCTCAGTATACGACTAGATAGTAGATGAAACATGAGATTTGTACTGGGAGTCGGTCAGAAATTAACAATATTAGGACGTTCCTAAAAAATATTTCATATACAATGTCTGGGAAATATGCAGAAAGATTAAGTCTATATCTTTTTGGAAAGTTCTACTATTAAATAATAAATTAATTAAAAACGAGTTTTATCTATGTTTTAATAATGAAGTACCTTTTATGATTAAAAAAACTAATTAAATTTGGCGCATTACATAAAAAACTAAAAAAGGATACCATGACATTATTAATTTCATTATTTTTATTTAATATATGAAAATGTGAAAAACCTTATTTACACTATATTACCTCTACTATACGTTTTAGGTGACTAAAATATAAGAATATTTGAATAGAAAACATGTAAAAACATACTTTGTATAAGGAAACATTCATTTACAAATTTTTTATTGACTGGTTATTATTGAATATATATACTTCATATACATTTCTAATGGCAAAAATCTTTTTTACCCAAAAATCTGATCTACTAAAATAACTTTTATTTCCGAATTCCTTTTCTTTATCTCTTATAAGTTTACTGAAAGAAACCTGAAGGCTGTTAAAAGCACCTAGTTTAAATATTTTAACACAAGAATTTAATTTTCAGGTTACACATTTAAATAAATCCTGAAAATCCTTTCGTATTCCACTTTTGCGTTGTCCAATATACATCCAACAGAGTGTTAATTACTTTTCTTTTCGTATTTATAGATGGATATTTTAGCAAACTTTAAAAGAGTTCTAGAACAGTTTAAACTTTATAATTCGTTTTGTATTAGATCGTGCACCATCAAGTTGTTGTACAAGACCGTGTTTTTCATTTTAAATAGTTTCATTTGGTGTAGTAAAAGAAATTACTCTTGTATAAACTGATAAACAGAAAAAAAGAATTTTTTTTTCCTTTTTAAAATTCCGGTTATAAATATGAAATATTTAAACCGTAACTGATAAGTATGTATACTGCAATATTTATGTTTTAGATGCGTCTATCAAAAATATTGAAATAAAATATAACAAGTATTTTTGAAAAAAAATCATCAGTTTCTTAGTAAACGACTTGCTCGATATAGTTAAAAAGGACTAATGTTGTTAACATTGGCTATTTATGTATTTATTTATTTAACACAAGTGCTGCTTTTAGCGAGGGTGGTTTATCACAAGAGAATTATTTTGTGACAACAACATTCAAATAAAACTACGTTTGTGCCATTTGAGCGTTTTTAGAAATAAAACTACTATGTTGTGGCCACCACAAAACTTTTTTTTAAGTAAATCAAATCGTCTTTCATATAAATCAAAACCAAAATTAAATGACAATGCATTCGTTTTCGAGCTATACATATCGCGAAAACAGTGAAAACCAGAACATAGCGACAAAACCTGTTGGGCGGTATACACAGAAACCTAATATAAATCTAGTTACTGAACACAATGTGAAGTTTAGTGAAATTCCGTGTATGAGTTCTTGAGACATAGCTCTTCTTAAAATCGGGAAAAACAGAGCATAGCAGTGATACTTGCTGAGTGGCATACACACAAACCTAATAAGAATCTAGTAACTTTAACAGAATATGAAGTTTGGTGAAATTCCGTGTATCAGTTTTTCTGATATAGCTATCGCGGAAATCGAGTAAAACAGAGAATAGTAGCTATATTTCTTGGGTTTTGTACACACAAGCCTAATAGGAAACTATTTACTCTAACAGATCATGAAGTTTTCTGAAATACCGTGTACCAGTTCTTGAGATATAGCTATCGCAGAAATCTTGAACACCATACCATAGCATCTGTTGCTATATCAGAATCTCCAGTTATATCAGAATATGAAGTTTGGTGAAATTCCGGGTATCAGTTCTTGAGATTTAGCTTTCGTGGAAATCGTGAACAATTCAGCATAGCAGATCCAGTAGTTGGGCAATTTACGCCAAAAGGTAATGACCATCTATTTATGTTAATGTCTAACAGAAAATGAAATCTCATGAAATTCCGTGAATTAGTTCTGGAGATATAGCTATGATATAGATAGCTATGATAAGATATAGCCGATATCATGAGAAATAGAGCATAGTAGCGTCATATAGTGGGCGATTTACACCAAAATCTAATAATCGCATATATATGTCAATTCCAGAATGTGAACTTTGTGAAATTCGTTATATTAGTTCTCGAGATATAGCGTGAAAAATGGTGGAACGCAGCACCACCTATTGGACAGTTTACACAAAAACATAGTCAGCATCAATTGATGTCGAGGTCTTATGGAATGTGAAGTTTGATTAATTTAGTTCTGGAGATAGAGAGCCCACAAAATTTGTGTCAGATACAGATAGACTGATGCACAGACAAAACCACGACCAAACATTTTTTTTTTAAATAGTCAAATTGTATTCAGTGCTTGAAAACGTATAAATTCACCGAAAACTGGAAGTAGAAATTTTTCACGGATCCAAAACATTCTTCTTGTAAAGATAGAAGAAAGTAATATAAATGATTCATGCACACATGGCGTATGATCAGATTACAAGCTTTTAATCTTGTTGTAATCCAAATTCCAAAACTCTTCCAGGTGAGTATCGCCTACACAAGTTCTATTAAACGAGTCACACAAATATTAGCTTGGCAACCATGACAGGCTCGATTGTCTAAATTTCTATCAACTAATCAAATTTTATTGCTCTTAATTCACAACATTCTAATATATAAAAGCACTCTAGTAGCTCATGGTTCAAGACTTTTCCCAAAATCCTTTTGTCCGCTAATTTATTTCTCATATGCTACCTTTCTGACTTTTATAAAGACATTCCATTGCTCTTCGTTCACGTTTGAAAGGCAGTGGACAATCTTGTATAAAAAAATCGACAGGTCAATATAAAAAATATATCAATGATATGATAAATCATTTTAGCTCAAAACTTCCTTGGAATACAAGAATTGTAATTTGAAAGTTACATTTAAATCTGTTCAGTCAACATTTAAATCTTCTTGAGAAAATTAAGGTGATACATAAGTGCAATCATGATGACCAAAATCAGATTCGTTTTTTTATCGCTTAAAAAAGTATTTAATCAAGATAATTCTTATGCTAATGTTATGGACTAAATGTAAAAATAATCACATAAGTTTCAAGCTTATTCAGAAAGAAAAGAATGAATTATTTCAATTATATTATTAATCTTTCAAAAATCATAATTAAAAGTGTTTTAACCCTTTATGTCCAGACGATAATTTATAATACCATTAAAATAACTTGTTATGAAATTCATTTAATACATCGCTTAGTAGTAATACAGTTTCGAATGAATTACAGCTACTTTATTTTATCTTGTTCCAAAAGCATTATCGGTTGGACAAAACAAAAATATTTTTAAAAGGATGATTACTTTTGCATTTGCATCTTTACGACTTTCTTGACGTTGAAAGGTTGGGGGGGAGTTTCAGTTCGGAAATATTTCTGTATTTCTATTGTAAGAACATTATATTTGTCTATTTCCTAATTCTGAAAAATACTAAAAAAATATTTTAAATGTAATATTTGAGTTGAGTTATAAATATTGTTCAAAATACCTATAAATTCAAATTTAATTAATTAATTTTAATTGAGGAAATCCTTCTAAAATTTATTAAATGGCTGTGCAAATCTTCTAAGTAAGTTTAAAAAATTCACAAAAAGGCTTTAGAAGATGGAATATTCATTAATTCATAATTTGGGACATAAAAGAGTAAACTTCTTTGTCAATTTGCATAAAAATTTCAGCAGGAAGGATTCTTATAAAGTGGAAATGTTTGAAATGTTGAATTTATGTTATTTATTAAAAAAAATCTGAGGAAAATAATAATTATAATTTTTTGAAAGCTTTGTATACCTACAAAAATATATTCTGTGTCAAGGCAGGATATCAAATACAATGTATATTTTTAGACAATTTAAGGGAAGTCTGTACATGAAAAAAATTGAATTGCATTTTTAAGTCTATTTTTCCTAATATTAAATAAATACTTAGGTAATTTAACTAATATAAAAAAAACGCATTTTTTAATACGCTTTTACCAAAAATGTTTCAATTTAAATTTTATTACACATTTAGAAAATATTGATTTTATGATTTTTCACTTATATTTTGTATTTGTTGAAGATAAAAAGCTATTTAATACGTTTAAAATTCGTATTTTGCTCCGGATATTTTTCGAGATATTTGGATTATAATTTAAGCATCTATATCCATGCACAACTACAAATAACATTTCAAAATTAAAACACACTAAGAAAATATTAAAAAACACAATATTACGATTATTAACTGCACGATAAAATTATTAGGTTGTACAGTCATAATGTTAAAATTTTTTTTTAACCTGGATTGTTTCATTATCCCTCTAAAAAGGAGTTAAAAATTAACTTTTTCAGAAAATGAACAAAATTTTGATTTCTAGTGATATTCATTTTTGCGGTTTGACTGTACATATAAATTCATCTGCTATACTCGATACAAAAATTTAATAAACATCGCCGTATGATATGAGGCAATCTGCAAAATAACCTTTTTTATGACTTAAAAAAAAATGGTTTTTCATACCGTATATAGCGATTTCTAAAGTTATTTTTTATCATAATTTTTGCTATTATATAAAACATTAAAAACCATTTTGTTAAGAAACTTACAAATTATGTAAATTTTACCGTCTGAATTCATTTTTTTTTATTAAAGGTACATATATTAAAACAGACATGAACAGAAATAATACAATAACCCAACAGCAGTAATCTTTTACTCCTGTTGGGTTATTGTATTAATTGTGTTCAATTCTGTCTTAATATGTGTACTTTTTAAATTAAAATTTATAAATGCAGCGTTTGACCCTAAACATTAAAACAAACCCCCATTAAGGCATATAATTTTTTTAATTTGAAATATTTATTTCTTGTTGAGTGGTTAAGACTTTCTATACCTGATTATACATTAAACAAATTTAATTATTGAATTTATCTCTCGAAAATGTTTAGGAAATAAAAATCTATACTATACAACAAAAAAATATCTGTGAGTAACGCTGACATTATATTATTTATGGTGACGACATCTGACAAATAAATTTCGCTTTTACTTCTTTTTTCTTTTTCTTTTTTTTTTTTCGTTTTTTAACTTCTATGCATCGCACAATTTCATTTTATCCTTCTCACCGCTACGATCCGTTCCGTTATATCCGATATATCCTTTCACTAAGCTGTAGATTTCACTGCAATATGAGCTATTGAAATTACAATAATGCTGCAGAAATAATCCATACATCGTCGAATAGGAAAACAAATGTTTATTCAAATATAATTTGTTTTAAAATTGAATCTTAATTTATTGATTTTTTTAAAGGTTTTAAAAATAATTTTGGAAACATGATGAATTTTTAGATATATCTATATCGCGTGCGGGCATTTACAAAAAAAAAAAAACCCACTGGCATTTAAAGCAATATAAATAACATTCACTTTCGAATAATAGATCATAATGAACTTCATCAACAAATAAATGAAATAATAAAATAAGTCAAATGAAACACAAATTTAATAGGCAAGAAATCGAATTACGTGCTTAAGCGTCTGAAATTATCAGAATAAAAGGGCTTCTTCAAGTAGCGAAATCTTTGACAATTTTTATGTTATTAACTTTCGGCATGCGGCCAATACAAAAGTATCGCAATTTAATAAATTTCAAAACTTTATTTAATTGTAATTATTAATAGTAATATTTTTCCTACTGATATTTTTCTGTATTTTTATTACTGGTATTTTTCTCTCTTTGGTGTTAGTGGCAGGTTTAAAAAATATATATTACATGTAAAAAATCGTTAGTGTTTTCAATAAAAAAATTTTTATTTATCTATATTCTCTCACCCGGGTTGTCTAGGTTGGATGCCCTAGTAATATTAATAACAAAAGCAATATGAAATTCACAGGCTGAAAATGCTAAAATACATCTTCTTGATGAATGACTCTGAAGGCAAAATCAATTGAAAACTTTAAAACATGCTTTGAAAAGGAGGGTGATAAAGCATCCCCTTTGTGTTAAATATTGTTTTTCAATATGCAGTCTGAAAGAGTTAAAGGAAAATTTCTAATGTACATGATAAATAACGTGTAGAGAATTGCTTTATCAAAGCACAAATAAAAAGTAATCGATGGGCTTAAATTTCTTTGTTTTACTTTCCAACTTTATAAATATATTAAAAATTTGCTTAATATAGACATCATTCTTCATAATGTTTTTCAATCATGATTTCTTGGAAGTTCTTTTTAAGTTGTAAGATAATACCACGTTTAAAAGAAATTAAAATCGGTCTTTATAATTCTTTGTTTCTAAAGGAGAAAATAGGCTTATTTTGGGGATTAAGTTTATTTTTAGGATTCGGTTTATATTACAAAAGCTATAAACAAATGTGCTGGGGCTAGTTTTCAGATTAGACCTTATTTTCAGGGTAACACAGTGCTATTCTGCTACGTATAGTGAAGAAAAAATTCTTTGTTCTAACTTATAATATTTTTCAATTGATTATGAGAAGAAAAAAAAAATTAGTTTGATTATACTTTACAAACGATTACCAGAAAACGAAAATTTTACTTAATATTTCTTTAAACGATTTAAAACAACTTAAAAACAAAATAATTAAAATGGGTGCATTTTACAGTTTTTTCGAAGCATGCAAATATGTATTATTTATGTTTGTTGTGAATGTAATTGAAATACGGCTAGTTTTGTGATAAGGCGGTATTTTGAGGATTTCGGCTTAATATCTGCATTTCTGGAAATAAAAAAGTATTTTCATACCGACAGAAAAGGCAAACCAAGTTCTGTAGGACAGCATGCCTCCTTTTACTTACTCATGTTTATCGTATTTGTATAAGTGGATATTTTTACGTATCCCATTAAATCCATTCACTGGCAATTAAATGTGAAGTGAGACCTTCTGTTTAGATCAAACACAAAGGTTTTAATACAATGAAGATAGATTTTATCACAATAATACGCTTTACGTAGTTATTATCATATGCGTTCTAGGTCTTAATAGCTAATCATATACATTATGACCTTTATGACTTGCTTACGCACTGAAAAACACTATAAGATGCATTTGCATTTCTATGGAATACAGGACTTTGTATTTTGCCTAGTTATCTTTCTTTGTAATATTTTTGTAGGATATTTGCATTTGTTTGGCTAAAAAATTTCAAATATCTTTGCCTGTATATACGAACTTCACTTACAGATAAGCTCACTGACATCGAAACTTTCCCTGCAAGATAAAACCATTTATTAACGTTACCCCATTTACTAACTGATTGCTTCATTATTCTACTTATAGAAAAATACTCTAGAACTTGAAGCACCTTGAAATTACTTAACACTTTAAAAATATTATTAAGCGTTACACCATAAAATTGGTGGTAGACTTGCTGCCTCCATTTTATTGAGTAATTTAAGCGATATAATTTGTGTTACGTTACACTAATGCGTAATATTACACGGGTTATATCGGTTTAAATTACACCATTATGTAATGTGAGGCTGGAATTAACAAATCATCACATATCATTGTTTATACCCATGTTAAAATTAAATTTCTTCCTTCACAATTTTAAAATTAATAAACTCTCTCTTTCCTTTCTAAAATGTATCTACTTTATCTACTTTTATTCGCTTTTGTGCTTAAGAAATTACATTCATTTTATATTCAAAGTCTTCAATAAAATAAATAAAAAAACAAAGCTACTTTCTCATCCTAAATGCATTACTGTGCAGTGCGTACCTTTCATTCTGTTAACGATTATACAAGAAAGATATTCTTTGAAGATATTCTCCTTTGCAGCAGTAATTTAAAGACTTATTGTTAATTCTGAGTTTGATAATCAATATAAATGTATTTTCGTCCTTAAAGATATAATTATTGAATTTATCTCTTGAAAATGTTTAAGAAATAAAAATCTATACCATAACAACAAAAAGATGTCTGTGAGTAACGCTGACTTTATATTAAAGAAGACGGCCGGCATCTGTGTTGTTTCTTCTAAATGTAATTTTTCCCATTACTGAGCTTTGGCATTCGCATTTGTACGTTAAAATTTTGAGAGGCCAATCAACGGTCCACTTGGCTAGTTGTTAATTTAAAGTCTTCTGAGCTATAATGGTCCAGGCTACCGACTCGACACAATAGCAACAATATCTGACAACTTAATCATTGTATCCTTGACCGCACTGTGAACATATAGAGCAGTCCTTATCTCTCGCCACGGCGTCACCCCCCCCCCCGCCCGCGGCAATGATGTCTTGCGGTAATTTATAATAAAGTCACGTACATAATTACATTTAACATTTTCTTTGATTCTCTGCCGTGGCCTGAGTTATTCACGTGTATATGCAATGTACTTCATAATTTATCCGGCAAACTTTATTTAACTCAAAATTAATAACTCAAGTTATCAAGTAAATACAGTATATAACTTGGTGCTAAAGATCAGTTGAGATTCATGCGATTGTACTTGTGGCTCGGATGACACCTATCAACTAAATCTTCTTGGCTACCAATGACCGTAAATTAAAACATGCATTCATAACTTCGCATAGTTTGGACTGTCAACGATGTGACATTGGATATGAATAGGAATCATTACTGCTTAACGAGAAACTACAGGGTGATTTTTTTTTTAAGTCGTGAAAGTAAAACCCTATAACAAAAGGACCACTGATCCAAATGACCTGAAATTTCACCAGTATGCTTCCAAAGCAATGGGAATTTTTTTGGCGTGGTTAAAAAAAAACTTAAAATCGCACCGACAGATGGCGCTGCAAGTTAACAGAAACAAAGAATATCGTCAGTGGGGGGGGGGGGGAACAATGGACGGTACTTCAAGAAAAAGAATATTTTATTACGCATATCAAAAACATACAGAATGCAGTAACTGGGTAAAGACACTGCGAACACCTTCGCAGAAACAGAACGAAATAAACATATGGAGCAAAGCATTCTTACGGAATTGCACGACTGAAACAAGAAATTTTCAATGTGCTGTCCCCCGTTTTCAGCTACGAGTTGGAAATGTAAAACCGCATGTTCCACAACAAAGCAAAGAATATCCGGCTGGATACTGTGGATCTGGTGCACAATGCGTGCTTTCAGGTCAGCTAAGCTCGTAAAACCATCACAATACACAGCATTCTTGGGTACCCCCAGAGCCAGAAATCGCAGGGTTTGAGGTCAGAATAATGAACACGAGGTGTACGTTCTTCAGGTTTTTATTGCCACTGTGCGTGTGTCGTGCGCAAGCTCGTCTCCCGACTTTACTGCATATAAAGCGCCATCTGTCGGTGTGATTTTAAGATGTTTTTTTTTAACTATTCCATTCCCATTGCTTTGGGAACATACTGGTGAAATTTCAGGTCATTTGGATCAGTGGTTCTTTTGTTATAGGATTTTACTTTCGCGACTTTAAAAAAAATCACCCTGTATATATTTTTACATACTGCTTACATCGGCTCGTTATTCCTGAAGCTTCGGCCGCTGTATATTTTGCTCTACTTCCAGGGAAATGTGACTTCCATTACTATGATTCCTTGGATTACAATGGAGACCGGCGATATCAACTAGGGTGCTCATGCATTTCCCTGAGCGCAACACGGAACGATCGATTATAAGGGTCGCCCAAACGAAAACGGCATTGGTGTAATAGTTGCACCATTTGAAGAGAAAAATGACTGTGCATGCTCCTATAAAGATCGCAGAGTGCTGGAAATGTATGCGATATTGTCAGATCCCGCCAGATGTGCGTGTGATAGCGTTCAAGCACGATAAAATGTACAGTTCGCAAAGTGTCAAAAAATGCGTCAACGCACGGTCGTGCAATTTTTAATAGCAGAAAATGTGAGTGCTAGCGAAATCTAATGCAAAATGTGTATGACACGGTCCGTATGTCACGCAGATCGGTAATCCGATAGTGTAGGGATTTTCGTAGTGGAAGAAGACCACATGCGCTTGCCTAGGTCATAACTTGTCGTCAGTACTACTTCTTCCACTACGAAAATCCGAACACCATCGAAATACCAATCTGTGTGACATACACTCCGTGCCATATGATGGTGTATATGATTATATACACATCCGTGTATATAATTATATATACATTCGAGGGATATATAATATATTTTTGAGTTAATAAATGTTTTAGTTAAAAAAAATTCTTTTAACAGTTTTAAAAGCATTGAAATTTTGTCCCATTAGCTTAAAAACACATTGTATAATGCAATGGATTCGCAGATGAATATTGTATACATAAAAGTGGTATAACTTAAAATCGTTATAACTCGAAATATTATTTATAGAATTTAACTTGTTTTTCATTTAAATAAATAGAAATATACATATTTTAATTTAGAGCCAGCATTTAAAAAAATATTAACTTTTAAAAAAATTAAAAATATTAAACGAAAAAATTACAAAAAAAGTGGTGCAACTTTTAAAAAAAAATCTTATTTTCAAAAGTAAATATTTTTTCAAATATGATGGCTCAAAAGTAAAGTAAAATAATTGAAAAAGATATGTTCTGAGTTTCAACCCTGTATCTTTAACGGTTCTCGAGTTATAAGAATTTAAATATGCGAAATGGTGAAAAAAACCTACCATGAAGAAAAACGCAATTTCACAAGAACTCATTTCCTTGACAACCATAACTTGAAAGGCAGATTTTGAAAACAAACCAAAACGAAAAAATTAATATTTCCTGTTCTAACTAAGATAGAAACATGATTCAAACATCATTTTAAGCAGAAAATGGCAGAGAAAGTTTTAATCCAATAAAAAAAAATTGAAAATTTGAAGATTTTTGTCTCCCGGACCCCCTTAAAAGATTGTTTTGTTTTACAGTTTTAGAAACTTTGAAAGTTTTTTCCATTAGTTTGAAGATATCCTGTATATTGCTATGGTTTCGCAAATAAATATTGTACACAAGTTGCCTTGGAATGTCGTCTGTGTTTTTTGCAAAAATAAATTGAAGGAAAAAAATTTGCTTAAAAAATGAAAATCAATTATATAGTTTAATTTTTTTAAACAACTTTCATTTCATCTACATAGATGTTCAGTAAAATTTATATGTAATCCGAAATCAATTTATCTTCATAAAGAACACATGAAAATAAAAATTGTTTATATCATATAACAGATGCTGGGGAATTGAATTTTCATCCTGAAATATATCACTCTGATAGTTGTTGTAAATTTTGAATTTGTCTGGAGAACATCAGAAAACCACGCTTTACAAATTTAATAAATCTGCACTCTTAATAACTTGTTATAACGCGCCGTCGATGTATAGATCAGGCGGTTATTATCAAATGTAAACTTTTCTCTTCCATCAACGAGATACTGAACAGAGATAGAATTTATGTAATAAATTCTGAAAATAATATTTTATGCAGGTACATGGAAAATAAATTAAATATAGTTAAAAATGTTTTGAATAATGCTATAAATATAATAATTGACATCTTTGGAAAATGTAAAAGAATGTGTAATAATTTGTAAAATATTTGATATTTCTAGCATGGGGGAAATTGGATTAATTTTTTCGTTCAAATTTCAAAAACATTCAGTCCCATTTTTTATATGTACCCTCTTTATATAAAATCCTAATGAAACGACTATATGAAACGACTTTATGAAACGATTTTATGAAACGACTATATGAAACGATTTTATGAAACGTATGATTAAACAACTGATAATGTTTCACGGCGATTTCTCTTAAAATATGGAATATTATGCTATGGAATTAACAACAAAACTCCGTATCGATCCGCAGATCCCAAAACTGGTATTAGAATTTTAAAATTCGAATTAGTTTTTGATATATTAATTTTTTTTTTCTAATTTTAAATACTTTTCTCTAATGATGGTAACTCAAATTTTAATTATAACAGATATTTTTTTTTTCACGTTTTAGAAAAGGTTATTATTTTAAACTAATTTGGCGACCAGTTTAGCCTTCATTAAACGTATGCTAAGAAACGTATCATGTTATATTTACTCATAATTCTTTATATTTGAACAATCTTTCGCCAAATCAGAAGATTCTGATAGAGGAATCAAGAACTCGGTATTTTTATGTTAGCGCGACGAAAGTGGGAAATCGCCAATTATTTCTTCCATCGCATTTTTCTTTTTTTTTCTTTTTTTTTTATATTTCATTACCATTTTTATTTAATACAAAACATTCATTTAAAACTGAAACATTTAAAATTAATTGCTTTCTGTTCTTTCTATTTTTAAATTGCACATAATCGGGTCCAAAATGGCGTTATTTTGCCTGACACGGTAATCCGGCTACTGTTGCTTATTTATTAATAAATGTTTATTTACATTTATTTTATTTTTATTTAAAAAAATGTTATAAATTGTTTTGTTCTATAGTTATTAATTAAACTTTTTTTTTAATTTATTGTTATTTAATTTTAAAAATAACTGAAAATAATTTAAAAATACATATGTAACTGGTATTCGAAAACAATGTCTTTGCCAAATTGTCATAAGAAAAATCACGCCAAACCCGGTGCGTATATGACATTTGTGCTAAATATTAAGCAATGCAACAAATCATGACATTTAATTTCAACTTTAAAGCAATGTTTTAACGATACTACTTAATTATCCCGTCGACCAATTTCACCAAATTATATAAATCTCCAAACCACTCGCCAAATTACACAAATTGATATAATTTGTATTTTAAATGACGAAAGAACAAATAAATTAGTATAACATTAATAAAATACAAATAAAACGTCAAAATAAAAATCACTTGATGGCGTAAAAATGTGTAACTTCCTTAATGTCAAGTGAATGTGGCATTTACATTCAACCATTCTTTGCATTTAATCTTATAGTGTAGCGATAGATTTTGGTCGATGGGATAACCAAGTAGTACCGTTTTAATTTATCACTCAAAAAATGAAAAAAAAGCTATTGGCGAAATTTTGCAACCGGCTAACATAAAAGGACGCAGAAGTCCTTGCGATCATGGCAACTTTTATATAGTTTTATTCGAAAAAATAATTTCGATACTTTAATCAAAATGGGAACCTTTCTTATGAAAAGCGAAGGTATCAGCCCGTAATTTTTTATGGCAGTTACATGATTTGGACTATTATAATATAAGTGAAATGATGGCGATAGAATAATATTTGGCGACTTATCACCTGTGGCTGGCTAACATTAAAGTACCGAAATGGCCGCCTGGAATATAAAAAGCGAAGGTATCCGCCCGGAACTGTTGATGATAGTCACATGACGTAGGCTATTATTGTTGAGATCGTTTTCAATTCTAAAAATAGGGCAAAGAATAATATTTCCTAACTGTCGGCTTTCCTCTAAGTCCTCAGAACTTTGAAAAATATTCCTTCACTTTTTATATGCTGCCTCCAGCAATATAATTACGGGATATCGGTCACGCTATGAGAGGATTGTTGAACAGAATACCAACTCTTTCAATTAATCTTAACTAACAATTTCTTTACACATTATTTACAGATAACAAGACAATATTTACAATTATGAACTCGGCAGTGGCGTGGCGTCCGGTCATCGCTGGATGCGGCGATGACCAAGCAATATTTCAAAACTCTTAATAAGCTTTTAAAACTCTACGATCCAGTTTTAGCAGAATATTTGGAGTTCATGTATAAGTGAAGGTAAGATTTAAAGTTTCTTTTTTGAACATTCAACCATTGAATTTTAGAGTTAATAATTTTTCACCACAAACTTAAATAATTGCGATGACCACCGAAAATTTTCACGCCACGCCACTGGAACTCGGATATAGATGATCCGGTCCAACATTAAATTAAATGCAGTAAATACAGTCTGTGTACTGGTGCACTTATTAAAATATTCTATGTTTCTCTAATATTACGTTCGTTAAAACAGATTTATCGGAGATAATTCTTGATCTCCAGTTACACTCGCTGTATACGCCAAGAGCATGCGCTCTCGCCCGTATATCTCAATACCTACACTGTCCGAAGACTCTATTCAGGACCAAAATGTGTCCACACACTTCGAGCTTCACTCATAGACTAACCTCATGCTCTCTCTCGGCTACCTGCCTCATCTCCCCGAAAAACCTATACGGGGTTTCCCTTCTGACACCAGGGTCCACTCCCCATCTGTGAACCTCAAGTGTCACTTTCCCGTGACGTCCACTATCTCGCTAGAAACTCTTTTATCCGGCTTACTCAGGTATGCACTTTGAATGACAGGGAAAGCCCCACTCTATTGATTCGCTACATTTCTTCAACTAAAGCCATGTCACTCAAACTACTCGGCTTAAATTCCAGATAAGTCAAAAAATGTTTTGTTTTTTTTTAAATCCCAGTACACTGGGAATACATAAGCAAGAAAATAATATATAGCAATAGTTCTAAATAGTGTATGTTCATCAGAACATGACCAGAAAAAATTATTTACACACGACTATTAAAAACAGAAAAATACTTTAAAATTACTATTAAATGAATACGTGTTAAAAACAGGAAAATATTGAAAATTATGTCTTGAAAATTACATTTACACGTGAATATTAAAAGGAAAATGAAACTTTAAAATAATAAATACATTAATATGCGTTTAACCCCTTCAGGGCAAGGTACCTCTATTCGTAAAATGTTGAAATTAGTGAATGGCACAAGAATTTATAAACAAATTTCGAAATAAGAAAATGCTTTTGTTCACTTACTTAATAAAAGGAAAATTTTCATTCCAATATTCTGTTGCCAGTGTGGCATTTAAGAATTAAAATTAAGTGGTCCAGAAATGAACCAACGCCCTTGATGGGGTTAAAGCAGTAAATTGTAGTAATTGTAGTAAATTGTATTATGTCAATCGTTTTATAATGCTGTTAAAAAATACCGGGAGGCAAAGATTCTGTTTACTTAATTCATTTTATTTTAGCTTCTTTTTAAATGTTTAACTGATCTTCTTTAACACGAAAACAACCATTGGATGGCTTAACAGTAACTGATTCGGCCTTAAATTTTCGCAATCAAATGGAATTGAATGGAAACTCGTTTACAGGGAGATCGCTAAAAGTTTTTTCATTATAATTCAATCTTCTCTGATCTTTTTAAAACCGATCGGATTAGCGTGCTTTTAGGTTCTGCGGTGAGTGGACGGAATTTGGCGAGAATAGCTTGCAGGAGGCAGAGCCCCCTAGTAGTAATTCTATAGAAAATTTGACTTTTTAAGTATACTTATTTTGGTGTTATAAGTTCCATATGAAAGCTGTAAACGGTTAAGTGACATACAAATGTATGGAAATTACCAAGGAAGAACACCTTGAAGGAATATTTGTGCTGAAATTGACAAAAGTTCTTTTTTTCCCGACTTTAATATGTAAGTCCTCATCCAAGTAATATATTAAATTGAAAAAAGGTCAACAAATACATTTAAATTTAGACGTTTTCTCGAGTATAAAAGATCGTTCAGAAGCTGCAATTCATGTAATATAACAAATTGTGATTTCGAAATAGAACTTAATGCAATATATACACGGAAAAAACTGTTTTGTTGAAACAACTAAATAATGGTTAATATAACTCCAACGAAATATTTTGTTTGGAATGATCAAATTTTGGTTAGATTAACCAAATAATTTTGTTATTTCAACGAATCATTTGGTTAGTGCAACGAAGATTTGGTCATTCTAACGAAAATATTTGGTTGGAGCTATATTAACCATAATTTAGTTGTTTCAACAAAACAGTTTTTTCTGTGTATGCATTTAAGTTCATATTTATGCATATATTTATTTAAAGCAATTATAAAATAAAATAACTGAAATATCGCTCATTACATATAAGGCCGAATTAAAATAATATTTGGCAGGTCCTTTTATATAAGAATATTTTAATATTTGACTACTAAATTATGAATACAAAAATACTCATCTGTTTAAGAATGAGAAAAAAAAATCCTTCCATGTAAATTTTCGTATTTAACCAAACTTTTAATATATATGTAGTATTTTGCTATCGACTTTCAGACATTTCGGCGACACTAGTACATCTCGAAATAAAAACGTAATAGAGCAATCAAGGCCAACCATCCGTTATCGTGAAAATATCGGATTGCAGTCAGGGTGGCGAGTGAGACAGGCTTAATAAACATTGAGAATTTCCTATCACATAATGAATAGAGTCATCGTAACTTTAAACTGGTTTATTTGACAAAAAACATATCAAACATTCACAGTAGCTATTTCATCAACTCTCAATAATCGATCATTCACTTCATAAAACTTTACATGTTACAAAATTAGGATCTACACGTTAGAACGTTCACTCCAAGCGACTCAGTTTAATTAAACAACCAGAAAAACGTAAATTCTTTCGCTCCTCGCCGATGTAACGATATATGTACTACAAGCAACAGAACGCGGACGGACACAGAAAAATGGAAAACCAATGCCAGCAGAGAGATGGGGAAGGACGGGACAAAAAACAAGCTGCGATTCGATGGGAAGGGAATGACGTCGATAATCAACTCTTTATACGGCGTCAGAATTAAAGCGCCATTAATGCTGGCGGCTCATGGAATTGTGGGTATAGAACACCAAATAACAAATGATATTAAAAAAAAAACATTCGAAAGAAAAAGAATTTAGTTTTAGAAGTAAATGAAAAAGTAATTTAATGGGTTTTATAAGATTAGACGAATGGATTAAGGTTTTTAGAATAATAAATGAATACGCAACTTTAAATGCATGAAATAAAAGAGAAAAGATATTAAGATATTATTAAAGATAGGTATAAAAGGAAAAATATTAAGAATTTGGAATAGTTTTACTAAGAAAATGGGGCGAAAATTTTTATTATTACATATGTATTTTTTCTAATTACTGTATAATGTTTCCTACCGCCAATTTTAAATTTGTCAATGCTTCTGAAACTGATATAATTTGTCAAAACTCCTGCATGCTAAAGAAAATAAAAACGAGCAGAATGCCTTTGAATTTTTACAATGAACCTTCATACCTTCATGAATATATATGGTATTCAAACACAAATAAATAAGAACATTGTTTAAGGCCCTATAACAGCGTCAGATTAACCAACAGATTTTTTTAGCTTTTTGCGACACAAAGGAATTGCAGTCAAATTTTTGTCATTATTGCCCTACCAAATTCTGCAGTGAAAAATATGTTATCAACTTTACATGCCCGCACTGTAAAACAAACAAACATAAAAAAAATGCGGTCAACACAGTTGCAATAAAATTTACAAGCTGCTGTTTTTAAAAGTTTTGTAAAATTTCTCCAGTTTGGGGAAAGTTGCGCTGCTATCGACTGTGTGATGCACCTGATAGAAAGAATTTAATTTTTACTTCACTTTTTGCTTGAATTCGCTTTCACAGCATCGGTGCTTAAAAAATTACAACACAAAGTACAGGAAAAAATCACAAAATTCAAAAATAGTTCTCCAAATTTTACTGTATTTCAAACAAAATGTCAAAAATCGGAATTGTTCGGTGACATGTAGACATATACTGTACATAATCATATCATACATTTTACAAATGTCTAAAATACAAAAGTAAAACACTACATAATTTTTATATTTTGAAAAAAAAGTTTCAGACAATCGAATTATATATAAGATTAAAATATTACTGCTATCTCTTTGCCTTTTTGAATAATTAAAGGGAAATTAGAGTTGTTACTGATATTTAATGGTGAGTGGGTTTTAAAAAGATGAAAGAAAAATTTAAATCATTTTAATTTTGTGCATTTATACCATACTAGCAAAACACGCGACTTTGCAAGTGGAGTGGTTGAGAAAAACGAAGCGATGGTTTTGTACCTATTTATAACAGGGATACTACAGATAATTCAAATATTACTAATTAAGTCACATTTTGAAGAAAATTTATTCTTATACTGCATTAAGTTCAGGTAAGAATTGAATTAATGAGAAAATCGAAATTTAAAAATTTAAATTTTTTTAGAAACCTTTCTTAGCTAAACTGATATCTCATTTAATTTTTTTATATAAGAAAATTAACCATCATGCGAAATATGAAGTTCTTAACTCCAACAGTATCACACAAATAGCAATCTAAAACCATTTTTTCCTCCTTCAACCTTTTAAATTCTGAATTTTTCATAAACTGTTCCGTTCAAACATTTATGTCTACAGCCCTATCAAATTCCATGTCTCTAACCAATTAAATTGTAATTTAGAATATTTGACAGTGTCTTTAGCTCATTAAACATTTTTAAGTTTCTTAGAAAATGTTTTTAGATATTTGTATTTTAAAAGTTACCATCATACCAAGTTTCCAATTTCTAGCTCCAACAGAATCACATATAGGGCATTTTGGGACTTTTTTTCTGCATCTGCATACTTTTAAATTATTATTTTTTTTTCATAAAAGTGTTCTGTGCGGGGATTTAGGTCTTACGTGCCAAATGTATGTCAAATTTCACGATTCTATTTATAACGAATCCAAATAAATCACAATTTAGAACATTTTTATTACGTTTACCCTTTTAAATTTCGAAATTTTTACAAACAGTTATGAGTGAGCATTTACATCTTAATTGTAACTACCATACTAATTTTCTATTTTCTAGTCCCAGCAATATTAGTGAAATCGCAATTTTAGAACGATTTTTCTCCCTGCACTCTTTTAAATTTTGAATTTGTTAGAAACTTTTCTGTGCGGTAATTTAAGTCTTTAAAATAAGTCTTATCAGATTTCAAGTTTTTATCCTTTACAGTTCGGCAACAAACGTCTTTAGTATTTTTAAAACTAATTTAACCCTTTTAAATTTCGACTTTTTGAACTATTCTGTGCGAGAATTTGTGTCGTAAAAATTAATAGAGCCAATGATTTTAAATAAATCCTAATTTATGATGCTGATAAAATGTTTCCCACTCATTTCACCATTTTAAATTAAAAACATTTAACAAGTCTTCTATGCGAAAATTAACGTCTTAAAAATAACAGGCTTATGCTATTTTAAGTTTATAGCACTTACAATCCCAAAAGAATATAAAGTGGTGCGTTTTTAAAATATTTTCCGCTAACTCCATCAATTTAAATTTCAAGTTATTTAGAAACTGTTCTTGGCGAGAATTTACATCTTAAAAGTAACTAACATGTTAATTCAAGTTTCAAGCTTTAGTAATATCAACGACTACCCAATTTAAGAGCGTATTTTACTTAGACACCCATTTTGGGGTAGCGACTTAGTACTAGTGTAGATATGTACAGTCGTGAAAAAAAAGAAAACACCCCCTTACTATTTCTGCAACAAATTATCATACAACAAAGTTACTGGTACCAAACGATTGGAAATAAAATATACTTTTAAATGATGTATATAAAATTTGTTTGGGGGTGGGGCACATCTACATATCAAAACAAACCAAAACCTTGTTTATTTCAATAGCAAGACCAAATTTTGACACCATAAATAAATTCTACACCATTCAATAAGTCTAAATATAAATTTGCATAAAATTCGTACTACTAGGAATTAATTAACCCATTTACTAGGAATTAATTATTTTACAACGGGAGTATTTTAGTGGTTCTATCCATATTGAAGTTCTGTACTCTAAGTTCATAGAAAAGCTACAGATTGACTAAGTCACTTCAGCTAATGTATTATTTCTTGCCAATATGAGCATTTACTCTCACTTAGTATACTCAGCTATTATTATATACCGTAAAATCCTCTTCAATATTTATTTTATAAAGTTTACAAGCAGGGTTTGGTGATATACATCAATGGATATATATCATGACGTATATTCGATATATATTTTCAAAATATCACGAAGTTTGATATTTTCGATATCCTGATATATTTGATACCCATTTTCAAATTATTGCGTGTGATATTTTGATATTTTCGATATTTTCATATATTTCATACCAATGTTCAAAATATTGCGTATAATATTTCAATATTTTCAGTCAAAACTAGTGTAAATGAATTTTTAAACTGTTATTGATTGTGTCGTTTTATAGATAAGAATTTTTTCTTCAGTTCCCACCACCCTCCATATTTTTCCCCAAATTTTAAATTTGAAGCTGAATTTTTAAAAGTAAAATATAGAACCAATAAAAACGTACTTAAGAGCGTACTTAAGAGCGTACTTAAGAGCAATTGAGAGATAAACTGTCTAATTTAGAGAAGTTATTTACTGCTTCATTAGAATCTTTTATGGTTTTGTATTTCTTTAGTTTAAATTACACAACAGGTTAGAGATGTTCAATTTTACCAATAAAAATAAAGTCTTCTACGTATAATTTTGTTCTGTAAAACACAAAATTTTCTGGAAATTTGGTAATATATTCCATAATTTTGTTTTTTGTGAGTGTGAAAAGCAAACACCCCCTACTAACTCCTCAACAAATTATCATAAAAAAAAATTACTGGCACCAAACGATTGGAAATAAAGTCCGCTTTTAAATCATGCATATAAAATCTGCGTAAGGGGCCATCTACATATCAAAACAAACCAAAACTTTGATTTTTTAACGGCATGACCCAATGTAACACTATAAATAAATTCTGCACCCTTCAATTAGCCTAAATAAAAATTTGCACGAAATTCGTACGATTAGTTTACGAGGAATTAATTACTTTAAAAAGGAATTATTTTAGGGGTTGTATCCATATTGAAGATCGGTACTCGAAGGTCGTTGAAAAGCTGCAGATTGACTGTCACTTCTATTAATGTATTATTTCTTGCCAATATTACCATTTCGTTCACTTAGGCTATATTTATATATCGTAAAACACTCTTAAATATTTATTTTATAAAGCTTACATGCAGGGTTTGGTGATATATATCAATGGATATGTCTAGGAAAATGTAGAACAAATAAATAACTACTTAAAACAGCAATTGAAAGATAAACTGTCTAATTGATAGAAGCTATTTAGTGCTTCATTAGAATGTTTTATGGTTTTGGATTTCTTTAGTTTAAACTACATAACACGTTAGATATGCTCATGTTTTTCAATAAAAACAAAGTTTTTTGTATATAATTTTGTTGTATAAAACACAAAATTTTCTAGAAACTTGATAATTAATCCCATAATTTTGTTTTTGTGAGTATAAAAAGCAAACTGTGTTTGCCTTCAATTAGTTTACCTTCCATTTTGTTACATATGTAAGAAAAATACATTTAGAATATTGTTTTATTAAGTTTTCGTATTAAATTCAATATGTTTTAGTTTCTAATTTATATTAGGTCTGAAAATATTTATCTATAAATTGACTGTTTTGAAAATATCGGATATATCTCGAATTATAAGATATTTTCTTTTATTTTAAAAAATATCACGAAATTTACGATTTCTGGTTACAAGTGTTGAATTATCCGGTTAAAAAATATATAAGATATCTGTAATTATAATAGTTTTGGAATATGTGAATGTGATTGAAATTTTATAAATGTTTTTATAATGCTTTTTCTCAGATTTTGAATTTATTTAACTCACATTTTATTATTATTATTATTTATTGGCAGGAATGTAAAGTATATCAGCCAATGCAAAATTTAGAATAAAAAATAGTATAAAGCAGTATAAGGAATCAATGTAGAAAAAACCAGCAAATTGCTTTTTGCTTCAAAATAAATCCCAAGACTGTTAACAATGCAATATTTTTTTTTTTAAGTTTTCGAAGAGTAGGCGAGAGGGATTGATTCTTGTTAGATATGTTCGCATATGATCCAGATGATCGCATATGATCTTTCCAGATATGTTCGCATGGATTATATTCAGTTATTTGAAGAACTAAAATTAAATCTATTTTAAAAAGACATCAAAATAACATTACATTCATTATTCTCATTTGAAATATGGTTGGTTATTCTATGATTAAACTTATTCTGCTATTTCATTTGAAATTTTGCAGTTAACTCATTAATACCGGTTGGCAAAACAACTTGCCGTTCAAAATTTCTTTTCCTTCATATTTTAGATTTTTTTGCACGCTACTTCCGATTGTCAAGAAAATTTGCCTATTTGAAAATAATAAAAATAACATTAAAGATATTTTTAAATTAATCTGTGTACTCGAATTGATATAAATTTCAAGCTATGGAAGAAAATATTTAATTACTTAAAGCTCTTTTTTAATGGGTTAAAAACTTATTTGTAAAGGTTCAAATTTTTGATTGATATAAAAGAGTTAGTAAATGACTTAATTAGCAGTTTTAAACAACAATAATGTACATTCGTGTGAATATTTTATCTAAAAGATATTCAGTTTAATACGGGGAACAATTTAACAAAATTTGAATAAATTAAATTAATAAGTATAAATATCTCAATGACTTCATTATGGATACAATAATGGTGTAAATGATGTAAATCTTTTCGACCAAAGTTTTGTAGATATCAAATCCATCGTTATCTATTTAAAAAGAAAAAAATTATTTCGTGCGTTCTTTCATTTTGTGGAAAGCGTTGAAATGAATAATCTCGTATTTACACTACCAGTTAAGCTTTGCTCTGTGAAATTTCATGTTAATGTTGTCATCACAGTTTTTTATTAACATTAAATATCAACCAAATGCAAACGTGTGCACAAGGACAAACTGGTCCGCATAATGAAACTTAAAAAGCAATAGTTGCAGCAACTGAAATTATCTGTATAAAAAACATATGATGATGCGAAATAAGAAAAATTATTTTATATGATAGAACATTAAAAAAAGAAGAGCAGAATATTATGAGTATATTAGCACACAAAAAATGAGATTGCGAAATCCCCCCCCCCACACACACACACAAAAAAGCCACACATTTTGCTTATATTTAAAAAAGGAGATCTGTTTATATCATGTATAAAAACCATTTTTGTCAAGAGTTTCTTGTAATCTCCACATCATTGATTCAGTGAGATTCTTAGCAATATCAGGATCTTTTGATAATTTCCATAGCACATGAACGCAGAAAAGATTCAGGTTATCGTAAGATCGTGATATACTAAAATAAGTTTTATGCATTATTCACATTGTGAGACAGATTTACGCTCTAAGTTGATCTTAAGCGAGGCATCGTAATTCGAGCCCAAATGCTTCAATAACATGAGTAAAATGTATAATTTTTTTTATCTCGGAGCACGGCAGTGCGTCCGCCAAGTTCCCACAATCCGTAAGCTACCTTTTCCTGAACCATTTTGGCATACTTTTCACCCCCTCATAACGTCGTTTTAGGGAGAGATATAGAAATTTTTCTTTTATACACATGTTCGTATGGTCAAACTGAACTAAGGGTCCACGATTTCATGTTTCTATATTTAGTAGTTTTCGAAATATTAAATTCCGAAAAAGCGCTTTTTTGTCACTGACTCACTTCGCATCATCAAATAACTAAGGTACTTCTAAAAGTTGTACAATCATGAAATTTCACAAGTAAGTCGGGTTTGTAGCACAATTAACCAGAAAAATCTGAAAACACAGAATTTCCGCCTCTAAACCCTTCATACAGGGGGTGTTCATTTGGCCGTAAACAGTTCCTACGCATTCAATTGTGCCAATGTTGGTCGCCAAAACTCGATTACAGAGATTTGAAGGCGGTCACGTGATTTCAAGAAGAATAACATTTTATATATATGCTTTTCCAAGGATGTTTGTTAAATAGAAAAAATGAATATACCTAAAAATTTTAATCAGTATAGGTTATGATATATTTATGATATTAAAACAATAAAACATTTAACAAAATATAACCGCAATTCGGTACGTTTCCGATATAGTAGCCTTGGCGAAATACAGAAAATAGCCTTGACGAGAAAAGAAATTTGATAATAACGTATTTTCTGGCAACCTATTTACTGTGTCATATACGCAAGCAATTTTTTCCATATGTATACCATTTATTTAATGTAAGGAACCCGTTTATTTATTTTTATATACCAACATAAATAATCTGTATATAAAAAATAATATTTTATACATGTATAAATAAAATGTTTATATGTATATAAATGCATATAAATAACATAAAAGTTCATCAGGTTTGTTTTCATAGTTGTTTATATTATTTGGCAACATATCTCAGTTTCTGAAGTCCGAATTGTGCCAAGATTTTTAAAAAATGCCAAGGTCCCTATAGTGGAAAAATATCCTAATTCCATATGAAAGTTTAAAAATCTCCTTTTAATTAAATGAAATATGTAACTAATAAACTATCTTTAACGATGTGCGACAGATGCGGCGTCCGAAGTCCTCTGCTAATGTTATTATATTGTATTATTAGCCTACTTACTGTTAATTTATTGTTAATCTTAAATCTATAAAAGAAAGATTATAGTTATAGATAAGATATGTTGGTCGCCAAAACCCGATTACAGAAAATTAGCCTAAGTTATAAAGGTGTTACATGATTTCAAGTTGAATGAATTTTTATATGCTTTTACAAAAATCTTAATAAGGCAAATCTTTCAGTTTATCTGTCCATCTTTCTATCTTTTACTTCCTTAAAACAAATTTTATTAAAGACAGGGAGGCGTCTGCACAGATCATCACCTCATCGAGTTGACGGCTGAAATTTTAGGATTAGTTAAATATCGATTAGCGTATTGAAATGTAACTGGTCTGCTAAGTCATATCTTTGTGGAAAATACCTACAGACCCGATTTTACGGGTTAATTGGTGGATTTTCCATTGTGTTTTCCTGCACCCATTCCTTCATGTATCCAAACTTTTGGATTCAGGAAAATAGAATAGTAAACCTATCAGTTAACCACTAAAATTAGGTCTTCATGTGGTTTCTACCAAGATATGATTTAACAGACCAGTTGCATTTAAATATGCTAATCTAGTTTTAACTAATCCTAAAATTTCAGCTGTAAACTCGATGAGGTGATGGTACGTACAGACGTCTATTATAAATGTCGGTATTCTAATCTCAATAGCACTCTGGTCAATCTGGCAATTATCCCTACTATTTATGAAACACTATAACTTTAAGTGAGTTTTAGTGATGTTAATGGACTTACGCATATGCATCATACATATTATACATATACATATAATACGTAATACGTTTGCATCATACATATTATAGGTATGTGTATAATACATATGCATCATTATCACGTCAGAATAAACAAAACATTTTTTTGTCGCCAAATTTGAGAATTGACATGATATATTACCAAATTTGTCGAAACTTTGCTAAATGTCGCCAAGCTTGGCGAATATTTGACGCTAGTGGCTATTTTTCAATGAGTTAATTATTAATGCGTCCCATCTATTTTTATTTTTCCGCATATCATCTGAATAGTTAAATGATACAACGTACTAATATTTCCAAAGTGCTAATAGTTTCATCACTGCCCAAATCCTCTGCTATTGTTATTATATTGTACTGTTATTATACTTACTGTGACTATGTTGTTAACCTTTACACCGCTAAAACTTCTGTATAATATAAAGAGAATTTACGGAAACTATTAAAGCATTGAAACCGCCAGTTCTCCGTATGATTATTATAATTCTATAATATGTAACCTGTTAATCAATATGTACGTTAGAATGAATCTTCTATAACCCGGTTTCTCGCATTTTAGTTTTCAGGTTTCGAGTAAAATTAGCTAAAATCTTAAAACCATGGCACATTGACTAACTCTTCAATACGATCAGATGAGAAAAATGACAGATTTTTAAATGGATCATGGCAGTGAGCCGGTAGACCTTCTATTCTTCCGTAATCGGGTCTAATGAAAAGGTTAACGTGAAACAAAAAGATATTAGCATCAATATGGTTTAATGCAAATACAGATATTGTCAAAGGATTTCATAAGAACCATTTCACTTGTACCCAGTCGTATCAGTTAAAATACAACAATTGGCAGTGAGCCCTATTAGAAAAGATTACTTAATATGATTAAAAATTTCCGCATTAGAGAACGAATCGTAACTGCTAAGGAAGCATGCAGTGAGTTAAGATATATTTGTCACGAAAGATGAAATACATGACAACACAAAATATATGATGTGCTTCCATGATTGTAAAAAGTTCTTGATTTCTCTATCAAAAGCTTCCGAATTGGCGAAAGAATGGGCAAGTAAATTAAATTATGAATCACAGTAACATGATGCAACGTTTAACATGGAAGTAATACGGTAAATACTGCTTGCTAGAGGCGGCTAGTACTTTAATATAAAAAGAAATAAAGACTATAAATTTGTAAAGCTCAATAACATAAATTTCGGTATTTTTATGTTATGTGTATTTTATTTCCGTATTCTGTGTCACAAAATGCCTAAAATAATCAAAAAATGTAGTTGGCATGTTGCTCATTTGTACATATTTTAAAATTTGAAAAACTCTCACGAAGGCATTAACGGCCAAGTCGTAGGAAGCCATTTTCAATGAAAGATTTGGTATGTTTGGCTTTTAACTTGTGCGAACATCAGATATCACTACTTTTTCCGGCCGAAACATTAAGGAGAACTTGGCGCTTTTTGTTTTACCGAAAACTTTTTGTTGGGATTATTATTATGCTTTTCTGCACTCATAGACGGACCCTTAAACCAGCATTTTGAAGTTTTTTAAGCATAACTTCAAAACTACTTGGAAGAAAAAATTGAAATTTTGGATTTGTATAAAGAAGGACATAACAAATATAAATCCATTAAAAAAATTTGTTGGTTGTAATTCATATTTTTTGCGAATATTAATTTCATAATTCATAATTCATACAATAAAATTTTTAAATTTAAAAACTAAATGTATTTATGTTTGGGTTTTTTAGTACTACAACCGCATAAAAAATTTTCACATTAGGATTATAATTTCGAGAGATATTACTAAAAATATGGAAACGTAAATTAACATTAGAAGCTCTAAAGTTTGAATCTTTATAAGTCAAAAACTTATTGTACAAATGACATGAAATTTCGTTTTTAGGCATAGTTTAAACCAAAGATTTAAAATATCATGTAAAAATTGGGTATTGCAACTGAAAAAAAGCAAAGTTTGGGCTGGATTTAATTTGTAGATGGCCCCCTAAACAAATTTTATATACGTCGTTTAAAAGTAGGCTTAATTTCCAATCATTTGGTACTAGTAGCTCTTCTACGATTATATTTGCTGCAGAGTTAGTAGTGGGTGTTTACTTTTTTTCTCACGACTGTAAGTATTTAAAATTCAAATAACTGATTAAAATTTGATTTTACAAGTAATAACCACTCCGTGTATTTGTGAGAAAAATCCTATGCATACATATACGGGTCAATATCTGAAAACCCGACAATTTCATTTGAAAATTTTTATTTTTTTTAAATAAATGTACCAACTAAAACATACAATTATATACTACGATACATGTTTTGTCATTTAAATGCTGTAGTGTTTTGAGATCAAGGATGTATATTTTATTCGTAGGTAAACTTTAATGGAAGAAAGTGTCTGTTAACATCATAATCATTGTCTAATAATTGGGACTGAGATGATGTTTTTGTCTTAACAGCTGCACAGCCATTTTGTTAATTCATTTTGCACACATGTAAACTATAAAATATGCCATGTGGCATTTGTATGTTACGTAAATAAAGTTGCAATAAGCTTTTTTTATAAATAAAAAGTTAATTATGGAGACATGAATGATGTTATAAAAAATACTCATCCCTATTCAGAACAAAAAAGAAAAAACGAAATATTTCTAAATATGAAACAAAAAGATGAACAACTTACCTTCATCCATGGTGGCTAGTTGAACTTTAGTAGCTTTTGCAATGGAAATAATTCTGCCAGAGCCACCTAGTATCTGTTAACGTAAATGTGTGTTTAGAGGGCCTGAGATGATAGTCAACTTCAGGGGCAAATATATTTACTACAATATTTTACTATACAATCTATACGAATAAACAAGAATTACATTTTCCCATACTGTATATATATAGTCATAAATATGTAATAGTAAAAGTTAGTAATATTTATATAAATTTTTACAGCATACAATTAATATTGGATATTTGTACCTAAGGACATGGACTGAAATGATGATTTCGTTTGTTTAAAGCTTAAATTTAATTAAGCTTATATTAATTCTTTATTCATCATTATGTGTCCATTTATCATTGGTAATTGTTATAACAAATGTTACATTATATTACATTTTTCAGTTTTTGGTTTTAGTATAATTAATGATATATTATTGCCAGTGGACACAAATTGTCCAATTTTCAGATATTGATCCATAAATTGCATCGGCTTCCAATTTCATAGCATTAACGGAACTATAATTTGACTAACTAATTCTGAAATGGGTGTTTGCTTTATCAGGTGCTTTGTTCCATAGTATAAGCTTACTAACATTGTTACCTCTGTGTAAATCAAATTGGAATAGTCTATTATATTTGAAGTAATAATGTAGCTGAAATAGTAAGGCTTTATTATTTAATTATTGTGCTTTGTTGTAATAACAGTGCTCTGTAAAAGTGCTGTGTCTGTAAGTGCTCTGTCAAATTTCCACCTTCTATCCCTAAGCATTCGAAATAAGTTGTAAATTAGAATATTTCCGCTTTAATTCATCTTTTAAATTTCGATTATTTTATAAACTGTTCTCAGTGAGCATTTATATCTTAAAATTCACCGTTACTCCAAATTTTAAATTTCAATCCAACATATGAAATAAATGGAAATTTTAAGGCGTATTTTAATCCTGCACACTTTTATATTTCGGATTTTAAAAAGGTCTTCTATGCGAGCAATTACACTTTTAAGTAATAGCAATATCAAATTTCCAGTTTCTACCACTAATAAGTACAAAGAAATCTGAATTTAAAACATTTTCTGCTTATTTCTACCCTCTAAATTTCAAATTTTTTTAGAATATGTTCTTGGGGAGCATTTACATCTCATACCAAACAACCGCCACAAATTTCGAAATTTTAGCGCTTTCAGTATCAGAAAACGCATAATTTTTGACTTTTTTTTTTTTTTTTACTTCTTTATCCCGTTGAAATAGTGGTGCCGTCAGGAAATACACTTTATGTTAGACCATGGATAGTCACCATCATTTGTACAGCATTACTTTTTATATCTTTAGCTATATTCCAGAGAACATCTTACAAACAATTAAAGAAACAAACTCTACTTCTTCTGAACAGTCGTATTGATTAATGTTTTTAATGGATACAATTTATAATAATGCTTGCACGAAGTTAAATTGTTATAACTCTGTGATCTTTTGTTTATACAACTCAGTCCTTCATATGATATACAGCCTGCTTTTTTCTTTCAACATTGAAGTGGGATTTGTTTTATCCATGAAATTTTAATCAAAGCAGTATTTAATTTCTTTGTCTGTTTGTAAAGAACCTTACATAAATATTCTTATCCACATATCAAATGTTTTTAGTAAAAGATATCTCAGCCAAAAAATGCAATTAAAATTGTAAAGAAAGTTATTAATCAATTTACAATTAAAAAGTTCTTTTGCCTCATTGCAGAAAGATTTTCAAGTCCTTGCGAATCCATAGACATAAGGTAAAATTTGTCTAAAGCGGGATATAGTCTACTGCTGAAAATTTTCTTGGACCCGATCGATTCCGTCTTAGACAGAGTTTACTGTATTACTAACAATTTAAAATTTATTTTGCATCATTAAATCATTGTGAAAAATAACTTAACTAATGTAAAATAATGTATATATATTTTTTACATTTTTGTATCTCTATTTTAATTTTTCTTATAAAAATAAAATTCTACTCCTATTTTGATTTTAAAGAACTTGCTTAATTTTCATACGTTGTCAATAGCATGTATTTAATAAATTTTAAAACCTTCTTTTTAGAAGTACTTTTCAAGATGATCGCAACAATCATATATATCTATAATCATATTCAACCAAAGAATAATATATATGAAATAATCACACATTTTGCATTATTAAAAAAAATAATAATAATAAAATGAAAAAGAAGAAAGAATTAAAGAACAGCTCAATTAGTTCCATAAGTTTGTTTATATGGTATATGACAGACTAGCAAATACAATTAAAGAGCTTTTTATGTTTTGGGGGTTACAAAAATTTCAAAAACACAAATTGGGTTAAGTAAGTTTGCAACTTTTTCCCGCTATACACGGAAATTATATAAAGAACTCTAATTTTAGTTCTAAGGCAAGAAAAAGTATGACATTTCTTTTAATGAACTGTTTTAATCTATTAGAATAGTAAATAAAAATTCTCTAATCAATATGGTAAAAAGCGTATACACCATGTTAAGTAAAATCCCTATGTAATATATCTAAATTATAAAATATTTAGTTTTCATACAATTATTCAATATAATTCTACTTCTGCACAATAATTCAGTATAGGAAATTTAAATTATTGCACTTATAGCTTGATTTTTCATGAATCTCACGAAATAATATTAATAATAAGAGTAATTTAAAATGAAGTTTTCCAGACTAAAAACAGTTAAAATAAATCTTCTTGATGAATGATTCCAAACGCAAAATCGATTGAAAACTTTCAAAAATGCTTAGAAAAGGATGCGATAAAGCATCTTTTTTGTATTAAATATTATATTTCAATATGCGGACTGAAAGAGTTAAAAAAAAAAAAGTTTTAACATAAGTAAAAAATAACGAATAGAAAATTGCTTTATCAAAATACCGATAAAAAGTAATCGATATGTTTAAAGTTCTTTGTCTTATATTCCGCTCCTATGGATAATGCCAAAATTTTCGCGTCAATCTTCACAGCTTTTCTATTTCGAATTATATAACTTAATTTAAAGTTTTACTCATAATAATATTATATTTTACTGTATATTCTAAGCAAGTAACAATCAGCAGATAATTCTAACTATATTTTAAACTGAGTTTTAGACAAGACGTACTTTTTCTCAATTTGGAAGAAGAGAGAACGTTTGAAAATTTAATCTAACTCAGTTAGAAAAATTACCTCACATTTGATTTTTTTTTATTTTATTTATTTTTTTTTTACTTTTATGATAATTTTTCCATGCCATTTTGAGTTAATAAATTAAAAATCAATTCATACTTTTATTTACACTTCTTTTTTTCTTTCGATGATCTTTTACGAATATTTTAAAGAAGAATTTCTTAAATTAATGATAATATAAAATAACGATTAAAATAATCATATGTGTCACCCACCCTTAACACACCACCACCACTCTGCCGGACTGTTGTGAATATGTTCGGTGCACAAATGAACGAAACATAATAAAAATATATATACAGTCGTCTCTCTGTTTATCGTCGTTCTACTTAACGACGATCTCTGTTTAAGGGCGATATTTTGTGGTCCCGGCTCATTTATGTAAAAAGAAAAAATCTCTATTTAAAGATGAAATTGTGCCTATTTAACGACGATTTTCACGTAGTTTTCTTTTTCTTTTCAATCGCTTTATATATGTTAAACGAGGGAGCTTCCTTTGAAAAATAAGTTTTCTTGCAATTCAGATGAGTAGAGAGCCCATGTGACGAAGACGTTTCAACAACCGACTTCATAAATTTAGGTCAAATTTATGAAGATATCGCAAATGAAAATGCAACTTCAGATGCAGAAGTTGGTGATGAAGTTGCTGATACAGACAAGGTTTATCTAATGAAAACTTTCCTCTCACTTTAAAAGCATGTTTGGTTCGAAACCAAAAGTTTACGATGCAGTTCAAATAGTTATCACCGGTTCACATCTGCGTCGAATATTTTTTCCCAAGTTCTCAAATATATCAACTAAAGATTAACTATGCAAAATTAAATATTTGAAACTGAAATTCCAAGACATAAACTATTAAACTTTTGCCTTATTAATTTCTCCACGCTTTGGAAATGTGATCATTAAAAAATAAAAATTTTTGAGTTAGTTTTGAATTCAATAAATTAATAGTTCCACTTCAGTAACTTGGAAAGTTCCAATTACAGAACACCTTCTAAAACAAATAAATTGCATTGTTAGTAAAACAAAATTGCTGATTTCATTAATAGTCTGACTAGCCCATGATATTATTTCTGGCAACCCTTGCCAAATTCGGAGATCTCAAGTTTATTAACTTACATGCGCATTGTTCACATATAACCCATATTTGCATGTGTCATTTTCTCACCATATGTTTGATTGCATTTTACAAACAATTTCAAAGAAATGGGCTTTTTTGTTGCTCAACATTTATATAAGAATTTTAAAAAATTCTGATGCAAATGAGTCTATTTTTAGAACTTTCGTTGTTAACCATAAGCACATATTTGTATAACATATCAAGACCTACCTACAATATCTGGAAACTTCTATTAAAGATGAAGTGGTTTTGAATTGCAATATACGACTAAGATGTACAAATTACCAAACCAATACGTGTTTATTTATGACGACATAGCAAATAAAAAAACATTTTAGCACTCATCGAGGAGAGCCAAAAAGCAGTAAAGGTCGTAAACCATGAGTATTTCCTGATATCCCAAAATAATTACCGTCAGTAGGGAAAATAATTTTTATTTATTACTTTACACCATCACAGTTGTCGTATGCAAACATTAGCATTTTTTATTTTTTTGCAAACATTTAGTTTTATTTTAAAACGCGATTCACTACTTTTGCATGTACTTGTAAATGAAAAATAACTGTTAGGAACGTCATATTTTACAGTAAAAATCTCGTTATGCACCTCAATAATATATACAAATTCCATTATGTTTGAAATAGTTTAAGTTCATTCACTGGAAGGAATTTTTTCCATGGGCCTTTATGTAACAGAGTTCTTTTGTTTGATCCTGTAAACGAGTGCTAAATGCTTTATACGTGGCAGTGAATTTCTGAGCATTCTTTAAAAATATTTGTAAGTGAAACACAGTCCTCACAGCCATTTATGTACTGGGAGGGGTTTTATTATGCTTCTATTGCTGTTTTTTGTCTAACTACAATAAAACTGTTCATGCTCTGTTCAAGTTCTATCAGGTTATTTAAAAGAAATAAAAGATAAAAGAGGATAGTTAAAATTAATTACGTTAACGAATTGTGATTTTTTTAATGAGATTCGTCGTTTTATCTGCTAAACTCATCAAATAATTTGCGCCTAGAATTACTATAATTTAACCACAGAAATATTTCGCCAATAATTAAATCCGAAAATAAACAGACTGCAAGTGCAAACGTTTGACAGCAGACAGACAAACCGAAATCATTAGTACTTTTCTGCTATGTTGGAAAAGCTTAAAATTACAAAAAGAAAAACTTAATAAAAGAAATTTTGAATAGCCAGTATTAATAACAAAGTAATGCAGATTTGTTTCAAAATTACGCAGATATTCAGCGATTTCATGATAACGTTAATAACAGTTCGTGCCAGAGAATGATTTAAAAAGAATGGTAAGAATAAGAAATTTAGCAGTAGAAAAGGTGTACTATCAAATATTTTAGATTAAGGAGCTTTGCGTTTATTCATTAAACCGGAGCATGAAAGTTTCATCTCACTTTTTTATACATAAAAGGAAAAAAATAAATATTAACAATAAAAGTTAAAAATTAAAGATTGAATATTGTAAATGCATTGTTATATTACAACACTTGGATACATTGTACACTAATGGCCAAAGGTGACCGGTCACTTGCATATTTAGACATTTTGTTAAATATCTAGAAAAGTACGTGAGGAATTAACCTGAAACTTCAGGTGTGTAAATAATATAGTATAGGTCGTATATTTCTGCGGAGATTTTTTTCCCGAAACCCCATAAGGGACTGTCAACAAATTGAAAAGAACGAATATCTTTTGGATAACCCTGTCAAAACTAATGTAGTAAAAGCGTTCAAACTGTAGATAATGATTAAGTAGCTTATTTTCATAACTTGTGTGCATTTTTATGAAGATAGCATGTAAAATTCACGTTTTCATAAAAACAGTCTTAAATTTTGCCAAGTTTTTTGCTTACAATTTGCATAGTTGTTAATATAAAAAAAAAGTTCTTTTCAAAAAATATGACAATAGCATTGTACATTGACAATAGCATTGACAATACCCTGCAATCCGAATTAAAATATAGTAAAAATTATGTGAAAAATGAGTAGATTTACTAAATAATGTTTCACTGTGCATGCCCGAACGCAATCAAAATATAATGTGCATAATGTGTTAGCTAAATGTATAGAGCAACTTTTGTAAAGGTCTCAAAAACATAGCTTGAAAATTCTGAAAATTATCGTTGATAGAATAAGCTCAAAATCCGTTGTTCCAAAAATGAAGCAAAAAGATGAGAGGCTGTATCCATATATCCATTGATTAGTGCCAATATAGCATACACAATATTGCACGCACTACTGAATGTGACAACGTTTGGCAACATGCTGCCAAAACTTGAATGCGACTACATGACAGACCAGATGGTATCGCCAATAAAGTTATCTGAGCGAAATATGACTGCCAGTTGTCAGCCCAGGTAGCTGAAACGGTAGAGCATTGATAATCTAAGTCAAGGTTTATGGGTTCGAATCCCGGCTTGGGAACTTTTTCGCTCAGTTGGAAAAACTGCATTCATATTATTCAAATAGTTCTTTAGAAAATCCAACGTTAAATGGAGTACAGTATATAATTAAAGGAGCATTTTAATTATACGCTCCTCACTAACGCTTTTCCTAGATTTTTTACATTACTACTCCTCTACTATTTATGCTTTATTTTTCCAGTTCTCACCCGAATGCCAACGTGAAACAGCATCCATCTGTGGTCAGTGAGCTGAGAGCGTTAATGCCTGGAAACACTGTAAATTTTCTGTTGTTGGTTCCATGTGGATGCAATTATTTATCTAGACATAAATTCAATGCTGCGCTGGTAGATAGAGGCGACGTATCGAGTCAGGATATTTCCCCTTACTGGATAGGGATAAAAATTGTGAGGGAATTTTGAGGACGAAATTGTTTTCATCCCATGTCGTGCCTTATAAAATTGGACCTGCACACCCTTCCTGGCACCTTGCAGATCTGGTTTTACGATTCAGTCAGATAAGGGCAGGCGGCTTAAAAGACTTCATTTTCAGCAAATTTAGCCGCAACATCAACATGATTATGTTTTTAAAAAATTACACTCGCTCAATGAACTCTTCTTAACCCTAGAACTACCGAAAATTTTACTCAAGTTTTATAAAAATATTACACATCAGAATTCTTATTTAAAACTATTGAACTTATTTACTTAACTCATTATTGTCTGGTTTACATATTTAGTTTATTTTAAAGAAATTTCTGGTTAGAATAAATATTTCGAATGTACCCATCGGGTCCATTGGACCCGTCTGGTAGGCGGAGGGTTAAAAAATACGCAGAAGAGCTTGTTCAGTTTAGAAGATACTATAAAGACTTTTTATCATAAACTTTAAAATAAACAAAGATATTCTTCAATCGTTAATACAGAATTTGTTTGATCAGAACATCTTATTTGACAACTGTAAATATGCATTGTGACGAAAACAATTATTCAAAAGAATGACTAGAACACAGAAAATTCTGATTAATTGCCGAAACATCAGTGAAAGCTTACTGTGGAGACTCCAACAGTTTTTGGTTTCAGACTGTTAGTTAGTTAGTCTGCCTGTCCCGCGATAACAACCCCAAAAATATCCGGTTAGCTTCTAATTACGTGGGCATGTTGGTGTGGTACCCGGATTAAGCTGTATAGTTTTTTGTTGATTTTCTTCATTCGTTCGGAAAATATAGAATATTTGATTTTGCACCATAATGATTATCTATGGCAATTCAGACAATTTTCAAATTTTCATTTGTTGAAAGAAATGGCTCATATGTTTAACGGATTTCAATGATAAGTTATGGATGCTAAAATTTTTAAATAAGAGTCTTAAATTATTCCTAGTAGTTTGTAATTTTTTCAAGACATCAGAAGATGTGTTTATGACTGAGGTATATGTAAGGTCATACAAATAAGAAATTCCGCATTGTGTCATATAAAATGTGATAAAGTGTTGGTTAATTATGTATGCTTTTATTAAGGAGCGTAGAGCTTCCGAGCCTCTGGTGTTCTAGATACCAGTATCTTAATTTAGAAAATGTTATTTTATTTAATTGGAACATTTGTGTGATTTAGGGGAACAACATTTTTTCTAATAGTGATGTGCAAAAACCCTGAGACTTGGCATCCCTGATGGGGGTGAAATGTTTTACTTAATTGATGCACTTATCTTTCTTTAAAAGCTACGTGAACGACGCCATGTGTAACAGCTTGTAGAGTATAAAATAAATTATTAAAATAACGCTTATTACGAAAGATTAAGCAGAAAATCCGGCTAATGGTAATAAAAGGTTAATTAACCTTTCGTAATTTTATCTGAAACATAGGTTTTTGTCAAATATGAATGGTATTAGTAATATCGCTATTTTAAATTGAATGTGAATGCAATGAAAAAGCTATTACAAAAATATTTTACATCACGTTTGCTATTTAGTCAATTGGAAGCACACACGATTGATTACTCATTTTGTTAGAAGTCTCCAAACATTCCTATTTTGTGATAATTTTAGTAAGTTAATGCTATCGACTATATTAGATATTTAGATTAGATCTTAGATATAAATATTGTAGAACGGCAATGAAAATTATTTTTTGGAAAGAAAAATTATAAAAACCTTAGATTTCTAAATTAGATGCCTCAGTTTACACTTCCAAAAGTTCCCTTTTTCGTTAGATACAGGTTTTTGTGGTTACCAGGCAAGTAAATACTGCTGTACGGATATTAGGATAACGTAAAATGCTTGTCCAAACTGTTGCTTATCCTTATAAATCGCAGTATAAAAAGAAATCTAAGATATACGATAATCGTTAACATAATCAACAGAAAATTACAAATGTAAATTAAATTACACTAAGGGGGGTTCAGAGGGGCGGAGCCCGCCTGAGGAATCTACTTTATTATCAAAAAATTACCTGAATAAGTAGATCATGAGAATTTCAGAATATCATTATATAACAACGTGTTTAATTGAACACTTGTAATGTCTGAAACCTTCGAAATATTTTTTACTTTTATAAATGTTTATGTAATTTAAATACTTTAAATTGCGTTTTTGTAGAAATATTAATATTACGCAAAGTGTGCTAAAAGCAATGAGATACAGAGTTGACGTTGAGGCTCCTGATCTGCAGATTTACTAGTAAGTATAAAATTTTATAGCTTAATTTTTGTTTGAAAACGATAGGATACTTCAGAATGATGGAACATTATCTGGTAATTGTTTGTGTTCTACGTGTTGGTTTTTTCTATTTCAAAACATAAAATTTAGTTTAGTCAGTGAAAAACAAAGGCGCGTGATTAAAATAATGTACTTGTATGGATTAAAACTGACATTGGATTGTTTTTTATATTACTGCGCGATATCGTATGCACAGAGTGTAAAACGAATAACATACTAGACACACTAAGACCAAAATTTTTAATGAATGTATGTGTTTTCTACAAATCATTTTCTGAAATTTGTATAATATGAGTAATTATTCAAGATATTTTTATATGCCGCAATTTTTGCTAACCATTAAAAAAATATGCGGAAAAAGATCTTAAAAAGTACATTTCATATTCAAATATAAATAATAATACGTACATAAGGAAATAACTGGTACATAAAAAATACGCACGCAAATAAATAATTTATATAAACATAAAAATTAACATAATGTTTGATTATTCAATTTAAAATATATTGTTAAATAAATTGCGTGTACAAATGGGAAATATTTTGTCTAGATAATTTGAAAAACAGATTTATTTACAAACATCAAAGTGATCAATTTTTATATTAGAGTCGATATATTGTAACGTTTTGGGACAATATGAAATTCATTTTATTTAAATTTCTTCTAGCTCAGTAATTTATCATGAATACATTCAGAAGATGTATGTTTTATTAAAACGAAACATACTATCTAATTTTCTCTACTGCAAATTTTTAAACTTCTGAACATCGCACATTTTAAATTTTTACTCCGTCGTATACGGAAAAAAATGCTCTTTTAAATGCAATTCGTTTGAAATCTGTATCTCAATTTATTTTTGAGATATTAATTTTTTTGTAGTTTTTAATACCATTTTTCTTATCGTGGCAACACAAGTACCCCATTTCTATTGAAAGTCATTGAAAGTAAATGAAAAATAGTCGAAAATAGGAGATACTGTACCTTTTTGTTGCCATTTTCTCATAAAACCTAAAAAAAAAGTAGAAATTAAAATATGGGCTATGTCAGGAATATTGTCTGTTATTCCTTTATAATAACGTCATATGCTTACTTTTCTATAGACGAAGTTTAAGACTGGATAGTAAAAGTGGATTGCTTTAGCGGATGCAAATGACGTCATTTTATAAAAAAGCGTGTAAGTGCGTCATTTTCACAGCCCAGCTGCTTTGAAATTCTTCACAGGTGAAAATGCTTCACTTTTGAAAATAATGTAATCGAAATCATACACTGATAAAACGCATTGTTTTACAAAAATTTAGAGTGTCTTTATAGAAGAGAGGTGATATGTAAATAATAGTAATTTATATATTATAGAAATTGATGATTCTCGCCTGGATGGATTTGATTCGCCGAGTTAGACAAGCAAAACAAATAATTCGAGGTTTAAAATAATATCATGTTCCTGAAGTTTTTGTCCAAAATTCTTTCGAACAACAAAATTTTAATGCTATTCTTTAGGACATTCTACTATATTTTTTTTTTCAAAATAACATAATTTGCTTAATTTAATTTTTCATAATTTTATATAATCAATATATTTAAAACACAAGTGTGTTTTTTAGAATTCTGCCCTGATCTTTCTGCTGAACCAATTTTACTAATATTTTTTTTAAAACTGAAAGCTGTTCATTTGTCGATGTAATCGCAGTATCTGTTTGTTTTTTAACTATCGCCATTTTTACATTTTAATTTTAAAAGCATTTTATCATTTTATGAAATTTCTTCAAAATGGTGAAAATTAGATAGCTTTCATTATTGGAGACAAGAGAGAAATAATGTGGTTTATTTATCTTTATTCATGCTATTTTCAGATGAAAAATCAAAACTGTCGATCAAAATTGTTGTATAGGGTTTAGTGTCGCAAAATCCCATTAAGAACAGATTATTATATTAGGGGCATAATAACGGAAAATGACATACTGCTTTTGAAAATACGCATTTTTCCTCATAAATTTTCTATGTTGTTTTTTTCTTCTGCATGTGCACTGATACTAAGTTTCAGACACTAGGCGAAATGCTTATTTAAGTGAAAATGAAGTCATATTTAAAAGAAAACGATCACTTTTTTTTTGTATAAAACTATAAATTTTAACACCAATACGTCTAAAAAAACATAAATTACGGCTATTTTTACTCTCCGGAATTGAGATTAGAATCTCAAGTGAAGGGTGCGTCGGTTCACATAAAAGATGTTGCTGACAATCGTGAATTCAAGTTTTGGGTTAAAATCATTTTTAGATGATCAAACAAAATACAATTTTTTTCAAAATGATGAATATGGATATGAGAAGTGCGTATGCAAATTTTGAGAAGGTGAAAATTGCTGTTTTTCACTCCGGATTACCAAGCATAAGAGCCTCAATTAATAACCACATCCTAATAACTGATCTTTATTATATTTTACTGATTAAGTATCTATCTATATTATAAAGAACAAACGTATCTGTGCATAACGCTGACGTCATTTTGCGAATGGCAACACTTCACGATCAAATTTCGGTCTTGAAATTTTCGCTACTGCAATTTTTTAATCTTCTGACCATCGTACATTTTCAATTTTCGTCGCATAGAGAAAAAATTTACTTTAAAATGCAATTTGTTATTGGCTGATGTATTATATTTTCTAAAATAACTTTTAAGCATGGTTTTTTTAAAAGTTTATCTTATCACGGGCCGGTTTCAATACATAATAATAATAAACATTTTGCACATAAAGCAACAAACATTTTTCAGCATTTGTTTATGACTATTTTTGCATAATGAAATTCGTACTTCCTTTATAAACAAATTAAAGAATAATAATAAAAAAACTACCAATCTAACATATTTGTGAAAGACAAATTGACGAAATTAATACTTCTTTTATAAACAAATAAAAGAATAATATTGTAAAAACACAAATCTAACATATTTGTAAACGTACAATTTAAATTTTTAGATCACCAAATAGATTTTTTTTTTCAAATGGAATTTGTTTGCAAAGTTCATCTCAGTTTACTCATTGTCTGTGGTCTTAAAAACAATTTTAAAGCATGAAATATTTTTTTAATTTATCTATATCACGCGGAGCTCGATTACGAAAGATTAATCCGTTTGCCTTTAAAACAAAATAAAGCGTTCATCATTTTCTTACGGCTAATATCCATGAAAAAAAAACACTTCCCTATGAATAAATAAATAAAATAATATAAATAAAACACAAATTTAACAGACATGTATAAGCTCTGAAATTATCAGAATATAAAAGGATGCCATAAGTAGCAAAATCTTGGTCAAATAACTCTTAGCACGCGGCTAATAAGAAAATATCGCTTTTGATAATTTAAAAAAATTTTTGATTGTACAATTCGTATTTTCCATATGAAAAATGGTTTTTTAATGTAAGTGGGCAATCTAAAAAATTATTGCATATAAAAAATTTATTAGTTTTCAATTGAAAAAAATGTTTTCACCTATATTCTTTAACCCGGGAATCCCGGGTACGATCCCCTAGTATCAATAAAGGAGTAAGTGTATTTTTCAAAATTTACTCTTAACTACCCAGAGTATTACTATTACTCGAGAAAATGCACAATATTTATTTTTATTTCTATTTATTTTTTATTTATTTTTTTGTGTGTGTTAGGTACAAATTTTATACACTGAACGATTTAAAGTTTACTTGATAATATTTCGCCAGTTGATACGTGTGTCAATGATTTAATAATTTCTGCGATGACACAGTTTCTTAATATTTATTTTAATCTTACAGCATATAATTTTACAATAAAATTTCATCTTTTTCTAATTACTATCAGTGCTCAGTTAGTCACTTGATGTTGATTTCCAGTTAAAGTAGCTAAACAAAATGCAGAGAAACTAATTTTGTTGTATAGTAAAAATGACACGCTTTGTCTAATCCAATAATGGGTTTCTTATATTCTGTATCTGACCGTATACAAAATAAGTTCATGGTATTGATGACTTTCTGATCGGTTTTTTGAAATGAGTTTTTTAATGACCTATCTAAATAAATAAATAAAATTCTGAAATACATTTAAACTTAACAATACAATTTATTCTTATTTGTATTATGCCTATTATTACGTATAATTCTCAAATCACAAAAAAAAAAAAGAAAAATTAACTGCTGAAATAATGTTTAAAAAATCATTATCTTTGTATTACAATACAAATTACTTTATTGAAGATGAAGTAAATAGTTTTTCCATCACCCAATATGCAATATAAATGATAAATGTCACTCTTCAGATAATTGGTTAGTACATTTGATATTAATCTGACACTGGTATATTTTCTTTTTCCTGACAATTACACGTTTTTCACGACATGTTGTAATCAATTTCACATTTTTAAATCTGTTAATAGAGTCTCACTGCAAGGCTTTTCGATCATTTCAATTCATACCATTACCACTTACAGAATTAATTCTTCTTAGCAATTTCAGAACATCATTTCATTTCCATCGAGCTGCAAAATTATTTTTTAAATATATATCCACTTGTTTAACTTATCATGAATCAGATTCAAAAATCCTTCTTATTTTAAAAAGTCCTTTTAAAAATATTAATTATTTTTTGGAAATAAAACAATTATATTATTTAATGACAATTTTACTTTTTGTCAGATGGCAGTTTTGAAATATCTGCTACAGAGAAATAGGCATGAAGTGAAGAATTAAAATGTACCTTTCATAAATCAAACTGTTGTTTCAAAAAAGACAAATAGTACAGAAAAACCTCGATTATCCGAAGTAATTGGGACCGACCCTCTTTCGGAAAATCGAAATTTTCGGATAATCGAGAACGTTTCAACTTTAAGATTAAGGGCAAATATGTGCGTATTTCTTATTATGGTATAACAAGTGCTTAATAAAAATAAATGAATAGCGAAATAGAAACAAGAATAAACTACCTGAATTTTAATTGTGAAATTCAGTACCTTTTACATATTTCACAAGCGTTTGAAACAAAGTTTGTTGAAACTGTTTTTTGAAATTTCGATTGCCTTTGTTTTGCAGCTCTATCACGAAGTTTTTTAATATTATTGGTTAACCAGTATCACAGTCATTCTGCAGCTTTCTGCTTAAAACTTTTTCATTTTTGCAGCATCTCCCTTCGTAACACTAACCGCTGCAATACCAATGCCGTATTCTTGAGCTTATTTTATCGTACTGTCACGCGATTCTATATGATTTATAATTTGATTTTTTTCTTCTATACCTAAAGTAATGCGTTTTTTGTTCTAGTAAAAATCTCGTACTGGAGCTCAAGTTAAATTCAAAGAAATTCTAAGAAAAGGGATCCAAAATATTTATCTGTACTCGTGGTTCGGAAAGGACTGTTTGCACATGAGAGAAATGTAAAAAAAAAAGCTTTAAAAATGGATTTCGGTTAACCGAGAGTTTCGGTTAAAAGAGGTTCGGATAAAAGAGGTTCTAATGTATACACAATTTTATAGATTGATTGCTTTATGCATTAACTTTTCAGTTTGTACCTTTATATACTTTTATAAATGCATTACTATCTCTTGCCATACGATACCTAAAACAACATTCAAAACCTATTTATATAAAACTAATAATAATTTTAATCTTAACCACATAATTTACAAGACAATTATTTCCGTATCGAAAAAAATATTTTTATATTAGCAAGATTATTTACATTTCAGTGAAATCACAGGACTTCAAAATTGCATTTTACTAAACTTGTGTTGATAGCATATCTGAAATTACTGTACTTGTGTTGGTAACGCATCTAAAGTAGAACTGTTGAAGATGCTTTCAACAAAAAAAGAGTCAAGAATTTTCCGTTCCAGAAAAAACAGATTTATTGAAGTATAGGTTCTTAACCCTATTTCTTGTTGTCAGACCGTAACAGAATCAGACTTCTACCGCAAACAAATAATGAAAAGACGTAACATGTTCAGTGAAATATTCACTTCTAGGATCGTAAAGTATATTGTGAAAGAAAGGAAAATTCTGAATCGCGTTTCAAAAAAATGACCATGAAGTTCTTTAGAAATTCTTCATTGTTTCCATTGAGCCGCTTGAGCACATCTTAAACTGCTGTTAGGAAACTTTTTTGAATGATTATATTTATTTGTGCAATTTACTGCATATTTCATGTGTACCAGTTCTTGTGTTCTGATTATCAATACTCTATAACACTAAGCTTAGAATAAGAGGAAGCAGAATTTATGGACCTTTCCTGCGATTACTGTTTGCAACTTGAATAGTACTAGAAACGAATTTCAGTCATATGCTGAAAATAACCTTAACTATCATGAGTGATTAAATTTAAGTGAACCGGCCGGAAGTGATATTAGATTGGAAAATACCATTAAGTCTGCGTGTAAAAATATTACAGAATATATAGTTAAAAGTACGCCTCGTAAAAATCAAAATATGCACATGTTAGAATTCGATAGCCGTATCAACAGTATGGGCACCAAACTGTTGATATTATAAAATATTCCATTTTTAGTGATGAACCATGCAGCTATAAAGACTTTGAAGTGTCTTTGAGTGAAAAGTATGGCAACTGCTTACAACCCAACAAAATTAAATTTGTATTCTTATGCTGCTGGTGTATATTATGGTCTTCTTTTAGAAATAGATTTGGAATTGCACAAATATTCTACTTCTACAAAATCTGTAGAAGCTCGTATTCAAGTGGATGATCCAAATGTAAGGCACAGCATTGAGGATAACGGAATCAATGTTAGTCCTAATACGGTAACAAATATAGCTATGAAAATGTCTGCATATCTGAGACTGTCCTGCACCTTATAATGATCACTGTAGACAGGCAAAAACGTTGCTTTGAAGTGTGTAAATATAACAAGACTTTAGAAAAATGTTTTTGTTCTAATTCAAATAAGCAGAATAACAGCGTACCTCCTTGTGATATGAATGATCCTTTAGTTTCCTGCTGCATCGATGACACTTCTGTAGATTTAAAATGCGACTGTCCTCTTTCTTGTGCAGAGAATATGTATAACTTGCAAATATCATCATCAGACTGGCCAGAAAATAACAATACCTAAGAAATAGATTACGGTTTGCAAAATGACTCTTGCTGTAGAAATGCGTGTAAGAAATTACAAAAGGCTAGACTGAGGTTGGAAAATTTCCACGTCACTTACGAATATCTTATCTACAAACAATCACCAATGTATCAAGCACAGAGATTATCTCACAAATTGGAGGACAAATAGGTTTCTGGTTAGGCTTATCTATTGTACTAATTTTTGAATGACCTTGAGAATTTTGTCATGCTATTTACATGCAAAAAATAATAATTTTTTGCGATACGCACTTTTATTAAAAACAATTTTTCGAGGTCCGACTAAGCATCTTTGATACTATGTTCATGTACATGTTGCATATATATTAAGAATTAACTCGAGGTATTTAGAAGAAATTAATTAAAGCAGGTCAAATGACTCCTACTGTAGAGTATTGGGTAAGAAATTTCAAATGACTATTTTAAGATTAGACATTTTCTATGTCCCCTACGAATACCTTATCGACGAACAATCTCCAATGTATCACAGTTCAGAGTTTATCTCGCAGATTGGAGGACCAATAGGTTCCTGGTTAGGCTTATTCATTGTAGTAATTTTTGAATGGATTGAAAACATTTTCACGCTATTCACATGCAAAAAATAAGAGTGAAAATATTCTTTTGCAATATACATTTTGACTAAAAACAATTGTTAAAGGTTCGACTAAGTATCTTTGAGAATATGTACATTTTACATGTATGAACATTTGACTGGATATAAAATAGCGATAGAGAAAAAGAATATTGTACCTGGTCAAATGGCTCATGCTATTGTGTATTGGGTAAGAAATTTCAAAAGTCTATTCTGAGATTAGAGATTGTCTATATTAATACGAATATGTTATATACAAACAAACTCCAATGTACCGTAGCTCAAAGTTTCTCTTACAGATTCGAAGAGCTATAGGATTCTGGTTAATCTTATCCATAGTAGCTATTATTTTTCAAAGGTATGAAAACTTTATCAAACTATTCACTCGCAAAAAATAATAACGAAAAAGAATTCGCTTCGATCCGCCCTATAACTAAAAACCGTAAATGGTAACTTTTAAGCTTTTTTGTTACTACTAAATTTTAATAGTAATTTTCGCTCATTTTTAATTAAAGAATGTTGGTAGTTAATAAGGCATTTTTTTTAAATTTGTAGTAAAGAAAAATCTTAAAAGTTGGCAGATATGCTGAAAACAGTTTTAAAGTCTGGCTAAAGACTCCGAATAAGCGTTATTTTTGACAGAAATTTTGGGTTTCAGTAAACTAACAAATGTGTGAGGTTACTATCTACAGGGACCATTTGTCCCGCCTACCTCTGTAATAATCAGATTCTGGAATTCCTATAGCATATGGAATCTTTTAATGAAACTTTTTAACAACGTTGACCGTAGATATTGGTTCTTTAATAAACGATAACGTTTTAGTAACACATTTTTTCATTGTATTTATATTTAAACTCTGTTTACGAGTTAGAATTCACGTGCTCTACCCAAAATATTACAAATTGCAAAAACTGTGGTTAAGGAAAATAAATTTCATAATCATTACTTCAAAAATATAAATTTAAGTTAATAATTTTAAAGTCTCTCTTTATAGACAGGGAGGCGGAAGCACAGATCATCAACTCAACGAGTAGATGGCTGAAATTCCAGGATTAGATATATCTTGATTCGTATATTAAAATGCAACTGGTCTGATAAGTCATATCTTGGTGGAAACCACATGCTAAAACGATTTTAGTGGATGACTGCTACATTTATCACGATGTTTCCTTGCACCAAAAGATACAAAACCATAGAGGCCTGGGAGTAAGAAAACACAATGTTAAACTTACTAGTCAACCACTAAAATCGGTTTGGCAGGTTTTTGTCACCAACATATAACTTGGCAGACCAGCTTCATTTTAATATGCGAATAGAGTTTTAACTAAATCTGAAATTTCAGCCGTCAACTCGACGAGGTGATGGTTTATATAGCCACTTCCCAGTCTATTAAATTCTATTTCATTAGAATGAAAATGCTTTCAAATTATTTTTGAATTTGTGATGAATATTTTCCTTCCTTCTTAAAGTGGCCTTGGACACAAAAATGTTTTTTTTTAACTTTTTTTTTCTTCTTTAGCTTAAAACAAACTTTCTGCTAATACAAATTTGAAGCAAACTGAGCAGTCATTCAACAGTTTATATGAAAAATAGTTACATAATCGTAATTTAACTCTATTCTGACTACGATATGCTCAATAATATAGTCAGATGGGCTTCATTGCACGGTCTAACAACACTATCTTTAAAAAAAGTCAGTCTTATAACATTATAGTAGGGTTTGAAATGTCGTGAAATGTGGCTCCAGCTCGATTGACGTGCCAAGTTTGATATTTTTGTTGTATTGTGAAGGTTTTGACATATAGATTCCAAATACATTAGGTGCCATTTTTATACACATTTTTGGGGGTGATTTTCAAGATGGCTCCCTTTTACTGACTTCTTTAATATTTGAGGCATATTATTGACCAATATGTCAAATTATACGTTTTCAGGGTCAAGAAATACAAATATATAATAAAATGAGGAGTAAATTGAGTTTTTGAAGGGTTTGCATAAAATGCATATAAAGCACAAAAACATGAAATACATTAGATATACTAGGGTTTTATTAACCAGTTATACACAACCAAAGTATTTAAATGAAATAACACAAATTATTGAAGATATTGAACAAAATTATTAAAAACAGCATTAATATGTATATACAGTACTGGGATGTTATGTATCCTCTTCTGAATCACTGCTATAGCTGTGATGATATTCATAGTCCTTTGTATTGTTGCAGTCTCTGCATTTGCAAAGGGCAGTACAAACCAGAGAATTCTTTAAGCAAGAACATTTCCCAACTGTACATGTTCTCTTATACACTCATATTTCACAAGTTCAATAACTCCTTTGAGCGTAGGTAACTCCAGGCTTTTGACAAGAGAAGTTACTCCTTCGCCATTTTTCCCCCAACCATTGCCAATAAGTGGGGGTATTGTAGGTCGAGGATTTCTGTAGCCCTTTCCAATGGTTGCAAATTAAGTTGGATCTTAGAATATGTGACTTCAGTGCTTCAAGGATTGATGGTAATTTCTCCCCCTCTAAACTTTTAGTTCTGAAAAGGTGCCATCTTAACTCTGAAATCCTTTAAAAATTACTATTTTTCAAAAAAGTCCAGTCGGTGAATTTTTCAAACAACGACAGATTGGATAATGGATCAACATTAGGTTTACCAAGTTCTTGAAAAGCTGTTATAATATTATCATCACACTGACGATTGATATACACTTTTATCCACTTCTGTTTTCAAATGCCTACAAATTTTCCTGCCCAGTCTCCACCAGTATATGAATGTAAACATAATAAACCTTTTGTTTTTATGAGCACCTATTGCTCGACATCTTTCATTAATATTAATTTTTCTGTGTTTGTTGTCTCGACCACTAACAAAATTGATTTCACTGCTTACTAGAGGACTGGAAACTAAGTCAATTAGCAATATGAAAATGTCAGTATCTTGCGAAAATACATCAATCTCATAATTATCATGATGGTTCACTATATCAAGTACATGAAGATGTATAATGGTGACTGCTTCTTTATGTGTATGATCATATAATTCTGAATCGAAAACATTCGCGTGGTTACTGTAAGCCTTACTGCCAAAAACGAAACAATTTTCTTCTCACTAGCAGCAAAAACCTGTAGTAATTTATTCCCGAGATACTCAGGCAGCTGTGATTTTGTTTCATTATGTGAAAGAAATGTCTTTAATGAAACCAACATTATATTGGTACTATTTGTAATAGTAAATCTAATAGGTTCTGTTGCACCCAATCTTTTCTTACTAGTTTGCTCCTTCAATGAATGCTCAAGGTATTGGTCAAATATTATTCTCCCTTCAGTGTATCCGCTTGTCATTTTCATAATGATCTCGGTAAAAGCATTTGCGAAGTCTTCACAAGTTTTCATGGCAAGTGTCTTTTTTACTGATTGTACGATTACCATCCCATCTATAATACAAACTTTTTCTATCGGAGAAGCAATCAAGGATTCTAAAGATCAAGTATGGGTGATCCATTATGTTGCTCTATTTCTGCAATGAATGAAGTTTTGTCAGATGGAATATGAAGATATCCATCAGAAGAAAATAATGATCTTGCTGTTACAGAACACTTGTAGCTTCCAATTGCATCTTTTAGATTTGTAGACATTTGAGGTCTTGATTCCATAATAACAAGAAAATGAGCAAGAATTTTCCTACCTTCTCGAATTAGTCTATCTCTTACAAACTCTTCAAATTCCAATTGGCCTTTTTGGTCGACGATTTAGAATACCATCCTTCGCAGAACTCTCCTTGACGATGGCTGCATTGTGAAAAATTCTTAGCGACATGGAAGTCCGAAGTTGATAGTGTTTCCTGGGCTGCTTCAAGACTTCATTTGGACAGTACTTTTCAAAGTAAGTTGAACAAATGCGTGATACTTCTGGTGCACACAAGAAATATCTTTCGAGGACGTTTTCATCCTGATTTAAACCAATAACTCCACCAATGTTCTTCAGTTCTTTGATTTTCTGTTCAAAGTTCTGGTCTAAAAATACTTTCGTAAACGGCACATTGGCTTTGGATACTGCAAAACAACCAGATTTGAGAGCATTCCATATTTCTGTATATGTTGTTTTAAGGTCCTTCATCTGTGCTATGTATACTGGAATGAGTGTGGCATAATGAAATAAGTCATGAGCAAAATAATACTTGATTTGTTCGTCTAATGACGCGAGATGCAATGCCGAATCTCCTTGACAAGTAGCACGGATGAAATGTAACAAAGATTCAAACTGGTTCATATACTGTAGTAAGAACTTTGCCATATCACCACTGCTTTGTGTAATATGTGAAAGACGATTTTTTTTCAACTAGTACTTTGGTCTCTTCAAACAAAATTGCAGCTTCAATTTCACAACTGTGCAATTTCTCACGTAGTGACTTGCATTTTTCTTGCAGGGAAATAATCTCTGTAGAATGTGGAAGTGTTTCAAAGAGAAGGCCGTAGCATGCCAAAACGATAGTCATGTGAAACTCTATGCCTTTAGTATATAAGTAATTTTGTAGTAAATTTATAAATAATAAATAACACAATTTATGCCCAATTTAATTGTATATTTGCATTTTTTGACCCCAAAAACATATATCCCACAAATATTAAAAAAGTCAGTAAATGGCAGCCATCTTGGACGCCATTGGAAATCACCTCAAAAATGCGCAAGAAAAAAATGGCACGTAAGATATTTGGAATCTACATGTCAAAAGCTACAAAATAAAAAAAAATATCAAACTTGGCACAAAAATCGAGCTGGAAAACATTTCACACCCTACTATTATCTTTAAAGCAAAAAGGTGGTGTAATTAAATTTTCTCTAAAAAAAAGCCGAATGACTTCACAGTTTGCTGCAGATTTTTCAACTGTGCTGTGAAGTTTGAGAATGAACTTACGCAATATACATGTAAAAATCAAAATATATAAGGTTAAAGCAAAATATATAGTGATTTTTATGTTGTACTGCCTATGGCTGGCTGAATAGAAATGCTTTTATTGAAATATGTAATTTTTCAAGAATAATCATCTTTAAAAACTTATTTACCCGATTTTTTTAAACATAATTTTTTATGCTTGGTTTCGGTAATTTTTATCTTTTAAAAATTACATTAAAAATAGTTTTGTAAATCGTAAAGGCAACTTACCATTTTTTTTCCTGTATTCAATAATAAAATAAGTGCAATTCCTCCAGAATATATTCTTTAACTGAAGAATAATTATCTCAAACTTTACTATGGTTAAAATTTGATTTCTTTTTTTAAACTCAATTTCATTTATTAAACGAATTTGCATTTCAAACGAAATATACAGATAAATATAGATTTGAAGAAAAAATGAGGCAAAAATAGTTAAATAGCTTTATAACTAAAAAGGTAAAGATTTTATCCCTATTAATACCTTAATTATTAAAACTGCATTTGTTACAATTGTTTTCTAACAAAAAAATCATATAATTAGTGTTTAAAAGGCATGCTGGTATAAGGAAATACTTTTTATTATTGTTAATTCGATATGTTAATATTTCTGCGTCATTATAATTGAAAACAAACTTGAAAAATAGTTATATTAATGTTTTTCAATGAAAGACTTTTTTAAAGCAACTATAGTCGTATTTCATAAAAGTTATGTTTTTTTGACATCTTGAATATTATGATATTTATTGTGATTTTGGACATACGAAGTATTTTACAAATTTAGTTTATGGGGACGAGGGACCTTAAAAATCAATTTTTTTTTTTTTTAATTTCACTTTAAATATTACTCAAAGGTAAATTATATGCATTATGACATGCATTTATCACAAAATAAAAATGTTATTTTTGAGAAAAAAGTGTAATTTTACGCGTCGTCCTAGAAATCTTCGAAATGTCGCCTGCGCGTTCCATACCAATGAAAATCTCCAATATTTATTTTAAAATTTGGTTTATATATATAAATAAAACAGTGCATCGAATGTTATATATTTGAATATAAAGGTAAAAAAAAAAAAAAAAAAATTAAAATTTCAAAAATTTTCAAGTTTTATTTATTTATTTATTTATTTATTTATTTATTTTGTAAATTTCACTTTAAATATTACTCAAGGGTACATTATATGCATTTATGCCATGCATTTATCACAAAAAATATTTTAAAAAATTATTTTTGAAAAAAAAAATGGAATTTCACGCGTCGTCTTAGAAATCTTCGAAATGCCCACGCGCGTTCCATATCAATGAAAATCCCCAATATTTTTTATAAAAGTTTGGTTTATATATAAATAAAACTGTGCATCGAATTTTATATATAAAGGTAAATGGATTTTGAATTTTGAATATAAAGGTAAAAAAAAAGATAAAAAATAATGGAAAAAAAAAAAAAAAAAAAAAAAAAAAAATGAAAAATTGTGAATATTTTTTTATTATTTTTTTTTATAGAAATATTAAAACATTCTATTGTCATCAGAAACACTCTACTATATGCAAGTTTCGGAGCTCTGGCATAACAAGGAGAGAACACTTTGAGGTCTGAGCTATTTGAACCGCATATCTCCCTACGGACTAAGGGTACACTATATGGCCAAAGGTGACCGGTCACTTGTGATTTTAGACGTTTTGTTAAATATCTAAAAAAATACATGAGGAATTATCTTGAAACTGTAGGTGTGTAAACATTACAGTATAGTTCAGATATTTCCGCGAAGATTTTTTTCCCGAAACCCCATAGGGGACCGTCAACAAATTGGAAAAGAACGAACATCTGTTGGATAACACTGTAAAAACTAATGTAGCAAAAGAATTCAAACTCGAGATTTTTAATGAGTACCTCATTGTAATATACTGTGTTCATTTTTATGAGAATAGCATGCATACTCGTGGAAAATTAAGGTTTTTATAAAAACAGTCCCAAATCTCGCCAAGTTTTTTGCTTATAATTTGCAGAGTTCTTATATATATATATATATATAAAATCTTTTCAGAAAATATGTCAAACAACATTGTACACAATACTCTGCAATCAGAATTAAAAAATAATAAAAATTGGAGGAAAAATGAGCAGGTTTACTAAAAACTGTTTCACTGCGCATGCACGAATGCAATCAAAATATAATGTGCATAATGTATTAGCTAAGTATACAGAGCAACATTTGTGAAAGTCTCAAAATCATAGCATCTTAAAATTGTTTTGTACTATTTATATATACATATATTTTTTTTTTTTTATCGGGGGCGATACTAAATTCTGAAAAAGCAGAATTCCTGCTTTCTAGTTTTAATATTTTTATTTTTATTATTTTTTTATTCTTTAAAGGTTGACAGTAATAAGTTGTTAAATGACTTTTTGAAAGAAGTGTTTTTTTAGTACGAAAAGCTAATATATATTCATTACGTTTTCCGCAGTTTGCGTGCTTAATATAATTCCTGAAAAACATACGATTCATTAGCTGTTCATAATTATTACTTAGAAAAGTTACACTTGCGTAACATTTTCTTGAGTGAACCTTTTTCATAGAGTTCGCTTTTACGTTTTTTTGGTTCACGGAAATATTTTATTAATAGAATGCATCAACTAACGTGACATGTAATGCAAAATGGAAATATTCTGTTGTTATTAAATTTAACATTCAAAAACGTAAATGTGATGAAATTTTCACCATTTGAAACTTTATTGATATACTGGTTATTGCGTTTTATTAAAAATTTACGATGAAAACAAATCTCGTACTTTTGCAGATATATATAGAAGTAATATATTGAGCAAGAATCAATAAAAGTTTTGTGTTTCAAACGTAGTTAAATCTTTGAACATTATTTTCATTCACCAGAGAAAAATCCACAGAAATTATCCTTCGTAGTCTTTGTCATTCGGCGTTATCATCCTTCGTAAATTATTTCATGAATACTTTGCAACATTTAATTATTTCTGAATATGTTTCTAACCAGAAATAAAAGATCCCGAATTTCGAATTCCGCATCACATAAGGTGTTGATCTTCCGTTCAATTTATTCTCGTCAAAATACATTGAGTTTAATTCATTTCCGAAGAAAATAATTAAGAAAAGTAATATGTGTGACGAAAGATTCAATTCTGGGATTGTTGAAATAGAGTATGGGGACAAAAATCGTATTTCTGAATCGAACTCTAAGAATATGGCGAATTTGTTCTTTAAGAATTCTTCTGTGTTTATTTTGAAAGTGATGGGGTATTCATCTAACACCGGAAGAAGAATTTTTGGATAACAATTCTACTTAATTGCGCAGGCTGTTGCATATCTCAGTTCTTATCTGCTTATTACGCTTATCCAGTAATCGTAAACATTGAATCAAACAATGCGAAATATCTTGAATTCCTCCTGTAACAATATGTAATATGAATGACATTCGAAAAAAATTCAAGTACTGTGCGGAGAAGGGAATTAATTACCACAAATGTCATAAACTTAAGTAAACCAGATGAAAAAGGTAGCGAAGTGGAACATAATACAATACCTACATTCCTAAATACCAATAGATATATAAATGAAAATAACACATCTATAAGTACATCAGCAAATATATATGCTTTAGATTAGAACAGTCGAGTGCAATATGGTCACCAAGCTGCTGATATGATAAAACTTTGTACTTTTAATAATGAACCCTGCAGCCTGGGAGATTTTATAATGTCTCAAAGTGATTATTATGGTCCTTGTTACACTTATAATCCCGGAAAAAGAAATTTGTATTCTAAAATTCCCGGTCCTATTTCTGGCCTCACTTTATCAATAGATTCAAAGTTGCATAAATATGCAACATTTACAAATTTTGTTGGAGCTCGTGTTCAGTTACATGATTTAAACGTACTACATAGTATCGAAAATGATGGATTCAATGTCCGTTGTAATACCAATACTGACATGCTGTAAAGAAGTCTCACTTTTCACGACTTCCAGCTCCTTATAAGGATCGCTGTAAAAATTATAACGATGCTAACAGTCATTATCTCTGTTTTGAATTTTGTAACGCTAGCATGATTGCAGAGAAATGCCAATGTACTGTACTAAGTTATGGAAATAATAATGTGTGATTTTAATAATTCTTTGGTTGAATACTGCAGGATTGAAGTCTCTGATAAAAATTGTGATTGTCCACTTTCTTGCGAAGAATCTGTATACAATTGTGTAATGTAATTGTGTAATGTAAAAGTTATCTTCATCTACTGTGTTTTCTGTAAACTTATAGAAGAAAATAATTATAACAGAACAAATTCTTCTTACTCTAGAGTAACATGTAAAGAATTAAAAACTGGAGGTTTAATGCTGATCATCTTCTACGAAACTCATGAATTTGTTACCTACAAAAATACACCGATGTATCAAAGTCCTAGGTCAATATGTAGGACAGACAGGATTCTGGTTAGGTTTGTCTTTGATAGTTATTTTAGAATGGTTTTAGAATATCATAATGTTACTCATAAAAATAAATTATAACTAAAGAATTATGTTAGCAAATCAGCACTAGAAATAGAATGTAATGTGATATATGGTGTGACTTTTAATGTATTTTAGAAGAATTGACTGATATACAACTGCTGAATCGTACATCAGTTTTTCAAAAGGAGGGATATTATAAAATCTAGATTATAATTTATAATAGTCGTTATATTTTTTTTTTTTTTACATTAAAAAATAAATTTTATCTAGCATGATTTCAAACAAATATTTTCCATCGCATCTTGTTAAGTATATGAGAAGCAATTCTGCATCTAGAAACTTTCATGTTAGAAAAGTTTTTTATCTTTAATATATACCGAAGTTTTCCACGTTCTTATATTTATCTAAACACAGAGAGGAAATTGATTAAATATATAAAAAAAAAATCGAATTATTACAATACATGTACAATACAATTAATACATTAAAAGTCTTCTGATGATCCTTAATTGCATCTTTTTAAAACTTTGGTAATAATATTATGTTTAAAAATAATTTTCTTTAAAAAATGTATTTTTAATCTATTTTATAAAAAGTAATTTAGGCGAAAAAAAATCATAAGAGGAAACGCAATTTTTCACCTTGATTCAAACTTAAAATATATAATATGAACTTTTACAAGTTCACTGTTTTACTTAAAAAGCGATTAAAATAATGAAAGAGATGTTACAAGTTAATATGCATTTTATTTAAAACTTCTTAGTACTTTCAAACTTATCCAAGCTCTTCATCAGAGAATATTTTAATAACTCTAATTATTGTTTATTTATACAAATGCGTCGCTTAGTTTTGAACGAGACTAACGAAAACGACAGACTAAAAACAGTCTGTAAAAAAGACACGTGGTATGCACCGCGGTAACCTGTCTTTTTCGTTAGCCTCTGTTTTTGAATCCACTTTTGATTTCTTTGTTTGTTCCACCCAAATTTGATCTGAAACACTGCTACTTCGACTTTCAGCTAAACATTTAAAATGAAATGTGACCTATGATAACAGAGTGACGGGATAAAATAAATAGAACTACAGGTAATAATAATATATATTTTCTCTAATTAAGTTTAATCCAAAAAATGGCTACTTCTACTTTGAACTCTAATAATTATTGGCGCTCTCATTTTCAAACGAAGTGACGTATTTGTATAAATAAACAATAATTAGTTATTAAAATATTCTCTGATGAAGAGCTTAGACAAGCTTGGAAGTACTAAGAAGTTTTAAATAAAATATATATTTTTAACTTGTAACTTGAATGGTTTTTAAAACAATGTAATTACATTCGTAAAACAATGAACTTTTTAAAGTTCATATTATATATTTTATGTAATTTAGGCGTTTAATAGAAAAAAAATTCCAACTTCGATAAAATCATGTAATTAGAAAGTTATTATTAAGTAAAATTGTAAAATTAGCTTTTAGCAAATAAAATAAAAAGTCCATTTCACGTGAACTGCAATACTTAAAAGTTTATGTTATTGCGCTCTATCGTTTCAGTAGTAATATGTATACGAGGCACACAAGATCGTGTTGAATTAAATATTTTAGCAGTTTAACTAGAATTTATAAGCTACATTATTATATTCTGGAATATAATAAGCGAAAAATACTTTCTATTTCAGGATATTTATTTATTTTTACGAGCCAGCTTATGGCTCAAATCAAAACATCTAACGAAGTTAAATATCAATGATTAGTTCTGGGTCCTGTTCTAATTCCCGCTATGTAGGAGTGTATGGTATGCTATTCTACGTTTATTTCACGTAATGAAAATTTAGACATTGTGAATATGATAATGTGTTTCAAATAATTAAAATGTTAATCCTGTTGCTTACGAAAGACTCTGATGTGAAACAGGATAACGAAGATAATGCATGTTTCAAAATATTCAGTTTTCAAAATTTCTCAAATATCTATCAACCTAAAATAATTCTCATTTCTTCCTCTAAAATAGCTGACTTCTTAAGGCTGAATCTTAACAATGTGCAACGTTTTCAAAATATGTTTAAATACTTTTCTATTGGACTATACGAAAACCCCATATTTTAAAAAGTTGGCATAATTCAGTTAAACAAATTTAGATGAAAATCATAAAAATTTCAAAAATGTTGTTTACTATGTTATACGCACAAGCCCTTTATATATTAATTTATATATTGGTGGTTATACTTTTTTTAATTGTAATCTGTGTATTTTTTAACTAATTTACGTTTAATAAATGAGATGTTGAATCTTTGTTGCTACAAGTAATTTTTTATGTTTTTTTTTTTTTATTTTGCTACTTCGAAAAATTTTAAAATGTAAAACCATTTTGCTATAGATAGATATAGATTGAATTTTCTATGGAGAGAATTTTTAAATATAAAATGTTCTTTCCTGTTTTACACTTGAAACGATAAACTGTTGTTTGTTTAATTTCCCTTGACTTTTGGAATATTGGAGGTAAAATACAACTAATAAAAAAATTAAATATTTTTAACTTTAAAGCTTAATTTCCTATGTAAAGTACATTTAATATTCAATTTCTAGCATTATAAATCATTTTTTTTAATTTTATGTCATCTTTTAATAGAATTTTTAAAAAATTCTTTAAAAAATTTTATGTATATTCATTTATCACAAAATGTATCCAATCTCAATCCTTTAACAACTTGTTTTAAATTTTGTATTATTTTATTTAAAGAATGTTTAACGAGTCAAAGATGATTAAAAATAAGTTTTCGTGATGGCAGTTTCAATATATATTGAAAACATATGTGAACGTACAGTCGTGGAAAAAAAAAAAGTAAACATCCCCTACTAACTTCTCAACAAATTATCGTAGACGAAAGTTACTGGTACCGGACGATTGGAAATAAAGTCTACTTTTAAATGGTGTGTATAAAATTTGCTTAGGGGGCCATATACATATTAAAACGATTCCAAACTTCATTTTTTTCAAAGGCAGTACCCAAATTTAACGATATATTTCAAATCTTCGGTTCAAAATATGCCTAGAAACCAAATTTCAAGTCATTCATATGATAAGTTTTTGAATTATAGACATTCAAAATTTAGTACTTCTAATGTTAAATTACATTTTCATATTTTTATTTATATCTCCTGAAATTATGTTTCTAATGAGCTAATTTTTTGTGTAGCAATAATACTAATATACCCAAACATAAATACGTTGAATTTGCAATTTTTATAATTTTGTGATATGAATTATGAATTATGAAATTAATATTCGAAAAAATTATGAATTGCAACCTACAATTTTTTTGATGGATTTAGATTTATTAAGTCCTGCTTTATGGAAATCCCAAATTTCACATTTTTCTTCCAAGTAGTTTTTAAATTATGCTTAAAAAACAGCAAAATGGGGGTTTAAATGGGGGTCTATGATAGCAGCGAGTAAATTTTTTAAATTTATTCTGCTATCCTGTAATCAAACAGGTTTCATTGAGGCTTAAACGTGCCTTGATCAAGAAGGCGGCTCTCTCGGTTAACAATCGAGTTCGGAACTTCAATTTGGATACAACGCTTATAATACGCTCGTTTTAAAATAATTAATTTCTCGGAAACTTATGGCACGAATTGCATAAAAATTTGTTTATAGGCTAATTGAAAGGTGTAGAGTTCATTTATGCTGTCAGAATTGTGTACTGCTATTGAAAAAAAAATAAAGTTATGGTTCGTTTTAATATGTAGATGGCCCCCTAAGCAAATTTTATATACATAATTTAAAAGTAGACTCTATTTCCAATCATTCGGTACCAGTAACTTCCTTCTACGATAATTTGTTGAGAAGTTAGTAGGGGGTGTTTACTTTTTTTTTTCCACGACTGTACATATGTGTACTAGAAATTTTCATATAGAAGCATAAAATATGTTCTTTATTTTACGTGCTAACAGTTCTTAATATATTAAGGAAAACTTCTTAAATAAAAAAAATAGGGTAGAGTGAAAAGCATTTCAGTTTTTATACTTCATTCTATGTACTGTTAAAATTCCAAAAATTTTATTTCTCTTTGAAATTTTGAAATTCGTTTGAGCATTTTAACCGTTTAAAGCAATGAAGTGTGATACAATGTTTAAACTTTTAACAATTTTTAACATTTCTGTATACAAATTTATGTAGTGCATTATAAACATGTGAATTATGTCATGTTTTATTTTACTATCGAAATGAATTATTGCGTGAATTGCTGAAATACGCAGACATAAAATATAATCATATATAGGGACAATATAATACATGGTTTGTTCTTACTCATATGTAACAATTATTTTCTTTCATTCTTTTACTATATCTTTTACTAATTCCTAAATCAAAATGATTTCATTCTTTTTACAATTTTTTCAATTAGGGATTATATTTACCGTACATTTTTCAGACATTATTAATGAATTACGGTATTATTAACACTTTCAAAATACCATCTAAAATTATTACATAAAATTACGCAACGTTTAGTCGTACAAATCAGAATTTACTAGATTTTTAAATGGTGGTATTAAATATTATATCTAACAAGCATTAAAGTTAATTATGACTATCTTTTATCAGATAATTTTTAGTAAAGTTATTAGGCTTTTTTTAACATCGAATATGATCGAATATATAACATCGAATATCTTATAGTAGCATAAAAATACGGGCGGTGTACTCTATATGACAGAGGAAGTTAAAAACTAAAAAGATTACTTTAATGCTAAGGTAAAAGTCCCTATAGTGGGCCACGTAATGGGGCACTAATTTTTAAAGTTTAATAACAAGCCCAAAATGCATTTCTGCAAAACGTCTGAAAAAAATCTGATTAATTAACTTCCTTAAATGTTAACTTTCCAGAAACTGTTTGGAATAACTGTTTTTTAGGGTTCCGTACTTAAAAAGTGTAAACGGAACCATTATAAGACCACTCCTGTGTCTGCCTGTCTGTCGCAGCCATTTTACTCGTAAACTATGGAACGTGGAAAGTTCAAATTGGGGGAGGTAATAAAGACTATTGACCCACATACTTACAGATTGTTAAACATTCACAAATATATTGAGGAAAAATGCAGAGGAGCTAATTAAGTGACTTGGAAAAAAATCTTTTCTTTGTACACCGTGTGGGGTATTGTGTGAAAGATTTCGTAATGCTGAATTTAAAAATACATTTCTTTTAATTTTAGATATCATATTTCCAAAGATATCGTCGATAATGTAGTGCACAAATATGTCCCCCTCCCCCCACCTATTTCCAAAACTACTGAAACTAAAATTATGAAAAAATTAGAGGGGGTAGGCGGTAATTTAAACCTTGCAGGAAAATTATAGCGATTATCTTAGGTCACATAGTTTTTGAGAAAAGTGCATTTTCCCGTTATACACAAATTTCAATTTGCGGGCATTCAGAAAACGTGTTGAGGAGCGCTGGAGGTACCTATCGTAGCAGAAGTATAAAAGCATTGATGATAATGATTTTTGAAAAAAATCATCGGAAATTAGCTTAGATATTAACCCTTAAATTCACGGATGGTTTGGACATACATAATGACATGGGTGGCATACTCTATGTACCATCAGCTTTTATAGCCTAGATAACAATATTAATGATATATTTGCGTAATGTAAATTTGTGTACCAGTAGCAGTACAAAAGCAATAAACGTCAAATTATTTTAAATAGACTGATTTAATTAGAATTAGTTACATAAATACTATGGGATCCGCGACTACTTTCTATTGAGTGGATCTCTCAATACGTCTCCTGTGCCTTTAAAAGTTAATTAAAAACCTATCTGGAAAAACGCGGCACGGACCAAGGCGGCGTTGAAACTTTGCGATCGCCTTTCGAAGCGCGCTTAGCATAATGCCAATTTTAAACTTTGAAGGAGTGTTTTGTTTTAGCAACACTGTAAAAATAAAAGATTATTACCACGTTAAATTTAGCTTTATGAAATGATAAATGAAGTTTAAATATGCATTACTTTTATTGTCAGTATCGAATTGAATTCATAAAAAAAAAAAAAAGATTAGGATAAGATTAAAAATTGTGTTATACAGAATAGCAATATTTGATATTATTTAGGCTTCATATCTCTTTTAACTTTTATGGTATACCCATTCATACTTTTGGGCTATTACATATATAACGTTATGAACATTTTGCTAATTTTGGACCCTTCCCACCCCTTTACGATATCATACGTTATCATTCGCCACCCTCCCCCCCCCCCCCATCCGATTATGTCGTTATCAATGTCTAAAAGATATTTATTTTTATTTATTTTTTATTTTTATTTTTATACGCTTACAGTGATATACACATATGATTACACATTTATTAGTAGCTGATATCTTTATAAATTTCTAAAAATTATTTTATTTTTAGTTTCTTTTTCTTCCTTTTTATACGCTTACAGTGATATACACATATGATTATACATTTATTAGTTGCATACTTTACGGATTCGAAAACTCAATAAAATATCATTAAATTAAATAAATTTATATAAAATAACATCTAAAAGAGTCAGTTACTATTTAAAAGTATTGAATAATAGCACTTTGTAACATAATTATTCAAAAATAATATTGTCCACATGCACTAGCCCCCTACCGAAGAGGTTAAAAGAAGAACTTATCAATACGAGGCTGCCATAGGCGACTAAATTTTTAATTCTACGTCACACCACTCTCTCAAAACAAAAATTGACAGACTGTTCGGGAACATTTGCAAGAGAAATATACTATACAAAATCTGGTGTTGTTTTTTTTTTGTTGTTGTTTTTTTATTGCTCTTTTGTTGTTGTTGTTGTTTTTAATAGAGTAGCGAACAATATACAAAAATAGTCGCATGTGGCAGCCCTGTCAATAAAACAGTGGACAACATTATTTGTCTTTTTTTACTGGTAAACGCAAGTATCATTTCCTACATATTATGTTCCTGATTTCTCTAATAACGAATTATATGCGCATATGGCAGAAGAACAGGAATGCCAAACGTTGGAATATTCCAAATTTTGGAATGAAATGATTTTATAAACATTTAATGGCTTTAATAATAGCTTTATATTTTTATAAAAACACATAATACACAATAATAAAGGTAACAGACTATTTGGATGTAAAGAAAAAGTTTCTGAAAAAAAAAAGTTTGGTTGGTTCAAAGATGATAACGATATCAAAAAACAACCCCCCCCCCTCCTCCTCCCTGAGATATCTTACGAAAACAAGTGCCAGACTCCCCCTCTCCCTTAAAGTGATAAATTTATATATGCACAGACCCTTCTCTAGTACATACAGTTATAGTATATACCCAATCCTAGATTGTATAGTTTTTTGTGAAATCTTTTAGCAAAGATTTTTTAATAATACAGTTAATAATTCATATATATATTGTACGGAACCCTCTGAGCACGAGTAATACTCGCACTTGACCATTTATTTTTTCTAGTGCTACATTTTTTTTTCTAGAGTATGTTCAAAAATAGATTATTTTGGCAAATTCTTAGAAAGTTCATTAAGATATAAATTTTTATTTAAAGCATTGTTTCATTAGCATTGTATTTTATTTTGAATTAAACTGCTGCGTATATACTCTATTACACTGTAAATAGTTTTTTGGATAAGCCAAAAAGTTAAATATTCATGCATGAGAAATTTTCGGACTCATTTCACTGCCGGAGCATAGAGGAAGGTAATTTTTTTTTCACTTTTTCCGAAGAATATGTTTTGAAACTTTGAATGTTTATACTGATACATGAAGGTTAGGACTAGGCTAATATATATATATCTGTTGGAATTCAATAACACTTTAATAATAATTAGATAAACATCCTTAAGTGACCCACTACTGGTGCATTTTCCATAGCTTTGTTTAATGCAGTGTCCACTTGTAGTATAACAGAAGCATGCATCAAATTGGTGGAAATAGACTAATTTAATTAGAATTGATATAACACGGACGGTTTGCAGTAATATGGAAGACACGCTTCATACGGTAATGCCTTTTAAAGCGCAAAATATCGACTTCAGATGATATTATTCTGTAACGCAATCTGCTGTAACAGTATAAAGGTCATTAATGCCAAATTTCTAAAAGAAAATTAATATTATTAAGAATGAAAATGGAACAAATTACGCCAATATAACGGGTGTATTGCGTACGCCCGTTATAATTTACAAATAAAAGAAAGCCGAAAAAATTGCGACCTCCGAACCTACAATAGTCACGCGGAGAAACTCGAACGCTAATGTTAATTCTATGGAAGGATTGTTGCAGATTTCTCGCTCGCATTTTTTTTTTTTTTTGTTTTGTTTTGTTTGGTATATGAGGTTGATCACTTTTATTGTGCGCTTGTACTTTTTCGATTTTAGTCATAGTTATTTTTATATGAGGATAGTTTCATTTTCAAAACCCGTTCTAACCGGTTCCAAAAGGGAAACTATTCTCACATAAAAAAATTTTAACTAAAATTGAAAAAGTACAAATGCACAATAAAATTATCGACCCCAGAAACCTATGCAAAAACTTTAAAATATAAAAGTGCCGCCGAGAAATCTGTAAACAAAGCTCTCATAGAAATAACATTACCAATCGAAATCCTCCATTTCACAGGTGTAGGCTCTTAATCGCTGAATGGTGTTTGGGAAGAAAATAAGTGAATCTTATATGTAAACAAGTAATTATTTTGGAATACATAACTGTTTTTTTTTCTTTATTGTTGTTGTTGAGACCAAGAAACCCAATAAACCGTGTTTTGGCTACAGGTATTTTCTAGGACATTTTGTCTTAGTGTTTTTACAGCATTATCTACTGAAATAATTTTCGCGGTATGTTTGTACAAAATTTGCAAGAAAAAAACTAAAAAAGAACATTTTTCTTAGGAAACACTGGTATTTAAAAAAACGAACCATTTGGGAGTTCTGCTGAGTATCTCACTCGGTACACCGTCGTCCGTGTTTTTAAAGGTTAAAAGCTTATTCCCCTTTTGTATTGTGTATTATAATTTTCATTTAAGTCTCATCTGTTTGCTCTTTGCCTTCTATATCAGCGCATTTCGAAAATATAGCTCCAAAAGCAACTTATTGCATTTAACGCGGGGGAAGTCGAGCATAAACAGGATATGAACAGTTTGTCACCACAAAATGCAAATAATAATGACCTTATTTAGTGGGAGACAATTGTTAAAAAATTATACGATAAAGTAAGTTGAAGATTACTTTTCGAAAAAAAGTGGTGGCAATTGTAAAAACCATTCGCACTCTGGATATGTCATACCCAGCGCAACTCCTCCCGAGTTAATGAACTATACGCGTTTTATAAACTGAAATAAGCCTTTAGAAAAATCGAAAGTTCACAATAAATCAGTTTTTTATAACGTATTCTTACTAAGCATTGAACACATGCATGATATTCAATGTATTTTGAAATTAACAGATCTATTTTAATATATTACTTTGGGCCACTTTTACCTGGTTCCACTCACATTTCCATTATTAAAAAATATTATATGTGATTTTTCAACGTCGAAATGGAGTCGTTAACAATTAACATGAAACAATGAAGCAAAGTGTATGGTTTTAAAGAGGAAATTTTTAATTTTATTAATTTTTAACTATTTTCACAGTTTTGGATCAAAGTAGTCCCTGCTAGGGGCTTCTTTGGTCCATTAACTTAGTTTCATATAAATAAACCCATTTTATATGTAAATGAATACATTTTTATGGAAACCCCCTTGCAATAGCATTTGCTAATAAATTAACATAGCAAACTCAATATTTTTTTTTTTTACATTTAAACACAATAAACCAATTGTTAATATTAAAGAAACAAGAAACAGTTTTCATCATGTTATCCTCAGCAACTGGAACAAAAACAATTTATTTAACATTTTGCAACATTTGAAAAAAATGTTACTTAAAACATGTTTTAAAAGATTTGGTTATATGAAAGGCATTTCTAAGTAATTGGGGCTATTATCGGACCAAAACAGGCCTGGCACAAAGTAGCCCCGAAATACTACTTTTCATACTAGCTTTATGAAAACAAACATTTTCTGCCAAAATAAAAAGTTAAAGGAAAAATTATGATCACACATGATTACAGGTTACAGGTTACTAAAGGTAATATTTTGACAATTACCTTATTCGTAGCTCCTATCACGATTGTTTCACAATAGAAAGTTTGGACAGTTAAAACCTACACACGAAAACAGCTGTTTACAAACACATTCAGTGTTGCCACTAAAAAAATTAAATTACCCCCAAACTATTCAAATACCCTATATAGGGTGTAAATTATTTTCCAAGGACAAAAACTCCAAATTATCTTGCATTGTTCGTTCAATACAATGAATAAAAACCTCTTTTTATGGGATGGACCAAAGAAACCCCGCAAGGACCAAAGTAGCTCGGTTGACGGTACAACGTAAAAAAGACAAATCATATAGATAGTATTAATTTATTACTTCAACAAATCGTCTATTTTCCGAATTAAACATTAAAAGCAATGGGCATTAATCGGTCAACAAAATCAGTACTATCCCATTAAACTTTATACTCAGTTATTCATTTTTAGAGTTCCGTACTTAAAAAATAAAAATGGAACCACATAAGCTCACTCCTGTGTCTGTGTGTCCGTCTGTCACAGCTATTATACTCGTAAATTAAGGAACGTGGAAAGTTTCAAATTGGCTGAAGTAATAAAAGTTATTGACCTACATATTTACAGATTATTAACCATTCACAAATGTATTTAGTTAAACTGTAGAGGGGTTAATTAAGTTACTTGAAAAAAAAAAATTCTTTGTAAATCGTGTGAGGTATAGTGTGAAATCTTTCGTAACGCCGAACTCAAAAATACATTTCCTTTATGTTAGATATTATATTTTCAGAGATATCGTCGAAAATGTAATGCAAAAGTATGTGTCTCTCCCACCCCTTCTATTTCCGAATCTACTGAAACTAAAATTATGAAAAAATTAGGAGTAGTAGAAGTTAATTTAAACCTTGCAAAGAGCTATAGCGATTAACCTAGGTCACATAGTTTGAGAAAATTTTATTTTTCTTTACACACAAATTTCGTATTGAGGGCGTTCAGCAAAAGAGTTGAGGGAAGCTGAAGATACCTAACTTCACAGAAGAATAAAATGATCATTGATCAGGATTTTAGAATAAAATGGTCCGTAATTAGCTGAGATATTAACCCTCAAACGCACGGACGGTTTGGACATACATAAAGACCTGGGCGGTGTCCTCTATGCGCCATCGCTTTCTAATGCTGTAACGATTTCGTCTGGTTCCTTGGTAGCACTAAATAAACGACGATTTAACATCGATTATTAACTTTATTTAACAGTTCACATTTCAAAATAAAATCTCTTCAACCACTAAATTAACACACCATCACTCTAAAACAAGAAGTACTACTTTACAGCACATATCTAAAAATCTATCACTTTAAAAAACGCAGTCAATAAAACCAACATGTCCACACACACACACACACACACTCTCTCTCTCTCTCTCTCTCTAGCTGCAACAAAAACGTCTTCTCCTTCCACAAATCAGTTCGTATACAATCCGCCAAACTTTCCTCAAAATGCGTCTTCATCTCTCAACAGATTAGCTCTCTTCATTTCACTTGAACTGCCACCTAACATCTTCAGCTCTCTTTCCGCATATCGAAAAAAATTCTCTCCAATACCAGAGCACGGCTGATTAGTCTCCGAAACCCAGGCGGCGATCCTTGGACAAGATCTGACTCTAGGCTGCGATTCAGGGACAACCGCTGGACAAAACCAGTTTCGCAACTTACGAGACAAAATAGGCTGCGGGGTTTTTAGGATGCCTAGATAACAATTTTTACTGACCTTTTTGTACAATACAATGATCAGTAGTAGTATAAAAGCAATAAACGCCAAATCTTTAAAAACAGACTAATTTTAAAATTAAGCAAATAATTGCTGTGGGATTCGCGGCTAGTTTGCATTGAATGGGTCTCACAATACGCCACCCGTGTCTATAAGGTTAATTAATTACCTATCTGGAAAAACGCGGCACGGACCAATGCGTCTCACAGTGGGACGTTTTGACGATCTAGGTGGACAAAATTATTTCATTGAAGTTTAATTAGTTTTTGCTGTTTTTTTTTAACGCATCACTAATAAAATACTCAAAGAGTGATAAATATTTTGTTATTTATCAACAATGTCTTAAATTAAAGATACAGGGTGCCCACTAAAGTCCGTTCCCTGCCTCTTAACTGCCGAACGACTGCATCTATATTCATAAACGTCGTGTCTAGTTATAGTAAAGATGCTATGAGCTACTAGATGAGACCGCTTAACCGCCACATTGTGAAAAAGGGGGGAATTAGCGCTCTTATCGCGAAAACGGCTCGAAATATGGGATAAAAGTGACAAATTAGTAGAGCATCATTGGTTTAGTTTGAAAGTACACCTTGTGAACGTGAAGGTTAAATGAATCTGGTTCTGAGCATGAATCTCGTTTTCGAGATAGGAATACTAACTCAGTTGTTTTACAGCAGATGGCGCTGAAAGCGGTGTCATCTGGTAGAGCATAGCCACTTTACTATACCTAGACACCCCACTTTAATGAGTATAGCTGCAACCGTTCGGCAGTTAAGAGCGTTGGGAGGACTTTACTTGGCACCCTGTATATTGCATTACAAATAATGCGTTGAACATACTTATTTTACAATTAAATAAAAAAAATTTAATTCACACATGTAAGTTAACATTCATTTCTTTTTGTATTTTTGTCTAATCAGAATTTCTCGAGAAATTTGTGTAGTTATCCTGAAAAATAATTTTTAAATAAAATTATATTAAAAAAACTTTAATGTTTTGTGTTACCCCGTAAAACATATAAATGCTACCAAAATTATTTTCGGTTAAAAAAATGCTGTTGCGTGACTAAATAACCTATATAAATGTTATTCAATTTCAAGTAAAATTTCTGCATATAGAGGGTAATATATTCGAATTTTTCATGTGTCCCTGTAAAATAAATACAACTGCTACGCACTTTGTTTTCAATTTAAAAAGTACTATTGTGTATCTCAATGACGTATAGTAATTTTGTAGATATTTAATTAAAATTTCTGCTTTTTAGCAACAATTTTTCAGCATTTTTTTGTGTGGCCATGTAAAAAATGTATAATTTTTGCGTTCGTCAAATTGTAATTTAATAGAATTGTCATCGGAAAAACTCATGTAAGCAAAGTTTCAGCTCAATCAGATAATTGAAAGTGATTTAAAATTGTCTTGAAAGATTTGAACTAATCTTTTATGTGGCCCTGTAAAAAAAGCGTAACTCTACGGTCCATAAATTATAATAATATTGCATTGTCATCAGAATTACATATTCTGAGGAAAGTTTCAGCTCAATCAGATTATTGAAATTGGTTTAAAATTTACTAGCAAATTTGAATCTAAATTTTTGTGAAGCCCTGTAGAAACAGTATTCTAAACGAGCTTCTATCTTCTTTAAATCATAATAATATTATATTGTCATTCAAATTACACATGTATTCTTTGTTTCGGCTCAATAGGATAATTAAAAGTGATTTAAAATTGACTTGCAAGATTTGAACTAAACATACATGCATGCACTGGAAGTTAATATGATGCTTGTTTATTAATAAAAACTTACTGATCTGCAGCTATCTGCAGGAGTTTGTTTAATTTTTCAATACTTTAAGAATGGCACTTTGATTTAAAAAAAATGCTTAATGCTGAATAATGTGTTAAAAGTCATGATGAAATTTGTAAACAACATCAAGTATCATCCAAAATTACAACCTTTGAAAAAAGCGGTTAAGCGTGTTTAATATCGCTTATTTTCAAACAAAAATTGGTTACATCAGACATCGCCAAACCTACATATGTTCAGCAAACTTGTGCTGTGAAATAAAACAGAATAGTCACGACGTGCTTTCAAATTTAGAGGAAGCTGGTGCAATTGTTGAAACTCCCTCAAACCAACTGCGCAAATGACTACTTTACGGTCACAATTAATCGACACCTCTGATTTTTTACGCCAAAACTAGTACGGATCTCGAAAATACCAGTACACGTGGTTTTGTCAGATTTTCGAGATAATCGAAAAAATGTATTTTGTCCACCTAGATCATCAAAACGCCCCACTGTGCGTCGCGTCATTGCATGTTTGCGACTTCCTTTTGAAGCACGCTTAGCACAAGTTTAAACTTTGAACAAAGGTTTTGTTTTAGGAACACAGTAAAAAGAAAAGTTTATTACTACGCTGAATTTGAGTTTATGAAATGCCAAATGAAGTACAAATATACACTACTTTTATTGTTAGCAGCGAATTCAGTTCATAATAAACAGATTATGATAAGATTTAAAATAGAGTTATACAGAATAGCGCTATATGATTCTATTTAGGCTTCATATCTCTCTGACCTTTTATGGAATATACATTTATTCTTTTCTAGTATATACAGCTATACCCAACCCTATGTTTTATAGTTTATTACAGTCTTATTATTCTTTTAGCAACGATCGATTTTTAATAATACAGTTACTAATTAATATATTTATTGTACGGAACCCTCTGTACGCAAGTAATACTCGCACTTGACCGTTTATTTTAAATGAAATAGTAGAAGCTCCTAGTATCAACTCCTATCTGTTTCTTGTTTGCACGTCATATTAATAAGACATTTTCAAGCTTCCTTAATTTTCAATACCTAAAATATAATCGCTATTAACTAATATTGATAAATTTCAGAATTTTAAATTTTTTTAACAATATTCACACAAGTTTCAGTTCGGAGAAAAACCCGAAGAAATCTATTTCTAAATATCTGAACCTCAAGCGCAGTTTTCCAATAGCCAATAAAACAGGGATAAACAATTCAATGCAATCAATAATGCAAGGGGCTTAACGTAGAAGATATATGTACTAAGCAGGAGTGATGAGTTTTCCAATACAATATCACTATGGATTGCAGAACAGCTTTCGACTCACAGTTTCGCAAATAGATTGATTACAGGGTCAATTGCTACAGAGAAAAGAAGAATTGAGATTACAGTTTTTACGAAGAAAAACTTTTATTGCATTGTTAAAGGGTAGCTGACATTGAAGCATAATTAATCACTAAAAGCAATAGTGGTTTATCCTAAACAGATTCTTCGTTTTATACTAATTTATTACAGAAAATAAAACGAATTAAATATAAATATGTTCAAAATTATTGCATTAAATTTCGTTAGATGCATTATTAATATCTTTTTTTTTCACTCACAAAATAAGAATGAAAAAAAAACAATGCTCATTCAGATCTAAACTTTCAACTTCTGACCAGATTTAGTAATTGATTTTATTCGTTTATATAATAAAAGCATAAAGGTATTTTGTACATTAAAGCAAAATGAAATATATATCTAAGCCTAAATAATCTACTTTGGATTATTTCTAAATTATTGATTGAAAATTCTGTTCTTTAAAAGAGTTTTCTCATATATTTTGTTTGGCTAAACGAATGCTGCCTCTTTTTTCTTTTAAATAGTGAGAGTTATTTACTATTGGACCAGTAGTCGTTATATACATGTGTATGTTGCAGGAAAATTTATAAGGAACCTAGATAATTTAGAGGTATCTAGTTGTCAAATCACAATAAAATACCATAATATATTTTTTTTTTTTTTTTTTTGGGGGGGGGGGGCAAGTCTAACATTTGATTTTTGCATTATAACAACTAATGTATGTAAAAAAAGTCCTTCCGGACGAGATTAAAAGGTAGATTCCAGGTTCCTTGATTTCAAGAACTCAGCAAATTTTACTCGAAAACACAAAAGCTAATATACGTGGAACAAGGTTATAGACGATTCCCAGTTTTCATCAGTGCTGAATTTAAATAGGAATTTCGAGAAGTTAGTGAGCTATTGCCAAGTTTGTTCCATTTATGTTGTGATATCGTTTGATATAACATATATTGGTCTTTAAAGGTAGTTGATATTGTCCCTATATAGTTAAAATTAATATTAACACTCTAGAAAAATCTGTGCTCTTCTATTTCCTTTTGCATGGCTAAGTGTTAAATTAATCTATTTCCATCTTTTGTTCCCAGATATGCGGTAGTTATGCCGCGCTTGTAATAAGAACAGAATGAAATTATAAATAAAAATATTCAAAAAAATATTCATACCTGTACTATAATTAATGATGTAATAACAAAATGTAGCTAAATGAGTACAATGAAACGTATTAGTAGATTCAATTTAATAATTGCTTGCCTACTTTCATTATTAAAATTATCAACTATTTTTTTTTTTTTTTTTTTACATTAAACTTTAATTGTTATTTCAGCAACAACCTAACATGAATGTATTAGAGAGGGAAAAGAAAAAAAAGTAAAATTGTGTTTACATAATTTATTTGTTAACCCTTTTGGGACCGGTGGCTTTTACACAAATTTTATTTGGTTGGTACCACTTTTTTAAAAGAAGTTACCTTTACTTACATAATCATGTAAATGCTCTAATTAAACAAAACAAATGTTACATTTCTTTTTTACTGGTGCCAGAAACAAACTTTGTAAGTTCTTTATGAAGGTGCTTATATGCACCTATGATCCCGAATGGGTTAAGAGACCTATTGTTTCGACGACAATCTACAGAAAAAGTGTCGAAAAAGTACAGTCTCTATGTAACTACATTTAAACACATGATGCAACGAAGTCAATTGCACTTGCTCTTTTTTCGAGTAGTTTGTAAAGAACATCTGCATTATGCGTAATCCAATTTTTTATTATTATCATCTTGACTTGCATCTTTCTTGCCTTTCTTACTTTTTATTTTCCCCTTTTTCTCCTTTTGTTTTAGTAAACTTGATAACAATCCTAACATGGTTAGTCTGTGCAAAAAGAAATGGAAAAGTTAATAACACTTAATCATCCAGTACAAAAGAAACTGTGGCATGTATACCAGAATAACAGTGCGGCATGTATCACATTTTGCATGGTGCAGACGTCGGCCATCACAGTTACCTGCCATCACTGAGGGGAATGGCGTAGCCATATACACAGTACTCTATACAAACGCTACACATAGTTTTGACTTCGAAATCTTGCATGCATTTAGTAATTAGTGTATGAAAAGTATTTAAACATAACGTGTTTAAAAGTTTGGACAATGAAATCATGCATTTACGTCAAATTAAGGATTGTACTTCTACAAGTAAACTTCGAAATGGGATTCACGCTATACACTGGTTAAAATAATCTCACTGCGCTCCTATACTGTGCGTTTGATGACCATCTATCGATAATTACAAGAAATACAAGGGGAGCGGCATCTATCCCGTATGCGGCGACTCTCCCGGAATTACACTATTATTCACAGCCAGTTTATTCAAAAGATTGTTTTCGCATTGCATCTGCTCAAGCAATTTTATCTTAGGCAGAATTTTTATTTCTAAGGTTTGTTGAAAGATAGTTAAAACTTTTGTTAAACCAGCGATTATATAATAATAATCAGATGTTCTTTTAAACATCTGTCGCTTTTAATTTTCTCTAATCGATGAATGATGTACTATCATTTATGGAGCTATCGGCAGCTATAATTTTTTTTTCTTACTTTCTCACGTAATAACGCTTGGCTAATTATCGTACATTAGAATTTTCATCTAAATTTAAACTTCCCTATGTATTCAAATGCAACGGTCATTCGTTGGCAAGATCAATGTCTTAGATCTATCTCTCGCCAAAAACTTCAGGAATGAAAGATGTGAAATCATTCACTCTCAGTCTGCACTTCATGATGTAAAGATAAAAAATTCTTTTTGGGGTGTTCGGAGATTCACTCCTACGACACCCGCGCGTCGTGATTTACTGCATTAAAATCTACTTTTTGAGCTACAAGTGATGCATTTTTTAATATTCTGGTCTCTGTATCATTGTGTATGCGCATTGTCATGGAAATCTACAGTTTTATTTAAAAACGCAAAAAGCATTTTCCATCCGTCTAAGTTCCAGAAAAAAATATAAGAACCCCTATTACTTATGGGTACTTATTTAGGTCACAAAATCTGGAAATAGTTCTTCAAACTTTGTTAGAATTTAATGCTGGTGAACACTTTGACGGACGTATGTGTGCGCGCGCTATTTTTTAAATGCCAATGTATTATGTAATATTTTTTAATATGACGTCTTTTTATGATATGTCTATGTAGTTTCAATATGACACTCTAGTGCGATAGAGAATTCAATCCTGAGCCATTTATATTAAAAGTTAAAGGAAACCGTTAGAACTATTCTCGAACAATTTAAGCAGCCAAGTTAAAAATAAAATGTCCTTTTAAAAAAAATGTGTTTAAATTTTAACGTTTAGATTAGTGCATAGTTACAGTGGTATATTTAATTCTGAAACTTATGTTTTAATTCGAATGTCAAAAACTCGCTTTGAAACTACGAGAAGTGTTTTTTAAGCAAAGGCCCTTTTGTTCTATACACTAATAGTTGGCACGTACGCTGCAACGTGTGGATGTGTAGTGTCCCGGCAATCCTTGGGAACAACTGTGCTCAGTTGCAGCTATGTAAGTAACCTGTACGGCCAGTTCTGTGATTTTAAAATGTTCAAGATTATCAAATCGTCCGCCCCGTGCGAGGTCCGGTCAGTGATACTTTTTTTTTTTTTTTTTTTTTTGTCTCGGAGCGATTCAAAATAAAAGACGCGGTATGCTGACATAGGAAATTTTGCTACTGCATGACAATGCAAGGCCTCATACCGCAGCTCAGACCGGAGCTTCGCTGAATTTAGGCTGGGAAGTTTTGGACCCCCCCCCCCTAAAGCCCCGAACTTGCGCCGAGCGATTTCCATATTTTCCGCTACCTCAAACATCATCTCGCGGCAACCACTACAACGATGACGAAGAAGTGAAAGCGGCCGTGACCTCTTGGTTATCGGAGCAGCCGGCAAGTTTCTATGAAGACGGTTTTCAATATCTATATGTGGGACATGATAAGTGTTTAAAAGAATTTGGCAGTTATGTTGAAAAATAGAGAAATATATGTAGAATGGGAAAATAAATTTGGTTTTTGAAAATTATCTTTCGTTTGGTTTTAATTTTCAAACGGCCCTTACTTAAAAAACACCCCTCGTATATTCTAAAAAAAAAAACAGTCATGCGCAACCAGATCGCGGGTCGCATGTGGACTACCGACCTTTTATGAGGAGTCCGAGATATCCAATAATTAATCCATATTTATAAGATTTTGATATACACATAAAAGGTTTTTATAACCTTCACTGGTGTTTTATTTATTTATAGGAGAACATATACTCGCATTTGTTATTTATAATTAATTTAAAAATCTGCTAAAATATCGTAACTATCATTTGCTTAATCAAAATTTCTTATTTTTAGGCCTAAATGCCTTACGTGTATGTATTTTTTTTTTTTTTTTTTTTTTTTTTTTTTATCCTTGAACACTAGTAAAAAGAATACTTAAAATTAATCGAAATTTCACTATATATTTTTACATTTTAAAAAGATAAAAAGTTTCTTCATTGTCTAAATGTTTGATTTATTAAAGAAATTCTTTAGAATTTGGAGCATTATATCGTTCACCCTCAAAAAAAGTGACGCGACTCCAAAAAAATTCATTTTGCGTTTTATTGCACTATAGGTCTGACTTTTGATGCATTTTGTTAGAGGTAAATTTTCATAATTGTAGCTATCTTGTAAAAAACTTGTTTACGCTGTATGTCCACTTGCCACCACATATAGGGCGAAATTGCGTGAGGAGATAAAACTTCTCAATCCTCCTAACATCTTCTACTCCCGCATCTTTAACCCTTTATGTACTCAATTATGAATTCGTGAAAATTTTATTTTCTAAAGCATTTTTCGGAATTGTTTAAACTACATTTGGAGATTTACATAATCATTTAATAAATTTTAGAAGGATTTTAGAAGAATTGAAGGATTTAGAAGGATTAATTAAATTTGAATTTATAGAGATTTTGTGCAATATTTATAACCCCACTCAAATCTTTTATTTTAAATATTTTTCTTGGAATTTTATAGAATTAGGAAATGTATAAATATAATGTTCTTACAATAGGAATACAGAATTATTTCCGAATTGAAAAATCCCCCAACCCCCAACGACAAGAAAGCTGAAAAGATGCAAAGGCAAAAGAAATCATCCTTTTAAAAATGTTTTTGTTTTGTGTAACCAATAATGCTTTTAGAACATGATAAATTAATGTATCTATAACTCATTCTAAACTGCATTACATATAATCAATGTATCTATAACTCATTCTAAACTGAATTACATATAATCAATGTATTAAATGAATTTTATAACAAGTTATTTTAATGGTACTTGTAAGTACCGCCAGTAGATAAAGGATTAAGGGGTTAGATCACCTTCAGTAGCTCGATATAGCGTGAATTTAACACAATATTTAAAAAAAAAATTGAGCTGTCAATATTTCTTTGCATTAAACAATTTTTTTAAATAAATTGTACATATCTTTGTTTACGTATTCCTTGAAATAATTTTAATGATACATAATTATAATTTAGTTTAAGTAAGACATCAAGCATTTTCAATGACATACATCTGTTGCGCGCAAGATTACAAAAATGTATTCGATACACTTAATACGCTTCGAATACACTTCTTAATACTTCGAATACACTTAATATTACATATACACATTCTTACAATATCGCACTTTAACTTCAAAATAAAATAATAATCAAGTTTACAGATGAAAATATTTTTTTCAGGTAATTAAAACATAACATGCAAAATTTATGATAAAATTTCACTAAAATTTAAAAATAAAATAAATATATTACAGAGATTTACTTAAATATAGGTAGAGGTTAAAAAGATATATAAAATACATTTAGTCCAAAGTTTTAAGTCTCTATGCTACTTAGTTTTGGAATTATAATGGGCACAATGTCCAAAATATCTGATTTGTGAAAAATGACTTTAAAGTTCAAATTTACCTTGATTTGGATAGGTCTCGCTTCACATATTTTATCATAAAACCGGTTTTGATCGGAGCATCGTCATATTTTTTTTTCTAAATGTCCTTGTTCGGTAACATATTATTCTTGCATAGTAGACAAAAAAAAAATGGACTTTTTAAAAAGTTTTGAGGCTATCTCCCCCATTAAGGGTTTCATGCTTTTTTATGCACGCTTTTAGACCAATGTCAGACGGGAGTCTTTTTTGCTGCTTTTTTGCTTACGTATTATCAATTCACAATGCTATAGCATTGTAAACGGATAATACATAAGAAAAAAAGCAGAAAAAATGACGCTTGTCTGACATTGGTCTTAAACCTGCATACGGAGCAAAGTGCTGCAAATTTAAGTTACAGTAAATTCATGCGAATCTTGTTTGTCTCTCATGTGAAATATAGTATTTTTAAACTGTGCCCCATTTCTTGCCGGCGTGTCCCATGATTACGCTTTATACTTATTATCTAGATAATACTGATTATATCAATTTTGTTATGCTACACTTTTTTCCTTTCTATTCCAATTATTTCACCCCTTTTTAGGTGCGTTCGTAATTTTATAAATATATAGCACCTATAGTCGTCGTCTGGTCTAGTCATCTCTCGGTCTGTCCGTCTGTATGCATATAACAGTGCAAAAACTACCCAACTGAATGGTTTGAAAATTAATATATACAGGGTGTCCGGTCCCAACGGTGTCCAATGGCTAATTCCTATAGACATATAGTTCCAATTACAAAAATGTTTTAAACCAGATAAAGAATTATTTTAAAAGCGATTTGGGTCAATAAAAACATTTCTTAAAAAATTACGAAATTTAAATTTTTATACGGTTCCCCGGTCCTATAAGTTATATTTAGTGAAATTTTCCTTTTACACTGACAAGTAATACAAAAAAAGTCCCGTTATTCTACGATTAAAATTGACCGAGTAATAGCTGTTTAAAGTTGGAGCATATTTTTTGCTGCAAATTGGGGGGTCATTCACAAATTTAGTCGAAATATAATTTCGTCAGATATAAAAAATGTTTGGGAGTAAAATTAACATTGCAATATAAATTTGAAATATTTAATCATTCTGGCATATTAATGGAAAATATACAATTTGTGATAAACATTTAAGAAGAAAGAAAAAACAGAATTTTTGTTAAATAAAATGATTCTAAATTAACAGCCTCAATTCTTTACAAAATGATACGTATTTTAAAATATTATTAGATTGCACAAGCCTGCAAAAGTTGGGTTATGTCATGCTTTTTAGCTTTTGATAATTGATTCTTATATATTCTGTACCGCTGAATCCGAAATTGACCTTCATTTTTAACTATCATATCAGGATTTTTCGCAAATTGCAAATTTCAAAGTTAGGAAGTTCAATGTTAAAATTGAATTTCCTCCCCATCTCATCGGACCACTCAGCTGTTTAGCTGTAAGAATCCCAGGATAAGCAAAAATATCGAATAATTTTTTTAATAAAATAAAATAAAATAAAATAAAATAAAATAAAAAACTTCTTACATATGTTTTATAGTATGAGATTTTCGCTATATTTTAACTTACACACTTGCGATTTTCAAAAAAAATTCTAACGTGATGGTTAAAAATGAAGGTCATTTTCAGATTCAGTGCTAAAAAGTGCGTAAAAATCAATTATCAAAAGTTAAAAAACACAACCATCTCCTCTGCTTTATAGTCCAGGCAGTAGGGAATTTTACCTAGCCAAATTTATGGTAGTACTGGAAATCGGCTTTCTCATTCGGTTGGTTAGTTTTTGAATTGGTATATGGAGACGACAAACGGACCAGACGATGACTGTAGGATTGATATAATTAGATGTTTTTTCTAGTGTGTTCTAGATATGTTCTAGATGTTTTTTGGGTCTCTGAATCCGAATTTGTAACTTCCCACCAAAATTTCACCTGGCAACCAACCAAAAAATTGATTTTTTGAAAAAAATTGGTTTTTGAGAAAAGCGCGCGGGGAATGTTCCGAGGCAGCCCCTCTCTCCCCGTTTATACTACGTCATAATGTCATATATCCTATTTGTTGCAAATTTTGTCTAGTTTCTGAATTTCGTAATGCTTTTCCTCTAAAACAATAAGAAATTTAAGTTAAAAACAACTATTTGGGTGGGGGGGGGGAATTTTGGGGGTAAGTTAAAAATTCGGATTCAGCAACCCAAAAAACTTAAAACAAACCTTATAGAGAAAGTTCGGAGGGAAGATGGGAGGGCTAATGTAAACGTGTGAGTGGTTAAGTGGAATTGCGCAACTTAGTCCACGCAGCACCGCGCACATGTTACGAGGCAGACCCCCCCCCCCCTTCCCCTTCATCCTAAGTCATAATGTCAGATATCTAATTTGTTGCAAATTTTGTCTACTTTCTGAATTTCTAGCTACTTTTCCCCTAACACAATAAAAAATGGAATTTTTTAATAAAAACCTTTTTTGGGGGCTTTTTACCAAAATTTGGGGGAGGGGTTGCCGGGGGAAATTTTGGTGGGAAGTTAAAAATTCGGATTCAGCTACCCAAAAAACATCTAGAAAGCCGATTTCCAGTACTACCATTAATTTTGCTAGGTAGAGTCCCTATTGCCCTGACTATTATAGTATTCGATTTGCGAAATATCCTGACATGATAGTTAAAAATTAAGGTAATTTTCGATTCAGTGCTAAAAAATACATAAAAGTTAAAAAACCCAACAATCGCAGTCTTGTATTATCTAATCTAAAACTTTTTCTTAAACTCCTTGGCAGAAATCTATCCGAATTTTTTTGTGTTATCCTGTAAAATAAGTATAAATGGTAACCACCGAAAATCTTAATAATATTAGATTGTTATCGGATTTGCGCCAGTATGTAAAATGCAATCTCGATCGGATATTTAAAAGTGGGTTAAAGTTCGAGTACAAATTTTGAGCTGCTAAAACATACATACGATTGTTGAAGTAACATAAAATCTTATAAAAAAACATAATTTTTGTTAAAAGAAATCATAAGAGAAACAGTCTCAAATCCTGACAAAATAAAACATATGTTATTTTAGCCAATTTGAGACTTAATCTTAATACTTGTAGGATTTTTTTTCAAAGCGCAGATACACATGAAGTATGATCTTCGAATACTTTAAACACTTGGTATATGATCCCTCAAAACCAAGCCGAACTCATTTGTTTTCAGAGTTGAAAAGAGGCATAAGTCATGCATTTTTAAAGTTTCATAACTCGCTCAATTTTAGCGTTATATGAATGGGACTTTTTTTGTCTTACTTGTCAGTGTAATAGGAAAAAAATACTAAATATAACTTATAGGACGGGGGGACCGTATAAAAATTTAAATTTCGTAATTTTTTTAAGAAGTGTTTTTATTGACCCAAATCGCTTTTTAAATGTTTCTTTACCTGATTTAAAACATTTTTGTAATTGGAACTATATGTCTATGACTAACGGTTTAGGAATTAGCCATTGGACACCGTTGAGACCGGACACCCTGTATAATGATTGTAGAATTTTTTCAGGTCATTTCGAATTTAATGAAAATCGAATCAAACTTTAAAAATATATTTATAAAAGTTTCCTTCATTCTAATAAATCTTATCAAACGTAATTAATTCAATGATATCCCATGATAGGCAATGATTCTAGGTTGCCATGGTGATTACGTAGTATTTAAGATGGAGTCATATTATTTCCGTATTACTGAATTTAATGTATATAATCGTAATAAATTTTGTATTCATGCATTTTGAATAAGAGTGCAACATCTTTTGCACCAAGATCTGAATGTTTATAAAACTAGTTATAGTACGAACGAACCTCATTTGCCACGTTTGCTGTACAATTTTTGACTTGCTTATTTCGTTATTTAAGAATAATGCGCTGCGGCACACCTAAATTTAGAAACGTATATTTGCAACGCGAGAATAAAATGTTGAATAACCCCTTGAGGGGCACCGGTATATATTATATACCACCTACGATTAATGAAGTTTTACACCAGAAAAACTTTATTAATTTTTACTTTTCTAACTTTGATGGAAAAAAGCCGTAAAATTGCCTTTACTTATTTTGAAATAGAATTTTTCAAAGATTCCAGTGGGAATTCAACATTTGACAATCGTAATTGCTTGCCTTTCAAGGGGATAATGGGTGTACCTGGGCATTATGAGCAATCAGAAAACGCTAAAAAAAATTTCGTTTATTTAAAAGTTCCCAGTTGACCTCTACCCTCACCCCCTACAGAAATGTCAATTTTTTTACACAAGAAAAAATCTCTCTCAAAGGGTATCAATTTCAAACAATAAAATTTTATTCCTGTTTTCTAAAAAACCGTATCGATTTTCTTTCTAACTTCTCTATTTTAAAATAAAACACCGTGTTTACTTTAAAGTGACTCTTAAAATTTTACTAACTGAAACTTTCCGATATTTTTATAAGCATTTTCTAGAGAAAAAAACTTACCCGTACGTAGTGATTCAATATTTTTGTCTTGAATCATGTTTCTTTCGTTATTTAAACAAAATAAAAAGTAAGATAAAATAAAATTTATAGAACTTTCCCTGGACCCAATTGAAAGAGCGGAAAATACACTGTCATTCAAAAGTTAATATGCAACATCTTTTTCGAAGATCACCATAAAAATAAAGTCAGTATCAATAAAATTATCAGTGTATAGTACAGGGTGGTCATAAAAAAACTTTGCCGATATATTGAACTCTAGCGGCCGATCCGTTTAACCGATCGAGATGAGATTTCAGATATAGTTATTCAGAGGTATGAGCTCAGGATTCTGTGACCAGCAACAAATTGGCGCTCACGGTAACGGTTATAGGTACAGAAACTCGAAATTTTTGAATGGCAACGTCCATTTTTTTCATCGCAAAATGCTCAGCACATGCGAAAACCTTAAATAGCGCTGGAACGGAACGTACATCGCAATAAACGGACGCGTTATGCACGCGCAAAAAACAGCTCTACAAACGGCAAAAAAAAAAAAAAAAAAAAAAAAAAAAACACGATCGGGGCGCACGGAGGAAATTTGCATATGACAGAGGCAAGAATCCGTTTTCTACGCTGACTGTCTGGCGAACGGCGTTCTGTGATTGGTGTCTTGCCTCTGTCATATTCAAATTTCCTCCGTGTGCCCCGATCGTGTTTTTTTGGCCGTTCGCTGAGCTGTTTTTTGTGCGTGCATAACGCTCCCGTTTATTGCGATATACGTACCGTTCCAGCTCTATTTAGGGTTTTCGCATGCGCTGAGCATTTTGCGAGGGAAAAAAATGGGCGTTGCTATTCGAAAATTTCAAGTTTTTGTAACTATAATCGTAACCGTGAGTGCCAATTTGATGCAGTTCACAGAATCCCGAGCTCATATCTTTGAATAACTATATCTAATATCTCATCTCGATCGGTTAAACGGAGCGGCCGTTAGAGTTCCGTATATCGGCAAAGTTGTTTTATGACCACCCTGTATATGAATGATAGTAACGAACTTTAAGAAAACTTATGCAAAAAATCTTGGTCCCCACATTTATTTTAAAGAAATTGTCACTTATATAAAAGGAAGAGAAAATGTTGGAAGATCAAAATTTCTAGATTTAGTGTACGCGTTACGTGCATGATTGTTCATTTTCAATTATTATTGGCTGTTTTATTGACAATAAGTAGCCAGGTGAGTCTGGGAATGACTTGGAGAAGTCATTTACAAATTCAGTAAGGTGACAGGCGATCTGATGGATGGAAATAGGATCGTCACAAGCTGGTGCTGCTGGACGTCTCATTGTGTTTCGCTTTGTAGTCCAGTGACAGAGTGACCGATCGGTCCAGTGATCGATGAAGTTTACATTAGAAGATTCTATGTCTAGAAGTCCTGTTCCAGGTTGACCACGACTTATAACACCTGTGGAAGACCGTTTTCTCTTTTGGCCCAAAAAAAGAGAACTACTACTGTGCCTCAGTTTGTTTCAGATTATTTTATCGCTTCCGGGACAAGAATATCCGCTTCTACGGTGCGATGATGCCTTCACAATTCTGGTTTCTATGCAAGAAAATCATTTGTGTGTATCCTACTGAACCGACGACACAGACGTGTCGTCGGTTTCATATTAGGCAAGTGAACAAGTTTCCTGGACAAGACAGCAATGGGCTTCTATACTGTTCATAGATGAGTCCAGTTTTACACTAGGGAGTGATTCAGAGCGTCTGCTGATCTGTAAGAAACAATGCACGAGATACAACAAATCCAACTTAGCTGAAAGACACAGTTATCAAGGTGGTAGAATCATAGTTTGGGCAGGAATCTCTCTTGGTGGTCACACTGACCTGCTAGTGTTCCATAGAGGAACTCTGACTGGTGTGAGATATCGGGACGAGATCCTTGATCAATATGTCCGCCCGAATGCCGCATCTGTTGGTATTGCTTTCATTCTAATGAATGATAACCCGAGATCTAACCGAGCTCTGCTTGTTGAGGATTGTCTTGGGGGTCACGGCTTGGAACGAATGGAATTGAAAACACAATCTCCAGACGTAAATACGATAGAACATGTTTGGGACTACCTTAGCAAACACGTTTCTGCGTTTAGTCCTCTTCCGAGGTCCTTACATGAGATGGAACAAAGTTTACTCCTTGTCTGGTCTTCGCTGCCCATTTCGGTGTCCGTCAACTTCAATTGACACCATGGAACGTCAGTGCCGACAATGCATAGCAGCTAGGGGCGGTCCTTATTAGAATTCATCTTTTTATGTTTCCACGAAATTCTTCCCAATGTACATGATGTCTATGATGTACTGTTTTCTCCAAGAATGGAGTTTTCTGATAAGAGTGCTTGGTGTAACTTATATAAAATATGTAAATTTCTTTGTCGCATTTAATAAAGAACTATTTAGTGCAGATTTCCTCCAAATGCCTTCTTTCTCTGTTCATACATTTTTAAATTAAACATAAAAAAACAGGCTGTTCCTTAACTTTTGGAGGGAAGTGTAATTTTATTAGGCAGACGAGAAGATTTTATTTAAATATTGTGCGTAAGATATCGTATTTTTCGCGATTTAATTTCAGTGTCAAATGTAAAGTGTGAGGGGTGCAAAAATACACGAATTTTTGAATGATTCATTTATATTCAATTTACTAGACGGTAAAATTAGTCTATTGAAAGAAGTGGTTAAATTTAATGTTTATCATAATTTACTAAATAATTAATTAATATTCAATAAAGTGCATAAAATTTCAACAGTTTATGCACAGGTAGTTAAAAAATCTTTCTGGCAGAACTTTCAATTCTTTTATTGAAATATGTAACATTGGTATATGTATGTTTTAAATAAATCTATTGTTGCGTTTTTCAATTTTTCAATTTTTGTAGCACTTTAGACCCTTTTTTTTAACCGCTTAACAGTTTTGAGCGCACACCGTACGTATAAGAAGAGTTTGCTTGCTTTGTTACTAGACGCGTTTGTATACCACTAGTTTTTAACTGTAATTTTCCTCATATTTAATGACAGACATTTATTGATTATGTAGGGCAAATATTTTAGTACAAAAAAGTGATGTTTTGTTCATATTTATAGTTTATTTTGTCAAAAAAAAACTGTTAAGTGGTTAAATGAAGATTTATCTTTCTTCTGCAAATATTAATAAATCTATGAATATTTTTACTTTCTTTAAAGTATATTTTTATATACGCCAATGTCCAGTAAGTACCACGCTTATTAAAATCTCTTTTTAGATATTCTATTATTCGTAAATAAGAAACTACTCTTTAAAAGTATTGTAAATTTAGTTTTTGAAACATAAACTATATGTCGATACGTCCAACTGAAATTTATTAATCTCCAAATTGTTGACTGTGTATTATATTCATGTTACACTATTTCAATCACATTGCAATTAATGTATATCGCTGAGTTGCACTGCGAGATGCTTATTATAGAATATGATGTGCATAACATTCATCATTCATACACAAGGACACAAAAATAATTCGGTTACAATACTACCTATAAACAATAATTGCTGGAAGTGCGTTTTCTGTTGTGGTATGCGTTTAATTATTTAACATTTTTTAAATATTACTTAGTATGTATAAATACTACTGTTCATATACAGGGCTGCACAGCACATCTAAATTACATTTTGTTTCCGTTTTATGATGGAAATTGATGAAGGAACATTTTCAACAATTCTATGCGTTTCCTAACTAAATCGAAATTTAGCTATTATGTATTATATGATAAATGTATATGATAAAACTATGTATTATATGATAAATCTATATGATAATACTATATATTGTATGATAAATCTATATGACAATACTATGTATTATATGATAAATCTATAGATCATATACAGGGTGGAACAAAAAATTAAGATAGTATTCCGACTACTGATGGTAATTGCTGGCATTGTGTTTTCAAATGTGCTATGCATTTTCCAAGTTGTTTACTTAGAGATCATCTTTCACCTTATTAAACTGTCAAGTTTTATTATAGTATTCTGAATGTTTTGGAAAGTGTTTCGTAATCTATTGTTAGTGCATTATTTTACATTCTTGCTTAACTCTGATTCCCGTTTAGATTATTTCTAAAACGTGATTCAGATTTCAAAAATAATTAGTTTTATGAAATAATTTTATTATAAAAAAATACATCACTAAAACGTCTTCGTGCAAAACAAATTTTACCTACAAATAAAAAAAATATATGTTTAACAGAAAAATAAGTAAAAACGTAAAAATAGTTCTATTTAAATACAAACTTATATAAACATTCAAAGTTTATCTTGAAAATTCCGTCTGATTTCATGACTGCAACGTTTTTATCCAAAAAATTTCCGTTACAATACATGAATTCAGCAAAGGCAGCGAACTCGATTGTGGAAAATTCATTGCGTTTTTTACGCTTGACAGAAAGGCCAAGCAGTGTTATTATAAATATGTGTATGACATTTGCTCTACCTCTTTTTTAAGACATAGCAACGGGAAAAAATTAAGTTTTATTTAAAATATCTTCTAATTTTGTTTTTCCACGCATAATCATAAATTGATTACAATGATACTATTAATTAATTAAAACGTATTGTAAAGTTTTAAAAGACTTGAGAATATAGATTTTTGTTTTCATAAATCAAAATGAATCGAAATGGGTACAGTGCATTTGTTTTCGTATACGTCCCTTCATTCCTCGTAGAATACTTTACTTGCTTTGAGATGACGACTTCAAAAATAACTGAATTAAAATAATGCCGAACTTTTGAGGACTTGCGTTGATGTATTAAGATTAAAATTACTTAAATAATAAAGATTTCCCTCAATAAATACGATTCAATTGGTCTTTTCCATACTGTAATAACACAGAATCAGATTTAGAATTTTTAACTTCAGACTTACGAATCAAAACATTGAATAATTAGACTGCAGTCCCGCAGCGAATCCAAAAATAAAGCACATAAAATTATCTAATAAAGAAAATAACAAAGATTAATATACATGTATACAGAAAAAAATAAGATTTTCGAAATTAAAAAGGAATTATAAATAATACGATTTACACTTAATTAAAGTCTTATTTAAAAGCACTTAATTCTTCTTAGTGTCAGATTCCTGTAGTGCTGACATCTGTTAGGACTGTTAGTACTACTAAAAGCTTTCTTGATAATTATACACGTATTTTTGCAGAAAATATATCACACACTTTTTATTCTATTTTTTAGTGTTCAAGATTCATTGTTTTCAAGATTTCATTGTTGCAGTTTCACAACCAGATGGCCTCGTTCGATAAGTGTTGTTTGGTGCATCATTAAATCCATTTTTATTGTAAATCGTATACAATTGCAATCCTAAAGAATATTTAGCGATTTTCCAACTGTGGCCCGGGTGTGGAATTGTAATAATAATAAAAAGCAAAATTTTAAAGTTACGCCAGAGAGATTTGAACTCACGATCTTCTTCATGGAAAAAGAATGCGCTACCACTACGCTATGGACACTCATCGATATAGGCTAATTACTGAAATTAAGATTATGTTTTGAAATCGAAAAAGAACGAACTTATTTAACCCCCTTCGGGACAGGAGCCTTTTGCGAAAATTTTAATCTTTTGTCACCGTTTTTTAAAAACAGAAATTTGTGTCTTCTTGAATCAAGAAAATGCGCTGATTAAATAAGGCAGATTTTACAGTAAAATTTTACTGGTGAGAAAAAACAAGGATTCTGAGCGCTTCATGCGGCACGTATACGTGCCGCTCGTCCCCAAGGGGTTCATTAAAATAATATTACATATAAGAATTTTTCAAAATGTTATGATTTTGGGTGTGACAGGGGGTATTCAACTCTATGTAAAAAAGAATTCAATTCTATATCTTAAATAGTTTCCGAGTATGAGGCTGTAACGGACGTATAGAGGGACAGTCAGAGAAGCGAGGCTATAAGGATTTCTTGAGATGAATGACACCGTAAAAATGATTGCTTTGTATGTAATGCAACATTTTCATTTTTATGGCAAACGTGACTTACTTTAATGAATGACAAAATTAAAATTTTTAAATGCACATTCAATTAAAGCATTTTTTAAACATTTTTAAACTCTGGCTAAACAAAAACAATGGAACTGCAGAATATGAAATTAAAACTGCTGAAAGCAGTTAATAATTGCTTAGTTTTTATTCAGCAGAATTCTGTTGCAGATTACAAGATTTTTATATTGTTTTAAAAGCGTAATCTGTTTAGGAAAAAAAATAATGTAAGGGAAATACAAAAATAACAGAAGTGTGTTGAAAGAAAATCACAACTATCAAAGCAGACACTTTTAATATTGTTGATTCAGATATATATTCAAGTTCTCCCAAATATCTTTGACATATAACAGAATTTATAAAAATATGTAAAATCGCAGATTTCTTATTTTGAAAAAAATTTTCATATGTTAAAGGGCATTTCATTATCAATAAGTTTCATCATAGTCTTAGATAACTTAAAAAAAATTGAAACAAGCAACTTTAGAAGCAGTACGTTTTTAAAAATACCTGTTGGAGTAAATCGGGACGCACAAGATTTATTGTCCGCAGAATAGGTATAGACGGCAATAATATTTTTTTGTAATTTTTTTCATACATGAATGGAAAAAGAATCGCAAAAATGAAGAAGAAAATGGATTTTATTCTCATTTGAAGATTCTAAATCATTCCCAAATACACACATAATCTCAAATAACTCTCAGTAAAGGAGCAGGAAAGACTTTTTATGTTAGAAGGCTTTGTCTAAATGGTCATTATACTAAGAAAATCGCTATAATGGAAACTCGTTGTAGTGAGCATCTACAGTAATGTACTTAGAGATGTTCTTTCTCTAATGCGTTGTAAATTATTTGTACTTTAAACTTCAAGTTTGTAATCCCCCCCCCTTCCCCCCTGAACACTATATACTTCCTTCCTTGATTTCGTTTTTTAAATTTTCAACTCCGACGAATAACTTTGTCAAATTGCCAATGAACAATATCAGGATTGTGGAAGCCATTACAGAACCATGTCGTACAATAAACATGTATAGAACTTCCTGATATAAATAAGTTCGAATAATTTGACTCTAATGTGTTTCTTTTTCGTCTTGTTACAACACTAATTTTTAATGCCAATGGAAAATTATCGTAACATGAAAACAGTAGACAATTTTCTACCATCTCTTCATTGAAACAATTTGGTGTAGCATGTCGAAATTCTTTGAAAACGAAACACGTGGTGTGGCATGACGAAAGTCTTTGAAAGCCAAACAAATGATTTAATGGTGTGGCATATCGAAATTCTTTGGAAGAAAAACAAATGGTGTGGCATGTCGAAATTCTTTAAAAGCGAAACAACTCGTGTAGCATGTCAAAATTTCTAAAAGCGAACCAAATCCCTATTATATTAACTAGCAAATTTATAAGTTCCAAGTTCACATCTTAAGCACTTATCTTTACTCAAATTACTAAACGGAATCAAGGTGTTTTGAGAATCCATATGTTAGTAACATAACTCAGAATAAATAATTATTTCTAACAACTAGATTCCTTTATCATTTTATTAATCGGGCAATTAGTGCAGCATGACGAAATTCTCCCACGGCGAAAGAAATCTCCCTTATATCAGCTGACAAATCTATACATTTTGAGTTCCTTATGTTATGACTTTTTTTCAAAAATTTCTAAATAGAAACAAAGCGTGATGGGAATCCCACAGTTAGTAAAATTCTTCTGAATATAAAACATCTTCTAACCACTAATTTTCCTTATTCCATTTACCCTTTACTGGAAAAATTGATGCGATATTTCAAACTTCTTCGAACGCGAAGCAAATCACTAATATATCAGCTAAAAAATCTACAAGTTTCATGTTAATTTCTTATGTACTTATTTTTACACAAATTTCTGAAAACAAGGTGTTTTGAGAATTCTTGTGTTAGTACTACACTTCTGAATAAAATAAATTATAATCACTAATTTCACTTATCCATTTTACTTACATTACAAATTGAATTATATGCATTTAGCTATATCAGGAAACCTCTTGTAATAATTTTAAGTAATATAATATCACATTAACCCCTAGTTATATCGCGCCTAGATATATCACTCATTCGGATATGTCCCAATTTCCCCTCTTTTCTATCCTATATGTCCCAAGAAGAAAATGAAAAGATGTACCTGAAAAGCCCTTTTTAAGCAACTTCATACATAGATTTAAAAAATAAGTAAATGTATTTTTATATTATTCATTTTTTGGAAAATTCTAATATGCATATTAATTAAACTTTCTGGAAGCAAATAGAAAACATATATTGAACTCTATCACCCCTTTCTTAATTTTTCTATGACCTAAGTTATATCAGGAATTTTTCTTGTTATTATAAAGAAGCATTATAAAAAAGGGGCATTATAAAGAAGCGCTGCAGCAGTATTGGTTTTGTTTAGATAAAAATATATGTTCTCATTTCAGTTAACGTCAAGTGCATGAAAAGGAAAGAAATTAAGTCAAAAAAAGAAACGATAATGTGTTGCATAAAAGCCCCACTAATTTAAATAAAGTAAATGTTTTGTTGTTATTTTAGGACAAAGAGCGAAAAATTAAGTTACATTTTCAACGATACTGAATTCATTAAGTATTCATAACAATTTTTGTTCAAAATACGTTCTGAAAAAATTCTCAGTAATAAACGCTTTAGAGCAAACATGTTTCATTTCATGAATATGCAGCTATTTTGTAAACATTTTGATGTATTGTGATTAAAACATTTACTTTTTTTGAACATTACTCTGAAAACAAGGTTAAGAAAAAAAACTAATTAGGGAAATTATTTATTTTTTAAATCCAGTTTTTGGAGTTACACGGAAATAAAACTGTTCTTCCCGGATTGCAGAATATAAGTGATTTTTTTAAATTGATAACAAATAGATTTTTTACATTTAATATATATTTTTAGAACGGACACTAACAATACTAAAAATAGCAATAATGCACCTAAATAAAATTTCGGAATTTATTACAGGCGATACTTTCGTACGGGACTCGCGCCAAGAATGACCAACAGAAGAAATCGCCATAAATCACTTTTCACGACCAGCCTTTTTATGTCCAGTTACATGATTTGAATTTGTGCTTTGTTTAGATTTATTGTTTTCTTTATCGATTGATGAATGTATCAATGTCGTTATGGAATATAAGCTTTAAACAAATGCTGAGCTATTTATATTATTTCAAGTACAAGCCAATATATCTTTCTTAATCGCCTGCATGCGATAGCGATAAATTTAAAAAATAATAATGTTTAACAATTATTTTAAAAACAATAAAAAATTATTAAGTACCGATACAGCTTTCAAACAAATTACGATACAGTTTTAAATGGATTGCATTTTAAAGTAATTTTTTTTAATTCGACGATAAATTGAAAATGTGTCATATTTAGAAGTTGAAAGAAATACAGTAAAGGTTAAATTTGATCACCTGCTGTAGCCACCTTCAAAATGACGTCAGCGTTGCGCACAGACACGTTTGTCCATTATAATAAAGATTTTCAGTAAAGTTGACAAGTACCATTAAACAATAAATTAATAAACAAAAGAATGAGAAAAATTTGCATGCGAATTTAACAAAATGAATCATTTTACCTATTTTAAAAGCTACAACATTTACACATTTGAAACAGTAACAGCTTTGTTTAAATTGAAAGCAATTTTCTTTAACTGAAAATATGTATTATACAATATTTCGGTTTAAAATAAGATATTTTGTTGATAAGAAAAGGTATAAATAATAACACCAGGTCTAAATGAAAAAAGATTTCAAGAATTTTAGCAGTTTTTAATGTAATTTTTGGTGCTGAATTGCCAGAAAAAATGTGTATGACATCGTTACCAACGAATTACAAGACCAGTTCATTGTGTGACGTCAAGGTAATGACGTCACGACCATGAGAAAACTCGGTTGGAGTGTGACCAATGAAATACAAGGCCAGTTCATGGTTTGACATCAAGGTAATGGCGTCACGACCATGAGAGCACTCATTTGGACAGTGACCAACAAAATTCATTAAACTACTGATAGTTGTATACTTTATATTCTAAGATCTTAATAAAAAAAATATAAAAATATCTTTTTTTTTTCAATTGTACCTTTTTATAATAAAAATATATGGTTATATGTAATAGAATTCAAATAAAGAACTTATTAGAATGGATACAAATGTAATTTAAACTATCTGATGAGAAATAACAAATGTATTATTATTTTAAGACATACCTGAATTGCTAGTCACGTAATCATGAAAAACTATTAAAATTAAAACCAAGACAAAGAGCTCAAACATTTAAAGGCAACTTTATGCAGAAAATTTGTCCGGAGAAATGACACTGAGGAATTTGATGTTAAAGGTACTCAACATGCACTCTGTGACACTTTTTGGGACACAAAAGGTTCATGTCAGATTGATGTGAAAACCAATCTCGCTGAAAAGTTAAAGATTCTCATAGTTAAGATTCTGAAAGGAAAACATAAATGTTTAAACTCAACAGACAAATTTTGGATCTAGGTTTAAGATGAAAGGGTTTTAGTACCTTATAAGGAATTGTTTATAAATACACAAACTAGATTTTATGTTGCACATATTTTATAAACTTAAACATAGAAACATTGTAAATTGTGTCTTGTTTTTATTTAAATTTCATTTAAATAAAACTTCTGGCTCATAATATGTTTATTTGATTGGAAAGAAGTGGGGATGCTACCAGTTGTGTTTTGCGTTTGCATATAATTATTTTAGTAAAATGCAGCATTGCATGTTGATCAAAAGTAAAAGAAAAATCCAAAATCCTTTTTTAATTCTTTTGTATTTTTGTGAAGGATTGTAAAAATCTATTTTACCGCAACTTGCATGAAATAGCATTTTATTATTGATAAATAAATAAAATATGCATGTTTTTCAGACTACTTCTTTTAAATACAGAATATGTATATTTCTGTACTAATAAAATATTCATCTAAAGGTTATCTTAAGTTTTAAAATGCAATTTAAAAAACTGTTAGAAAGCCAAGGTACAGTAACATTCTGAATTATACAAAAACTATTAAATCTAATCAAAATGAGAAATTAAATATGTTTAGAAATAAGTTTTACTTTGTAAGATTGCTGTGTAGAAATGTTTTAGGGAGAAAATTAAAAGTAAACATAAGCCACATGGTAAATAAATGTACAAAATATAACTTTTAATACAATGCATAATTTAAAGCTTTTAATTCTATGACGAAAGACAAAATACTGCACAGTAAACAGCGTATTCGGCCTATAAAATAAGTAGATTCTAGCATAAGACAAGTAATGAAACAAATGTAATTCTGAAAACATGAAACTATATAGCTTTTTATAGTTAGGCTTGAACACCCATATCAAGCTCTAGCAGAACGATGTCAGATAAAAAAAACAGTAATAAATTTAACTAATAAAAATTTCACTAAATCCTTAAAATATTATGTCTAAATGATCACAAATATCTACAGACTGTAAATAAAAACAATAAATATCCTTTAGAAACCTGTAATATACTTTAAAGAGTCACCTTTTACAGACGTTATACACTTTCGTAATGCTTTACTACGGAGAAGTTGAGTTTAGATGATCCGGTCCGTTTGACGTCATTAAACTCATGAACTGGCCTTGTTTATAGTTGGTCACGATTACATACCATCTTTTTAAGTAACCGTATACATAGATAAAAATAACGTAAAAAATATATTTTTATAATATTTATTTATTATTCAATTCTAATATTAATATTCTAAATCTAATATTCTAAATTAAACTTTCTGGAAGCAAATAGAAAACATATAATTGTACTCTATCATATTTCTTAATTTTTCTATTCCCTCGGTTATATCAGGAATTTTTCTTGTCTACCAACAAGGTCATTATAAAGAAGCGCTGAAGCAGTATTTGTTTTGTTTAGATAAAAATATTTGCTCTCATTTTTTGCAGTTATCTTCAAGCGCATGAAAAATAAAGAAATTAAGCCAAACAAAGAAACGATAATGTGTTGCATAAAAGCCCCACTAATTTGAATAAAGTAAATGATGTGTTGTTATTTTAGGACAAAGAGCGAACATTACATTTTCAACTATACTGAATTCATTAACTATATTTAACAATTTTTTTTCAATATACGTTATAAAAAATCCCTCTGTAATAAAATTGTTACAGCAAACATGTTTTATTTTATGACTATGCAACTCTTTTGTAAACTTTTTGATGTATTGTGATTAAAACATTTACCTTTTTTAACATTAGTCGGAAAACTAGATTAAAAAAAAAACTAGTTAAAGGACTCAGTAATTTTATAAATTCAGTTTTCAGAGAAAGTTTACAGGCGAATTTGAAAACTACAAATATATATATTTGAAACTCTAGCAATATCGATTAAATTGGCAAAAATTTCCTTTATACATAGATTTATAAAAGAAATAAATGTATCTCTATATTATTAACTTATTAGAAAATTCTAATATGCATATAAGTTAAAACTTCCTGGAAGCAAATAGAAAACAGATATGTAATTGTAATCTATATTCTTTCATAATGTTAACAAGGGCATTATAAAATAGGGATGCCGGAGTATTGGTTTTATTTAGATAAAATTATACGCTCTCAGTTTTTGCAGTTAACTTAATGCGCATGAAAAGATAAGAAATTAAGCCCAACAAAGAAACGATAATGAGTTGCATAAACCCCTCCATTAATTTAAATAAAGTAAATGCTCCGTTATTACTTTAGGACAAAGAGCGAAAAATTACATTTTCAACCATACTGAATTCATTATGTATCCATAACAATTTTTGTTCAGAATACGTTATGAAAAATTCTCAGTAATAAAAGTTTTACAGCAAACATGTTTCATTTCATGAATATGCGGCTTTTTTGTAAACACTTTGACGTATTGAGATTATATATATATATATATATATTTGGTTATTACTCCAAAACCTAGTTAAAAAAACTGGTTAGGGGAATTGTTATTTTTTTAAATACAGCTTTTGTGTAATATTCAGAAAAATTAACAAGTACAATTTAATAATAAACTAATAAAAGAAAAGAATGAAAAAAATTACATGCGAATTTAACAAAACAAGTCATTTTATCATACTTTAAAGCTAAAATATTTACACACTTGTAAATGTATATATTTTGTTTTAATTGAAATAGATTTTCTTCAACTGAAATAATGTATTATATAATACTTCGGTTTGAAATGTGATATTTTGATGAAAGGAAAAAAATATAAATAATAACACACGTCTACAATGAAAAAACATTTTCGTAATTTTACCAGGTTTTAATATAATTTTTGGTGCGGATTTTCAAGAAAAAAATATAAATAATAACACACGTCTACAATGAAAAAACATTTTCGTAATTTTACCAGGTTTTAATACAATTTTTGGTGCGGATTTTCAAGAAAAAAATATAAATAATAACACAAGTCTATAATAAAAAACATTTTCGTAATTTTAACAGGTTTTAATATAATTTTTGGTGCGGATTTTCAAGAAAAAAATATAAATAATAACACACGTCTACAATGAAAAAACGTTTTGGTAATTTTAACAGGTTTCAATATAATTTTTAGTGCGGATTTTCAAGAAAAAAATATAAATAATAACACACGTCTACAATGAAAAAACATAAATATAAATAATAACACACGTCTACAATGAAAAAACATTTTCGTAATTTTACCAGGTTTTAATATAATTTTTGGTGCGGATTTTCAAGAAAAAAATATAAATAATAACACACGTCTACAATGAAAAAAAAATTCGTAATTTTAACAGGTTTTAATATAATTTTTGGTGCGGATTTTCAAGAAAAAATATAAATAACACACGTCTACAATGAAAAAACATTTTCGTAATTTTACCAGGTTTTAATGTAATTTTTGGTGCGGATTTTCAAGAAACAAAATATAAATAATAACACACGTCTACAATGAAAAAACATTTTCGTAATTTTAGGAGGTTTTAATATAATTTTTGGTGCGGATTTTCAAGAAAAAAATATAAATAATAACACACGTCTACAATGAAAAAAGTCCTTCCGGCCAGTGCCGGGAGGAAGAGGTAGCTTTCATAATCCTTATTTTAAAAAAGCCAACTTATATCATTCAAACACACGAAGCTCAATTTAGTGGAAACCGAATATAGGAGATTCAATACTAATTTTTATCAATATAATGAATGAGAATTTCGCGAAATTAGTCAGCTTTATCCAAGCTGCTTTTCTTTAAAATAACTTATATTTGGCTGCCAAATTCGGCAATTTCTTAAAGTGCCTGTCATTTTAAGACAACATGGTGGATGAGGCTAAGCAGTGAACTTGGTCGAGACCTTAGTAATTGCTGTGCACATGCTCACTCACATCGGAATCGGTTAATATATAAGAGTGCTGTCGCATGCAAAAAATCAGATTTTTCAAAATGTCACCCACAATAGAAATTGAAACTGCTATATCTGAGCCATTTTTTAAGGTAAAGACAAACAAAAAATGCTCCTGAATCCTTATATCAAGGTCAAATACTTAAGAAAGAAACCTTTTTCAATTTCTAATTTTTTTGCACCTCACTTTAAATATATATATATTTTTTTAATTTAATGGCCGCCATTTTGAAACAAGATGTCTGATGAATTTGGCCAGCGAACTTGGTCGAGGTGCTGATGTATACTATCCACATGCCTTCTTACATCGAAATAGGTGAATACGTGTGTTATCGCGTGACAAATACAAGATCGTTTCAAAATGTTAGCCATGCTAGAAATTATAAATATCAACCATTTTTTGAGATATAAACAAAAGAACAAATTTTCAGAAACAAAAACTGCTCCGGAATCTTTGTATCAAGGCCAAACACATAAAAAAAAATCTTTTTCATTTTCCAATTTTTTAATACCTCATTTTGAATTTTAAATTTAATTTTTTAAAATGGCAACCCTTTGGAAACAAGATGGCGAATGAAGCTGGCCAATGAACTCGGTCGAGACATTGGTATGTACTATGTACAGACCAAGTTACATCCAAATCGGTTCATAAATACGCCTGTTATCGCGTGACAAAAATCAGGTGGTTTTAAAATGTCAGCCACAAGAGAAATTCAAAATGCTATTACTCAGCCATTTTTTTTTAAATATAGACGAAAGAAAAACTGTTCCGGAATCTTTGTATTTGGGTCAAACACATACAAAAAAAAATCTTTTTCATTTTCCAATTTTTTGGTATCTCATTTAAATTTTTTTATTTTTTAAATTTTTTTAAATGGCCGCCATTTTGAAACAAGATGGCGGATGAAGCTGGCCAACGAATTCGGTCGAGATATTTGTATGTACTATGTACACACCAAGGTACATCCAAATCGGTTCATAAATACGCCTGTTATTACGTGAGAAAAATGAGGACGTTTCAAAATGTCAGCCACGCTAGAAATTCAAAATGCTATAACTCAGCCATTTCTTAAGATATAGACGAAACAAAAACTGCTCCCGAATCTTTTTATCAAGGTCAAACACATAAGAAGAAAATATTTTTTCAATTTTCAATTTTTTGGTACCACATTTCAAATTTAAATTTTTCTTAAAAATATAAATGGCCGCCATTTTTAAACAAGATGGCGGATGAAGCTGGCCAACGAACCCGGTCGAGACATTGGTATGTACTATGTATAAACGAAGTTACATCCAAATCGGTTCATAAATACGCCTTTTATCGCGTGACAAAATTCAGGACGTTTCAAAATGTCAGCCACGCTAGAAATTCAAAATGCTATAACTCAGCCATTTTTTAAGATATAGACGAAACAAAAACTTCTTCGAAATCTTTGTATAAAGGTCAAATACATAAGAAAAAAATATTTTTCCATTTTCAATTTTTTGGTACCACATTTCAAATTTTAAATTTTTTAAAAAAAGTTAAATGGCCGCCATTTTGAAACAAAATGGCGGATGAAGCTGGCCAACGAACTCGGTCGAGAGATTGGTATGTACTATGTACACACCGAATTACATCCAAATCGGTTCATATATACGCCTTTTATCGCGTGACAAAATTCAGGACGTTTTAAAATGTCAGCCACGTTAGAAATTCAAAATGCTATAACTCAGCCATTTTTTAAGATATAGACGAAACCAAAACTGCTCCGGAATCTTTGCATAAAGGTCAAATACATAAGAAAAAAATATTTTTCCATTTTTAATTTTTTGGTACCACATTTCAAGTTTTAAATTTTTTTTTAAATTTTAAATGGCCGCCATTTTGAAACAAAACGGCGGATGAAGCTGGCCAACGAACTCGGTCGAGACATTGGTATGTACTATGTACACACCGAATTACATCGAAATCGGTTCATAATTACGGGAGTTACAGTGTGACATAGGTCAGATATATATATATATATATATATATATATATATATATATATATTGATATATATATATATATATATATCAATTTTGAACGGAGGGTGGTTTCGGGGTCTGGGGGTCATGATCGATGAAAATATACCAAAATTTTTTGAAATCGCTTTCCTCCGAACGGCTGCAATAGGTAGCTTTTAGGTAGCTTTCTTTACAAAAAAGCTACCTATTGCAGCCGTTCGGAGGAAAGCGATTTCAAAAAATTTTGGTATATTTTCATCGATCATGACCCCCAGACCCCGAAACCACCCTCCGTTCAAAATTGATATATATATATATATATATATCTGACCTATGTCACACTGTAACTCCCGTAATTATGAACCGATTTCGATGTAATTCGGTGTGTACATAGTACATACCAATGTCTCGACCGAGTTCGTTGGCCAGCTTCATCCGCCATTTTGTTTCAAAATGGCGGCCATTTAAAATTTTTAAAAAAAATTAAAACTTGAAATGTGGTACCAAAAAATTAAAAATGGAAAAATATTTTTTTCTTATGTATTTGACCTTTATACAAAGATTCCGGAGCAGTTTTTGTTTCGTCTATATCTTAAAAAATGGCTGAGTTATAGCATTTTGAATTTCTAGCGTGGCTGACATTTTGAAACGTCCTGAAATTTGTCACGCGATAAAAGGTGTATTTATGAACCGATTTGGATGTAATTCGGTGTGTACATAGTACATACCAATCTCTCGACCGAGTTCGTTGGCCAGCTTCATCCGCCATTTTGTTTCAAAATGGCGGCCATTTAAAAAATTTTTAAAAATTTAAAATTTGAAATGTGGTACCAAAAAATTGAAAATGGAAAAATATTTTTTCTTATGTATTTGACCTTTATACAAAGATTCCGGAGCAGTTTTTGTTTTGTCTATATCTTAAAAAATGGCTGAGTTATAGCATTTTGAATTTCTAGCGTGGCTGACATTTTGAAACGTCCTGAAATTTGTCACGCGATAAAAGGCGTATTTATGAACCGATTTGGATGTAATTCGGTATGTGCATAGTACATACAAATCTCTCGACCGAGTTCGCTGGCCAGCTTCATCCGCCATTTTGTTTCAAAATGGCGGCCATTTAAAATTTTTTTAAAATTTAAAATTTGAAATGTGGTACCAAAAAATTGAAAATGGAAAAATATTTTTTCTTATGTATTTGACCTTTATACAAAGATTTCAGAGCAGTTTTTGTTTCGTCTATATCTTAAAAAATGGCTGAGTTATAGCATTTTGAATTTCTAGTGTGGCTGACATTTTGAAACGTCCTGAATTTTGTCACGCGATAAAAGGCGTATTTATGAACCGATTTGGATGTAACTTCGTTTATACATAGTACATACCAATGTCTCGACCGGGTTCGTTGGCCAGCTTCATCCGCCATCTTGTTTAAAAATGGCGGCCATTTAAATTTTTAAGAAAAATTTAAATTTGAAATGTGGTACCAAAAATTGAAAATTGAAAAAATATTTTCTTCTTATGTGTTTGACCTTGATAAAAAGATTCGAGAGCAGTTTTTGTTTCGTCTATATCTTAAGAAATGGCTGAGTTATAGCATTTTGAATTTCTAGCGTGGCTGACATTTTGAAACGTCCTGATTTTTCTCACGTAATAACAGGCGTATTTATGAACCAACTTTGATGTACCTTGGTGTGTACATAGTACATACAAATATCTCGACCGAGTTCGTTGGCCAGCTTCATCCGCCATCTTGTTTCAAAATGGCGGCCATTTAAAAAAATTAAAAAATAAAAAATTTAAATGAGATACCAAAAAATTGGAAAATGAAAAAGATTTTTTTGTATGTGTTTGACCTTAATAGAAAGATTCCGGAACAGTTTTTCTTTCGTCTATATCTAAAAAAAATGGCTGAGTAATAGCATTTTGAATTTCTCTTGTGGCTGACATTTTAAAACGACCTGATTTTTGTCACGCGATAACAGGCGTATTTATGAACCTATTTGGATGTAACTTGGTCTGTTCATAGTACATACCAATGTCTCGACCGAGTTCGTTGGCCAGCTTCATTCGCCATCTTGTTTCAAAAGGGTTGCCATTTAAAAAAAATTAAATTTAAAATTCAAAATGAGGTATTAAAAAATTGGAAAATGAAAAAGATTTTTTTTTATGTGTTTGGCCTTGATACAAAGATTCCGGAGCAGTTTTTGTTTCTGAAAATTTGTTCTTTTGTTGATATCTTAAAAAATGGTTGATTTATAGCACTTTGAATTTCTAGCATGGCTAACATTTTGAAACGATCTTGTATTTGTCACGCGATAACACACGTATTCGCCTATTTCGATGTAAGAAGGCCTGTGGATAGTATACATCAACACCTCGACCAAGTTCGCTGGCCAGATTCATCAGCCATCTTGTTTCAAAATGGCGGCCATTAAATTAATATATATATATATATTTAAAGTGAGGTGCAAAAAAATTAGAAATTGAAAAAGGTTTCTTTCTTAAGTATTTGATCTTGATATAAGGATTCAGGAGCATTTTTTGTTTGTCTTTACCTTAAAAAATGGCTCAGATATAGCAGTTTCAATTTCTATTGTGGGTGACATTTTGAAAAATCTGATTTTTTGCATGCGACAGCACTCCTATATATTAACCGATTCCGATGTGAGTGAGCATGTGCACAGCAATTACTAAGGTCTCGACCAAGTTCACTGCTTAGCCTCATCCACCATGTTGTCTTAAAATGACAGGCACTTTAAGAAATTGCCGAATTTGGCAGCCAAATATAAGTTACTTTAAAGAAAAGCAGCTTGGATAAAGCTGACTAATTTCGCGAAATTCTCATTCATTATATTGATAAAAATTAGTATTGAATCTCCTATATTCGGTTTCCACTAAATTGAGCTTCGTGTGTTTGCATGATATAAGTTGGCTTTTTTTAAATAAGGATTATGAAAGCTACCTCTTCCTCCCGGCACTGGCCGGAAGGACTTTTTGTAAAGAAAGCTACCTAAAACATTTTCGTAATTTTACCAGGTTTTAATATAATTTTTGGTGCGGATTTTCAAGAAAAAAATATAAATAATAACACACGTCTACAATGAAAAAACATTTTCGTAATTTTAACAGGTTTTAATATAATTTTTGGTGCGGATTTTCAAGAAAAAAATATAAATAATAACACACGTCTACAATGAAAAAACATTTTCGTAATTTTAACAGGTTTTAATATAATTTTTAGTGCGGATTTTCAAGAAAAAAAAATAAATAATAACACACGTCTGCAATGAAAAAACATTTTCGTAATTTTACCAGGTTTTAATATAATTTTTGGTGCGGATTTTCAAGAAAAAGGTTGTATCACATATCATCTTTAAATACACTTGACCTTTATGATGCAAGCTTACAATATGCTTTTTGAAATTATATCTGCTAATTTAAAAATAAATTGAAAACATTTTTTTATGTTAAAATTAAATTTGTACCTCGTTACACATATCATAAAAAAATCTTCTATTTTCGAATAAAACTCGAAACACAGAATAGATCATGGGTTTAACACAAAGTTTTTTGATGATTCTGAACAGTATTTAAAAATTTTGTCCAAAGTTTAGTAAAAAAATCGGAACTGATACATCATTGGTATGGAGACGAAACACCACATTGAAGATTGTCTGTGATGACATGATGATGACTTCCTGTTTGGCGTCTTTTATTAGTTAGTAATTAAAAGGTTAAAACCAAGAAATCCTTTACCTACTCTGATCCTCTTCAGGTATGGTACTTGTTTAACATAACCACAAATTTATAACCAGCTTTTCTAAGACATTTTCAGATTATTTTGATCTTAATTAAAGATGCTTCTGCAGATTTCACTAGTCAACAAAATTGAACCTTTCCACAAATTTATAACCAGCTTTTCTAAGACATTTTCAGATTATTTTGATCTTAATTAAAGATGCTTCTGCAGATTTCACTAGTCAACAAAATTGAACTTTTGCTCTGATTTAAAGCCGAAATTAGTTGATTCTTATTCAATTTTTCATGCTGAATCCAAATCTTATTTTAGATTTTCTCCAGCATGTCTGGTTTTTGAGATATTTGCATATTTAAATTTATTCAAATTTTGGGGAAATTACGTTACAAAGATTTTGTTTCTGAAATTATACTGGCATGTTACCTTGAAATATTGTGCTAATTTGCATATTTTTCATATTCTTTAGTACTGTTTCTTGACGTCTAAGTATTTCTGCCACATGCTTACGCTAATATGTTTCTAGATCAGTTTTTTGAGCTGATTTCAAATCTGTTTTCCGTTTCCATCTACCAAGTCCAGTTTTTGTAAAAAGTAAAGTTTTATTTCCTGGTCAAAAAAGCCAGAAAATTCTTTCTATGGTACTTTGGGATGTACTTCAGCTAGTTAGGATAGATTCTATTATTCTTTTCAATTGTTTTTCGATTATACCCATTGTTCATTATATGCCTGATAGGAATCTGACACTGTTCACCCTTTTGACAATGAGGTACTCACCTTTAAAAAGCATTTTTCATCAAATTTGTGTCAATACCATAGAAAAGAAGAAATTAATTTTACTCAAAAACCAGACGTGATATAAGGAAATTCGTTGCAGATTTGAAATCAGCATAAATCTCTAGTCTGTAAAAGTATTACGTAAATTTTATGGAAACTACATTAAATTAGAAATTAATGTAAACACCATTGAAAAGTACGCAAATTAGGCTCTATAGCTTGCGGATAATGTTAAGAATACGCATATTGCGGCATTTATCAGAAGTAAATAGTTCAGTAGTCATTATCTGGAAAAGTTAATTCAATCTGAGATTTATTGTACCTAAAGTTTCCATAAAATGTTGCTAAAAAAAGCTTAAATTTGCATACACTTAAATATGCAAATTTCTAAAAAACTAGACCGTATAGACAAAAACGGAAGGCATATTAGGAATCAATGCAAGAAAGTGATAAAAAATGAACTAGTTCAATTCCTTGGCAGATCCATTGTTTTCCAGTCTTTTCAGTGTAATATAAACAATGATGCCACTCAAATACTCAATCATTCAGATTTAGTCAGAGATTCGGAGTTGCCTACGGAATAAGCTAAGTTTACTCCAAGTGTATTCAGATTGATGCGCATGTTTAGCGTTACAAAATAAAGCTCAGTAATGAAGACTTTGTAATGACTATATTAACCCAGGAAGAGTCGTGTGGGGTATGACATACACAGGGTGCGTACGATTATCACAATTGTCACCACTATTTTTTTTTAAGTAATCTTCAACTTAATTTATCGCAGAATTTTTTAACAATTGTCTTCCAATAAATAAGGTGATCATTATTTGCATTTAGTGGTGACAAACTGAAAACTGTTCATATCCCGTTTTTGCGCGACTTCCCCGGGTAAAGAAATTTCAAAACGGTTCTTTCCCATAACGTGAAGAAACATGTGTGTGTGCCTATTGCCTATTGTTAGTGGAGTGTATTATTGATGATTACTACTGGCTTTATGTCGAGAAAATGCAGAATCATTACAAAACAGACGGATTTACTAGCAAAAGAAATAGGCAGCATAAGACTTTTGATTAAAAAAAATTATTTAAATATATTAATGCATTCTATATGTATGCGTATTCCTGGTATTTGGATTGAGATCTACCCGGGATTCTATGTGTTTAAGAATCAGCCAGTGCTTACATCATTATATATTTTTTTAATCATTGTAGATTACATTATCTATCCTGTAAGGATTTGCAAATTAATCCAGACCTTTTCTTTAAATTGTCCAGGCTCACTACTTAAATAGTTAAATATTACAAAGTTGACAAATTCATAAGACAAGTAAAAAGTTATGAATCAAAAAAAAAATAGAAATAAGTTATTTTGCATGTTAGTTTCCTTTTTACATCAGCGCACCAGTATTAGATAAAACTGGCGCCGTTGGCATTCGTTATACGGTACTCATAATTTTAGACAAAATGTTACATCTCGGCTCGCACGTCGATACATAAATCGTTTTATAAGAAAATATATTTTGTTTCTTTTAGCACATCTTTCTTCCAACTACATTCTACGGCGTTCTATTTGCATTCGTTCCCTCTTTTAATCACGATGCAAGGTTCTTCTTATTACCGCGCGACACTTGTGCTGGTAACATTTCACTCCGTATGCAAGTGCAGCTCAGAATCCCACATGCGGCCATTCTGACAACTAGAGCTGTCTCAGCTACATGAAGCAAAATGTAGTCAACAATCTGAAAAGAAACAAAATCGAAAAGCAGTAACTGCTCTTAGAAAAAAAAACAGTAACTCTTAGAGAAAAAAAAGTAATATAAAAAAAATTTAAGTCAATTCCTACTTAGGTCAATAAGAGAATTTTTTTCTCCCATTCTTCTTTCCTCCTGAGTGGCGCTTAAAATGCCTTGATCAAGAAGAGGGCTCTCTAGGTCTTAATATAGCTTGATCAAGAAGAGGGCTCTCTCAGTTATTGAAAATTAATTAATTTAATTTAATTAATGAATTAATATTTGAAAAAAACTGGATTAACATCAAGTGTCATTCACTTCAAGTTAAAAAAAAATATTTGAACTTGATTGGATGGATAATAAACATTTTATTAACGATTGAAAATTTGAACAAGATATATAAATAAATAAATAAATATAGGGAGAGAGTGAGCTAGTAGTAGGAATTGAAAAAGAATATATGACCTGAACTTCACGCAGATTCGTCAGTACGATTGAAGATGTGTAGCATCGCAGAGAATTTTCTTCAAAGTCATTAACTTCTAAAACTGTTACAATATATGCAACAATTAAAAAAGTGTGTCACAAGATTTCCCCTTATCGGTCCTACATCTCTTTGCACGTGGCATAGGGACCAGCACCTCTTACACGAATTTTATTCGGTTGGCAACACTTTTTTTTAAGAAACAATTTTACTTCTACTTTGACAAACTGTGTAAGAGAAATATACTACAAAATTTATTTTTAAAATAGAGTGGTTCCATTAGAATATAAAAATAGAATTATGCATAAAAAGCTAGCGTCCGTAAGAATTAATTTTCGTTGGACCAATGCTTCATATACTCGGCACAAGTGGTAGTGTTTATCAGTCCTTCAGTAGGTACGATTTTCTTAGCATCGTATGTGTCATCAGATTTGAATTTATTCACTTTATAAGGTCTTAAGAAATTAGATTTCAACTTTAACCCTGTCCTTGTTGGGTTCTCTTAATAGCAGCAGAGGTAACCAAGGTTGTAGTTCCGTGGTTTCTTATGTCATAAATTATAGTGCTTATGATTTTCTTATTTGATTTTAAGAATAATCATCTTGGTATTCTTTACGAAGATCTTGTCGAACCTTCATGAATTGTTCTTCAGTTACACTGTTTAATAGGTCAAGAATTTTTAAGTCTTCTTTCTGTTTTATTTTTGTGCCAAATAACAATTCGGTTAACAGCAAATAACAACAGTGTTTACTTGATGCTTCTTTAATAAGTCAAATTAATGACTTTCTGAAATTTAGAGACATTTAAACTATTTGTTTAATTCGACTTTTTGCATTCTAGAGATTACAGGAATTACTCACGAATTTAGTCGCTTTACCTGACCATTGACACTGGAAAGATACAGGAAATCTTTTTTTTTTTTTTTTTTTTTTTTTTTTTTATTATTATTTTAGTTAACTTAACTGGGTCTCTGTATGTGAACATGGAATTTCTTAATCGCTTCTTCACTCACTTCCTGGTATGCCAGAGTTATAAAACTATGCATACAGGTGTGTTTCCTATGGCAATAGAATGCTTTAATATGTTTAGGACTAAATTATAAATGAATAAATATATTTTAAGACATTTTTCCATTAGCTGGATGCAGGTGAAAAATCGGCAAAAATTCTTTATGGTTACAACAACAATGCACTAAATTATGCGCCAAATCACTCTCGCTAAAATGTGCCAACTGGCTGTGAAAATAAAAGAATAAAATATTTTAAACGCTAAAAATTGGGAGATTAAATAGAAATAAAATATCAAGAGTGTAATAATGTTTTTAATTCACTTTTTTTATTTAAACTGTCATGATAAATTAAAAACCTTAAAAGTTCAGGCTTTTATAAAAACTTAAAAAAATAACTTAAAAAAAATATTTCATTTATGTTTCATTTTAAAAAAGTGCTTTATGAAAAATATTTATTAAGTGACATTTTAAGTATAGTTGTTTCTATTTAAGGGGTATCCATTTCATAACAGTTTTCCTTTCGTATAATAAAGGTTGGACGCATTTCTAAATATATATTAGTGATTTTCCTGTACCTTCATTAAGATATATGTTTGAACTGATTGATCGTGTACTTCTCGTTTGGAATTTAATCGAGTTGATTTGGTGTCCAAACAGGGAATTAATTGATTTAGGACATGTGTTTCCTGTGCTATCATCATGAGGATAGACTTTATGCTTGTAATTATTCACATAATTTCGTAAAACTGAATTAATAAAAATGAATGAATGTCAAAATATAATATTTTAGAAATATTTTTTTCATGACTATTAGAAACATAAAACTTAATTATAATTACTATTAAAAATATTTCTCGTTCAGCAATATACTCTAAAAAATAAATGCATTAATTTACACATTAAAAGAGCTACACTGATCATAAAAACACGATTTGTCTATATGTGTAAACGGGCGTGTAAATTGCCAAATACACTCCCTGGTGTATCAATTTCAAAATACACATTTCCCTGTGTAGCGCATTAAGCGGCTTAAGCGGGTAAAAGGTTATCAGATAACTCAGAAATACACAGTTTAACGTGTAAATTGCACATATCTGTATAATATACAAAAACTAAGGATTTTGAGTACGTAGCACATAACCTTATAGTTTGGGATATAAATTTTGAGCTAACTATTTTTATGGTCGCAAAACAAATTTTCATGATGAACAAGCACGTGTTCTTAATGTGTTTTTTCTCTTTCCATCAGATTTGTTTTTAGACTACAAAATAGTGTAATCTTAATTTACAACAAAACAGGATCCTCTGAAATTATATTTACTGCATGCCATTCTGTTTTAAAGTTGTTTTGAAGCCCTAAAATGGTATAGCCATAATTTATGAATAGAATATGGATAATCTGAATAAGTACACTTTAAAATAAAATTTTGAAAAATACAGAAATCGTGACGCTGGTATTATTTCAGTATTTTTTAGGGAGGGGGGTGGGGGGTCTATCAATTTCAATCACAAGTTTTGAAAGATACTCCTTTATCAAGAGAAGAAATTCTTTATTTAATTGAATGTACAGTAAACAAGCAATACTTACCGAAATAAGATTTGAACCCACGATCTGCAACTCTCTAAGCCATTCACTTGACCATTCAGCTCCTATTACACAAGCCAAGTTTTCGAGTATAGATATTTATTGTCTTCACATAAGTACACATATTTCTGTGTAATATTATGTTCTTACGCATATATCTGTGTAATAATCCTACATATATTTCGGTGCCATATTCAAAATACACAGATATTTGCGTAATATACAAAATTTGTAAATTACATTTGCACACCAATTTGGGTAAATCCGTAGCATGTCCTACCATTTACAGGTTTGAGGTTTTGAAGGGATAGCAAACTACACACCTCCATTAAGCCAATAAACACACATAAATACAGGTACATTTTAACGACAATTGTGTAAATTTTATGGCAAAGGTGTAATTTTACAAATTTACACATATATGCATCTAAATGTGACTAATTTACATATTTATTTTTTAGAGTGTAATTGATAGCTCCAATCAAAAATTAGATTTTAGAAACTTCAATTCTAATGCTCTAGATAGAGTTTTAATTTCTAATTATTTTAATATTTTATTATAATACTAGTGTAAATGCCCGTCCTAGGACGGTGGGTAAAAATTGTGTTTTTCACTTAAAATTTGAAAAACTGATAAAAAAAGTAATTGACAATATGGAAGCGTTTAGATGAGCAACGTTTGGCTAGTTTATGTTCTAATAAACACACAATTAACATTTACAAAATTTCTGGGTAAACCAGGTTTACCAGCTAATATACTATAACAAAATTAAGATTTCTTAATAAAACAAAAATTTAATAAATATGCAATAAAAGTGCGTAATTAAAACAGTCTGCTGCAATTATTGAAATAATACTATTTTTTTAATAACACTTTGAAATTGTATTTTATCGTTTACCCCCCCCCCTTCCTCCCCCCCCCCTCCAATTTTTTTAAAAATATGTATATTGATTAATAAATAAGTATCTCGGGTTGAATCCCAACCGTCTAATCCCCTAAGCTTCTGTCCTCCTGATGCAAAGCTATAAATCAAAAATTATTAATTTTACTTTTCGTATAAATATCAATTTTTTACTTTTAAAATATGGGATATGTTTATTTATTTATTTTTTTTTAAGTTTAAATTTACATACACCTGTATATAGAAAAGGAAAATATAAGTAACGTGTAATTTAAAAATAAGTTACAAAATGGCAGGATATTATTTCAGGGGGTGGGGGGGGGCGTCTAATCCACTAAGCTTCTGTCCTCCTGATGCGAAGCTATAAATAAAAAATTATTAATTTTACTTTTCGTATAAATATTAATTTTTTACTTTTAAAATATTGAATATGTTTTTTTTTCTTTTTTTTTTTAAGTTTAAATTTACATACACCTGTATATAGAAAAGAAAAATATAAGTAATGTGTAGTTTAAAAATAAGTTACAAATTAATAAGCCTAAAATATTTAAATTGATTACTTTTTTAAAAGAAAGTCAGTTTTATCAATTTTTTGCAGGAAAAAAAAAAGGATATTTTTAAAAATACCATATCATTGTTTTCCGTGAATCACTTTATATGAGAAATAAATTAAAATTCTTTACATGTCGCAAAGAAAATTTAATATGATTGCAACTTAATACTTGAAATAATCTCAAATGACACTTGGCGATTTATTTTGATGGTGTAATGCGATGTGCATTGCACTGATTTGTTAGGAAGAAATGTCTACCACTGCTCAATTATCAGGACTTGTAACCTTGAGAAGTAAACGCGGGATTCATGTTTCTTGTCAACCAATGGGAAAATGGATCCTTTTCCCCTTTAGTCTCTTCCTGGGAGACTGGTAAGATTGATGGATTCGCCCCGCCCAGCGTTACACTGGCTTTTATTATATAGAGATGCTGTTAAATGAGTATAAACATGATAGTAATATTTGCTAAATGTAAGATACAAGATATAATTCTACAATAATCCGAAATATATAGCTTTACGTAATCATGGTCGATATTTAAGTAGTACTTAATATTAATAATATTTTCAAAAAATGTTGCAATTTAAAATATAATTCCAAAAGTTTATTACTGCTATACTTTCTAAGATGTTAAACTTAGGAAAATAGAAGAAATCATCCTATCAAGATAGCCGCGATCAATATTAGCAAACATTGTATAACCTTCCAAATATATGATAAATTTGAAAAGTTTTATGAAGCTTTTATCTATATATGTAACTTTATGTCTGAGTCTCTATACTTCTCGTACCTATTGAAGCTTTGTTGACAATTTCGCTTTTATCAATGGTTTGTTTTAGATTTTAATGATTTTTATTTGTTATAATTCATGATGCAATTCTCTCACTTAGAAATCTTAGTTTAGATTAAACTTCCAAATATAAAATTTTATTAAATTTTAATTTCAAATGTTTATTACTGCTATACTTTCTAAAGTATTAAAATTAGGAAAATGTAAGAATTCATCCTATCAATATAACCGCAATCAATATTAGCAAACGTTATATAACTTTTCAAAAGAATGATAAATTTGAAAAGATTTAAGAAGCTTTTTAAATTTATGTTTGAGTTTCTATACTTCTTGTACATATTGAAGTTTTGTTGGTAATAATTTCGCTTTTGTCAATGGTTTGCTTGAGATTTCAGTGATTTTTTTCTGTTATATTTCTTGAAACAATTTTCTCTCTTACAATCTTAGTTTAGATTAAACTCTCAATATCTAAAATTGCGTGTGTTAATATTAAAAGATAACATGTTAGGATCACAAAGTTACTTTCAATGTGTAGATAAATACTTGCCAAACATCATGTTTGATGGGAACAGGTCTAGTGTAACTTTGTTTATAGTAGTAGTGTAGAGACGGTTTCTCAGTTGAGATGAACAAAACAGCACCTATTGCCGAACATTAATGGTCTTTTTTAATTAATTTCAGTATAATAATATAGATAATAATACATACGTTTAATTTGAAATCGTTGCGTCTGACTTAGTAGTGTGGAAAATTTCAAATCATTCGAACATAAAATCAATGAAAGAGGTGCTTTCTGAATTTTTTTCTTTAAATATTTAATGAATATTTACAGATACATGATTCTATACACATTTACAATAAGTATTATCAAATACTTAATCTGGTTTTTCGAAAAATGGAGGCTTAGCCTCATCAACAAACTGTAAAAAAAATTACAGCGATCATGCTTTTTGAAATCAAAACATCTCTTCCTATCGTTCCAGCAATAATACCGAAGTCGCATTCTAAGGTAGGATGCGCGCGCATCGCGCGTCCTTCGTTGCCATGGGGAGCAGAGAAAAAGTTTCTCTTCACACTCCCCACCGGAACTCTTAAAGAGTTCACAAATCAAAATTCCATCATAAAATCATAAAAATTCAATTTTTCGTATCAGTGGTTCAGTAATCTAATACAATTTTTAAAATTCGAATAGAAAATACTAAATATAAGAATTCAAACAATATCTAATTAATCACTTAATTAGTCAAATTCAAAATATCAGTAAATTCTAAAAACACTTTAAATTCAAACAAAGTAAAAATAATGACAATTAAATAACACACACATTTTTTTTTTTTTTTTTTTTTTTTTTTTGCAGTTAAATCATATACTTACTTCTACCACTCTTCTCTTCTCTTACTTTTTTTTGCAGTTAAATCATATACTCACTTCTACCAAAATTCAAAAAGATTCTATATATAAATAAGACTAAAAATTAAAAATGAGAAAGAAAATATTTAGAGTTCTAAATGCAGAAAAAACAAACTAAATAAATGTCTATAAAAGTTTATGAATGTTTATAAAAAGTCTGCAAAAAGTCATTTGTTAGTCATTTTGTATTTCAAAGGGATACAAGTGCTGGATGGATCTTTTTAAGATTCCACTCGCTGTTTTTATTTCGTATGAACGAATATTGCTATCTCTTCCAGGAATGGCAGTCTGAATCTTACCAAGTTTCCAAAGAAACTTATTTTTTACGTCATCTTGAATCAAAACAACATCGCCCACTTTCAGTGGCGTATGGGCATTAGGATTTTTCAAGGAATGGGCTGTTTTCAAATCCATCAAATATTGTTTTTTCCATTTGGTCCACAATTGTTTCAATAGTAAAGATTGATATTTTCTTTTCTTTTCAGGAGTGTTAATCTCTTTGAACAATCTTCAATTATTTCAAAAAAATTAATAGGAAATGAAAGTTCTTTTCCAAAATTAAAAAAGTTCATTGGAGTAAGAGGTTCTGGTTCATCGCTGTCGATATATACATACGTCAGTGGTCGCGTATTCAAAACTGCTTCCACTTCTGTCAACAGAGTCGCTAATTCATCATAACTTAAGAGTGCTCTACCAATGACTTTACTCAAACAGTCTTTGACTGACTTTACTAGTCGCTCATAGAAGCCACCCCACCATGCAGCTCTTTCTATAATATTCTTCCATATAACTCTCTCTTTTGTAATAAAATTTAAAAATACTTTGTCTGTCAGTATGTTGTATAAAATTTCGAGTTCACCTTTGGCCTTTTTGAAGGTTTTTGCGTTGTCAGAATAAATAATTTCGGGATTTCCTCGTCTAGTTGTGAATCGTCTGAATGCCATCAAAAAAGAATTTGTTGTCATATCAGACGCGAGTTCCAGGTGAATGGCTCTAGTCACACCGCAAGTAAATAGGACAATGTAAGATTTTTGCGTTTATTTAAAATTTCATATACAGATCGGACCGGCGAAGTCTAAACCGCAGATTGAGAATGGCGGTGCTTCACTAGCTCTGTCTTTTGGTAATGGTGCGGTGATCTGGTCTGCTGGTTTGGAGAAATATTTTTTACATATTATACAATTCTTGATAACACTCTTGACCAACCGACGACCTTTAGGTATCCAAAAACGAGATCTAATTTTTGCCAAAGTACTGGCTGTCCCTCCATGCATAATTTTCTCGTGTTCTTGACGAACTATTAGAGTAGATAACCAAGAATGTTTGGGGAGAATTATTGGATTTTTCTCTTCTGCGGACAGGTTAGAAAATTCGAGCCTTCCGCCCAACCTCATCAACCCGTTTTTGTCAATAAAGGGCATGGAATTTGATAAGTATAACGTCTTATCCACTGATTTACTATTTTTTAGAGATTCTATTTCTTCCTTATAAAATTGTTTTTGTTCAGATTGCATCAAAAAATTTTCAGCTTCGAGTAATTCTTCGGTTGTTAGTACGTCTTGCACTTCAGTTGATTCTTTCAGCTTCATAATGAATTTCTTTACCCAAACGGTAATTCTCAAAAGTTTATCTAAATTACTATATTTTGAAATGTTTATGGGATTTTCGAGTTTTTTGACTAAGCACTCGCTCTGAAAGACATCGTTAGGATTTTTTTGTATTCTAATTCATCTGAGTAAGCGATTTCTTTGTTTTCTGATATTGGCCAACACTCAGGAGATAAACTTAGCTATTCTGGTCCCTGTAACCAAGTTGTATCATTGATTATCCTAGAGATTTTTGATCCTCGAGAAACTATATCAGCTGGATTGGCAGTACCAGGACAATGATACCAGTTATCAGGTGAGGTCAATTTATGGATCTCTTCAATTCTGTTTCTGACAAAGGGCTTAAACTTTTTAGGGGATCCTTTTATCCAAAAATAGGATATTTTTGAATCCGTCCAGTAATAAGTCGGTACATTCAATTTTAGAGCTTTCAAAATGTTACTACTTAGCTTGGCCGACAATAATGCGGCCATCAATTCAAGCCTTGGTAAGGTAAGCGCTTTCAGTGGAGCAACCCTGTTTTTCGAAGCAACAAAAACTGTTCGAACATTTTTGGTGGTTGTTGCTACACGTAAATAAGCAACCGTACCATAAGCCTTCATGCTCGAATCAGCAAAAATATGCAATTGTAGGTCATAATCATGCCAATTGGTGATGTCAGAAAAATAGTATCTGGGTACTGAAAAGTTTTTCAAATGAGGGAGTTCGTTACACCAGCTACTCCAAAGTATACGTAAATCTTCGGGTAAGGTGTCATCCCAATCTAGACCCAAATTCCAAATTTGTTGAATTATACATTTTAGTCTTAATGTAAATGGTCCTAGGAATCCAAATGGATCAAAAATCCTGCCTAAAACTTGTAGAATAAATCTTTTGGTTTCTATTCTGTTTGAAACGAAATCAACTAAACCTCGAACATTCCTAAAACTTTATAAGGGAGATTTTGTTCTCCAAAAGCTCCAGAATTGACTTCTGAAGTTATGCCATTTTCTTTCCATAGTTCACTAAGTGGTAAAGAGTTCGTATGCCATTTGTGTAAATGCATACTTGCATTTTCAAATATATCAATACATTGTAAACTCGTGGATAGGGCTTTATAATAATAATACATACGTTTAATTTGAAATCGTTGCGTCTGACCTAGTAGTGTGGAAAATTTCAAATCATTCGAACATAAAATCAATGAAGGAGGTGCTTTCTGAATTTTTTTCTTGAAATATTTAATGAATATTTACAGATACATGATTCTATACATATTTACAATAAGTATTATCAAATACTTAATCTGGTTTTTCGAAAAAGGGAGGCTTAGCCTCATCAACAAACTGTAAAAAAAATTACAGCGATCATGCTTTTTGAAATCAAAACATCTCTTCCTATCGTTCCAGCAATAATACCGAAGTCGCATTCTAAGGTAGGATGCGCGCGCATCCGGCGTCCTTCGTTGCCATGGGGAGCAGAGAAAAAGTTTCTCTTCAGTAGAGAGTTTCAGAGAGAACTGTTTGGCTGTGATATATTCCTGCATTTAATGCAGTGGGTCGATCCTTGACAGGTCTATGTTCAGGAGTCTGGTGAGAAAATCTTTTCACTGATAAATAACCTGGATACAATAATTCATAACACTATTATTAATCATTTAGCACAATTTTCTTGAAATTAACCACGATCTAAAATTCGGATCTCAGAGTAATCCCTCAATACGTTTCATTAACATCTACATGCCAGCGACTAATGTATTCATTAAAAACATTATTTGACAAAATTGGTCATAGTTTTGGCAAAGTATTTAAATACAGTAAAAATATTATAGCAAAATATACTTGAAAATTAAGCATAAAATCAGCTTTTCAACGGAACAAGCGTAACCAGAAGCAGCACATAGAACATTTGGTTCTTTTCTGCAGCAAATCTGTCATAAGGATGGTTCTCGCTTATGTGAGAGATTTTTATCAGCGCGGTTGATTTCGTAAACTTTTTTGAAATTGTGATATTCTATTTATTTTTGCCTATTTCAATCTGCCGTTAAAATAAGGCGAATATTACTATTTCAAAAAAAGTAGTAGCAATCAAGCTATTTCAATTTTTAAAAAAACGCTAGGTATAAGGTATAATGATAGAAATAATAAGTATGTCTATTTAATTAATAGAATTAATTGGAGAAGAAGAATGTTTTATTTGTGTCCTTTTTTATGTTATTCAAATAAAACGACAAACGAATAAGTAATTGTAAATTCTGGCACAACACCCCGTTTTTTCAGGGAACAACCCAGTGGTGCAGTTATTTATGAGAAAATCTAATGTTAATATGAGCGTTGTTATATCCAATGGAAGTGATAGCTCTTAACCTTTAGATGTCTCCTCTAGGTTTACGATGGTTCTTTGTCTAACTGAATCAATCATATTTTCAAGAAAGTAAGTTAGTCTCAATACTTTTTTAAATGCAACTTCGTATAGAAGTGAATTGGTTTATAGAAGTGTAAATGACATCGATATAACCAAAAATATATTTACGATTGTGACTGACATTGGAAGAAACCCAAGACTGTCTCACTATCTTTGTGGTCGAAGCATTAGTGCATTGATATGATATTATTTTGCATGTAATGGTCAAAAGCTAAGAATAGTCATTTTTAAAATTTTTGTAATTAGAGAGTTATTAATCAAAATCTATGAAATTTGATACCATGATAAAAGCCACATATAGCTATTTGCAATGTAAAAATAAAATAAAATAAAATTACCCAACCTCGTAATTATAGAGTAATTATACAGTTATTAACCGAAATCCATGAAATATGAAACATGATAAAAGATATCTGTATCTATTTGCCTTGTAAAAATAAAATAAAATAAAATTGCCCAACCAGTTTTCAGATAAATTATGCATGAAAACTTTTTTCGTATCCCTCCATTGGATTTTTGACTTCATTTTTTAATTAAACATATAAAGAAAACCAAACAATATGTACTGCACCGAAAGTGCTTTAAATGTACTACGTTTTTCTTGGTTAATTCCTCTTTATTAAAGCTATTTCTTTTATGAGATATGTAACATTTTAGATTTCACGCGGCAAATATGAAAACTAACATCTTGTTTAAATTATTATTGGTATATTTAGCACCTATCTTTTAAAGAAAAAAATCAACTTTCGTTTATTAATTCTGTACACTCATTAAAAATTGTAAAATTTCATGGGTTAGAGTTCTTTTTCCGTGATGTAAACTCTTTATTTTTGAAAGGGATGAATTTTATAAACCTATTTGTTAAATTAGCTGTGCCTCCCGGCGTTGGCCGAGCCCGTCAAAAATTCGCACGGAACACGTAACAGCTCTAAAAATCGTAATTTTTATCGTAATCACCATCATAAATCGTCATTGTAAAAATTTAGAAACCGCTGCTTGAATTCCGATTAAATGTTATTTAAAAGGGAACAAAATTTACTATATTCAGGTAGAAGATATAAGCCGGATTCCTTTTACTTATGTGGACAAATCGCAGATGAATTGCGAAAAATCGCATAAAAAATTGCCAAAATTTCTAAAATTGCAGAGGAGAATATTTACTAGATTGGACTAAAAGATTAAAACATTATTCCTTTCTCGAATGTCAAACAATCGCCGTGAAATGCTAAAATGTCGATCGCATTAAAAATTGTAAAAGATTCAAATATCTCAGAGGACAAAATTGGCTTCAAGGCGAAAAGTTTGAAACAGAATTCAAATATCGGAAAGAAAGAAATTTACTAAAAGTTTGAAATCGAATTCTTTTTATTAATCTCACAAATTTGCCGTTAGTAACACCCCCGCTGTTACTAACACCGGGGGTTACTAACACCCCCTCTGAAACAAAAGGTTTTAAAATTGCAAAATAGTTTTTCTATGCGTTTCGAAGGTAGGTTTTGGAAGGGCATTCGTGAAAATATCAGCGGTCATTGCTGCAGTATTCAGATATTGTAAAGTTATTAACCATTCCTCCACGAGATTCCTAATAAGATGGTCTCTTAAGGAAATATGTTTCGTCTTTTGGTGATATTTGTCCGATTCTGCAAATTTCATTGACGACTGGTTGTCTTCTAGCAAAGTAATTGGGTACTGCTGTTCCAAGTCCAGTTCTCGTAGAAGCCCCAGTATCCATGTTAATTCTTGTGCTGCACTGGCCACAGACACATAGACACATATTCAGACTCAGCAAAAGACATGGCGATGCATTTTAGTCGCTTGGACGCCCAATAGATTGTGTTGTTGCCCAGCACTGATAGGCTGCCTGAGGTGGACTTTCTATCCACTGGATCGTTTGCCCAATCTGAATCAGAATAGGCCCGCTAGACAGGTTTTTCAAAATTGGTGTATGTCAATTTCAGGTCAATTGTTGTTTTTAGATACCCAATTGTTCTCTTAACCGCTTCTCAATCCTTAGCTTTGGGACGCTCGTTCCAACGACTTAATGTATTTACGGTGGCACTAATATCTGGCCTAGATACGGTTGAGATATAAAGTAGTGCACCTACGGCCTGTCTATAGTTCGAATTGTTTGGAAGAAAATTTTCTTCATCCGCTAATTTGACATATCCTGGTTCCACAGGTATATTTGTGAGTTTTGAATTTTTTAAACCGAATTTGACTATCAATCCCTGAATTTTATTAGTTTGATCGAGTGTGATTGTATTCTTATTGGGGAGATTTATGTTTATCCCTAGATAATATTTTGCTCCACCTAAGTCAGTTATGGTCAGTTATATTACAAATACGTTATCTGTTGTCGGTTTGTATAAGCACTTGTCGATTGGATTTTGCTGAAAACCCAATTTTGATAATGATTTATGCAATTTTATGTCCACGTCCTAGCAGCCTGTTTTAAGCCGTATATGGCTTTCTTGAGCCTACATACCTTTTGTTACTCTCCCGGAACAACATAACCTTCAGGCTGACGCATATACACGTTTTCATTAAGTTCCCCATGTAGGAAGCAGTTTTAATATCGATGTGTCTTAAATTCAGGTTTTTATAAAAGGCCATCGCCAAAAGACCTCTTATTGTAGTATAAGACGCAACTGGTGCAAAAGTCTCGTCATAATATATCCCATATTTTTGGGAAAAGCCCTTTGCGACCAGCCTTGCTTTGAATTTCTCTAATGAACCCTGCCTATTGTATTTCGATTTAAACTCCCACTTGCAACCGATCACTTTCGTTCCCAGTGGGGCCTCAAATAATTCCCATGTATTGTTTTAGCGAAGGGAATTCATTTTTTCTAAAGTTGCATTTATCCAATTTTCCTTTTCTATCGGGTTTTGCATATTTATTATATCGTTAGATTTTTTCCTTTTCAAAATTTTTATTTTTGGAAATATTCGCGCCTGCACTGCCTTGAGAGCACATTGCTGATTTTTGGGGCGAAGTATTGAATCTATTGTTGTAATGCTGTTGTTTGTTTTTTCCGTTGTTTTTATTTTTCAAAGTCCAACATTCGTCGATGTTATGCGAAGTTTTATTATAATATCGGCAAAATTTCTTTGTTTTAGTTTTCTGAAATTTCACCTTTTATGCGGAGTGACTATTCTCACTTTTACGATTGTTTTCAACTCGTTTAGAATGTTCTGTTCATCAATAGTTTACTGCGAATGAAGCTAGGACTAAGCTCACCTCTAAAGTGGTAATGAGATCGTCATAACTGGGAGGGAGAGAGCAGAGTATTAAAGCAGTAAGATGTTGATCACTTATATTGTCGCCAATAGCGGCTAGCTTATGGCGAGTTTGATAAATTTTGGTAAGGTGATCAACCATGTTATCACTTTCACTCGATTTTATTGAATATTACTTCCTTAATAAAAAAAGTTTGCTGCTTAGATTCGAGCGTTTGTGAATGTCTTTTAATGCATTCCAGCAATCGCACGCACTTTCTAAATTCTTCACATGTATAATCTGATCATCATCGATCAACAGGTTTATGATGGCGCGCGCTTTCCTGTTTTTATTTCTAAAATCATCTGTCATTTGGTCGGGCGGATCTTGTGTTATTGCATTATAGAGATCCTCCTTCTGTAAATCCATCTCAAGCCTGAACTTCCAAACATCATAGTTGTTTGGATTTAATTTCTCGATAACAATATCCTTTAAGATACTCATTTTTATTTTTAATTATATAGAATAAATATCTTCTAATACAATTAAATAATAATAAAATCAATAGTATAATATATTGTTTTTAGTTTGCTCGGCTTGCATATAAAAATGTAGCAAATATTTATACGACGTCACTATAACAGTTAATACATTTTAAATAAAGAGCGTAATCTGTCTCATAATCTGACATAAATATACTATAAATGTTTTGGAGGGAAGGACCTCCATTTTATGTTAAAACATATTTCACAAGAAAATAAGGTAAGGAAAATTGGTTCTCTAACCTGATGTCCCGATGTCGAAAAGATTCGCCACACGAGTCATGATGTATTCCAAGGCATTCCTTCTTCTCATTGTGGAGAGGTGATAGCTAAAATTTATTTCAAGAGGGAAAATGTGAAATATTAATTTAGAATCTTATCTGTGTGTAAATATGAAGATTTTAATAATTTGGAGAGTCGGGGACATCTTGAATAATATATTTACTGTAACTTTTCACATCACAAATAGGGACGGGACAGAAATATATGAACATCGTTACAGATGCAAAGACTAAAGATTACTAACATTGTGCCAAAGAGGGAGAAAAAAGGATATGGAGCATATGCGTGTACATTAAAACCACAAGTAACTGTAGAAATCGATGACCAAAGGAAAAAACACATACACTGGGATGGAAAGAGAAGAGAAAGTTAGATTGAGTTCGAAAACTCAGTTCTTGTTTTTCTTCATTAAAAGTTTTAAAGGTTTTGTTGAGGAGGGGTTCAATCACTAACAAAAACCGGATTCATTTTAATAATGTAAAAATAAAATGTCACAAAAAGTAAAAAAATGGAAAAGATCGCGTAAAGAAATTAAATTAAAAAAAAATAATCGAAATTTCCAAAATGGTGCTCGAGGTGCATCTCTTATTATTATAGATATGTGCAAATATTTTTTATCACTTGTTTATCAAAATTAAATATTTTAATTTAAACAATATTTGCATGGGTGCATAACATTCACATTTCAAATATTAGTGGGGTTAACTTGAAATTCTATCATTTCTTAATAACTGAAATACATAAATTATTCAATAGTTTACAAAAAAAAAAAAAAAAAAAAAAAAAAAAAAACAGTATAAAAAACATTCCCAGACGAATATCTAGTATAAAGAATTCTCATTGCTCAAAAGTTTCAATCTTGCTTCTTTTATAAAGAATTCACATTCCAATTTTAGATCGTCTGCAGCGAAACCAATATCCGCTTACGATCTAAAATGTCCCGCATTCCCTAATAGATTGTAATCAGTTCACAGCACAACGGCCATTTACGTTGATTTCCTCTGAAAGGAAGATATTCTCTTTCCAGTACATTATCATTCAAGCTTAATCGTTGGCAATATTTTACACAAATCACACAAAATATCTTTTCCAGAGTGCAAATGAAATGGTTCTTAATGTATTATATAAATCTCCTAAGCATACTCTTTTGTATGCATTGCTATTTTAAGGCGACAGTAGACAATATATATATATGTACTTTTTTACAAGTATATAGCTATAAAATTGTGCCTTTAAATAAAATGCTGTTTATAGATGAAAAATCCGAATTTAAAAAATAAATTTCAAAATAAAATTAATTAAGATATTAAAATTTATATATCACGCTTGCCAACATTCAACTAAACTTCCGTAAGATGCGAGTTAATTTGACAAAGGTTATACGCGTTACTAACCAGAAAATTTATTTGATGTATCATTATACATTTAAAATCATGTTTTTCTATTAAATCTATTTGAAATAATTTCTTTAGTAAATTTCTGGTTCGAAACGTGTTTAACCCGGGCCAATTTAACTCACATTTTAAGGAAGTTTAAGGGAAAGTTGGCAAGTATGATATATCAACCATTCTTTTAAAAAGTTGCTCCAAGACCATTTTCATATATCATTCGCATTTTAAATGCTAGTGCACTCAACTTAAAATTCTATAATTTATAATAACTGAAATACATAAATCGTTCAACAGTTTGCAAAAGAAAAAAACAGTATAAAAAATTCCTAACGAATATCTATTTTTAGAATTCTCACTGTTCAAACATTTGAATTTCGCTTCTTTTATATAGAATCCACATTCCAATTTTAGATCGTACGCAGCGAAACCAATATCTGCTTACGATCTAAAATGCCCCATATTCCCTAATAGATTGTAATCAGTTCACAGCACAACGGCCATTTACGTAGATTTCCTCTGAAATGCAGATATTCTCTTCCCAGTACATTATCATTCAAGCTTAATCGTAGATAATATTTTACAAAAATCACACAAAATGTTTTCTGCAGAGAGCAAATGAAATGGTTCTTAATGTATTACATAAATCTTCTCAGTATATTCTTTAGTATGCTTTGCTATTTTAAAACAGCAATGCGGCAGTAGACTTTTTTTTTTGCAAGTGTATATAGCTATAAAATTGTGCCTTTAAATAAAATGCAGTTTATAGATGGAAAATACGAATTTAAAAATAAGTTTCAAAATAAAATTAATTTATTAATTAAAATTTATATATCAACCATTCTTTTTAAAAGTGCTCCAAGGCCATTTTCACATTTCATTCACATTTGGAATCTTAGTGCACTCAACTTAAAATTCTATCATTTATAATAACTGAAATAAATTCTTCAATAGTTTGAAAAAAAAAAGTATAAAAAGAATTTCCCAACGAATATCCATTTTTAGAATTCTCACTGCTCAAACATTTCAACTTTGCTTCTTTTATATAGAATTCACATTCCAATTTTAGGTCGTCTGCAGCGAAACCAATATCCGCTTACGATCTAAAATGTCCCGCATTCCCTAATAGATTGTAATCAGTTCACAGCACAACGGCTATTTACGTTGATTTCCTGTGAAATGAAGATATTCTCTTTCCAGTACATTACCATTCAAGCTTAATCGTTGGCAATATTTTACAAAAATCACACAAAATAGCTTTTTCACAGAGCAAATGAAATGGTTGTTAATGTATCACACAAATCTTCTCAGTATACTCTTTTGTGTGCATTGCTAATTTAAGGCGACAGTAAACAATATAATTATTTTTTTTCTCCACTGTATAGCTATTAATTGTGCATATGAAGAGAGCATTTCAATTAAATGCTGGTTACAGATGGAAATTCGAATTTAAATATAAAATATAAATTAAAATTTATTAAGATATTAATTAAAATTTATTAATCAATCATTGAGTTTAAAAGTGGTCCAAGAGCATTTTACTTTTGCCTAAATATTCAAATGTATTTTCTTAAACTACATAACAGTTAGAATAATATTCAAAGACATTTATTCACAAGCATAACCTTAAGTGATAAAATTATTTTTTAATAAACTTTGGTAATTTTCAGAAAAATTTCAAAGAAAATAATTTAATTTTTTTAAATCTGTAAAAGGTTTTTTTTATGTAACCAGGTGATCCAACCAGACTTCCAGCGTTATAAACAAACTGCCCTATGTACAAAACATAAGTAAAAACTATTTTTAATTCAATACTCTATTTTTGTGCTAGTCCTATTAATTTAGATGGCCGATTAATAACATAAAAAGCATTTTACATAAAAAATATCAATTTTATTTTAAAAAGAAATTTTGAAATTTATTCAACGATATAGTTTCTTATTAGCCACGTGCCAGCCGTTAATAAACAAAGAAATTGGCAAAGATTACACTAATTACTGCAGTCTTTTTTATTCTTATTATTTCATTTTTAGTTATATGTCTGTTAAACTATGTTTTATTTGTTTTCTTATAAAGTTTTAATTTCGTCATAGAATATTAGCTGGAAATAGATTCTGAACTACATCGATTTACATGTAAACGCATCAATCTTCCGTAATCGTGCTTCCTACAATAGAAATAGATTTTTAAAAATCATGCTTAAAAGTTATTCTAAAGACCATAAAAAATCAGTAAATTAATATATAGTTTTCAAACAAATTGCATTTGAATGTAGATTTTCCCCCATATTTGAAGAATGTTAAAAGTGAATTTATTTTATGTTTAGAAATTAATAATTATATTCAAAAGCGAAATTCACTACTCAAGTTATTGCCACCTTCAATATGACGTCCGCGTTACTAACAGACATCTTTTGATTTATAATAAAGATATACAAAGAAATCCAGGGTAAACATGCCCAATATTCTGTCTGATGTATGAAACATGGATGAAAATTGTTTTAAATTAAAAACTCTAATTGGTTTTTTGCATTTAGTATATTTTCTTTGATTGCCCAACGACTACACCAAAAAGCTTTGTTGGGTAATTTCACATTAGTGGCATTCCAGAGATTTATTCTTGAACGATTCTCCATTCATTGCAACTTTTGTGATTCTGATTATGTCAGTACTTAAGCGTGTAGGAGGATTACATATGTGATATATTCGTGTTTTATTTATTTATTCATGTATGTGTGCAGTTCTAATTTTGTTTTACAATTTAGCTATGGAACGTTACTCATTAACATACAAATCACGAAATACTTATACCGGTAGAAACACCTCGAACTTCCCGAGTAACAGAAGATATTTTTAATTAAAATCTTTGACAGACTTTTGTACAGTTAATATTTATTTAGAATTTAGACTACCCATTAAAATACGTATTATTATATAACGAATATCAATTATGTATTTAAAGATTTTTTAGATATAATAATTAAGGACTTAACGTTGTAATATCGAATACAAAACAAACAAGGTGTTGCTATCCAACGTACTATTTATTTACAAATTAAAAGATGTAAAATAAACATATGAATAAAATAAATCTCTACGTTTCGGTTTAATCTTTAAAACCTTCGTCAATAGAAACATTTTCTAAAATATAAATCGACAAAAACACTTTATATGCTACATCTTAAAATTCATCTTTACTGCCCTTCTTTCTTCGTTGTTTCCTTTGGATAAAAAATGGCTCCACTGAGCTGTTTTTTTGGGATTTAAGAAGTTTCCGTTAGACTGTTTATTATTTTGAATTGATATTAAGATGTAGCATATAAAGTGTTTTTGTCGATTTATATTTCAGAAAATTTTACTCCTGACGAAGGTTTTAATGATTAAACCGAAACGTACAGATTTATTTTATTCATATGTTTATTTTACATCTTTTAATTTGTGAATAAATAGTACGTTGAATAGCAACACCTTGTTTGTTTTGTAAGTTTTTAGATGTGTTTAAATACGGTACTTTTTTATCAGCCACATGCCAGTAGTTAATATCCGAAGAAATCACCAAAGATTTCGCTTTTTACGACGTCTGTTAATTCACTTTTTACGACGTCTGTTATTACGGTTATTGCAGTGTTTAAACGCGTAGTGTGATTAACAAATCTGTTAATCTTGTGTTTCATTTTTCGGGTTTCGTACTTCAAAAGTACAAACGGAACCATTATAAGATCACTCCAATGTCTGTCTGTCACAGCCACTTTACTCGTAAACTATGGAATGCGGAAAGTTCAAACTGGGGGAAAGTAATAAAAATTATTGACCCACATATTTACAGATTATTAAGCATTCACAAATATATTTAGGAAAAAAGTAGAGGGGCTAATTAAGTTACTTGAAAAAAAATCTTTTCTTTGCATATAGTATGGGGTACGGTGTGAAAGCTTTCATAACGCTAAACTCAAAAATATATTTCATTTAATTTCAGGTATTATATTTTCAATGTTACGGTGGAAAATGTCGTGCAAAAATATCCCCCCCCCCCTCTATCTAATTCCAAATCTACTGAAACTAAAGCTATGAAAAAATTAGAGGTAGTAGTTGTTAAGTTAAACCTTGCAAAAAAATATATATTACCCTGGGTCGCATAGATTTTGAGAAAAACGCATTTCTCCGTTACACACAAATTTTGATTTACAGGCATTCAGAAAAGGTGATGAGGATCGCTTGAGGTACCTATCATAGCAGAAGTATAAAAGAATTGTTGATAATGATTTTCGAAGAAAATCGTCGGTAATTAGTCGAGATATTAACCTTTAAAGACACGGAAGGTTTGTACATACATAATGATAGGGGCGGCGTATGCTATGTTCCATCGGCTTTTAAGCCCAGATCGCAAATTTTAATGATATATTTGTGTAATGCAATACCCAGTAGCAGTATAAAAGTAATAAACATCAAAATGTTAAAAACAGACTAATTAAATTAGAATTAATTAAATAAATACTATGGGGTACGCGGCTAGTTTGCATCGAGTGGATCGGATCTCTCAATACGGCTCCCGTATCTTTAACAGTTAATTAAAAACCTGTATGGAAAAACGTGTGGCACGGACCAAGGCGGCATTGCAACTTTGCGACCTCCTTTCGAAACGACTTAGTACAATGCCAATCTTAAACTCTGAACAAGTGTTTTAGTTTAGCTATACTTTAAAAAGAGAAGACAATTACAACGCTGAATTTATTTTTAAGGAATGGCAAATTAAGTTTAACCTCTTGCGCTCAATGACGTACGTAATGCTATTTTGGCCATTTCCGACAATGCAATATGGCTTATTTAGTAATTAGACATTTCAAATTCTCCCCAGAAAGTTTTAACTCTTATTTTTGCTTTATAAGATGATTGATTATCCATAAATAAAATAAAAGGAAATTAGAAATTAAATTTTTGTGGTGCGAATTCAAAATTTCTTAAAAAGAAATCTGTCAGATGAGGCAACACTGGTGGCTAGTGACATACAACTACTAACAGCGCCAAAGCGCAATGGGTTAAATATGAACTACATTTACTGTCAGTACCGAATTAAGTTCATCTTAGGACGAATAGGATAAGATAAAATAAAAGTTATACAGAATAGCAATATTTGATATTATATAGGCTTCATATCTTTTTAAACTTTTACGATGTACCCATTCATACTTTTCTAGTATATACAGCTATACCCAACCCTACGTTGTATAGTTTTTTACAAAGACATGTTACTATTTTAGCAACGATTATTTTTAACAATACAGTTAATAATTCATATATTTATTGTACGGAACCCTCTGAGCGCGAGTAATACTCGCACTTGACCGTTTATTTGTATTTAATGATGAAATTATAATTTGCTATGAAATATTAACATAAAACAATTTATGAACTATGTATGTTGTTTTAAATGTAAACAGTTTAATCTTCTGTAATCAGATGTACGGGATAGAAATAGATCTTTTTTTTAAATATCATGCGTGAAAATAGTTTTAAAAACTATTTTAAAACAAATTAAGAAATCGAGGTGTAGTTTTCAAACAAATTGAATATGAAAGTACATTTCTTTTCTGTTCGGCGGTGAAAATTTAAAATTGTGCGAAATTTAGCTAAATATATTCGTCAAGTCGTTACGGCCGTGAAATTGACGTCAGTATTTCTCGCGAACATATTTTTGCTTTCTAATTGTTTTGAGTATAAATGGTTTAATTTTCCACAATAAAAATGAATGTAGATTTTAAAATATTCATGCTTGAAACTATTTTAAAATCCATATAAAAATCAATAAGATTTGATTCAGTATTCAAACAATTGTCATGTGAAGGTGGGTCATTTTCAAAATATGCATACATATGCTGTCCCACAGTAAAAAAAAAAAAAAAAAAAAAAAAAAAAAAAAAAAAAAAAAAAAAAAAAAAAAATTCTACTCATAACATATTATTTAAAACTGACTATAAATATTATATTTATTTAATTACACTACACAACATATTTCTAAAACATAAAAATAATCACTTTCATATTTTTTTTCCTAAAGATGCAGATTTTTGCATCTAGTAGAAGAGAAAAATAGCTGTCCCTCTTCTGTATTTTATAATTCTGTAATATTTTTTCACTTCATTTTTCACTTTAAAAGGAAAGTAATTGGGACATTTAATGAGATAAATCATCATTGTTTTAAATTTCTGACATTATTCCAGCAAAAAAAAAAAAAAAATAAGAAAATCTTCAAAACATTTTGTCCCTCATATTTTGTCAAGTCATTCACCAAGCTACAATTTCATGAAATAAAGGTTGACAATTTCACCAAGAGATGGCAGCACATTTGCAATAAAAACACTTATACTAGTTAAATATTTACTTGTAGCCATTTTCTTTTGCAGTTGAAAAACAACAGTGTAGTGGAGTAAAGAATTTTTTATAAAGGTGATTATTTTTATTAAATGTCAAGTCTGTTACCTAAATTTTATGTTAAAAATATGTTTAGTACTTTCTTTTGCTTGAATATTATTATCTAGTTAATATATTAAAGATTTTGTTTTGTTTCTTAGTGTTAATAATTAGCATGTAGGTTTTGGAAGATATTTTGCTGTTAATGTCAAGTCTGTTACCATGTTACCTACAATTTTGAGAAAAATAGTGTATAAAAGTTATACCAAAAGCTGAAGTGCTTAATTAATTATATTTACAGACACATGTAACTTATACATTATCACTTATTTCATTTTTAATGCGAAATTTAAAAGTAATTTTTTTTTAAAATGTTTTTCTGAACTGTATGCATTTATTGAAAATGACCCAGGTATACTTTTTGTCTATTTGAAGATGTAAAAATTTAGATTGTGCGAAGTGAGTATCAATTATTGTAGCAGAAATTGTCAGTAGTATTTGTAGAAGTTAAAAAAAATGTTGTAAAAGCCATATTAATTCATTTTATAATCTAATATTAAATATATCATCATATTTCGCTTTTAACTGAAAACAAATGAAGTTTACATTCATTTTTTGAAATAAAAAATAATTTTAGGGATATATTTCTCAAATTCTCAAAATCCACTGTCGTCTTAAATAAAATCAATTTGTAATAACTATTATAAAACTTATGTATAACAGAACACAAAACAATTAAAAATCTCTAAAATTGTACAGAATAAAAAACTTCAGGACTTAAATATTTCAAAAGTATACTTGAACAATCCATATGTTTTGTTAATTATTTTGTAACATATTATTTAATATCTGCAATACGTAATCTGTTAAAAGGACATAAAGAAATACATAAGCTGTTACATTTTCCAAGAAAAGGAGCATGAAAGAAATTTCTTATTCAAATATACTTACTGAGCATGATTTTTTCTTAAATCCCTTAATTTTACTGCATTTATAAAGAATTCACATTCTAATTTCAGATCATCTACAATGAAACCAATATCCGCTTACGATCTTAAATGACGCGCATTTTGTAATAGATTGTAATCATTTCACAGCGCAACTGCCATTTACAATGATTTCCTATCATAGGGGGATGTTTTTTTTCCAGCACATTGTCATTCAAGTTTAATCTTTGGCAATATGTTACGAAAATCACACAAAATAACTTATTCAGAGTGCAAATAAAATGATTCCTTATGTATTATCTAAGATTTCTGGGTATAATTTCTTTCTTTATACGCAATGCGATTTGAAACAAAAGAAAGTAAAACATTAACTAACATAAAATAAATCTATTTTAAAATAAAGACAGTTCAGAAAAAACTATAAAAATATACTCCGATTAAAATAAAGTTTATTTAACAAATCGGCATGTTTTACCAATACTTCTAACACACTAATAATATTTTGAACGCAATAATTTCTGACACACTTTAACCCTTCCCACTCCGTTGGCTCCGCTGCGGAGACATCCTAAGTCTTTGCAAAATTTGTTTTTGGTACCATTAATAAAGGAAAATAAAATTCACTTTATTTAATCGAGCATTTTTGAAATTGTGTACTTGAGAAAAACTGCTTTTTAAAAAGTGGTGCCGATCGAATAAAATTTGTGCAAGACACGCCGGAGCTTTAAGGGTTAATATTATTTTCACGTAATTTTCGTAATTTTCATACTGATAACTTTTATAAGTAGAAACCTTAGTCGAAAGCAACAAAGTGTTTGTTCTTTCTTTGTTGTCATTTATTTTATCTTGAATTTTTCAAGAATTTACCTAACACTTTGCGGTCGATGCCGCCACAATCGTGGCATTTAATTTTAATCCACAAGTCACATTGACACCAGTATTTTTAAACAAAATTTTCGGGGGTTTATTTACACATTTTTAATTTTGTTTTTCCTTTTCTTCTGCTCTGAGTTTCAGATAGCTTTATCTTGAACTATCTCACTATTTTCTGCGCTTTATTAATATCCTACGTCTTACTCTTCAGATGAATCTCTTTTGTGCACTTAGACACAAATAAATAATCTTATATTTAATTTATGCTAGTCAGTAGGCTCGAGATTAGTTGTAGTTGCATACATACAATAGAGATGAGTTAGAATATTTTTATGGGGAGCCCGAACTTGCCTGAGCCTGAAACTAAAAATACGCAGTAGAAAATTACTAATACCATTTCAAAGTTGCTTCAAGATTAATTTTCTCACTTAAAAATGTCTTCTTACGTAGAAATAAGTAGCAATCGTGAATACTCCATCATGACAGCTTTTCGAGATTCTCATGTCCCCCAAAAACTGCTTTAAATATGGTGACTGCGCCAGTAGTTGATACCCCTCCAGTAGTTGACCAAATTTCTGAAATATTGCGCCATTTCAGGCGGAAATGAGTTTTACACATGACACTAGACATAATATTTTCTTTTGAATGTTGGAGCACCTGTTATCACATTGTTGTCAGCTGCTTGCTGTAAGAGAAGCCATTTTATGATTTTTTTTTTTTTTTTTTTTTTTTTTTTTTTAATTAGAAAATGTAAAAATTTAGTTTTTGATTAGTTGGAGGCAAAAACGGTAAATTAAAATAACCCACTTCCATCTAGCTTATTCCAAATAATAGTTTTATATGAATTATTGTTAATCACAGCTTTGGACAAGGCATGTCCCACTTCTTCTTTACGATGGTAACACTTACCGTTCTAAGATTTCTGAATCAGACAGAATATTTCTTCTTATATCCCATAAATAACAATTAATATACCTTTCAAACTGATTTTTTATGGATTGCAATACGCTTTAAGAAACCTAGACTACATTCTTCATTATTATATAAATTTCTCAAAATCATTCTCATCATTCTCAAATTATTTGTTTTACTTTTTTCAATTTTCGAATAAATTAACGTAAAGTGAAAAGTGAACCGTCTCGCTGCGCATCCCGCAATTTCCACGGGCAACGTAAAAGTAGCAAAATTTGCGCAACCCACGATTTCACGATCTTTGTTTTTATGATCTAATTATATATATTTTTTTAAAAGAACTCTTTTACAAAAAAAATACATAATTTAATTCTGAAATGTATATGGAGACTTGAAATATGTAATAAAATAAATACGCAATTTTTGAACCTATTTTGATAGAAAAAAAAAATACTCAGCGAGAGGATTAATTCAAAGTGAACCAGCGTCCTAACACTTCAGTAATTAAATTTAAGAAATCAAAAAACCCGACTGCGTAAAAAGAGGACTAATTAATTATTTATCACTAATGTAAAACTATTTTTATATTACTTACCTATTTTTTATTTACTTGTATTGATGACTTTTAAATTGTATTTAATTGTTAGTTTCTATCTATAAACACTGTTTTGATCAGGCCCATGGATGTTTATGAAGGTTAGAGTTGTAATAAAATTAGAGATCCTACTCACACAAATTCCAGGTTGTGTAATATTTAAATGGAGCTTCTGACTGTAAAGTAGTCAATGAAACATCGTCTTCATTTTGAAAGCCCTATCCAATGATATGCCACACAATACGGTGCGTAAATTTTTTTTTCGTCTCTAACGCCATTTTGTATTTTACGGCCGCCATTTTGAATTAAAAAAAACAAAATCTAACCTATAACCATAGGACGGTTAAGACGAATCGATAGAGACATCATTCATTAAAATCCATCCAACCGTTGTGATGTTTCGAGGGTATAAAGAAATCCACATACCCAGATACGCATGAAACACATAACCCTTCTTGGCAGTCGGGTAAAAATCTATCCACAGAGCTTTTTGGTCCCAAATCGGTATCAGGCTCATTCAATCTCAACTCTCACATACTGTTTTAGAAGGAAATGTTAACCCCTACTAACTCTTTCGGAAATCATCGTACAAAAATTATAGTGTTGAGTAATAAGGTTTAGTTATTAATGCTTACGTTAATTATGTTAGGGGATTGTCTACATGTTGAAATGTAAAATACTTTAAAATTTTGAAAGCAAATATCAAATATGAGATCATATTTTGACCCTACAATGCATTTTACCTTGTATAAAAAATGGGAAATAATTCTCTGAAGATGTTAAGGATTTATGTGGATCCAGAAATCTCCTAAAGTTTAATTCCTTTTTAGTCGTTGCAATACAGATTGAGATACCCGTATTTTTTAAGGATAACTGTAAAAATACTTAGAGGCATGAGCGATAATTTTGCTTATGCTTTAATTAAACAACTAGAAATCTTTTATTTTTCATTGGCTTTAATACATGCACTTTCGAATGTTACTTTTTTAATTAATACTAATTTTAAATGCTACCAGTATGATTTTTATCTGTTGATTTATAGCAGAGTCGGTATACCTTTTTCCCCCCACAACTGTAGATATATAATGTATTTGCACATTTTCCATAACATGACTATAATTACAACAAATAAATAAAAAGATTAAAATATTTTTTAATAATAAATATTTTCATTTTCCCTTTGAAATAAAATATATAAATTTACCTTTTATTACTCATCAAAACAACAAGAAGAAAAAAGAAACTGTCGTTACTTACGGTCACAGTCTTAATAAGTCTTTTGTTTTTTTGTGTCGGAAATAATGAATTGGCAAAGAGATTATGTTATCTGAAAATTAGTAGGAAAAATAGACATACTGTAAATAAAGTGAACTGAGCATAGTAAATAATAGATTTCTCAAGGATAAAAAAATTTACGCTGTGATCATAAAAGAATTGCCATCCAAGAAAAAGTTCCTTAAATCAAAAGCTAAATAAATTTTTTTGACAATACAAATTGGTAATTCTAAGTGAACAAGAAGAAAATAATAAATAAAGATACAGAACTTTGCTTAATGGTACACAAAACACTAAATTTAATAAGTTAAAAGTTAAATTAAACGTTTCGAGATGTTTCTACAGCCGTCTTCAGGAAAAATATGATGGATAAATGACTAAAAGGTCAGAGATGAAGATTTTCTGTGCGAGAAATTAATATCTTATTATCAATATCTTAATAAATTTTTATTTGTAACTTATTTTTAAATTCGTATTTTCCATCTGTAACCAGCATTGAATTGAAATGCACTCTTCATATGCATAATTTACAGCTCTATACTAGAGAAAAAATAATTATATTTTTTACTGTTGCCTTAAAATAGCAATGAATACAAAAGAGTATACTGAGAAAATTTATGTAATGCATTAAGAACCATTTCATTTGCTCTCTGAAAAAGCTTAGAAAGAAAAGGAAGGCTTCATCTCTGAGGTGTTAGCCATTTGACCATCATATTTTTCATGAAGACGGCTGTAGAAACAGCTCGAAACGTATAATTTAGCTTTTAACTTATTAAAGTTCGTGTTTTTTGTACCATTAAGCAAAGTTGTGTGTCTTTATTTGTTATATTTTATGGTGCAATTGTCCAGTAGGTGTTAAAGAAGGAAATAGCTAGGGAAAAAAACTTTCATTAAATATTTACTTTTGGTGCCATCATGTCAGTCCCAACATCGAGTAAAAAATATTTAATTTCAACATAAATATAAGGGAAAGAAACAACTTATTCGATCAAGTGCAATTCGACAAATCTGCAACGTGTGCAGCCGCACATTGCGTGTGCATGAAAACGTCACAGAGCGACGGCCAAGTAAATAATGGATTCTTCGAGGATACAAAAGTTCGCAATTTTATGGAACTTGCTTAAATTAATACGTAACAGGCATTTGGGCAACCGCAGAAATTTGGATTCATCCGCGCAGTTAAAGGCTTTTCATGTGGAGAAATAACTACACGGTAGCCATAAGCAAAATGCCATCCAAGGGAAAGTTTTTTCTTTCAAAAGCAAGACACATTTTTTAATGACAATACAAATTAACAATTGTAAATACAAAAGCAGGAAACAGCTAGAAAAGTGCTCTGGTTAAATATTTAATTTCAGTGTCATTAGATCATCCCCAGTTGCTATTTAGTAGAAATGTCTGAAATGGTTTAAATGGTTTTATAGTTTTTAAAAAGATATCTAGTAAAAAATATTTAATTCCAACATAAATATGAGCAATACATTTAGGTGTGTAATAGTTAAAATTAATAGATAGTTAAGAATATGGCTTTGTTAAATGAAATCCGAATTTAACCAAAAAGTGCATAATTGAAAAACAAAAAGTTACCAAATGGCCGTACATTTTTTATATTTGTACATTTTTCATATTCCAAAGAATGACAGCGCGTTATCAGAAACAAATTATTCTATCGCGTGCTTTTCGACGGGCGCATAAATTGGGCGATCGCACGATGGAGATACCTGAAAGCGGAAACAATCGATAACTACATCGAGCAATATCGCCGAGATAACATACAGTTTCCACTCACTTTTTTATGGTAAAAAGTGATGCAAAAATGTTTCTCGCACAGATTAACGTATCTCTCTATGAAAGAATTGAATGCACTGTCATTTTTGTTGACTTGAAATAACCTAAATATATAAGATAAAGTCGTATCCAAAAGTTTTGTATGCAGTGAACATTCAAAGTAGAATATAAAAAAGACACATCTTAAAAATCAGATGATCAGATGATTCTATAATAAATTCCGATTATGAAGCTTTTGGTGGAACAAGAAAATAACTCCTAAATCGCATTTTTTGTCGTCTAATTCATTGTATACGTTAATGAGTCAACACATTTGCAGTAACAGTTTTTTATTCATAAAATTAAAGCGAACTAGTCTGAACACGAACAGGCGTTTTATGGTGAAAGAAATTTTCGATATTTTATTAAAGTCACAGTATCATAAATAGTTGAGTTTTGGTCGTAAAAGAGCGGAATTTTTACTGTTTTACTTCTTATAATATGGAGAACAATTTTCTAAATATGACTTTAGGACTCAGTAAAATGAATACAGATCCTCACCAAACAAATACCATATCTATAATCCATCCTTGATTTGTATATTTTTTGTAATTAGAAGCTTTTTTTTAGCATTAGCGGTGTCGAAGGTAATCGACATTACCTCTATCATACATATACTATACACACACACACACATATATATATATATGTATATATACAGGACGTCCCCGAATCGAAGGGACAAACTGTATGGGAATTTAAAGCACGCATAAAGAGGCAATTTTGGTAGAGCAATGTGGTGTCTGAAATAAAAAGTTTGGCGAAAATCAAGAAATGTGTAGGAATTGAAAACAAGCGTTTTATTGACGTAACAGTTACAGTAAGTGCTCAAATGTGCCACCACCACCAACATCGATACATACCTGGCAGCGTCTAGAAATTTATTGGAGTACCCTTTCGAAGGTTCCAGATGTCTCATCTATGAGACGACAGGTTCTGCTAGGTGGGGAGGCCTACCAATTGGCTTGAGCTTAACAAGCCCCACCCATCTATGAGACGACAGTTGCTCTGATGAGGACCTCAATGCAAGACTTTCAGTCGTTCCTGCGAATGTTCGTGAAACACTTGTAATCTGCAAAAAAAGTACGCCAATCACTTGCTAGACACTGCAATGGCACATTTCAACACTCGCTGTAATTGTTATGTCAACAAAACGCTTTCGATTCGTCCGCATTTCTTGGTTTTCGCCAAAACTTTTCATTTCCGACCCTACATTTCTATACCAAAATTGCTTCTTTATGTTTACTTTACCTTCCCATACAATTTCTCCCATGAATTCAGGGACAATAAGCATAATTTAATTTTTACAAACAATAACACAAGCCTGCGATGAGAAAAATGCAAGGGAATTGATAGCTGAACTTAATGTTATCGTTAATGTATTTTTTGGTGCTAAATTAAAAAAAATAATAATAATGAAAAAATTCTATCACGTCACGTTTTCTTGAAAAATTCAATTTTTCTTGGATTTTTATGAAAATTTCATCGGCCATATGCCCAGTTCCTCATGGACCTCATATTCCAGTGTGTTTGGCTCCAATTGAATTGCCAATCATATCTTCAGAGTCTTCAGACTCGGATCATCCAGAAGTTCAAAGCTTCGATACCGAATGTAAGGCCTCTGGGAGCGATTCACCTCAGTCCTTATTTCAGGTTGAACTTAATGGCCTTACTAGAGTATGTAAAAAAATATGTACGTAAATAAATATAATTCTCTGAAACAGTTTTTAATAAAGTGTATTATTAATCGATCTTAGCAATAGTACAAATATTTACTTCTAAGTTTTATTTAACCCACGAAAAATTACTTTAGCAATAATGTTATTTTTCTTACAAATACATATTAGTCTTTCTATTTACATGCACTTAGTAAAATTTCTTCTTTTCATTGTACTTATTAGAAATTCTTTATTATTTAATCTCATGTTTCTATTTCCCAGATTGCATCGTTAAAGAACTATCATATGAAGCGTAATTATTGTTTAATAAAGCAGAAATTCTCCCTTTCTCGAGAAATTTCAAAATGATTACATGAATGATGGCATAGCTTTACTTAAAGCCCAGGTATTAAGACTGATGTCATTATAATTAAATTAACTTGCATTACAAGCTAAAATTATGTATCATTACGCTTTTAGAGCCATCATTTTTCAATTCAATTACATCGTCTTTTTTCTTTTTTACATGTTTTTTCGAGCAAATAATGGTGTGTTATGGAACGCACTTTGCAATGTGTTATTTTATTAATTATATTATAAATGATATTTCTTTTTAATATGTAAACATATATGCCAATATGTGTATTAAGCTATTTTACAAAATACATTTTTTATCTCTAATTTTTTTTTATGAAAAATTCTGTGAAAAACAGTATGCATTCAAGAAACAATAAGCATAATTTAATTTTTACAAACAATAATTTTCGAAAGTTTTCAACTGGTCTTTTAATAAATTTAAATATAAAAATGTAACAAAAATAAACTATTTAATGAGTTAAAATATCATGGCTAATTCAACCATATGGAAACGCATAACACATTTGAAAATCCAATTTCAGCTGTTCGCATCTACACCCGGAAAATTATACGAATTCTATACGAACTATACGAACTATTATAAGAAATTATACGAACTATATACGATATATAACAATAAAAAAATAAACATGCAAATACTAACTTGCAAAAAGTTTGTTAAATTTAAAAGCTAATTCCGAAATTGAAAGCGGACTTCCATCAATTATTACCTAACGACAGTACAGTAATCGATTTCTTTTATGTGTCCCTGTAAAGGGATGACAAATGCTATGAATGCCCTATTCTACCGTAACCATCTTGCACTGAAATTCAGTGATTTATTTCAGTTTCAACATATTTGAAGTAGCGTAGTGCCATTAAAATACTCCGCAAAGGATTTTTTCTCATATCCCAAAATGTAATTAAATTCTTTGGGTGGCCCTGTAAATGAACTGGTAATAATACGCACTCAGTTATAATAGCCAACATGCCATGACAATTATCGTTAACATATTTCAATTGCATGAAAATCCGAATATATTTACGTGAGTACACGGACAGAAGGACAGAGAAATCGAATTCATAGGCAATTTTCAACTTTGTTGGACAATATTCACTTTAAAACCTGACTGAATCTGCACGTTGAACCAGTTCAAATGAGTTTAACATAAGTAAATACGTTTTCTATAACTTCAGTTTTGTCAAATATACATTTTTTTTCCACTTGTTCACTTTAACTACTTTATTATACAGGTTAGAAGAAAGATTAAACTGGTGAGAATTTTTTTGAAACCCAAAAATTATTTCAACTTAATGTGTTTAATTTAGCCGACTGAAGCTCTTAAAAAACTTTGAAATGGAGGAATAAACAAGAATATAATATTAATGAAATCTGAATTAAATTGAAATCTGTTCCAAAGACTACAACTCGTTCAACTCGTTATTTAATCTAATTTTTTTTTTAAATTATTTTAGATTCATTGTTATTAAAATATATAGAACTGACTAAATCACTCCATCGGGTTAACTGAACAGAATTAAAAACAGCACACAGGCGGGGGTCATAAAATTTGAAGAACAAATATTGAAACAAAGCGCTTTGTTGAATTAATATTTATTTTTCCTTCATTAAGACGTGTTCATAACTTCATCACCAAAAAATATATTTAAGTAAAGATAAATATAAGTAAACGAAAAGTAAGACGAAAGCACAGAACTTAGGAATTTTTTTAAAAATGTGTCATATTAACCAAGCCAACTGTATGTAGAGACGATCAGAAAAAAACAGTTTTAAGAAACTCTTGATTTGCTTTCTGAGAGCAATTTTACATGCGAACAATATTAATTAATATACGACGATGCAAAGATTGATTACTTCCGCATGAACATAAAATATTTCAAGATGCCATGCGCCTCTTTCAAACAAACTAGCAAGCTGAAAAACACAATCAAGAAATTCCTTATAAATCAATATGGCCGGTACCAAGAATATCAGTATAGTTGACAGATATCAATGAAACTTGGAAAATACGTTATACGGACCATGGGGGAAAAATCTGTAATGAAAAATCATTATCTTGAATTTTGAACATCAGATGAGAACCAAAAAAAAACTGAAACAGGAGACAAAAAACTACTTTTTCACAGCATATGTTCAATGTGAATTCCATTTATGGGTTCAAATTGTTATTAAAATATAGTTTTAATAATAACTATACTCTTGTTGAACAATATCAGGAAGAGTTTCTCGATCAATTGGTGCAACATAACGAGTTAGCTTGCTTTCAAATCAGGCAGAGTCCGTATGTTTCCCCCATAGACACAATCCCTACAACCAGAAGTCACAGAGATTCAAGTACGGTAAACGATGAGGCCACATTAATCGGAAAGCTTCTCGAAATTACCCGATCATTTCCAAAGTGGGCACGAATCCGTGCCGTCACGTCTCTCGGGCTATGTCAGGTGGTACACCATCTTGCATGCGAATTACTGTCTTTCTGATAAAACAACTTCTCTAGTAGCACTCGTTCTTTCTTTTCTAATCGCATGGTGCAGAATGACTACGACTATTGACTTTTAAAACCGCTCGAAATTTGCATAACATCATTTTTCGTAGATGAAAATGGAAATCTATCGGTTGGAATTTGAACTGCTACTTTTTATTACAGATTTTCCCCCACGGTCCATATAATGTATTTCCCAAGTTTCATCGGTATTTGTCTACCAGAATGAACCCTACTTTGGTCTAAACAGAATAACTGTAATTATAACCACCCTGTATTTCATATTAACTAAGCCAGTGATATGTAGAGAAGGTCAGAAAAAGGCAGCTTCAAGAAACTCTGAATTTGCTTTCCGTGAGGAATTTAAAAAGCGGACAAAGTTGATTTATATACAAAGATATAAAGCTTTACTGCTTCCGCGTGAACATGAAAGATTTCAAGGTACCACATGCCTTCTTTCAACAATCAAGCAAGCTGGAAATCTCAATCAAGAAATCCTTCGTAAATCAAAATGACCAGCGGCAAGAATATCAATACACAATATTTGAATAGCAAGATGGAGTAACGATGTTATACATCTGTACAACAGGCCGATCTTTTCTTAAGGATTATGAAACGTATCAAACAGTGGATAGCGGGAGAATTTCCCGCATAATCCCATTTGGTAAACGTTGCATTGTGTACGGTAAAAGATGTTGTGCACGGCCCATAATTCTAGCCTGCGTACTGCAGATTGTTATGGTTGAATTTTATGTCTTTTTTAAGTCATTTCCAACTAAAAGTATTTTATCTGTAACACCTATTTCTAAATCATGAAAAAAAAGTGTCATAAGCTCGCGAGCTCAGTTGCCTTAGATGATTCCAGCCGCTGTCACCATACATAAATCCCATGGTTTAATTTAATTTAAAATTGCTCTAGAGATTGCTGTAAAGGGGTTACCATTTTGAGCTACTTACGTCACTGTTAATAGAGTTCGTCACATAGAGGACATTCTCGTGGAACTTTCTTTCGCAAAGAAGAAGACTTGGCTCAATAATGAGAATGTGATCATTACCTGAGGCAACTAACGACTAAATGACAGCTTGAGACTAAAGATTTAATCTGTGTTAATGCAAACTTAGTTTTATGTTACTAAACAGAGAGTAAAAAAAAATAAACTATCGATTCTTAGTTTTATTCGACTTAGTGCTCCGATATGTCTGTCTGACGGACGCGAGTGTAATTAAAGTATTTTAAAGCTTTACATCTTTGTGTGCTGGGGAAGACAAAAAGGTAGGACAAGATAAGGACAAAAGATGTTGATGAAATAATTTTTCATGAGTTCAAAGTCTATGGAATTTTTACCGAAGCAGTAAATTATAAAATAAATTAAATGTAACAATACAGTATCAATACTGAAAAAGAGTGAACTGACTTATTTTCAAAATCCTTGAAAAAAAAATGTAAACGTAGAATTAAACATGGTTTATAAAATTTTACGTAACAGAAAAGTTACAGTAGTACAAGCTAATATGGATAACTAATGTTTGGAATTTAAAGAAAAGCTTATTATTGAATTATGTTTCACGTAAATAAATTTCCTTTAACTTAAATATAATGTATAATAATTTCTTCGTCTTGTAATTATTGTAAAAGTAACATTTGATTCAGAATCCATTGCTGAATCCAGCTAACACAGAAACTATTGTTGAATTAATTGAACCTGTTGAAGTTGAACTAAAGGGAATGAAAGACAGATTTAAAGTAGCAAATAATTACGAATTCAACAAATTTGTTGAAGCAGAGAAAAGAGCAGATACTGTTGATTTTGAAAAACAAAATGGCTACTTTAAAACAATTCTCCTCGTCTTGAAAATTTTCAAGAATTACCTAGACCATCAAGTAACATACCATTCTTTTTTAAGGAAGCTTGTTCTTGTTTTTGGGGTTTTTTTATTTTATAGAAGATAATAGAAAAATTAAATGAGGGGTACAAGGAATCTAGAGACAATTCCAACTGTAGTTACAACCGCTCAAATGAAAAAAGGTTTTAAGAATAAATAGGTAAATAAGTTTAAATAGCTAAAGCTGCAGAGAAAGAGAAGGTAAATGAGACAGAGAAAAAAGTGAAAATAAAAGGAAAGCCATGACAGTATGTATTTTCATGAAATTGTGTGTTTTAGTCATCTAAATATATAAATATATTATTCTTCATGTTTTTAGTTAAATTTAAAACTGTAAAACAAGTTAAACTTCTGTATGAATTGACATTTTCTCAAATGCGTTAAAAGTGGCAGAGGTCGATAGTCGAACCCAGAACCTGTGGATTAAATTGCCAATACTCTGCCAATTGAGCTATATGGATTGGAAACCAACCAGCAAAATTAACTCAGACAAGCTAAAAAATATATAAATAAATAACTAAATAAATAAAATGTATCTTTTATCATCAGTATGATTGAGTTAAAAAAATAACAATAACATGTATCTACATATCCTTGGTTCAATGGAACTCCATTACCCGTAATTTATTCTGTTGAGTTGCTTGAAATAACAGACAAGATTTAATTACAAAATAGGTCGTCTGAGTAAATTTTGCAGGAGGGTTGCCAATCTAAATTGCTCGATAGACATAATCTTGGCAATCTACGCCGCATGTTCTGTGGTCAACTTCCGATTCTGTCTATCTTTTTATTCAGATGGTAAAATATATTTATGTGATATCTTTACCTATTAGTATGATTGAGGTGAAATAAATAAGTAAATAATAATAATGAGTCGAAACCCGTCGATTTCGACGAATGAAAATGTTTAAAAGAAATGATTGACTCAACTTATAAAAAAATAACAAAAATAATTACAATAATTAATCAATATTATATGGACTACTCTAACTCATAAAACAAATATTATTTTCAACTAAAGTTTAATTTCAACTTTTAAAATTATTGAAACAGTAACCTTTATTCCTATAGTTAATCAGTAACATGCAAATAAGATAATGAAATTATGAAGTTGTTAATTGAGGCTTTGATCTTTGGTATTACGTAATGAAAAATCAACGACAATTGTGTCACTGTGACCCAATTTTAATTTTTGTTTTCAACGAAATCTAAAAATAATATATTTTTAACCGTCGCAAAATTTAGATGCATACATCCCGTATTCATAAACATTACTATTACTCAATAGATTATTAATAAGTATATTCCCGCACTTGACGTTTGCCACTTACAATTTCCCATGTAAACATTCACATTCTTTACTTGAGGTTCTGATCTCGGTGCAGGCGAAATCCAGAAATTTACTTTTAGACGCATTCATAGTAAAATATTTAGTTTTATCAAAACAAATACTCATTCCATTTTTTCTATGACATAATTTTCATCCTCTGAAGCCCTCTAAGATGAACGTCTCAATCTCAGTATATCAACAGAAGGAAAAATATATTGAAATATAAGAGCTTTATAAGTAAACATGCGTTATTTTAAATCGTGGCGTCATTTCCTGTTCAAAAATTTCTAAAAATTTATTTTTAATTGTAATAGGAAAATGCCAGCTTTAATGATATGGCAACTCCCTTTTGTTCCCCTTCTCTCTTCAACAATGAAAGTAACCCGATTGCCACCAGTGTGAAGAAATTTCATAAAAGACATTTAAAATTAAAATGTAAAAATGGAATTATTCTAAAAAATAGCGAGTGCGGGCACATTTACAAATAAAGTGCTTTCAATAAGAAGAAAAAAATATGTATATATCAAAATTGGTTCCGTAGAAAGCTCAGGCCAGATGACTAAAAAAACAGCCTTATCATTTAAATGCATAGATAATAAACGATGACTTGTGTATGATATATACACATTCATTATTTGAGTGGTTCGCTTTTGGGGAACCATTATTGATGCATCGAAAATTGAGTATGACCCCCTACTGGTGCATAGAGACATATTTTGAAGTTTTCAAAAAATCTACATTCCTTATTTTCTAACGTACGAGAAACACAAAATCCGTTTTATCTGAAAGTGTTCCCGTAAAATTAAATAGATTTCCCCGGAAAGTAACGGAATTGTTTTTTCACGTAAAAGAACGGTATAAATTTTTAAAAGGCCATTTACCTTAAATTGACCAAAAAATAGTTGAAGAAGTTATATTTTTTAACACAATCATGCTGTTTGGCAAAGAAAACATACGAGTTAATTAATTCTGTTGGCTGGGTGGTACCCAGTTATGATGTAGAATCATATATTGATAATTTAAAATACCCAAAATCATGTTTATCCCTAAATTACATTCCGTTAATTTATTAGTGCTCATAAATCTTAAAATCTCTTCATTTACTGTCTAATATAATTAGGATGAGCGAAGCGAATCCTCTACTAGTCTACACAAATTACAATTTGTGTAACACAAATTACAATTTTGAAAAAAACTATTCAGTATTTTGACTTGAAATGAAACGTAAAAATAAATTATGGCCTGTAGATTTGCACAATATTATTATTTTTTTTTTTTTTACAGAATAACCTTAAAAAATGTATTATTATTATTTTATTTTACATGCTCTTCCATTACGGACGCATTTTTGTAAATAAAAAATGAAACACGTATATTTTCAGAAGAAAAAATAAATCATGGAGTTAGTCATTGTAGATAGGAACATGATTAATTAAATAGCTTCACGAATTTTTAATGAAATTTTTAAAATACCTTTTTTATGAAAATTATAGCATATTTTTAATGAACTAAAGTTAGTGAAAATTTTTTTACATTCAATAATAAAAGTATTTTTCAGTGTTAAGAATTCAAACACACAATTTATTCTTATTCTCGTGCGATATATAATTTCATTAATTATATACGTTAAAATGGTACATTAACATAAGCAGAAATACGCCGTGCAAGCAAAGGCTGGATATGAAATTTCACGGAAGAATGGACGTGTCTTGAGTGTAACTTTAAGGAGAACTTTAATAACACAAAGGCAAATTCACTTAAAAACAGAAGGCAGTTTATTTAATAAATATCCTGAAGAGTTGACAGCATGATAATCCACATTATAACTTCTCTAATAAACAACAGTCGTGAAGAATGAAGACTTTGATACATGAATAAGCACAGTTAATTTGCATATGAAAAACTATTTAAAAGCATTTAAAATTCTAGAAAAACATAAATATAACAAGTACACTAAACGTACATTCCAGGATAGAGTCCCAGCCTCTATCCAGTTCGTGAAATATTACTTCCATTTAGGAAGACTAAAAAGTGCAACATTACAGTGTTTGCATCGCGTATTTATCTAAAATGGCTCGGATTGAAAACATCATTTGGGAGCGACGCCCGCCAAATGGACCAATCAGAAAGCGGCATCGAATCGATGCAAGCAGAGATTCGATGCAAAGATCGATTAAAGAAGCGATATGCAATGTCGCCATCTAGCGGAGAAAATATAACTACGGAAAATTAAACTTAGTTTGAAAACGGATTTTGCCGGTGTAGGATGACAAGATATGAGTGTAATGAAACGGAAAATGGCGGAAGTTAATACGACCACCAAAAGATTAAAGAAGAACTTAAATCAACTGGATATTAACAGAAAACAATATGGAAAGGTAAGTTTAAGTTAATTCATGTCTATTGTTGATATTATAATGAAATAAATAAAAGTAAACAAGAAACTTTATGGAATGTGAACTTAGAAAGAAAATGATGTAAGTGGAATGAAATGATAATATAAATAGATAAGGGAGGCGATGAGAACCATAAAGTTTGATGATTTCCATCAAATGCCCCCCCTCTCATTGCCTCATCTAACAAAAAGAGTCAAACTACTCAATCGGGACCAACTGATCTGCCCAAGAATGAGTGACTCAAAGGATAAGGACTTAAAGAGGTTCAAAGAAACATCAAAAACATTTCCACAATTTAATTTAACCAAAAATGATTAACGAAAATAAAGTTAAATATTTAAACTACAAAATAGTAACCCTCTTTTATTCACTTTCCTCTATTTAAACTCAACAGAACAGCTAGAAAAACAATTCACGATTCAACTGAACCGAAAATGAACCAACTCAATGATTCAAAAAGAAGTTAACACTTCAAAAACTTTAAACAATGAAGCCTAAACACTTCAAAGGTAAGAAAAATTTTAACAATTAAACATTTAACGCTTTTAATAAGCAACTAGGAAAATTTTAAAGAACATTTTTTAAAGTTAAAAATAGCATTGTATCGAGAATCCATCAAAAAGGGAAACTTAGATCTTCACAAAAATATTGGCTATCAAAAGAAAAATCCCCCAGGTCAATAGACAGGGACTAGTATATCCTAGACCAAAAAGGGTAACAAGCCTAACAAAAGAATCAGTTCCCAATAAATATAGATAATACAATACAATTTACAAAAATACATGAATAAATACGTACCAAATAAAGTAACGTTTTCCAATTTGGAAAAGTTACAACCAGCAGATGATGACATCTTGATCATCCCCAAAAAGCAACATTTTTAACATAATATAATGCAAGAAAAATATTTTTATTACAATTCAAAAAAAGTGTATGAAGCAAAACTTTTAAAGTCCAAAGCTGAAAAATAAAAATTCAAAAACATCATGAAAAATACTAATCCAGGCATGTAGAATCATGAGACAATACAACGGCTCTGACATAAAACTATTTAACGTATCCATCACAAGGATGGATATAGGGCTCATACATGCATCTTTCAATCTTCTCACAAACATTCACAATAAATGGGTGGTGATCTAAATGCCTAGAAGTAGAGAGAACAAATTAAAAATAAGCAAACATTTTACATTACAGTTCAATAATAAAATCAATTTAAAAAAAATATATTTAGATAAAAATAAAACTTTCTTTAAATAACTTCAAATTAATTCTTAATTTAAATAGGTACAATTTAAGTTTTTAAAACTAATAGGAAATGACCAAGAAAGCTGGTGATGATGAAAAATTGGTACTAGTATACTTTAGGTAAATTAACAATTTAAAACAATGTGCTTTAGGTAAATTAACAATTTAAAATTACAAATGACTACACTTTTCATTAAAAATACTTAATACAACAGTTAGAAAAAGTGCAAGTACAATATGTATTAAAGGAATTTACCAGCATAACATTTAATAAAGATACAATATGAAAGATGTATATATATTTGACTAAAGTGCAATATAACAAATTTAAATACAAAAGAACTATTACACATTAAACAGCAGTTTAATGAAGTTCAAAACCTCATTTCTGGTCAACGGTTTGGTAAAAATATCTGCCAAGTTGGATCTGCTACGCACATGAGACAATAAAAATTCATCCTTATAATAAAGATCTCTAATAAAGAACAACTTAACATCAATATGTTTTGACTTATAATTCTCCACTGGAGACTTAATAAAATCAATCGCTGCCTGATTGTCAGCCTTCATTACAGCTTTCCCCCCAAGTACAGAAATAATTCCTTCCTGCACACATTCGCGGCGTATCCGGTCAAACCAGACCAGGTTCTTGACGGCCTCAGTCATTGCGACGAATTCAGACTCCATAGTCGATAAGCTGACGCACTTTTCTTTAAAAGTGCGCCAGTCGACAGGTGCTTCGTCTAGCATGACTATTTGGCCGCCGATCGAGGTCCGGTCATCGCGGTTAGCCGCGAAGTCGGCGTCGGAATAAACCACTAAATTATTGGAATAGCACGAGAGTCTAAGCTTGTAATTCTTTGTAGATCTAACATATCCCAGCAGCCTCAGGAGACCATCCCAGTGAACAATACCAGGGTTAGACTGAAATTGACTCAATACGTTTACAGCATAGCAAATATCAGGACGGGTGCGATTTGCAATAAATGAAAGACATCCCAGAACACTACGGTATGGAAAATGTGACATCTGTTCAATATCGTGATTGGAAACCGGACAATTTGACCTTGAAAAGACAACCCCTTTGCTGATAGGCAAGGTAGAAAAAGGTATTTTGAACTTATCAAATCTGTTGCATACTTCTTCAATGTAATTTGACTGATGTATGACAACTCCGGATGGAGTATCCTCGAACTCAACACCCAATAACTTCCTAGTTCTACCAAGCTCTTTAACATCAAATTTAGATTTAATGCGGGTTAAAATACAGTCAATCAGCTTCTTAGTTCTACCAAAAACCACGATGTCATCAACATATAATAAAAGTACAATTCCAGATTTAAAAATATAAACACAGTTACATGATTCCAATTTTCTAAAACCTATTTCAATTAATGCTTTATGGATTTCGAAAAACCACTCTCTTCCACTCTGATGTAATCCATACAATGCCCGGTCTAGCTTGCAATAAAGGTGCTCTTTCCCGGGCTCAACGAAACCGGGAGGTTGTAGCATGTACACGTCCTCACTCAGTGGTGCATACAGGTAGGCGCAGGTCACGTCACACTGAGTGTGCGACCACCCGCTACACGAAACGAGAAGGGAGAAAAAGAATCGGATTACGCCGAAATTAACAACTGGGCTAAAAGTCTCATCGTAAGACTCGCCCTTAATTTGTTTGAAACCTTGGGCAACAAGGCGAGCCTTGTGCCTGGCGATCCGTCCAAATTCATCCCGTTTCGTCGTGTAAACCCACCGGCAACCAACTGGTGTGACATGTACCGGCAATTCTGCTAAGTGCCAAACCCCCCGTTCTCGCATTACCCGTATTTCGAGCTCCATTGCTTTCCACCAGACCGAACATTGTGCTGAATTACATGCCTGCTTAAAAGTTCTGGGAGTGTCGTTTTGATGTACTAGTCATGCTCTTGGATAAACTAAATTTGAATCTATAGAATCAGCATCCTCGTCGTCAGATGTCGAAGAACTATTAGGAACAGGTACGATGCCAGAATAAAGATTAGCTCCAGCAAAATCAAAAAGTTCAGGCTGAAACTTAATATGTTTTTCCTCACAATATTTCTTCACATCATTTAAGGATCTCAGGCAACGGGTCTTACCTGACTCATAATAATAGATGTCAGCTCGATTACCTTTCTTACGAATAGAAGGCTTTCTAACCCAACTAACATCCCTTAAAGGGGAAATAGTGGGTTGAGTGGTGCATCTGGACCCCGAGTCTTCACCCTCCCCACTCCCATGCGGGGAATCTAGAGACCCGTTGGAAGGACCTGGGATATCCTCAGGTACAACTTCAGCAACTCTGTCCCGATTCTCCTCAGCATGAGGAGAGAAGAGAGTATAATCCTCGGAGCCCAGTGCAGCTCCACTGCGCTCAAGACCACAACATGATTCGTTAAAAGAAACATTGGAAGATTCAATAATTTCGTCAGATTCTGGAATCCAAACTCTGTAACCCCTAGTCCTAAAAGCATATCCAACTAGGAAACCCTTCTTCGCTCTAGCCTCTAGTTTCCAAGTCCTTTGCTTAGGAATACGGACATATGTAACAATACCAAAAGGCTTTAAATGGCGAACTGAAGGTTTCTTTCCTCCATAAAGCTCGAAAGGAGTCTTCCCCAACAACTTAGGACACACTCTATTCCAAGAGTAGACAAAATACTTAAGGGCCTCGGGCCAAAAACTAGGGTCAAGGTTACTATCTATCAAGGGTGTTCGCATACCATCTGCTGCGGTTAACATAAACCTCTCCGCAACTCCATTTTGTTATGGAGTATATACGTTCGTAAATTCATGACGTATACCCCTGTCATCGAAGAAATTTTTAAAGGAAATATTGTCAAATTCCCCGCCGTTGTCTGTTCTAAAACTTTTGACCTTTCGGTTCAAATATGTTTCTGCTCTTATGATATGTCTCTTAACAACATCAAATGTGTCAGATTTCATTTTTAGAGGATAAACAGACACACGACGGGAAAAATCATCAATAATAGACAAAAAGTATCTTTCTCCATTCCTACCTTCGACACGACAAGGGCCCCACAAATCCGCATATAGCAGCTCTAAAGGATGGTTAGAACGTATATTTTTATTATACTTATGCGACACACTTTTCAGTTTACCCAATTTGCAAGATTCACAAAATAAATCAGTTTCCTTTAAGCTCGGTAACCCCCGTACACCTTGTCTACGACTAGTATGTGCTATCAGAGACTGACTAATATGACCAAATCTTTTATGCCAGTGTAACATGATGTCATCTTTCTTAGTAGAAAGAGATTCAAACTTGACTGATTTAGAAGAAGAAACAGGAATTTTTGGATATAAACGATAAATCCTATTCTTAAGATAGGCACTAAAAAGGTACTCGTCCCCCCGGCAGAATTTCACCTCACCATTGTAACCAGAAAAGCTTAAACCATTTAGGTCCAATTGAGGCCCCGAGACTAAATTCCTACGTAATTGATCAGAGTACATAACATTACATAAAGTAAAAACCCTCTGACCAAAACGTAGTTTGACATCACCCCTCCCTTTAATGGGAAACAAAACATTTTTAACTGCAACAGACATCTCATCATTTAAAACTTCAAAATTTGAAAATAAATTTATATTACCGCAGAAATGATGGCTCGCACCGGAATCAAATACCCAATCACCGTCCTTCACTACATTACTTAAGCTAGAGTGAGAAACAAATAAATTGGACTTACGTGATGAGTTTGATAAGTCACGGCGAGAACCACCATCCCTCCGATTAGAAACACTGGAAGATGGACGTCTGGCATGGCAAGGAGTCTGTCTTCGATGTCGAGAGTCTCTTGGAGCAGGGGAAGAGGACTCATAGGAATCTGAACCATCAGCTAGCTGATTAGAATCTGAAGAGCCACCGCAGTATCTATCACGAGACCGATGACGAGGAGAACTGGATCTATCCGATGAGTAATCACGTCGATAAGATGGGGCCGGAGAAACATTTCTTTGATGGTAGGGACTGGTTGGTCTTCTTGAAAAACAATTTTTCTGAAGATGGCCTAATTTACCACATTTCCAGCACTTCTTTCCCTTGGGTTTACGAAAGTGAAACCTCTTTTTAGAAAAACTTGAAGATTGGTGTAGATTAGAAATGTTCACTTGTTTAGCACCATCTTTATCACGTAAACGTTGACGAGTTTCCTCGGATATCAATTCATCAACAACCAAATCAAATTTAAAAGTGTCATCAGGCCTACTTAATAACTGCTGTACTATAACGTCATAGCTTGAGGGTAAGAAACGTAAAAACTGATAACATAAATAATTTTCTGAAAATTTTTTATCAATCTGCTTAATTTCCATGTAAATCTTCCTTAATCGGGTAGCAAACAAATTTACTGACTCACCATGTCTGATTCTTCCTTCCATCAGTTCGTTAAAGAGAGTCATATGATGGGCGCGTGTGTCGGGGTGAAAATTTTTTCTCAACTTTTCCCATGCTTCTACAGGATCTAAGCAATCATCTATAATTCTCTTGAATTCCGCCTCAACATTCAAATAAATTAATGATTGAGCCTTGTTAGCACGGGCAATAAAAGAATTCCTAACATCGGCAGTAACAGTAACACTTATTTCTGGTGCTCTCTGTTTCAAGCTAATAATCTCCCATAATTCCTTTTCTATTAAAAGATATTTCATGTCGGAACTCCATGTGGCATAGTTCCTGGAATTTAACTTATCAATTACATTAGATGCCATCCTGGGAGATTTAAAAATAGCCAAAAGAAATTTCAAGCAAAAATACTGCTACCGCCCCCCCCGACATTTTCATCCCTTTCTTCATTTTCTGTCAAACTCAATCAAGATAAACTGTAATAATCTTCAAATAAAAATATTTTTCTTCTACAAAATCAGCAAAATAAAAGTCTATTTTAAATAAAGTATGGTAAATATGCAAAATAATGTTAATAAAAATGATGTAAAAAGTCAACAAAAATCTGTAAATAAACGTATAAGTTCGTAAAAACGGCGAAAAAGATCAAAGAAAGTTCGTCAAAAACAATAGTTCACCAGGAAAAATAAAAGTTCAGGTAAAGTTCATCAGAAAAATAAAGTTCAATGGATAATTCATTGCTTCTTTAAATAAATATAACAGTCCAGGCTATTGCAAAACAAAAATAAATAACTAAAGTTCACCTTTGAAATAAACTTGAAGTCTCCAAATTAACTTGAAAGAACGTTTTTCGGCAATCCAAACTTCCGGACATTCGTTGCCCATAACCACATCTCGTGCGATATATAATTTCATTAATTATATACGTTAAAATGGTACATTAACATAAGCAGAAATACGCCGTGCAAGCAAAGGCTGGATATGAAATTTCACGGAAGAATGGACGTGTCTTGAGTGTAACTTTAAGGAGAACTTTAATAACACAAAGGCAAATTCACTTAAAAACAGAAGGCAGTTTATTTAATAAATATCCTGAAGAGTTGACAGCATGATAATCCACATTATAACTTCTCTAATAAACAACAGTCGTGAAGAATGAAGACTTTGATACATGAATAAGCACAGTTAATTTGCATATGAAAAACTATTTAAAAGCATTTAAAATTCTAGAAAAACATAAATATAACAAGTACACTAAACGTACATTCCAGGATAGAGTCCCAGCCTCTATCCAGTTCGTGAAATATTACTTCCATTTAGGAAGACTAAAAAGTGCAACATTACAGTGTTTGCATCGCGTATTTATCTAAAATGGCTCGGATTGAAAACATCATTTGGGAGCGACGCCCGCCAAATGGACCAATCAGAAAGCGGCATCGAATCGATGCAAGCAGAGATTCGATGCTAAAGATCGATTAAAGAAGCGATATGCAATGTCGCCATCTAGCGGAGAAAATATAACTACGGAAAATTAAACTTAGTTTGAAAACGGATTTTGCCGGTGTAGGATGACAAGATATGAGTGTAATGAAACGGAAAATGGCGGAAGTTAATACGACCACCAAAAGATTAAAGAAGAACTTAAATCAACTGGATATTAACAGAAAACAATATGGAAAGGTAAGTTTAAGTTAATTCATGTCTATTGTTGATATTATAATGAAATAAATAAAAGTAAACAAGAAACTTTATGGAATGTGAACTTAGAAAGAAAATGATGTAAGTGGAATGAAATGATAATATAAATAGATAAGGGAGGCGATGAGAACCATAAAGTTTGATGATTTCCATCACTTATTATGCGAAAACATTTACTCAGACGATACTTAGGCATTTAAAAAATATATATTAATTATTTATTTATTTATTTATTTATTTATTTATTTATTTGTAAAGTAGTAACAAAAGAATTGTAAACAAAAAAATGTTAAATTCGTTATATCATAAACTAGCTGTTTTACCCGTTCTATGCACGGCAGTTCATGAATTCAATTCTAAAACCATAATTAAAAATAACTATTCGATTTAGTCAAATATTTTACTACTACCGGGGCCTTTTTTTTAATGAAATTAAATTTATCATGTTACTAATGCAGCAGACGATAAAAACGATATCTTTGGAATATAGTCCAGGCAATAGAGACCGTATAGGGTCTCTACCTAGCAAAATTCATGGTAGTTCTGGAAAAAGGCTTACTATATGTTTCTTGAGTTGCTGAATCCGAATTTTTAACTTCCCACCAAAATTTCCCCCGGCAACCCGCCACCCCAAATTTTGGTAAAATGCCCCCAAAAAAGGTTTTTATTAAAATAATCAATTTTTTATTGTTTTAAGGGAAAAGTATCCAGAAATTCAGAAAGTAGACAAAATTTGCAACAAATTATATATATCACATTATGACTGAGGATGAAGAGGAATAGGGGACCTGCCTCTGAACATGCGCGCAGTGCTGCGTGAACTAAGTTGCGCATTTCCACTTAATCACTCACACGTTTACATTCGCCCTCCCATCTCCCATCCAAACTTTCTCTGTAAGGTTTAATTTAATTTTATGTGTCGCTGAATCCGAATTTTTGACTTCCCCCAAAATCCCCCCCCCCAAATAGTTGTTTTTAACTTAAATTTCTTATTGTTTTAGGGGAAAAGCATTACGAATTTCAGAAACTAGACAAAATTTGCAACAAATAGGATATATGACATTATGACGTCGAATTAACGGGGTGGGAGAGGGCTGCCTGGGAACATACACTGCGGCGCTACGTGCACTAAGTTATGAAGTCCAGGCAATAGGGGATTTTACGTGGCAAAATTAATACTAGTTCTGGATTTCGACTAACTTTATTATTTTTGGGTCGCTGAATCCGAATTTGTAACTTCCCACCAAAATGTCACCCGGCAACCCTTTGGTTTTTCAGAAAAGTGCGCGGGGAATTTTCCGAGGCAGCCCCCTGTCTCCCCGTTTATCCTACGTCATAATGTCATGTATCATATTTGTTGCAAATTTTGTAATGCTTTTCCCCTAAAACAATAAGAAATTTAAGTTAATAACAACTATTTTGTGGGGTTTTCCCGGGGGGGGGGGGGGTGAAATTTGGGAGTAAGTAAAAATTCGGATTCAGCGACCCAAAAAACTTAAAGTAAACCTTATAAGGAAAGTTCGGGGGGGGGGGGGAGATGGGAGGGCGAATGTAAACGTGTGAGTGGTTAAGTGGAACTGCGCAACTTAGTCCACGCAGCACCGCGCGCATGTTCCGAGGCAGATCCTGCCTTCCCCTTCATCCTAAGTCATAATGTCATACATCTAATTTGTTGCAAATTTTGTCTACTTTCTGAATTTCTAGATACTTTTCCCCTAAAATATTAAAAAATTGATTTTTTTAATAAAAATCTTTTTTTTTGGGGGGGGGGGGTCTTTTTACCAAAATTTGGAGGGGTTGCCGGGGGAAATTTTGGTGCGAAGTTACAAATTCGGATTTAGCGACCCAAAAAACATAAAGTAAGCCGATTTCCGGAACAACCATAAATTTTGCTAAGTATAATTACCTATTGCCTGGACTAATAAGGGAATAAAAAAATTTGTCAATGTTTGTGATAAAATGTGTTTTTTTATTTTTAAAAATTTTTAATAATTAAGCGCAATTAAATAATCTCTAATTATTTGCATGTGAGGTAAAAGAGTTATCGTAATACCCGCTAAAGCTTCTTATTATCGCATCGTGGCGTACGTAATATGTATATCTCTAATTATTTGCATGTGAGGTAAAAGAATTATCGTAATACCCGCTACAGCTTTTAAATATTGCAGCGTGGCGTACGTAATATGCAATGCGTCTTGCAATAGAAAGGTAATCGTCGTGGTAAGAATTTTATTGTGATTTTTTTACTGTTGCAGCTGCTATAACGAAAAATGTTTAAATTTGATAGGAAATTGGTGAAAATTTGGTGGTTTTTTATTAATAAAAATTAAAATATAAATTATTTCGTTTCCGGATTGCTTTAGTTGCCTCGGCCGTGTTTTAATACACATGTACATAACATTTCACAATTCTGTCTTCCAAACTGTGGATTAGTATACATTACAGACAGACAGACAGACAAATTTTCATTTTTATATATTAGATAACAAATTCCGAGGTAATTCTTAGTTATTTGGCTGAATTTACATTTCTTAAATTAAAATGCGCCAAAACATAAAATAACGTTTTAGCTTAATAAAGATGCAAAATTACTGTAAAAAAATATATTTACTTTTAAATATTTATCTTACTACTAGGGGGCTCTGACCATTGCAATCTGCGCTCGCCAACCCCCGTTCAGACACCACAGAATCTAAAAGCACGCTAATCTGATCGGTTTAAAAAAGAATAGAGAAGATTGAATTACAATGAAAAAACTTGTAGCAATCTCCCTGTAAACAGGTTTCCATTCATTTCCCCTTCATTGCGAAAATTTAAGGCCGAATTAGTTTCTTTTAAGACATCCAATGGTTGTTTTCGTGTTTGATTAAAGAGGATCACTTAAACATTTGAAAAGAATCTAAAATAACGTGAATTAAGTAAACAGATCATATTATTTGTAAATTTCCAACTGGGCGAAAAATGTCCGGACCAGGATTCGAACCCGGGACTTCCCTGGCTGAAGCCGCCAGTGCTCTGCCATCTGAGCTATCCCGGACGATTCTGGTCGAACTTTTTCACCCAGCTAACCTTGAAGATTTCAGGATCTGGTCTGAAACCTGGTTCAGCTCAACAGAATAAATCTCAGGGTAAAGGAACTCCCAGTTGGAAATTTACATATAATATGATTTGTTTACCAATTAGAATAATTGTGTTAAAATTAATCTAGTGTAATTTCGTATCCAGCGATTTCTGGAGTTCCTTTACCCTGAGATTTATTCTGTTGAGCTGAACCAGGTTTCAGACCAGATCCTGTAATCTTCAAGGTTAGATGGGTGAAAAAAAGTTCGACCAGAATCGTCCGGGATAGCTCAGATGGCAGAGCACTGGCGGCTTCAGCCAGGGAGGTCCCGGGTTCGAATCCTGGTCCGGACATTTTTCGCCCAGTTGGAAATTTACATATAATATGATTTGTTTACCAATTAGAATAATTGTGTTAAAATTAATCTAGTGTAAGTAAACAGAGTCTTTGCCTCCCGATATTTTTAACAGCGTTCTAATAGGATTGACATAATACAATTTACTACAATTTACTGCTTTAACCCCTTCAAGGGCGGTGGTTGATTTTTGTACCACTTAATTTTAATTCTTACATGCCACATTGGCACCAGAATATAGAAATGAAAATTTTCCTTTTATTAAGTAAGTAAACAAAAGCATTTTCGTATTTAGAAATAAATTTGTTTGTAAATTCTGGTGCCATTCACTGATTTCAACATTTTACGATCAGAAGTACCGTGCACCTGAAAGGGTTAAACGCATATTAATGTATTTCTTATTTTAAAGTTTCCTTTCTCTTTTAATATTCACGTGTAAATACAATTTTCAAGACATAATTTTCAATATTTTCCTTCTTTTAACACGTGCTCATTTAATAGTAATTTTAAAGGGTTTTTTTTTTCGGTTTTTAATAGTCACGTGTAAATAAATTTTTAATCGTAAGGAAATATTATTCTTTGCGCTGTTCTTAGATTTGAAAACAATCTCTATAATAATAGCTTAAGTCATGTGACTATCATCAACAGTTCCGGGCGGATCCCTTCGCTTTTTATATTCGAGGCGGCAACTTTAATGTTAGCCAGCTATAGAGGTGATAAATCGCCAAATATTATTATATCGCCATCATTTCACCTATATTATAATAGACGGTCATGTAGCTGCCATAAACAATTACGGGCTGATCCCTTGGGTTTTCATATGAAAGGTTTCCATTTTGATTAAAGAATCAAAATTATTTTTTCGAATAAAACTACATAAAAGTTTCCATAATCGCAAATAATTCTATGTACTTTTATGTTAGCCGGGTGCAAATCTCACCAATAACTTTTTTTAACTCGCCAGTTAGCGATTTTTTTATTTTTCGAGTAGTAAATTAAAACGGTACTACTTGGTTATCCAGTCAACCAAAAATCTATCGCCAAACTATAAGATTAAATGCCGATAATGGTTGATCGTAAATGTCACATTCACTTGATTTTAAGGAAGTTGCACGTGTTTACGCCTTCAAGCGATTTTTATTTCGACGTTTTAATTGTATTTTTATTAGTGTTATACTAATTTATTTGTTCTTTCGTTATTTAAAATAAATATTGTGTCAATTTGTATAATTTGCGAAATTGGTCGACGGGATAACTAAGTAGTACCATTAAAACATTGCTTTGAAGTTTAAATTAAATGTCATGATTTGTTGCATTATTTAATACTAGCCGCCCATGGCGACCAATTTGGTCTCCCTTAAATGTATGCTAAGCTTTGTAACATGTTGCTTTTATTCATATTTTAATTTACTGTCTCAGTCCTTTACCAAATCGAGAGATTCTGTAAGAGAAATCGAGAACTCTGTATTTTTATGTTAGTTGAGCGCAGATGATAAATAGCCAAACAATATTCTCGTCACATTTTTTCGTATTTCATGAAACATATAAACCTTGCACTCATTTTATTTGAAACACTTGACTTTAATTTTAATCTGAAACATTTAAAATTCATGACTTTCCATTATTTCATAAAAAATAAAATAAATAAAAAGAGAAAAAGAACAGAAAAAGAAAAATAATACCATAAACCATGACATTTAATTTCAACATCAAAGCATTGTTTTAATTTACCACGCGAGAAACAAAAAAGGCTAATTGGAGTCTTAAAAAATGCTATTTGCAAATTTTGCTCCCGGTTAACATAGAAGTACCGAGAATTCTTTGCGATCACGGCAAATTTTATGTAGTTTTACTCGAAAAAATAATTTTGATTAAAAATAGCCACCTTGCATATGAAAGGCGAATGGGTCAGCCCGTAATTGTTTATGACAGTCACATGACTTGGACTATGATAATATAGATGAAATGAGGGCGATGGGACAATATTATGCGATTTATCACCTGCGCCCGGCTAACATTAAAGCACCAAAATGACTGATTGTTACATAAAAAGCGAAGCGGTCAACGCAGAACTGTTTATGACAGTCACATGATTTAGGCTTTTATTGTAGTGATTTGGCACAGATATAATATATGTACCGGGTTTTTAAGACAATTTGGCAAAAACCTCGTTTTCGAAAACCAGTTACATATGCATTTTTAAATTATTTTCTATTATTTTTTAAATAATATTTAATAATAAATAGCAATAAATAATAAAAAAAAACTGTAATTAATAACTATAGAACAAAAGAATTTATAACTTTTTTTTAATAAAAAGAAAATAAATATAAATTAACATTTATTAATATATATGCAACAATAACCGGGTTTCAATGGATGGCAAAATAACGCCATTTTGGCGCCAATTAGGTACCCCGATTCGTATATGACATCTGTGTCTAATATTTTTCCTTTCATTTCGTTAAAAAACAGTGAAAGCCATTATTTTAAATGTTTCAGTTTTAAATGAAAATTTCGTATTTTAAATAAAATAATAATGAAATACAAAAGAAAAAAAATCCGACGGGAGAAATGTTCGACGATTTATTACCTGCGTCGCGCTAACATAAAAATTCCGAGTTCTTGATTTCTCTATCAGAATCTTCCGATTTAACGAAAGATTGTTCAACTAAATTGATTTATGAATAAAAGTAAAATGATACATTTCTTAGCATACATTTAAGGGAGGCCAAACTGGTCACCAAATTAGTTTAAAATAATAACCTTTTCTAAAATATGAAAAAAATACCTGTTATGATTAAAATATGAGTTGCCATCATTAGAGAAAAGTGTTTAAAATTAGCAAAAAAATAATATCTCGAAAACTAATTCGAATTTAAAAATTCTAATACAAGTTTTGAGATCTGAAGATCAATACGGATTTTTGGTGTTAATTTCATCGCATAATATTCCATATTTTAAGGGAAATCGCCGTGAAACATAATCAGTTGTTTATTCAGTCGTTTCATAAGACCGTTTCATAAAGTCATTTCATAAATTTGTTTCATTAGGATTTTATATATATAGGGTAGAAATAATGCTTCGCGAATCCAAACAAAGCAGGGCTTTTGCTAGTTTTATTTTTATGTCACCTAAAAAGCTCTCTTTCATAATAATATTATTTCCTGTCAAAAATAAATCTTTATTTTAGCTAAAGTACTTTCCTTTCTGGGCATTGCATTTCGTTAATCTTCGCATAACGTTTAAGATAAATTTAATATCTGTCAGTAGATAAACGATATATTAACAAGTAAATAAATTATTGGAAATATTTAATGCTTATTTCATATAACCGTTATAAAACATTTTTCAACCGTCATCTATCGCCAGATTGACGTTCTTAGATTTTTTAATTTTATATATCGGTAGACTAATGGATAGATTTTGAGATAACGGTTGTGTGTTTCGACAGAACGGCATTTTCTTGAAGACTTGGCTACTGGCTCTTCAACGCTAAGGATGTAAGTTTTTGGGGAACACCTAACCTTTCCCTGGCTACCATAATAAACTTACTGTTACTAGAAGAAGTTGTGCTTACTTTGTGTTGACTTCATCATTTCGGAATGAGAACTTTGGGTTCTGCGAGACACTTTGTAATAATACTATAATCCGGCCTTTTAGCATCTTTTCAGATCTCTGGAACTTTTTACGATTTAAAGAAATACAAATATCACGCTACAAATCTTCCCGATACCAGTTCATTCAATTCTTAGAGCACTGGCAATTTAAACCAGAGGTTCTCTGTTTAACGCATGGCCAGGCTATCTTTTTCACTCTATTGTGAAAATTTTAATTAGCTTTTGCTTAAACAACTTTTAACAAGCGGAAGAAATATGACTTTATCCAAAACAACAAAATAGCAGTAAAAGAGATTGCAGAAAAATAAAATGCTGAAAACTTAAAAGAAAGTAATAAAACCATAAAAATAATTTAATAAATTAAAGAAATTCAAAACCCATTTAAACAAAAAAACTTTAAGCTCCATCTTACTAAAGAATACGGAATTCACTTTTTTCTTATGAAATGCATTTACTTAAAAAATGCATTAATTTTAAATCCGTTATTCATCTTTCTGTTCCTGAAAATTAAACTTAAAGATAAGAGAACTAAATAAAATCTTGAAGTATGCACAATGAGAATGAAAAATATTGAGTATGGTTAGAAAAATCCATTTCATCTGGCACAAAAATGAAAATTCTTTTCCATTTTGATAAACAAACAACAAAGTAAATTGACAAAAAGCATTGGACACAACCGAGGAGAAAAAGAAATTTAAGTAATACGAAATGCAAAATACGCCAGTTAAAATATAAATTATTTATAAATTTTATTTTTGTAGTAAAATTTATAATATCGTTTTAAAAATCTTTATGCATTTTAGATTTTGTAATATCCGCCCTAATTTGTATAACATGGGCTCTTACTCGACGATTCGATTATGGATTTTTTTTTAAATTAACAATCGTTAAACCTGTACCACGTTTTTAGTAAATATAGTTTTTTATAACGAATCGTACTATAGCAAAAATTTTGCAAATAATAATAATAATAATAATAATATACAATAAATAATCATGAGAGACTAAATTTTAAACCTTTTAAAAACTCAAACTTAAAATTTTATAGTCTTTTAAAAGAATTTTACTTAAAATTAGAAATTTCTTCGAACGAACATTTTTTTAATTAAGTTTGTTCAAAGTTTTCTGTCGAATGCCTCATCTTATTTTACGCTGTTCTCACTCATGTTGTTTTCTAACCTTTCCTTTTTTTTTTTTTTTTTTTTTTTTTTTTTTTGTTGGACTCCTTCTCTTCTCTTCTCTTTGTCAGGTTGTTCTCATTCTATAATAGTTTTCTCTGGTTTCCCTTCGGAATTCATTTTGTTTTTACATGTTCTTAACATGTCAACCTTTCTTTTTTTAAATTAAAATAATAAATATTGTTAAAAAATCACCATAAAATGAAACAGAACGCGTTTCGAGCTAAAAATATTAACAGCTCATCATCAACCACAGTAAACGCGTGTTCGTAAGGGGACAAGGTCAAAAATAAACTGAAGGGTAGAGAGAGCTTGCAAAGAATGCGACAGATGGCACTAGCTGAAAGGAGCACATGCAGAATACGAAAGTGTTACCAAAATAATAGAAGAGAAATTAATAGGGAAAAATTGAAATAAAATAAATTAAATTAAAATAAAATAAAAAACGTAAATTAAAAAATATAAATATAAATAATAATAATAATAATAATAAAGAAAGAAATATAAAATAATAAAACAAGAAAAACCAAAAGATCCTATTTTTTATAAACAAAATAAAAAGAAAAGAAACAAGAGAAGATGGAAAATAATTACAAAAGTAATTTTCACGCTGGAGAGAGGAAAGGAGACGATGTGAAATCATTGGCAAGATTATCAGAATTTTTAGAAATAAAATATCCTTCATGGAAATCCAAGTGAGAGGGAGAGGCAGGGGAAGAGAAAAATTTGGCCATGGAGAAATTGAAACAATGACTGGAAGACTAACAGTGAGAACCAATCGAAGATTTAGAGATTTCTTGATTTGCAATAAACCTCTGATGCTCGCCTAATCTGAGTCCCCTTACTGAAATGTGTTTACTGTAGCTGAAGACGAGCTGATAATATTTTTAGATCGAAACGCATCCTACCTATTGCTTTTATTTTATGGTAATATTTAAGATTTATTATTTTAATTGTTTCTTATCGCCAGTTTTCGGTGCTGTTTCACTTTCTTTTTTTGTCTATACCAGCGGTTCCCAACCTCGGGTATTCAGCGCACACCCCTGTGTGTACATAATGGATCAGTTAAGAGTACGCGAAAAACATATCGGTAATGGCAGAAAGTGTAAAACACAAAAGTTAAATTGGAGACAGAAAAACAAAGAGTTAAACTTTTCATTTAAAAACAGATTTGCATGAAAACAACATACGTTATTTTAATAAAATGAAAGAAAACGCACAACATGTGTAATTGGTTGATCGTTGCCATTATCTACATCCGTTCCTAATAATACCTAACGATTTCGCATGCGTTCTTCTTTTTCTTTAACTTTGTTTCTAGTAATTCAAGAAATATTTAGATAAATGATTAATCGTATCGCGACTTCTGCTTTCGACAATTTCATTACACACATTTGAAAGCATGTAATAACTTTAGTTAAGACTGATACAATGCCAAAAGATCAAGGACTGATAAAACTTTAGTGTAAGACTGATACAACATTACCATAAAATATAAAGCATATTAATTTGTGTATCTTCATTTGTTGATATAGTATTGTGGTTGAAAATGGATAGGTGGTTGTAAACTGAAATTCTAAATCGAACTGCATCTAATATAGGTAACTATTATAAGAACATTAGTAACGAACCAAAAGAAAAATATTTGTGACGGGGTTTTGCCTGAAGGAGTACGCATAAATGGAAAGCCTAAGCAAGGCGTATTTGAGAAAAAAAAAGTTGGGAACTGCTGGTTTTTACGATACGCAATATTCCTATCCATGTTCATACTTTTTTAGGTAGCTTTCATTACAAAAAGTCACCTATTGCAGCCGTTCGGAGGAAAGCGATTTCAAAAAATTTTGGTATATTTTCATCGATCATGACCCCCAAACCCCGAAACTAACCTCCGTTCAAAAGTTTATATATATATATAACCATTAATTAAACATTACCGACCACCCACAAAAATTATGATAGTATGAATGAATTGACAATAATACAGTTTCCCCCAAACACACTGAATGGATACCAAAAACATAATATACATATATTTATATAGATATATGATCTTTGTCACACTGTAACTCTCGTATTTATGAACCGATTTGGATGTAACTTCATGTATACATAGTGCATACCAATGCCTCGACCGAGTTCGTTGGCCAGCTTTATCCGCCATCTTGTTTTAAAATGGCGGCCATTTAAATTTTTAAAAAAATTAAAATTTGAAATGTGGCCACAAAAATTGAAAATTGAAAAATATTTTTTTCTTATGTGTTTGACCTTCATACAAAAATTCCGGCGCATTTTTTGTTTTGTCTCTATCTTAAAAAATGGCTGAGTTATAGCACTTTGAATTTCTGGCTTGGCTGACATTTTGAAATGATAACAGGAGTATTTATGAACCAATTTGGATCTACCTTCATGCATACATAATACGAACCAATGTCTCGACCGAGTTCGTTCGCCAGCTTCATCCGCCATATTGTTTCAAAATGACGGCCCTTTAAATTTTTTTAATACTTAAAATTTAAAATGAAGTACCAAAAAATTGAAAATTGAAAAATATTTTTTTCGTATGTGTTTGACCTTAATACAAAGATTCCGGGACAGTTTTTGTTTCATCTATATCTAAAAAAATGGCTGAGTTATAGCATTTTGAATTTCTATTGTGGCTGACATTTTGAAACGACCTGATTTTTGTCAACCGATAACAGTCGTATTTATGAACGGATTTGGATGTAACTTGGTGTGTACATAGTACATACCAATGTCTCGACCGAGTTCGTTGGCCAGTTTCATTTGCCATCTTCTTTCAAAAGGGCTGCCATTTAAAAAAAAAATTCAATTTACAATTTAAAATGAGTTATCAAAAAATTGAAAAATAAAAAAGATTTTGTTTATTTATTTGACCTTGATACAAAGATTCCGGAGCAGTTTTTGTTTTGTATATATCTTAAAAAATGGTTGAATTATAGCACTTTGAATTTCTAGCATGACTGACATTTTGAAACGATCTGATATTTGTAATGGGATAACACGCGTATTTATTAACTTATTTCGATGTTAGAAGGCATGTGGATAGTATATCGTAATGTCTCGACCAAGTTCGCTGGCCAACTTCATCAGCCATGTTGTTTCAAAATGGAGGCCATTAAATTAAATAAAAAATTATATTTAAAGTGAGGTGCAAAAAAATTAGAAATTGAAAAAGGTTTCTTTCTTAAGTATCTGACCATCATAAAAGGATTACGGAGCATTTTTTGTTTTGGCTTAAAAAATGGCTCAGATATAGCAGTTTCAATTTCTAATTTGGGTGACATTTTGAAAAATCTGATTTTGCATCTACGACAGCACTTGTATCAACCGATTCCGATGTGAGTGAGCATGTGCACAGGACCAAGTTCACTCGTTAGCCTCATCCACCATGTTGTCTTAAAATGGCAGGAACTTCAAGATAACGCCGAATTTGGCAACTAAATATAAGTTACTTTAAATAAGAGCAGCTTGGATAAAGCTGACTAATTTCGCGAAATTCATTCATAATGATTTAGTATTGATAAAAATTAGTATTGAATCTTCTATAATCGGTTTCCACTAAATTGAGCTTCGTGTGTTTGAATAATATAATCTTGTTTTTTAAAAATAAGGAATATGAAAGCTACCTCTTCCTCCCGGCACTGGCCTGAAGGACTTTTGTACCTCTGAGTTTGTTTGTTTTTTCCTATTCTACAAAATTTTATAATCCCAGTTGAAATGCTTTTAAGATATAATCTTAAAATATTGAAATACTTTATTTCTTTAGTTTATGTATTTCATTAAAACTAATTATTTTTAACAACAAATAATAAAATACATGTTCATTTTTATTATTTGGCTTCTCTTTATACAGAAGTAGATGTTAACAAATAAAAATATCACAAAAATCTTGAATATTTAAAATATTTAAATTCGTCTACAAATCCTTAGTCTCAAATCGAAATCCAGGAGAGTTTTAAAGGATTTATCTGCAGTAGAATGAAGCATAGTCTTTCAAAATGGATCTTAAAGAAAACATAATTTAGACGAATATGAGAATAAAAGTTGTATTATAAAATGTAAACAGTACTTTTACGTTTGAACAAAATCAGTAGCTTGTTTATTTTTCAGAATTATTTAGTGGAATTACCTATAAAAACATTCATAACTTGCTCTTATGATAAACATTGTGTTATTTTCTTCTGTGTTAAACATTTATCATGTTCTGAAATGACTATCATGCTTTAGTTGGTTAAAATATAATGGACTTTTTAGGTGCAAGAAATGTCATAAAGAAAGAATAGAGTAACTCTAGGACAGATGGCCATACTTTTTAAAGATTGAAATAAAAATTCTTAGAATGCAAATACAAGAAACATTTATGCATATTTGAAATTATTATACATATACTCATCATATTTTGGACAAAAATTAATTAAATATCCAGAACAAAAAGTGGGAAACAAAATTGAAATTAAAAATGGCAGAAGGCCATCTCTCCTTCATGCCGAGGAGAGATGGCCATCCAAAATAAGAAAGAAAAAATGAAGTTAAAATAGAAACCAGTAACGCATTTCATGTAGTTACTCATTAAAAACACATAGAAATTTATAAAGATGCAAATATATCACTGAAAATCGGTGAATAAAAATTGAATAAACAAAGTTTCAAGTATAATTTCAATCCTCCTCTTTTCGTAAAAATTTACCACATTTTCGGCAAAGATCTTAATGGTTCGTACACATTTCACGGAATCACTTCTGGAACCAACACAGTAATCCTCATCCAATTCTGTTCCCCCGGAATCTGTAGAATCTAAAAATTTCAAATGTATTTCGTCTTCTTCGCTACTGGGAGAAAATGTTATTGTTATTTTCTCGCGTTTAATTTTGATTTTTCAAGATTTTAAGTTTATTTATCAACTTTATATGTTTCTGGAATGAACGTTTCCGAAGTTTTTTAATATTTTCTGAAACAAAATTATGTCGTTAGATTATATTATATTACTTCTATTGAAGTAGTTATATTAGTTAAAATTTAAATAATTATACCAATTAATACAATTATAAACATGAAAATTATATAATTATTTAAAAAATAATTATATTTAGTTAAAATCGTCACCATATAATTTTGAAATATTGATTATAGATGGCCATCTCTCCTCGATTTTATGTGGCCATCTCTCCTAAAATCGATGGTCAGATAGCCACCCAATTTAAAGCGACACCCCGCCATTGTATGTACGTCTTTGGTTTAGATTTAAAAGCAAAGATTGGATTATATACGTGCCTTAGAAGTCCTTATATTGAAAAAAACTGTAACATGGATACTGCAAAGCATTCAGATAGCTAATTCAATAAAAATATCCAACTGCTAAATTAAATAAACATTAAAATTAAACTTTCTTTTTAAAATTTAAAAACACATCTGCACGTCGCAATGAATTAACAAGTTGAACTATTTTTTAAGAACAAAGTTTATGCTGCAGTATATAGTGTAGATTTTGACGTATTTAGACTGACCACCTCTCCTTTATGGCCATCTATCCTAGAATTACCGTACTTTAAATGGATATTCAAAGAACGCACACTATACCAAGTATGCACAATTATGTGTGAATGTATAACCAATATCTAACTACAGTAAATAACATTATTATAGTTAGTTCTAACAAAACGTTTTAGCGAAGGGTGCTTCATCTAAAAAAAGTTAGGAACCTCTGGTCTATACGATTAATAGTATACATGCAGGTTCATATTCTTCGTACTTCTGAGTTTTTTTTTTCCTTTTCTATAAAATTTTATAATCCTAGTTGGAATACTTTTAAAACATAATCTTAAAAATATTGAACATACTTTATTTCATCAGTTAATGCAATTTATTAAAAACTAATTACTTTCAAAAACAAATAATGAAACGCGTGTTCATTTTTAATATTTGGGTTATCTTTATATTTTTAATATTTGGGTTGTCTTTATAATGTAGTAAATGCTTAATAAATAAAAACTTCGTAAAAATCGTGAGAATTTAAAATCTTACAATTCTTCTACAAATCCTTAGTCTCAAATCGAAATCCAGGAGAGATTTAAAGGATTTGTCTTCATGAGAATGAATCATATTCTTTCAAACTGGATCTCAAGGAATACATGATTTTGACGAATATGGGAATAAAAAGTGTATTATAAAATGTAAACAGTACTTTTACTCTTAAACAAAGTCAATAGTTTGTATATTTTTCAAAAACATTTAAAGAAATTACCATAACTTACACTTACAATAAACATTATATTATATTTCTTCTATGGTGAACATTTTTTAAACATTTATTACGTTCTGCAAAGACTATCATGCTTTAGATAAATCGGATTAAAATATAATGGACGTTTTTAGATGGAACAAATTTGAAAAAGAAAGATTACTTTAAATGAATATTCAAAGACACACAAAATCAAGTGTGCACAATTCGTGCGCATGCGTAAACAGTGTCTGGCAATAGTAACAAACTTTATTGTAATAAATTGCAACAAAACGTCTAAGCAAGGGGTACTTGAAAGGAAACAAGTTGGGAACCGCTGGTCTATACAGTGAAACCTCCCTGTGCGACCACCTCCTTAAATGACCATTTTCTCAGGGAACGAAATTTATTCCTATATGCTCAATGCTAATTTTACCTTTATACAGAGACCACTCCTAGTGGAACTCCTTCCATGAGAGACCGATGTGTTCGCGTAAAATAAAAAAAAATCCCTTTTTTTTCTTGGTCGTTTAAAGAAAAAAGGATTAGAAGAAAAAAGGCCCATTAGAAAAAAAGGGTCTCAAAAGCTCGGAGATCGACTGACGATAGACATGGTCTCCGGAAAAGGGAAGAAAGAAAGAAAGGGAGGAACGTGCAGCACGATCAGATGACAGAATGGAAATTTTTCTCCTTGCCATGTTACAAAACAGGTGTGAGCGTGTAACCAGGTGCTTTTGCCGTTCTTTCAGTGCAGATCTTTTTCAGCAGTGTTTTAATAACTGCAGCAAAAATGGGTGATATTAAACTCAGAGGAACGTATAGATAGATGTCTTACATGAACATAAAAATTGGAAGTCGGAAAGAAAATTGAATCAAATGATTAATTGTGGAAAAACGCAAATAAACAAAATTTTGAAGAACAAAAAAGCCATTTTAAAAGAATGGCAAGACAGTAAATCGCGTGGAATTAAGCAAAAACGAAGGGAAAAATTCAGAGAGGAAACGATGATTTGATGGAATGTATTTGAGCAGCAAGAGCCAAAAATATATCACTTAGTGGAACTTTAATAAAAGAGAAAGGGATTTAAATAACCGAAGCCTTCCGATGCAAGCATTTTTGCGCAAGTAATAGTTGGTTACAGAAATTTTGTAATGGCAACAATATTGCTTTTAAATAAATTTGTGGAGAAGCTGGAGATATGGACAATGAGCTGTGTGAAGATTGAAAAGTGCGACTTCTTTTGAATCTTGTCGGATACAAAGATCAAAATATTTATACCATGGATGAAACGGGGCATTTCTTTCGTGCACTACCCATAAAAAGATACATACAAAAGACAGGCGAAGCGAAAGGAGAAAAAAAAACAAAAGAACGATTAACTGTGGTTTTTTGTGCTAATGCCATTGGTGAAAAAGAAAAACCATTAGCAATTCCGCAGTCTCAACAACCATGACGCTTTAAAAATGTGGATATGATTAAAATGGGTATAACGTGGAAGTCAAATGCATGGACGAAGTCGTCGATATTTGGAGAATAGTTGGTGGCATTCGATAAGAAAATGAGCATCCAGCAAAGAAACATCATCCTATTTTTAAATAACACACCATGTCATGTTAACTAAACAAAATTAAGCAGCGTAAAAATTCAGTTTTTACCACCAAATACAACGGCCAGACTTCAAACTTTTGATCATGCCCATATTCAAAGCTTTAAATTGGAATACCGCCGTATCATCTTACAGGCACTTGTAAGTCGAACAGATGATGCTGAAAGTTCTTCAGAATTAGCAAAAAACATTACAGTATGTGATGCAATTTCTTTGATAACGTTGTCTCGGAATAATGTAAACATTCAAACAAACATTAGATGTTTTAAAGCTTACAGATTGTCAAGTGAGTAGAAAACGGTCTTGATTTGGCAAACATTGATCCTGTAGAACAGGCATGTCAAACTCATCTACCGCCGTGGGCCAAATGAAGCATTGCATGCTAAGACGCGGGCCACATTAAACAAAGTAGATTATATTATTAGAATTGCACACAGCAATATTTGTACGTACGAAACATAGCCATATTAAACAAATATTCAAGTAAAGTTCCAAAGTTATTATTATAATTCATAGTTTATTTAGTCTTATTTTTCGAAAAAATACTTGACATTACTTTTTTTCAACCAAATCTACAAAGTTTAATTCGATTTTCTAAATTGTATTATCTTAAAAAAATTATTTTACACAAGCTCTGTTAATCTAGCAAAGGTATAACTTTTAATCTTCTGGATTTTTTTCAAGTAAAAACTTAAAAAAAAAAAAATAAGAAGAAATTGTGTTTTGTATCTATACGCTACGTATTTCATTTCATTTATGTAACACATTCTCTCGTTCAAATTATGTTGCTTTTACCAGAAAAATTTTGCTACCGAACATTGTTAATATATGCCTAATTGCTCACTTTGCCTCATTGCCAACTTTTTTACTCAGTTGGAAAATTGTAACTCGTAACTGAATTAAACAAAGGTAAAATGCCAAGGATTGGCGGGCCACAGAGAAGGTGTCGGCGGGCCAGTTGGGTCCGCGGGCCGCGTGTTTGACATGCCTGCTGTAGAAGAAGAATCCATCGAACTATCTAAAGTATATGAAATAGAATACAATCGCAATGTCTTTGAATATGAAAAAACACTTGAATTTTACAACCATTTGTGGGAAAATTGGGGAGAGTGCATTATTCATCAAATTTTGTAACTAGGTTTCTAAGAATTTAATTTTAACTTTTTAGATTTTTTTTATTCTGGTAAATTTTATGTGTAAAACCTTTTTGTGACTTTTGAGGCAATGAATCTAATTCTGATGACGAATTAGGAATTCCGGACAATAAACCCACATTCATATTCTATCAGAAAACTCTAAAACAAGTAGATAATTTCAATGGATCGTCATTATCCGTTCAAGACGAAAAATTATTACATTTATTTATCGAACTTCGAAAGAGTTTGGGGGGGGGGGAATTATGAAAGATAAACTTGTAAAACCAAATCAAACGTCAATATCGGCATTTTTTAAACCGTTGTAGTAATTAACTTGTGTAATTAAATTAATATTCTGTTTTGTAACGTAAATTTTTACATATTTTTTCTTAATGTGAAAGATAAATTTTCATAACACTACTTGTTACCTTATTTTCAACGATCAAAAACAAGATTTAAATGTGATCTCCGTTCAGAGATCACGTCTCTCGGAGCAACCAAATTTTATTGGAACGGAACATGGTCTCTTTAGGGAGGTTTTACTGTACTTTCAGTAGTATACATATGTCGTTCTTAAATCTTCGAACTTCTGAGTTTTTCTTTTTTTCCTATTCTATAAAATTTTATAATACCAATTTAAACACTTTTAAGGTACAATCTTAAAAATATTGAACGTATTTAGTTTTATTAGTTACTATCTTTTCTTAAAAACTAATTACTTTTAACAGCAAATAATAAAACGGGTGCTCATTTTTAATATTTGTCCTTTTTTTAGAGCAAATTTCTAAGCAAATATTTTACAAATAAAAATATAACAAAAATCTTAAGAATTTAAAATCTTTAAATTCGACTAGAAATACTTAGTCTCAACTCTAAATCCAGGAGAGATTTAAAGGTTTTATCTTCCGGAGAATAAAGCATGTTCTTTCAAATTGGATCTTTGGGAAAACATGATTTTGACGAATATGAGAATAAAAAGTATGTTATAAAATGCAAACAGTACTTTTACTCTTGAACAAAATCAGTAGTTCGTTTACTTTTCAGAAATAGGGGAATTACCTATATAAACATTCATAACTTACTCTTATAATAAACATTATGTTACATTTCTTCTGTGTCTAACATTTATTAAGCATTTATTCAGTTCTGCAAAGTCTATTATGCTTTAGTTAAATCAGATTAAAATATAATGGACTTTCTTAGATCTATCAAATTCGAAAAAGAAAGATTACTTTAAATGGATATTCAAAGACAAACACAAAATCATGTGTGCATTTTTGTGCGTGTGGTGTATGCATGTGAAACCAGTATCTAACTTAATAACAAACTTTATTGTAATAAATTTTAACAAAATATCTGAGCAACTGGTACTTGAGAGAAAAAGGTTGGAAACCGCTGGTCTGTATACTCATCCATGTTTATAATTTTTCGTACTTCTGAGATTTTCTTTTTTTTAATTTTATAATTTCAGCTAAAATTCTTTAAAATATTATCATTATCTTAAAAATATTGTACATACTCGTACTTTATTTTATTAGTTAATATATTTTAATAAAAATTAATTACTTTTAACAACAAATAATAAAACACGCGTCCATTTTCAATATTCGTCTTCTCTTTATAACGGAGCAAATGTTTAACAAATAAATATATCACAAAAATCTTGCGAATTTAAAATCTTTAAATTCGACTACAAATCCTTAGTCTAAACTCGAAATCCAGAGAGATTTAAAGGCTTTATCTTCTAGAGAATGAAGCATATTCTTTCAAATTGGATCTTAAGGAAAACATGATTTTGAAGAATATGGGAATAAAAACTGTATTATAAAATGTAAACAGTACTTTTACTCTTGAACAAAATCAGTAGCTTTCTTATTTTTCAAAAATATTTAGGAGAAGTATCCGTAAAAACATCCATAACTTCGTTTTATAATAAACATTATTTTATATTTCTTCTTGGATGAATATTTTTTAAAACATTTATTCTGTTCTACACAGACTATTATGCAGTAGTTATATCTGATTAACATACAACGGACTTTTCTAGACACATATTTTAAAAAGAAAGATTACTTCAAATGAAAATTCAAAGACACACACTCAAAACAAACAGTGCATAACAGTGTGTGAATGCATAATTGTAACAATTGTAACAAGCTTTATTGTAATAAATTGTAACAAAACATTGTTGTAAGAAATTTCATAATTTTCAATACTTATACTAAATTTTGACATAATATTTTTATTATTCGATAAAATTAACTTCCGGATACTATTCTTTCGGTCAAAAAGCATAGGAATTATACAAATCTCAATATCGCAAATCCAAATGCTTAATAAATTTTTAATCGTTAGAAATCAGATTGTAATGTGAATAGTTTCTAAGAGTAACTAATGAATTACTTGATGTAATATCACAATGTTGGATTAGAACATATTAATCTTATAGAAATCGATTTCTAATAAAAAAAAATCAAAGGTTAGAATCAGAATTTTTTTCAAAATTAATTTTAAAATATTCATGATTTCAAAATTAATTAAAAAAATATATGAATTGTAACTAATGTATCTTTTAGCAGAAATCCATTTCTAGAATCTTAAATTATGCGGATCCAAAATTTTAGCTTATTCCACGGAGTAGTTTTCGGTAATGCGCAAAATATTGTTTGTATTGCAATCTCTTTTTCAAATTAATTCACTGTCAGAAATTTCAATTTTTAAGCTTGGATAATTTCTACACTATTTGTCTGAACAACTCGCTATTTGGTATCTAAATATAGAATTTCTCGAAGAATATAAATATACTGTGAATATTAGGACTGAAAATTTTCAAGTTTGGTACAAGTTCTTTATGTAAAGAAATTGTACATATGTAGGCCACGCCCAAACCATCATTTAATTACAGTACTATTTAGAAAACTTTAATACTAACCAGTCACCAGTCATATTTTTACACGATGATTTGAGACATAATTAGTAGGGATTGATTGATTTCTTTTTTATCCTGGATGTTACACTTCATAAAAGGTTCACAAAGGTCACAAATAAACAGAAAGGCAAGACGACAGTTTACAAAGTGTGCGACTGATGGCGCCAGCTGCAAGATAAACACCAATCACAGAAGTACACATGCAGAACTGGAAAGTGTTGCCACAATGCTAGAAAATTTTTTACCCCGCAACATGGCCGCCCATTTTAGGTCATATTACTTGATGACGCCGGGAAAAATAATAAACTTATCAAGTGTAATTCACATCTAAAAACATACTCCATTAAGTAAATTAAGTCATATTTCTTTACGTTGAAGACTGCATATCTAAATAAATATGAAAGTTAGTGCTTACCATATAACAATTGTCATAATACCCAATTTTTCAAAGAATTCTATTCTACATGCAATACTGCCGTCGCTTGTATACCGACATTGCTTCTTCTTCTCTTGGCGCAACTACTTTATGTGTTACCTGGTAGATAGAGCAAGAAAATTACCAAAATATTATTTCCAAAATCTTCAACTGCCTAAGTTATTGAAAAATTAAACTGTATTAGAATACGTAATCAAGATGAGTAATTATATTGAAGTTATTGATTGAGGCTCTTACGTTTGTTTTTATGGGAAAATTATTATCGATACTGGATTAGTTGAGAATCAGGCTAATAATAAGCTCGTCGTAGCAGGAGTCGTTCGGTAGCTTCATTGCCCCGAGTCCACCCTTCCCGCTTTTCTGTGTCTTTAATTTGTGCAATTTCCCTTTTAAATTTGTCCGGTTTCAATTTTTGATTTTTTTTTCAACCTGGTTTTCGCTAGAGTGTCTTTTACTCGGGACGTGGCTGGGGCTTGCTAAGAATAAAGGGCTGCGGACGAATAAGGGCCGCTCACCGCGGCGGTCCTCTCTGCAAGAAAACATATGCGGATCGTTTTGCCCGCTAGGATCATTTTAGGCCACCTTTCCCCAAAGCTGCCACTAAACACTTCAAACAGTATTATAAATAAATTTTTATATAAATGTGTATTTAAAAAAAAAACACTCACACATACACAGGCACATTATGTACAGTCGGACCTCTATTTAACGTCCCTCTATTTTGCGAACTTTTACTTGGAACCAAGAACATTTCGCAATTTTTTTTCGTAAAATAACCTCCAAATAACGAAGTGTATTCTCTATTTAACGAACTTTTCCTTGGGATCTAATTTTTTTTCTCCATATTTCTTAAAATAATACTGGACATTTCAAACTTAATCTTTATTTTAACACACTTTATGATGATCAATGACTATGAACAGGTCTTACCAAGCACCCAACTCATCGAGATCAGTAAAATCGTTGTGATTCTTTGCTTTCCATCCAAGAAAAGGAAACTTTCAATATCCCTCAATGGAGCTGCCTCGTGTCCTTAAACTATAGTTTCGAGTTTTCTAGATTGTTGATCATGATCAATTGTGTTGGTAATTTTGGTTCTTGTAGCTCGAAAATGTCAAAGAGAAAGTGCTTGTGCATCAAAGAAAGAAAAAAATTATTCTTGATGAGGTGGATAAAGGCATGAAGAAAAAGAATACTGCTTTAAAATTTGGTATTCCTCCAAACAGCTTATCAACCATAATAAAAAATCGTGATTTTAATATAAAATTATTTTTTAACCGAAAATATAATGTTTGTTTCATTCTTATTTCCCTTGCAGATTTCTTTTTGATGGGTAAAATAAATAAAAGAAATAGGTATAATTTATAAAAAAAAAAGTGTGACTAATTACTTTTTTTAATTATATTTAGTGTTTATGGACTTAAAATGTGTTTTACGTAGTTTAAAGTATTTTAAAGGGTGGCTCTCTATTTAATGAATTTTCCATATAACGAACTTTTTTTCGGGATTTAGTGACTTCGTTAAATAGAGGTCCGACTGTATAAACATATATCCAAATATTTATATATAAAAGTATTTTTTTATTTACATACTATTAGATTATTAACGTATTTTACTGCTTTAAAAATTTGCTTCATGTTTAACTTCGATATTTAATTTAGCAAGTTTAGTTTAATGAACATGCACACTTGTTGAAAAATAACAATCTTGTTTCCAAAACTGCTTTATTATTTTATCCTCTGTCTGCTTTGAAGATTTGATTATCAAATAATTGTTTTACGATGCGTAATCCTTATTTAATAATGCAACATTTTTTATCTCGAAATTTCAAAATGATTGCATGAATGATGGCAGAGCTTAACTTAAATACAAGCCATTCAGATAGGCGTCATTATAATGAAATTAACTTGCTTTATGAGATTAATGCAAGTATCATTAAGCTGAGAGGATCATCTTCTTTCACTTAAGTTATAATTTTTTGTTTCATTTACTATTTCTTTTTTGAACTTATAAATTTTTATATTATGTGAAATGATTTGCAGTGCATTGATTCAGTAATGATAGCACAGTTATCATTTTTTCTTCTTTATACAAATGTGTATTAGAGTATAGTGAAATACTCTTTTCTTAATAAGGGTTAAGTTTTTTTATATATCAGTTAGGAGACAAACTTCGAGTTTTATGTCACAACTAATAGAAATAGAATTTATGTTCAGAAGAAGACGAATCCATAAAATATAAAGTAATCAAATATTGACTAGGAAAATCGGTCCATGTATACTTACACACAACTTTTAAACTTACACTTTTTTAAACTTACAACTTTTTTTTCAAAAAGAAAAAATATAAAATTTAACTGATGGTTAACTGATGATTTTATTTTAAGAAAAAAATTACTAAAAGAAATGTTTTCTTAAAAAAATGAAATTCTTTAATAACGAATAAAGAAGAAACATAACATTAAATTATTTTTCTGGTTCAAATTATATTTATTTGACTTGAAAAATAAGGAAGGTCGGACGCTATACAATACCAATACTAAGTTATGTGTGTACAGGGCAACTCCGAGAGAGTCTCCCCGTTCGGGATAGATGCCGCACCCCTTGTATTTCTTGTGTTTACCTATATTAACTTTATTTTATAACATAATTTTAACTATTCATCATCAACTATAACTGTAAAATTTCTCGGGTTTGCTCAATAGTGCAACCCATTGTGAATTACCTGTAATAATCATATAATTTTCATTAAGCAGGGTCTTCCAGCCTGCTGGAGCTTCTGGGCTTGTTCGCAAGTACTGGAGTCTCCGCGGGGTAGTAGATATGTGTTTTCCCCTCGTGGACTAATAAGCTCCTATACCGAAAGGTTGGCTGCCCATGAGTGGGTGATTAGTGATTAGTGATTAGTATTTCTTGTGATTATCGATAGATGGCAGTCAAACGCGCAGTATAGGTGCGAAATAAGATTGTTTTAACAGTGTATATCGTGGATCCCATTTCGATGTTTACTTGTAGCTGTACTATCCTCATTTTGACGTAAGTGCATGATTTCACTGTCCAAACTTTTAAACACGTTGTGGTTTAATATTTTTCATACGCTAATTTCTAAATGCATGCATGATTTCGAAGTCAAAACTAACTGTAGCGTTTGTATAGAGTATTGTGTGTATGGTTACACTACTTTCCTTAGGGAGGGTAGATAACAACCCATAGTAGGTACCTACCGAGGTTGGGTAACGAGGTTAGGGTGTGCGACGTCTGTACCATACAAAATGTGATACATGCCGCACAGCAATTCTGGTATACATGCCGCAGTTTCTTTTGTACAGCATGGTAAAGTGTTATTAACTTTTCCTTTTCTTTTTGCACAGACTAAACAGGTTAGGCATATTATTAGTCGTTAATAGTAATTGTAAAGATTTTGCATTTTAGCGCCTTGGGTTTAAATGAAATATCGTTTTTCAAAACCAGATAAATTTTAAAATTGTTTGCAGATTTTATTAGAAATGCCCACATTCTATAAAAGAAAAGAAGGTGTAAACCTACGAGGACAACGGTATCCGTTAAGGTTAATGCAGAATGTTGGGCGTAGATTGACTCTGTATGAGGTAGTGTCTTTAATTTGCGAAGCTTGGAACAAATCGGCAACTGTTGGCAACGCTACTAGTAACTTTAAGGCCACTCGGATCTTCCCTTTCAACAACAACGTTCTGCCAGATCATTTGTTTTCTGCTTTAACGGATTGTAAAATACCTTCACCAGAAAACACGACGCAAAAGGAGGCAAATCCGTCACGTCAAGTGCTAATCAACACATCTCAAATCAATTTAAAGCCTGTAGAACCTAGAACCAGCAGTGTAAAACCACCATCACCTACCAACCACCTATATAAAATATCTCCTATTCCGAGACTTAGTCAGGAGACAGCAAAGCACAGAATTAAGAAAACGGGAGTAAACTTAATCTCTATTGACAATTGGAAAGATCTTAATGTAAATTTAGAAAAAAAATTCCAAAAATATAAGAAAATTAACAAAAAAGATACAAAACTACCTTGAGGAAATTTAATTTTGATTCAGGTAGAGGTTCCCGAGACAGTCCGTCAGACATTGATGAATGTTCAATCAGTATAAAGTTTATTACACCAAAGGAGAAATAGGGAATATTAAAAAGTAAGAAGGCAAAGAAAAATGCAAGCCAAGATTATAATAATGAAAAGTTGTATCACGCGTGGTTCTTTGCAAGGAATTTTTAGAAAACTACTTCAAAAAAGATGAAGTGTAATTGACTTCGTTGCATCATGTGTCCAATGTGGTTAGATAAATATCTGTACTTTTTCGACACTTTTTGTGTAGCTTGCGGTCGAAAAAACATGTTTATCTCTATATAATAAAAGGCAGTGTAACGCATTCGGGGAGAACCCATCGATTTTGCCAATCTTCGATAAGATGGAGCCACGTTAGGCTTAATTTCGATTTCAGATGTGTAAGAGAAAACTTATCTGCTTAAATACAAATATTTTCTACATGAAATTCCTTCTGTTCAACATAATTTTCTTTAAAAGATTTAAAACTAAAAAAAATTAAATGACTGCGCAGTTGAAAAACAATTTCAGAAATCGAGTTTAAAGCTTTCATTAGCGTAAAACGAACACAAGTGGTAGCGAGTCATTCACTTGATTTATTGAAAAACAATTAAACCATGGAGGTATTCTTCTCTCGACGTATATCAACTTCTGTAAGCCATTCTACTACGGTCCCCCGATGCGTCAACGAACAGACCCAAAGATCGTACAAAAAAACCTTTTTGGGGAAATCCCGTTCCCTCCCGCACCCCCACAACTAGAATGTACTAGAGAAACAGGTTCCCCAGAATGGACAAGGTCGAATCGAAACGGTTTCAAAAGATTCATTTGTGCTCTTTTTGAAAGTTCAATACATGTTGTTCATTAGAAGGATACGATTATTTTCGTTTGATACAATAAAACTTTAAGTACGATTTACCGACATTAAATTCATAAAAAAACTGCATAAAATTTATAAACAAAGAAGGATAACAATTGCTATTTTTATTGACATGTAAGTTTTATGAGCGCTTTTCACTGTTTCCCAAAAATCTTAATTTTTTAGATATGTATGTAGTTTTAAGAGTTGTAAAACAAAGAAGAAAAAATAGTTAATGCCTGTTTTTAATTGTAGTGACTTTAATATATGTCTGTCTAAAGTTTAGCTCAATATTCCTAGAATTTTTTTGTATTTATTTATGTACTAAAAAAATTAGTTGTGTTATACTTAAGATTAATTGATAGTCAGATGAGTGTAAGAAAATATAATAAGATGATCGCCTTCGCTTTCGAAATTTTTCATTGATTTCTGATAGCAAAATAAACGAGGGGGGCGGGGGTAGTTTCAATATCAGCAGAATGTCTTACGTGTATTTTAAAATACTTTAATGTGACAGCATCCAATTTAAATAAATAACCATGAATATTATTTTAAATATTTATTTTAGCAAAAAAAAATTATTTATTTATATATTGCATTTAGACTATTATTTTCATTTTTCATTTAGACTATTATTTATATTTAAATGAAAAAGAAAATCAGATAGAGAAGATATCTATACATACTAAAATTATAAACTATAAAGCTAACATATGAGTTTTCTATTTTCTAAAAATTTTATATAGTTTATGTGTTGTTTGCAAAATATTATGTAAATACACATAATAATCTATAATTTTACAATAATTAGTTGTATAAATAAATACTGTATAAAATAACAAAATTACATTTATAAAAAAAATAATACATTAAACATTACTAAAAATATTTAAATAATAATAATAAATAAAAATTTATATGTCTGATAAAACTATAGTTTGAAGAGGCATATATTTAAAGTCATTTAGTCAAATTCATTTAAATAAGTTGAAAAGGTAGCGGCTACTTTTAGTCTGAATATTTTTTAATGTAACATATTTTTCGAGCAAAAAATATTTTGTACAGTTATTAAAAATTGGCATTAACTATGTTTGATTCTTCTTCGTATTACAAAAATTTAAAAACTACATAGATATATAAAGACATTTAGGGTTACGAAACACTAAAAGGCATTTATAAAACTTATCCTTGAATAAAAATAGCTTTCGTCTTTTGCTTACAAGTTTTATTGGCAGATTTAAAACACACTGAGACTTTTATTTCTTTAAAATTTATTTTTTTTTGGAAGGAAATGGGGGGGGGGACTATAAAAATACGATTTCAAAGTATTATTTAAAAATTATTAATTATTAGTATTATTTCAATAGTTTCAGCACAGCCGACTTTCTTTAACTACACAGTTTTATTGCATATTTGTTAATTTTTTATTTTATTAAGAAATCTTAATTTTGTTATGGTATAGTAGCCGGAAAGCCTGGTTTACCGAGAAGTATTGTAAATGCTAATAATGTGTTTATTAGAACACAAACTAGCCGAAATTTGTTCATCTAAACGCTTCCATATTGTCAATTATTTTTATCAGTTTTTTCAAATTATAAGTGAAAAACACAATTTTACCCACCGTCCTAGGACGGGCATTTACACTAGATAACAAATAAATTATGCAAAACTATTTCGCTTTTTTCTTCTTCCTCTCTAATACATATATGTTACGTTGTTGCTGAAATAACAATTAAAATTCAATGTAAAAAAATAAGTCGATAATTTTAATAGTAAAAGTATACAGACAATTATTAATTTGACTCTACTAGTACGTTTCATTGTACTCATTTAGTTTATTTTTGTTATTATATAGTTAATTAGAGTCCAGATATGAATATATATATATTTTTTATTTATAATACCATTCTGTTCTAATGTCAATCGCGTCATAACTACCGCACAAGTGCGGCATCTCAGCCTGAATTTACGGGCGATGCGCCGCAGTGTAATACGTTAGAAAAAACTGTTAAAAAACATTAATTATTTGTTTTGAATTTTTTTTCTCGTAATACAATTATCCATCCAAACAAAAATCCCATACAAAGATCTCTTTTCTTAGGGATTGTAAATCGTTTTTTAATCCCGTTTGATGAATTTTCTGCTTTAAGCTCACTTTTGTCTTTGTTTAATCTAAGAATAGCATTTCCCACAAATAAAACATCAAACAGAACAGCTATCATCATCTGAGAAAGAGAGTGAAACTTAATTTGAATACTTGCTGTCACTTGATGTTTAATAACATTTCTTCAAAACTTCAAAATGCTGTTCATGTTTATCTTAAGAGTCATTTCTTGAACTTTATTTGAAATCGTTTCTTCTGATATTCTTGAAGATTTTTTTTTCATTTTTAAGCCTTTCTCAACTATTTTGAAGAGGTCTTGTTTCTTAAATAGAACAGCTATCATTATCTGAGAAAGAGAGTGAAACTTAATTTGAATCCTTGCTGTCACTTGATGTTTAATCGCATTTCTTCAAAACTTCAAAATGATTTTCATGTTGAACTTAAGAGTCATTTCTTGAACTTTATTTGAAATCGTTTCTTATGATATACTTGAACATCTTTTTTTCATTTGTAAGCCTTTCACAACTATTTTGAAGAGGTCTTGTTTCTTAAATAGAATTCTAACAGTATCAGAACACAACAGTGGATTGTTGGGTGTGAACTGTGAAAATTGTTGGGATTAGTTTCACTTTCATTGATCACTTAAGGTGTTTTCTTCACATATTTTGGAGAAATCTTTGTTCTTAAACAAAATTCTAACAGCATCAGAACACAAGGGTGGATTGTTAACTGCGATTAAATATTTTGAAATAAACTGTAAGAAATTAATGGGACACGCGGCACCACTATTTGGAATGCACAGCTCATGGAGAGTTTCAACATCGGGTATAATGCTCCAGTATTGTCAGTGGGCAAAAAAAATTATTCCAATTTCTGGATTGCCTCCCGTTTTTGAAATATTAAAATTCGAGTTATTTGATGTCAGATTAAATACGGCGAAAATGGCGATTATACAATTTCAAAAAAGTAGTACAAATCAAAAAATCTGAATTTTAAAAAAAAGTAGGCCAGTGGTAAAACTGCTCTAATCTGAAAATAGCAATCATATATTACCAAAATTACATGCTGAATTATCAGAAATTTTTTTTTTAAGTTGAATAACAATTGTGACCATCTTCTTATTACCAGATTCTATATAACCAAATAGTTATTTTGGTTAATATTGTGCTACAAATTAACACTGAAATACCAACTTATTCTAAGTACATTATTGGTCAGTACTGAACGGTTTTCAACTGGTAGCATCAATATAAATTATAGTTACTGAAGGGTAAACGAATTGAGTAAACGGAATGGTTCAGGGTAATGTTTATCTTATGTATTTGAAAAACAAATAGCTATGTAGAGTATAGATTTTACCTTTATGAAATAACATTATACTAATTCGAAAAAAAACTATATTTTTTAGGAACTATTCATGCTATAAATATTACTATCATAAAATTCCTTTCATTCTAAGATAGGTGCAAAACTTTACTGCATTAGAGACTCGTATAATTTTACATAGCACCCCCTTTTTTTCAAGAATCCAATACGAATTTGTGAAACTGATGTAGCTTTCACTAATTTTCATCATCGTGTTTTCAATAATGAAATACAGTGAAACCTCCCTGTGCGACCACCTCCCTGAACGACCATTTTTTCATGGAATGAAATTTATTCCCGTAGGCTCAATGCTAATTTTACCTCTATTCAGAGACCACACCAGTTGAACTCCCTCCATGAGCGACCCATTTCTTTGAAGAAAATGAAATAAATTCCGTTTTTTCCTGGTCGCTTGAAGAAGGTTTTATTAGAATAATAATTTCGGAGAGCGCATTATTCATCAAACTTCTAAACTAAGTTTAGAATTTGTATTTATTCCAGTAACTTTAAAGTGTTTAAACACCTTTGTGCTTTTTTAGACAAGAAATTTAACTCTGATGACAAATGAAGCAGGACGGCCAATAAACTCCCCCTGCCCTATTCTGTCAGGAAACTTTCAAAGAAATAGATAAATTAATGAAATCGTCATAATTTGTTCCCGTCCAAAAAAAATGCATTTATTTAGTAACTTCGAAAGGACTTGGAAATAAAAGTTATAGAAATAAAACCATTAAATCAAAGCACACGTCAATGGAGCCATTTTTTAAACTCGGCAGTCATTAACTTATGTAATTAACTTTTATTTCGATACTTAAATTTTCGTTTTTTTCCTAATGTGAAAAAGAAATTTAAGTAAAATTGTTATCTTTTTCAACAATTAAAATCTAGATTTAAACATGATATCCATTAAGAGACCACCTCTTAGAGCGACCAATTTTTATTAAAACGGCACGTGATCGATTAGGGAGGTTTTACTGTACTGTATAGAATAATATTTCAAAAATATCATTTTCAAACATGAGATAAGTTTGGGTTCTATCTGAATTTTAAAAAAAAATTCATGTAGTTTCTTTATTATAAATACATTTATGGCAAGTTTTCTATAATATAAAAAAATTATACAACTTTATTTTAAATTTTTTTATTTATTGGTTTAAACTAATAAGTTAAAAATATAAATATTAGTTTAAAGCTTTTCTGAAATTTATATTAAGCAAAAGATTAAAATTGTCAGCTCTATAAGCTTTGGTATAAAGATGTTTCTGAAATTCGAAGACTTAGAAATTACAATTAATTTATATTTTTAAGTTGTTGAGTATTTATATTAACTATTTCATGTCTATCTAAATTAAAATACAGTAGTTACGTAAGAACTAAAATTTTCAGACTATATTACTTATGACTGTACCAGAAATTTGTAATGTGAATATAACTGTGAAAATTTGTATTTAAAAATGCAATTTAATTATGAATAGCTTTGAATAAGATATACTTAAAAAAGTAACTTTAAAAAAGTATTAACGCTACCGCAGGGAGCAATAAATATGCGTGAACAGTGTTAAAAGCAATCAACGAACTGAACATTGCACTAAGTATGGAAAGAATTATTGTTTGAAAAAATTATGGGTTTTCGATACAACTCGAAGATGGATTACGAAGAAAGTTATACTTCTGCCTTAATAAGTGAATAGATTGCAAGGCCAACTGTAAATGAAGTAAGGAAAGTGTATTAAATCAATTTTCTTTTTAGAAACCCCCTTATTCAGTTATTAGAGCATAGTTTCTAAAATACGATACTTTTCAGAGAATTGTGTCAAATGAATTCTGGTGAATTTAACATATTTAACTGAAATTGTACCTGGTGCGTTTTCAGATCTGAAACGCTGCTTCAAAATTAACTACTTTTTTGGATATTACTTGTTGTGTATAAATTCTATAGATCATATACTAGGATCGTATACAGAAAAGAATTCGAGTATATGTCCAGTTATTGACGGAAATTGCTGAAAGGAATTTCTAACTGTGTTATGCTTTTCTTCACTGAACTAAATTTTTGCATACTATGTAGTATATATACAAATATATAAAATCATATACAGGATTTCACAAAAGAATTCGGATATTTTCCCACTAGAGATAGGAATTGCTCAAATCGGTTTCCAAATGCGATATGCGTTTTTCGAAATGTTTACTAGGCTTATCGCTGTTTATCTTATTGAACGGTGAAGTATTGTTACAGTTCTCTGAATCTGTTGGAAAGTATTTCATAATCTATGCTTGGCACATGATTTTTCCTTCTACTTAATTTATTAAGCAAATTTCTCAATCATCCAATGAATACCCTTGGGCAATGTTCGGGCGTGTGCTACCAGCAACGTTTAACTGCTGACAGGTTTCATTTCTCTACACTCTAAAAAAAATCTGTAAAGTTACTAAGCAATCTCAAAAATCACCAAAAATAACTAATGAAATTCGTAGGTGCTCTTATTCAGGAACTATGTAACCGAGCGTCGAGTGTAATTCCATATCTCGGTAAATGCAGCAAACCTTTCAGAAAATGCTGACAAAATTGATTTTCGAAAAGAATTTATGGAGTGGAAAACGCGGCAAGGGAATAAACTGTTGTCAAGAGACCAAAAATTGCTTATAAATAAAAATGCAATAAATTTAATGAAAAACAAAAGAAAATATTCGGTTACAAATAACTGTAAGAATTGCAAGTTTCATACTTTCAATCTAAAATTGTATCAAAAGGTTTTGTGTTTGATAAGGGAAAATAACTTTTCGTGAATCTCCTTAATAAATTCAATAAAATTTAATTTGTTATTAGCTAACGAATAAAAAATATCGCGTTCACACTATATGTTTAAACAGATGTATCCTAAAAGAAACACAAAGACAAATTTGTATTCATTGACAAACTGACAAACATTGACAAATCCTCTCAGACTGATTTATATTAAGTATTTAATAAATAAGCGCCTTAAAAATATTTACTCCATTTTTCCATCCATCCTTTACAGGTGTTCCTGAAATCAATTCATATTGGAAGTGAAAGCTCTTCCTTAATCCGTTATCGAATTGTATTGTAAAAATCATCATACTGGTTTCTTTTACTCGTAATTTTTTGTATTGATAGATTTTCATTATATACACCTATTTAATTGAATTAAGAAAATCTGTGATGTAAGCTTGATTACTTAATGTTTAAAATAACATTTTTTGCAATATGTAAATGAAGGAAAGTTAATGAAAATTTGAATTTGGAAAAAAAAAATGTGAAATGTTCTGCGATTAACTGTGGCCTTGAAATTCAATTGAATAAATCCTAGTACTTATCACAAAACAATTCAAAACAGTTCTTTAAAAAATGAGCAGCATAAAATATATTAAAATAGGTAGCACATTACTACTGCGAAATCATTCAAAATTAAACATTGTAAACTTAAAAAATAAAATTCATATTTCTGTACCTTGGAACAAAAGGGGTCAATGTCCAAAATTGAGAAATTTGAGTTAAATGCAATAATGAATTCAGGATGCGATATAAAATAATTTTTAAAAGGGCCAAAGTCCTCCCAATATTAGATCATTGAAAACAAAGTATTTTGTGGAGGCCAATGTTACTTACTGTTAATGTAATGTGTCAAATTTAAATTGGGTTTCCTGCCATTTGAGAAAAATGGACCTTTTTGTTCCAAGGTACAGATTTAATAACAGGGGAAAACTGGATTTAGAAATTATAATAAAAACAAAATTAGTATGTTGAAATAGCATCGCAAAACCTTATTCTGCATTATTCTACTGCATCTATATTATAAAATAAAAACATGTCTGCGAGTAATGCTGACGTCATATTGAGAGTGGCAACACCTCATCAATTAATTTCGCTTTTTCTGCAAATTTATTAACTGCTACGCATCGCACAATTTAATATTTATACCGTCGAATATGTTGAAAATGTAATTTTAAATGCAATTTATTTACAATCTGCATATTAATTTACTCATTTTTCAGTCATGATCCCTATAGCGCCAGCCCGATTGCACAAGATGATTAACTCGAATGAATTTAAATAAAAAAATAAAGGGTGACTGCAGCCAAAATAACGTCAGCATTACGGAGGGGCAAGTTTGCCTTCTATAATATAGATAGATAAAGTGTTCTATATTTGAATTCTTGAATTTGAAAAAACCCGAATATAATAATTTATTCTTCGTTTATTTTGAGAAAAATTGGAATACAACATTATTTGTGCATATTTAATTGTAAAATTCATTATTCAATCTTAAATTTAACAATTCGGAATTTGTACTTCAAAATTCGCAAATGAGTTGCGTTCGTACTATAACTAGTTTTATAAATCCTCAGATCTTGGTTCAATGACAGTTGCACTCATACGCAAAAAATGCATGAATACCAAATTTATTAAGATTATATTGAGTAATATGCAAATAATATGACACTATTTTAAATAGGAGGTAATCACCATGACAACCTAGAATGATTGCCTATCATGGGATATCACTGAATTAAATACCTATGATAGGATATAATAGAAGGAAAAAAACTATTACTAATATCTTTTTTAAGTTTTGAGTCGGTTTTCAGAAAATTTGAAATGACTCGACGAAATTCTGCAACGATTATATATATTAAATTTCAATTTATTTGTTAGGATAGATTTTGCGCTGTTATAACTCACCTAAAAGCTAGTTCTCCTTGAGTGTTGTAAAAAAAAATAATAGTTTTGTTTCAAACCATATTTGAAACTGAAACAAAATTTGATTATCAAAATGTATTTAAATGGAGATTTACTGAGAGCACGTAAAATTGCGAGAAAATGAAAATGGATTTTCCCGTTTTATTTTTAGATAACTGTTTCTTTCCTAAAACATATGAATTTCATTTACTGAATTTTCAATTACATATATATTCGTATTATGGAACTGAACAAGAGCACATTAATACGATTTTTCATGACTATCCAGTTAAACCTATGAACGCAAAACACATCATAACGGAATCCAGAGTAAGGGGTAAAAAACGAGATATTGACGAACAAAGTATAATACATTACATTACATTACATTGCATTGCACGTACATTGCATTATAAGGGTCAATATCTGAAAACCGGACAATTTCATTCCATTTTTTTTTCTTATAATAATGTACCAACTATCTCATACAATTATATACTATGATACATGTTTTGTCATGTAAATGTTGCAGAGTTTTGAGATCAAGGATGTATATTTTATTCGTAGGATAAATTTTTATGGAAGAAAGTGTCTGTTAACCTCTGGTTGTGTCTAATAATTGGAAGTGATATGAGGGGGACTGAGGTAATGTTTTCGTCTTAACAGCTGCACAGCCATTTGGTTGAATCACTTTGTACATATGTAAATTATTAAATATGCCATGTGACATTTGTGAGTTACATAAATAAAGTTGCAATAAGCTTTTTTTATAAATAAAAAGTTAAATATGGAGACATCAATGATGTTATAAAAAATACTCATCCCTATTCAGAACAAAAACGAAATAACGAAATATTTCTAAATATGAAACAAAAAACAACTTACCTTCGTCCATAGTGGCAAGTTGAACTTTAGTTGCTGTTGCAATGGAAATAATTCTGTCTGCTCCACCTAGTATCTGTTAACGTAAATGTGTGTTTAGAGGGACTGAGATAATGGTCAACCTCAGGGACAAATATATTTATTAGAATATTTTATTATACAATCTATACAAATAAAGGATAATTACATTTTACCGTAATGTATATTTATAAGTGTAAATATATAACAGCAAAAGTTAATAATATTTATAAAATTTTTACAATATACATTTAATATTGGATATTTGTACCTGGAGACAGGGACTGCAATGGTGATTTCGTTTGCTTAAAGCTTAAAATGAATTATGTATAAATTGTTATATGTCCATTTATCAATTGGTAATTGTTATAGAAAATTTTATAATATATTACATTTTTCAGTTTTTGGTTTTAGTATAAATAACGAAATATTATTGGTAGTGGACGCAAATTGTCCAATTTTCAGATATTGACCCATAAAGCCTCCTAAGATGAAAACTGATTTTAAAAAAATCTTCCGGGTCACTTACGTTTCCGCCATAGTAGGATTTATTACAGATAATTCATTTTAATGTTAATAAGGATTTTTTGTTGTATATCTCTATTGTAAAAAAAAGGTAATAGCTGATGCCGCTATCGTCATAAATAAATATAGTGTGAACTTTTGACATTCTAGGCTAATAATAAAAACAATATTGCATAAAAAACATTAAAATTGGTAGTTTTAGAGAAAGGTACGATAAACATTTGTGGAGGAGACAGTTTTTAAAACAAAAAATTATTTTAAGAGCTACATAATGTTAAAGATGCACAAAATATTTCAGTGAAAAAAGTTTTATATTATCAAAAAAAATATGCATAGCAATTTAACAATCTTTCGCAGGGATATAAATGGCTATTATGTTGTGCGCAAAGTACAGTAATTTTTTTTTATTTGTATAATTCTTTTAGTTTTTTTCAGTTTTTTGTTTAAAATTTCATTATCTCAATAGCAATTTACTTCATATTTTGAAAAGATAATTTCTTTACCTATTGTTGTATTGTTGCCAAATTTAAAGAAAAACGCAAATAATAATATTTCCAGACATTTTATAATGGAAAAATAAACTTATACGTGAATATTAAGAGATAATGTAATCTTTAAAATAATTAAATTATTATGCTCGAAAAACGTTAAAAATAATGAAAATTACGTCATATTTGAAAAGTCGAAAAAGTATTTCCGAACACTTTAAAATGAATAAATTATTACGTGCAAACAGCAATAAATGGGGAAAATTACATATATTTCAAACGTGATATTTAATAAAAATTTCTTACAGCACCTAAAAAAAAATTTGTAATTTCAATACATAAAGAGATGATATGGGAAATAGCCATAACGTTGAATTAAAATAATGAATAGAATTCATTCTTAATCTATACCTGTCTCTGAAAATATCTAAAACTCGATATCAAAATAAAATGTAAGCAAAAACTTTCTAAACAGAATGTACCTCAAATGGCATGGTTCTGGATATTATTCCCTATTTGACGAATTTTTGTAGCCTCGTGCTCGAAATGCGAATATTGTACAACATGTCGTTATAAAAGTCCAAGAGGCTGGGGCATTTTTTATTTATAGATTTTTTGACAAACCGATTACAGAAGGTCGCCATTGCCCGTGATAAAATCATTTAATCTCCCGTAATCGTTCTAATCTTTTTATAACAGAGCAAATTAGCGTGTTTTTAGATCCTGCGGTGTGCACCAGGGGGTTGGAGAGCATTCATTGTTGGGCCAGAACCCACTAATTGTTAAAAAGATAACCATACAAAAATTATATAATATTTTTTACCGTTAAATAAATTTAACACGTTATTTAAATTTAAGCGTTGATTTTTTTAAGTACGTGAAGTTTAAATGAAAATGAAACTTTATTTATAATATATAAAGTATTATTGAAAAAATTATATTATTATATATTATTATAAATTATATATAAATATATTTATAATACGTTATACACAATTATAATTATCTATACTAATAAAAGAAAGTTTCGCTCTGTGTCTGTGTGTGTGTCTGCGATGACTAGAGAAATCTACAGCGCGTATGAGGCTGAAATGTTTTGTGAAGATAGTCAAAGGTACCTGAGTCTCAGAATTTTAAAATTCTTATAATTAGTTGAGTGGCTAATAAACAACCGCAACTCACTCTCATTAAAAACCCATCTCAGACGTTTCATCATCTCGGTCATCTCAGCCAGATGGGAAAAGCTGTGACGCATGTGCTGAAGTCTTTTTAATGTATGGGTTGAAAATGAAGAACGAAAAAGATAATTTCGGAGGTATTTTGTCTATATTTATTACCGAACATCATCCAAACCGCTTAGTAAAGTTATAAAAAGAACACATATTCTGAAAGACCGCACTCTTACGTCTCAAATGACGCAAGCAATAAAAAAAAATATCGCAGTTAACCCCTTGAAAAAAAATTAAAAAGGTCGTTTTTCTCCCTTATTGCAACGCCTCCCCAAGTTCCAATTTTAAAAGTATCGACAAACCAGAAACATATTCTTAAAGCTCAAAACTTCTCATCGATGGTGTAATTCGTTTAAAAAAATATGAATTTTAACTTTTTCTATTACACCGGCGAACTCAGGTAAATTCGCGTCTCACGGAGACGATATTTTTTCTACGCTAACTGTAAGTAAACGTCCGCATTTTAACACAATCCCTCTAGAGCATCTCAATAGACAAGATTAACATCACTTGCAAAAATTTTGAAATGTTCTTAATGGTCGGAATACTTTTAACAAAATAAAATGCGTGAAATTTTCGACGAAATCCGTGAAAAATTGAACGTTATGTCGCGGTTTTAAATATAAACCCTTTTCATTCATCCAGAGCCAAATTTAAAAGTACCGACAAACCAAAAATATGCCCTTAAAGCTAAATCCTTCTTCTAGTCGATAGTACAATCAGTTTTAAAATATATCAATTTTAACTTTTCCAAATATGCCTGCGAAAGCAGGTCACTACGTGCCTAAAGGAGACGATATTTTCTACGCTAAAAGTAAGTAAACGTCCGCATTTTAACACAAGCCTTTTAGAACATCTCAATATACATGTTTTACGTCACCTACAAAAATTTTGAAACGTTCGGTCGGGAAGATTTTTTTTTTTTTTTTTTCAAAATATGTAAAGTTTCGACGAAATCAGTAAACGTTTTTCGTCGTAGTTTCGCTTGCTTTCGGTGCCCGTAGACTCCAAAAATCAAATTACGCAGAAAATAAAGTACCAAATAGCATATACTTTCAATTCAATATTTTTTCAATTAAAAATATAACTTCAGATAAAATGAAGTCTTAAGATATAAAATCAAACAAATTTGAGGTTAATTTAAGGGTCATTCCTCACGAGCCCGGATAACGCCGGGAACTCAGCTAGTATATATATATTATATATATAATTCGATATCACATTATTTTACACACAAGATTTTTTATATCAAAATCGCATAACTTTTGCGTTCATTTTTTTTCAGAAAAACTAATTTTTAAAATCTAGAAATTGAAAACTGATGAAAAAAAAAATCAAATATAATTGAGGTGTACTTAAAGGTATTAAATTAATTAAGGTATTTATACCTTAATTAACGTTTATTATAAACTTAGGTTAAGCTGTTTCATATCAAAATAACAAATTTGGACTTTGTGCCAATAAGAAAAAAAGTAGATAACCAATCAAAAAAGTGTTTCAAAATATCTCAATTAATAAGAAAAAATGGTACTTTTCGGTTAGCCGGGCGCCAGTGTTATATATACATGTGTATGTATATCTATATATACATATATATGTATATATACACACACATATATATGTATATATAGATATATGTATACATATGTATATGTATACATATAGCTTCTATATATGTATAAATATACATATATATGTATATATAGATATACATACATATGTATATATAACATTGGCACCCGGCTAACCGAAAAGTACCGAAAAAATAATTCCCTCTCTAAGTATGATTTGTTTGTTGGGGATGACTGGAAAATCTATCACATGTAGGGATCTCAAAATTTTGTTCCGGATAGACAAAAACCGGTCCGACTGCACATGAGGCTCCGATTTTGGATAATTAATAATAGATTTTCTGCTAGTTAATTTTTTGTATGATTTTTAGCGTTTTTCGTTTTTAGAAGCTATTTTTTTTACATTAATAAAAGTAATGCAGTTTCAAACTTTCTGCCCAATGTAGTAATTTTTGTCCTTTTTTAAATAAATTTCATTCAAAGTTCGTGCATTCAAAGTTTCGTACAGTATTTTTTTTAAAAACTCTTTTCATATTCTTATTGTTTTCATTATATTTACTGATTTCGTATTTTTAAGTACTAAGCGCTTGAGCGAAATAATTTAATTTGAACTAAAGAAAATTTTCATGTGTGTTTTTTAACAATGCATTCGGTTTGTCTGTCCGTCTGTCCGTCAGTCCGTCTGGCCATCTGTCCACGCTCTAACTCCCGTAAATATACTCGGATTCTCATGAAATTGATAAAGGTTATTTAGGTTCACCAAAGCATGTTTGGTATTGTATATGAAATATGTAGGATTAATCATTCATTTAGAAGGGCACTCAAAAGTATTCCATTACATTACGTTATATGGGGAAAAATCGTTTACAGAGTATTTTAATGACATTATGCTATTTCAGATGCATTCAAACTGATATAAATCACTGAATTTCACTACAATCACGTTAGAACATGATATTCATAGCATTTTTTATTCATTTACAGGGACACACAAAAGAAATCGGTTACAGTACAGTACTGTTTTTGAGTAATAATTGCTGGAGTACACGATTTAAAATTCGGTATGCGCTTTTAAATTTAATTATTTTTTTGCATCTTATTCGTTAAATATAAATTTCATACCTCAAATACAGGGCTGCACAAAAGTATTCTTGTACCGTTCTCCTTATTAGAGGAAATTGCTGAAGGTAAATTTTCAACAAAAGTATATATATCTCTGAAGTGAACTAAATTTTGGCTTGCATGTAGCTAATAGATTCAAATCTAAAAATCATATACAGGGCTGCTGAAAAAATTCGCATAATTTTCCAATTGTGGATGGGAATAGCTGAAATTGGGTTTTGGAATGTATTATGCGTTTCCATATGCTTGAATTAGACGTAATATTTTAATTTTTTAAACAGTGCAGTTCTGTTACATTAATCTGAATGTGTTGGAAAGTGTTTCATAATCGCATGATTTGACGCATGATTTTTTCTTACATGTTTTTTTCTGTAAAGACATTTTTAAGTGTTTATTTTTATAAAATTATTTTACGATTGCGAGTTTTAACGAAATAACTTTTTTCAGGATTGCTGTAGTGATTACAATTTATTGAGCACCATCGAAATTTTCAGGTTACTATTATATCATTATAATTTGCGGAGTCATTTTTAATTGTTATTTTTATAAAGTTATTTTATCGATTTCGCCTATTAAAGAATTATCCCCGTTGCAATGATTGCTCTATAACCAATTCAGAAGTACGATACAGAAGACATTGGGGGTTCCAGCCACTAGAGTCCCCACCATTAGGTTCAGTTGTACATTATTGTTAAAGTAATTTTAGATGTATTTAAGGTAAATCTCGATCAACATCGGGCTGCTTTGCTAGTGTCAAAAAAATATGTTAGAGTTCAAATTTCAGATCACCAATCCTTCAAATTCCGAAAATAGGTTTTACCCTGTATTTGCGTGGAAATTATTACTTATTTTCTATTGCTATCTCGCGAAATATTTGCTTTTTAAACCCCTTATGCATCGAATTTTGTTTTAATTAGTTTTTTCTCTTGTAGAATATTTTTAGTAGTGCCTGTTTAAGCGAGAACTCTTCAACGTATTTCATTGTCTTTTTAGTGTTGCTGTTTGTTTTCAAGAACAAGCATAGAAATTACGAAAGTAGCAGAAAATAGATTTGAAAAGCGCTATTTATATTACAATTTAGAAATTATTGAAACATTGAAAGGAAGATATAATTGTTTGATCATTGTACATATTTTCCGGTTTTGCGGTGATTTTAGTCATAATATTAAATTTTGGGATTGATTGTTTATTTGTTTTCAAATTTCGATAATTTTAAAACTCTTATTGTCTTTTCTTTTCTCTGTTCTCCAAGGTTGTACTGTGCTTTTATTGCATAGCATTCATTGATAAATCACATGGTTCTTATATAATTAAACAAGATATGTAGGTTTATATTAATTTTTTTAACAAATTGGTGGAGATATCTGAGCAATTAAACAAATACTGTTTAACTAAGATTATATTTAGATCTCATCAAACGTCTATAATGGACCAGGTGAGTCCAACTTATTTACTTAATGGTTATCTTAGGATGCAAACATTATATAATATAATAATGATATCCCGGTTATAATTAAAAAACTAATTAACATTTAAAACTACATAAATTAGTGTTAAAAATACCCGCTTTTTGCGATTTGACAAATTATAAATTACGGCCGATAGCCGGCGAAGTTAATTAAATAATTAATTCAAATCACACCTGCCCTATATGCAACAACTAACATAAGTTAAACTAATAGAATTCAGTTTAATAATGCAAATAAATAACGGACATACACATAAATTAAATAACTAACAATTATTTATTTACACTTATTTACAACAGTTACAAAAGAAATTAAAAAGAATTATAAAAATGAGAAACATTAAAATTCCTTTGCTGAAAACTAGTTCGCTGATAAGATATTTTAATCTATATCTCGTTTTAAATTTATTAATCTCCATTTGGGGTATTTAGTATATAAGTTAGGTAATACTTCGTTAAATTAAATTACCTAAATCACAATTTGGTTACTTTTCAATAAGGACATTATGTATTATTACATAACATTAAATACATTTATTCAAATAAGTACTGAGTCTCACGCTCAGTTCACTGCCTTAAGTGAAACATATAAAAATTCATACGCAGAATTTAAGGTATAGCAATGCAGTTCCCCGAGTTCGTCACATACGAACAGGGCTGAATGTAGAGTTATCAAGTTGAGACTGGGCTGCCATCTTGCATGCACAATGTAAATGTTTTATCAAAATAGACAATGTCTGTCAATTTTTTCTGTACATCAGAAATTGAGCTCCTTATTAATTTTATTCGAGCTCCAATTAATCTTTGTAGAAAGAAAACGTATCAATAATGCGCTTGGCCTGATGCATATAAGCCTGAGAATGCATGTCTCCAGAAGGCTATCTCCGAAGTGAATAAAGAAGTAATAAAGAGATTAGAATATTTTTAAAGCTGAAGAAATCTCCAATTCTCTAATTCTGTTTGAAAAACTACAAACACACTGCTTTAAAATCAGGGGAATAATGTTGCCTAATTAACAGAAATGGGTCTTGAATAGGCGCCCCTCTTTAGGCGATACCGCCACACAATATTCGACACAGAGTTTCAATTCTACAAATAATACCATGGATCAAGTAAACCTAAATCGGGGGCCTTGTTCGAACCTTTCTTTAAACCTCACATCGAGCGACCAAACAGAAATCAGATTTGTCCCATCATATTTTCACAGTCATAAAAACTTCAACTCTGTTGTGTCGTTTTAGATAACTGACTACAATACGTCGCCTAGAAAGCCTTAAATTTGAGAGCTGAAACAGCTTTAGACAAAAGATACGGCACATTTCGATATATAATAATATTCCACATATAAAATAGAATCAAATATTCTAAAATTCATATATTATACCCTAAATAAAAAGGAGTGAATGTTCACTCTATCGCAGAGTCAAAATATGCCCAACCTCTTTAGAGTGACTATTCACTCTAGCAAAAATGGAGTTTTTGACTCTCTGAAAGAGTGATTACTCACTCCTGGGAAGTTAATATTGATTAATTAGCAATATTTATTTAATTCATAGTTTGTAACGTTAATTGAAATTTTAAGGAAAAACTCAATTAAAGTTACATGTGAATTAAATAAGATTACGGTCAGAAAAAAGCTAAAATATTTTATTAAAATCTTATTCCTTGTGCTTGCTTTCATTGCATGCCCTATAAATATATGATAAATGTAAAAAACACATAAAGTCAAGTAATTAACCAAAATCTTAATCAGCTAATATAATTTTTTTTCAGGTACCGATTGAGTATTTTAATAATTCCCGTGATGTACGTTAATTATGTTCTTTTTTTCATGTGTAATTCAAATTTGAAGTATTTAGATCTCAATATCCATTGCTATTGAATTTAAATTTAATCAAACGTTATTGTTTACTGCATTTTAGTTACCTTTAAAGTTTTATTAATAACTGTATAATAGGTGAATGTTATATTATTAATAACATGCGTTTTCATTTTAAGTTTTGTTTTAAATATGAAATCTTATTTCCTTACCATACTTTATAACAAAATATCGCTATTTTGGAGTCATATTCTGCTAAAATATTTTTAATTTTTCCTCTTAAAAAACAATGCTTATCAACTGATATATTTTTTAAGTTCTAAGCTTGATCTAAATATTAAGAATGTGTAATTTTTTTATGTGTTGTGATTTGTCAGTGTTTTATTAAATATGATTATGGAGTCTAGAATTTTATATTCTCTGGAAATATGTATACATTTTTCTGTTAAACATATTCCTTAACTATTCCTATTATTTCATAAATTTGGCAAATGCTAAATCTCAAAACAGCGGTATGAAGATTTAGGATTTAAAATATCAATTTAAAATATTATTAATAATTTTAAAAAAATATCTTTCAAAAGTTTCAATACTGTAATGTGTAAAAAGACATTTTCCCAGTGTAATACTAACTTCTAATTTGAAACCGTTTCGTAATATCATAATAATCGAATATCAAATTTAACTCTAAAAGAATAATGACGGTAAATACTGTAAGTGTTAGTAATCAGAAAGCAGCAAAAAACGGAAAAAAAATCCAAATCACTGTCTCAACACATTTTCAATCTTAAGTAACAGCAAATTACCCTCATAGCATGCATGGTCACAGTGACGTCATTGTGACGTCACTGTAAGTCACTGTGGTCACGTCACATCTGTGACCAAAATGCCACCACTCAGTGATGTCACATTGTGACTGAGATGTGAACTTCTTAGAAAAATTTTAAAAAATTACAACAAATAATAAAAACATGTTATTTACTGTAAAAAATATTTTTCTGCCGGATTAAAAATTTTTTAAAACCGTGGTCCAAGTTGCCTCTGTGCCTCTAACCAAAACTTTTTATTTTCATATAACATAAAATATAATTAATTCATCAGGACACAAAAATATTTCCTAATTATGCGAATTTCATATTATTAAAAAAATGTTTTAGGTAAACAGACCTCGACTTATCTTTTATAAAGATTTTTGTAAATGATCATCTGTTATACTAGAAGTTTCTCAAAGAGTAGTCGAAACAGTTCTGTGATTCCAAACTAAAAACTTTCTATTACAGTTAAGTCTGCAGATTTTAATGAGCACGCAGAAAGCGTCTTCAAAGTTTAGTCATATATGCATTTCTTGCTTTATAATTTGCATTCAAGTCATTTTTTTTCCTCTTAGTGTTTCACTATATTAGCTAACTTTTTTTTTTTTAAATTCTACTTCTTTCAGACGTTTAAAATAAAATTGACATTTTCCGAATATAAAATTTATGCACAATTTATGCAAAGCCCATGACATAATTAATTATTCATATTTTATTTTTTGTTTTCAAAATATATCTTTAAAAATTATTTTACAAGATGTTTTATTATACAGAAAATTAATATTAAGAGAATGACAGATTGACAAAGAAAAACTCATCTCTTCTCGATAATCTTGTTGTATTTTTTAGAAGATATTTTGTATATATTACCTGTGATACAAATTTTACTTTTGAAAAAAGAGGGGGTCTTCGTTATTACCATTAAATTAATTTGTACACATTTTGAAAAATTAAGCAATGTTTTATCTAGTAAACTCTAATTATGGATAATATTATTATTATAAGTTACATAAATGAAACTTTACAATTCAATAAAACTGATAAAAATAAAAGGTGAAATACAATAAAACATTTCCAAGCAGGAAATTGAATTAGAGACAATTTGATAAAATTATTACGCATTTAATTTCCTTCCGAAACTGTTTATAGATAAACAAAAAAAAACCCCGAAAACATCTGCTTCGAACTTCGAAACTTAAAAATCGTCTGCATCAGCACTATTTCAGTTGTTACGACTCGACCGCAGAATAACGGATAAAAGTAACAGTGAAGCTTTTTAGAATAAACGCGGGAAGTTCTGTGGACACTGGACAGCATAGACGTGTTGACATGGATTTAAAAACTGAAACAAGAACGTTCTCAGGATATAAGTTAGTTCAGCTAACAAAATATAAACCCGAGAAAATTACGGTAGCTTTGACTTGTTGAAGATGATTCAAGTCATTGCTATCGTACTTATTATCGGATTTAATTGGTTCCCCAAAATCAAAGTATCACGTACAACGTCAATGAAATTAGGTATGTAAAAATAACATTTTCCCTGTTTGCTTTTTTTTAATCACAACAATTTTAATTAGCTTCTCATAAACATGCTGTAGAACATAATTATTTCATTACATTTATTTTTTATTTTATTGAAATATCTAAAATATTATTTTCCCTGTTTGCTTTTTTTTTTTTTTTGTAACTAGGGGGCTCGGCCCCCTACGAGCTACGCTCGCCAACCCCCGTCCAGACACCGTAGACTCTAAATGCACGCTAATTTGATCGGCTTTAAAAAGATTTCGAAAGATTGAATTATAATTTAAAAAACAGTGGCGATCTCTCTATAAACGGATTTCTATTCATTTCTCTTTGATTGGGGAATTTTAACGCCAAATCCGTTGCGGTACTACTTGATTATCCCGTCGACCAATTTCGCCAAATTATATAAATCGCCAAACCACTCGCCAAATTATACAAATTGACATAATTTTTATTTTAAATAACGAAAAAACAAATAAATTAGTACAACATTAATAAAAATACAAATAAAACGTCGAAATAAAAATAACTTGATGACGTAGACACGTGTAACAACATTTCAAAATAAGTTAATATAAAAGGAATTACGTAAACAGAGTCTTTGTCTCCTGGTATTTTTTAACAAAGAGAAAAGAAAGTTCTTTTAAATGAGACATTTTAAATTAATCGTTTTTAATCTGACGTAATTTTGACCAAACTATTCTTTTTATTTTTAATATTCACGCGAAAATACTTGTATTAGAAATTAAATATTATTTGCGCTTTCCTAACAAAAATAGTTGAAAAGTATCCTCTTAAAATATCAAATAAATGTCTAGCGCAATTTCTAAATTTAAACCGTTTTGCAATATTATTTTGTGTTCATTTTATGTAATAACTATAATGTGACGTAAATATGACGTAATTTCTCCTATTTAAGACTTCTAACGCATGTTAATAAATTTATTGCTTTACAAATTCATTTCTCTCTTAAAATTCACGTGTAATTATAGTTTTTATGACATAATTTTTAATAAGTTCCTGCTTTTTTTACATAATTATTTAATTCTAATTCCAAATGTTTTTTTCTGTTTATAATAGTCACGTGTAAATAATTTTTTAATTTATTTACACGTATAAATATTTTTTTTTTGAAGCAAACGTTATTGCTTCCGCTGTTTATACAGTTGGCAACAGTTTAAATTAATATCACTTTTTAAAATCTGTTAAAAATATCTCTAGAAATGCTGAAAATCTGAATTTAAAATAGAAATAAAACCTCAAAAAAAATAGTCAAAATAAAAAAACTAATGCAATCTGCACTCCGTCAAATTCTAACGCATAAAATGATCTAAAAATGATTAAATTCCTATGAACAGTTTTTGCTCCTATAAAACTTTTTTAGTGGAACGATTTTGTCCAACTTTAGCATTAAATATCTCTTAAAATAATTCTTCGATCTGAAAACTGTCTGCATCAGCGTGTTTATCAAACATTTCTGTATAATACTACCGATTTTCATATTTTTGTATGCACTATTTTTCTTAATATTAATGAAGAAAGACCTCCGGTCACAAAAAATTCAAAACCGGCGGCGGCGGCGGCGGTGACAGCGGTAGTTACTTTTTTTTAGAATAGAGAGATTACTATGATTTTAGTTATCTTCTAATAAACATGTTATAGAACACAAATATTTCATTACATTTATTTTTTATTTTGTTATAAAAATATCTAACTTCCTTTTCAACAGCTTTGATCAGATTATTAAAATTAGTGATTTAAATTGCATTTTAATCTGGTTTATTTTCTTATTTAAAAATTTGGTTAAAACCACATGGTGTCATAAATATGAAAGTATATGGACAGGTACAGGGGCGCGCCAGTGGTGTTTGGCCCCTGTGTGCAAATCTTGAGTTTGCGCCCTATACCTCTTCCCGAAAAACTATTGTTTTATAAAAACTCATCAGCGAGCACAAATGAAATACTACAAAATATATATTTTTTGTATTTAATATATTAATTATAAGTTTATATATACAGGGTGTATCTGAAGAAAATGTCCAAAACTTTACGGGGGGATAGAACGCAGCTATATGATAAAATTTCGTCATATAATATATGGTCGGAACATATTAAATCCATTCTTATATCCCCGACCTCTTGTATTTATGTCTAAACTACCTTTTTTCCCTCAATAAAACAGTTTAAAATAGTATATCTGAAATAGTGTCCATTTTGGAATCTAAAATTGGATAGAATGCTAACAAATGCTCAAGTTTTTTGTAATGTTTCCATGCTAAATTTTTAAGTTCTGAATTGAAATTGATTAATTTATCATATTCATTTTAAAGAATAATAACATTTAAGTGATTCTAAGTAATTTATTTGAGGTAAATCTGTAAAATATAATTACAATTTCAAGACTAATTAATTTTAATAAAATTAAAAAATATGTATTTTTTAAATATTTTTTGCTCACTTGAAATGCTTGACGTTTTTATTATTCTGGCGCCTGTGTGCGCCGCACACATTGCACAATAGGGCGACGCGCCCCTGGACAAGTATTATAATCAATCATTAATATAATTAATAAACATTTAAAGATAATTAAATTATTTAAAAAAGGGCTTTTTATGGAATAAAATTATTGGCAAACATAATTTTTTAATTTTGTATTAAGTGATGGTCTTAAACAATTTGCATTGCATGTTTTTATTTAAAAAAATTGCATCTGCTCAGAAGAGGAATTTATAAAAAATAAGACACAACGGAAACGTATACTATTAAAAGAGATCGTAGATATGTAATGTTAAGGAAAAACATGATTATTTAATGTATTATTCAACCTAAGAAATGTTTTAAAATCTATAAAGAAATAGTCATAGCGGGTGGAAGCTTTTCAGTTGTTAAACATTCTTACTGAAATGTTTTCAAAGTGAACTAGAAGTCTGTTGGCAAATGAAAATATAGAAGTTACGCAATCAGTAAGTGTTTAAATATGATTTTACTTTAAAAATAACGCAAATACTTGAACGGTAGGAATCTAAAATGTAATAACCATCTTTTATTATTTACTTTTTTCTGGATAATTTTATCATTTTATTTCCTGAATGATTTTATCGAGATAAATTTCAAAGTATCGATATTATATACTCTTTATAAACAGCGTGATTAAAATGGATTTCTTATTTATAATTACCATAATCTTGTAAATAAAATATTAGTAATAATAATGAACCTATGTGTGGCTCTATTTTGTGTTTATGGTCTCAATTTTTATACTTTATTTACATTAAAAAGTAGTTAACCATTTGATACTGTCTTCATTATTTTGTTTTGTTGTGTCATATAAAAATAAATATGATTATTTGTATTTCTAATACAATATATACAGTAGAGCGCCGATTGTCCGAACAAGTCGGTGCCGACCCTAGTTCGGATAAGCAAAAGTTCGGATAAATGAGCAGACAGCTTAAGGGATGTTCCTGACTATTCTAAACCTTCACACTTTATCTAGGTTTAGGACTGACAGCACCACTTAGTACTGGAGTGCTTAAAAATTGTTTTTTTTAATTGTTTTTTGTTTGCTTTTTTATTATTTAATTTTTTTTTTTCTCTTTTTATCATTTTCTAAACTTCAGAGATTATAATTTAAGCAAAAAATAAATTGGAAGTTAGGTGTTTTTTTTTTCTTTTTTAGAGAGAGAAATATTTGGATAATTGGAAATTCGGTTAAAAAGAATTCTTTGTGAGAAATATGCTGCTCGGATAATTGGAAGTTCGGTCAATTAGAGTTCCGATAATCGGCTTTCTACTGTATTTATAAAACTTTCACCAGACTTTATTCTAAAAATTCCGTTGTAGATTCTAATCTCTTTGTACTATTTATGATAATATCAGGGTTATATATGTCATGGCAACATATATCCAGCCAGATAGATCTTTGGCAAAACATAAAAACTTTCATATTAGACGCAAAATAGAGTAGCTGCGGTGCTGTGTTTTATAAGCAATAAGGTATTATTGTTTTAAAAAATCATAGATAGTAAGAGTTATTTTTATAATATATAATTTCATAAATAAAAATGTAATTTTGGCAATCAATTATTAAAGTTATTTTTTAATAATCAAAAAGTTGTTTTATATATGGATTTTACTTCAAGCAAACCCTGATGTAAAATAAATTAACCCTTTGTATCCCCGTTATATGCATACCCAAAAGTTTTACTCACTTTTACAGTGAGCTTAAAAATACGATTTTATTTATTGTTGCTATCTTCCAACATAACGAGTATTGCCGAAATTGTTCTTAGAATTCTCAACATAATGATACTGGTGATACTCAGTTAATTTTTTATACCAAAGCTGTATTTTTCATTTGAGTAGTTTCAAATGGTTATTGCTAAAATGTACATCGTAAATTTTGTAATGCATGTATGTGGCATAAAAGACGTAAACAATACGTATATAATGACTATATGGCACATGATGAGCGTTTCGAGTGTATATATATATATATATGTATATAACGCATGCATAAACTTCACAATGATCTTAGCAATGTCGTTACTGCAATTTTTGCATAATCAAATTTATAGGGGCCTCTATAACAAAGAAGTATCCTATTTTCTCAGCCCCAACTTATTTGAATTACAATCATATATATATATATTATGGTAATCAATATCATAAAACATGTAAAATTTAATTACTTAATATCGGCATTTCTTTTTATCTTTCATTTTTTTTTATTATAAATGTTGTGTAATCGAAAAAATTCAACTTCACCAGTGACTTCGAGTTTGTAATGCGTATTAAATGAAATAAATTATTTTCATTCAGTATTTTCTATAGCTTAAAGAATATAAAAAGTACTGTACATATTATAAAATATTATATTTTTAACACAAATATCATTTTGATAAAGATTTGAATATTTAAACAAATTGTTTCTTTGGTAATTTTAATGCTTTTAACAAACAGCTAATTTTGAAAAAAAAATGTGATAGATCGATCATTCAGTTGTCTTCAATATTCTCATTTATTGCAATAGGAAAGAAAGGTGCAACAAAAATTGAAGTCTGCGGGTTATTGCATTTTTATTCAATAAAATTCTTTTGGTATACCCTTGTTATAGCGGCCCCCAAGTTTTAATTGCGATGTATCGCCGAAGTATATTAACGTTATAAATGTAAATGATTTTACAACATGCATAATTATGACTATGTGTGACATGCATACGTGTTTACAACTGTACAAGTATGTCATAGTGTGACTTTACAACATTGCCACTAGTCCCATATTCGTGACAACGTTAATTACAAAATCGTCACAAATCACACAATTTTCACAAAATTGTCACAATGTGACTTCAAAGCAAGTGTCGCTGTCGTCACATAATCATCACAGTGTTAAAGACAATTTCGTCACAAATGACACATATTTCACAAATGTGGCTTTAAAGCATTGTCACATTCGTCACAAATTCGTCACAAAGTTAATACCAAAATAGTCACAAATGACACACTCTTCACAAATTTGTCACACTGTGACTTCACAAAGTCGTCACAATGTGACGTCACAGAAGAGCTCTAAAACGGCCATAACGACCTCACATTCTAGTCACAATGACTTCACATCGACGGTCACAGTGTCACAGCGTGACTTCACAACGACGTCGACGTGACGTTACCATGCCTTACGGGTAATGTTTCATTCTACTATGAGTGTAGGCATGAATCACTCTCTGTGCTATCATTTTGTTGTCGAGCGATGGCAGATTAAGATATTTTACATCACAGTATCGAATAGAAAAAAAATCGCTTCTAAAAACAAAAAGCCAGATCAGTCTTTTTCTATATAATATAAAACATTTAAATCATGATCTTAACATACAAAAATACAGGAATAACAGATTAAAATTAAATAAGAATTACATTTACGTTCCATAAATAATCACTTTAATAATAATGCATTTTAATCCTAAAATAGCGCACGTCTTTGTCTAATCTTTAAAAAAAATCATTGTAGACTTGCTGTCCTGATTTGCTGATGGAAACCAATACATACAATACTCAATCCTTCTTAAACTGACTATTCACTCTTGAAAAGGAGTGCGTTTTAGTACCAAATCAACGTAATTGCAAAGTTTGCATTATTAAATGGAGTTTTTGACAATTAAGAAGTCACATATTTTGATGCTTCTCATTATTTTACTAATTTATATTGTTTCAAAATTGATCGGAAGTTGTTTAAAGTGTATAATGCCAGTCTTTCACGCTCGACAACGAAGTGACATATTTCACTACTTAAAGGGAGTGAAAAAATTCACCTCTTTAAGGAGAGTATTTTTATAAAATTCACTCCAAAAAGAGAGAAAATTCTTGCCACTCTTTCAAAGAGTGAAAATACCTCTCACTCTTTTCAAGAGTGAATTTTTCACTCGTCCCAATTTTAGAGTGCACATGTAATTACTATAGTAAATTATGTCTTCGGGAAAGAAAGGATGCACATTTAAAGTCATTTAAAAATAAATCGCTGGAGATGCGAAATGTATTCCCCAAAAAGGGTAAAAAAAAAAATTCTAAATCCATTGAAAATAACAGAGATTTTACATTAAATAAAACTTTCTTTTCACATCAGAAAAAAAAACATACTAACCTTTCTAAAAGAATAATAGAGAAATAACACTAAAAGAAAATACCCAAGAAAATAAATTGCTCTCATTCATAAAAAGGAAACACTAAAACCAACAGAAATAATTTAATTTATCAAGAAAAGTTAAAACATTTTCAACGAAAATGTGCATGCTTCACTTCATCAAGTTCATAAAGAAAAATCATGAAAGTGTTTTCTTTAATAAATGCTACCATTAATTGAATTCTAGCTACCAGATTTTTCATTTCTTTACATGACCCTTGAATAGGATTAGAAAAGTAGATAAATAGTGGAACTAGGCAAATATGGAACTGAAATATGTGAAGTGCACGATAATAAATATCATTGTACTTTATTATTTTCAGAAACCGGAAAATACAATTTGAATTTTATGGGAATAAAAGTAAGATATTTCAAACTTAAAATAAACAAGCTTGAACTCTATAAAGGTAAACAACGCAATTTCTTTTATATTAAATGAAATTTTTTCTATTTATATAAAAAATGAGTACTTAAGGTTTATAAGAAGTATGAATTGAGCTTTTTTAAAAGATAACTGCTCTGTTCAAAAATTAAGTATCCCATATAAATGAAATACGTGGTTATTTTAATTTTTCCAATAGACACATAATTAAATTATCTGCTTACGTTTGGAGTGCTTTTTTTTTTTTTCAAAAACGTGTAATATTGTATAAATATGCATATTTTTAGTTCAATTGAAATAATGATGGAAAAACACAAAACCCTATCAATATCTTCATAACATTTTAAAAATTTGGATTTTTTGCAATTTTTTTTAGCAAAATTGCATGATTTTGCCAGACAGCATGCAGTCAATCCAGCTAAACATATTTCATTTTCCTTTATACTACATGCTACCTGTTCACTGAACTAGAAATTTTACAATACCTCCAAAATTAATTAAAATCTACATATAGATATTACGCTATCGTATGTGACACACAAATCGCGATTGTTTGTTAATTGTTTAATGGCAACGCTCGAATTAAACGCATCTTATTTGTTATGGAACAGCATTTAATGCATCTCCATACCTATAATGGGGGTTTATCATAGCGGGGACCCTGTTCTGCCGCCAAATGCCTCCAAGTTTGTCACCAATTTGGCGATATATCACCAAATTTGGCGACCAAAATTAGTCGCGAAAAGTAACGTCAACTTGGTGATATCTCTAATATTTCACCAAATTCACATAGATTTCCATTGTAAACTTGTGGGTTTACTTGCTTACAGAAAATCAACAAATTGAGATATTTTAATGCAACAAAAATTAATATTAGCTGAAGGGATTATATTAATTATATTTAAAGGAGTCCAAGTAAATTAAATTATAAATAAAAGTAACATGATACAATGCTTAGCACGCATTCTTAAACATAAATTTTAAGGGAACCAAACTGGTCACCGAGGGCGGCTAGTATATCAAAATATGTCACAAAAAAGCATATTTTTTATTAAAAATTACCATTTTGTTATATCCGAGTACCTATAAAATAACAACATTATCACATAGAAATCGGATTCTAGTTCAGAACATAGTGAGTAAAATGGAAAGATTTCTGACAAATTTTCATTGAAATAAGTTTAAAGCATTTTATGTAATGACGTTTAAGTACATGGAAATAATGGAAAAATTGATTTTTCGGACATCGCATTTAAAGATTTCTTATCTATATTATTTCTTATCTATAAAATTAATCTAGAAGTGACGATTAAGGTTTGTTATTGTTTTATGTAAAAAAAGTGATAAAATCATGCAAAGAAAAATTGCTTATACTTTTCGCGGCGTTCGTGCTCACTTCCGGTATTTGAGTTATTTTTCCCTGTTTATTAAATTGGCATAAATCATCTTCTAGTAATCGTACAGATAAAATTTAAAACAGCTCTGGAATCGGAAAAAATTGCTACTTCAAATAAAACAATAAAAAAATTGTCGACAATTTTAACCAAAGCGGTCAGTCTTATGCAGGCATAAAAATGCCATTAAACATGTAGGTAAGTGTTATCCAAAGATCGCACAAAGGATCTCATTTAATACTCATTTCGAAGATGGCTGTAATAGTCACTAACGATAATTCAATTGAAATAATACAAGACTTTTTTTTATTTTATGATTTGTCGTGCTATCGGAGGTATTCAGCTGGCATGTATGTAAATTTTCATATCTCTTACTTATACAGTTACCGAGAACTAACTCCGTAGAGACGTGAGACAAATAGGGTTTTGTCAGATGTACGAAACCCTAAAAAGATTTCTTATGTGACCCATAATAATGAATATTGAATGGAGGTTTGGGGATAATAATGAACGTCATATGACTTTATTCAACAGACATTCGAACAAAATCAACTCTTTAAAACATTGGTATTTTAACCAGTTTGCTGAAGCACACTGAAATCTCACACGTGCCTTAAATTGTTTAACTATATTCGATTAATCACATATATGATTCTATCTATTTTTTTAAATAAAAACATAATTAAAGAGGATCGGTTAAATTACGCACAATATTGAATATTAAATAAAGTTTCGTGGGTACTGATGTACGTCGTGGTTTTATTAGTCTCAACATAGTGCCTGACACTAAATTTTATCAACTGTTTAAAGCAGATGTTTTCAACCATGGTTCCGAAACACACTGTTGTGCCATGAGAGGATCTCAGACGTGCTTCAAAGTATTTGAGTAAATCTGGATAGTGATTTTATGAAGTAAAAATGTTTATTTGTTCATTATTGAAACATATGTGAACTATAGATTAATTTTATGATGAGACTCAGTGAAAAGAATTCAATTTCTTAAAGGATTACTCCAGACAGCTGAAAGCCTTAAAGATCAGGTACCCATTAAAGCGTCCAAAAATCGATTTTTATATGTAAGAATAAAGCTTGTAATTAAGTACAATTATTTAAGAACATCTAAAAATAAACCCCATACAAAATTTCGCAACAGAAGAGAAGTTATGCTAAAATATTTTGAGCTTTTTCTGTATAATCAAAGAGTAATTTAGTCCTTAATGTCAATTTTCTCAAAACAGCGATTTTGAACATTGCGTGCACGATTTCTAAAAAATAGTTACATAGAATTTCACGAAATTTTTTTGAATGTAGTAAACATATAAAAGCACAAAAAGATCTATTTTTATGTTTCCCGAGTAAGAAGTTCAGAATCCACGACTACTTTTGTATTAAAAAAATCTCTATATTTCGATTTTTTTTTTAGGTTCTACAGGTTTTATTTTTTTCATTGTAGGTCATTTTGAAAAGACATATCTGTAGTCATTTAAAAAAAAAATCTGGGTTTGTATTGGCCATTCAAATGTGAAAAATCTTGCGCGCATGTAAAAATTGCATCTTCTATAAAAATAAATTTAAAAAATTTATATATGTGTATACTTTTTTTAATAAATTTAATTGACAAAATACATCTTTCATAATATGCGTTTTCAGTTTTGTAATTAAAAATTAATTAGTTATAGAGCGACGACAATTCTTATAGAGCTCATTTTTTCATGTATTTTGTTCGTTCAAAGGGTACCTAACCCCTTAAGAATCCAAATACTAATGCTGAAAGGTAACAGTTGAAAAATACCCCAAAAATATTTGAGCAAGTAAAATTGAAAAACTTTTGCATTTAGATTTATTGAGCTTACATTTTAAACAATGTGTCAAACTACCTTTATTTGAATATATAAATATTATACAAACATATATACAATAAGTACAATAAACCCAATTGGAGTGAAAAATTATGCAGATCTAAAAATCGAACCTGTAACCACAGAGTACTAAGCTGGCCGATACCTGGGTTTGCAATTTTTCTCTAATAAACCATGTTGAGAAAGTCACCAGCCTTAAATCAGACAGCCTTGGATGACGAGGCAACGATGAATAGATTTTACCATTACATCGATCTACAATGTAATATAATGATACACACATACACATATAAATAACACCTGCATTCAACTGTTGAAGGTATATATATATATATATATATATATATTATACAGACATACACTGGTGGACAAAACTTAAGGACCATTGTTATTTTCAACGATTACAATTAGAAATAGATGCTCATCAGCACATATACATTTGCCTGAATGCGGATGTTCTCTGTTACGTGAAACTTATGAAAATTTTGTACTTCCGCTTTGTCGATCACGTGACAGCAGAGATAAGAGATTTTAGGCAATCGGCGGTTGCCGAGTTGTCATTAGATGATAAAATTAAAGGAGATGTAGTGAAGTTTGAACATTGAAATTTTGAACATGTCTTCGAGGCATCATTTGGATGATATTACTCGTGGTAGAATAATCCGAAAGTTGGAAGAAGGACGCAAAATGAGAAATGTTGCCCGTGAATTTAACATCGCGCACGGTGTTTCTAGGCTATGGGCGGCATTCCAAAAGTGGGTATTATGTTCTAGGAGCACAGCAGGAGGTCGTCCTAGCAGTACGACGTCCCAAGAAGATTATTATATTATTATTTGGGCAAAAGGGAGCCGACGCACCACACCTGGTCAATTAGAAAATCAACTTTGTGCTGCCACAAGAAGTAAAATATCGCGGAAACTGTTCAAGACGTTTTAAAAAGGATGAAGGCCAACGTAGTGCCCGTTTACAGCGGTACTGTATGCATCGCAATTGGACTGGTGACGACTGGTATACCTTGCTCTTCTGAGATGAGAGTAGATTCAGCCTATCGTCTGATTGTAAACTGATATGGCGCGAGATTGGTAGTGCTTACTGTCGCGAAAATATTCTAGAAAGAGATCGATATGCAACTTCAAGTGTCAAGGTGTCATCATGTTCAATGGCCGCAAGGATCTCTATGTGCTTGAGCATGGGTCCATGACCGGTAGACGGTACATAGAAGACGTCTTGCTTTCACATGTTCGACTTTTTCGAGGTGCTGTCGGCGAAAAGTTTCGTTTTATGGACGATAACGCACCTTGTCATCGCACACAGTCTGTACAAGATTATGTTGAGGCCGAAGATATCCATCGCATAGACTGGCCAGCAAGTTCCCCTGACCTGAATCCTATTGTAAATGTATGGGATGCCTTGGAGAGACGTATTGCTGCTCGACAATTTCCTCCCACAAACAAAGAAACCCTCATGTGTGCAGTGAAGGAGGAATGGGGCAATTTGTCTCAACAGCTACTGAATCATGTTGTTCTGAGTATGCCACGCCGCGTTGAAAGTTGTCTCATATTACACGGTGGCCATATGTCTTATGGACGTGTCACTGACGATTACTAATTGTGAGTATTTTGCTTTCTTTGTACAGTCATGTTTTCAGACAATATTCACGTTTCAGTAAAAGAATAATACATCCTTTATACCCTATATCCCTAAATACACCCTTTCAACAAAATTTTTACATTAAATCTAGTGTAACATTCTGTTAATACTATTGTTTGCTTCTTGACCTATATTCTCACGTAGATTCTCATTTACGTGTACATTTCTTCTTCGTCCTTAAGTCTTGTCCACCAGTGTACATGGTGTATAATTGCACGATGGCTGGTGATGCATTGATGACTGGTGACTTTCCCAACATGGTTTATTAGTGAAAAACTGTAGACCCAAGTATCCGCCGGGGTGGCTCAGTGATTAGAGCAACAGCTTAGTAGGCTGTGATCCCAGGTTTGATTCCTGGCTCTGGCTCACTTTTCCCCCCAGTTGGGTTTATTGTACTTATTGTATGTACGCCTATATAATATTTATAAATACTTTTAACAGTTGAATGCAGGCGGTATTTATGTGTGGTATGTGTATTTTAATATATGTGACCTTTATTTGATATAGCTTTTCCTGAATAAAAGAGAAGTTCTTTTGTTCAAACTACGTGTGCACACAGTCATTAATTTTAAGTATTTAAAAAGGATGAGAGAGAGTTAACAGAATGAATAAATGTCAGAGATTTGATGTAAAAAATATAAGCTAATACCACAATCAGTTGCTATTCTTTCAATTATGAATTTAAAAACGTTCTTTCCATCTTCATATCATATTTTGTGAGTATTTGTACTAAGAAAAATACTAATATAAAAAAGATCTCGATTAGATTTTTTGAAAAAACAATAAGACAGTATGTATTCTAGGGCATGTATTGCGAATAACACATAAAGAAACTCTTCAGAATATTATTACTAGGTAAATGCCTGAAATACACTTTTTGACGTTTATTCGCTTGGGGAGTTTTTGGTTTATTTGTTTTTCCTTAATTTATAATGAGATCGTCTTGCTTAACATCATTAACGTGATAAAATATGGTTTCAGAAAATTCTTGAAGTATTTCTCATGGCAAAAGTTTATTAAAAAATGATAACTACTTCTATAATGTAATTTTTGCTGTTGATTGCAGTATAAGCATCAGTTTATGAGATTGAACGTTGGATCCATTTCCAATTTTCAAGATACTGTTTATGATAGAGTTCATAAAAGTTTTTATTGAATAATCAATGTCATATTCAAGAAACAATATATTATTGGATATTTTACAGTACAATGAAGCATTATCTTAAAAAGTGAGAAGCATTTTCCATTTGATAAAACAGATCCAGTATATGTTACACAGAAAAATAAATTTTTAATTATTAAACATTAAAAGGCATTTTTAAAACGCATTTCCATATAAAATATTTTTTTCTTGCATTTACTTAAATGAAAAACAAGTGGGTAAGTGTGATCACAGATCGCACAGAGGGTTTCATTTAATATTCGTTTCAAAACACTTTATCCTTTTGCAAAATCTGTTAGTTCTACATTTTGCAACCAGAGAGCGAACTCTATTCTAAACAAACCTCTATCCGAACTAAACTCCGTTTTACAAACTATCCGTACATATATTAGTCAAGGGGATCGGTCCCATGGCACCCGAGATAGTTGGGTGCCCCCTGGCTGTAAAAAGTGGGACTAAAATATGTAAGAGTGGTCAAAGGTGTGTCAGCAAAAGTTAGAAAAGTGCCCCCGGGAGAAAAGGTGAAGGTTATAAAAATCCCTTTAAAATACACAAGTTACAGTCCGGAGGGGTAAATATAAGATTTTTTTTTTTTTAATTTTATGATTTGTCGTGTAATCGCAAGTGTTCAGCTATATAAGTATTCAAAATTCCAAGTCTTCAACTTAATTAGGGGCTCAGTTAGAAAAACAAGTGGGTAAGTATTATCACAGATCACACAGAGGGTTTCGTTTAACATTCCTTTCAAAATACTTTATCATTTTGCAAAATCTGTTAGTTCCATATTTCGAGGTCAGGGGGGGCACTCTATTCTAAACAAACCTCTAGCCGAAAGAAACTCCGTTTTACAAAGTATCCATAGATATATTAGTCGAGGGAATCAGCCCCATACCACTCGAGATAGGTAAGACTCCTGGTGGTAAAAATTGGAACTAAAATATGTACGGCTATGGTGCATAATATGAAAGAATGGTCAAAGGAATGTCGGCAAAAGTTAGAAAAATGTACCCCGGGTGAAAAGGATGGAGGTTAGAAAAGTAGCTAAAAATACAGAAGTTAGAGCCCGGAGAGGTAAATAGTATAAGACTTTTCGAAAATTTTATGATTTTTCGTGTGATCGCAAGTATTCTGTTATAAGTATGCAAAATTTCACATCTCCAACTTAATTAGGGGCTGAGTTAGAAAAATTGCTTAAAATACACAAGTTAGAGCCCAAACGGAAAAATATAAGACTTTTTCAAAGTTTTATGATTTGTCGTATGATGTGAGGTGTTCAGCTATAAGTATGCAAAATTTCAAGTCTCCAACATATATAGTTTCTAAGAACGGGCTCTGTGACAGACAGACAGAGGAGTGAGACGAATAGGGTTTCCTTCATCTGACGAAACCCTAAGAAGCTTAAAATACACAAGCTAGATTCCAGACGGGTAAATATAAAACTTTTTCAAAATTTTATGATTTGTCGTAACATGTGATGTGTTCAGCTATAAGTATCCAAAATTTCAAGCCTCCAACATATATAGTTTCTGAGAACGGGCTCTGTGACAGACAGAGGAGTGGTACGAATAGGGTTTCATTAGATGAACGAATCACTAACAAGTTAAAAGCTTTCAAGCTTAAATAAAAACTTCCTTTAATCAATAATGTTTAAAATCATCCAAATGACTGGATATATGAATTGTATTTCTAAATTAATACTGACAATAATATTAATGTAGTATAATTGGATCGCTTAACTTGCTCGAAAATTACCATCCTGAGAAGTCTATGCAGAACTAGCCATAACCTAACTTTGCATTAAATATGTTTAAAAAAAGATTATTTTTTTTTTTATTCGAAAAGTATAAAAAGAATATCTCATACAGAAAAATATTATTTTCATAAATGAGCTATACACTGAAAAAACATTGCATGAAATCTTTAACTAAATAATAGCAAAAACTGATAAAAAATGTCTGTAGTTATTTATTTATCTATTTACTGGAACTTTCATGAAATGCCATTTCTTTCAATATCAAATTGTATGCGCAATTAAATAAAATTTACTTATTTTATTCTCAATAAATTTTCTTTCATCAATAACTACAAAATTTTACTTTTAATCTTCATAAAAATAAATATAACTTTTATTTTAAGAAAATTCTTCTAAAATAACTTATTTATGTAGAAAATACTTACGACTGATTCATAAATATTTATGTCTTCTGAAAACATTCATCTAGCTGAAATATAATGAAAAACTTAAAAGCTCTTTAAAAGATTTATTCTTAATAAGAATCTAGTAAATATTGTGTAAACACGAACAATTGCATTTGAAAATACAGTAGAACCTCTTTTATCCGAAACTCTTTTAACCGAAACTCGCGGTTAACCGAAATCCATTTTTAAATTTTATTTATTTATTTATTTATTTATTTAACTATCACATCCCTTGTGTGCAAAATCTATTTTGAAAGCTTTTTTTAAGAATCATATTCCTTATGTGAAAGCAGTCCTTTCGCAACTACGATTACATGTAAATATTTTTGATCCCCTTTCTTAGAGTCCCTTTGAATTTAACTTGAGATCCCGTGAGCTGCGGAGTGGAATGAAGAAAACGAACAAATTAGCAATTCTGAAGCTTTTGAATGTTTTGCAAAAGGTTTGGCATGGCTGGAGCAGCAGAAAGACTGTGATACCGGTGAACTAACGATATTAAAAAACTCAGTTATAGAGCTTCAAAGCAAAGGCAATCGAAAGTGTGACAAACAAAACCTTTTTTCAAACCCGTGTGATATATATAAAAAGGTACTTGATTTCAAAATTAAAATTCAGGTAACTTATTCTTGTTTCTGTTTTTCTATTGCTTTAATTTTATTAAGCACTTGTTACCATAATAAGAAATATTGCATATATTTCTCCTTAATCATAAAAGTCAAGCATTCTCGATTACCTGAAACTTTCGATTTTCCGAAAGATAGTCGGCCCCAATTACTTCTGTTAATCGAGGTTCTACTGTATATTTTGGAGCAATTTCGATGAATGACGAAAAATAGTAATTTGTAGATGTTTACCAGAATAACACGTTAAACATATTTGTTATATCTAAATAAAGTATTGTGTTCTAGCATACCTGAAAAGTCAATATAGAACCAATTATTTAAATCCCATACTGAGAAAAATGTATTGTTCTTAAGAAATATATTCTGATAAAACATTATATAACAAAGAAAATAAGACCGTCTTGCCTCTGCTTTCATAGTAGAAGGACGTCTTTTTTGCGCCTGACGAAGAAAGACTCAGATCTTTCGAAAGGCCTAGCGCATTTACAAATTTTTGATGGTGTTTCAAGAAGACTGTTTGTTCTTAGTCATTATATAACATTTGAAAAAAAAAAATCCGCTTCAAAGAAATATTTTTTTTAGAAATTCTTAATTATTCAGTGTAATTCTTTTATGAATGCGTACATTATATTTACACAATTCTTTTTCTGCTTTGAAAGAGTTTTTAAAAACATCTTTATTATTTATTTTACTTTTTAAGTATTTTGTAGTATTTGTAGTCAGTCTTGTTAACTGACGTTATTTTATTACCAGTTAAAATCGGTATGATAACTAATTTTTAAGACAAACGAAATTATGATAACTTAACAATAGTACACCATTTTTAGTAAAATTTCGAAAATAATATTACTCTTATTAGTTTCATGTATTTTTAACATACTCATTTTTGAGATAAATTTCCATAAAATAAAATAATTGCTTAATTTGGAAAGAAAATTATAAATTATATTACATATGAAAAAAATTATATACGAAAAAAAAATTGCATTTCAATGACATCGGAAGTGATTCGATTTTCCCTTTGTAATTATAGTCCTGGAGTCGCCTTTTTGCAACCAAATTCTGCGTCGGTGATTTTGTTAGATATATGATACATTTAATGATGCATATAAAAAACTGCCAGTCAGATGGCGCGTCAGCGTGGGTTACTGCTATAGCAACATTTCACAGCCCATTTCACTGGGAAAAGAATAGAAACTCTGGTACTGGTGATACTGCCGGATCGGAGTAGCATCAATAATCGGGATGCCATTCGTTTCAGATTACAGCGGGCTGTGTGATGTTTCTATAGAAACACCCCCCCGCTGATGCATTAGCTGACTGGCAGTTTCGTAATCTGCACCATCTAATTTATTACGTATAATAAATTCCCTAACGCAACAATTTGTTGTAAAAATTCGACGCTGATTCTCGGGCTATAACTGACTTTCAGCAAATATTATAAAATTCATTTGTACATATACAGGGTGGTCATAAAAAAACTTTGCCGATATATGGAACTCTAGCAGCCGGCCCGTTTAACAGATCGAGATGAGATTTCAGATATAGTTATTCAGAGGTATGAGCTCGGAATTCTGTGAATGGCATCAAATTGGCCCTCTGGGTTGCGGTTATAGGTACAGAAACTCGAAATTTTCGAATGGCAACGTTCATTTTTTTTCGTCGCAAAATGCTCAGTGTATGCGAAAACCCTAAATAGCGCTAGAACGGTACGTGTAATCGCAATAAACGGACGCGTTATGCACGCACAAAAAACAGCTCTGCAAACGGCAGAAAAAAAAAAAAAAAAAAAAAAAAAAAAAAAAAAAACCACGATAGGGGCGCACGGAGGAAAATTGCATATGACAGAGGCGAGACACCAATCACAGAACGCCGTTCGCCAGATAGTCAGCTTAGAAATCGGACTCTTGCCTCTATCATTTATATTATCCTGCATATGCACATCCCATTGAAGGTCATTTGTCAGAACTCAATTTATAAGCAGCCGAAACGAAATTTCCATTTATAATTTATGTATATTGTACATTTGATTTGGTTGTGAAACCATTCTGTGAAACGAATTGTATTCGAGAGCCCAGGCATCACCGTAGATGTATTTAAAATTAATTATTTGATATACTACATCAAAGTATGTCATTGAAAAGTGTATAAGCAAATACAAACTCTGCGATGATAATCATTCAATTTTTTATTATTATTTATTTTAACAGACTTTCCTACTCATTTTCAGCAATCAAAACTTCTACTATTTATATAAAATGTCTCCTTTCTCCTCACAGAACGTAATAAGCTCACGGCTTAATAGTCACTTACGTTAACAGATTTCCAGTGACAGGAAGATATTTTCTTATTTGTGCATTTTTTTCATTCTATACAATTTCTACAACGCTGTGGGTAAAATGTCACAAACTGACATTTTTATTAAGTAAATGTAAAGATTTTCATGGTCTCACTAAATCTTTTAAATTTGTTTTCCTTTTTGTGCGTTTTACGACTTTGAACAATGCACTTTTATTTTCTTTATGACCAAAGAAAATAAAAACGCCATGTACCTAAATTCAAAACATTGTATATACGATTTTTTTTTTTTCTTTATATATTTTTTCTGTAAATGCTTTGATATACTGAACTTCATTTATTATTTTTATAGTCAAATTGATCATTAAAACATCTCATTTTTTTAATACTTTCGTCTTCTTGTGGGTATTTTTTAATGATCATTATTTTCAAATTACTTTAATAGGAAACGTTTTAATGGATGTAAATATTTTAATAAAAAAGTATAGATACACAGTGATCTTCTAAACTTTAAAAGTATATCTTTAAGTATACAAAGTGCAATTTCCCTCCCTTAGCTAAAGTAAATATACATATGTTCTAAAGGTAAAAGCAAACAGTTTTTCCATTTTTAAAATATAGTAAATAAAACAAAACTACAATAAAAAAGACATATCTGCATTTAAAACATTTCAAACTCAGACATAGTAAAAAAAGTTCACATTCAAATATAAGCTAGGTTTTTTTCCTTTTTCAGAATTTTAGCACTTTAACATGTCTTATATTGCAAAATATTTTTTTGCCTTTTCTTTCTTCCTTTTGCTGTATATCTTTCAGATGTAAAATAGTAACATTTTTTTCAGTTTCATAAAATTATTCTGTGATATTTGTATGTATGTTTTCTTTAAAATTTCACACTGCAGGTATCAGTATGTATAGTATCCCATACTGTATATTTATTATTGAATGCAAAAAGTTTGTTAAAATTTGTGCGTTGCATTTAAATTATAGCTGCTCACTAAATTACCATGAAATTTTTATGCTAAATTTAAGTAACAATGTTTACAATAATACTAAGGTTTTTTACGTTTATTTTGGTACTTTAATATTTTTTATTAATATATTTTTATTATTCCGTCAATAATCAGATAATTTTTAAAGTGCTTTCATTGAAAAATACTCAGAGTAACAAGGAAAAAAAGGATGATTGTCAAATATAGAAATGATAGCGCAGACAAAGAATTGAAAGGTCACGTTATCCCGCTGATATCGACTGCTTTTAAGCCTGCCTTGATCACGTAGCAGTTCGATAAATGGTGTAAACCAGTCCATCTTGATCATGTGGTGGCCAAGAGAGGTGGAAGTATCGCGACCCCCCCCCCCCCTTTTTTTCTTCTTTTTTTTAGGGTTCCGTACTTAAAAAGTAAAAACGGAACCATTATAAAATCTGTCAGGTCATAATACACCGACAGATGGCGACTCTATACAAATGAAAACAAGCTACGCATGTCGTATCGCAAGTAGTAAATTTTGAAATAATATTTATAATTGCACATAAAATATTTCTTTGCTAATATAATAATTTAAAATAAATTTCTTTATCTTAAAATGTATTTTTAATCTTCAGAATAGTTTTTGTAAATTAATTTGTATTTTAACATTTCATTTATTTAACCATATGAATATTGTATATTTTCACTGTAACTGTATCTTCAGTGCAGATAGCGTGGTTGGGTCGCGGGAATATCGGATGCACTTAAATTGACAAACGGGAAGTAGCTTGTCATTTGATCGTCCCCGCGCCGTCGAAGTTAGATTTGGCGAAGTATAAAAATATTAGCATACCTAAAACAATTTATTGAATTTTGGTCGTAGAGAACGCTGTTAAATAACATTAAATTTGATGTTTACTTCGATTTTATTGACTATTTATTGAGATACGCTTTAGTAGATAATTTTCAGTATTCCGTTTTAAAAATTGAGGTATAACCATGGAATTATACTTTTAAAGACGAAAACCTGCCTAAAACGAACATTTTCATACTCTTATGCAATTTCATCTTAGCAGGTTTAATTGTATAATAGATGCGTTACAAGCTATGATAAAAACCTGTTCAAAGCGGAATGTTCTCCGTTTCTTTTGATTTCCTTCAGAAACTTTTATTGTATCTCAGCCCCCGTTGTGAAGAGAATCGATTAAAGCTGTTAAATCGATTTCTTCACAACATTCTTATTTGAGTTCATCTCCATTTTTGTTATTCCTCCATGGTTTCTGAATCTCATGTGTTTTCCTCCATGGTTTCCGAAGTCTATCAGTTTTCAAAGTCAATCTAAGTTACTCTTCTGCTCTTCTAAAATTTATCATTTGTTTATATTGATTGTAAAATCATTGTAATCGATATTCATTTTACCATTTTGAAGCAATGTTTTATTTTATTTAATATTCATTTAATTCCAATAGTTGAGTCTTAGTTCATGTACTTCTACTTCAACTCCCAGTCATATATTTTTACCGCCCTTTCCTCTCATTGGTTGGGTGAAGCCTCGCAAAGAATTTTCCACATTATTCTAGAAGCTTCCAACCAACCAGCGTCTGTTTGATTCGACCGTTTGCCAGTTTGGCAGATTCATCACCTTGTTCAATAAGGCTTGTTTTATTATGTGTTATTTTTGGTTGGCGAGTTTGTGATGTGCCTGTTGGCGTGTGTTGTAGTGTGTGGTAACCCACACCACGCGGTTTGTGCAAAAAAGTTGATTCAGAACACAGTAGTGTAAGAGTTGGTACCGAGTTTGAAGCATCAAGAAAATGTGAGATCGTATCATCCTGTTGTGCCATTTTTTTCGTTCACTCAGCATCGGAATATGTGACTTGAAGAGTCAATAGTTACTCAACGAGGCGAGTCGTCTTCCATTGTCCAACAGATAAGCCTTTTTCCATTTTCTTTTACCTTGCTTTACTAAGTTTATTTAGAGAGATAAATTCTATTATGTAATGTATCGAAAAAAAAAAAGAATTTAACATTCGAATGGTATGCCAAGTAATATATTATGAGGTAAAACTAACTTTTTTTCTTGATCATGCACAAGGGAAAGTTTCTCTGAAGAAGAATCTTTGTGAGTGGTCAACGATATTTCAAGTTGAACTGTACATTTATGCATACAGTTAATAAACTGGAGTTAAATTAAAAAAAAAAGGACTCTTCACTTATATTAGTTTATGGTCACGTGGAACCCCAGTTGAAGTAAAAATTTAGTTTACGTGACCAACTTATACCAGGAAAAACAAAATTATATTTGCCTTGATATTTTCAGTCTAATTCCCACATTTCTGCTATTTAACTTTAAATATAACTACCTTTAGATATAATAAATATAAATATACATGTTTCAAATTACAACATGTGATGCCGAATCCCTCTTCACCTGAGGTCTCTTTTTTTCTTGTGTGTTTGAGTGTAGATAGTTGAGAATAAATACATATAACATGTAATTTCTCATGAAACAACTACATTAATTAAATAATATTTGCTTATCAAGAACAATTATATTTCTTTTACAATGATGAAATGACAGAAAATGATTGATTTAATGTGTAAATTAAGGAATGAAATTGAAATTTTTTTTTTTTTGAAATATTGTATTGGAAAATATATTATGCATAATATTTTCAAAATATGAGAAAATAATCATTTCTACTGTGACCTTTTTTATCATTTTTGCTTCCTATGTGTTTAAAATTTCATCAAAACTTTTACATAATTGAAGAGTTATATAATGAAATTTGAGGCAACTCTTCACGTATAATTATGATAATTCAATATATTGAGGTATACTTAAAATCTGACTCAATGAATAATCATATTTGAAAGTAACAAATGCAGGACTTCGATTCAATTTTTCACTCATGATGTTCAATATATATTTATGTATTAAACCAATTGCCTTGAAGTATTGATATATTTGTGTATTAAGTATATATATAATAGAAATCTTAGCAATGCAGTACTTTTCAAATATTCCTGACTAAAGTATATATAATTTCAAATAACTTATTAAAATGGCTAGCAAACATATAAATATTCAGATTCCAACAATTCAGTGGGGATCCCACTCTTGTCAAATTTTTTTTTGATCAAATCAAAGAAGTAAAATCAATTTATAAACTGTCAGAAACAGAGACTCTAGCTTTATTTAAAAGCAAATTGGTAGGTCCAGCTTTGCAATTTTTCTTAGATTCATCTTACATTAACTGTAAAAATGATATTGAGGCTATACGAAAAGAATTTACAGTTGTCAGTAATCATCAGTCTATAAAAGAAGCTAATCCATGTGATATAAATAATGCAGAAGGTAATAAAATTCTAAATTCAAGTACAATTACAATTCCTACTAAAGAATGCTTATATGTTAAAGTAACATATAAAAATATGCCTGATAATTTTTTCCTTTTTACACCTTCTTATGAAGATCCTAAATTACATTTTGTTGACAGTATTCATTCGCTGGAACATATCAAACAAAACATGTTCCTTATTATAATTGAAAATAATTCCAATGAATTTGTCCATATTAACAAAAATGCAATTCTTGGTTATTATACCAATTTAACAGAAAATGATATCCAAGAGTACAAATTTGATTCTGACTCTCATGAACTATGCAATGTAATTGTACCATCAGAAGATGTGATTAGACTTAGGAAAGAACAATTAATTAAAGAGGACTTTAAGTTAACTCATCTGCCTTCTGATCAGAGAGAGAATTTATTAAGAACACTTCTACAAAATTCACAAGTGTTCTCGAAGAATTTAAAAACTCTTGGTCATACAGACTTAGTAACCCCAGAAATAAAATTTTTGAATTCTCATCCCATTAAGGCTTTGCCATTTCCTGTACCACAAGCATTAGAAGCTGAGGCAAAATCACAATTATCAGAAATGATAAATGCTAATATTATTAACCGTGCTAACTCTCCATGGGCATGTCCAATGTTACTGGTTAAGAAAAAAAGGACAGATCCTAGTCAAAAACAAAAGTACAGACTTGCTCCCGACCTAAGATTACTTAACGCAATAATCATTCCAGCTTCTTATCCTTTACCTAAAATTAACAACTTAATCTCCCAATTATCAAAGTATAAATTTTTCTCTACATTAGACATGCCAAATGCATACTGGCAAATTGCATTGCCTAGAGAACTCCAAGATAAACTTTCTTTTATTACTCCTTGGGGTACCTTTACTTATAACAGACTTGTATTTGGTTTAAAAACAGCCGCATCTACATTTCAACAACTAGTGGATCAAATCATACAATTAACCGAATGTGACAACATATTTTCTTATCAAGATGATATGGTCATAGGTGCTAATTCATTTAAACAAATGTTGGAAACTTTAGAGAATTTGTTTTCAGTTCTTGCAAAGCATAATATAACTCTTTCTCCTGAAAAATGCCAATTTCACACCAATTCCATCAATTTCTTAGGATTCCACATACAAAATGGAACCATTTCTCCAATAGACTCAAACATAAAAAAATAACAGGTTTTACTATTCCTAAAACAAAGAAACAAGTAAAATCATTCTTAGGACTTGCATCATTTTATAGGAACCTTATTCCTCAATTTGCTGAAATAGCAGCTCCTATAATTGCACTAAGTTCTCCAAAAATTAAATTCAAGTGGACTTCTGTACATGATCAGTCCTTTTCAAAATTGCAAAAAAATTTCTTTAATCAACCATTCCTACATTTACCTAATTGGGACAAACCTTTCTATATCAATACGGATGCTTCTATCAATGCCATATCAGCAATTTTAATGCAGTTTGATGGTGATAAGCTATATCCCATCTCTTATTTTTCAAAGTCATTAACTCAATCCGAAAAAAGATATCCACCTTTGAAATTAGAATTATATGCCATTTTCAAAGGCATAACTGCATTTAAGCATCATATTTACAACAGGGAATTCTTCGTATTGTCAGATTCAAAGCCTCTTGAAAAGTACAAAAAGTCAAATTCACCTGCAGACATAATTACAAGATGGCTCATGGAACTGTCAGAGTTCCAATATAAATTCGAACACATCCCTGGTAAATTAAACATATTAGCCGACTACCTTAGTAGACTACAAGAAGACCCGCCTCATCAAGACCTGTCCACTAACCCTGAATTAGTAGAATCTAAAGACATTCTTCCAATCTTTAATAATAATCTTGATCTTGACAAAAATTTACCTCCTATGTTACAATCTGAAAGTGTGAATGAAGGAAACCCGTTAAAACCTAATGTTGTAGATTCAGATATTGATAACTATCAACATGAAAAAATTAACAACATTAATATGAGTGATATTTCTTGCAATGACATTTCAGATCAAAATTTAAGAGAAGAACAAAATAAAGATAAAGCATTAAGAGAAATTATTGAGGAGATAAAAGAAAATAAAATCCAAAATAAAAATAAAGCATATTATATAAACCCTAAAAATGATTTACTATGCTTTAATAGAGCCTCTCACATCTTAGAAAATGCTTTACATAGAGCTGTAGTCCCTACATCTTTAATCCCTAAAGTGATCAAGATTGCACATATAACTCATACAGGTCATAACAAAACCCTGCACAACATTAAAAAAAGATTCACATGGAAGAATATGATCGCTGATGTCATAAATCTTGTAAACAGTTGTGAGACATGTAAAAAGTTAAAAAATCAGAATCCTCCTTAAACTCCATTCTTACCTGCTCCTGTTCCTACAGAACCAGCTCAGAAAATCTCTATGGATTTGCTTGGTCCTTTAAAAAATCATTCATTCATCTTAACTGTTATAGACCATTTTTCGAGACCACTTGAATTATATAATTTAAATCAAATTACAGCATCAGCTATAACAAAAGCTTTTCTTTCTTACATTTCCACTCATGGAAAACCAAATATTGTCCTCACAGACAAAGGCTCACAATTTACAAGTGACTTATTCCATACTGTTTGTAAAAAAATCAAGATTTATATCAAACATACAACCATTTGCAACCCACAAGCTAATGGATTGAGTGAACGCATAAACACTCAAATAAAAACTGCCATAAATACAATGTTAACTGAAGGTTATGATGTTTATACAGCAATGAAGATTCATCAATCAATTTACAACTCAACTACTCATCCTGCAACTCAATTCACCCCAAACTTTGTCCATTTTGCTCGAGAACTTAACGACATCCACTCAAATTATAAAAATCAATCTGAATGGAAGATTTTAGACACGGCACATGACATTTTCGAGTTAACAAAAATTTTAGATGAAATTTATACCACAACATTTCTGAATAATGAGAAGAACAGACAACAAGTGTACAAGAAATCTCGTGAAGAAAGAACATTTCAAAAACTCCAAGTGAATGACAAAGTGTTAGTAAAATTCCCTAAAGTGTTTAAAAAAGAAAATCAAGGTCCTTTCATTGTGCAAAAAATTATTTCCCCTGCTATTGTACAAGTCAAGTCAATGGAAAATGAAGATGTATCACCATTCTATATCCACCAAAATAAGCTAATTCGATTAGATGAAAGAAAAGAACATCTAATCCAACAACCTTCGAACAGTGTACCTAGTACAAGTGCTCAGAGTGCCAGTGATAGTGTGAACAGTGCCAACAACTCTTAAAACAGTCCTCAAATAACAAGAGTTGTCAGACCAACTCGCAACAAGAAAAAGTTAGATCCCAACTTTGAATATTACTAAATTTTTTCCCCCATTGTCAGCTATATCTTGTTCATCGACTCAAGCATTTCGGATCCAGATGGATGGCACCCCACCTGTGTTTGGATTGACGTGAGACTCTCCATGGAAGCTGCCTGGTAATTGACCTTCTGCTGGCGGAAAAATCTTAGCTGCCCTGTAGTCTCCTGATATAGAATGATGGACCTGATATAGAAGACAATTATGCAACTCCTAAATTCAGTTTAAGATAAATTTCCTTTTAATATTCACATAAGCTAAGTGTTTTTTTCAATATGTTAAATTTGCAAAATCTATGATAATTTAAAATAATTATGTTAATCATGCTAAGTAATCTATCATCATGAGTCTTATCAACCTTTATTGTTGGCAATTTCATTCAGCATTTAGAAAATCTTTCTTCTATTTTTTTTCTAAAAAAAAAAAGTTCTGGAAAATATAGTTTTGACCTTTTTTTAAATAATACCAATTTGTGACAACTTCTGCTACTGGTACTTTAGATCTTGACTTTTCTAAATATTTTTGTGATGCTGTGCAAAACCCATCACATCTTTTTTTTTTCTACGGCTATACAATTTCTTCCCTTCGACATTGTGTTGCAGTTCAAAATTATTGCCCTGTATGCTTCACATGTCACTGTACCAGAAGCTACCCCTTTTTGTTGGTCTGTACCAACAGTTTTCTTCAAAACAAAATTTTACTGGAAGTCGACTCGACTCCTCGCACTGGTTAATAAACCAATGTGGAGGAGTAGGGCTTGTTTGTGTTGTACTGAACAAGTCCTTTCACAGCCCTTTTCCCCTCTAGGACTGAGACCATAAGTCAAAGTCAGCCCTCTTTCTTTTTTTTTTACTCTGAAAGTTTTGGGTATGTGAGAGTGTCTGTTACCGGATGGGCAGACAAGACTCCTCATTCCCGTGCGGATGCACAAAACCACCTTTTTCAATTTTTCATGTGTTCATTCACATTCTCCTTTTTACAATCTCTGCGATTGGATGGGCAGACAAAATTTTAGAAGCTGTGTGAATACAAAAAAAAAAAAAAAAACTAAGTCATCATTTGTGTAAATAATTTTCTTAACTGTTTTGTATAAATTTATTCATTTATGTGTAAAAATTAGAAATGTGTAATTTTGTTATTTCATTAGCTATCTTAATTGCTCACTCTTTATACCTATTAAGAGTAAATTGTAAGGTATAAATATGTTAAAGTGAGATAAAAATTACTAGTATATGTTGATGAAACAGTAAAGATTTAAGTTTGCTTTTTCTATAAAAAGAAATTATGGAGTACACGTTTAATCAACATTTAGACAAATCTTAGTCATTTTTGTAGAACCAAGTTGTTTTCTACATGGATAGTATTAGTAATAAACTTAGGCAAGTTTAAAAAAAAAAAGTAATTTTCTTTCAGTATTATGAAGGTAATGTTTTGTTCATGGCACATAATGGAATTAGTGTCAATTGTTCATTTTAATAATAATAATATAAAAAAAATTAAGTGCACTTGAAACATTTACTGAAGGATAGAACATGTGATAACTTTTAATCACTTATTTCTTAGTGAATAAGTTAGGTAGTATTCTATTAGTCACTTAAAGGATAGTGATAGTAACTTATTGTTTGTTCTGTTAAACTAATAAAACAGCCTTTTCATAAATTTAACCCTTAAAATAGCAACCAAACGCAGTTTGCTGTTATATATATTGATTACCAGTCAGGCAGTCCTGTGTCGTGAAAAAAAAAAAAGTCATGCAGAACAATTTTTTTTTACTTTGTAAATTTGCTGATTTGATCAGTTACTTATACTGTGTCTTTATATTTCAGTGTTTCTGACATGTGTTGGACAGAATGATGGTATGCTCCAGTTGTAACTCATCAAGTGAACTAAGTAAAATTGTAACTCATATGAGAGGAGCACCATAGATAAGACTGTTGACACAGAAGTTGTGACTGTAAATTCATTTGTGCTTGTAATGACCACAGAAGTTTATGTAAATTGTATGTAAATCCCTGTGCATGATCCTCTGCAAATTGGTAGGTTAATTTTTTCTTTGCTTCATTTTTTTTCATTCATATTTCTTGTTATGTTGTATTCAGATTTGGTTTTTTTATTAAAAAAAAAATTCTCTTTTCTCCTTCTGAAATTTAGCAATTAATGCTCCATTTCATTCAGTTCGTGCATTCAATTTTTTTTTCTCTGACAACAAGGAATATGTTGTGAAGAGAATCGATTAAATCTGTTAAATCGATTTCTTCACAACATTCTTATTTGAGTTCATCTCCATTTTTGTTATTCCTCCATGGTTTCTGAATCTCATGTGTTTTCCTCCATGGTTTCCGAAGTCTATCAGTTTTCAAAGTTAATCTAAGTTACTCTTCTGCTCTTCTAAAATTTATCATTTGTTTATATTGATTGTAAAATCATTGTAATCGATATTCATTTTACCATTTTGAAGCAATGTTTTATTTTATTTAATATTCATTTAATTTCAATAGTTAAGTCTTAGTTCATGTACTTCTACTTCAACTCCCAGTCATATATTTTTACCGCCCTTTCCTCTCATTGGTTGGCTGAAGCCTCGCAAAGAATTTTCCACATTATTCTAGAAGCTTCCAACCAACCAGCGTCTGTTTGATTCGACCGTTTGCCAGTTTGGCAGATTCATCACCTTGTTCAATAAGGCTTGTTTTATTATGTGTTATTTTTGGTTGGCGAGTTTGTGATGTGCCTGTTGGCGTGTGTTGTAGTGTGTGGTAACCCACACTACGCGGTTTGTGCAAAAAAGTTGATTCAGAACACAGTAGTGCACCGAGTTTGAAGTATCAAGAAAATGTGAGATCGTGTCATTCTGTTGTGCCATTTTTTTTTTGGTTCACTCAGCATCGGAATATGGGGCTTGAAGAGTCAATAGTTATTCAACGAGGCGAGTCGTCTCCCATTGTCCAACTGATAAGCCTTTTTTCCATTTTCTTTTACCTTGCTTTACTAAGTTTATTTAGAGAGATAAATTCTATTATTTAATGTATCGAAAAAAAAAGAATTTAACATTCGAATGGTATGCCAAGTAATATATTATGAGGTAAAACTAACTTTTTTTCTTGATCATGCACAAGTGAAAGTTTCTCTGAAGAAGAATCTTTGTGAGTGGTCAACGATATTCAATTTGAACTGTACATTTATGCATACAGTTAATAAACTGGAGTTAAATTTTTAAAAAAAGAACTCTTCACTATATTAGTTTATGGTCACATGGAACCACAGTTGAAGTAAAAATTTAGTTTACGTGACCAACTTATACCAGGAAAAACAAAATTATATTTACCTTGATATTGTCAGTCTAATTCCCACATTTATGCTATTTAACTTTAAATATAACTTCCTTTAGATATAATAAATATAAATATACATGTTTCAAATTACAACAGCCCCCTCCGAAATTATAAGTCTAGATACGCCTCTGAGTCAAACAGTTTAAATAGCAATTTTCAAAATGCATTAAAATTGCTTGCATTAGGCAAAGAAAAATATTGCTCAGCAAATCGTGCGGCACGCTCATCTTTTCATGCCAAATATTAGAAAGTATTTTATTTTTTAGCCCCCGGTATGCTATTTCTTTCTCCCAGCTTATTTTGTCTCCAAAAAATAACGTTGATTACAGAAAGCAGCAATAAACAAAGCAGATGCATCAATGTACGATTAAATGCTATAAGTAATATACAACATACATTAATATAATATACAGTTATGTTGAAAATTTAGAAATTGCAACGAAAAATTTTAGTTTGATGCCTAAGAAATTTATTAATTTATATTTTGTATCCTTTTAATAGTTACATTTTAATGGATTTAAAACAATGCAATCACCTTATTTAGAATTAGAAAAGCAAGATAACCAAAATCTAGCTTAAGTTTGTTTTTGTGCAGTTGAAAAAGTAATAAATTATTATCTTTATTATTTTATGTAAATAACAGAAAACTGCAACAACGTGCTCTATTGCATTCAATGGTAAACCTTGCTTCAGATCAGCAATCGGCAGGTCATTTCCGGTTTGTCAATTTAAGCGCATCCGATATTCCCGCGACCGCGTGGTTGATTTCAATAAAGCTAGCGTGCTCAGTATGTTCTCGCTGGAGTGCCTGTTTCAAATGGTGTTATTATTTTAATATTGTGTTAAAATATTCATTTACAATATCGGATATAGATCCGAATGATGTTTTAAGACGATCACAGCTTAAATGCTATAAGTGAACATGTTAGCTGCATATGTATACAGCAGCAACAAGTCTGCCACAGCCATTTTACTCGTAAACTATGGAACGCGGAAAGTTTTAAATTAGGTGAAGTAATAAAGGCTATTGACCCACATATTTATAGATTCATATATAGATAGACATTCAGAAAATATATTTAGAAAAATGTAGAGGGGCTAATTAGGTTACTTGAAAAAAAATATTTTCTTTATATATCGTGTGGGATATCTTGTGAAAGCTTTCGTAACGTTGAACTCAAAAATACATTTTTTTTTAAATTTTAGGTATTATATTTTCAGAAATATCGTCGAAAATGTAGCGCTAAAATATGTACCCCCCATCCTCCCATCTATTTCTTAATCTACAGAAACTAAAATTATGAAAAAATTGGAAGTAGTAGATGTTAATTTAAACCTTGCAGGGAAATTATAGCGATTACCCTAGGTCACATACTTTTTGAGAAAAGCGCATTTTTCCGTTCCACAAAAATTTGACTTTGTCGGCCTTCAGCAAAGGTGTTGAGAAACGTTAAGGTACCTATCGTAGCAGAAGTATGGAAGCATTGTTGATAATGATTCCCGAAAAAAATTGTTTGTAATTAACCGAGATAGTACACACGGACGGTTTGGAAATACATAATGACAAGCGCGGCGTACTCTATGTACCATCGGCTTTTAAAGCCTAGATAACAACTTTTGATAATATATTTGTGCAATGAAATACCCAGTAGCAGTATAAAAGCAATAAATATCAAATTGTTAAAAACAGACTAATTAATTAGAATTAATCACATAAATATTATAGGATTCGCGACAAGTTTGCATTGAGTGGGCTTCTCAATACGCCTCTCATGTCTTTAAAAGTTATAAAAAATCTATCTGGAAAAACCCGTCACGGACCAAGTCGGCGTTGCAATTTTGCGACCTCCTTTCGAAGTGCGCTTAAAACAATGCCAAGTTTAAACTTTGAACAAAGGTTTTGTTTTACCTACACTGTAAAAATAAAAGTTTATTACAACACTGAAGATGGTGTTATGAAATGCCAAATGTTTAAATATGCACTATTTTTATTGTCAATACCGAATTAAGTCATAATAAAAAGATTAATATAAGATTTAAAAAAAAAAAAGTTATACGGGATAGCAATAAATAATGTACAACTACAATCAACCCTATGCTGTATAGTTTTGTACAAAGTCTTATTATTCTTTTAGCAACGATTTTTAAAATAATACATTTAATAATTCATATATTTATTGTACGGAACCCTCTGAGGGAGAGTAATACTCGCACTTAACCGTTTATTTATGATTGCGGTTGGTATTTATTCATCATATTTTCCTTTACAAGTCTGGTCTTTCTTCTTTTCTCTTTTGCAACTTTTTTTTAATATGCATTTCAAAGAAGCTTCATCTTTCTTTGCCCTTTATAGATATATTTATGGATTTATTTTTTTTTTCAAATTATAACCTTAAATTTTGTTTTGATCAAATGGTGTTAAACGATGGTACTTAAATTAAGATATGGCCTGCCATCTCAAATTTCTCAAAAATCGGACTATCATTGTTTTCCTTATAGTTTTCAATTAATAAATAACAGCAAAAAATTTAAGTAACGGTAAAAGAAAATTTTCATTAATACTTTTAATTTTCGGTATATATACTTATTTTTACAGCTTATGAATAAGATCAACATGTAAAAATACAAATTAATGTTATTTCCATTTATTGTATTTAGAGCTTCAAAATGATAAAAATTTTAATACAGAAAAAAAAAAAATCATTCGATTAATTTTATCGTTTTCGCAAAAAATTCATGTTGCCATCCATAGTCATATAATACTTAGTTTTATTTCCCGTGTGAAAAGTTTTATTTTATCAATTAGAAGTAATATCTTAAAATATGAATTGAAGAATAACTCAAATCTCAAATTAAGAAAAATCCCTTTGCATAATCATACAATATATATATTTTTAATTTATAGCATTTTTACATGAATTTATAATAAAGTAATTGAATTTTAGAATTTTGGAATTTTTTTAATGTAACATTTTGAAACTTTTTAAATTATTTTGCTATTTTATGCACTTCTCAATGAATATCTTACATATCTGTCCATGGTCATAAGATCCCTTAGGGTGCTTCACATTTAAGTGATTGCTACTGCCTTTTATGACAAAATAATTATTTTTATATTTTTTCTGGAACACATGCAAATATTTTTTACATTACAGTATATTTTATTGCTAAAAAGTACCTGCTATGTTCATTTGTTATCACAAATCTCTATACATAGTAATAAAAAGGTAATTGACATTTAGAGCATTTTTACGCTATGTTACATAACAAGATTATTCTATTTTATAACTCTATAAAATGCAAATTACCTTTTATATGCTTTGCAATATTTTATTATTATAATATATCCTGTTACTTTACTCAGTTTTTTATTCTTTTCAAAACAGAGAGAAAACACAGTTTTGTAATCGTTATTTATCACCCTAAAATCGAAAGACATGTAGCAATCAAAGCGAATAAAAATATTTTCAGAATTTTAAATCTCACTTTAAAGTTTGAAATCCTTAGTCGTAACTCAACATCAAGCAAGAGTTTATGAGATTTATATGCAGAAAACATTACACTGTTTAAAAGAGAGTATTTAAAAAATATATAGTACTCATGAAATATATTGAAATATAACAGCTATTATAAACACATATTAAGATAGGGTATTCTCCGCTTAACTTAGAAGCTATATTACCAAACTCACTGCTGAAATCAACTCCTTAGTACCAATAGTTATTTGCATATTTATCGAGTAAGTCACATTTATACTGGTAAAATAACATGGTATATTTAAATCAATATTTTATTTTTATAGCAGCAAAATTAAACACTCCGTTTGAAACATTTTTTAAAGATAAAAAATCGAATAGAAATGTAATTATAAAAATAGACATATAATATATATATATAATATATACGAGAGTACAGGGCTTAATTTCTAACAAAAAAGTACCGCAGCCCTAATATTTTGCACTAATACTAATAACCGTAGCGACCCTCCCCCCTTTCCACCGTCACTCTAATCCGCATATTTATTTTTCTTACATTATTTGCAAAATTTAAAACATTTTTTTTCTTTAGTAAAATAAAATTTTTAAATATTTCTTTATATACTTAGCTGTCAATTATTCCACTTTTTAGTTATCACTCTTTCGGAATAGAAATATTTGCCTAATTTTAATGTTAATTAATCGCAGGATTCTGCGAGTAAATAAAATAAGGGTTATTATTCGAAAATAGTGTTAAAACAAAAAGCTATACATTTTTAAGAAGAAATTAATGAAATTTACTGAAATTAATACTGATATGATAAAGAATCAAAGAACGTTTTTCAATTTCTTATAAAAGCTGCATATATTAAACTATAATCGATTCCTTCCGTAGAACAATCTTTCGTGGTGAGTCCCTGAAAATCAGATTAAATTAAAAATTTGACACCGTGATCGGAAAGATTCGATGTTTTTATAGAAAAGGGGGAAACGCTGCTCGATTGCTTACCCTAAAAATAACAATACATGGCAATTATATCTACTTACAAATGACTACTACTTGTAACTTTGTAAATCTGCAGAGCAGAGCTGCGTTCATGATAAAAAATAAACAGAAAAACCACTAACGTTATTTTCGTACTCGTACGCAATGGAAGACTAAAAATCTCAAACAAACAATATTTCAAGCTAATGCGCGTTGACCAAGAAAAGGGAAATATTCTTTTCTGGTTATATATCTAATTAAAAAAAAAAATGATATAATTAAAAAATATCCTAGTGTCAGAGAAGAAAATCAAACTGAAAGCAAATTCATTCTTCGCGCTCTTGAATGGCCCCAATATACCTGTCGCCGAAATCAATGCCAGACATAAATCTGCAAATATCAGTAGAACAAACAAAACACGATTTCTCTTTCTACTATTCTTATCAAAATAGCATTAAAAAGGGGGGAGAGTTATTTTATTTTTTCTATACCTGAGTAAACATTTTTTTTTTTAATTTACAGACACATTGAGTTCGAGCGCTTCAGTTTTTCTGAAGCGCTATTGCACTAGGCTCCGGAGCCCTGTATTTATGGCCTCCGGTGAATTCCGACTAATATTTAAATATTTACTAAAAGCAACCACCGCGGGTGATCGATGTATTGCTGTTGAACCAAGCGGAATTGAAAAGCGACCTCCTCACATGTGACGTCTATGGTTGCAGTGTCCATTGGTAAGACGGTGTCTGCCACTGCTGCGCACCGAAGACTTACATTAATGGACTGTATGCTTGGGTACCCTGAGTTTGTGTTCCTGTGTCCGTCCAATCTAAAGAGGCACGATTAATGTGGTGTCGGCAACATATCAATTGGACTGTATTTAAATGAGGAAACGTTATGTATACGGATAAATCACGATCGGCCCTGCAACGAGATCGCAAGCGTGTAAAGGTCAAGATAAAAATAGCAACACGCAATCGGATCCAGAACATCACCAAACATGACCCATCAAATGTAGAAGCATCATGGTGTGGGCAGAAATTTCGTTGGGATATCACACCGAGCAGCACATCTTTAGACGGGGTATATTGACGGCTGTCCGGTTTCGGGATAAAGTCCCAAACTCCATCATGAGATTATACGCTGCGGCAGTTGGTCTTGCTTTCGTTTTAATGGATGATAATGCGAGTTCCTATTGATCTGTCATCTTCGTCAACTACCTGGAAAGTCAGGTTATTGAGCGTATGGATTGGCCGGCGTACTCGCCCGACATTAATCCCATTGAAAATCTTGATATGCCCGCTGCGGTGCTGCGTATACACGTTTCACATCCCCAGCGAGTTCCAAAATGCTCTACAGGAGGAATGGCGATTACTTGACTCTACGTTGGTTGATCACCTCATGGAAATCATCGTCGCTCGCTATAAACTTTGTAGCAGATGAAGGGTGCTCATATACCCTGTTAATGTCATTTTTGTTTGTTTATTTTGACCTTAAACATGTTTTTGTTAATGACTCCAATATGACTTCCTCTTATAACTTATGAAAATTCAATATTGTTTTTATCTTTGTAATTCTTTGTTTTGTTTCATGCACAAACATATTTGCTACTTTCCTGCCGCATTCCGCGTCAATTCAAGCAGTACTTGTAGATTTTTCCGCATTTTACCGCTGCGTGCTTAACTTTTGGCAGTGAGTGTATATATATATATATATAGTTGAAAGACATAAGAATTAAAATCCTTTTAAAATTCAAAATTCAAATTAAATCCTTAAATTAATTTTCATAACTTTAAATCTCATATTCTAAAATCCGTCTTACCCCTTGTAATTTGTTTTCCAGCATAATATTTATTAAGTTCAACATTAAAATCAGAGAGTAATTTAAGACAGAAAATACTGACGTTTGGACAATTCTCCTTCATTTTTGGTTAAAGCCTTGTACGTCACAGAGCCCTGGAATTGTGCGGTCTTGACAACAGGTCAATCAAAAGGTAATTAACCAATTAAACTAAATGTCCCGCCAAATTGATATCTTCCAGCCTCCTCCTCCCTCAGCTGAAAATATTACAAGCTCCAACATATTACCAAGAATGCGCACGACAAAGTTGGAGTTTGCCTTTTTGAGGTGCTAGCACAACCTACGACCAATGTCCCAAAATTGACGTAAATGACTCAAGGGGCATCCAATTGAACTCGTCAAGATGATTTTAAGATTCAGCGACGAAATAAACGAGTTCCGTTCACAAAGAGGTTCCCGAGCCAAATTCTTTTATTCCATCAATCTCCCAGTTATTCCTTACATACCGGGTGTCCCAAAAATGACTGATAGATTTTAAAATTACATAACTTGCAAACGGTGACAGATATTAAAAAATTCTTGCAGGAGTGTTATGCAAGATGTCAGGAATTTTCATGCTGCGATTCTCAGTTTTAATTACAAAGAGTATCAATAGATGGCGCTGCAAGCAATAGTCGCTAAATCCAGGCTCGATTGTTCGGCCTCTCTCTTCTTCCGTATGAAAAAAGGAGATTAAAATGAATTGAATAAATCCCGAAGCACCAAAAACCCGGGTCTGGACTGAGCACCTATTGCTCTCAGCGCCATCTGTTATTTGAAATTCGAACTAAAATCAAGATTCACAGTACAAAAACTCCTGACATCATACATAACACTCCCGCAAGATTTTTTTAAATATCTGTCACCGTTTGGAAGTTATTGAATTTTAAAATTCATCAGTTATTTTTGGGGCATCCGGTAGATAGATATAGCTTTCTCTAATGCATATGCGTTGAATTTAAGTATCTATGAAATATATTTAACTTTTAAAACGACATAAACAGCCATTTGTGCCTGTCGTACTACGAATACTAAAAAGTCCTGCTTTGTTTTTTATACGATTTACGAAGGGTAAATATTGGGGTAGGTCGCCCACATTTTATTATTTGGGTTTTCTCAATGCCAATTCGATGGAAAAATGGAATTCTCAATAAAGAAAAAAATCTTTACTTGGTGTTCTTCCAGCTAAATCCGTTTTTCATTTGTTCACAGAACCCTCCATTACACGAAAATATTCATATGGAATGCTAAGAACACAAAAATTAGCGTAAAACCAATCTTTGTGTGTCTGTGTGTACCGGAGATGGCTAGAAATACCTACCGCAAGTAAAAGTCTGAAAATTTGAGTGAGGGCAGTCAAAGGCAGGTCCTGTTGCACACGAGGCTCAGACTTCTAATTTTTTGATAATTAGCCGAGAATATTAATTAAAAACTCGTCAAAAACGCGATTTTGTTTCACAAAATGCCAAAATCGCGCACAGATCTGAACCTGATTCCACAGTTGAAATGAAAGAAATTAAGAATTTACACTAATCAGCAAAAATTAAGAAAACTAATTAAGGCATCGATTTGAAACTTTCAGAGCACAAGTAGAAAAATATTTTACATCTGTGCATAACATTTTTGCGCTGATTATTTGTCTTAGATTTTTCAAAAAAGTGACGGCGATAGTACAAAATTTCGGAGAAAGAACCATACAGAGACGAACATTCATTAAAAACTAAACTAAAAAGAGATCTTTTTTCAGGCCGACATCTCCATTTAATTTCCAAAAGTCTTTGAATCAGAGATTATATGGCATGTAGTCAATCGACTTAATTATCAAACGTTGCCAAATGCTAAAGACATAATTTAAAAGCAATTTATCAATTTAATCGAAGATTATTAATGTGTTCTGTGGCAAGAGTCCTGTGACATGAGCTAAGAGTTCGTCTAAATGGGTTTCTCCCCTTTATTTGTATTTAAAAGCATGTTTTCCGAAATATAGACTTATTTTACCAACATTTTCGATGGGCCAGATTTCAACGGAAATGGATTCACTCAACTTAGCTTATGATTTTCATGCAGTTTTTAGCTCCACCTTCCAGTGCAGGGGCCGCATTCACATCTCGGGTTCTATAGACACAATTTAAATTGGGTTTTCCTCATTCAACGTGGTTTCCGATTGTCTTACTTTTTTTAATTCTACCTTCCATCACCATCTTTATCTGAGGTTTCATGGGCCCGAATTATGTGGAATTATTTTTTCTTTCAATTCATCTTACGATTCCTTTCTGATTTTCCAGCGCGTGCACAGTACGCCTGCTATACGGGGATGCAGAAAGTGGGGACCCGTGCAGGAGATTTATGTATTTTAATAAATCTTTTTATGCCGATATTTATCTTAAATACCTCAAAGGAATAGATTTTATTAATAGAGTATATAATTATTATTTTTTAATTTAAAACTTGTTACATTGCAGGAAAAACTGAAGAACAGTGAATAGGATATTACATTACGACCACCAATAGGTCAAGAAGTAAATTCTTACTGACAAAAATATTGTACATTTTCGAGTTCAGGATAAAATATACATTAGTTTTTAACAATTAAAAAAAAGCTTTTTTGGATCAGAAATTCGAAAAATAAAAATTCAACCAAGAAGATGTTAAGGTACATTATTGCAGACAGGTTTCGATACATTTAAAACTCGTTTATATTAAACTATCATGTATTCAGTGGGGTAAAGGCACAAAAGAATAAGTGATAGAATTATAGATATTTTAAAAAAGAGCACATACGTTAGCTGTTTATAAAAAATAAAGTATTGATTAAAAATTCATCTACATTCCTTGTAATTGGGTGAAATCAATCGATGTATTTTACAATAATCTTGTCATTATTTTTTTTTCTTCTCCCTTTTATAATAAATGACACCAAAATCAATTCATTTAAGAAATTCGAAGATTGCAGCTGCTTGGAAATGGATTAGGGTATTGTGTAGAAAAGCTCATCCAATAGCTTACAACATAGATCGTTGAAGTGTCACACAATGCTCAGTATTGATTGCATTTAATTCTTCAGTGCTACTTTATTGATTATTGGAAAGCCATACTTAAAGTTAGACATTTTTTACGTCTAGAAAGGTTTCTTTCACTGTATCAAAATTAGAGTTCTCATCCATTTTATTATCATTGATAAAGCTTGTAATTTTTAACTCTTTTTTTATCATTAATTGTCGCTTTTAGAGGGAAAAAAAAGCAGATTTTTGTAAGAATTTTCTAACTTTCGCGAGCTCGAAACCTAGCTAGATGGGTTTCTCCTGATCAAATTAGTATAGACAACACCTTTTGTGTAAGCTGTTTGAGCCTTTTTCCATGTATAGAGAAAAGCATTTTCACCGCTGAATTTGTTTTACCCTGTAAAAAAGAATTCACTCGTATTCGGGGCCTAGCTAGATCTGTTTCTCGTGCTCTATTTACTATAAGAGATAAATCTCGTGAAAATCTTCCCAATCGTTTACGATATCATTCATAATCGGGAAAATCGCTTGCTCGTTTAATATATACTAGATAGTACCCGTCAAGATTTGACGATAAATAACTTGAATGTTCCATTAGAAAAATTCTTGAAATTTTAATTAATTGCTTTTAAATTAGTTATTGAAATCATGACAAATTTCTATATTGCATAAGTTATTCCTATTTCTGAAAGGCAAGCTTGAGGTTGCTGTCAATCTAACCTATTGAATGAAGTGAAAGAACTTCAAGTTTATAATTCACAACTAATTATGCTTGTCTTTTATCGGAAATTTACCCAAAAATACTGGGCAGAGCATTTATTTTTACTTACTATCGTCTCTCTCTCTCTCTCTCTCTTTTTGGGGAAAAATAACAATATCCATTTTTATTTTTATTTTTTTAACTACACGACCTTTAAAAGCTGCCATGAATTTTATTTATATCAGTCTCATTCTCTAAAAGCCTAATTTTGAAACTTGATACAACTAACGATTTATAATATATATTTTTTATTACTTGAATTTCATAATACTTTTGTTTTACCCTGTAAAAAATAATTCACTTGTATTCGGGGCCTAGCTAGATTCTTTTCTCGTGCTCTATTTACAATAAGAGATAAATCTCGTGAAAATCTTCCCAATCGTTTACTATATCATTCATAATCGGGAAAATCGCTTGCTCGTTTAATATATACTAGATAGTACCCGCCAAGATTTGACGGTAAATAACTTGAATGTTCCATTAGAAAAATTCTTAAAATTTTAATTAATTGCTTTTAAATTAATTATTGAAATCATGACAATTTTCTATATTGCATAAGTGATTCCTATTTCTTAAAGGCAAGCTAGAGGGTGCTGTCAATCTAACCTATTGAATGAAATGAAAGAACTTCAAGTTTATAATTTACAACCAATTATGCTTGCCTTTTATCGGAAATTTACCCAAAATACTAGGCAGAGCATTTATTTTTACTTACTATCGTCTCTCTCTCTCTCTCTTTGGGAAAAAATAACAATATCCATTTTTATTTTTTTAACTACACGACTTTTAAAAGTTGCCATGAATTTTATTTATATCAGTCTCATTCTCTAAAAGCCTAATTTTGAAACTTCATACAACTAACGACTATATATTTTTTATTACTTGAATTTCATAATACTTTTCTCTTCCTTTCTTAAATATCAAACCATGGAATAATTCTTATATGAATATTTTTCTTTCTTTCCGTTTTATCTTTTTTTTTTTTTTTTTTTTTTTTTTTTTTTTACTGAAAAGAATGACAAACTTTTCTTACTTACTCATACACGTATATATTCTTGATAATGGTCAGAAAATATAAACAAAAGTTGTAGATCAGCTCAATTTCTTTAATTGATAATTACATGCAAAATATTTTAAGTTAAATATTTTAAATATAAAATTATTATTTATTCAAAATATTTTTGAGTGTTAAATTTTATTTAATGATAATTCATATAATAATAGCAATAAATTCAAAATCATATAACTTCTCCTCTTAATAAAATGTTATTATCGAAACGAATTATCGCCAGAAAATGGTACAGGAATCATGTTGCCGGGCGTTGGGTTCGAACCTGCGTTGTCTACAAAAGTTCAGAGCGTTAAACTGGCGCTTTAGACCACTCTGCTATACAGACCTGCTCTCCATTTTCTCTAATTGGAAGATCTAGTAAATTTAACTTCACGCATGCGCAAATGCGTGAAGTTTTTGACTAATGTTACAGAATCAGGTTTACGTGTTAATATATATGATGATAAGATTTTCTCGCATATTACGAGCTATAAAACTGGAATCACTGCTAATACGAACAAAACACCAGTCACTTCAATTTGAATTTCGGCAAAAAGTAGGGCAGTATTAATAAAGGAATCTTGTCAGGTTACTGTAAGATCCACACTGCACAAAACTGTTTATTCAATTTCTTTACACAATTCAATCTTTATCGTTTTTTATCGCATGAATGAGAATATAAATTTGCCAAGAAAGCAATCCTCTTTTGCTTAATCATGTTTACGTCATTCTGTTCCTTTTTTAACAATGGAATCTGACATCCACACTTGCGATTTGCCGTTTATGATTGCATTAGTGTCTTTCTTTCTTGTCCTCTTAGCCGTTAGTAGCTGGAAAATTGACTTGCAAGTAACCAGTCAGAGACCTCTAACGATTGATCTTTACCGGGTTTTTTTTTTAATTGTTTAATATATTTTAATTATCACAGGTTGTGCTTTTGTTTCTAGAGGCATTGACAAAGTATCTCCTCTGGTTCGCTGTGACTAGTTGATCACGAGACGTGTGTGCCAGCTACAAACGTCAAGATATAAACAAGAATGCCCTAGATAATGATAACAATGAATGCGAAAATTCGTCCAATATTTTATCTGTAAGTTGCCATGAACATGAAGATGTTTTAGATAATCCAATGCAATTTTATAATATGCGACCAAAAGAAGAAAATGCGAAAACGGCTCTCGGTGTTTTAAGACGAGATGTGCGAAATTTAGAAATGAATATGAATGTGTCTATTAAGAAATTAAAACTCACCAATTTTTTCAATACAAGCTAATGTAAAATAATATATTCGTGTATGTGCTTTCTACCCTCCATTGCGTATTGAAAATTATACGCAAAGGTATCACTCAAAATTTCATGTTAACTTCATTATATCAAATTCATTTTAGCATTTAAATAATTTGATCAATTAATAATAGTTATTATTTTATTTATGTATGTGTTTTAAAAAAATTATTATCTTTCCCGGTATTACGAGTAATGGTTAGTTCGAGAACTTTTATAATTACCTTCTTTTTCGTATTAACTGATTTCGATTATATATATGTAACATAAACAGAACATATTGCTCCCCCCACAAGAAAAGTGACACAATACGCAAAAATTAATTTTCTGTATCATTACACTAGTAGATTTGTCATAGGTGCGTCTTTCTGCAGGAAAAAATTCATAAGTTCAAGAAAATTGCTTTATTATGATATATGTCCATTCGTGACCACAGAAGTGGGCATATTATGTGGAGAGATAAAAATACACAACCCTCCAAACATCATCTACGTCTTCATTGTTCAGGGTTTTACGCTTTTATGCACGTTTTTACTTTTGAATGCAGAGCTAAGTGTTGTAATTTCATGTTACAGTAAAAACATGCGATCTTATTTTGCCAGTACTGTGAAATTTATTTTTGTTGAGATAAGTAACTTATCTTTCGAGTGAACAATATACGTGGGTCGATCCAGAAATAAGGTTTCCATCAAATTTAGAAATAGACAACATTGTTTATTCTCATAGAAATTTACATCGTTGGAAAGAAGAAAGTTTGCTCTATTTCTCTACATAATCGCCATTTTTTTCTACGCATTTTTGTAGACGGTGCTCCACTTTCTGTATCCCAATGTCGTAGAACCAACCCGTTGAGAAAGCGTTTCACCTCTTCTTAGACGTCATCGTCTCTCCGGAAGCGTTGGCCACCCAAGTGTTCCTTTAACTTGGGGAACAAGTGACAGTCACTAGGTGCGAGTTCCGATAACCGCCTTCAAAATTGAAGGTCTTCCACTCCATTCTTCATCTTAGACTTCACTCCGACCGGCACTAAACTCCCTGCACCACTTTTCGACGTGTTCAACTGACATACACTTCTCGCCATACACCTCTGTCAACTGACGACGAATATCCACGGATGGAGTCCCTTTGGCGTGCAAAAAGCGAATTACGGGACGAATCTCGCACTTGGCGAGATCAACAATGGGTACCTCCATCTCAGACGACTGCTGAACCAAGAATGAGAGGCGCAGCGAAGCGCGGCCGGGGGAATCACGAGTGCGGCAACATCCGCGAACAGTGCTATTGCCGTATTTCGCCTCGCATCTTCCCGTGGGGCTGGAATTCTCTGGGAACCTTACTTCTGGATCGATCCTCGTATAATGAATATACAGGGTGCAATATGTTATCTATCACCGACCTTTAATTTCTCAACCGCTGGTCGTAGACATATAGTTCCAATTGCAAAAACGTTTCAAATAAAGCATATATTGATGCTGGGGCATTATTTAAAGTAAAAAATCAATTTTATAAAAATTTCTAACTTTTTATATGGTCCCCCAATCCCTATAGTTATATTTAGTAAAAGTTTACACATATCATAAGAAATATAACACAAAACGTTTGACATTTGTACTACAAACATTGACACAGTTATTAAATTTCAAAGTTTGAGATTTTTGCACATGATTTTATCTTTCATTGAGGGATCAGTTAAAAGATGAATTAAGATGTCAGGGTGCAATATCCTTTTTACGGCGATACCACCTTTAGCCGGTATCGCCAAATCGGGGTATCACCACAGAGGGTTATTTCATCTAAAAAATTAAACCAACTTTTAGGGGTCGTATGCAGGACGAAGAAAGAAATATTGAAATTAAACAAAAAAATAAATATCAATTTATTATAATATCAGAAAACGGTCTACTATAAAAAAAATGAATACATCAAACGCCGGAATCTACTAGAGATACAGCTTAAAGTGTTCTCCATAGGTGGCAATGCGCACTTGAATGGGTGACAGTGCTGAGTCCTGGACACTGTAGAGCATAGAAGGTGTGCAAACTGTGCGACAATCAAGGGAGATGCGCTGCTTCATATAAACCAGAAAAGTAGTCTCAGTTACACAGATTTATGCTTTGATTTAACCCCAGAGGTAGAAGTCCATAGGAATCAAGTCCGGTGAACGCGGTGGCCACTCTTCTGGACCACCATATTCAAGGATCTGTTGACCGAATTCGGTGGGTAGGTACGCCTGCACGTTTGCTGTTTTATGCGGAGAGGGGCCCCACCATGTTTAAACCACACCCGGCATGCATGTCGGAGAGGCATCTCTTCATACCAGTCTCTTATCGTGTTTTGTAGAAGATGCAAGTAACGATCGTCCGTTTATTTTCCATCGTAGAAGAGAGTCCAACAGTCTGGTTTCCCCATATACCGCTCCACACGTGTCGTACTGTGCGGGCGATGTGGAGGTTTTCCATAGAGAAGTAATGCATATTGTGCACATTCACAATGCCAAAACGTATAAACATTGACTCATCTTTCCACAGAATGTCACAAAGAAACGAAGGATTTTCCTCTAAGGTGTTGAGCATGAAATTACAATAATCAAACAGTCGTGCGGGGTCACCCAGCATCAATGCTTGCACCAGTATCGAGTGGTATGGATGCGCATCATGTGCATGTAACAAATACCAGTAATGCTGACCACATGCGTCGCTTATTTCCGCCGTGCTCAGTTGTGGAATTAAAAGGGCAAATGGCAGAACCTCCTCCGGTGTCACCCGAACTTTACACCTTGCCTGTCTACTTGTTCTGGGTCGTGGTGAAACATCAGATGGTGCCATGCATCAGTTATAGTTTCATGCGTTGGATGTAGATCCTTAGAGAAATTTTCTAAATAAACACTCCCAGCCTCTCTTGCATTCCTTTGACATTCACCATAAATAAGTATCATTTCGGCATATTACATGTGTGCGTAGCTTGCCATCACGATCTTAGCGCTGACTAGCATGTCCACTACTAGATGGCTTGTGTTTTATCCCGAACGCGTGACGCTGCGGAACTATTGTAATTTGCATAATCCCAATTTTCATGCTTGTTATTGCTCGGCTGGTCGTTTGTATTCCGCTGCCATTTATCTAGTCCTTAGTGAGTACGTTTATTTTCCAGTTGTCTACCTACTTTGACGTTTAAATGTTGTTCGACCCATAAAAGTTAGCTCAAATTTTTAGATGAAATAACCCTCTTTGGTGAATCCCCGATTTGGTTATACCAAATATACACTAAATATTTATATTAATTATACACTAAAGGTGGTTTCGCCGTAAAATGGACATTGCACCCTGATTTAGATCTCGAATTACTTTAATTCATCTTTTAACTGATCCCTCAATAAAAGACAAAATCATGTGCAAAAAACCTCAATCTTTGAAATTTAATAACTGTGTCAATTTTTGCAGTACAGTTGTCAAACATTTTGTGTTATATCTGTTATGATATGTATAAACTTTTACTAAATATAACTATAGGGACTGGGGGATCGTATAAAAAGTTAGATTTCGTAATATTTATAAAATGGATTTTTTACTTTAAATAATGCCACAAAACAAATATTTACATTATTTGAAACGTTTTTGTAATTGGAACTATGTGTCTACGACCAACTGTTAAGAGATTAAAGGTCGGCGATAGATAACACATTGCACCCTGTATATTACAAAAATGAAATTTTCCGCGTTTCATTAAATTTATTCCCTAAAAATTTCCTTTCTAAAATGGTTCTATAATCTTTATTTATTAAATTATTCCCTATCTTAAAAAATATTCCATTCATTCCGTTTACTTAAATCCATTTCTAATTAAAATGAGTATTTTAATATATTATATCCTTTCAAACTCTATTCTAAAAATACATTTCCCATAATTGTTATTTGCTTTCAAGGTCTTTCATTTCTCAATCTTAAAATGCAGATATAAATTTCATTAAAATTATCTGTTCGCGCATTTTTTTTTTTTTTTTTTATTCTGAGAGTCGTTTGGCGCAATTTTTCCAGCGAAACTCTATCATTCCAATTTTCTCATGCCTGTAAAAATATAGTTTGGTCAACTTCGATCTTGTTATCTGTCCTTCCTCATATCTGAAGTGCCGTAAAAACCCTTCCGCTCCGGAGTATAAAACATCAAAATATGAGTTTAGTAGCTCAGATTTTGTGGCATTTGTTGTCTTATAAAACTGCGTCTGCTGTCTGGAAGACAGACATTACAGTAATAGGATAGTTCTATATCATCTTATCATAAAATCTAGTTTAAACTGAAGTACATCGAACCCCGTTATAACGAACTCCAAGTGACCAAAAGTTTTGTTCGCTATATCCGGTGGTTCGCTACATCCGAACCGTTAAGAAAAATGTTAGAGTTCACAAAATGTATAGCTCATTAGTTGCTATGTATATTCAATAACAAGGTGTTACAAAATGATACATAAAATCTATTAAAAATGATCATTCATTAATTAAATTGATTAAATCCATTACAATAAACTGACACAATAACTAAAAATGAAGACAAATGGAAATAAATTCATTTTACCTTTAACTGTTGCTTTAATTGTCAGTCACACTTGCAGATTGGCCATCGTAAAAGGGGAAGAATGCAGTTGTTTCTACCCTTTAATAAACAGACTTATCGCTGATTTGCACCGTGTTTCACTGACCGGCATACATTTTCTTATGAAATTAGAGTTGAAGTGTTGTTTTCACAACTGCGGCAAAGTAAAAAAAAAAAATCAGTGGTGGACTGAAAAAAATGTTCGTTTTAGCCGATTCTTAAGATTTCGGAGGTTCGCTATAAAATGATAAATTAGCATTAAATACAATAGGAAACCGGCGAGACCAAAATTTTCGTTCGTTATATCCATGAGTCCGTTACATACCGGGTTCGCTATAACGGGGTTTGACTGTAATTACGAAGGTAGATGTTGTGGAATATTGCAACAAACTGTGGGTAGTGGTGGATGCTTTACAACTGTATTCTAGAAGGAACCAATACATTTTCTTCTGTTATGAAGAACTGTTCTTTTTTCTCGCGAAACTGCCAGTATATTGCGACTAAAATCTAACAGGCATAATAATGACGACTGCGTAAATGCTATTGATCTCTGAAATATCCACTAAATATTTGATCAAATGGTGCTTTACCACTCCTAAATATTGAATGATACGAAAACTTTATGATAGAGTGTTATAGAGCGATCTCTGCTTTATTTACTTCAAACTTCATGACATGTTACCAAATTATCATAACATATATATGTAACATTCTCTCAAAACATGTCGTGTTAATCATTGCATTAATGGCTGTAGGCAATTATTACACACTACAACTGGATATTATAGTGTGTCGAAAATAGGCAGTATAAAAAGCAGGCGAGAATATCACCAACCAAATTTATTGAAGTGCAGTCGTGTCGTCATGGTCGCAGGTAAGACCAGGATAGGTTGAATTCTTAGGAATTTTCCCAAGAATAACAACAGAAGCAGAGATCAATCCAATCAAATAATTTATTGATGATAGGTAAATTTAGTCAACTCCACTAGTCTAACTGTACTCAGTTTCGAATAAGGTCACATAGCTTTAGAATGATAAAGATGAGCAGAAACATCATCACGACTAATTGACGAACCGCTCTCCAAGTGACATGCATTTTTTTATAACAACGCAAGATCGTACAAAATTCCGCTCGCCAAGCGAATGTAAGAAATTAAATACTAGAAAAGCGCACAGAAGTACAAAAGGACGCTCTCAACTCAGGGCCAATCCAGCGAAGCGAAAGGGGAAGGTCGAACCAGTGACAGGCTTAAATCCGGGGAGGGAGCGGGAGCGCGCGACGTAGCTGACTGAACTTATTATTTACCGGCGGAAGCTTTATTAAGAAGTCAGGATATGAGAATGACAAACTTGCAAGGCATCATGGGATAGGGAACAAATAAGAAAAAATGATATTTAAGACGGTGAGTGCCACGATGACTGACACTCAAGCGCTGAAAAATTTACAATGTTTAAAGTTATTTTTAAGAAAGTATAATGCTGTAATAAATAAAAGGTATGTAAATTCTAAATAAATGTTCAGTAATTACTTAAAACAATATGTATAATTTTTAGTTTTGTATCATATTTTAGACGTCAGTCATCGGTGAATGACGCGTTTTAAACTGAAAGTTCACTGTTAGTCATCGGTGAATGACGCGTTTTAAACTGAAAGTTCACTGTCAGTCATTGGTTACTGACGTGGCGCTTAACGTGTTAATAAACTTTCGAAAGAAAAAAGAATTTAATGTCTCAGAATAAAATGAATTATCGAATTTTACAAAGAAGCATAGTTTTTAGCAAATTAAGGTTTTTAGAATCAGAAAAATAAAGAAATACGCTGATTAAAGGCATATGGTTAAAATATAAAGGGAAATTAAGAAATTATTCAAAGACAGGTAAAACAGGTAGATATTATAAGAATTTGGAATAAATTAACTAAGGAAAAAAGGGCGAAAATTATATATATATATATATATATATATATATATATATATATATATATATATTGGAAATTAACTGGTATTTCCATTATGCGAGTTTCATACGTTTAAGGAAAATAATATAAAAAAATTTAATATTATAGAAATAATTTTTTTTATCAAAAACGAGTCTAGATTTAAAAACAGAAGAGATTCAGGAAAAAATGTTGTTTTTAATTTTTAAAAAATTAAAATTACTTTGCTAAAGAAAACAATTAGAACAAGTAAAATAAAATAATAAATCAATTCACACTGAAACACATTTGAAAAAAAAAGTTTCTATTTATTAAATTAAAGAAAAATTAATATAAAAATAAAGAAAATGGAATAAAGTAAGTGTACATTTCCAAAGTTTACTACATTTTAAAATTGTATTTCTTTTTCGTAATAAATTGCTAAAATACTTTTCATGACTCATAAATTGGTTACGATAAGTTGAACGAAATATCAACAGTAAAGTTAATGTATGTTTGTTTGGTTTTATTATTCTGAAAAATTTACTTTCTTCTTAAATTTTTGACCTTTCTTCTGAACTTTTCTCTTTTATTTAATAGAATTGTTATATCACTACAGTTACATTAAGGTTCGCGAAAAGAGAAGAAAATAACAGAAGATAAGTAAAACAAAACATCATAAAATGGCCAGCCTGATAAAAACGCGACAATGAGCAGGTGATAAGAAATGTTAATGTGCATCAATTATGTGTATAATATCCTCCAAAGAGCGACAAGCAACGGATGCATTCATCACTTAAATCTATTGACAAAGCGATAAAAAAATAAAATAAAATACAATCTATACTAAGAAAAGAAAATTTCGCTAAGTCTCTCTCTCTGTGTGTGTGCCTATCTGTCTGAGATGGCTAGTAAAATCTAGCGCACATACAAGGCTGAAAATTTAGATTAGGGTAGTAATCCAAGATACTTTCTGATGCGCCTGAGACTCAGAGTTTTAAAATTTGATTAATTAGACGAGATATTAATTGAAAACTCATCAAACGGGCCAATTAAAAGATGCATTTCTTCCCCCAAAACCGCAAGCTGAATAGATTTTAACCCTGCGACGAGGTTCGCACGACGCTCCAATCAAAACGATAATCTGGACGTCTAGCTTTGTAGAATAACAATAAAAATAATGACTATTTTAACTAATTAGCTACAATTAATAGAACTAATCAAAATATCGATATGAAAATGTCAGAGTAAATGTAGAAATTTCTTTCACATTCGAATATCCATTTTCCTTTTTTTAATTGGCCGGTATTTTTTTTTTTTTTAATTTTTGCAAAGAACTGACGGCAACAGTACAAATATTCAAATAAACAATCAGACTGGGGCACGTATTCATTAAAAATTGAACTAAAAAGAGATCCATTTCAGAAGATAAGCAAGTCCCTATCTAATTTGGGACATCAAAGGATATTATTTATGAAAAGTTGACAAATGCTAAAAACATAATATAAAAGTATTTTATCAACTTAATCGGAGATTATTAGTGTGTTTGTGTCAGTCCCTTCATATGAGTTAAGAGTTCGTCAACAACGTTTTCTAATTTTTATTTACATTTTAAAGTATGTTTTTCTAAATATAGACTTCAGTTAACACCATTTTCAAACATTAACTGCGTATTTTTTTTCTCGGGTTATGTAGGCCCGATTTTAACGGAAATTGGTTTATTCGACTTAATATAATTACAACCCTTTTTGAACATTAACTGTGTATTCTTTTCTCGAGTTCTATGAGCCCGATTTCAACGGTAGGCGATTCATACAAATTAGCTGACGATTCTCTTACAGTTTTAAGTTCCAACTTCCACCGCCAATGGGCACATTCTTATGCCGTGCTCTATGGGCCCAATTTCAACTAGGTTTAGTATATTTGACTTGGTTTTCGATTGTCTTACAGTTTTGACTTCCACCTACCACTGCCAAGGAGGCATTATTATGTTTTGTGGGCCCGATGTGAACAGAATTTGTTTCTTTTAACTCAGCTGCCGATTCCTTTCAGAGTTTCCGACATGTTAGTTGCACGTCTGCTATACTGTGCCGCAGACAGCGAATACCCGTGCCAAAGGTTTCTTCGGAAAGAGGTATGTTTGTAACATATTGTGTAGCATTTCAGTGTACGCTGCCGAAGGCAGGGGGAACTACCAAGGTTCATTTTGAAAGAGATACATTTGAATCGAAGTTTTAATTGGTTAGCTATGCGTGCGTAGCATGCCTAGTATACGCTGCCTAAGTTAGTGTGGACCCATCAGAAAGGTTCATTTTGAGAGATTATTTAAATATATCTATATCTATCTATCTATATATATATAAATTCGTTTGGAAAATTCGACGGATCCAGGCAACGTCGGGCGGATTAGCTAGTATAATAATGTTTTTAGATTTTAATTAATTCTATATGAAACATTTAAGAAATTAAAGAAAATTCTTTAAACCTTTACTAGGATCTATTAAGTTCTATTAAAACCCTCCGAGCGTCTGGAAAAAGGGTAAAATTGTAATGTTTTCCTTGCATTTTGTCTCAAATGCTAAGAAAATATGATTCTTTCACATTATAAAAAAGACTCAATTACAAATATGAATGTAATCCTTGAGAGTATTAATCATTCTTCAATGTATTTAAAATTCATTAAATCTATAGAATTATATTATCTTAAATATTGCTTGTATTGCTGTGAAACCTGGAGCGTAGTGAACGGAATATTACCCCAGAAACACTTATAGGGTTAAACTTTTAAAGATTTATAAGCAAAGTGCTCGGAAGGAAATAAAAAATGCAGTAGAAATGGGAAGAAAATACTCACCTAAAATTCTTCAAATTTACACGCTGTAGCATCTTTAAAACCAATAATATGTTTCTTTCTTGAAGCCCTTAGCAGCAATGTTTGGTTACTTAAAAATACACTTCCGGTGTGGTAGCTAAAACAAATCTATATATACTCTACAAATAATCGTACGACGAAAACGAAAACTGTACTGAATAGTTAATTTTACAGTCTACAAAAACAAAATGCCAAAAATTGCGTATGAGATAAATGCGATACCTGAAATCTTCAAACGTATAAGAATATTGCCTGAAATTACATAAAATCTCTATCTTCAGAAATGTCTTTAAAGTTAAAACCAAATTAAAATTTTTCTTTAAACTGACTAAAAACAAAAGAAAAAAAGTTTTAGTAGAAGAAAAGAAAAAGAAAATTTATGGACTTTGAATTCGCACTTGAAATACTTCTTTCATTAAAGAAAAAAGCACTAAAAGATATTTCAAGGAAATATATGCATTAATATATGAAAGAAAGTATTTAAAGCGTGCAGAATAATTTAATAAATCAAGGTGAATTAAAATATTTTCGCCATAAAAAGCACGCTCCGCTTTATTAAATTAATAAAAGGAGAATACTGGATGTAGTTTTTCTTAATAAATGACAGCTTTATTTAAGGAATAAAATTTATTCTTATTAGAATGTTTTCATTTCTTTTGATGAATACTGAATTTAGACTCAATTGCAAAGATAAATTTTGAGAAAAGGTACATGTAAAAAGGAAATTAATGCTTAATCAGTAAAATAATACTAAAATGAATTTAATCTATATGTAAAAAGAAAACTCTATGAAATTTAAAATTCCCTGCTGGCTCGGCTTATAGGCGGAGGTAGGTTTCGAAGTTAAGTACTAATTTCACCAACAAAACTAAATCAAGATTAGAGATAAACTCATTTTACCAATTTTATCTGGCCGCTTTTGACTAATTTTTAATTTCATTGTTCTGTAAGAGCTGGTTTTAGCAGAATCCTGCTAATGAGATGTTTTTTCTTCAACCCCTATTTTTATCCAATTTGTTTTTGCTGTAAGTGTTTGTCCTATCAGAAACATGTCACCATAAAAATTATAGATAATATTAAGAAGATTTATAATAAATTTATGCGAATTTGATAGCTTGTGAATTGACGAATTTGTGAATTTTTTTCTACTTCAACCACACTTTTTTGTCGTTTTCAATTTTTTTTTCAGTAAGAATAGTTCCTATCAAAAACTTGTCGTTAAAAGTTGTAAATTGTGTTAAGAATATTTCTCACAAGTTTAAGTGAATTTGATACCTTAAGAATTGACGGAGTTACGAATTTTTTTCTGCCTAAAAACCTATTTTTTCGCCACTTGACCCCATTTTTAATTTTATCAAAAATCTGTCATGCATAAACTTTTAGCCTTTTTGCTATAAGTAGTAATAACTTTAAACTGATTTGATATGTATTATAATTAAGAAGTTATTTAGATTTTCTGTTTTCACAAAAAGTCCTCCCTATTTCCACCCCCCTGGTCGATTTTGTCCATTAGCGAACTTAACCGAGATTTTGTACCCCTTGATTTTATGTATCAGTTTGAGAGAGATTTGTGCAGAATTATGGAAGTTATCGTATACATAAAAAAGTCATATATAGAGAGAGACTGATAGATAGATAGATAGATAGATAGATACAGTTTTGATCTGGGGTGGTTTTGGGTTCTAGGGGTCATGATCGGCGTAGATTTGCAAAAACCTTTCAGAAAGTCCAACATTAGGAGAGAATGTAAATTATAAAGAACCATTGAAAGTTTGCAACTTCATGCAATCGGAGCTGATAAATCCAGATTCTTGAAAATAGTAGATATTTAAGACAGTAGAAACACTTATCACATGTAGTACATAAGTATCACATAGTAATGAACACTTATCACATGTTTTATAGTGTTTCTTTCAAAAGAATACAAAGTCCTACAATTACTTTTCTAATAAAAGATTCAATGAGGTATATCTTCAAGGAATAGTTTTCATGCACAGCAATTTATATATCCATTTAAAACAATCTATATGTATTCCTATATTCATGCAAAATGATCTGTATTTATTCATTCATTATTATTCAATTACAGCCATGTCCTCTTTTACTGTAACATCGACGCAAAGCATCACATCAAGCTTCAAACCTTTTTCTTTAATGGATCCATTTTTTTTGCTAAACTATTGGCACATTCACTTATACGGTACTTACATACGGTACTTTATGTATGGTACTTATAAGTACCACTCACTTTAAACTTTTATACCATAGTGAATATTACTAATATTTTAATGGTACTTTGCAAAAAACGCTGTTTTAACTCCACTTTATCCGAATACATGGCAGCAGTAGTTCTAGGTTTGTTATTTTAGAGAGAATGAGATTATCTTTGAAGCTTTCGATGTGTTTTGTGCCGATATTTTCTACAGATTGCCATGCTCGTATTTTTATTGCTGCAAACACATTAAAGGATATAATATAAGTGTTGGATTTTTTTTTTTTATGTGTTCATTGTGATCCTAGAATACAATTTGATTAGCTATTTTAGGTGAACGGTATATGTATTTGATTTAACAATTCAATTATTCGATGGTACTTATTGTTTCACAACTATACTCCAATTACAGGGTATTAATAATACCCTAAAAATAATAAAGTAATATTATTATTTTTTCGGACATTAGACTTATATCAAGCGCATCCGGAAAAATCATGTAAGACCTTATTTTTCGATTATGTGTTATTTTCGAAGGGAAATGATATTAGTAATCATACTAAATAATATAAAACGAAAAATAAAAGAAAAGTATTTTAACTTTATATGCATATTTCTTCAAATAGAAGTAATATAATCATAATCGCGCCGGGTTTGACAGATTCAGAGTGTGTATGATTTTTTACAATTGTCACCAGTATTTTTTAAAAGTAATCTTCAACTTATTTTATCGCAGAATTTGTAACAATTGTCTCCGAGTAAATAAGTTGAGAAATATTATTTGTATTTATTGATGACAAAGTAAAAACATCCATACCCTGGGTATGCACGCGTTCCACCGGGTTAAAAGTGCAAAATAGTCGATTAAAAGATATTAAAAATTACTTCTTACAAAGTAATTGGAATAATTGGCCATTGTTATATTTTGTGTAAAAAGTAAACTTCTTTTAATTGTACTCAATAAGTTCAAATTTCCCAATATTAAATTTAATTAATAGTAAACATTTTGTAATATTGGTAATATTAAGCATGTCAAGTAATTGCAAATTTTATTAACCCTTTATGTACTGAATTATGAATTCATGAAAATTTTATCTTCTAAAGCATTTTCGTGAATTGCTTAAACTACATTAGAAGATTTACATATCCATTTAATAAATTTTAGAAGGATTTTAGAAGGATTTTAGAAGGATTGAAGGATTTAGAAGGATTAATTAAATTTGAATTTATAAATATTTAGTGCAATTTATAAACCCACTCAAATCTTTTATTTTAAATATTTTTCTTAGTATTTTGTAGAATTAGGAAATGTACAAATATAATGTTCGTACAATAGAAATATAGAAACATTTCCGAATTGAAAAATCCCCCTCCCCCCCCACCCCTCCATCGCCAAGAAAGTTGAAAAGATGCATATGAATACACATTTATTTCACGATGCACGTTGATTCATCTTTTGAATACATTTATTTTTGAAAAATATACAATTAATTTTACAACAAAACTGTTTAAACAAGTTTTTCTTCATAAAAGAACTTACAATTGTTTACGGCAAAACTTTAAATTTCTACAATAATCCTATTATATGACATATAAAATGAAAACGTCTAAAAAACGAGAGTTTTAAATAAAAATATCCAAGACACAAAACATTTTAAAACAATTAGAGATCTTGAGAAAATAAGCCTCAACAAGATTAAATAATCCTTCTTAAATTTTATTTTAAACTTAATAAACTAGTAAGTACTTAAGTAAATTTGCTTTTCCCATTTTTGTTGTTTACTGTATACTTCGAGGCATTTTCTTAAAAGTACGTTTTGTTTTTAAATTCAACAATGTATTTTTACATTGAAACAAAAATTATTTTCGGATAAAAAGGAAATTAATTGAACAATGTGTCTTTGAAAAGAGGTAACGCAGTATATTTTTTGTTAGTTGGAGACACAAAGGCAAAGTACGCTGCTATTGCGTTGAAAATAAAATATGAAATAAGTTTATATTAATTTAATAGTAGATGGCCATAGTTTTTAAAGATTGAAATAAAAATTCTTAGAATGTAAATACAAGAAATATCCATGCATATTTCAAATTCTTATACATATACTCATCATATTTTGGACAAAAAATAATTAAATATCGAGACGAGTGGAAACAAAACTGAAATTAAAATGGCAGCTGACCATCTCTCCTTCAAGCCGAGGAGAGATGGTCATCTAATACAAGAAAGAAAAAATGAAGTTAAAATTGCACAAAATAAAACATTTCATGTAGTTAATCAGGAAAAACACATAGATATTTCTAAAGATCCTATTATATCACGGAAAATCAGTGAATAAAATTTGAATAAACAAAATTTGAAGTATAATTTGAATCTTTCTCTTTTCATAAAATTTTACCACATTTTCGGCAAACATCTTGATGGTCTTGATGGATACGTTTCATGGATCCACTGCTGGCACCTTATGTATCGTATGCAGTAATCCTTTTTGGTTATGGTATTATATTCTTCTCCACAATCAACACAGTTATCCTCATCCAATTCTATTCTTTCGAAATCTGTAGAATCTAATAATTTCAAATGTATTTCATCTTCTTCCCTACTGGAAGTGTCATGTTTTTGTTTTTTCCACGCGTTTATTTCAGTTTTTCTCGATTTTAAGTTTAGTTATCAACTTTATCTCTTTCTGGAATGAACGTTTCCGAAGAGTTTCAATATTTTCTGAAACAAAAATACATCGCTAAGGCCCTATTATATTATTACTGTCGATATATATATATATATATATATATATATATATTAGTTAAAATTTAAGTAATTATATCAATTAATATAAATATAAACTTAAAAATTATATAATTATTTCTAAAATAATTATATTTAATTAAAATCCTCACTCCGTATAATTTTGAAATATTGATTATAGGAGGTCATTTCTCCTCGATTTGATGTGGCCATCTCTCCTAAAATCAACGGACAGATTAACACCCTGTTTATAGTGTCACTCTGCCGTTGTACGTTTTTGTTTTAGACTTACAAGCAAAGATTGGATTATATACGTGCCTTAAAAGTCCTTATAGTAAAAAAAAATGTAACATAGGTAATGTAAAATATTCAGATACGTAGCTCAACAAAAATATCCAACCACTAAATTAAATAAACATTAAAATTACGCTTTCTTTTTATAATTGAAAAACACGTTGCACGTCGCAATGAAGGAACACGTTCATCTATTTCTTATGAACAAAATTTATGCTGCAATCTTTGGTATAGTTTTTGAAATATTTAGTCTGACCATCTATCCTCGAATTACTCTATTTATATAGAAAATAGCAATAATGCGTTTTTATAAAGTTGTAAAGCGTGTTAAAAGCGATACTTTCATATTAGCATCATGTCAGGAGTTAACAGCTAAAGGAATCTCCAAAAATCGCCATTTGCAATCAACATTTTTGATACTCTTCATTTCAGTGAAAGGAAAAGCAAAACTAGGTTACATGTCTTAAATGTTTGTATTTTATTTATATTTTATTGTTTTATTTATTGGCTGATGAATGTTTCCCTTTCATTATAGAATATAAGCTAGAATTCCTTGTGGACTGTAACGTTATGTACTATTAGCTGGAATTAAATGATGAGTTATTTATATTAATTTAAATACAAACGGATTTATGTTTCGTAATCGTCTGCATGTGATAGAGAAGTATTTGAAAGAAAAATCGTGTTTTAAAATTACTTTAAAAACAGCAAATATTGCGTAATTGCGATACACACTGTTAAAAATATCCTGAAAAATTACCTCTGTTTTTAAAGGCAATCTATTTTCTGACCAATGAGAACGCTGCATAAACACCTTCGGAGCATTCTCATTGGTCCAAACATAGATAGCCTTTAAAAGCAGAGGTAATTTTTCACGATATTTTTAACAGTGCAGTTTTTAAAAAAAATGCAATATAGTTTTTAAACAAATCGCATTTAAAAGTAAATTTTTCCCCATATTTGACGGTGTAAAATTAAAAGTGTGCGGTATTTACAAGTTAAACAATAAAATATTACAATAATAATAACAAACAATAATAATAAAAGAAACAATAATAACAATACAAACAATACAATAAACAAACAATGATAACAAAACAAACAATAATAACAATACAAACAATACAATAAACAAACAATAATAATAAAACAAACAATAATAATAAAAGTTAACAAAAGTTAAATTAAATCGTCTGTTGTTGCCACTGTCAAAATGACGTCAGCGTTCCGCACGGACACGTTTGCCCCTTGTACTATAGACACTACTAGGGTATCCAACACGGTCTTCCCGGATTACAAAACATACCTGAATACCACTCTTTTTTTTTAGAAAACACAAATAGATTTGTTGCATTTCCGATTGCCCAGACGAGAAAATATTTTTATATGAAAAATATTAATAATGTATACAAATAAAATTTTGAATTTTAATAAAAGTTATACTTTTGCATTAGCCGCATAGTGTAAATAGACGAAGAAATCGCCAAAGATTTCGCTACTAACAGCAGCTTTTTAATTCTGATAATTTTTAGCTGATTAAGCGCATAGTTCTACTATGTGTCTTGACTTCCCGAGAGAGGCCGCTCAGAATAGGGAACCTGGTCTATAGAACCATAGAAGTTCCTCTCCGGCTACTTTATAAATAATCTCAAAGAAGATATTGAAGAAAGGTCATAAAGAAGAAAAAAAATCAGTTGAAGCTGTATCAGAGGTCGATGTGGTGAATAGTAGGTAAATTTATGTAACAAAACAATGTTTGTGAAAAAGACAAAGTACAAAATAATATCACTGCTTGAGAACACAAACGTCCGATCCGACAATGGGCATTGATTAATGCGTATCCCGAATCCATGGTTCAGTGATGGATTAAGATAATACAATCATACAGAAAGTTAAAGATGACTTTAAATTTTGAGAGCAAAGCCGAGCGATATTAGACAGCCAACCGTCCTAACGAACAAGAGGGTAACGAATATGCCAGCGAGCTGTTAAAGTACAATTATAGAAATCATGAGAGACAAGAGCAACATTACCGTGCTCAAAAAGAGGAGAAAAGACTTTTTTGAATTTGAATAGGTAGGCCCCAAACTGACCGTTATCGGTAAGGAAATCTGTCGTGGAATGAATGAATACTAGACGTTCCAAGGAAACTACTGTGGCCAGATCATAGGTATACCTCCCCTTATCCGAGCAGGAACTGACCCTGCCACTGCTTCATAAAATGAGTGAGATGATGTTTTTTCATGTGTGAGTGAGGTATTGGGAGTGATAAATCAACTTATGATCTAGAAGTTGCCTCCTTTGCCAAGATAACTGCGTATCATTACCCAGATACCCTTATAGGCTGAAACGTGGTTAGAATGGTTTTTACAGATGAGATTTCTGAGAAATGATCTAATCTCAGTAAATTATGTATTTGTTAATCTAAATGCATAGATTGCTTTCAAACTGGAAAGAATTTCGCTAAAAATCGAAATTTAAAAATTTACATTTGTTGAGAAATCCACTCGAAGGGTTTAAAGATGCCAAAGAGTTCCATTTGAAAAATGGAAGTATAGCCATCCAGCATGCACGTCCATTGATGTGCCCCTTCTATATCTTCCTCGCGCTTCTCTTCTCAATGGTAGGGAAGATATGATACACTTTTTTTTTTTATTAATTTTTTACAACCCTTAGAAAGCTATTTTTAAACAAATTTTTCGTGTTTTCTTACAAAGTGACCTTTTATTCATCTATTAAAAATATTGGGAATTTAAAAAGTGGTCATTCAAAAAATATATCCCAATTATTTTGAATGGTTCCTACTGTATCAAATCTCCCCATTACAGGGGAGATTTGATTGAGGATTGATAAACTAGCAAGGGAGGTTTGATACATTGTTATGTAAATTGAAAAAAAAAAATGCAGACAATTCAATTTATGCGTCATACAATTTTTTATGATAAGTCTTGAAATATTTAAGTAAAATTTAAAACGAAATGACATTGACATATTTTTGTTTCAGAAATGTTTTTTTACAAAAATATTTAATCTATGGCTATTATTTAAACAACACACTTTTTAGAAAATAAATAATGAAAAAAAACCCCTAGAGATCTAGCTGCAAGGAAAAATGAAGTGAACATTGCTGATTTGCAAACAATTTAATATAAATTTAGCACATTTAAGATTCCTTTAACCCTTTCAGTGGCAAAGAATTTTCAGTGCTAAAGTGTTGAATAAATGATTGGCACAGGAAGTCACCAACAAATTTAATTAGAAATAAGAAAAGGGGTATATTTACCTTTTATAGTAAATGGAAAATATTTTACCAAAATGCTGGTGCCAATGTGGCGTTTGGGAATTAAAATTAAGTGGTTTCATAAGCATACCACCTGAAATGGTTAAAAGAAAAACTAATAACTCTATCATTTTGATAAGTAAAATCGGATAGATTTAATGTTTTTTCTATTCGCCCTTCGTCAATTATAGAAACATTTTCCCTTTCAGACCATTTAAACTTTTTTTCCTTCTACATGACGAGCAAAGCGAACTAACCACCTATCATCGCACTGCTTTTCTATGTAACCTACATAATGTCTATGAATAGTCTCTTTGTTCTTCATTACCAATATGAGTAGCTCCTGATGTAAAATAATAATGAATATTATAGTCCTATATTAGTTTAAAAGTTTAAAAAAAACCTATTAAATTTCAAATATACAAGTGTATCATTTCTCCCCAGCACTAACGTATCATTTCTCCCTATCATGTCTTATTGGATTTTCAATCAATTTGTATAAATGCACTTGCAAAATGCCAATCTGCTTTCTAGTAAAACTCACTCTAACAATTTGCTTCACAAATAGAAAATAATTACAAGATGTTATCTTCAATGTAATAAGAGTTATGAAAGAAAATCAGTATTTAAAAAAAATTACATTGACATTCAAAAAATCTTCAAAATTAAAAGAAAAAAAAACGTTGTCAGTTTTTCACTGCTAAGTCCAACTCATGATGGCCTCTGCTAATAAAAGAAGCCTTTACATCTATTACAATAGCTGCTAATGCCATTTGTTGAGAAAAATTGGCAATGTATCAACCCTCCGTATGTATCAAACCTCCCCTACCTCCCCTACTCATAAGTACATTCCATACACACATGCACCACCTCCCACAATCATCTTTACAAGTGGCATCGTTATATCTTCTTTTTACTTTCTTGTATCTTCAATAGAAGAAAGTATTGAAATCGAAATTTTATTCGACTTCCGGTTTTAGACGGATTTACACGTTTTAGGGGTCAGAGATCCTAAAAACATGTTTATAGAAAATGTCTGTCTGTCCGTGAGTCAGCGTGTCCGTCTGTCTGTCGCCATTGTACCACCAAAAAGTGTATGAAATTATGTATAGAATTGAACCAAATTTTTATTTTTAGTTTTTGGATATGGCAATAGGTCCTCCAAGAATTTGGAAAAAATTCGCCGGTAAGGGGCGCTGTAACAACAATTTTTGTGCCATTTTGAATATTGTACCATCTAAAAGTGTATGAAGTTACGCATAGAATTGAACCAAATTTTTATTTTAAGTTTTTGGCTATGGCAAGCAGATCCTCCCAGAATTTGGAAAAAAATCGCCGGTAGGGGGCGTTGTAATAGCGATTTTGTGCGATTTTGAATATTGTACCATCCAAAAGTGTATGAAGTTATGCATATAATTGAACCAAATTTTTATTTTAAGTTTTTGGCCCTAACAAGCAGGTTCTCCCTGAATTTGGAAAAAATTCGCCGCAAGGGAGCGCTGTATTAGCGATTTTTGTGCGATTTTGAAAATTGTACCATCGAAAAGTGTATGAAGTTATGCATAGAATTGAACCAAATTTTTATTTTACGTTCTTCGCTATGGCAAGTAGGTCCTTCCTTAATTTGGAAAAAATCGCCGGTAGGGGGCGCTGTAATAGCGAATTTTGTGTCATTTTGAATATTGTACCATCGAAAAGTGTATGAAGTTATGCATAGAATTGAGCCAATTTTTTTGTGTTTGTTTTTGGTCATGGCACGAAGATCCTCCCTGAATTTGGAAAAATTCCTCCGAAAGGGGGCGCTATAATTGCGATATTTGTACCATTTTTATTATTGTACCATCGAAAAGTGTATGAAGTTATGCATGGAATTGAACCAAAATAGTTTTGTACGTTTCTGGCTATGGCAAGCAAGTCTTCCCTGAACTTGAAAATTTCCGCCAGAAGGGGGCGCTATAATTGGATCTCTGTGCCATTTTCACTATTGTACCATCGAAAAGTGTATGAATTTATGCATTGAATTAAACCGAATTTTTTGTGTACGTTTCTGGCTATGGCAAACATATCCTCCCTGAATTTGAAAAAAATCTGCCGGAAGGGGGGCGCTGTAATAGAGATGTTTGTGACATTTTCTTTATTGTACAATCGAAAAGTGTATAAAATTATGCATACAATTGAACCAAATTTTTTGTGCATGTTTTTGGCTTTGGCCAACAGATTCTCCTTGAATTTGGAAATATCGCGCGGTAAAGGGGCTCTGTGATAGCGATTTTTGTATACTTTTCTTGATTTTTCGTAGTTCTATTGTCCGTCGGTGGCTCGTGCATTGGCGGGAACACGCTTCCTGCTAAGCCGGCTATTCGCAAACATCTGATAACAACAGAGTAAGGAAAAACTATTTATTTTAACAAATATCGTGATATAGATTAACTCGTTTTTAGTTCATTTAATTGACTGAAGCAGAAATTTAAGATGAAAATCAAAGTTGGTATAGTATTGAACTAATATTATTGAAATATTAACATGTGTAAGTAGTTTTTGAAATATTAAGATGTATAAGATAGAAAAAAGTTTTGGGATTGGCACATCCAACTAGTTTAACTTTTAGATATTTTATGGAATATATAATTCATTAAAGTAATTTTTTCTCTATTTTTGTTAAACTTTTACAATTTACGTTGCATACTTATCACAACAAATATGAAAAGTAAATTTTAATCTTTTTGGTATACCCTGTGCATAAGCTTTTAAGTAAATAACTTATTTTTTTTCTTTTTAGATCTGTATCAAAAGCATTTTAAGAAGCAATTCCTTTTAAGTAATCACCTTAAAATTTGTTTTCAGTTTCCAAGGAGCAATATTTCTTGAAAATTTTCAAAAATTGCATTTCTGTAATGTAATTATTCTCTGTAATTATTTTATTACAAAATTTCATTTTCAACTTTTAAAACTTAGAAGGTTTGTTCATCTCATCTGCTAATGATTACATTAAATGGATAAATGTGTTGCCACATGCCCTGACCTAACTACAAATGACAATGTTGAAATTTTAATAAAGAAAGATAAACATTCAGGCCATTAGTCCTAACTATAATTTATCTTACACACGTTATATCTAAAAAAAATCACATTGATATACCATTAATGAAACTTTTTAATTTTCCAGAAATAAAATCAATTTTTCCCTTTTAATTTCATGAAACTGACAAAAAAAATTTTTCAAACCAAAAACTTTATTATTAATCAACATTGTATAAAATTTTTCCGACAAAACGTTTTGCTGGGATTAATGCTTATTAATAGTGTTTGACAGTGCTAGGTTTTACTACTGGATGAACATGAACAATTGTCATCTTACTTTTCCTTCTGTTTGTTAACACATGTTTGTCGTTACATTTCTATAATGTAATTATTCCCTGTAATTACTTTATTACAAAATTTGGTTTCAAACTTTTTAAACTTACAAGCTTTCGACAGAATGTTTTCAACTTTGATCATCTCATATGCTAACGATTACATTGAACAGATGAAGGTGTCGCCATATGTCCTGACCTAACTACAAATGACAATGTTGAAATTTTAATAAAAGAAAGATAAACATTCAGGCCATTAGTCCTAACTATAAATTATCTTACACACGTTATATCTAAAAAAATCACATTAATATACCATTAATGAAACTTTTTAATTTTCCAGAAATAAAATCAATTTTTCCCTTTTAATTTCATGAAACTGACAAAAAAAATTTTCAAACCAAAAACTTTATTATTACTGAACATTGTATAAAATTTTTCCGACAAAACGTTTTGCTGGGATTAATGCTTATTAATAGTGTTTGACAGTGCTAGGTTTTACTACTGGATGAACATGAACAATTGTCATCTTACTTTTCCTTCTGTTTGTTTACACATGTTTGTTTTTACATTTCTATAATGTAATTATTCCCTGTAATTACTTTATTACAAAATTTGGTTTCAAACTTTTTAAACTTACAAGCTTTCGACAGAATGTTTTCAACTTTGATCATCTCATATGCTAACGATTACATTGAACGGATGAAGGTATCGCCACATGCCCTGACCTAACTACAAATGACAATGTTGAAATTTTAATAAAAGAAAGCTAAACCGCATGGAAAAAAATATGACAATTGTTCACCCACTAGTAAAAGCTAGCACTGTCAAACACTATTAATAAGCATTAATCCCAGCAAAACAATTTTTCGAAAACATTATATACAATGTTGAGTAATAAGTGTTTGGCTTGAAAAATTTGTTGTCAATTTCATGAAATTAAAACAGAAAAATTGAAAGAGAAAAATTTATTTTATTTTTGGAAAATTAAAAACTTTCGTTAATGGTATATCAATGTGAATTTTTTCAGATATAAGGTATGTAAGATAAATTATAGTTAGGACTAATGGCCTAAAATTTTATTAATTTAATAATTATCTTTCAACAAATATGTTCCTAATAATGCACTGTATATTTATTCTTTACAGTTTCTTTACAGCAAAAATTTAATATAACTTTTGTCATAATATATAATTTTATTCATTGTGTATCGAAATTTAACTTTAGAAATCCACCATATTGGAATTTCATATTAACCGATTTTTCAGAATACCAAACTCAATCGGTTCCTACAACCGGTTCCTCAATCGGTTCCTACAAATTCGATGTAAAGAGATTTTACTGTAATATCTATATTATAAAGTACAAACGTATCTGTGCGTAGCGCTGACGTCATTTTGCGATTGGCAAGAGCAGACGATCAATTTTTGCTTTTACTGCAATTTTTTTTAATTTTTTAAACTTCTAAATTCGCGCAATTTCAATCTTTACACCGTCAAATTGAAAAAAAAAATGTCTCTTAAATGCAATTTGTTTGAAACCTATATCGCAATGTGTTTGAAAACTATATCGTAATTTACTCAATTTTTGATATTTTAAAAATAATTTTCAAGTATGATTATTTTTTCAAATCTATCTCTATCGCGGGTAGATAATTGCGAAAGATAAATACGTTTGCACTTAAATTAATCATTTGTTTCCATCTTATATTCTATAAATATATTAAATCATCTGTTAATCAATAAGTAAAACAAAAAAACATAAATAAAACACAATTTAAGACAAGTAATCAAATTTCGCCCTTAAATCACTGAAATAAACAGAATCAAAAAGGTTGATTGTAAATAGCAATCTTTGACGATTTCTTTGACGAAAATCCTGATGCGAGACCAGTATCAAACTATCGCTTTTAATATATTTCAAAAAATTATGTGAACGTATTATTGCTGTTTTTCATATAAATATGATTTTTAATATAGTTCATGTGCATTCTAAAAAATATTAAATGTAAAAACTATTAGAGTTATGAATTTTAAAAAATAATAAATAATAATAAATCCGTGCGAGGCTTTCTTACAACAATCTTTGAGATTATTTATTGATAAATTTTTTCATTAACTGCATTTTTTTTTAAAATCAGACAACGCGTTTAAACGATATATTAGTATACTACATAAAAGCCACTTACAGAATTTTTCGAAAAATACCTCATTCATTGCTGTAACTTTAGTATGTACTGAGGAAAAAGGATGTTGATATAAAAAATAATATATATGATGGTTTTCACCTATATTCTATAACCCGGGAAACCGGGTTTATATCCTGGTATTTTAATATAAAACTAATTATTTTTTTTCATGCTTCAACGCATAGACATGTTTAAATTTTCAAGTGCATTATCTTACATTAGAGAATGAATAACAAACAAACAAACAATTATTTTGTGGTTAGAAGCATAAGCTGATGTAAGTTCATTAAAGTACCTTTTTAGAAAATATTATAATATATTTATTAAAAAAAATAATTTGTTTCATGACCCAACGCATAGACACATTTAAATGTTCAAGGACTTTATATTACATTAGAGAGTGAATAACAAGCAAATTATTGAATTGTGATTAGAAGCATAAGTTGCCGTAAGTTCATTAAAGTACCTTTTTAGAAAATATAATACACTTTTAAACAAATTATTTCGTTTCATGCCCCAACGTATAGACACGTTTAAATGTTCAAAAGTTTTATCTTACACCAGATCAAAGTAAGAAGCAAAAAAAGAATTAATTTATTTTCAGAAGTATAAGCTTCTATAAGATCATTAAATTACCTTCTCAGAAAACATTTCATTTTATTTAAATAGAAAACATGTATTCTCATTTGTAATTTAAAAACTGAATGAGGGGTATGATTTAATCTCAGTAAAGTAGTGTAAAATAAATTATTAAATTTTAAACAAGGAAAAACATTTATAATGTTTTAAAGTGATTCAAAATTTAAACAAGTCTGAAATTATACATCAAACGTGTCAAATGAGGTACGTTCGTTCTATAACTGATTTTATAAATAAACAGATCTTGGTGCAATAGCTGCTCCACTCTTAGGCAAAAATGCATGAATACAAAATCTATTACGATTATACATATTAAATTCAATAATACAGAAATAACATGACTCCATCTTAAAAAGGACGTATTTACCATGGTAATCTAGAACCGCTACATGTCATGGGATATCATTGAATTAATTTGGTACGATAGGATTTAATAGAATGATGAAAACTTTTATTAATATCTCTGTAAGTTTTCATTCGATCTTGATAAAATTTGAAATCACTTGCTAAAATTCTGAAACGATTATATATACTAGAAGGAATGACCGAGCTAAGCTAGGTTAAAATTAGCTTTGTTTCCAATTCGATATTTTATTCCTACTGTGATATTATATTCTTGCTGTTTCGATACAATTGGCATGATCCTGAGACATAGTGAACCAAAGTGACTCACTAACCTATTTTTTTCGAACATGTGACCTAACCAATGCTCTTCTCGAACCCGAAAACGATAGAATACAAAATTTACTCAAAATCGTTAATGTCGTTTTATAGATAAAATTAGCTTGACTGGCGGTAACCCAATAGGGACCCACTAATCAAAGTTTATCGAACATATGACCCATTTCAAAGATCTTCTCGTGCTGGGAAACGATGTAATAAATATTTTTGTCAAAATTGTTTGAGCTGTTTTTAGATACAATTAGCTTGACCAACAGTGACCCAAAAATAACCCACTAATCGAATTTCCTCGAACATGCGACTTAGCCCAATGTTGTTCTCATGCTCAGAAACGATATAATACAAAATTTTGTCAAAATGTTTTGAGCCGTTTTTCAGAAACAATTACCATGACCCACAGTGACCCAAAAATGACCCAGTAATTGAATTTTCTCGAACATGTGTTTTAGCCCACTCTTCTCATGCTCAGAAACGGTATAATACAAAGTCCTGTCAAAATTGTTTGAGTCGTTTTTAGATACGATTAACTTGGCTGACAGTGAACAAAAATGGCCCACGCATTGAATTTTCTCGAACGTGAACTTAGCCCAATGTTCTTCTCATGCCCAGAAACGGTATAATGCAAACTTTTGTCAAAATCGTTTGATACGTTTTTTAGACACAATTAACTTGACCCACAGTAACCCAAAATGACCCACTAATCGATTTTTCTCGAACATGTGACTTAGCCCAATGGCCATCTCATGCCCAGAAACGGTATATTACAAAATTTTGTCAAAATGTTTTTTAGCCTTTTTACAATTTAATTAGCTTGAAACCTGACCCATTGTGCCCCAAAACGACCCACTAATCAAATTTTGTTGAACATGCGACCTAGCGTATTCTCGTGCCTGAAAACAATAGAAAGCAAAATTCGTCAAAATCGTTTGTGCCGTTTTCTAGATAAACATAGCTTGACCCACCGTGACCCAAAAATGACCTCTAATCTAATTTTTTCTAACATGTGACTTAGTCCATTGGTCTTCTCGTAATCCATAACAGTAGATTACAAATTTTAGTCAAAATCGTTAGAGCCGTTTTTTAGATGTAATTAGCTTGACCCTGACCCAAAATGACCCAAAATGACCCACTAATCAAATTTTCTCGAACACATGACCTAGTCCAATGGCCCTCTCGTGCCCGAAAATGGTAAAATACAAAATTAATACAAAATAGTTAGAGCCGTTTTTTAGATAAAATTTACATACACACACATACACACACAATTTTTGCTCGTATCTTATATTACTAGCGGGGGGGTGACCGAATTATGCTCGATCAAAATTAACATTATGTTCAACTCGACATAATATTCTCACTTTATCATTCTCTCTGTATTATTGCTATAAAGCATTTTATTTATAACAGTACTAATTACAAAAACAATCATTATGAAAACTATGTACGTATGTTTATCAATTTTACATTATTTACACATTTACAACGAAAGTACAAATTACATTTTTAGCTCAATCCAAATTACATTTTAGCTCAACTCTGATTGTTTAACTATGTATCTCAACTTCCATTAAGAATCTCTAAAAAAATTCTTCATATTCTGAAAGCCGATTTTTTTTTTGCCAAATATAGCCAAATAAGGCGACATTCTTTCATTTGACGCTAAGTACGTATTTAGGCACTCGTAATCTTAAAAGTCAAAGCCAAATATCGCAAATATTTTGCCAAAATTCGCCAACTTATTGGCTGTTGCCAACATTTTGGTTTCGTGACTCTGACCTGTAATTACCCAAATTGATCCACTAATAAAATTTGTTCCAACATATGACTTAGCTCAATGGTCTTCTGGTAATCAAAACTGGTGGGATACAAAATTTAGTCAAAATCGTTTTAGCCGTATTTAGATAAAATTAACTTGACCCACAGCACCCCCCCCCCCCAAATGACCCACTAATATAATTTTCTCGAACATGTGACCCAGTCCAGTGGTCTTCTCAAGACTGAAAACTGTAGAATACCAAATTCAGTAAAAAATCGTTAGAGCTGTTTTTTGGATAAAACTAGCTGGACCCGTAGTGACCCAAAAATGAACTACTAATCAAAATTTTTGGAACATGTGATTTAGTCCAATGATTTTCTCCTGCGCCAAAACGGTAGAGTATAAAATTTTGTCAATATAGTTTGAACCGGTTTTTTTTATACCATTAGCTTGACCCAGACCCATAGTGACCCAAATAAATCCACTAATCGAATTTTCTCGAACACGTAACCTAACCCAATGGTCTTCTTGAGTCCGAAAACGATTGAATACAAAATTTAATCAAGGTTGTTAGGGCCGTTTTAGAGATAAAATTAGCTTGACTCGTAGTGACCCGCAACTAACCCACTAATCGAAATTATTCGAGCATGTTATCTAGCCCAATGATCTTTTCGTACCCAAAAACGGTATCATATAAAATTTTCTCAACATCGTTTGAGACATTTTTAGATACAATTAGCTTGACCCTCACCCATTGTTACCCGAAATGACCCGCTTATTGAAAGTTCTTGAACATGCCACCTATCCTATTTGTCTTCTTGAGTCCGAAAGCGAGAAACTACAAAATTTTGTCAAAATTGTCTGAGCCGTTTTTTTGATAAAATTAGCTTGACCTGCAGTGACCCCAAAATGACCCATTAATTGAAATTTCTCAAACATATGATCTAGCCTAATGATCTTCTCAAGACCAAAATCGGTAGAACACACAATTCAGTCGAAATCGTTAGATCCGTTTTTTAGATAAAATTAGTTTGACCCGTAGTGACACAAAAATGACCCATTAATCGAAATTTTTCGAACATATGATTTAGCCCAATAATCTTCTTGTGCTCCAAAACGGCATAATACAATATCTTGTCAAAATCGTTTGAGCCGTAATTTAGGTATAATTAGATTGACCCGCACCCATAGTGACCCAAAATGACCCACTATTTTATTTTGTCGAACATACGACCTAACACAATGATCTTCTTGATCCCGAAAATGTTAGAATATAAAATTAAATCAAAATCGTTCGAGCCGTTTTCTGGAAAATTAGCTTGACCCATAGTGAGCCAAAATGACCCACTAATCGAAATTTCTCAATTATGTGAGCTAGAAAAATGATCTTCTCGTGCCCGGAAACGGCATAACATGAAATTTTGTCAAAATCATTTGAGCCGATTTTTAGAGCCGTATTTTAGGTATAATTAGATTGCCCCGAACCCATAGTGACCCAAAATGACACACTAATCGAGTTTTGTCGAACATATGACCTAATCCAATGGTCTTCTTGATCCCGAAAATGATAGAATATAAAATTAAATCAAGATCGTTTGAGCCGTTTTCTGAAAAACTAGCTTGACCAATAGTGACCCAAAATTACCCACAAATCGAAGTTTTGCTCGTTTTGTAAGATAATACGAGCAAAAATTGTGTGTGTATGTGTGTGTGTGTGTGTATGTAAATTTTATCTTAAAAACGGCTCCAACGATTTTGACTAAATTTTGTATTTTACCATTTTCGGGCACGAGAAGACAATTGGGCTTGGTCACGTGCTCGAGAAAATTCAATTAGTGAGTCACTTTGGGTCATAATGGGTCAGGGTCAAGCTAATTATACCTAAAAAATGGTTCAATCGATTTTAACTAAATTTTATATCCAACCGTTTTCAGGCATGAGAAAACTATTGGGTTAGGTCACATGTTCGAGAAATTTCGATTAGTGGGTCATTTTGGATCACTTCGGGGTCAAGCTAATTTTGTCTAAAAACGGTTCTAACCATTTTGACTAAATTTTGTAATCTACTGTTTTGATTTACGAGAAGACCAACGTGCTAAGTCACGTTTTTGAGAAAATTCGATTAGTGGGTCATTTTTGGATCACTGTGGCTTCAAGCCAAAATTATCTAGAAAACGGCTCTAGCCATTTTCACGAAACTTTGCTTTCTATCGTTTTGGTCACGAGAATACCATTGGGCTAGGTCGCATGTTCAAGAAAATTGTTTTAGGGTTTTGGGTCATTTTGGGTCACAGTGGATCAGGTGTCAGGCTCATTGAATCTAAAAAAAGGCTCAAAACATTTTGACAAAATTTTGTAATATAGCGCTTCTGGGCATGAAATGACCATTGGTTTGAGTCATATGTTCGAGAAAAATCGATTAATGGGTCACTTTGGGTCACTGTGGGTCAAACAAATTGTATCTAAAAACGAATCAAACGATTTTGACAAAATTTTGTATTATACCGTTTCTGGGCATGAGAAGACCATTGGGCTAAGTCACATGCTCGAGAAAGTTAGATTTGTGGGTCATTTTTAGATCACTGTTAGTCAAGCTAATTGTTTCTAAAAAACGACTCAAATAAGTTTGACAAAAATGTATTATACTGTATCTGGAAATGAGAAGAACATTTTGTATTATATCGTTTCTGAGCATGAGAAGGCCATTGGGCTAAGTCATATGTTCGAGAAAATTCTATTAGTGGGTCATATTTGAGTCACTGTGGGTCAAACTAATTGTATCTAAAAAACGGATCAAACGATTTTGGTAAAAACTTGTATTATACTGTTTCTGGGCATGAGAAGACCACTGGGCTAAGTCACATGATCGAGAAAATTTGATTTTGGGTTACTTTGGGTTAAGCTAATTGTTTCTAAAAAACGACTCAAATGATTTTGACAAAATTTTGTATCATACCGTTTCTGGAAATGAGAAGAACATTGGGCTAAGTCACAAGTTCGAGAAAATTCGATTATTGGGTCATTTTTGGGTCACTGTGGGCAAGCTGTTTCTAAAAAACGACTCAAATAATTTTGACAAAATTTTATATTATACCGTTTCTGGAAATGAGAATACCATTGGGCTAAGTCGCATGTTCGAGTAAATTCGATTAGTGGGTCATTTTTGGGTCACTGTGAGCCAAGCTAATTTTTTCTAAAAAACATCTTTAACAATTTTGACTAAATTTTGTAATTTACTGTTTTGAATTACGAGAAGACCAATGGGCTAGGTCACATGTTAGAGAAAATTCGATTAGTGGGTCATTTTTGGGTCACTGTGGGTCAAGCTAATATTATTTAGAAAACGGCTCTGACCATTTTAACGAAATTTTGCTTTCTGTCGTTTTCGGTCACGAGAATACCATTGGCCTAGATCGCATATTCAAGAAAATTCTATTAGTGGGTCATTTTGAGGGTCACAATGGGTCAGGTGTTAAGCTAATTGAATCTAACAAAGGCGCAAACAATTTTGACAAAATTTTGTATTATACCGTTTCTGGGCATAAGAAGACGTGTGGGTAAGTCACACGTTAGAGAAAATTCGATTACTGGGTCATTTTTGGGTCACTGTGGGTCAAGATAATTGTATATGAAAAACGACTCAAACGATTTTGACAAAATTTTGTATTATATCGTTTCTGAGCAGGAGAAGACCATTGAGATAAGTCACATGTTCCATAAATTTAGATTAGTTTGTCCCTTTTGGGGTACTGTGGATCAAACTAATTTTATCTACAAAACGACTTTAACGCTTTTGACTAAATTTTGTATTCTATCGTTTTCGGGTTCGAGAAGCACTGGTTAGGTTGCAAGTTCGAAAGAATTCAATTAGTGGGTCATTTTGTGTTACTATGTCTCAGGATCATGGAAATTGTACCTAAACAGCAAGAATGGTACAGTGAGAATAAAATACCGAATTGAACACAAGGCTAATTTTGAACGAACATAGCTCGGTCATCCCTGCTCGTTATAATTTCTAACCATTCAATTAGGTAGCTTTTGCACTATTATATGCGTACAGATGGATGTACGGACCAGGCGACGAGTATAGGTGCTACGTATTTATATAATTACGAACGTACATTAAGAATAAAGGATACTGACGCCAAATAAGCGAATCAGTTTCCTGTAATACAGGACTAGCTATAAGTAAACACAAAATCATTGATATGAAGAACATCAAAATAAAATCAAAAATCAATGTGCTATAGCACTTTTTTCCTCGTTAAAAATATATTTATTGATAGATACTTTCTATCCTGATAAAAATAACTACTAATTAATATTCATATCAAGGGCATTAAAGTACAGTATTTTAACTATAATTTTATTCCCATTCAATTCTTTATTTATTTGTTAAACACAATAATTTGCAATCCCTGTGTATTGATTTTAGATTTACCGTGACTAGCCCTTTGTGAGATAGACGTAATTCAATGCAGCATTGCGTGTTAAAACTCAAATGAGTATAGGGTTGCGTGATGTGTAGATTTGCCTAGCATTTTCTAATAAGCATTTGAATAAAATTTCATAAGATTTTTCTTTAAAAAATCCTTTCTACGATAATTTTTATGATGGAACTGTAAAGGGTCAAAGATAATATTCATTAAAAAAGTTACTTTTAATGAGTTAAAAAAAATTATCTGCAATTAGATCTGCACTCAACGCTTTCAGTATTTGGTTGTGTTTTTAATAAAAGGGTTTGCAGTTCTGAATATCTTCTTCATAAAAATTTAAAGATTTGTTTAGATCATAAAAGGTTTATCTTAATTAGAATTTTCTTAAAATGCTGTTATCGTAGTGAATGAACTTTAAAATAAAAATGACCATTACGTGGGTATATCAATAGGTTTTTGAACTCACATAGAAATAATTGAGTGAAATTTATGAAATTGCTACATTTTATGAGTCCTTTTCTATATAGTCAGTGCCCACAGTAACACATTTGTGCAACTCGTATTTCAAAGAGAAGGGGGAGGATGTATTCCAGGACGCACTATAGCAGACCCAAAGTGTGGGGGGGGGATTTTTCTAACTTTTACCGACACCCACATGTGACATATTGTTGGAAAGGCAAGAGACCACATTCATGCTGTGCACCTCCCGAGACCCTCACCACAAATTTGCCTTCCGAGAGGCACTTTTCTAAATTTTGTGGACATCATTCATGCCCCTCAGGGCAAAAGGTTTGGGGATGGGCTCGTGAGGAACATAGCATGAATAAGTGGTCACAGGCCTTTCCAATAATATGTCACATGTGGGGGTCGGTGAAAGTTAGAAAAATGTACTCTTTTGGTCTACTATCGCGATTCCTTGTATCAGGTCCGAAACTAAGGGGGTGCAGAGGGGGCATGTGACCCGGGCGCCAGAGCCAAGGGGCGCCAAATGAAAGATTATACCTTTGGAATCGATCATTTTCTTCTGATGGACTGATGGCTTTCATTATTATGAAACAGCCATTAAAATAAGTTGGCCATTAGAAAATTAGTAAAATTCTCTTTGTAAATATACTTTGAGGAAGAAAGGGGGGGGGCGCAAAATTCATGTTTGCCCCGGGCTCAAAAAAGGCTAGTTTCGGCCCTGCCTTGTATACATTATTCCCACTCTCTTTGAAATACCTTTTGCAGAAATGTGTTACTGTGCAGGGTGACTATATAGAAAATAACTAACACAATGTAGAAATTTCATAAATTTCACTCAATTACAGTGCGTCTCATAACTATAAAGATACTGATATTTTCGAAATAATATTTTAATAATTCAGTATTCAAAATTATATATATGCATATAACGAAAAGCGTGTGCCAAGAAAACATTTTACAGTAAATTAAATTAGAATTAAATAATTTCAACTCGAAAATTGATAAATATAAATAAATTTGCTGTCTCATAAATATAAAGACATTTTACATACTTTTGAATTACCGTTCAATAAAAGATCCATTTCTATTAATGACAGAAAATATTCTAGCTAGTATGCTGTTTATCAAGTTGTACAACTATTTGGCTTTATATCAAACCAACTTCGTTCGATTTCTTTTTACAACTCAAGGATGTTTGAAAATTGTCTTCCAGATACATATACACTGTGGACGAGAATGACACAAATATTCTTAACTGGATTTAAATCAGGATTACGTGCTGGCCACACCGGGACATGAACATTGTTAACGGCAAACCATTTTTTTGTGAGTCCTGATGTGCGAATCAATGCATTATCCTTATGGTACAAATAATTCCGACCACCAAGAGTTTCAGCAACTGGCAACAACCGACTATCAAGCAGCTCTATATACTCTTTAGATGTCTGTTTAACTTCCAGAAAAGCAATATCTGTAGTTCCATTAAAAGAGAAGGCACCCCAAACCATAACAGAACCTCCCCCATTTCTGCCTACTGAAGAGGGTTCGAGATTCAAGTCTTAAATCGTGTGAGTAGGAATTCCAACCATCTGGGCCATCCAAGTTAAACCTCTTTTCATCTGAAAAAATGTGTTGCATCCATTCGTCCTTCCAGTGCATATTATCTTTAGCCCATATTAACCTCCGTTCTTTGTGTTCTTTTTTCAGTAAAGGAAATCTGCACATATGCCGGCATACAATGTTTTTTTCTTTCTTTTATACGACGATTTACTGTATCCTTTGGGAACATACCATAAACTCGTTGAGAAACTTATCGGAGGGACATTTTTTGCGACGAAACAAGTCGAATGATCTTGCGATCAAGTCTTTCACTAGTCTTTCTCGGTCTGCCAGATAGTTATCTCGAATATAAATTGTAAATTTTTGATAAAATTTTATAAAGTGCCAGCTTTTTTACATATTTGACAAACTGTTATGAAATTGGCTTAAAATGCACGTATTTTACAAATCTCATCTTTAGAAATTTCAATGTTCCACTGCATTTTTGCAACTGAAACAATTCAAACAACTTTGCTCGTTTGGGAAACTTAAAGTGTATATATGTGCGCGCGCATTAATTCTGTACGCGCGCATTCGAAAAAAAATTTGCATATGAAACAGTTTCAAGTTTGTCTTTATACTTATGAGACAGCGTAATTTATTATTTTTTTATTATTTGAATCGAAATTATTTTATTTAAATTAAAACCTCTATAATAAATTTCAATGTTCTTAATATGAGGTATAAAATTTAATTTCTTATAACTGAATCAATAATATGTAATTTCAAAAACATCTGTGTCTTTATATTTATGAGACGCACTATATTTCCATGTGAAGGCAAAAAGTTATTGATTCATCATCGTATTTGCAAATGGGATTTAAAAGATCTGGTTTTTCAGCTTAAATTTGATTCTGATTCACTTTAAAAATCGCTGTCCAAACTAAAATTAGAACGCATCACAATTTGCTTAGTAACATCTCTCTAACCAATAGACAAGCCAATGGGTCGGTTTATGTTCCAATAATATGATTAATACAAGTTTCATGTAATTAAATTTAAAAAAAAGATCATGTTTAATGTAAGAAATTTTTAATCACTTCAAAATCCTTATCCTACCCTCGGAAATGCAAATTTTATTCCATTGATTTGGAATATGTTCATCAAAATAGTCTCGCGAAACACCCGACCACTGTTTTGGTGATGTACTACTGTTTTCTGTAAATTAAACTATACACAAAGGCCTGTGCTCTAGCTTTATAAAATGGGTGTTTCTATATATTTAAATTAAAAGTTAAAATTTTTAACGTATTGATGGAGCACACATTTGACTGATACAAAAAATCATTAAAGGTACAATGTCAAATATAGCCTTCATAATTGATAGATTATACATTAAATGACTTACTTTCTCGTACAACGGAAAAATTACATCAGGAATACATTTTTACTATTTCTTTCTGTTTTAATTTAATCCAAAGATTTACTATCTATAAAATTCTGCAATGACATGACAAAGAAAGTTTTCATTTTTTAATGAGTGGAATTGATTTCGCTAGCATAGGTATTAAATAAAATTGGATAATATAATATACTAGCTAAAGTACCCGGCGTTGTCCGTAATTTTAGGAATGTTTGTTTTGAAAAATCAATGATGGGGTGTTAATTTACAAAATTTTCACTCTTTTTTTTCATTTAAGCTGGACGACAGATTACCTACTTATTTAGTAAATGTAATCTGTGATCTGCATTGAGAGCGAGATTAAAACCTTTTGATGAAAAGTTGTTTTCGAGTATTTTGTTATTTAAATAATTGTTTCATGATTAAAGAAAAATAGCAAGCACAAAAATTCTATGAATTTTATTTTTAAAAATCTGAGATCCTTATTTCAATTTGCAATATCCATTCAATAAGAATGAGCTCTATGGACCTAAACCTTTGTGGAAATTCTAATATACACGCATAAACACGCGTACATATATGTGCAATAGTCTTAAAAAAGGCGAAAAGAAGAGAACCTCAAAATGTTAAAGTACGTCGATACTTCCATAATCGGATTTTTATCATGTTTCGATACGTTTTTTCAAACTCATATGACGTTATACATTCAACTGATGACGTCCATTATATTTTCAATATGACATAATATCCACTTTTTTTAATTCGTCAAACTATTTATTTCCTTTTCATTTTTCACGTGGAAATCTTGCTATAGAAAAGTAATTGTTGTGGTAAGAATTTTATTGTGGATTTTTCATTGTTGACAACTGCTATAAAGAAAAATGTTTATATTTGATAGGATGGTTTTTATTAATTAAAAATGAGCCATAAATTACTTCGATTCTGCATTACTTTAGTTGCCTCTACTCCGTGTTTTAGTACGCATGTACGTAACACTTCACAATTCTGGCTTCCGAATTGTGACTGTGTATAGAATTACAGACAGATAATTTTTTTATATATATTAGATTACAATATGTCTTCCGACTGTGGGCTCCTGTATATTCACTGACTAATGACGCAACACGCAGGCTATCACCTACACTTCTGTAAGTGGCGGGATATGAAATTTATGAGCACATCTTTGTGACGGCTTTCAGTTGTGCTTCGTGCTTCTACTATTATTAATATCTGGAAACTGGGATACTTCTTTATGAAATAGCATTTGGTACTTTTCTCTTATAGGAAATTGGCGAGCTAGAGAAAATCGCCTTGGCGATAGAAGGAATTTTTTCATGCACATTTTCTGGCAAACTTGTCACTCTTTTATATATACGAGGGTTACTCTGAAATTATTGAGATACGCGCAGACGAGAATTTACAAAATAAAAATAACGGTTTAATTTTAAAATACAAAGTATTTTAATACAGCAGACGATTTTTTACTGACTTACTTCAACTTGTTTAGCGTAGAATAAATTTTAAACAGAAGAGTAAATGGAGTTGACGCGAGAACATTTTCGCGCTATGATTTTCTACGATTTTAAAGCAGGATTAAATCAAGAAGAATGCGTTCAACGGTTGAAATTAGCATTTTGTGATGAATCTCCAATTCGTGCTACTGTATTCAGATGGTTTAAAGAATTTAGCAGAGGTCGCAATTTTCTTCAGGATGAAGAACACACAGGAAGGCCGCCATCGGCAGTAATCCCGGATAATGTGTCTGCCATACTAAAAATATTAATGGATGGTAATCGCTGTACCTATCAAATGATACAGAAGGAACTTAACATTGGATCCGCAGCCATACACAAAATTATTCACGAAGAATTGCATATGAAAAAAGTAGTTTGCCGTTCGGTTCCCCATAATCTAACTGAACACCAAAAAGAGGAGCGTGTCAGAATCGGTAAAGAAAATCTTAAACTGCTAAATGATGATGGCCACCGCATCATTTCTAAAATTATAACGAGTGATGAAACGTACATACCGTTTTTTGACGTTCCAACACGCCAAAAAAGCAAAGTATGGATCTTTGAAGATGATCCCACGCCGACAATGGTGAAAAGATAACGCGCACTGAAAAAAGTGATGCATGCCGTTTTCTTCAGAAGTACGGGATTGGTCAAAGCCATCAAGTAGGAAGGACAGAGGACAGTAACAGCAAACTGGTATACCACTAAGTCTTCCAGAAATTCTACAAGAAGTGAATGTTAGGGGACTAATGCTTCACCATGACAATGCATCTTCACATACAGCCAGATTAACAGTTGAGTTTCTTAAACAAAAGCGAATTAAAGTGATAAAACATCCGCCGTATTCATCTGATCTAGCTATGTGTGACTTTTGGTTATTCATTAATCTTAAAAAGAACTTACGTGGACGTCGTTTTCATTCAGAAGAAGAGATTGATGAGGCTATAAATGCATTTTTTCATCTATTCCAAGAAATGAATGACTTGAGGCATTTAATCTGTGGAAAATTCGTCTAGAAAAGTGCATTGATGCTGGAAACATACCTAAAATTTTGTAAGTATAACTTTAAAAACCTAGTTGTATCTCAAAAATTTCAGAGTGACCCTCGTACAAGTATCTTTTTACATTCAATATTTATGCAATATTTTTAATATAAAGAAACCCTGTAACTACTTTTATATACAAACAGAAGTAATGTATACTTAAAATTCAATAGTAATATATATATATAAATATATATATATATATATATATATATATATATATATATATATATATATATATAAATGTTATGTATATATAAATCAGGGCTGCGGAGTCGGTGGGAAAAATGGACGACTCCGATTCCGACTCCGGGAATTTTAACAGATCCGACTCAGACGCTTTCGCTCGTAAATCTCGGGCCTAACTCCGACTCCGACTGTGACAACGCAGCCCTGCTTGTAAAATGGACGACTCCGCCACCGACTTTAACTGCGACTCTTTCGCTCAAAAATGGGCCTGACTCCGACTCCGCAGCCCTGATATAAATACATATATAACTAAGCATAAAACTTATTACGTTTGTTTTTATAGCTCTTTACACCATTTGGCAATGAATCTCACTTTCTAAAGCCCATATTGGGCTAAACTTTCTTAAAAAATGGTAACGCTTTTATATCAGAAAAGTACCTAGCCTTAAGGCTCCTCATCAACCAGGCTGGAAATTTTCCTTTCTAATGCTAAATCTATGGGCTTGAAATGATTCCATTTTCTTTTCAAATTTCTCCTCAGAAAATTTTAAAAAAATCTTCTGTTTTTGGTATGCTCTTCTTGAAGAATGCTTTTTTTTTTTTTTCATTTTTTATTAGACAAAATATTTTTAATTATAATGTTAGTTTTATGTAAAATGTTAAAATCTTACTTGCAACTCGCCTGTTTCACTTAGATTTTAACATTTAAAATATAAAATTAAAAATGTGTTTTTTTACAAAAAAAGAAAGAAACATTCTTCAAGAAAACGGAAATTAAAAAAATTAATTTTCAAATGAGAAATTGGTAAAATACGGAATCATTTATGTTTAGCATTAAGAGTGGAATTTGGGTCCTGACTAATAATAAAACATAATTATTTTCAATTACATGTGATTTTAGTAATAGCAGAGTATCCTAAGATACATTTGCTTATTATATTATTATGTGTTTTCAGTGAAAAAATGACAATAAATATCTAATATTAATGTGTAACAATTCAGAAATTGAGAATATATTTCAATTTATTCAAAGTTTTTCTATTAATGCTTGAATAAATTAAAAAAAAAATGCTTTTAAAGCATTACACACGGTATGAAGCTTACTTGATATTTTTCGGAGCATTTAACAGAGTTAAGGTATAAAAAGAAACATTCAACTCATTTTTTTATTATTATTATCTTTAGAAAGCACATAAATATAATATAATAAATTTTGAAATGCTGTTAAATTAATAAATAACATTACAAAAAAATATTTTGCGGCTCTTTACAATTTTTGAACTAATGTAAAACAATAGATCCCCTTTAGCTAAATTCGGACAATTTTTTTTTAAACGCCCAATGTAAAAAGACTTAAATAAAAATTTCAATTTAAAGTTTAAAACCTCTTTTGATATTGCTTTTTTATTTATCCCAAATAGTTTCTGAACTTCTCTTCTGATTTTCTAAAGAATAAATAAAACCAGAATAGTTGCTTTATTGCTTTGATTCTGTTATGAAAAAAAAATCATCGAAAAGATAAAACTTTAGTTTAGAATTATTTTCTGAAACTTATTTTCAGCTAGGAATTTATGTAGAAGTTCCTCTCATTTAATTTAATTTAGAAGTTACCTCTTATATAATCTGTAAACATTTCAGAGAATAAACATTTTAACACCTACATTTAATTATGTAAATTTCAGCCCCGTTGCATAACAAAAACATTTGTTAAAGTGGTTTTGTTAAAAAAGCTTTATTCTCATTTTGTATAGTTTTTACCTTAAGATTTTAACGCTTACTTAAACTTTCTTTAAAGAAATTGGAAAGATGACTATGCTTATTGTAAATGCGAAAAATGTTTTGTTATTCTTAGAAAACACATTTAATTTTTAATTAAAATACAAAATTCTTTTTTTTAAAAAATAACCACAATTATCTTGTGTCCTCATATCCTAAATCTTGAGAAAGCTAATGTACAGCGGTGGGGGAAAAAATGTAAACACCCCTACTAATACTGCAACAAATTATAGTAGAAGAAAGTTACAGGTATCAAACGATAGGAAATAAAGTCTACTTTTAAATGATGTATATAAAATTTTCTTAGAGGGCTATCTACAAATTAAATCCAGCTCAAACTTTGTTTTCATTACACCAACAGCCAGTTTGGACAGTATATCATAAATTTTCGGTTCAAACTATGCCTAGACACCAGATATCACGTCATTTAGATGACGAGTTTTCGAATTACAAACATTCAAAATTTAGTGTTTCGAATGTTAAATTACATTTTCATATTTTTATTAATATCTCCGGAAATTATATCCCTAATGTGCTATTTTTTTGTTTGGTTACAATACTAAAAACCCCAAACACAAATACGTTGAATTTGAAATTTTTATAATTCAATAATAGGAATTATGAACTATGAAATTAATATTCGAAAAAACTATGATTTTTAACTCATAATTTTTTTGATGGATTTAATTGAATTGGAAATAACGATTGTAAATAAAGTCTAATTTTAAATGATGTATATACAATTTGCTTAGGGGGTACTTACATATCAAAACGAGCCCAAACTTTGTTTTTTTTGTTGTTGTTGTTTTTTTTGCAATAGCAATGCCAAAATTTGACAACATAAATAAATTCTGAACATTTCAATTAGCCTAAATGCAAATTTTCATGAAATTCGTATCATTAGTTTCCGAGAAATTAATCATTTTAAAATGAGCCTATTTTGGGGGCTGTATCAAATCGAAGTTCGATACTCGATTGTTGAAATGCTACAGAATGACTATGTCACTTCTGTTAATGTATTATTTTTTTTTACCAATATGAACACTTCACTCGCTTAATATGTTTCGGCGATTGTCAGCTCAAACGTTTCAATAAAATGAGTAAAATATATGTTTTTCAAATTATGCTTTTCTGGACATCACAGACGACCCCTTAAACCATCATTTTAACGTTTTTTACTCATTATTCGAAAATTACTTGTTAGAAAAATTTGAAATTGAGAATTTGCATCAAGCTAGCCATAATAAATATAAATCTATCAAAAATTTTTAGGTTGCAAAACATACTTTTTTTCGAATATTAATTTCATAATTCATAATAATATAAATATAAATATTCATATAAATTTTTTAAATTGAAAATTCAATATATGTATTGGTTTGTTTTAGTATTGTAATCAAACAAAAAAATTTCCACATTAGAATTACAATTTCATGAGACATTAGTAAAAATATGAAAATTTAATTCAACATTAGAAACTCCAAATTTTGAAAGTCTATAATTCAAAAACCTACCATCCAAATGACTTCAAATTTCATTTCTAGGCATAGTTTGAACCGGAGATTTAAAATATATCCTAAAAATTGGGTATTGCCATTGAACAAAACAAAGTTTCTTCTGGTCTTGATGTGTTTGTAGATGACTATGTCCATTTCAGTTTGAATTATTGCTTCGATTTGTTTACAATCCGAAGCCCAGCGCTGTAGTGGGCAGCGCATCTCTCTACGGCGTTATAGATCCAAAGTTCCATTCCAGACTGTGGACTGGTTAAGATTGGGGTTAATGAAATGAGCACCAAGTTTGCTTGAGAACTTGAAATTAAGGATCCCGCGTTAGGCTGACTACCTGGCCAGAAGTAATACTGTATAGCACCCCAGGCTCCATGGTCTAGAAAACAGGAGTGGAAACTTTAAGATATGATCCTTAATGGATTACAGCGCCGGATACTTAATTTAATTTTATGTTTACAATTCCGTGTGATCGCAATCTGACCATGGAACAAATTTTTACATAAATGGACAATGACGTTAGATATGTTTTTGCTGCAAGAAAGTTATAGATTTTATAATGTTAAATACATCGAAAATTTATTCATTTATGTCAAGTGAAACATATTTAGTCTTGTGTTCAATTAAATGAAGTTCTTATGTTAAATTCTTAAAATAACACACTTTTAGGTGTAATTAGAAGGTACTGAACCTTATGGTCAAAAGCAAAAGTCGGTAACCTTTTTTTGGCTGCAGTTCACAATCAACCAAAATGTGGATTGAGATGAAGTTTCGGGTCAGTGGTATTTTCGTTGGTGAATAATAAGTTAAATGTTATTGAGAAAATAATTACAATACGCTTTTTTAAACTTAAGCAAATATAAAACCTAAAATTGTGATTATGATTATTATAAAAATAACAGTAATTGAATGGACTTTACTTTTCTCTTCCATGTTAATAGCTTCCCAGATGTTTAACTTGTGACGTCAATTCAGTAAAGTCTGGGTTATACTTAGTTGTCTTACGAAGAATACAAGCATCTGAATATTCGGTAATTAAGCTGCTCCTGTTCTTACTTAAAGTAAGTTTAATGTGTGTAAATATTTCCTCACATTTATAAGTTAAACCAAAGGGGAAAAAAATGGGGTTTTTTTCGGAGATGAGATCTTCGTAAGAAGTAATGCAAATATGTCAAAGGCAGCGATTGGACGCTGTCTTCTGCAGGATCTTCGTTCGCCCAATCGCTGCGTTCGTTATGCATGTTCGGTACTGCGACTTTGTAATTAACCAAAAATGTCATTGTTATTATTTATTTTCAGTTTATTCTTTAAGGATTCGTTTCATATTTATGTTTTATAATTTCTTTTTATATATTCTACATTTTTCGGAACTCAATTGGGTCACTTGAAATTATGAAATGGGCCACTCGGTGACCCCGCGGATCATAGGTTGCGACTCTTGATCTAAAGAGTGAAATAACATTAATTTAATTTTGACATAATATCGCATTATTCTAAAGTAATTTTTAGAATTTTAATTAATATGCTTCTATGTTTCAATGAAATTGGGTTGGCCAGTGTGAATTGTAAAAACCAATTGTATACCTGAATACAAAATGTACTTCCTTTTAATAAAAAGAAAGGTAATAAACATTATTAAATAAATGTAATGTATTATTAGTATTGTGTTCCTAAAGTATCTTTTTAAATATAGAAGATGTCATAATACCAAAAATATTACGTTTATTTTTCTTTCTGCGTTATATATAATTCCGCTACACTGTTTGCCAGGTTACGGCATAAAATACATGTTTTTTGTTTAAAGACCAATATAATAAGCAAACTGATCTGAAATATGCAATTATAAACAGGGCTGTGGAGTCGGTGGGAAAAATGGACGACTCCGACTCCGACTCCGACTCTTTCGCTCAAAAATGGACCTGGCTCCGACTCCGCTTCGACTGCGCAGTCGTGCTTGCAAAATCGACGACTGCGACTCCGGGAATTTTAACACATCCGACTCCGACTCTTTCGCTCAAAAATAGGCCTGACTCCGACTCCAACCCTACGACTCCGACTCCGACTCCGCAGCCCTGATTACAACACAGAAAAAAAAATGTTATTTTTCTGAATATGTATTTTATCTTAATTCTCTTTCAGAAATTTTTTGTAAAGTTGTTTCAGTAGTTCATTGTAGTACATTATTGTAGCACAGTTATTAGCAGTACATTATTGACATAATTTAATGACCGTACTGAAGAATACCAGGAAACAGATCAGAATGTCCATTGTTAAAATTTTGCGACAACGGAACTAGACAAAAAGAGTTTCGCTAATTTAGATAATCTGAAATTACTATAACTTCACATTATTAAAAATAGGATAAAAAACGGGAAAGAATGTTTTTATTACTAAAAGAAAAACAACTACAAAAAAACTGAAGAAAAGCAAAGTGCAAAACCCTCCAAGAAATAAGGAATTTAACATTAAACTATAAAATACAAAAGTCTTAATTCCGAACTACATTACTGAGAAAAAAAATTAATGATCATTTACCCATTGTTTCGAGTCTTATATTTTGTTTTTTTATTCAGATTGCTTGACTAAATCTAACAAAAAATGGCTGGAATTATTAAAAAAACAGCAATTATTACTAGAGATGGGAATACTCGGAAAAAAAACAGAAACTTTTGGGAAAAAAAACGGATTTTTTTTTCAGGTTTTTTCCGAAGGGCTATTTTTCCATTTTTCCAAATTGGATAAATTGAAATTTCATTTACAAAATAATGTAGTCAAAATTTTATAATTGCTACATTCGGATACTTTTATTTATATATATATTTTTTCATATTTAGTGTCCCTCGTGAAAACCTTAACATGGAAAATCTTATCTGTAAGCAGGGATCTTTTTAGAAAGAACTTGAGTCCCTTAAAGGATCATTCACAGTTTTTTCACCTTAAAAAAAAAATTCTTTCTCTTAAAAATTGACATTTCAGAAATATTTTACAATCTCCAAATTAAATCCTTCACAAATGTAATGATTTTAGAATTTAAAAAAATCTGTTGTATAATAGCTGCAATCACCAATGAATGTATTATCTAGCTGTATATATGTAGAAAAGACCATCTCAATAATGTCTAAATAAGAATTTAAATATGATAATTTCTAATTTACAAAATTCCGATTACATTTTTTTACAAATTCACAATTTTTTACATTTTATTCACATTTTTACAAAAGTTTTTACAAAAGTTTACAAAAGCATGATCGTGTGAAAAAAAAAAATCCAAGCAAATCACTGGTAAGATAATTAAATGCAACTTCTCTTGTTAAAAATGAAAATTCAAGCGCAAAATTATTCCAATATTATACCAATTAATGAAAATTGTAAAGTAGAAAATGTAATGTAAAATTTGAAACACGCATTTATTTTCATTCGCATAGCTGTAATTTTTCACTATTCTGAGGAAAATTTCTTTTGATAACAACATGCAGTTGAAATTATTTACTTTTTTCTTTTCCTGAAATATAGATTTTTAGAGTTTTTAAAATGTATTTTTGAAAATTATAAAACCATACAAACTTTCAAAAGAAACTGTAAGCAAATATCTGTGAAAAATATAGTTGAAAACACTTTTTAAACATGGAAAAATCCACCAGTTTTAAAAGTTTCATTAAAAATATATATACCACTTTCAATATTAACCCTTTGTATCACCGTGTTGCAGATCTGCAACATACCTAAAACGTCATTGTTATTTCAACAGTAAATTTCAAAAGACGATTTTGTTGATTGTTGTTATTCTATTACACTACCATTAACATAATTGTCTGAGCGAAGCGAAGGCTAATACTCAGCGAAATATTACTGTCCGGACACATTACAGCTACAATAGATATTAACGCCATGTCCTACTAAAAAAAAGCCTAATAAAAACCTTTCGTCAAGCATAACTCAAAAAATATTTGTCGGATTTCGTTTCTGATTGCACCAGAAGGTACCTATGAGGGCCACCTACTGAATGCACCTACTATGAAAAATAAGTTCCAAACCGTTTAAAAATTATGTTAAAAAAACTGATAAAAAAACACAATTTATCTGCATACGTCACAGAAATTTGGTGTGCGTCACTTTCACCGGTGGATGTTTTCGTAGACAACTGGTTTGAACGCATGGAGCAAATAATAAAAAAAAAATACGCAGGCAGTAATATTGAATAGATCAGTTTCAACCACGTGATCACAAACCTTGCAACAACCCGTGGCAACCAGTTTTGGTGGGCAAACAAGTAATAAAGCAGTACTCCGTACCACGGTGACCGTTTTTAGCCTGTTGTATAAAATCTGGCCTGTTGTATGACATACAATTGTGGATGATTAAAACAAAAGACATGAGTGTTTATTGCTCCGGGAGGTTATCTTTCTCTGGATGTCTGTCTGTCTATCATACAGCATGCAATTTTCTTGTAAAGGATGATATTATTATGCAGTGAAACCTCCATAACGGACACGCCCGATTAGTGGACACCTCTATTTAGCGGGCTTTTTTTCGATTACCAACCCTTAAATAACTGTACATTTTTTACTCTCAGTAGCGGACACCTCCAAATAGAGGACAAATTTTGCCCTCCCGAGGTGTTCGCTATTCAGAGGTTTTACTGGAAAAACCTCCATAACGGGCACAACCGATTAGCGGATACCTCTATTTAGCGGACATTTTTTCGATTACCAACACTTAAATAACTGTACATGTTTTACTCTCAGTAGCTGACACCTCCAAATAGAGGACAAATTCTGCATTCTCGAGGTGTCCGCTATTCAGAGGTTTTACTGTATATATTATTGGTAGTTATTTTACAGGGCCGCACAAAAGAATAAGAATATATGAAACGAATATAAACTAAATTCGGGATTGGTAGATCGCTGATGGTAATGTAATTTTATGATGTTGTTACAGTCATCCGCAGCATGTTTTTAGAGTTTCGTTCATCTAACGAAACAATACCTGTCTCACTCTTTTGTCTGTCTGTCCGTCTGTCACAGAGCCCGTTCTCAGAATCTATATATGTCGGAGACTTGAAAGTTTGCATACTTATAGCTGAACACCACACATTAAATGGCAAATAATAAAATTTTGAATAAGTCTAATATTTAACCCTCTGGACTCTACCTTGTGTATTTTAAGCAATTTTTCTAACTCAGCCCCTAATTAAGTTGGAGACATGAAAGTTTGCATACTTATAGCTGATCACTTGCTATAACACGATAAATCATAAAATTTTGAAAAAGTCATATTTAACCCTCCGGTCTCTAACTTCTGTATTTTAAGCAATTTTTCTAAATCAGCCCCTAATTAAGTTCGAGACATGAAATTTTGCATACTTATAGCTGAACACCTCACACCAAACGACAAATAATAAAATTTTGAAAAAGTCCAATATTTAACCCTCTGGGCTCTAACTTGTGTATTTTAAGCATTTTTCTAACTCAGCCCCTAATTAATTTGGAGACATGAAATTTTGCATACTTATAGCTGAACACTTCACATCAAACGACAAATAATAAAATTTTGAAAAAGGTCTAATATTTAACCCTCTGAGCTCTAACTTGTGTATCTTAAACAATTTTTCTAACTCAGCCCCTAATTAAGTTGGAGACATGAAATTTTGCATACTTATTGCTGAACACCTCACATCAAACGACAAATAATAAAATTTTGAAAAAATCTAATATTTAACCTCGAATATTTTGTCTCGCGCAATTTTTAAATTTAAACTGTTTTGCAATACTATTTTTTGTTCATTTTGCATAATAAGTGTAATGTGACGTAATTTCTTCTATTTCAGACTTCTAACGCATGTTAATGAATTTATTTTACAATATCCTTTCTCTTTTAAAATTCACATGTAAATATAGTTTTTATGGCGTAATTTCCAATAAGTGCCTGCTTTTTATGCCTAATTATTTAATTCTAATTTGAAGGTTTTTTTCTGTTTATAATAGTAACGTGTAAATATTTTTTTTATTTGAAGCAAACATTATTGTTTGCGTTGTTTATACAGTTTGCAACAGTTTAAATTCATACCTTTTTTTAAAATATGTAAAAAATATCTGTCGAAATGCTGATTATTTGAATTTAAAATAGAAATAAAACCTCAAAAATGAGTCAAATTAAAAAAAAAAATTAATGGAATCTGCACACCGGGATCTTCTATTAGGTAAAATGTTCTAAAAATGATTAAATTCCCAATTTTTGCTCCTATAAAACTTTTTTAATGGAACGATTTTGTCCAACTTTAGCATTAAATATCTCTTAAAATAATTCTTCGATTTGAAAACTGTATGCATCAGCGTGTTGATAAAACATTTCGCTATAATACCACCGATTTTCATATTTTTGTATGCAGTAGTTTTCTTAATATTAACGAAGAAAACCTCCAGACACAAAAAATTCAAAACTGGCGGCGGCGGCGGCGGCGGCGGCGGCGGCGGTGACAGCGTTAGTTTTTTTTTTAGAATAGAGAGAAATAAAAAAATGAAAACTTGTCTATCTGTCTGTTTGTAATTCTATAAAAATTCACAATTTGGAAGCCAAAATTGTGAAAAGATACGTACATGTGTATTAAAACATCGCCGAGGCAACTAAAGTAATCCGGAATCGAAATAATTTATAGTTAATTTTTAATTAATAAAAAACCACCAATTTAACAGCAATTTCTTATCAAGACAAGTTTATATAGACAAGTTTTCATTTTTTTTTGTTATAGCAGTTGCCAACAAATAAAAAACACAATAAAATTATTACTACAACACTTAATTTTCTATTGCAAGATTTCCACGAGAAAAATGAAAATGAAATAAATAGTTTGCCGAATTTAAGAAAAGGTGACTATTACGTCATAACTTTTCTATCGCAAGATATTCACGTGAAAAATGAAAATGAAACAAATAGTTGACGAATTTAAATGAAAATGAATATAACTTCATAACTTTTCTATTTCAAGGTTTCCACGTGAAAGAGGAAAATATTACTTCATATTGGAATTAGAAAGGACGTGGTGGATATAGTATAACGTCATATGAGTGTGAAAAATATATTGAAGCATGATAAAAACCCGATTAGGGAAATATTGGCGTATTTTAACATTATTGCTCCAATTATAAATTGAAATAAGTTCATTTATAGCTGTATTCTTTTGCGTTTGTTATATACATATATACATTTTAATGTAGCGTTTTCATATGATTCATTCATACAACATTTCGACTGCTTTTTTTAATGTTTGTTTTGTGTTGCATGTTAAATTTTGAAATTGATTTTTCAGAACAAACATCCTTCAAATTCTGGGCAACGCTTTAGTTTGTAACAGATAAATGACTTTTGTATCTGTACATCTAATGCTAATATTATAAAGCGTTATAATATTATAAAGTGTATAATATTATTAATAATTGTACTTTTGTGAGGCGTTATCTCTGAAACTACATAGCCAACTTAAAAAAATGTTGGTGTCCATCTCTGCTCCGAAAAAAAGACTATTTTATGTCAGTGCAAGAACCTACATCGCTGCAGGAGCAAAAAAGTTCTAAAATTGCGATTTCTGCGATATTGATTGAGTTAGAAATTTTAAATTTGGTGCGGTAGTTACGTTTAAGATGTAAATACTTGTAATGAACGCTCTCTAAAAGGTTCAATTTGACGGATAAACGTAAAAATTTCTAGAAAGGTTCTAAATTATGATTTATTTGGAATACTGAAATTTTTGGGATACTGTTGGGGTTAAAAACTAGAACTTTGGAATGGTAGTAATTAATAAGATGTAAATGCTCTTTGTAGAACGAATTCTAAAAAATCGAAAGACTAAACAAAGCGGAAAAAGATCTAAAGATGATCTAAGTAACGAAGTACAAGGAATTGTTAGGAATATAAACATAAAAATTGACATGGCTGAATATCATGACGTAATTTCTCGCAATAGAACAATTTCTAAAAATGTCGCTATATAAAACAGTGCAGAAACAAAAAACTTTCGAAAATTTTCTATTTCTGTGTTACTGCTGAGCCCAAAATCTTGAAATTTTGCTTCGGGTTAGTTTTAAAATATACAATTGTCTGTATGAATGGTTTGTAAAAAAATTAAAATTTAAAAAGGTGAAATTAACGGAAAGCGATCTCAATTACCATTAATTTGGAATTATTAGGTACAGCAACTTTAAATATTTCATAATGTTGCATTTCCTCCGCAAAACATGCAATTTAAATGCAACAAAACTGATAGATACCCACCTAGCATTAAATAAATTGTCTAAATATTTAATAAAGACCTGTATGAAACAGTGAGTAGGTTGCCCGAAAGTACTTGTTAAAGTGTTCCTTCTCTAGGCTTTTCTCTGTCTCGGCAAGTCCACTAACAGAGGGAAGTGCCGTTTTAAATGTGATATAAATTTTTTATTCGATTCATTTTTCTAGACATTTTATCATAAGGTCATATTCTCAATTATCATTAGTAGATTTTTTATATATTATCTTATTCTGGTGAAATTTCATAATCGGGTTCATATTGGCATATGTTAGCTTGCATGATTTGCTGAATAAATATGTATGGATTTGTAAATTATTTCAAATGACACTTTGACAGCTCAAAGTTACGCAGACGATATATTCAGATCTTGTGTCATACTTTATGTTGTAATCATTGCCGATTTCTTTTATTTAATACATGATAAATACAGCTCTACTTGTGCAGAATATGTTTGAAAACAAAACAATACAGCGTATGTAGTGGCCAGCATACACTCATCATTTCAATCCGATCTAGCATATCTAAAACACATTCTAACGAAGCATTGCATGCCACTTGTTGATGTATTCGGTACTTTGATACTATATCAGATTTTGAGGAGAGAATTCCTTAAATGTTATCGACAACCTCATTGCATCCGTGGAAAACAGATATTGTACAATATTAACTATTCCGGTGGAGCACACACCATATAAAGTATAGTCCATTCTTTTTAAACATCATATATTTGTCATTTAAAGTTACTCAAATTGGTGCGGAGCGTCTGATTATGCTCTTGACATCATTTTATACAGTTAAAATTCCGATGTAAGTAATTTAGTGTTTCATTTTCTATTTTACTTTTAATATATTGCGTACTTTCAATTTTATATCCATGCATGGCTGTCTTGAATGTTTTGATTTCCCATTTTTTTAAACAGTGTATACGAATTTATATATAAGATTTTGTAATTCTACGATTCGTTTATTTTCATCATTTCAATTTATCGCAGTATATGGACAATTAAAGATAACATCTCATTTTCTTTGCTTCCACATTAAATCTATGTTCTCAGCAATATCGCTCAGACTAATCCCTCTGAGGGAAGTCCTAGTTATATCATTAAATCTGCAACAAATGTCGATACTGATTTTTTTTCCTCGACAAAGTTTAATTCATTCACTGTAAAAAAAATGGTAACTTTCCATGTAAAATCCAGGAACGTTTCGCCTTTTATCAGGTTTTCAGAATAATTTAGCTCTTTCCTGTGAAATTCTGGTTTTCTTATCTGAAACGTTCCTGAACAAAAGTTGGAAACAGCAAAACGCTGCGGCCGCCATTTATTATTTTTTTTTCCTATAATCCGTTGCTCGCGCGCGAGTGTCGAAAACGAATTCCTTAAATGAATGTAAAAAAATCAATATGGAATGCAAATAAATCAATAGACGACATAATCCTATACGTCTCTATTGTCAAGATAATTCAGATGAAAATACAATACCTCTGTGACATCACTAAGAGATTATCTCTCGTACTTGTCTGTGAAATCTTTAACGAGCAGACTGTGTAAAAAAAAATACACCTATTATTTGGATCTGCATTAACCAGGGGACAATCAAATATGATTCTCACCTATTTTGATTAATTTAAAGTATGTTTTAGAGTTCTTATCTCTAATTATTCTTGTGAAAAGATTTCTTCAAATGGGCCTTAGATTTTCAGAAATTAGATGCCGAGTTTTAGCATACGTTTCAAATACCCATTAGTTTGCAGCTCTCAACGTGTCTTTCCTGGTGTGGACGCAGAAAGCTTGCACGCCACCCGTACGGCCCGGGTTCGATGCTACCTCTTGACTTTTTTTTTCTTTTTTAATTAATTTTATATTTTAACACTTTATTACAATTTGATTTAAATTTGACATATATTTGACACTTTGAATTGCTGCAAATTTGAATTTTTTTTTTTTCGGAAAAAATATACAATTACGTTTAGGTTTTTTTTTTTTCATGAAAATTTATATGTATTTTATCTAACTTGTAAACTAACATAATCACTGACGAAAATCTAAAATATTTTATGTCTAGATTTTTTTTCTAATTATTATTTACATTTATATATTTTTATATTTTAAGCAAAGTTCAGAAACAATATATCACATATATATTTACTTTATTGAATTTTAACTGAAAATTTATTTTTTCGTGTAAATTATAAATAATAATTTTGATGTCAATTTCAAAATATTTTTTCATTCTAACAAATAATGATAATAAAGCGAAAATTGTCAACTAGAAATGTAAAAATCGTCTGCGGATCCCGCATGCTGTGAAATGTCAGTAATGTCATAATGAAGGGAACGAACATCCAGAGTGAATTATGTCAGCCACGTATCGGTCCGGATAGCCTAACAGGTAAGGCATTGGCACGGCACGCCAAGTATCCAGGTTCGATCCCTGGTCTGGACATTTTTTGCTCTTGTGCTACTCCAGCCTTGAATATGTCAGTAATGTTTTGCTGTCAACAGAAATATTCCTGGTATTTCGCAGGAAACTTACTGGCATTTCTGTAGAAAGTTTTTAACATATACAGTAAAGTACCAGTCATTTTCAAGAAATGTTTCTTGGAAATAATGGGCAACTCAGCTGCCCATTTTTTCCCAGGAACGTTGCGGAATTTTTTTTACAGTGTTGCTTGATCAGCTTACAAGTGATTTTTGCTAAATTAAGGTTTGAAATACAGGAGTTAAAAAAGTCTCCAGACGTCTACAAGTATATTGTTTTCAAAGATGAGTTTAAATTCTTTATTTAAAGACCATTTTCGAGCTAGGAATTTTATAATATGTATAAGATAAACGTAAACTTTTGTTTGTTGCAGATCTGCAACAACGCGCCATATCTTCCCTTGTAATGGATTGTTTAAAAATATCGAAAGAGGCATCGAAAATATCTTCTAATGGTTATTTAAGTTGCATTTGTTTCAGAAGAGCATAATTATTGAAAAGGGGAAGCAGTAGTCTGTTTTTATGTTATTTAATTGCTATAGGGTTAGTTAGGGATCCACCCCTCTCTGTAAAATTAACTCCAAGTCCAAAGCTAGTAAAAAAGGGAAAGGTCTCGTAGAAAAGAGAATTCAACAGAAAAAGCATAGAGCGCCTACTCAACATATTCCACAAAAACAAGTGCGCCTAGACGAAATTGGGCACCGTCCATATTGGACAGAAAAATGAATACGTTGTAAATACCCCGATTGTAAAAACTTTAATCAAACTGTTTGTGAGAAATGTGGTGTGGGACTTTGCTACAACAAAACTAACAATTGTTTCAAAAATTTTCGTGAAAATTAAAATTTTAAATATTTTTAGTTTTTGTGCCATTTAGCAAGATGTTGCAGATATGCAACAAACCCATTTTTCCAAATTAAATTTTATTTTTCTGTTCCGAATTTTTTTTATCCATGCTTAAAATTATGCATTTTAATATCTGTGTAAGAATTTTTCAAATCGGGGTTGTTGAGTTACAAAGGGTTTAAGAATCTAAAACTTACTAAAACATAGTTTGGGTTTAAACTGAAAAGCTGTATCAAAACTAAATATACAGGAAATGAAAATTATAACTGTAAGGGGAAAAAGTATTATTTTAAAATAATGCACATTTTTAAACACTGGAAGATTTGAAAATGATAATAGTATTTATAATAATACCAGAACTACAATAATTTGTTTCTTTTAAACTGGCATCCTTCATATATTTGAAAACTAATACTATGTAGATGGGATGTACAATGCATTTTAAAATTGCTTTCAAACTGCAGTGACATTGGTTGAAACTTAAAATGTTTTTGTTGTTATTTTTTTAATTAGCTCTATTGATATAATTAAACAAATGCTACCGAAAAATCATTTCAACAGACACATGATATATTACAAATACTGGTGTTAAATTAAGCAAGAAAAGCTACTGTGAGAATTCTGAGAATGAAAGGATAAACTTTTAAAAGCTAGCTTGTTTGTTTTTTTTTTCTCTCTCTCTCTCTTTTTTTTATAATATATTCATGTAACGGGAAAATCATTTTTTTGTGTGCATAAATATTAAAAAAGTTTGTTTTATATTTTTAAAGAAAATAAAGCTTTTTTTTTTTTTTTTTTTTTTTTTTTTTTGAGAAACATTTCTGAGAAATCAATTTTTCCATTATTTCTAATTTTTCCAGAAATAAACTGAAAAAAAAAAGTTTTTTCCGCAACTTCAAATTTGCCGGAAAATTTGCATCTCTAATTATTACTAACATTTGCAAATTTATATTAATGGTAGGAAATCCCGCGTCTTATGAACATTTAGTTGTTCAAATGCGCCAAGTAATATTTGTGCTCTCAGTAAAATGAAGTAAAAATTCTATCGTTACTGGTTATAAATATACTACAAATAAAAAGCCGTAAAACGATAAAAAGTACCTTTAAATTTACCATTTTCATATGTATTGTTTGTATCCTCACACATAAGCAATTTTTTATAGTAAATTATCCATTACTCCTTTAATAAGCAATATACGCGCATGCGGCTACCAAGAACGTTGAGATTTTAACAACATTTATTGGCCATTATATTTGAAAAGCTTGTGCTTACGAGTATATTATTTATAAAAGCTAATAAAAATAAAACTTCTTTACTTAAGATATTCACATCTACCAAAATAAATATAATGTAAGTGAAATTTTATCAATAAACCAAGTCGTTTACTTTTCATTTAAATATTGGAATTGTTTTTTTTTCTTTTCACTAATTGTATTCTCTTTTTAAAGAATATGCAACTAGATTATTAAATATTCGACGTTTTCAAGCGTAAATATAATTTAATGAAATAACAGTCACTTTTTTCAATGAGGAATCTCAAATTGATTATGGTTAAATGGATATAATGATCGAACTTAACTTTTAACCCTAAGCATCGATATCATTATGACGAAAATTGCCTTACGTTACAAGATGAATGCAACTATCATTAGGTTTCAAGAACTATTTTCGTTCGCTTAATCTCGATACTTCTTTTTTATAAATTAATAACCTGAACTTATTAATAACGTATTCTACTAAATAGATTGAATTGCTTAAAAATTAACGAGAGTATTTCTTTCTTTTAGTTGAAAAAAAGTAAAATAAAATGATTATCTAATTTATTCAGAAGCAAATTTTTAAAATAAAATAATATATTCAGAAAAACGCAATGTTTTGCACAAACAGTAGTGAAAGCGTTACTTACACGTAAATAGGCGTATTGTTCCAATACTTAAATCAATAATTTGTACCCAAAATCGTACTACAGTCTGCACTATTGTAGGTTATACGAAATTATATTAGATTAATTTTTAACACAATAAATCAATTGGGAAATAAATCATATGAGTTGTAAATTTTCAAGTGGGTGAAAAATGTCCGGTGCCAGGATTCGAACCAGGGCTGTCTTGGCTGTTGCTGCCAGCGTTCTGCCAAATGATCTATCCCGAACAAATCTGGTGAACCTAGAGTTAGCTGGGTGAATTAGGTCCTCAAGATTTGTCCGGGATAACTAAGTTGGCAGAGCATTTGCAGCTTCAGCCAATACATCCCTAGTTCGAATCCTGGCCCGAACATTTTTGGTCAACTTGGAAATTTACAACTCATATACAAATTTATGTTTACCTTATTCTTTAAAATAAAAGTTTCTTCTACCATTTGTAAAGGCTTGCTTATAAATTTAAGATGTTTCGTAAATGAAGGTTGCCTCCATTCCAATTATTTTATAAATTTATTGACTAATTTTTCAGAAAATTTAAAATCTCTTTTTTTTTTATCATCCAATGAAAGCAACCGAAGTTATGCTACAAAAAATCCAATTCTAAATATAATAATCTAAATATAATAATCTAAATATTTTGTGTCATAACTTAAAATGACACATCTATTAATTGCTTTAAATAAGAAAAAATCAAGGAAAAACGTCTTTAATAAAAAACTAGTTGGATGTGCCAATCTCAAAACTTTCTTCTATCTCATGTCAATATTTCATTATAATTAGTTTTATTAGTATTTTTATTAGAATTAAGCATAACTCCATACACTTTTGCACAAAAATCGTTATTACAGCGCCCCCTTCCGGCGGAATTTTACCTAATTCAGGGAGGACCTTCCTGCCATGGGCAAAAACATACACAAAAAAATTGGTTCAATTCTATTCATAACTTCATACACTTTTTGATGGTACAATATTCAAAATGCACAAAAAATGCACAAAAATCGTTATTACAGCGCCTCTTACCGGCGGATTTTTTTCCAAATTCAGGTAGGACCTTCTTGCCATGGTCAAAAACATACAAAAAAAAATTGTTTCAATTCTACGCATAACTTCATACACGTTTCGATGGTACATTATTCAAATGCACAAAAATCACTATTACAGTGCACCCTACCGGCGGATTTTTTCCAAATTAATGGAGAACCTGCTTGCATAGCCAAAAACTTTTTAAAAATTTTTGGTTTAATTCTATGCATAACTTCATACAACTTTTGATGGTACAATGGCGACACACGGACACACGGACTGACAGACAAACATTTTGTGTAGACATGTTTTTTGTTGTCTCTGACCCCTAAAACGTGTAAATCCGTCGAAATCCGGAAGTGGAAAAAAATTCGATTACAATACTTTCTTCTATTGAAGATAGAAGAAAGTAATACTCGGTCAAGGGCTAGATTTGTTCGGGCACAAAGGGTTCCGTCCACAAAGACCTCGTATAAAGTTTAAACTTGGCATTTGCAAAGTAGTCTTCGAAAGAAGGTCGCAAAGTTGCAACGCCGTCTAGGTCAGTGCCACTGTTTTCTCGTTAGGATTTCGTAATTACTATATCTGCTAATTACTGTCAATATTTTTCGAAAATCATTATCAACAATCTTTGGATGAACCTGCGGCGATAGGTACCTCGAACGCCTTCCAACTCCCCCTCTGAACACCCTCAAAATAAAGTTTTTGTGTAACGGAAAAATGCGAAAAATCTAATTGACCTAAGATAATCGCTTTTTCCTGCAAGGTGTAAATAAACTTCTTCTAGCCCTAATTATTTCATCTTTTTACTTACTGTAGATTCAGAAGTAGGGATGAGGACATAGTTTTTCAGAAAATTTTCAACGATATCTCTAAAAATATAAAACCTAAAATTTAAACAATTATATTTTTGAGATCGATTTTACGAGACCTTTCGAACGATAGCCCACGTGATATAGAAAAAATAAGTTTATTTTCTTAAATATAATTAGCTCCCATAAAATGTTTCCTAAAAATATTTGTAAATCTCTAATAATCTACAAGTATGTGGGTCGCTTTTATATCTCTGGGAAGTTTGAACTTCCCACGGACAGACAGATACACGAGTGAAATAATAATGATTCCTTTTTACTTTATAAGTACGTAGTCGTTAATTATAAAAAAAAAAAATTAAAAACCTAGAAAACAGGAATTCTGCTTTTTCAGAATTTAATGTCACCCCCGATCAAAATATATATATGTATAAATATATATATATATGTATATGTAAATAGTACAAAACATATTTAAATTTTAAGACTTACAGCACACGCTTTTATTTTATGTAAAATGACGTCATTCGCATCCGCTTAAGAATTCCACATTTACGATCCACTCTTAAACATCTACAATACAGTAGGCATAGGACGTCACTATCGCAAAATAATACACAAATGCAGCAAAAAGATGCCATTATTAAAGAAACTCGACCAAAAAAACGTCTATCTAAATTATACATAGACCTTCATTTGTTTGTAACATTAATATGGATAATTAAAATTAAATGTAGTTTATAATAGCTCTGTGTTTTAACTGAAATCATTCGTTTATATTTTTTTCAAAATAGCACGTATTTTAATTACATTTTCTTTCGGTTGTTATGATAAAATGGCAAACAAAATATATAATTAATATTTTACAACTATTTTTCCTTTATTTTCTACGGAAATGGAGTACTTCCGTTGCCAATATTAAGCAAATGCCTCCAAAAGCTGCAAAAAAATTAATATTTCAAAAATAAATGGAGATGCAGTTTTCAAACAAATTGCATTTAAAAGTACTTTTTTTTTCAATACGGCGCACAGTGGTCACAAATCGCGATCAAGTGGCCAAAAATCATTTCTGGCTTTACAAGTGGTTGTATATGATTCATTTTTAATTTTATAACATTCTAAATGATATTACATTGTGAATTTAAACTAAATGTAATTGGGCTTCCGGGGAAGGAGATTTTTTTTTGGGGGGGGGTGGGGTGTGCAGTAGAGGGGAAGTTTTTATTAAATTTAAATTTTCTTTTTTTACATGATTTCTTTTACAGGAATGAGAATTTTCAACTTTTGATTATGGCCAATATTTTCACTTTTTAAAGACAAATCATCTAATTCAGTCTCACCTGAAATTTTAACCCCCGCCCCCCTCTCCCTCCCTCCCTCCCTGAAGATATACAGGTTAAAAAGTTATTTTTTTCTCTTTTTAATGTTATTACAATGTAATAAAAATAGTATAAGCAATCAATAAAATACATAAATAATCATTCAGCTAAATTTTGCCCCCCCCCCACACACACACACATAAACGTGAAATCCCCCCTTTTCTATTTGCCTTTATAGCAAGGAAATCTAAAAATATTATTCGTATAAGTTCTTGACATCTATTTACTATGAATTAATAATAAAATCATTCAATTCATTAATTAGATTACTTTCAAAGTTTTCGTTCCCCCACACCCTTCTTTTTCCTCTCACTATTACACAGAGAATAATATCTTTGAAATTCCAATAAAAAAAATGAAGAATCTGCCTTTGTTACTTTATTTTGGTAATATTAAATAAATAGTTACCTATCTAATTTTCTAGTATATTTGAGTTTTCCTCTTCTTAATGTTTTCTCAAAGAAATTAGAAGACGTTCTTTGGTTTTTTTCAGAGGATGTGTAAGAAGCTTTCCCCTTCCACAGGATGAGTGGATGGAGGATGAATGAACATCAGACATAGGAATAGCGGAATGTGAAATGAGAAGAGCCCTGACTACTCAATGTGGGGTTATACTTCTACACCCATATCGAGTTTCAGATCAACACATTTCTTTAGAATAGTAAAAGCGCAAAGAGTGGACTGTACATATTCTTTAAAAAATATTACGAGATTGATTCTTTGTTTAATGAGAAAAAATGTAATTAATTACGAAATCCATATAAACAAGTGTTTACATCAAAGTATCCATTAAAAGTTAAATGCGCATATAAATTAATATAATTAAATTAACATACATATTATAAAGTGAACAATAGATTTAAATGACGATAGGTGAAAACTAAAAAATATATTTAATGTAATTTATTTGTAAGTAGGTAAAATATACTTTTCAAATAATCCGGAAATTTAAAACATTGAATGATGTTTTCCAGTTGATTGAAATTCCCATATATGCACGTTGGTAGAATTTAGTATATATATAAACTGAAATTTAAACATGTACTTTTTAAAATGGGTCAAGTTTTAATGTTATTTTTGATATAAACGAAAAAAACAAGGGAAAATTTGTAAAAGCAAATAAAAAAATATCCCCAACTTTTAAGCCCTCCCCCCCCCCTTTCGCGAATTAACAAAAATGAAATTGACAGCGTTATGTTAATTAGAATGTTACATTTATATCAACACTGACAATTTTGGGTCAATGCAAAAATTAGATCGACTTGAAACCCGATTACTGATTTTGGACTAATACTGGCAATATCTAATGTTTAACTTGAAACCACTGGTTCTCACAAAGTCGCAAAAAATCGCAATAAATCTCTTGGGATATGATTTTTGAAGGTTCATTCTACATTTTGTACTATAAAAATACGAGAAACTCGGAAGGATTTTTTTTATATATCGCTTTTTATGCACAAAAATTCCTTAAAACTACGTATTAAAAAAAAAATAATAATAATAATAATAATAATAATTAAAAAAAATTATTTTTGAGATATTTGCAATCGAAAAATCAAATTAAATATGTAATTTAATGTTGTTTCAGAGAAGTGCAAAGAAAAAAACGGCAAACTATCTGAAAAGGGTCTTAGTTAGGGTATGAATGCAGCGAATTTGCCTGAAATTCATGCAACAGCAGAAAACGCTCAAAACTCCTAACTTCACATAAGCAATGCGAATTCATGTGAGCTTATAAAACCAAAATATTAAAGAATATAAATCTTCAGATATTTCTAAATACTGTGGAATTTATTTCATTTCGAAATACGAAATTTCGATTTTCTGATTTTTGGCCACATAATCGCGATTTGGGACCACTGTGCGGCGGTATAAAAATTGAAAATGTGCGATGCTTAGAAGTTAAAAAAAATTGCTATAGAGTATTTAATCGCACTGCTTTGTTTTAGCTTGTGTAAGGTAACGTTATTTTTTGGAGACGACACAAAATAAGCTGTGAGAAAGAAATAGCATACCGTACCGGGGGCTAATTAGTAGAGAACTAAAGAGAATAAACAAATATTATCGGAGGAAAATCTAAAACGATTCACTATTTAATTCCAAAATTTTACAATCTAATCGTATAAAGTAATAATGTAGTATTAAGAAATAATAGTTTTAAAAACAGAAGTTTACAAAATGCCTATAAAGCAGTTTAAAACGCGTAACTCATAGCTAAAAATTTTACTTCTGAACTGAACAAGACAAAATGTACGTAAGAATGATGAAAAATATAACTGATACTTTTTTTAAATTTAGTTTAAAACAATTTCTATATCCGCATAAATAAATAGCATTAAAAGTGATTTCGAAGAAATAAATTGAATTAGTACATAAAAGAAAGCATTAAGATGGCAAGGAATAATTTAATAAATCAAGGTGAGTTAAAATAATTTTACTAAGAAAAGAACACGCTTCACTTTATTTAATTTATTAATACATTTTTTGTAAGAAAAAAATCAGTTGCTCTTTTTGAAGACTATATTTATAAATTCAATGCTTTTGATTTTTTTCTGGTTGCCTGTGTTTGGGTCTCAGTTGAAAAGATAAATAAAAATATCCATAAATAATAATTCAAAATAATATTGAATGTTTCTAAAAGGATTTTAAATAAAATTCATTTGTTGAGAATAAATAGATATATTTTCAATAAAATATCTGAATGTAAAAAACACTCTTAATAGTTTCATTAAAAGGGGGGCACTAAGAAACTGAAATATAATTTTTTTTTAATGGAACAGCAATAATAAAAATCCAGATGTTTCAAATAAAATTAAGGAATTATACTCTATCTATCTAAAAGAAACATGTCTTTTGAAAAATATCTGGTAATTTTCAAAAATTAAACATTAAAAAATTAAACTATGCTTCATCTCTTAATGGAATAGTAATAAATTCATGAATCCCGTTTTTGTTTAATGAATTCGAAAAACAAAAATAAAACAGCTGCTGATGCATTGAGACTCAGTTTAATTTTATAAGTTTCATGCATGTAAATAAATTATATACATAATCAATTATATTACACAACGCACAGTTTCTGCTCTAAATTAAATCAGACTTTTGCATTTTGATATGTATTTTTAACTGGAATTCTTAAATATTATCTTTGTTTACTTAAAACAGCAATTTCAAAGGGAAATTTTGAAATTATAGATTTATTTTCTAAACATTCATGAATTCATATAAATTGAACTATAACTCTAGAGCTTGAAATGTGGCAACAAATTTCTATAAAATTTCAACATATCATAATGAGTTAAGGCTGTTCTCAACTGCTCTGCTCAACAAGCGCAAAACGTTTTGACACATTTACAAATTTCTTTTTTAACGGAAAGATATAAAATTGGAAGGCCTGACCAAGGAGGCGATTTGAAATCGAACTGTGTTTTTTTCATTTTTTGATCCATCAATTACCTATTGAGTTACAAGCGATTTTGATCACGTGACATGGCATTTTTCTCCTCTTACTAATTGGATTTTCTTCTTTCGTTCGGAAGTTCGGTTCAAAATGCCCGCTTTGATAGTATTTTCTGAAAATTCTATTGCGTTTACAAGAAAACGGAAAAAAACAGTTCGATGACATAGTTTCCGAATAACAACATCTTCTAGTTTCATGCGTTTCCGAACAAAAATTAATTAAAACTTATGTCAGAAAGTTGACCCTTTGGATTTGAGAACAGCCTTAATCGTCCATTGATCCCTTTACTGAACAGTGAAGCCCAAACTGTAACTTTTGCCGAGTGCAGTGGTTTTACAAGACACACAAACGGGTTTTCAGTGCCCCATATTTGCCAGTTTTGTTTACTCATAAATCCCTCTAAACGAAAATGGGCCTCATTGGTTTACAACACGCAGCCGATATCAATTTTACCCTCATCAATCATCTGGAGTAACTCATTTGCGAAGTCTCTTTGTCACAGTAGTGTCACTGTATTTGTGACTCTTAATGGCACTGCATTTTATAGGGTAACACATTAATGCTCTTTTGCATTATTCGGTACGTTGTAGTGTTCGAAAATCCCGCTCCAGCAGTGGCAAATCTAATGGATTTCCGAAGACTACGTTTAACAGTTTCTTCGACTGCTTGCACATTTTGAGGTGTCATGACTGATCGGATGCATCCCACACCCCCCGGCTAAATCATCGGCCACACCGACTGTGCGTTCAAATTTGTTGAATAAATTAAGAATTGTTTTCTGGTCTGGACCTTTTTTAACATTGTTTTTCAGTCCCCGGTACGGTATGCTATTTCTTTCTCCCAGCTTATTTTGTCTCCAAAAAATAACGTTACCTTACGCCAGCCGTAAAACAAAGCAGTACGTTTAAATACTCTATAGCAATTTTTTTTAATTTCTAAGCATCACACATTTTCAATTTTTATACGGTCGTATTGGAAAGAAAAGTAATTTTAAATGCAATTTTTTTAAAAACTGCATCTCCATTTATTTTTGAAATATTAATTTATTTTTGTAATTTTTGGAGCCATTTGCTTAATATTGGCAACGGAAGTACTCCATTTCTGTAGAAAGTAAAGCAAAAATAGTTGTAAAATACTAATTATATATTTTTGTTGCCATTTTTTCATAACAACCGAAAGAAAATGTAATTAAAATACGTGCTATTTTGAAAAAATATAAACGAATGATTTCTTTTAAACAATGGAGCTATTATAAACTGTATTTAATTTTAAGTATCTATATTAATGTTACAAACAAATGAAGGCCTATGAATCATTAGACAGCCGTTTTTTTTTTTTTTTTTTTTTTTTTTTTTGTCGAGTTTCTTTAATAACGGTATCTTTTTGCTGCATTTCGCGATAGTGACGTCCTATACATGCTTTACTGTTGATCTTTAAGAGTGGATCGTAAATGTGGAATTCTTAAGCGGATGCGAATGACGTCCTTTTACATAAAATAAAAGCTTGTGCTTTAAGTCTTAAAATTGAAATATGTTTTGTACTATTTATATATACACATTATTTTTTTCATCGGGGGCGACACTAAATTCTGAAAAAGCCAAATTCCTGTTTTCTGGTTTTAAAGCTCCTCTTTGCCATCGTCGGACTTCGACGAAATCTGCGGTATTCCAGTACAATAAAAACACGTTGCTCCAAAGAATACAACATATTCTTTGGAGCTTTTCAACATATACTTGGTCTTCAATTTCCGTATAATAACTAATTCGATACAACTCCCTCACACATGTCAACAATGAAACAGACTTTCGAATGAACTTTCTGTACTTCTCAGTAGGGTAAGGTGCCCTATTATCGTCCCCCAGTCACTTTTACGCCCTTGGAAGTTGTAATTTTCAGTGACAAACTACCAAATTTGGATTTTAGATAGACTAACTACCCACGCACATAGAAACATAGGCAAATATCGTACAAAAAAATTTTAACAATGCAAAAAATTGTTTTTTCAAAAGTATCTAGAAAATGAAAGGAAAAAAAAATGGTCCTAATTTCGTCCATCCAAAAAATCCAATACGCCGAGGCTTAACTTATAACTAAATAAAAGTTATTTCTAAATGAGTAAGTAATTTAATTTACATTAAAGTAAGGCACAAAGAAATGCACTAATTATCAGTGGAAGAATAACATAACGAAACATTAGCCATCCAAACATGAAGGGAAAAAATGTCATGCAAAAGCATTCCTAATTTCGTCCCCAGGACGAAAATAAGAACTGCAAGGGGGTCGAAATTGGGACCACGCCACTTCCCAATATGACGGAACTTCAGTTCCCGTGAGATGAACTGAGCGTCCTAAAACTTACTGTATGCTACTGTCAGCATCTTACCAACGTAAAATACATGCAATGAATAAGAAATAAATACTTATAGTACAGTAAATAATGTTCTACAAACGACGTAATAAGAACTCAGGTTTTCTAAAAATAAGAAATTCGCAGTCTTTAATTTATGTATGCGTCTTGGTGAACAAAACTTTCAATACTGACCCCTTTCACTTTCTGTCCCTTGTGCCTTGCGTCATAAGTGGCGGCACTTTCGCAGAAGCGGAGAAGTTAAGGGGGACAAAATTAGGAGAGGGGACGAAATATGAGCACTTTACCCTACTATTTAAAGCTTCATGCTTGCACTGCCACCTATTAGCCTAAATTGGAAGTATTTCTGCAAACCGGAGTATATCAAATTTTATATATGTCTGTACAATATACCACTTGTTTCACCTTTCTGTCTCTCAGAGTTTCGCAGTTATGTCATTTAAAAAATGGAGAGTTTTTCTTCTGAGACACTCTGTAAATTCAAGCCAAATCTCTAGCTAAATTTGTTTGAATGAAAACTTAAAAAATAATTAAAGTTTCCTAGTTTTATATCCCTATATTTTAAGTATTTATTCGTCATATCAAAAAAAGTGAAATCCTAGTGTAGAAGTGGGTTTAGAGATTAATTTTCTGAATTAAAATCCAAGGTGTGGTTCATCTGTCAGCAATGCTTTGCAATGGCCGGTTTGTTATTTAATTAATTGGTTTTGGGAATATATAGTTTGTCCTTTTTTATAAGAAATTTTAAATTACGTTTGGTTAGTCTAATATAAGAATTTCCACACTAGAATATAATACTATAGATACCTCAGGAATTGGAAATAGCTGTCTTTCTGGAAAGAGAGATAATATTTTCAAGGAATATTTTCATTATATTCAAATGATATTGTTTAAGAATTTTCCCATTTCGAGTGTTCCAAGCGTTAAAATTTCGAAATAAAAATATTTTACATTGGTTGCCTCGTGTATTTTCCTGTAATTCTGTAGGGGAATAAATCTACCTCTCGAGTCCGCTTGTCCTACATATATAATTGAACAGGGTTCCACCATTATTTGCACCAAATGCTACTGGAACTAGTCTGAACAAGTAGGAAACATTCTGGTGCTAAATAACATTGCTTTATCTTCCTATCTATGACAGTAACTTTCTCTTTGCTGTTTTATTCTTCTATAAAAGCATTTCCTTGAAAATTATATATATTGCCAGATAAATGTTTATAAAAAGACGTGCAAGATCGTTTACATTAAAGTTACCTTTTGCCAGAAGATAAAAGCTCTTACAAATATTTGACGTATGTACACTAGGGTGGAACTAAAAAACGAAGTTTCGAATTTTATATTCTAATAGTGATTATTTTTTTTCCTTTTTAACTACATAAAAAGAAAATATTTTTCTTTTAATTTTAAAATGATATTTTCCGGTTCCTCAAAGCGCCTGATTTTCCCTAAAAAACGAAAAAAGCCAATAATTGCATGAAAAGTTTTTTAAGCTTATTGTTAAATTTATATTTTGCAAAATTAAATTAATTAAGTGTTAATATCCTGTAATAAAGAGAATAAATTAGTTTGAGTGACTTAGAAAAGTTAGCCCCACTTTATTTGAATTTTGTAGAAGCCAGCGTCGTGGGCGTCGGCTTTCATTGTCTCTGATTTATTTGGCTGCGACACATAACAAGTTAGTCCGATTTAACGTGTGTTAACAGTTTCTTTAATTATTTTTCAATAAACATTCGGTGTCAAAAGTGACAAAGTCTGTTAACGTACCTAAATCTAGATAATTGTTGAAGTGTCATGTATTTCCTGAACCAAAATGATTAACATTAGACTGTCATCTTTGATGAACACATGGAGATGTTATGAAACATTATTTTTGGGTTCAATTATCTGGTATACACTATTTCTAAAATATCTAAAGCTGTTGATGATACAATTAAAATTGTATTGCTGAGACCTTCAATTCCAACGGTTTCTGATACACAAATTATAAAAAATGATTAGAGACTAGCGCGAGAAATGTCAAAATTTGAAGAAAAATATTAAGATTAGAAAGAATAATCCCACATCCAATATAAAATTGCAAAATGTTAGGTAATTCTACAAAAAACATATATTTGTGTAAAAGCACTAAATATGTTCGTGTATCAGAACAAGAACGTCGCTTTCTCAAAGACCAAAGAGAGATGGGGTGATGGCAATAGGATCAATAGATATAAAAACTACAAAAAATGTGTAGCAAGACTGGAAAAGGAAATATCAAGGAAAAAAGTTATTTTAAACAAAAAAATGATGTTTTGATTGAATGATCGTCAAGTGTAAAAAATAGTTCAATCGGTTGTCTTTCAAAACCTGAATTTGATAATCAACAAGGTGAAAGAACCGGAGAATTAGGCAGAACTGGAAATATTATTGCAAATGGCACCTTAGAAGATATGGGTATTTCTGATGATAATAAAGAAAAGGTAACTGAAAGAATGACTTGAAGACGACAAAGAGAAAAGAAAAGGAAGAATTTGAAAGAAAAGGAAAGACGAAATGAATTAATTTTAGAAGGTTAGTATTTTGATGGCAGAAAGGATAACACTATGATAACTGAAGCAGAGAGAAAAAAGTATAACTAAGAATCATTAAAGACGAACACCTGGTCTTAGTTCAAAAACCAGGATAAAAATATATTGGTCATATTTCATTGACATCTTCTTCTTATATTAATATAGCCACTGCAATTTTGGTGTATTTTCAAAATAATAATACAGACATTTCAAGTTTGAAAGTTATTGGATGAAACAGAAAAGCCTTTAATGCAGGATGCAAATCTGGAGTTGTTAAAACATCGGAAGCAATACCCTAAAAACTTTATAATGGATAATTTGATTATTACATGCAAATGAACTTTTCTCTTAGATACTTATTTCAACATCTTGCTGGAAAAACTACGGGTACAAAAGGATTTTCTGGACCAGTAGGAAAGCGACTTGAAAAAATGCGAACATATTGAAATTATAGACTATAAAAACATCGACCCTATCTTGACGGACTGGTCGGATGACGAACTTAAAAAAAGTACAAACAGGGGATACACCTGAATTTTAGATTTTCCTTGTCATACTCAAACAGTGGAAACGTGTGTCAAAATTGTCCCGCGAGCTGCGTCAACCGTCTTTAAATATTAAGCAAAAGATGGCTTAATCTTCGGAAAGTTGAATTCCCACAATGTAATGACAAAGTTTGCCTAAAAAGACAGTAGGTTGAATATCCAATTGAATTAATCCATAACAAAGGAAAGTAAGGAGGGTGGAAGTCGATATTTAACCACCTCCTGGTGGTGACTTCTGCATAGTATTTGCTAAATAAAAGTAGATATGAGCTAACAGCTACGTTGTTTACTTTAATGTCCTTTATACTGAAATTTCAAAACTTTGACCTCCTTGAGGAACCGGAAAACAACTTAATTAAAAAAAACCTTTTCAGCCAAAAGTTTAGACGTCCAAAAAGGAAAAAAGTTTTCACTATTACACCTTAAAACAAAAAAGTTTTTTTTTTACCCTATACTTAAGTTCCACCATAATGTACACCAAACGTCTTAATTTACATTAGAGCTTTGACCTTATATAATTTGATACAAAAATATTATTCCTACGTAACGAGCAGACCAAATATTATTGCATTTATAGTATCTGATATTCGTAACAGTTATAAATTCTTTAACCTTCTTCAACGCTTTTTTAAAAAATGGAAATATAGATATTATATTTATTTCGAATTAATCTATCTCAAAAATAGGTATCAGTAAAAGAAATAGTATTAATCTTAACTCTAATGTAGGATTTTCGGGATTTTATTACCACAGCCTCCAAAATTGCCGATATTTAATTTATATTTTGTATTTCGTATCAGAAAACTTCAATAAAAATTCAATATTGCTACATAATGCTGCAGAAATTGGTAAAAATATTTCCATGAATAAAACATCTGCATTAATTCTAAAGTAAATTGCAGTCAAACTGCTTTGACAAATTATACAGAATATAAAGCTTATTTGATATTTATCTAAGCATTAAGAAAAAGATAAACTTATAAAACGAAGTGTATTGAAATAGTGTTTCAGATTATCTTTCAAAGCATTTTAAAACAATAATTTCTGAAATGCTATTAAACTTAAGAAATAAGATTATCAAAAACAATTTGATTTGCGTCTGTTTACAATTTTTTAACAAAAGTAAAACAAAAGTCCGCGCTTTACGTAAATTGAAGTTCTTTCATTTTTAACTCCCATCCTAAAAAGACGTAGATAAAAGTTTGAATAAAAAGTTTAAATGCTCTTTTGATATTAACTTCCTTTTTATATCAAATAGTTTCTGAACTTTTCTTCTGATTTTCTATAGAACAAATAAAAGACGAATGGTTGCTAAATTGTTGCCATTCTGTTTTGAGAAGAAAAAAAATCAATTGAACAAATAAAAATTTTAGTTCAGAATTACTTTCCGAATTTTATTTTAAGTTTTGAATTTATGCAAAACAATAAAATCTTTCCATTTAATTTAATTTAATATTTAACTTTTAAAAATATTTCAGAAGATACAAATTTTAGTACATCAATTAAATTATTCGACATCGAATCCCATTTTATTTGAGAGCATTGTTTAAATTGTTGTTTTTAGAATATTTTCATCTCATTTTGTATAGATTTTATCTATTAGCATTGCAAATATGTTGCTCTTTAATGTGTCTCGTCCCATTCATTTATCGAAAGATTAGAAACAAGTTTCACGAATCGTGAGTAACGCTGAAATTGCACTGATTTGTTATAAACATTTCTTCTATTTCAGGAAACGTTTCTGTATTTTTTTCTGCAGTAAGAAGTCATTGCGGCATGCAATCTCACACACAAAAAGAACAATTTAGTTAATAGAAACCGCCGTCCAAATGCTTGGTTGAACTGACGAACTGATTTTGTTAGTTCAATAAAATTTTATTGAACTAACAAACTCATTTGGTCAGTCCAACAAATTATTTGGACTGGGCGTTTTTAACTTTTTCTTTAACCAAACATTTAGTTCTTTTACGAAAATAGTTTTTTTGTGTGTGTGCGGATGAATTTCTAAAAAACCATAATTCTTGCTTTTGTTTTTTATAAGATTAATATTTTACTATCTGTTAAAAATGTCCTCGGAGGAAAGTTGTTTGGCATATCGTAAAGCCAGGGGTGGGCGTTGTTGTGACTGACCAAATTATTAGTACTTGGACGGGGCTATATTAACCAAACATTTAGTTTTTTTTTAAGTAAGTATTTCTTTTTCTGTGCGGATGAATTTCTTAAAAACCAGAATCTTTGCTTTTTATAAGATAAATATTTTGCATCCAGTTAAAAATGTGCTAGAAGGAGTTTCGCATATCATACATACAAGTGTAGACGTTATCGTATACCTTAATAAAAAAAATCATGTTGTCACAATATTTTTTTAATTCATTATTGGATACTAGATGTTAATTCTAACATAAAACACAATAAGAAAAATGACCGTGCACTGCCAGTTAAATTGAGATCATTTGTGTAGGATTTCGCGAAAACTATTAACAACTTACTTTCAAACGAAAATTCCCACCAAATTAGACAAGGTTTAAGAAAGAAGTTCTAAAATAATAATAATAATAATAATAATAATAATAATAATAATAATAGACTCATCATCAGGAAGCTGAGAACAGGAAAATGATACTTAGTCTCTCTTTAGACTGGTGATCACTGCTGGTTGTTAAGAAACAAACTAAACAAAACTTTAAACTTTTTAAATAGAATGTAAAAATCTGGTATGACATTCATTTACATAACTGAATTATTATTATTATTATTGTTATTATTATTATTATTATTGATTTAATATATAAGAAAATTTTTGAAAACAATGCAGAGCAGTTTTTTAGAAGTCATATTTCTGAAACAAATGGATTTTATAAAGACAAACTGAATGTTTAATCAGATAAATACATGTCTCACAGAGCTTAAAAAATGTTTGATGTCCATAGCTTAATTACTAACTTTCGCACAAGGTCCACCCGTTCAAAATACAATATTTTGAGAGAAACTGATTTAAATGTTTTGGAAGAGGTATTAAAGCTTTGGCAGATCACAGAAACAAATCCCGTTGAAAGAATTTTCTTTAACTGAGAGCTGATCAAGAGGATACGTCGCGCGTCCTTGGGAAAAAAGAACTACATTTTTGTGTTAAATAATTTTTTAAGAGTTTTACCACAGCAGCTCCCCTCTTAATAATAGAATTTATATGCATACTGGGCTTTTCTGTAAGCAACTTCTTTATATACCTAAATATTTTATATATATGCAGGATTTTGGGTACTTTTCCGTTATACGGACACCATTGTCGCCAAGCGTAATAGATGCCGGAAAATGAAAATCAAGTGAATTGAAACATTTGAAAAATAAAAGAAAAAACATTGTCGATAGTAAAACCAGCATTTTAAAACTATAACATTTGAAAATACAGACTTTTACAAATTATTATATTAAATCACAAATATATACTTAAAATAAGTGAACAAATAACTGTTGTACAATAAAGTAATAAAATAAAACTCATATTAAACTGTTGCCATAAAATTACAAATATCTTTAGCATTGCAGTACACATTTCATTTTTTAATGAAGGCAACCCTTTTCACAATCAGGGTTGAAATAATTGGCGCATTAGCATACATTTTGGCTTGGTGTCCGTATAACGAAAAAGTACCGGATTTTGTCTTACACCTGCTTAAAGACTCACTTAGCAATGGTGATGAATACATATGAATATATCTATTAGCTTTCTCATCTTATACGCAATTTATTATTCACTCGAACAAATAATATGCTTAGTAGATCACAGTAATTCAACCACATCGATAATGTAATACTTTTGTAAACAAAAATACTGGAAGTCACCTGGAATTACTTGTGAAATCTTTTATTTGGCATTTAACAGAACTTCAACCTTCATGTTGAGATACAAACTATAGAACAATCAACCTCTATTGGTACTTTAATTTAAATCTACACTAAAAGAACGCTCCATAATCATCTTGCGATTTCTCCACGCTCCTCGCGTTTTGCTTTTTCTTCCATATGATATCGTGTATCTATTAACACTAAAAAGCCAGGAAATTTTACACTTTAATTTTTATTTCAATCGGTTTAACATATTTATTTAACATTTTTCTTCTTTGTGCCTTTTAAACGTGTTTTACAAAGAAATTTCTGGTTCGAACCTAAATATATTCATATAGTAGGCGTCAAAATGACCCCTCGTGGTCTTTTTAGTGTTAATCAAACCTTTGAGTTTGTTATATTGTACTTTTGAGGATATTTATTGTCCCACATATATCGCTCACCCGAAAGAAAAGTGACACATCTCAACAACAATAAATTTCACTGGATGGGCAACAGAAAATTTGCAGGATTTTAGTGTAACATGAAATGATGGCACTCTGTATGCAGTGATGAAAACTTGCATAAATACATAAAATTATTAAAAATGAAGATGTAGAGTGAGGTTTGGAGGGTTGGGTCATTTTACATCCCCACACAATCCACCCCTTTTCAGTGGTCACAAATGGACATATTGCGTAATAAAGTGATTTTCCGCATAGCTACACTTACGAAACTGTTTGTGTAGCAAGACGCGCCTATGACAGACATGAATAGTGGAATGCAACGCAAAATGAATTGTGGCGTGATGTGTCAGTTTTCTTGCGGGTGAGCGATATGTATGTGTTAATAATGAGAAGAAGAGTGCTAAACAAATTTTCATGAAGAGTTTATATAAAAAAAATCCTAAAAACCCTTACATATGATTTCTTTATTAAGTTTTTAAAAAGCGCAGGCTGTCCATAAAATAATATGTCAGTTTCAATGGTGTATTATAACAGTTTAATTTAGACTATTTACAACAAATAATACATCAATTTGAAAGTAAACTAATGTAGTTTTTCTTACTAATGTCTCACCAATAGTTATACGGCACACATCCAAACTAAAGTGCTATTTTTCCCACACTTCGGTTAACAAGACCGGAGTAATAGAAGCAAATAGTTTCTTCAATTCTGTGTCTCAACTCTGGCAAATCATTAGGTAGCTGTGGAACGTAGACACGATCTGTTTTAACCTCCTCAGACCCGAGGTACACAAATATGGACCTCTATTCTTTTCTCCATAAAAACTAAACTGTGTAATTTTTTTACATCTTGACTTCACTTCTGTATAGTTTAATGTTTTTCGCTTTAAAACAAAACCAATAAATGGCAAACTCGATGCTGATTTACCACATAAAATAAATTTTACTTTCTTTTGAGTTTGCGAAATGCCTTCAAGACAGAGTGGGCCAGAAAGTAAGTAATATTCATAATTATTTAACTTAAATAATTAATAATAAAAATTTTTGAGGATTTGCAGATCATTGACTTGTTTGAAGTCCTTACATTTGTGATTGTAGAAATCTAGGTTATTGGTAATTAAATTGACATTTTAAGTGGCTAGTAATTTGAGAACCATATTTGTGAGTTTGAGTTTCCTGCCCCCTAAAGTATCAATTTCAAAAAAGTTCTTTTTTCTGTCATCTATGATGTCCTTTTGTTTATGAAAAAGCAATGAATGAATATTTGTAGTATTATTTTAGTTTCAGGTCTCAAGAGGATAAAGCATCAAAGGAAAAAATTGCGTGGATCTAACGGTTTTTACATCTTCAGCCCAGCAATAAAGCTTTACACTCAAGAGTCTCCATTTTCCGTATGTGGCACTGCAAGTGAGTCAATAAAAAAGTAGTACTCGCGCATGCGCTTATCTAAAACTTTTTGAGTTACCCTTTATTTGTGACCTTGTATCAACACTCTGGAACGCCAATACTATTAAAATTTATAACTGGGACATTCATTTATGGACATGGACACCCTGTATATTGAGTGCCCTTGCTTATTTATTATTTAGTAATTATTATTTTAAAAATCAGTCAGAAAAACTTCGGGCATGAAACTTTATTTTTAGTGCGTTCGAAATTATATAAATACGTAGCACCTATAGTCGTCGTTCAGTCCGTCTGTATGTCCGTCTGTCCGCATATAACAAAGCAAAAACTACCCAACTGAATGATCTGAAATTTTAAACATATAATTGTTGCAAAATTTTGTCGAGTCATTTCAGATTTTATGAAAATCGGATACATAGTTTAATTACAGGGACAGTCAAAAGTTTTCCGTTACATTAGGGCCAATGGGAATAAATTATTGCAAGTGCATTTTAATGATGTTACAGCCTTCCGAATGTTCTGAAATTTTAAATATAATATTGCTGCAAACTTTTGCCGAGTCATTTCAAATTTTATGAAAATCGGATACATAGTTTAATTGCAGGGACTCTCAAAAATTTTCCGTTACATTAGGGCCAATGGGAATAAATTATTGCAAGTGCATTTTAATGATGTTACAGCCTTCCGAAAGGTCTGAAATTTTAAATATAAAATTGTTGCAAAATTTTCTCGACTCATTTCAAATTTTATGAAAATCGGGTGTATAGTTTAATTGCAGGGACTCTCAAAAGTTTTCCGTTACATTAGGGCCAATGGGAATGAATTATTGCAAGTGCATTTTAATGATGTTACAACCTTCCGAATGGTCTGAAATTTTAAATATAAAATTGTTGCAAAATTTTGTCGAGTCATTTCAAGTTTTATGAAAATCGGATACATAGTTTAATTACAGGGACACTCAAAGGTTTTCCGTTACATTAGGGCCAATGGCAATAAATTATTGCAAGTGCATTTTAATGATGTTACAATTTTCCGAATGGTCTGAAATTTTAAATATAAAATTGTTGCAAAATTTTGTCGAGTCATTTCAAGTTTTATGAAAATCGGATACATAGTTTAATTGCAGGGACTCTCAAAAGTTTTCCGTTACATTAGGGCCAATGGGAATGAATTATTGCAAGTGCATTTTAATGATGTTACAACCTTCCGAATGGTCTGAAATTTTAAATATAAAATTGTTGCAAAATTTTGTCGAGTCATTTCAAGTTTTATGAAAATCGGATACATAGTTTAATTGCAGGGACACTCAAAAGTTTTCCGTTACATTAGGGCCAATGGGAATGAATTATTGCAAGTGCATTTTAATGATGTTACAACCTTCCGAATGGTCTGAAATTTTAAATATAAAATTGTTGCAAAATTTTGTCGAGTCATTTCAAGTTTTTAAAAATCGGATATATAGTTTAATTACAGGGACAGTCAAAAGTTTTCCGTTACATGACGGTCAATGGGAAAAAATTTTTCAAGTGCATTTTAATGATGTTACAGCCCTTTGAACAGAATGAAATGGATATGCACTTATTGAAGTGCATTAAATTATACATTCGGTACAATATACGGTGCAAAAAATATTTATAAAACTAGTTATAGTACGAACGCACCTCATTTGCCACGTTTGACGAGCAATTTCCAACTTGTTTAAATTTACTGATAAATATCGAAACTAAAAACAAACAAACTTTTGACTGAAAATTAAGTAGATTCCATGAATTTAGAATCAAAGCGCATATTCTGAAAAACATTCAGAATATTCAGATCTATTTCTAATAAGCAAATGCATTAAAACGTATTCTTATGTACGACATAAAGTCGAGTTATTCACCACTAATTTTCAATTTTCACAATAACTGAAGTGCCTTAATATGCATTATTCTGTTCTATTTTGCTATGTACAGGGTGATTCAAAAACACTTTTACAAAATGACCTAGCAAATCAGTCATACAGCAAGGATAAAAAATCACATAGGAACATGGGGTCACCACAAACCACTTACTTAATCGCAAATACAGGGTATTTGATCCTAACTGAACCCGGGTTGACGGTAATAATATCGAGAAAAATAAAAACATTCTAATGAAAATACAACGATATGTACCTTGTTTTGTATGAAATGTGATAAGATCAAGAAAAGATCTGGAAAACATATTGCTCAAGCAATCGATGATACCATATGGAATGATAATCACAGTCCAAAATATGGGTCGTCAAGTGCATGCTGCTGGCGCATATAATGCAAACTTTTACCACATTTGTTTGGTGTTATCACATTTACAAAAACGGAATGGCTGTTAAATATTTTATTATAATACACGACGAGTTTTCTGAAAGTTATTTCCATAAACCCAAAGTGAGTTAGGATGAAACGCCCCTTATTTGTGACTAAATAAATGGTTTGCGACCCTGTGTTCCTATGTAATTTTTCATCCTTGTTTGCAATCTCATTTTGTAAACTTTTTATAATCACCCTGTATAAAATATAATTACATATTTCATTAAATAAATAACATGCTATTACTTTAATAAAAAGGAATGTGGTTGCAACAGTTAAATACATTTGGAAAATCAGTAATGTGTTGCAGAAATGATTTAACGAAAATTATAGTATGTTATAAATCTCTCCGTACATGGTGCTTATTTTTCTTTGGATTTGTATTTTGTTCAGACAGAACTGTCGCCGAGGATACGACAAGATGCAAGTGTTTCAATTCCAGTTTGATAAGCGATCCGATTGGAAATGTTCAATTACTGAGACATGAAATATGCAATAAAACAAAGTTATATAGTCGAATTTTGTTTTACATTTTTCTCCGCAAACCTGTTTAAGTTTGTTACAATAATTATGTAATGTTTTTTTGTATCCGTACAGTATATATTATTCAAAAATTGATGTTGAAGAATATTATAAAAATATTAAGAAGCTCATTGTTGAAATTGTGCACGAAACGAAACAAGTAGGATTTCATTTTTTAAGTAATGAGAATTGAATATAATTTTAAGCGTATTAAAAAAATAAAATAAGAAAGAATTTTATTACTAGTAGAAGAATTAAAACCGGGAGCAAAAATTCAATCATAAATACGAAATATCACTTTCATTAACTAAAAGTATAAAATCTATAAATATAATCTATAATACTGAAAAAAATATTATAATGGTCAATAAAATACTGATGATTTGTTTTTTAAAGACAAAATGATAAAATGTAGCACATTCGACTCTCATAATTTTTAAGTATTACAAAGCTGTTTTAATTTTGTTTATTAAACAATTTGTAACACTTATGAGTTATCAAAATTCAATTTTCTTGCGTACAAAAACCTCTAAGCATAGTGTCGAAACATAATGAACTAATCCTTTTTTGCTGCAGTTAAAATTATGCTCACTCTCCTTTTTTCTAGATTTAAGGAAATAATGTATGCTAGCAATATATGCATAGAGTATGCATAGTGTAAAATAATATATACAGATTAATTATGTTACCTTGGAATTGATTATTTATCAAACGATATGGCATTTGCTTACAAAAATTTTGTCCGATGTAAAATTAGTACATAATTTCTAAAACCGAACCAATGACTCCTTTTATTTATTTATTTAACATGACACATTTTTGTTTTGATTTCTAGCAGGTTTCAGAAAATAGTACAAGAAAATAGAGAAATTCAAAATTTTTCTTCAGATTTTAAATTAACATAACTTATAAATGTGTATGAATAAATTGCAATTTAAATTAATTGTTTTTGAAATTTTCTTTTCAACTGAAGCATAGAGGGGATTACCTGTATTAAATCTTTAAAAAAATTAATATTTTTCGCCTAAAGTTCGCCTACGTTTCATTACTATTCTAACGCCGCCGCCACGCTTCGTGCTCCGTTTAAAATATAAACAAGTAAGAAAAATCATGCGTTAAGCATACATTATGAAACACTTTCCAACACTTCCTGAATGCTTTAACAAAACTTCGTTATTTAGGGAAATAAGGTATATTACAGAACTAAATAAACATTTTAGAAAACGCATAAAACATTTGAAAAACTGATTTCAGAAGTTACCGTCCATAGCAAATATGTATTCGAATTCTTTTGAACAGCCCTGTATTCCATCTGTAGGTTGATATATATAATATATAATGGGGAAATTTAGTTTAGCAAGAAAACACATAACAGAGGTTGAAATTTCTCTTTCAGCAATTTATACTAATAGATGGAAACATACTTGTATACTTTTGTACAACCCTGTCGTTAACCTAGTACCTTTATTACACGCCACTATTTAGCTAACATTTAATTCAAAGTAAAGCACTCGTAAATATACTGGAGTCACATTTCCAGTAAATATCGTTTATAGACGGCCATGTATCCAATTCTTTGCGTGACCATGTATATCATTTTATCTATGTTCTACAAAAATTTCTTAGTAAAGTAAATGCAGTTCAGCGTAAAATGCATAACTCATTTAAAACCACCTTTAAGCAATTTGCAATCATACCCTGTAACCATTTCGAATTCTTTTGTGTAGCCCTGTATATGAATTTCCGCATTTATACACACCATATACAGTGCACAAATATAGTGAAACATAAATGCACATAACATAATTAAAAATGCATTTCCAGCAATCATCGCTACTGTACAGTACTTCGGATACAATATAGTATCTGAAATCTTTTGTGTGTCCCTGTAAATGCTATGCACTTCGTATTATACATGAAATAAGTCATAGTAAACCTCATCAACGTATATCAATTTGATTATACATGAAATAATTTAATATAATTAAAATACGCCGGAAAAAATTCCTTCCACCTTATATCATTATGTAACGGTATTCTCTTGTGTGACCCTGTAAATGAATAATAACTATTGTTTGCACCACATATTCTATAGAATGCATATTTTCATATTTTAATGCACTTCATAAATGCATATCATTCTTATTATGTTTCAAGCATGTAACTTCATTAAAAATCATTTTAAACGATATTTCCCCATAGGCCGTAATGTAACGGAAAACTTTCGGCTGTCCCAGTAAATGAACTAAGCATACTACAAACTTCATTTGAAATAGCGTTCTTGCTATGGTAGAAGTCACTAACATCCAAGAATTTCAGAACGATTCGAGTATATTTACGGGAGTTAGAGCGCGGACAGACGGATAGACGGACCGACAAACCGAAGTCATAAAAACTTTTCAATTTTGTTGGAAAGTACCACTGGAACCGTATAACTTATTAATCAAGTTCATAAACTGTATTGTTTACATAAGTGCACTCGGAGGAACTTTGATGAATTTTCAACCATTTGGAAATGGTTGTTGTTTTCGGTCGAGGATGGGGCAAATGATGATCGCATTTTATTTTCTTTAACGAAATTCAACGATGTTCTTTACTTTTAGAAGTATTTTTATTTGAATGGGTAATAGAATGGCATAAAATCGTTAAAAATTGTTTGAATAGGTAATCGAAAGGCATAAAATCGTTAAAAATTGAAAAAGTTACAAATTGGGTAGGCGCAAATTATCAGATATGGAAAAACCCAAAGCCAAAGAGCGACGCCGAAATGAAAGCCGTCTTGCAAAGCAAAAATCGAGATCTTCAACTCATTATGTAGGCCATGAAAATCGAGATCTTCAACTGATTATGTAGGCCATGAAAATCGATTACAGAATAAAAGACAAACGCGAAAAAGGAAACAATCTAATGTTTAATCGATTGATAGTAAAAGGCCATGTCTCGAGGGGCTCCAATCCACTAGCCAGGGCGTTTTACAATCGATCGATTCTAACCAAAAAAATTGAGCTCAACGTAGGTAATTTGTCGCAATCTATGGATGATTCGGTGGAACTGCTTTCGATTTGTAAACTGTTTTTCTTCTCGAAACGGGACTTGGAGAGGTTATCGATGAAGGTTTTGGTCGTCTGAAGTTTGATCTTTGCGATCTGTTGTTGAAGAGGATACGACGGAATTTGGTGGACGAAAAAAATTCCAAATGGTCGTTGTAATCTATTAAATTACAATTTTTATTTATTTATTATTGATGTAAATTTATTGTTTATATACACATTATATTATAGGTAATAGTTAGAAAAACTGATTTTGACAAGAGAAAAAAAATCATTCTGTGGGTAAAAATATATAAACATGAGAATTTTATTTTTTTATTTAAACAATTTTAAAGTTTAATGTTTTCTGATACATTATGTGTTTAAAACACTAAAACTTCTTCACGACCTAAAATTCGGTTTCGTTTTTGTTTTCGGTCCAAAATCTGAGTTAGCCGAAAATTCTGCCAAAAATTCGGGCGGACCGCCGAAACTATCTGTATTCCAATAATTTATTTTCTCCCTTCGGAAATTTTCAACATTATTTACTGCCTTGAGCTGTATCGGCTCAAATGAGACACTCTTTAAAAATCATTCCGCACAAAATTCATTATAAAAGATAGGTAAATCGACTTATGTAGGCCTAAAACATTTTTAATTAGATGAAATTCGTATAATTAGAAAACCATTTTGTGTGATAATTTAATTATATTTTATTTTATATGAAAATAAAAAGTTTTGGTCAGAGGCACATGGATCCAACTTGGGCTACACGTAGAATTAATTAACAGTTATTACACATATAATTAATCAATAGTTATGCATAAATATGTCTGCATTAATTATTTTTAAAAATTGGACGTTTTCGTTTTCGTTTCCGGCCAAAAATAGGAAGATTACTGAAATTCGGTTTTGGCTTCTGTCTTAAAAACCAGTTTCGGTACATCCTTATTTAAAACACAAGGCTGCTGTTTTAGTGCTGTTTTAGTGCTGTTTTAGTGCTGTTTTAGACCTCTGCTCTGAGTTTCTACTAAACCGATTTTGCTATTTTTTTTTATTATTATTATTTTATGAATGCATTTATTTTGTAGATGTGCCTGAACTAGCTATTTTTTTAAATATTCCTATTTTTATAATTCAATCTTAATTTAAAAAGTTTTTTGGAAAATTTCTTCAAAATAGTGGCAATCAGATTACTTCCATTGTTGCAGAGAAAAGAGGAATTATGAAAAATAATATTGAGACATGTAGCCCTTTGGATGGATTTTACAATGTAATGAATAGAAAAATATACAAAAATCGAAACGCTGAAGAAATCATGTTTCTTGTTTCATTTTGGCCTATGTTTGTATATATTTTCTTTCTTATAAACTGATTCATTAATTTTAAAATAGATCCCTAATTGTATTATGTACACTATATTGGGGATACAAAAAATAGTGGAGTGATTTGAAAAATATTTCTAGAAGTTTTAGAGTTTTAAGCACAATAATGAGTCAAGAAACAACAAACTTTAAAATTCATTATTTTATTTTTTTTTAATTCTTAATTTTTATCAACAGAATGATTTTTTCTTCTCAAAATCAGTTTTCCTAACAAGGGAACCACTTTTGGTGCTGCTCGCACCTAACATTGCGACCTGGTGTATTTTAAAGCCCTATATTACGAAGTTTGAGAAACGATAAAATATTTCTGCTAAAATGATATTTCTTGATTTTACAGCAGTATAACTTTCTGAAAATGCAATTTTTTGAGACCACTTATCGGACTATTAATATTGAAGTTTTTTTTATAGAAAAGCATTTAAAAATAAAAATTAGTTAATAACAAATATAAAATATTGAAAAAAGTTTTAAAATTTCTCCAAGAACCCATGACGTTGATTTTGAAAAAATTCAACATTATATTCACATTTTTGGCGGGGAAAAAGTTAGCGATTATTTTCAAAAGTAGAGCTCTCCGGCAACCCTAGCCAAATGTCATATCTGTTTGTGTTGTGTGAGTGGACTTCAGTAGAAATTTTAATGTTCGACCTAATTACCCACAGTAATTTTTCTAAATTGTGTAAAAATATTAATTTAATTAATGGTTACTTTTGCCAAAGGACCATTTAATGCATTAACATTTCATTTTAAACATTCGAAACTTTACTCCATTCGATTTCAAAAGAAAAGAGTTTGCTTATTTTGTATTTCACTGAAAAATAGTTTTCAATGATCTTGAAAGCTTTTATAGAAACATATTTACTTTTTATATATTTAACGTCTGCATAGAAAAAAAAAGAAAAAACCTAATTCCTGTTTCTTATGCTATCAATTCACAAACAAATCGTAATCTGGTGTAATTCTAATATGTAGTGTACTGTAATTTTACTTCCCGGATAAAGTGGTTGGATAAATTGTAGCGCCATATTTGGTGACTTAACTCACTGGTGACTTAACTGGAGTGAAATAAATAAATAATAAAGTAATAATAAAAAATTAAAAGTATAAAAAAGTATATAAAATATAATTTTAACAAAGAAATTTTATCGGTTCCCTAACTTTTATGTATAGGGCTACAAAATGCACCAGGTCTCGATGCTAGATGCGAGCAGCACCAAAAGTGGTTCCCTTGTAAGTATGATTTATAATAACATGTGTATATAATAAGTGTATGAAAGTCAACAAAAGAAATTCTTCAAAGTTCTTCAAAGGGTACCGACCCCCCTTAACAATTTCGACCCTGGCAGTCCCAAATGTGTTATTTGCTTTTTAAATTCTTTAAACCATAAATAATCTCTTGCAGATACGTAAAAACCTCATAATCATATATATGCATTCCATATTTTGACTTTGTAATAGACAAGTAGCGCCATGTAGCTTTGAAATAGTAAAAAAACTAAACAACTTGACAAATTTTTTAATTCTTTTTGTACTTTAAGAAAAAAGACAGGGTCGAAAGGGATTAAACTTAAATTAGGGACTACTTTTCCGAATGAATAAGTTGTGATAAACAATAAAAAACACTAGTATGTTTTGATGTCTGTTAAATCCTGTTGTAATATGACATTTTCCAAACGTCTTCAAAAATTCTACCTTCGACTATTGCCATATGCAAAGAACGCGAAAAAACTACATTCGTTAGGTTTCGGAAACTAACATATTCGTTAAATTTCAATAAAACCTAACATCTGTGATATGGTTAGTTACTTTTAACTTTATTAGCGTAAAAGGGATTTTTACAACAAACTGAAAAAAAATTCAGGGCCGATAGGGTCAAAAAGAAAAAAATTTAAGGAAAAAAAATGTTTAAGGAAAAAATCATTCTCGAAATTTCAGAAGGCAATTATCACCAATACAATTAATATTATCAACAGAGAGGTTACAAATATTAATGAAAGGATTTTAATTTTTTTATTTGATCTATAATTTAAGAATAAAAGTTTAAAATATAAAAAGTTTACAAGATGCTTATAAGACAGTTTACAAAATGCAAAATATGACTCAGGCAAACTGAACAAAAAGTACGCAAATCCAATGAAAACTAAAAATTATAGATTTCAAAATTCACGCTAAAACAATTTTTTCATCCAAATAAATAGCATTAAAACAGTTCGCCAGAAAGTAAATTGAATTAGTACATGGCAGAAAGTTTTATGAATGTAAGGAATAATTTAATAAATCAAGGTGAGTCAACTAATTTCTCTGACAAAAGAGCACGCTGCGCTTGAATTAATTTATAAAAGAAATTTTCGTAATATAGTTTTCGTAAAAAAAGATGGCTGTTTTTATATAGATTATATTTGTGCAGGATTGAATGATTTCCCTTATTTCTATTCAGGCTGAAATAGGGGTTCAAGTTAACGGACAAATAAAAATTCACAAATAAGAATTAAAAAACTATTGAATATTTGTGTAAAAAAAATAAATAAATAGCATTAATATTTCAAGAATTAATAAATTTATTTAAAATAAAATTATGAAATATAAACTCTGAATTATTTTATTAAAAGAGACAAATTCAAATATGGTTTTTTGATCTAAGAAACCGAAGTAACATAATTCGATGTGTTTAAAGGCATAATTACAGGGACATACCTGATGCATCTAATGGATCAAGACTGCGTGTTTTCGAAAAACATATGTTAAATGTCTAAAGCTGAATTTTAATAAATAAAATATTCCATCTAGCAAATGATATAGTGAGCAGTTTGTGCATCTGCTCCTTCTTTAACAAATTTCAACAAAGGCCAAAACACCATGAGATACATTTCAATTCAGATTTAATTTTGGGAGCTTTCAAGCATCTCAACAAATATTATATCACCTGCAGCACTGCGCATCACACGTTTTGTTCTCTAATGTAAAGATGTAATATATTTTTTATTATAGTTTTTAATGAAATTATGAATTATAATCTTAGTTTATTTTTTAAATGCACTTTAAAAACGAATACTTTATACTTATGGATCTATTTTTTAAAAAATAACGAGTTAATATATAATCTATATTATTAACATCACTTCTAATTATGAATTTTAGATTGGAATAACAGTGGTGTTAATAATGCAATGAGCTAAAGGCTGCACAAGTTCTCGTATACCTAAAAAAACAATTATAAATTATGGAATCCATCGCGCCTGCTTTAGTTGCTAAGATCAACACTAAGGTGACAAACGTTCACAAAAATCGAGGACGTTCTCAACTTGTGGTATTTAATTTCATATAATTCACGCAGTTCTTTTATTTAAAACGCTTGTTACATTTTAAGAAGATTAAAAATTCGACGGAAAATAAAAATATATATTTAAAACTTTAAAGGCTATTAATATGAAAGATATAAAATCTTTTAAAAATCCCATTATAAAGTTATCATAAAATATGGACACCTATTCCCCACTAAAAGGAAAAGTTGGTTCTGCTATTTTGTACTATGCAGCATAATCTGGTCTTTTGAAATTGCTAAAAAGTGCGACTTTCACAGGAATGAAATCGGAACAAAGTAAAACGGTCACTCCGAAATAGTAGATACCTCTATTTAGCAAAATATTTTTAAAAATTCCTAATACTACCTCTATATTTCCCTGAATTTAAACTTCGAATACTGACGAAACCAGTATTAAAATAAAACGATTTCTAAATACATAATTCGAAAAAAACATTGATAACATCTAATGAAACCTGTAAACAACTTTTCAGAAAAATACATGGCACTTTTTAAAAGATGCGTTTTAATAAATAAAAATATATTTTATCTATGACATGGAATAAATTCGTTTACTCGTTCCTTGTATTATAAGAGTAATAACAGTCTAAAAAAACTTCATTCACTGTCAAATTGTGATTTAATTTTGAATGGGGGATAATAGACATCTATGTAAATCTGGGATTACCAATACAAATGCATAAAACGCTTTCGGCGCTCTGATTTAAAATAGATTATTTTAAAGTTTTTTTTAAAACTGAAATTCTGGATTCTAATATCAATTTGCTTTAAACATGCTGTTTAAAAAAGAAAATGTAAATATATATTAAAAAAATAGTTATGTTATAAATATACTAAAAAATAAACACGAATACATCCATATTTAACTATATTGATCCATTTATTTTTACGTATGAATACTAGATATAACAGTGGTATGAAGAATTTTATATACATAAGGTGAATTTGTTTTATTTGTTTAATCTATTTTTTTATTCTGAGTGTTATCAGAAAGTTGAATTCAATCTGTCCTATCTGACTTTAACTTTGACTATGATTACCATATGAAAACGTTAAATAATCTATCTTTTTATCTATGTGAGTTTCCACCAGAGGGAGAAATTACCTACCTCATTTTTTTTTCATTAAATATATAAACATACATAGTTTCATAGTTGAAACTGTATACGGAAAAAAATAAGCATAAAAAGATTTTGAATATCTAAAAAGGGTTATTTTAATTACAAAATTGTTAATCGATTAAAAAAAATTATATTAAAAATTTAAAAGCATATTTTAAAAAATTATGAAACTTGTAAAATATTTGGACAATGAAACTAAATTTAAATAGTTCATTAAAGATTTATATCATGCATTTTTATTTATTTATCTGTGGAAAAGTAGGAGTTTATTCGTGTAAAAAATTGTAAATAATTTTAAATGGCAGCAAAAGTTTCTGGTCTAAAGAAATATAGATTGCTTACTTTTCTGCTTTTGTATTGAATATTTAAATAAACAAAATTCACAGTACTTATATGCGCAACAGCACTTCTTTTATTTATATTTTCATAATTTTTCATGATTATAAGTATTTTGTCATTTGTTGTTTGAAAATAATTGATGAATATTTTCCCAGAGATTTAGATTTGAGCTCAAGCGAAACAATCGGTAATCTAGTGTGATGCCTATTATAAAGCTGAGCTACTTGCCGAAGGTAGAAATTTATCTGTAATTAATCAATAAACTGTTACATAAACTTTGAGGCTTATTTTCACAAGACCTCCTGGATGTCGCACTATATTAGTTCGACATTTATCTTTTCACTATATTCTTCGAAATACAAACGTTCACTTTATGTTTTTGACCACGGAACTTTCCCTTTTTGGTGTAAAAACTTTTTGAGCATATAGACTGGAATTCAAAAAGCTGTAATTTCTCAGTTGCCGATCAATTGATTTTAGACGTGGTTAGCTACTTTTAATTCGTGTATTTTTTCAGCCTATCTACGTTTTGAACAATTAATACAGTGGGCAAAATATTCTATTGTATGCCACTTATGAAGCACGTTCCGTAGGCTCGCAGTTTCTGGTCTAGATGTTAATCCAGATAATCTCGCTCGTCGCCGGACTAGTGTGGAAAAGCACTATCCAAATGGAGAATAAAACAAAAAAAATAAATAAATAAATGCAATTTAACAAATTACAACGACCATTTGGAAAATGATATTTTCAAAGACTAAAATTTAAGACATAAAAAATAGCACGGATTTGATCATACATTACGTACGCCATGGATTAAACATTAATAGTGTTATTACACGCAAAAATTGCAAGCGACGGAAATCGCCTGCGTCTCGTACGTATTATCCATCTGAAACTTATGTATTATCCAAGCATTTCATTGGCTGTTCGGGAAAAGGCTTTTCCATCGTCAGATTTCCAAGAAATCTGACAACCCGTTTTAATTGAAATTTCATTCTTAAACTTCTAAACAACCCATAATGTTACTTTTTACACCGTCGTATCGAGAGAAAAATGTACTTTTAAATGCAATTTGAAAACTGTATCTCAATTTGTTTCTGAGTTATTAATTTTTTTTGTAGTTTTTATTACTTTTTTGTCATAGTGGCAACAGATCTCTGTTGAAAGTAAAGGGAAATACATATTACTGTATAGACCAATCAGAAAACGAATAAAATGCGGATTAAACCAATAAAAACCTTCAGATATGCTTTTGATTTCCCATCCTGACCAGAACAATAATCATTTTTCCAAATGGTTAGAAAAGACTTCTCAACTTTAGGCGCTTCCATTTCTACTAACTGATCACGTTACAATTATATTATATCGCCTGCGTCACTTCTCCAAATAACGGAACACAAAATTTACGAATGCATGTTTCGTAATGTTTTTCTGTTGTGGTTTTTCTGTTGTCTTCAGCTGTTATCGTTTTATATAAACCGTGTATTTATTTATGAACGAACCTTTTTATTACAAAAGTATAATCGTTTTAACATAACTTCCTAACTTATTCTTATCTTCTAATATTATTTTATATTCCATTACATAAAAATGTAATAAAACTCCAATGTATCAGTGTAATATTTCAATAAAGTTAAAACAAAATGCTATAAAAGCATTTTATAGAAAAGAAAAGTCTTTTGATATTTATCTGAGTGTTAAATAACATTAAATTTTGAATGATAAATATAGTTTAATTTTTTTTAATAATCTTTAAAAAGCGCCTTAAAACGATAAATTCTGAAATATTACTAAATTTAAAAGTAGTTTATCAAAAAACATTTTATCTTGCATCTGTTTACAATTTCTGAACTAAAGTTACACAAAAAGCCGCGCTCAACTTAAATTCAAACATTCTTTATTAGTTTTTTTTTTCTTTTTTTTTTTTACTTCCAATGTCAAAATCCGTGAAACAAGAATCGAAATTAAAGTTTAAAAACTCTTTTGATATTGCCTACTTTTTTTTCAAATAGTTTCAGAACTTTTCTACTGATTTTCTATGGAATAAATAAGAATTGAATAGTTGCTTTATTGCGCCTTACTGTTTCAGAAATTGTAAAAAAAGAAAACATTGTTCAGAAATAATTTCAAGAACTTTTTTCTTTGAATTTGTGCAAGTTCTTCCTATTGAAATTAATTTAGAATTTGGCTCTTAGATTATCTTTCATCCTTCCGCGAAAAAAACATGAATGAAAAATTATGCGTCAAACGTAGATTATGTTACACTTTCCAATACATTGAGAATACTTTAACAAAACTTCACATTTAATAAGGTGAAAGATGATACCTAAGAAAACAAGGTTCAACTGGATGAGAAGGCCAACCCAAGTACTAAAGTTTTACTAGCCCCATACAGCAATGAACACTAATTATCTCCCATTTTATATCCATGCAAAGTTGTACAAGGTTAATGAACTGTTTTACTGTTTTTAATTTTTGGAGTAAGTTTGGCTTCTTCAAGACTAAAGAAAATCATGATGATAGAGATGTTGATTGTGCCTTTCTAAATAGAAAACAATTTGGAAAACACAAAGCACATTTCAAAACACAACTTCAGCACTTACCATCAATAGTCGGAAAAATAGTTGAATTCTTTTATGAAACCCTGTATATGATCTAAGAGATTTGTATATATATTGCATAATATGGTAAATTGTATTTTAGTTAGAGAACACATAACACCACTCAAAATTCCCTTCAACAATTTACATCAATAAAAGAAAATGTACTCGAATTCTTTTGTATAACCCTGAGTATGATCTATGGAATTTGTACACACCAGGTAACAAGTAAAAATTCTAGAGAAAAATGCATTTTTGAGAAAATTCGTTTCATTCAAAGAATGCGTAGGTAGTAGACTTGTCAGTTTCTAAAATTACTATGAATTCTATGGACGTTAAACGAGTTTTTGAAGATTTCAATAGTAGTCATGCTAAATCCTTTAATTGTTAGAATTCATTGAAACCAGAATAAATATCTGTAATTATCTTGATATGTGACTGCATCAGATGCAAAAATTTCTCATGTTACCATGCGAAAAATCTGCAGAAAACTGTCCAAAGATTTAACCCTTTTTATAATTAACTGTTACTTTGCCATAATTTTAAGTGTTTTCATTGTTCAGAGTAGTGATAAAGTAGAGTCATGTACTATCTGATTTCTATATAAAAAAACGCTGAATGACTGGACAGAATTTCTGAGTAATTTTCTTGGTTCCATTGGAGCTTTCTGACAAACTACACAACTTTCTACCATCAAAAATATGTGCTGTGACATTCCAGGACAAAACATGCATTCACAATCTCTTCTAAGACATTTTGATTCGCCTAAATGTCCTTTATAAAAAATTTCTAAAATCTAGGATTTGTATTTTAATGGAGTAATTTTATCCAGGCTTTTTAAGATAAAGATTTTTTTTATCGAGTGTCGATTGAAATAAAATTTTTTCGTACTCTCCTTTAACGAATCTTCCTTATCACAATCTCTGCTATGTAAATCAGCTATGTACATTTCTGTATCTCGTTTGTAACAAATGTTAAAGAGCCATTGAAGTTCTAAAGTGATTTTTGTAGTCTTGTTCGAATTTGACAACTTCGATATCGATTATTTGTTTAAAAAAAGATTCCAATGGCTTGAAATCAGTTTCAAAGATCACATGAATTATATAGATATACTTACTGAAATTTTTTGCCTCTGAATCGCATGACCAGGATTTCTTTTCTGTCTGGTGATAAGATTTTTGAGCTTCATTCACTGGTTTTGACGAGAATACTATCGTGCCTTTTCCATCTTGGAGCTCAAATTGTAATACATTTGGGTGTAATTGCAGTATATGAGTGAAGGAGTTTCATTGTTAAGTTATATGTACAGACTTACTGTTATTATACTGATATTTATTTACAGATTATGTAAAATATACATTAAAATTTTCCACCTTGTTAAAACAAATTATAAGAACGACCACCTTATCAAAAAGCTATTTTTTTTCAGATTTTTTTTCGATAAAATCATAAACAAAAACATGAAATGATTCTTAAAAAGAATGAAAATAGTTTGAAAAATTGTTGCGCAATTCCAGGACAGTCGTGGAAAAAAGTAAATACCCCTACTAACTCTGCAACTAATTATAGCAGAAGAAATTTACTGGTACCAAACGATTGGAAATAAAGTCTACTTTTAAATGATGTATATAAAATTTCTATAGGGGGCCTTATGCAAATCAAAACCAGATCAAACTTTGTTTTTTCAATAGCAACACCCAATTTTGACAATGTATTTTAAATCTTCTGTTCAAACTATGACCAGAAAGAAAATTTCAAGTCATTTGGATGATACGTTTTTGAAATATAAACATTCAAAATTTAGAGCTTCTAATGTTAAATTACATTTTCATATTTTTTATTAATATCTCCTGAAATTATAATCCTAATGTGATAATTTTTTGTGTGTTATAATACTAAAAAACTTAAGCATAAATGCATTGAATTCGTAATTTTAAACATTTTATAATATGAATGACTGGTTAAGGAGCCGTGTATGATGTGTAGAAAAGCATAATTTGAAAAAAATATATTATCTGCTGTTTATTGAAACATTTGGGCTGGCAATAGTCGAAACATATTAAGCCAGTGAAATGGTCATATTAGCAAAAAATAATACATTGATAAAAGTAACATAGCCATTCTGTAGCATTTCAACAATCGAGTACCAAACTTCAATTTGGATACAACCCCTAAAGTATGCTCATTTTTAAATAATTAGTCTCTCTGAAACTAAGGATACAAATTTCCTTAAAATTAATTTTTAGGCTAATTAAAAGGTCTAGAATTTATATATCGTGTCAAATTTGGGTATTTCTATTGAAAAAACAAAGTTTCGACTCGTTTTGATATTCAGATGCCACTCCTAAGGAAATTTTATATACATCATTTAAAAGTAGACTTTATGTTTCCATTCGTTTGATACCAGTAACAATAATTTGTTGCAGAATTAGTAGGGGATGTTCACTTTTTTTTACGATTGTACATTTTTGTACAATTAAGAATGCGTCATGCATACCTCAAATATGACACTTAATTTTCTTTTGGATAATGTGTTTTGTTGCGATTGATTGTTGCCTAAGTAAGTAAGTAAGTAAGCACCCACCCTGGGAACCCGCTTTTGGCTTATGGTTAGGTGTAACCCCCAAGCCCAGGGCAGGGAAAAGTTTTACTACCTGCGGAACTCCTTGAATGATTTTTTTTTTTTTTTTTTTTTTTTTTTTTTTTTTTTTTTCACAGTTTAGGAGAAATAACAATGTTAGATATATGACAATTATTGACAGTGTTTGCAATACATATTTACAGATGACCCCTATAATTACATTTGAGAGGAATATTCATTGTTATAACATATAAATATGCATAGTTTTTAGAATTTGATATTAAAACTTTTTTTTAACACAATTACCTACATATTTGCAACACTTTTATGTTATTTTCAGGATTCACAATACTAACATCAATTTAAACCATGTACAAATGTGATATTTGCAACACTTAAAGCTATTTTCAAGATATATGATGCAAAATTATTTTTAACTCTATACTAAAATAAGTATTAAGGTACAAGATGCGAACAATAATTAATATTATGCACTATTATGAAAGTATAAGTAATTGTAGATAATAATTACCTACAAATTTACAATACAATGATACTATGTTTGAGATATTATGTAAGATACGTGATGCAAAAATTATTTTTAAATCTACACTAAAAATTTAGTATTAAGGTACAATATGCGAACAATAATTAATATTATGCACTATTACAAATTCTTTTGAGTTATTTAATATTTGACAATATGACCATATGGTCCTACTGAACACATCTTCTATTTGCCAAGCGTGATTGATAAACCGGACACGCAGTGGAATCCGCTGAATGTTTCCTATAATTAGGTAAGTGGAAACAATTTGTGCAACTATATTGCGAGGGGACTCCCGCAAAAGGGCACTCCGAAGTGCAGTGACCTCTCGAACATTTGGCGCAAATTGACTGTCTCCTGCAGTAAGATGTCTGATGTCCATACAGCTGGCAATCGCCGCATCTAATTATTGGGCGAAAAGAACGAATATAGCACTTGTTGAGACCCACCTATATAAATATTTTATCCAATAGTTCTTGTGATGTAGATATGATGTGATGTAGTGTAGAATTATCCCTCTTTAGAATTTTCAATAAGGTGATGTTTTTATCGGATAAATTTTCTTCAAGATATGATATTATTTCATTTGTAGGTACTGAGGATGGAATACCGATGATTATTACTCTTTTGTAATTAGTCAACTTATATGTGATTTCTGTTAACTTTGTAATGTCAGGAGTGTTTTCTATCATTTTTAACAAATGTTCTGTATTGTCATCTGTATTAGATTGTATAATTACTGTATCTGGATTTCTGGCATTTCTGCATTATATTATTGGAACTTCCTTCACTTTATTAAAGTTTTCGTTAAGTAATGCTTTGAGTTTTGGAATCCTTATGTGATTAGTTGTTGTTCTAATTAATATTGCAGAATTAGACTTCGCCAAAGCAGGGGGAATGCTCGTTTTTGTGCCATCACCGCATTTCACTCCTTGACAGCCCCCACTAGAGTACTCCAGGTTTCGTGTCACCAACTCCTCAATTTTCTGTAGTCTGTTGGATAATTGAATGAATCCTCCTTCACCATTTTCTTCTATTCTGTCATTTTCGTTATTTGCCATTATTGTTTGAGTTGCTATTGGTTTTAACTTAACTTCTGTTTGTATAATTTTTTCTCTAGTTTGTGATTTTAATTGCTTCTGTTGTCGTTTTAATTTATTAATTTCTTCTTGAAGGGTTACAATATTTGCATTAATTTGTTCTTCCTTGACCAAAGAGTCTTTTAATTGTTTATTTTCTTGTTTCAATTCTTCCAATTTATTTTCAATCTTTACTTCTGCATTCGATCTTTTTTCCATAATTGTTTGAGTTGTTGTAGTTTTTAATTTATTTACTGTTTGTGAAAATTTGTCTATAGTTTGTTTCTTAAGTTGCCTCTATTGACTTTTTATTTTATCTATTTCTTCTTTAAAACTTTCTTTTATTTGTTCTTTACTATATTCTACCTCAGTTAAAGAGATTTTTAATTGTTTATTCTCTTGCTTCAGTTCTTCCAAATATTTCTCAAGTTTAATTTCCACTTTTGTACTTTCTTTGAGCTTTAATGACAATTCATCATTCTCTGTTTGCAGGATAACCAATTTATGTTGTAATTTTTTCATCTTTTCAGGAGAATCCTTATTTATTTCGTTGGAGTGTTGTATAAGAAGTTTCTCATCTCTTCTTGCTTTAGAAAAGATTGTTTCGAGATATTTTTTAGCTTCTTCTGAGCTACTATTAGATCTGTTATTTAATAGTATATTGTACTCCTGAATGAGCTGTTGGATGGATAGTGACTCTAGCCTGTTTATGGATGGTGGTATTTTTAATGGAAGTGGTGATCCACCTAATGCATTTTGTATAATTTTTTCTTTGTTTTTTAATCGAGTCTCATTAATTTCTTCTGCTAGTGATATTGCAGTTTCCAAATTAGACTGCTTTCTTTGTTGGGTATTCTTGGTACTGGTAGTTTTTGATTTTAGTTTTTCTGGTTGTGTCATGGGTTCATTCTCTTCCTTTAGTAGGATCAGAAGCTGCAGATGATTGAAGAACGGACAACTAGCCACACATGGTCTTCTGTTTTCTTTGTGATTTAGTTCTTATGATCTGTTTCTTATGCTAATTATTTCTTCACTTTTCATTTCCCGATGCAGGTTTATTAGTTCAGTATTATTTGCTTGATAATATGGTATTTTGTTGTATTCTTTATAATGTATTGCTCTGATGTGTTGTAACTCAAATTCCAAAAATAGTACATTTTTTCTTAATTGGGCAGCTCTATCACCCTTTGCTGTCTTCATACGATATTTTTCTGGTTGATATATATTATTTACAACATTATAACTTTGTATGTTGTATATGCCATAGTATGGGCTCTTTGAAAATTCTCCCTTCTCCACAGCCTTGATATGTTCTAATTGATTTGTTAATAGGACCTTAAATTCTTCATAACGTTGTGGATAACCGCCTTGACTTTATTTATCAACTGTTGAACAGCCTAGGATACGACATAACGCACACACATTTTCCAGTTTAGACCAATGTCAGACGGGCGTCTTTTTTGCTGCTTTTTGCTTAAGTATTATCCATTCACAATGCTATAGCATTGTGAATGGATAATACTTAAGCAAAAAAGCAGCAGAAAAGACGCTCGTCTGACATTGGTCTTAAAGAAAATTATAAAATGCAAACCGATTGGAGATATGTAATAACATAATGAGAAAAAAAAAGTTATTTTTCGGAATATATATTTGAATCGCTTACAATCTTTTTATTTCAGATAACATTTAAAGGTTGTTTGTGTAACTATTCAATGTTTTTACAACGATTCAGTATTTATTTAATTCAAAGATCGATACTGAAGCATATTAGGAAAACAAAAACTCCATTGTTAAAAGTTTTTCTACGAAGTGAAACAAGCAGAGAGATTATTTTTAATAATCTCAATTTATTATAATTTCAAAATATTAAAAAAGTAAAAAACTATGTGGATGTACCAACCACAAAACATTCTTCTATCTCACACATGTTGATACTTCGAAATTCGCTATCACAGTGTCAAAATTAAATGCGAATCTATGCCCATCATGAGGATTCTAAAGATATGAAATTTCGTGGATTAATTCTTAAGATATGACTATCGCTAAAATCGTGTAAATCCTGCAAAATGCAGCATAGTAGCACGACCTATCAGTCGATTTATAGTAAAACGTAATCAGCTCCAATTCATATCAAGGACTAATAGAATCCGAAGTTTTATAAAAATCCGTGCATTTATTCTTGAGATAGAGCTATTTCGAAAATCGGGGAAAATGCAGCATATCGGCACCACCTGTAGGGCGATTTACACCAAAACAAAATCAGCAACAATATTTATAAAGGCATACATAAATCTGAACTTTGATGAAAATTCTTGCATTAGTTCTTAAGATAGGGGCTTTTGCGGAAATCGTGCAAAATGCAACGTCACTTGTTGAGCGATTTACACCAAAGCGTAATGAGAACCAATTAATATCAGGGACTAACTGAATATAAATTTTTATTAAATTCCATGATTTAGTTCATGAGATAGAGTGCCCATAAAATCTGTGTCACATACGGACAGACAAACAGAGTCACAGACTTACAGACAGATATTTTGTAAAAATATGTTTTTCAGGATCTCTGGCCCCTAAATAGTGTAAATCCGTTGAAAAGCCGAAGTCAAAATTTTTCACGTTTAGAGAATGCATTGAAGGAAGATGATAAAAATATCTCGGTGACTCAAATAATCAGAAGGTTTTGTAGAAAAATAAACTTTATTAACATAACAACACATAGTCAAATATTCGCCATCGTCACTGACAGAATAATCTGCCGCTCTCTGCAGAGTTCGAATGTTACTACGTCACGTGACTTCAAAAGCTCTCCGCAGAAAACGCGGGGGGAGGAAATGCGCCTCATTGCTATTGGCTGGCTCCTCGCGTGCGAGACAGAGAGAAATAGCAGACGGCTACAGAGTATGCCCCCAGTGACGAAGTCGCGATTACAAAAAGGTAGCAATTAATAAGATACATAAGAAAGGTCTTGAGTAAAATTAAAGTACATATGATGCAAAAAAAATAGAAAATATATTATGCATTACATGAAAAACAATACTTTTGAGAAGGAAATAATATGCACACTATAAACATCAAATGTTTTAAACAATATAATCAGTAACGAGATGTTTCGAAAAACGAACTTTACGAGCAGATTTGGTGGTAGGGTGTTCAACAGGAGTAGTTGGAAAATTTATGGGCTCATTTTGTTTTTGAGGTTGGGAAGGTGAAATAGAATCTGCTAATTGATACGCAGGTTTAATGCGATCAATAGATACAGTACAGCGCTTCCCGTTTAATTCCAAGTCAAACGTTTTCTCAGACCTGTCAATCACTCGATGAGGTCCTGTATAAGGGGGTGATAAGGAAGGATTGACTTTATCTGATCTAAGAAACACGTGTGAACAGGTTTTTAATGAGGGATTGACATAAATTTTAGGATTGCCGTGCATTGCAGTGGCAATGGGATTTAACTTTCTCATTTTTTCAGTTAACTCAGTCACGTATGTAAGAGTAGGGGGTTGATTTATAGTTTCAGTGTTTATGAGATCAGAGGGTAGTCTGATATTTGTGCCATAAACAAGTTGAGCACAGGTCACTTGGATATCATTTTTAAGAGCAGTGCGTAAACCAAGTAAGACAATGGGGAGGATTTCAGTCCATTGAATTTGATTATGAGCTTTAAGAGAACTCTTAAGATGGCGATGGAATCTTTCAATAAAACCGTTAGACTGTGGATGGTATGCTGTAGTTCTGATGCGTTTACATCCTAATCTATCTGTAAGCTCTTTGAAAAGAGTGGGCTCAAAATTTCTACCCTGATCAGTAGTGATGGTAACGGGGGTTCCAAATCTGGAGATTCAACTGTGTATCAATGTACGAGCAGTTGTTTCTGCAGTCATATCAGATGTGGGTATAACTTCGGGCCGTCTCGTGAACCTATCAATGATGATCATGCAATACTGATTGCCATCGGATGATGGTAAGGGTCCGATAAAATCAATATGAATATGGGCAAAACGAGCATCAGGTTCAGAGAATGTACCAATTGGTGATTTGGTGTGTTGAAAGATTTTAGCTTTTTGACATTTCATACAGCTGCGAACCATAGATTTTATGTCCTTACGCATGCCAGGCCATACAAATCGTTTGGAAATTAAATCTAATGAAGCTGAGATACCAGGATGCGAGAAATAATGCAAGGTTGAAAAAACTGATTGTCGCATACTTTTAGGAACAAATGGTCGAGGATGTTTTTGTGACATATCGCAATATAAATGTACAACTTCGAGTGGAAAATAATGTTTTTCTAATTTTAATGAAGTGGTGTCAAATTCGAGAAGTTGTTTTAGATCTTCATCATTGGTCTGAGCAGTGGCAAACTCTTTAAAATCTAACACATTAGGAGAAATTGAATCTATCTCAACTCGAGATAATGCATCGGCCACAATGTTGTCAGAGCCTTTAGTATATCTAATATCAGTAGAAAACTGTGAAATATAGTCTAAATGTCTCAATTGACGTGGGCTACATTTATCAGGGTTTTGTTGAAATGCGAATGTAAGGGGTTTTTGGTCTGTATAAGTAATGAAATTCCGACCTTCTAGCATGTGTCTGAATTTTTTTATAGAACAATAAATAGCAAATAATTCACGATCATAAGTAGACCAATTTCTATGAGATTTATTTAATTTACAGGAATAAAATGCTATTGGTTCCCATTGGTTTTCGGAGAGTTGCATTAAAGATCCAACAATTGCGACATTGCTGGCATCGACCCATAAGCTTAGCTGGGCGCCAGGAATTGGATGTCGTAATAATGTAGCTCGAGCTATGGCTTCTTTTGAAGCAGTGAAGGAAAGAATGGCTTCATCGTTCCATTGTAATTGCTCAGTTTTGTTAGCATTGGAACTGGGATGTTTTTTCTTATTTTTGTGTCCTTCTAAGAATTTAACGAGTGGAGCTAAAATATCGGCAGCTTTGGGAATGCACCGTCGATAAAAATTGAAAAGACCTAAGTAGCGTCTTACTTGAGTTAAGGTAGAGGGCTGGGGGAAATCTAGGATGCATTTTACACGATCAGGTAAGGGTTCAATTCCTGCAGCTGAAAGTTTGAATCCTAAAAAATCGATAGTGGATTGGCCAAATTTACATTTATCAACATTAATACACAGACAATACTCTTTAAGTCTAGAAAACAACAACTCAAGGTGTTCTAAATGTTCAGTTTCATTATTTGATGCAATTAGAAAATCATCAAGGAATGCGTAAACAAATCCTAAGTCACGAATTACGTCATCAATAAATCGTTGAAAAGTTGAGGAAGCGTTACAAAGGCCGAATTGCATACGAGTGCTTTCGAAAAGTCCGAATGAAGTGCAAATCGCAGTTTTATGTACATCATCAGGATTTATGGGAATTTGATGGTAGGCTTTTACAAGATCAATGTGACTGAAGATTTGTTTACCATGTAATTCAGCAGTGAAATCTGCGATACAAGGGATAGGATATTTTTGTTTAACAGTTTGTGCATTTAGAGCACGATAATCACCAACAGGTCTCCAATCGACAGATCCTTTCTTCGGCACCAGGTGCAAAGGCGAAGAATAATTACTTTTAGAAGGTCTCATATGACCGAGTTGTAGCATGTGCTGAAATTCAGCTTTGGCAATTTTTAACCGATCTGGAGCTAGCCGTCTAGGCTTAGCAGCGATTGGAGGTCCCTTAGTATTTATATAATGCACAGTATTATGCTTAACCGGTTGGTTAGGATCCGGTAATTTCGTGATTTCAGGAAATTTAAATAATAATTTACCATATATATCATTTACAACATTGGGTTTCACAGAAAATATATTACAAGTACTTAATATAGCAGGAGCTTTTAAATTAGTAGTGGAATCAATAAGACGACGATTTCGTAAATCAAGTTTTAAATTAAAATTATGCAAAAAATCAGCTCCTAAAATAGCACATGAAACATCACAAATATAAAAAGAATATGTAAAATTTCGGCGTAGGCCTAAGTTGATATTAATACATTTACGACCATACACATTAATTTTTGTGCCATTAGCAGCACGAAAGGATTGAAGAACAGGCTTAGTTTTGTCATTTTTATTCGCGGCCACAAGTGAGGCATCAGATCCAGAATCGACTAGAAAACACATACCTGTATTTCTGTCTCTAACGAAAAGGGGACGAGAAGGTGCTGGGGAGAAGTCCGTTGCCGCTACTCTTCTTGCTTCTGGTTTTCCGAATAAGAACACGGCGCTAGGCACTTTTTTGCCTTTTCTTGATATTTTTGGTGATACCAACACAACGTTGCATTCCTATGGCGGGACTGAGAACGATTACGCTGATGGTTATCACTTCTAGATACACTTCTTGAACGACGAAGATGAGCGACCTCTTGGCGTAATGCTTGGATTTCTTTTACGAGCATATCAGTGGCTGGTGGTGTCTGAGATTCAGTTGTTGGTGTTCGAATCGAAACAGAACTAATGTTGGAAGGCGTTAATTCAATTATTCTATCAGCAATATCCGCCGCTTTATCTGGAGTAATTTTTTCAATGGAAGCTAGAATCGTTTGCACAGTGGTTGGCATTTGTTGAGTAAACAGTTCTAAAAGAAGATCGTTACTAATATTATGGCTTTCAGCCCGTCTTTTCATTAATCGAAGTAATTCAGTTGGTTTTCTGTCACCCAGGCTTTCTCCAGCTAGCAGTTTCCGTATTTCTAAAGTACGACTTTCTCCACAACGTTCGATAACTTTTGCCTTCAAAATCTGATAAGGATCAGTAGGATCAGGACTCATAATTATATCTCGAACCATAGTAGCAGTAGCAGGCGGTAGATGCGCTACAACATAATTATATTTTGTTTTCTACTCAGTAATAGCTTTAGGAGTAGCTAATTCAAATGTGCTTTCCAGCATATGAAACCATAATGTAGGGTCCACAGGGATATAGGGTGGAATGACTACGGCAGATGTTTCAGCAGTTGCCATTTTGCTAGTTATACAAAACGTTCCATGAAACAGTTGAATAGTTCGACGGTCTATGAAATAGTTGAAGGTTCAAAAATCCGCGGTCACCATTTTAGAGAATGCATTGAAGGGTGATGATAAAAATATCTCGGTGACTCAAATAATCAGAAGGTTTTGTAGAAAAATAAACTTTATTAACATAACAACACATAGTCAAATATTCGCCATCGTCACTGACAGAATAATCTGCCGGCCGCTCTCTGCAGAGTTCGAATGTTACTGCGTCACGCGACTTCAAAAGCTCTCCGCAGAAAACGCGGGGGGAGGAAATGCGCCTCATTGCTATTGGCTGGCTCCTCGCGTGCGAGAGAGAGAGAGAGAAATAGCAGACGGCTACACACGATTCCAATACTCTATTGCTGTTCAGAGGACCGTGGACCTTTATTTCAGCTAAGATCATTCACAAAATCGATTTTTTGTGTATATTACTATTCTCCAATTTGTACTACGTCATTCGTGGAAAACCGTATGCAGATGAGATTATTTTACGCAAAGTTACAAGTGTTTTAATTTTCTTCACAAACAATTTTTTGTCTTTTAATATACTGTAAATATGTTTTTCACAATCCTGATGTTTCAGCTTTTTCAGCTGTTTCAGCTTGTTTCAGCTTTTTTTTTTATTATTATTTTTTAAATGCTCCTTGCTACTTAACTTTTAATCAAAGTTCACGAAACTGATAAGGAAGAATCTTGATATTGCTTAAAACGTAGCTGTGTATGCATTTTAAAATTCAACTTTATTAAGATAATTAAATTTGATTTTTAAATTATTATAACTATAAGGCAGAATTTTGATGAATAACGATATGGAATTGAGAAAAATATCTCTAAAAAAATTAACTATTTAAGGGATTAATAAATCGATGCACAAATTTGTTTAAAATAAAGTTTTACGTGATTAAAATCCAAAATCGAAGAAGTATCTAAAACATTAAGACGCAAAGAGCATTTTAAAATTTCGTTTTAAAATTTTTAATTTTTTAAAAGATCTTAAAATTATACTAAGATTGTAAATTTCTTTTAAAGTGTATATACTTATGGTGAAGTGTATATTTGCACAAAGATTCAAATCTCTATTATGAAAATTAAAAGAATTTTTTTTTAAACGTCCACCGTCTCCTTAAGATAGAAGAAAGTAATAAGCAATTTCATTTTTAGAAGAGAAAAAAAAGGCTAAAAAATGAAAGAGAAACAGATCCAGAAATACGATATGTCACTTACAATTGGCTGAAAAATGAAAAATGTATAATAAAGAACTACATTACTGGAAGTAAACACATTACAATAATCTTTAATTATTGACAGTTGTGTTAATTCATAAATTCGCGATAAACTGAAAGATGTAGACTTTCATATTTTTAAGGAAGCTATATTTAGTCTTATTTATTTCATACTTTGTAGAATCTAGTCATCAAAATCCATTTATTTGTATTAATTTAAACCCTTAAAATATGATGTAAAAAAGATAATGCATTATTAAAGTTATTGCATTTTCTGAAATGAACGAATTTACCATAAATGAAAGAAAATGTTTTAAGCTTCAGATGCCTTGGCTCACTTGGCAGAACGACGGGAGTTTTCTTTTCTTTTTTTTTTTTTTTTTTTTTTTCGTTTTAGTTTAATTCCTGATGTTTAAAAAGAGGTAATACGTACCATGTTGTAAGAACAAAATATGTTTTTTTTCTATACTATCAAAACAAATTGTTAATTTTACGGTATAATACCAGCAGCTGGCGTGCCAGTTTATAGCTGAAAAACTAATGATAATAAATCGTAAAATAAGCAAGTAATACACAGTTGCAGTAATATACATTTTTATTCATTTATAAGACTGTATATTACAGCCATTGTAAAAATAAACATTTTGTTTTTTGCAGTATGTTATTGTGGATACAAATGAATACGTTTGATCTGTATAACTTAATAATTAGTGCTGTAACTTAACCCATTTATGCCTAGCGTCCCATTTTTGGGACGTTTCAAATTTTAATGCATTTGTATAATTTTCTTCTTCTTTATAACATGAAAATTGCATGAAATCATTATTTATAAATGTCTTTATCTATAACCGAGAGATGACAGCACAAGGTGAATATTTATTTGCTTAATTTAAGACTTTTTTCGGTGTTTATAGATTTTTAATTTTTCAAGAGGGCGAAATGTAAAAAGTAGGTTTATTTGTATTTTTTCTATCATGGACCCAAAATCGCAAGTTATAATCTTAGCTTGTGGACTTTTTTGAAATACGTATTTTTTTAAATTGCGAAATTAAATATTCAAGCCTATTTTTTATGCATTTTTGTAATGTACAAAATATAGGGTTCTAGGCACAAATGGGCACATATTTTTGTTAGAAATTTAGGAGACAGTTATTTATGCAATCTCCTTTCGAAGATATTTATGAAATAAATTGTTATTAAGTCTGCAATACGATTATTCTTATTTTATTATTAATAATAGTAATAACGTTATTAGTCTCTGCAAAGAAATAAATATATATTTTTTTGTAGTTCATTAAAATACTAATTATAGTACATAATATACAATTAAAAAAAATTTAAATATAAATATAGGCGAAATATATAATTGTGCATATTATTCTACTAGAAATACTCATATTTAGTTCTTTTACATTTTATCAAATAAATATAAAAAAAATTAAGCTTATTTTTCTTAGTATTTTTCCAGTCCATTTTGAAACATTTTAAAGTGATTTTACCAAAAAATTTGATAAAACAAAAATTCAGGCACAAATGGGTTAATAGTGCAGAATTACATTTATCTCTGATAATATGTGTATCATTTTTAAATTCGAAAACTGCGATTAAGACTTGTGAAATTGGACATAAAGATTTGTTTTCATTAAATCTGTGTGGAGATATATTCGGTACCTGGTTATTAAATTGTAAAAGTGTATGAAATCTAAATATTATTTCCGAATAAGTATAGCTTGTTTACGCTGAAAAAACTATGATTTTATTTATTGTTAGCTGTTCTTTTCATATTAATCATTAATAAACACCATCTTGAATTTGGTTTATGACTTATTAAATTTATCATCGATTTTTTTTCAGCATAGATTCATAAAGAAAAGCAATATAAATAATATAATGAAATCCACCATGTTTCTCTGAAGAATAGATTGTATATAAGAAAAATATGACACTAAATTAAAAAAAAATTATTTTGTTTTAAAACTTGCAATTAATTATTTAAAAAACAATGCTTATTTTACGTTATTTCTTTAATTCCAAATGTCCTTTACTTAGGATATGATTACGCTAGGATATGAATAAGTTTCATCAGTTATACATATGTGAAATAAAAAACTGGTCAAGTGCCAGTATTACTCGCGCACGCAGAGTTCCGTACAAAAAATATATGAGCTAGTAACTGGTCATTGCATTACACAAATATCATTATTAGTTGTTATCTAGGCTTTAAAATCCGATGACGCATAGAGTACACCATGTCTTAATGTATGTCCAAATGTATGCCCGTGTCTTAATGTATGTCCAAAGGTTATGTATATTAAGGGTTAATATCTCGGCTAATTACCGACAATTATTTTCGATAATCCTTATTAACAATCCCTTTATGATTCTGCGACGATAGGTGCAGTCGTGGAAAAAAAGGTAAACATCCCCTACTAACTCCTCAACAAATTATCGTAGACGAAAGTTACTGGTACTGAACGACTGGAAATAAAGTCTACTTTTAAATGACGTATATAAAATATGCTTGGGGGTCATCTACATATTAAAACGAATCCAAACTTCATTTTTTTCAATGACAATATCTAATTTTAACGAGATATTTCAAATCTTTGGTTCAAACGATGTCTAGACACCAAATTTCAAGTCATTTGAATCATAAGTTTTTGAATTATAACCATTCAAAATTTAGTCCTTCTAATGTTAAATTACATTTTCATATTTTTATTTATAACTTCTGAAATTATGATCCTAATGATTTAATTTTTTTATGTAGCAATAATACTAATATACCCAAACATAAATACGTTGAATTTGCAATTTTTATAATTTTCTGATATGAATTATGCTTTATGAAATTAATCTTCCAAAAAAATTATGAATTGCAACCTACAATTTTTTTGATGGATTCAGATTTATTAAGTCCTGCCTTATGAAAATCTAAAATTTCACACTTAAATTCCAAATAGTTTTCAAATTATGCTTAAAAAACGGCAAAATGATGGTTTAAGGGACCGTCTCTGATAGAAGTGACTAAATATTTTGAAATTTCTTATGCTATCCTGTAATCTAACAGGCTGAATTGACTGCTTAAGGTGCTTTGATCAAGAAGGGAGCTCTCTCGGTCTACGATCGAGTACCGAACTTCAATTTGGATACAGCCCTTAAAATACGCTCGGTTTAAAATAATTAATTTCTAGGAAACTTATGGTACGAATTGCATTGTTTTTAGACTAATTGAAAGATGTAAAGTTCATTTATGCTGTCAGGATTGTGTACTGCTATTTAAAAAAACAAAATTATGGTTCGTTTTAATATTTAGATGGCCCCTTAAGCAAATTTTATATACATCATTTAAAAGTAGACTTTAGTTCCATTCGTTCGGTACTAGTATCTTTCTTCTACGATAATTTGTTGAGGAGTTAGTAGGGGGGGGGGGGGGGTACTTTTTTTTTCCACGACTGTACCCCCAGCGCTCCATACACTCTAAAAATGACATTTTCAAAACTGAGCAAAAAATACTCAAATCTGAGTATGTCGCATAGCCAAAATGGCTCCGAATCAAAATTACTTAAGTTTGAAACATATATATAATCATTTCTGGAAACATGGACATACTCAAATATGAGCAGATGACGCTTTATTCATGATGTTTATTCATGATTATACATTAAGTTTGTATTTATATATTGTTAATGGCCGTCAAATTCCACCTGCGAAGTCTTTCTTTTACGAATTCATCTATTATTCGGTTTCGAATGTTGATTTATATAAGCTCTATGGTTCAGCAATGACATCGACGGCTTTTAAGTGCCCTTTCGCGAACACAATTAAAATGTAGTTCGCCAGATTTCATGTTATAAAATATTTCTGAAAGGAGCGTTTCGTTCGAAATCATAACAAATGAAACAATATGAATAAATTCAACTACCCTGCTCAAATTAACTACATTTAACGAATAAAAAGTAATTTTGTGTGAAACTGGGTATTTCTGGTATTTCAGATTTGAAAGCATTGGGTCGTCATGTTTGAAACAAAAAGTTTCAGAACAAAATGAAAACATCGATTTACTCAGATTTGAAAGTGTTACTATTCTCAGTGTAACAGCTTTGCTGAACGCCCACAAATCGAAATTTGTGTGTAACGAAAAAATGAGGTTTTCTCAAAAACTATGTAACCTAGGGTAATCGAATAGTTTTCCTGCAATATATAAATTAAGTTCTACTAACCCTAATTTTTCATAATTTTAGTTTCAGTAGTTTCGGAAATAGAGGAGAGGGAGGACATATTTTTGCATTACGTTTTCAACGATATCTCTGAAAATATAATATCTAAAGTTAAAAGAAATGTATTTTTGAGTTTTGCGTTACGAAATCTTTCACACGGTATGCAAAAAAAGATTTTTTTTCAAGTAACTTAATTAGCCTTTCTACATTTTTGCTAAATATATTTGTGAATGGTTAATAATCTATAAATATGTGGGTCAATAGCCTTTATTACTTCAGCCAATTTGAACTTTGCACTTCAATAGTTTACGAGTAAAATGATGTGTCAGACGGACAGACAAACACAGAAGTAATCTTATAATGGTTCCGTTTTTAATTTTTGAAGTTTGGAACCCTTAAAAATTCGAAAAATTTATATTTTCATTGCAGATTTTGCTTGACGTAATAATGTATAAATCCAACTGGCCTTTCGTTGAATAACTTAAGGAATATTTGTTTTTAATTTATAAATATATAGACTTTAATTTTTAATGCTTATATTTATTTACAGATTATGTTAAATAGACTTGAAAACCACCATTTTAAAGTATATTACTACATCAGGAACCACGTTTTTAAAAAGCTGGGTTTTTTTTATTTCTTTCAGATTTTTATAGATAAAATAATTTTTAAAAAAAAAACATGAAATTATTTTTTAAAGGTTGAAAAGTATTTTCAACTCTTTGAAAAATTGAGTAACTCCGAGTACATTTTTTGCACAATTTGACCAATACTACTAACAACGTAACGGAAATCGGAGTGTGGCTATCTTAATTTTCTTTTATAAAGAGTGTTACAAGATAGCAAGAAATCTTTTTTTTATTTCTGATTAAAAAGACAAGAAGGAATCAGGAATTTTGGTTTTTTAGAATTTAGTGTCGCCCCCGACGAGAAAAGAAAATTATTACCACGTGGACCGCGGCGAATTTCGAAGAAAGAAAATGTATAAAAAGGAACTGTTTTATTAATTTATAATTAACCTACAAAATTAGTTACAATACAAATGCATCTTATATTGATTAGTTTAACTCTCAAACAAATGTTATTTTTAAGCTAAAGGTCACTGCTCTTGTATCAAGACATCTAATTTTTTATAAAACTCAGTGAGTGATTTCAATTACGTTATTTTCAAAAGTGAAGCATTTTCACCTGTGAAGTATTTCAAAGCCACTGGAGTTAAAATGATGAACTTCTACAAAACATATTTGAGTTTTAAGACTTTAAATACAAGCTTTTATACATGTAAAATGACGTCATTTGCATTCGCTGAAGAATTCCACAAGTGCGATCCAGTCTTAAACAATATCTATATGCATATGACGTCACTATCGCGGAATAATACACAAACCTAGCAAAAAGCGATGTCGTAAACTCGACAGAAAAAAGTCGGCTATAATGATTCATATTTGATTGTAACATTAACAGAGATACTTAAACTTAAATATAGTTTATAACAGCTTTATGTTTTATCAGAAATCATTGATTTATATTTTTTCAAAATAACTCGTATTTTAATTAAAATTTTTTTTCAGTTGTTATAGGAAAATGGCAACAAAAAAGATATATTAATCTACTTTTTTCAAGTACTTTCCCTTTACTTTTTGCAGAAATGGTTTACTTAAGTTGTCATCATTACAGAAATCGCATTAAAAACTACAAAAAAGTAATATCTCAAAAATAAATTGAGATGGAGTTTTCAAACAAACTGTAATTAAAAGTACCTTTTTCTCTGCTCGAAATTGTAAAAATAAAAAATGTACAACGCTTTGAAGTTTAAAAAAATTCCAGTAGACATTAGTATTTAACCGGACAATGATGCATCTGCTTCGTCTTACGGCTTGCTTATGTAACGTAACGTTATTTTTAAGTGACGGTACTTTAATTGTTGCCTGAAAGAAATAGCATGTTAGGGGCTAAAAAAGAATAATTTTGCTCTTTCTTTTCTCTTTTTCAAACAAAATAATTATAAATAGATTCCATCTACATTAAAATTATTTTCTTTATTTCATTAAAAAAAAAAAAAAAAAAAAAAAAAAAAAAATGGTAAACATACTCTGAAAATTTCATCAATCGCCAGCTTGCGTGGTCGCGGAAATTTTACAATAAACATGATACTTCTTAATTTAATCTCAAGTACATCGTCGAAACTATCGGAGAGGCATTTCTATTCCACAGTTTTCTTTTCTCCTTCAAAACGAAACATCTTTCTTTGATTTCCAAAGGAACAATGGACGTCTTTTTGTATGCGGATGTTCTTGCAAGTAAATAAATTAAATATTTCATATTCCAAAGAATAAATTCTGCAATAATTGATTCAGGCACATATTTCATATTTTTTGCATTCATCCAACTCAGGTACTGAAAAACAAAATCGAGAGTAGTTTTTTTCTGTTTTCTTTATGTACTATCGTTACTATCTAAGAAAAATTTGAATTATTTGCATGATTGTGATTAGCAGAGCATAAAGTTATTAAAATCTGGACAATGAAATACAGTTTTTAAATAATGTTTTTCGAAAACACGATATTGAAATGTCATAGATTACATGTATATGGCATATGTTGAACACAATGGTACAATAGTTTATAAAAATTATTGTTCGAAATCCAAAAGAATAATGGCATAACTGTGTCTCAAAAGTTTAAGCACGATGGCATTTTTCAAAATAAGGCTAAATTATTCACTCGAATTTAAATCCATGTTCATATGTGCTGCAAATTATACTTTTAAATATCTATGTAACACAATTATAATTTCACTTTACACTGTTAAAAATTTTGCAGCATTCTGACAGGTCATTCGACCGTTTTTTGAAAAAACGGTTTCATAACCATAATTCAACTATATTCCGACCATAAAATGGCCAATAATATGGTCAGAATAGTGTTAAAGTTACGGTTGTGTAGCCGTTTTCGGAAAAAACGGTCAAATGACCTGCCAGAATGTTGCAAATTTTTAACAGTGTAGCTTAAACATAAAATTTTAAAATAGAACAAAAGTTAGTGTGTCGAAATTTTAAGCACAGTGGTTATTAATTTTTGGCAAAAGGATACTAATAAAATGTTATTACATGATTATTGTTCCATTACATTTAGTTGGCTGATATACATGATGATTCACCTAAAAAATGAGGTTTAGTATTCTTTTAGGTTTGATTTGAAACCATACATTCTCATTGGCCGATTAAAAGTCTTTAACTGAAGAATACTGTATACCATTTTGGTAAACTGCGCATGTGATAACTTACCATACGTTTTCTATTAGACTTAGGTCAAGATCAAATGTTGACCAAAATTGATATTATGTTTAACGTAAGCCCACTGTGACGTTAAATTCGAGGTATGCGGAAGAAGCGTTGTCATCTTGAAAAAAATAAATCTTCAACAAAAAGAAACTTCCTTATAGGAAGCAAGTAGCCTCGAAATATTTCTTGATAGTTTGCAGATTTTTGATGGCGAATAATGCATGCTAGGAAAGTCTGATCATTGACGTAAATCGCCCCTGTACCATTATAGTTCAAGAGCCGAAAGCACAAATACCTACATTATCAAGCACAAGAAAAAAAACGCTTTATTTTATGGAAGAGTAGAAGTAGTAGAATCTAATGATCCATGTCTGTCGGAAGTGAAGTGATGCATAAGCCACGAATTAATACCACCAGTAGTTGACTTGTAGGTTTATCATTGTGTTTGTCCAACAACTATTCTCCATGTTTTCATACCTTAATTTGTAGGACGAACACAATGATAAACCTACGAGTCAACCATTGGTGGTGTTAATATTTGGCTTATGCACCACTCTACTTCCGACAGACATGGATCATTAGATTCCCCTACTTCTACTCTTCCATAAAATAAAGGTTTTTTTCTTTTGCTTGATAACATAGGTTTTTGTGTTGACTTTCTTGTGTTATCTTACTTAATACAAAGTACACTGAAATAGTTTGTGTACGCGATTGCTTACGTCATGATATAAAATCTTACCTATATTATAAACAAATACATGTCCGTGAGTAATGCTCATATCATATTAAGAGTGGCAACAACCTAGCCAATAAATTAAGCTTTTAGTTTTATTTTTGTAATTTCTGAACATCGCACAATATCAATTTTCACAGTATTGAATTTTAAAAATCGTACTTTCATTTGCGATTTGTTTGAAAGCTGTATCTAATTTTACGTTTTTTTAATAGCTCGTAAAGTAATTTTCAATTATAATTTTTTTTAATCTGCATGTAACATAATTGTTTAAGAATAACCAGTTTGCAATTAAAACAACGTAATTCAGCATTTGTTTGTTTCCGTGTAATATTCTATACGTAGATTGCCAAACGAAATTTAAGAATGGCAAACAATTAAATAAAGCACAATATAATCTAATTTTAAGTGATTAATTAATCAGACTCACAAAAATTGCAATAAATAGTGAAATGTTTCTCGATTGACAGCTAGAAAGTGGCTGATACAGAAGTACCAAAAATGCTTTTTAGTGTAGTCGAGCGGGATGGAAAATGTAAGAAAATATACTAGATGTAAAAAATCTATTAGGGTTTTCAAATAAAAACGATTTCACATACGTACTATGCATCAGGTAGTATATCGGGCATTTTTAAATCGCGTAACCCGGGGTGGATTGAATAGATTTCATAAAAGTCCTTCCGGCCAGTGCCGGGAGGAAGAGGTAGCTTTCATAATCCTTATTTTAAAAAAGCCAACTTATATCATGCAAACACACGAAGCTCAATTTAGTGGAAACCGAATATTGGAGATTCAACACTAATTTTTATCAATATAATGAATGAGAATTTCGCGAAATTAGTCAGCTTTATCCAAGCTGCTTTTCTTTAAAGTAACTTATATTTGGCTGCCAAATTCGGCAATTTCTTAAAGTGCCTGTCATTTTAAGACAACATGGTGGATGAGGCTAAGCAGTGAACTTGGTCGAGACCTTAGTAATTGCTGTGCACATGCTCACTCACATCGGAATCGGTTAATATATAGGAGTGCTGTCGCATGCAAAAAATCCGATTTTTCAAAATGTCACCCACAATAGAAATTGAAACTGCTATATCTGAGCCATTTTCTAAGGTAAAGACAAACAAAAAATGCTCCTGAATCCTTATATCAAGATAAAATACTTAAGAAAGAAACCTTTTTCAATTTCTAATTTTTTTGCACCTCACTTTAAATATATATATATTTTTTAATTTAATGGCCGCCATTTTGAAACAAGATGGCTGATGAATCTGGCCAGCTAACTTGGTCGAGGTGTTGATGTATACTATCCACATGCCTTCTTACATCGAAATAGGCGAATACGTGTGTTATCGCATGAGAAATACAAGATCGTTTCAAAATGTTAGCCATGCTAGAAATTCAAAGTGCTATAAATCAACCATTTTTTAAGATATCAACAAAAGAACAAATTTTCAGAAACAAAAACTGCTCCGGAATCTTTGTATTAAGGCCAAACACATAAAAAAAATCTTTTTCATTTTCCAATTTTTTAATACCTCATTTTGAATTTTAAATTTAATTTTTTTTAAATGGCAACCCTTTTGAAACAAGATGGCGAATGAAGCTGGCCAACGAACTCGGTCGAGACATTGGTATGTACTATGTACAGACCAAGTAACATCCAAATAGGTTCATAAATACGCCTGTTATCGCGTGACAAATATCAGGTCGTTTTAAAATGTCAGCCACAAGAGAAATTCAAAATGCTATTACTCAGCCATTTTTTTTTAGATATAGACGAAAGAAAAACTGTTCCGGAATCTTTGTATTAAGGTCAAACACATACAAAAAAAATCTTTTTCATTTTCGAAATTTTTGGTATCTCATTTAAATTTTTTTACTTTTTAATTTTTTTAAATGGCCGCCATTTTGAAACAAGATGGCGGATGAAGCTGGCCAACGAACTCGGTCGAGATATTTGTATGTACTATGTACACACCAAGGTACATCCAAGTTGGTTCATAAATACGCCTGTTATTACGTGAGAAATATCAGGACGTTTCAAAATGTCAGCCACGCTAGAAATTCAAAATGCTATAACTCAGCCATTTCTTGAGATATAGACAAAACAAAAACTGCTCCCGAATCTTTTTATCAAGGTCAAACACATAAGAAGAAAATATTTTTTCAATTTTCAATGTTTGGTACCACATTTCAAATTTAAATTTTTCTTAAAAATTTAAATGGCCGCCATTTTTAAACAAGATGGCGGGTGAAGCTGGCCAACGATCCCGGTCGAGACATTGGTATGTACTATGTATAAACGAAGTTACATCCAAATCGGTTCATAAATACGCCTTTTATCGCGTGACAAAATTCAGGACGTTTCAAAATGTCAGCCACGCTAGAAATTCAAAATGCTATAACTCAGCCATTTTTAAGTTATAGACGAAACAAAAACTGCTCCGAAATCTTTGTATAAAGGTCAAATACATAAGAAAAAAATATTTTTCCATTTTCAATTTTTTGGTACCACATTTCAAATTTTAAACTTTAAAAAAAATTTTAAATGGCCGCCATTTTGAAACAAAATGGCGGATGAAGCTGGCCAACGAACTCGGTCGAGAGATTGGTATGTACTATGTACACACCGAATTACATCGAAATCGGTTCATAAATACGCCTTTTATCGCGTGACAAAATTCAGGACGTTTCAAAATGTCAGCCACGCTAGAAATTCAAAATGCTATAACTCAGCCATTTTTTAAGATATAGACGAAACAAAAACTGCTCCGGAATCTTTGTATAAAGGTCAAATACATAAGAAAAAAATATTTTTCCATTTTTAATTTTTTGGTACCACATTTCAAGTTTTAATTTTTTTTTTTAATTTTAAATGGCCGCCATTTTGAAACAAAACGGCGGATGAAGCTGGCCAACGAACTCGGTCGAGACATTGGTATGTACTATGTACACACCGAATTACATCGAAATCGGTTCATAATTACGGGAGTTACAGTGTGACATAGGTCAGATATATATATATATATATATATATATATATATATATATCAATTTTGAACGGAGGGTGGTTTCGGGGTCTGGGGGTCATGATCGATGAAAATATACCAAAATTTTTTGAAATCGCTTTCCTCCGAACGGCTGCAATAGGTAGCTTTTTTGTAAAGAAAGCTACCTAAAACAATATTTTACATGACACGGTTATTTTTCTTGGATTGTTAAATTCCATGGTTTGAAAAAACAATTTAAAAAATAATTGTATGAATATGGTTTTCCGAAAGCAATTATTAATGCCGATAAATGCGATATTAAAATAAAATTAACATTTAAAGTTTTGTTTAAAAATTGTTGTCGTGGTTAGACTTTTCACACGCACTGTATTATCAATTAGATTCCTGCATACATAAAAAAGGATTATTATTATTATTTTGTTAAAAGAATGGTCTACATGGATTTAAACTACACATTATTGCCAAAAAATTACCAGACACTTTCGATTTTACACACTTTTTGAAATATCTAGAGAAATACGTGATGAAGTTCGTGAATATAAAAAAAAAATGTTTGATCACATTTTTCAGCTAATCTTTGATCGAGGAAAATAATGAGGCCAACAGCAAAATGAAATAAATAAGAAAGAAAAATCATGCGTCAAGAATAGATTATGAAACACTTCCCAACACATACGGGATAATGTACCAAAACTTCATAGTTTAATAAGTTAAAATATTACGTCTAATTCAACCATATGGAAACGCATCACACACTTGAAAATTCAAATTTCAGATGTTCCCATTTACAATCGGAAAATTATCCGAATTCTTTGATCAACCCTGTATATATTATATTATCCTATTGTATACTTTGAGCAGCACTGTATATGATTAAAACAGTTAAATTTAAAAGCGCAAGCCGAAATTGAAAACGCACTTCTGCAGTTTTTACTCAAAGACAGTATTGTAACCGATTTCTTTTGTGTGTCCCTGTAAATGAAAGACAAATGCTATGTATATCTTATGTGTGTCCTATGTATGTCCTATGTATGTCCTATGTATGTAAAACCCTATTCTGTCGTAATCATCTTGGGGTGAAATTGAGTGATTTATATCAGTTTAAATGAATTTGTAACAGCGTAATGTCATTAAAATACTCTGCAAACGATTTTTCCTCATATACCATAATGTAATGGAATTCTTTTGGGTAGCCCTGTAAATGAAATATTAATCCCACACGCTTTATATGCAATACCAAACATGGTTAGGTAACCCTAAATGTGGATTATTAAATTGCATGAAAATCCGAGTATATTTACGGGAGTTACAGCGTGGACAGACGGACAGATGGACAGACGGACACACAAACCGAATGCATAAACACTTTTCAATTTTGTTGTAAAGTGTTAAAAAATAATATCCGGATCCATCAAGAGCTTGAAATAATTTGCAATCGAAGCATGTGACTATGTGGATATCGTACAACAGTTGTGCTCATTTCTGTAAGAATAGTAAGTATAATCATACAGGTAAATCCTGTATAATCATACAGGTATGTATAATCATACAAGTGCTTAATTAAAAAATTCAAGACATTTTCGCTTGTTTTCGGTTTATAATATGCAGTATTTCCAACCAAATTTAACGCCACATTCAGAAAACATGACAAAATATAGTGTAAACAAAACAGTCCTATTTGAATATTAAATATTTGATGAAATAACCTCATTTGTATGAAGTAATTTTAATTGCGCTTGCGTGACGGATTCCAAAGATTTTGTTTTCGTAATTTAATAGTGAATTCTGTCGGGCAACTTTTATAAAAAGACCAAATGAATATCGTGAAAATTCAGAATGCTATGGGCGATAGAGTTAGCTGAATTTGATTTGCTTTCTATAGACAGCTGGATGATATGGGATTTTCCTCAAATTGTCATTTTTTATATATATGTAATTTTTTATTTAATATTACTGCTTTAGTACTTCTCTACTAAAACGGCCTTATCCCCTCTCCCCCGCAAAAAAAGAATTATCAAAATCGGAGCATCCCTTCCAAAGTTACTCCTTTACAAGTATTAAATACCAACTTATCTTTTGGGAATCAGTTAATAATAAAATGGCAATTTGTCGAAATACCCTCATCTAACGGCTACTTTTCGAAGGCAACCGAAATTCAGCTTGCTATTTCATCGATACCCTTAAAAAAATTTAAGGTTTTCGATTGGATCTATACATTTGAATTGATTAGGAAAAAGATAGATCAGGTATCTAGATAGAAATCTATAGATTAGAAAGAAAAAAATCTTTCATATAGTTCGTGCATGCATAACTAAAAATTATTTCATACAAATACTCGTATTTAATCAAACATTTAATATATTTATATTTTAATTGGACTGCGTTGTTTGTATTGTATTTTGTCAAACTTTCTAAAACTGACGTTAAATTTGTTTGAAACCATGTAGAGTAGGTGGGGGTAAAGATACGCACGGGGCAAAGATACGCACTGGCTGATTTTATATGAAGCAACATTTCTACAACCAAGGTTGCTGGGTGATAGTTTGGTTTCAAGTGTAGTAAATGTGTGTTCAAACATTGTAGAAAATGTAACATTCCGTGCCAAGAAAATGCAAAGTTTAAATTTTCGAATTTTGATCTAATATTTTTTTAAATTTTACTTTATTGTTTAGCTGTCAATACCTCAAATTTTTACAAATCCAAAAATTCAGTGGAGAACAGAAACTACATAGCTTCTAAATACCGTACAGTTTACCTCGATCGCATTTGTTTAAACTTGTAGGTAGCTAGTTAAGCAAAATACTGCAGATTGGGGGGTAAATGTACGCACCTGTCTTGTGGCAAAGACACGCACAATTTTTAGATGCCAGGCTTTGCCCCATCATTTTAGTTAGATGCAAAGCTTCCCACAATTACTTTGTGGAAAGCTTTATATTTTCTCTAAGTTAGCATTGTATAAAATATAATAGGTACTTAACTAACATAAGGTAGTTAACTGCCTTTTCCTTTTTCTACTTAAGTTTTTTTTTTTTTTTTTTTTTTTTTTTTATAGAACGTAGGTAGGTTTAAAAATCAATAATCTTGTTTCATGAAACGCTTTTGTTTGGAATCTTAACACTTATCTCCTGTTAACGGTCTCGCAGACCGCTGTTATATTCAGTTTACACAGTTTAACTTTCAATTTTAAGTTTAACTATTGATGTTAGTTTAACCTTTAACTGATGTCACAGAAATTGTCACATAACTAGTGTGAAGTGGTCTCTGAGACCGCTCCAGCGATAGATGAATAAAAGGCACGATTAACTCATAGGATGGTGTTTTTGTACTAAACTTTTTGTACAGGACTGTTGTCATTAAAATTCACCTATTCAAAAGTATCTGGTGATAGTACTAATGTTCTAAACAGAACAAAATATCGGTAAAGTTTGTTGTTAAACTGAAAATTGCAAGTTAAACTATAAATATTGAAAAGAGCCGCGGTCTGACAGACCGGTAACATCAGTTAAAGATTAATTTTTATTCGTTTGGAAACTTAGTAGTATCGCTAAAAACTTGTGAATGAGGATTTTTTTTTTATTACTAGGGGGCTCGGCCCCCTACGAGCTACGCTCGCCAACCCCCGCCCAGACACCGCAGACTCTAAATGCACGCTAATTTGATCGGCTTTAAAAAGATTTCGAAAGATTGAATTACAATGTAAAAAGCAGTGGCGATCTCCATATAAACGAATTTCTATTCATTTGTCTTTGATTGGGGAATTTTAACGCCAAATCCGCTACGGTACTGCTTGATTATCTCGTCGACCAATTTCGCCAAATTATATAAATCGCCAAACCACTCGCCAAATTATACAAATTGACATAATTTTTTATTTTAAATAACAATAGAACAAATAAATTCGTACAACATTAATAAAAATACAAATAAAACGTCGAATAAAAATAACTTGATGACGTAGATACGTGTAACAACATTTCAAAATAAGCTAATATAAAAGGAATTAAGTAAACAGAGTCTTTGTCTCCTGGTATTTTTTAACAAAGCGAAAAGAAAGTTCTTTTAAATGAGACATTTTAAATTAATCGTTTTTAATCTAACGTAATTTTTACCAAGATATTTTTTTCTCTTTTAAATATTCACGTGAAGATACTTTTGTTAGAAATGAAATATTATTTGCGCTTTCCTAACAAAAATAGTTGAAAAGATCCTCTCAAAATATTAAATAAATGTCTAGCGCAATTTCTAAATTTAAACTTTTTTGCAATATTATTTTGTGTTCATTTTATGTAATAACTATAATGTGACGTAAATATGACGTAATTTCTCCTACGACTTCTAACGCATGTTAATGAACTTATTATTTTACAATATCCTTTCTCTTTTAAAATTCACGTGTGTACTTTTTATGACATAATTTTTAATAAATTCCTGCTTTTTATACGTAATTATTTAATTTTGATTTGAAAGTTTTTTTCCTGTTTATAATAGTCACGTGTAAATAAATTTTTAATTTGAAGCAAATATTATTGCTTGCGCTTTTTATACAGTTGGCAACAGTTTAAATTAGTACAATTTTCTGAAATCTGTAAAAAATATCTCTAGAAATGCTGAAAATTTGAATTTAAAATAGATATAAAACCTGAAAAAATGAGTCAAAATAAAAAAATTAATGCAATCTGCACTCCGGAAATTCTAACGCATAAAATGATCTAAAAATGATTACACTGACATGCATAGTTTTTGCTGCTATAAAACTTTTTTAGTGGAACGATTTTGTCCAACTTTAGCATTAAGTATCTCTTAAAATAATTCTTCGATTTGAAAACTGTCTACATCAGCATGTTTATCAAACATTTCTTTATAAAACGACCGATTTTCATATTTTTGTATGCATTATTTGTCTTAATATTAACGAAGAAAGATCTCCGGTCACAAAAAATTCAAAACCGGCGGCGGCGGCGGCGGCGGCGGTGACAGCGGTAGTTACTTTTTTTTAGAATAGAGAGATAATTGGCCTTTACATAAAGTTTAGCGCAGAAATAGTATCTTATGAGTCAGTCAACCATTTTACTCACTCTACGATCAAACGGTCTGGGAGACCGCTTACAATTTATGGTACAATTTTTGTCACAGCAGTTAAGGATTCAATACTGTTTGCAGTCATACAGACAGCTCTTTTTCTTTTTTCACGGTTTAACTTGTAGTTTTCAGTTTAACTATAGATACTAGTGGAATTTACTATAGATTCTGGTTAACTATCCATATTAATTTCTTCAGGTGTCTAGCACTAACGTTAGAGACTTCTGAATAGATGTGTTTTAATTATAGTTGTCTTGTACATAAAGTTTAATACAGAAGTAGTAAAGTTTAATACGGTATCTTATGAGACAGCTGACCCTTTTATTTATTCTACGATCAAAAGGTCTCTGAGGCCTTTCACAGTATTTATGCAGCAATTTTTGTCACAGCAGTTAGAGGTTAACTGCTATTTGCGGTCTCAGAGACCGCTGTTTTTACTTTTTTTCATGATTTAACTTATAATTTTTAGTTCAACTATAAATACTAGTGAAATTTACTAATGCTTTTACATAACTCATTCGTTTAGTGGAAATGCGACCAAAACCCGCAGTAATGGGGCAAAAATATAATCTGCGTATCTTTGTACCATTACTGCGTACTTTTACCCCAACCAATGGAGCAAGGATACGCAGAGCAATGTCTTTTTAAAAATTGCAATTTCTCACGGAATTATAACTTGACAGAATGTCGGTTGATGGTAGCACTTGCCTAAGTTTCCAATCTAACATAATTTTAATCACTCGTTACATAAGTATATACCAATGTGTTCGTTAAAAATCAAAATTTATGGAAAATGCGTATCTTTATCCCCACATATTCTATGCTATAAACAAAAACACTTTTTTTTTTTTTTTTTTAAGAAATCGTTATATTTCAATGCATATACGTCATATTCTTACGCAAATAAACACAAACATTGTACAATATCCAAACAGTCATGCGCTGCAGTGACAGATGCATTTTATTTTATATTGTAAGCCCAAATATAGAGTAGGTGGGGGTAAAGATACGCACGGGGCAAAGATACTCACTGGCTGATTTAATATGAAGAAACACTTCTACAATCATGACCGCTAGGTGGTAGTTTAGTCTCAAGTGTAGTAGTGACGCTGTCTGAGATTTTTAGTGCCGAAAGCTGTGCCGCATTGCAACTAGTAAGGAGTTCTGGCGATTACGCTGATCAATTCAGAAGCAGTGGTGTAGTAAAAAAACATAGAGTATATGCTCTAAGCAGAGGGTATACGCTCAAGGCAGAGGGCATACCTTAGAGAGTATATACTATAGCTTTTTTGAGAAACAGAGGTTATACGGCGTTCTTTAAGAAAATCCAGATAATATACGGCGTATATCGCCGTATACCCTCCACTACATCCCTGTTCTGTCTGTAAACAATGCGATTTTTCGGGATCTTGGCCTCATTCGCCGTTATCGTTATAAGCTAATGCACAAGCTCAGAGATCACTTTTTTCGTGTTTATCTTGTCTGAAATCGCGCGTCTTCAGCAAGTCTTTGGATATTTTTTGGTATATTATAATGTATTATACACAGATTTATAGCTCAATTATTTTAATAGGAAGCTGCAAATTTAAGTTAGTACGGAGTTAGTGCTGAGTTCAGCTAAAACTTCTTTTAGCTCACCTGTGAACTTAACTTTCGGTTAATAAAATGTTTCTGCTAAAATCTGCTGTTTTTTTTTTTAATCAGTAGAGGAATTCACCTTGAATTTTTCTTCATGCTTTTCGAGTAAAACCGCTCGGTTTTTACTTCATGACTGCATTATCACCAACTTAAAATGAGCATTTTATCCTTGCTCGGTTAACATGAGCATTTTTTAATCAGAACTTTTGATGTGAAGCTCTAAATTTAAGTTTGTACGGAGTTATTGCTGAGTTGTGATAAAATTTATTCCAACTCATCTGTAAACATGACATATCCCTAATAAAATGCTTGTACTAAAATTTGTTGGCTTTTTGATCAGTGGAGGAATTCACCATGGGATTTTCTTTATACCTTTCCAAAAAATCAGCTTGGTTGTTACTTCTTAACTGCGTTATCAATAGCCTAACATGAGCATTTTATATCTGTATTTTAGTAATTCTACTAACATTGTGGATTACCGTCGATGCTAACTATCGACTAACATCAACCAGTTGCTAATAACCTGAATGTAATATCGCCAAGTGCCCATATTGAAATCAATATTGTATTTCCTACACAAAATCTTCTTTCGAGCGAATGTTTAGCAAATTTCGTTACAAATGGCATAAATCGTGACATATATATGTCTACGTGAACGTATACGTTGCGATTCATCGAATATGTCCAGTTAATAGTAATAATAACAGGTTAATAAATAAAGATTTATGTTATTAATTAAAACCAGCAATAATTATTAACATAGTTACATATCATTGTTATTAGATGTTATTTTCAATATGAACCAATTAATTACTGGAACACTAACATATATATATTTACATTACACAGAACCATATTTTAATATTATTTATTAGCAATAAAATTTCATTTCATTAGAATATTATTCGCATATGTTAATAGTATAGGTCATTATAAGCAAATGTTAATAATATAAAACTTCTTTAATTTAAGGTATTTTTTAGCTATCAAGCAAATACCATGTAGTTAAACTTTATCCGTGAAAAAGAAGGAAATTAATTTTGTGATTTATATATTATGAACGTTTCATTTTTACTCTAATACTCCATCTCAGAATATGTAACTAGATTATTAAATACTCGACTTGTGGAGCGTAAATCTCGTTTAATGAAAGAACAGCCATTTTTTTAGAAATCTCAAACTGATTATGGCTAAATGGATATAAGGACTGAGCTTAACTTTTAACCTTACACATAGATATCATTATACCAAAAATTACTCAGGGTTACAAGCTTAATGCTACTATTATTAGGTTTCGAGAACTATTTTCTTTTACTAAAGCTCAAAAGTTTTTATAACTTAATGACGTGGGCATATTTCGAAAGGTTTCTAAATGGGTTAAATTATAATAAAATTCAAGTATGCCAAATAAAAAGATAATCTGTATTTTTCCGAGGCAGATATTTTATTAAAATAAAATATTAAGAGAAATGCAATATCTTGAAGAAGTAGCAAGTGGAAACTTTGTTTTATATAAATAGATGCATTATTCTTCTAATTATATCAATAATTTATCCAGAAAATCTAAACATGTCTCGAATATTTCTACTCTATTCACTATTGAAGGTTATATATTTTTTTACCTGTTCCTTTTAAAATAGGGATTTCCAGAAAACGAGATATATATGTAATTTTAATTAATTTTTTAATTAATATTCAGCAGTAAAATTAGCTCGAAATTATTCAATATGTAACACGTGATTTATCACATTGCTAACGAAGCGTAGAGCCAACAATGCGAAATATGTCCAAGCCGGGAATCGATCCCGGAACCCTTAGAATAGCCCTCCAAAGGATCTACCATTTAAGCTACGAAGACGATGACCAGCTTAGCATTTTCCACATATGTTGGTAAGGCTGCAACTGCAGCACAAGATGCAAGAGTCTTTATGACCACACAATCCTGCAGCGAAACATGAGACACAAACAAATCCAGCATCGGTGAACACATATATAATTTTAATTAATTTTTCAATTAATTTTCAGCAGTGAAATTATTTTTTCACATTATTGGTTCTACGCTTCGTTAGCAATGTGATAAATCACGTGTTATATATTAAATAATTTCGAGCGCAATTTCACTGCTGAAAATTAATTAAAAAATTAATTAAAATGATGTGTTCACCGAATTCTGAATATTAAATAAGCGATACTTCTGCTAATTTTTAACTTCGTGATACAGCATGACTTAACAAATTCACGGACATCTGGTGTCTTCTTACGGCGCACCATTGAGCCGCCGAACACCGGTCGAGAAAAATTAGCTTATATGAAGTACTTGGAATTGCTTAAGATATCAGGTTAGGAAGTGCTTAAGATATTCTTGAAGTGCTGAATTAAATTTTAATATGTTTTGTGGTGCGTAGATAACACAGGGATGTCCAATGTAATATGAATATTTTTTCAAGTCACAACAATTATTAACTTAATTTTTCTTATATTGATGTTATACGTTTTTAATCAGTGAGAAATTTCATTTTTGACATAAATGCTCGAAATGTCTTCCTTGCTTTTGCCATTATTGCCAGTGTGTATTTTTAAATGCATTTGTCACTAATGAGTAACAAATACATGTAATATAATTAGACGTAGCTGGCATTGCTAGACCTTGCATTCCCATATCTTAAGCAATGCTGCAAGCAAACTGCTTCTACATTTAAGGTATTGTAAGAGTGTTTCGTCTTTAAAAATTAGCATATTTTATGAATTGACAATATGTATAAGAAGCATTTCCCCACTTCGATGTAAATATTTCTGAATATACTAAATATTTCTGCAGTTTTGGCATTTCATTGGTAAGTCTAATGTAAAGCCACTATTTCTGTATTTATGACATGCCATTGCAAATTCATCAACTTAAACCAAGATTTAACCAATATTTATATCATTTTAAATATGTTCAATGACTGCAGCATTAAACTATTATTGGATCCAAGTATAATCAATACATCCAATATTGGTTTGATACTTAAGTATTAGAAATTGTTTTTCATGTTTAGTATATTCCTTTGAACTTCAAACTTCGTGGCTAATCATGCCGCTTTCTAAACAATGGTGCACATCACTATACGTAAAATATTATTTGGAGTATTGCTTTTTTTCAGTGCATAATTAATATAATTTATTACTCATTTATTATGTTTTCTGAATTCCTAAATCTTAATTTTAATATTTAATTTCTCTTCTATACCAGATTTTAACAATGGCAAAGAAAAATTACTTTATTCCCAAAGAATATAATCTGTTCATAAATAAATCAGTTACAAAGAAACAAAGTAACAGTAAATGGCACGCAGTTAATCCTTTTCTAACTCAAGCACTACACTGATTTCGGAAAAGCCGCATGTAATCCACCACTGCAAATCAAATCTGGTTCTTTATTATTAATAAAGTTGCTTTCTTCATTTGTAAAGCTATTACATGTCAATAATAGTTAGCATTATTTGAAACAGTTAGTTCATGTTTTTCGCTATGTCTTGTAAAATTAGCTCACTCATTTCTTTATACAATGCTATAGTAACATATTTATTTTTGTAGATTTTATTAAAAATTACTTATTTGTTATTTAAATCTTCTATTGCGTAAGAAATTAGTTAATTTTATAATTTCCCTTAAATTCTGAAAAACAAATTGAAATCTTCAAAAACTTTTTTTGATAAACTCCGAACTCTAAAGAGTGCACAATACAAATAAATTGAAAATTAAGTTAATTTATGATTCTTTAAATGTTACATTTCTCGCTTCATACAGAGCTTGTTTACGTTATAAAATGTAAGCTAACTGTTATCTATCATTATTATAATGCAAAGAGATCTCCCTCATTAAAGGGATTCTTCACTCACTTGAAAACACCTGCTCGCTAATGCTAAATCTATGGACAGGTTGTTTTCGAATTTCTCGTTTAAATTCGAATATTTTTAAAGGATTTTTTTGCATAAGATACCTGATGTCGATCTCTAATAGGGCCATTTTTTAGTTTTACTATTTCGATTTGCAGGGGTTCAAAATAAAGGTATTTTCACTTTCAAAACCGGTTTCGAAAGTACCCTTCTTACAAAAATTTGCAACCGAAATCGAAAAAGTAAAAAATAGTCATATTGGAGATGGACCTTAGCTATCCTATGCAAAAAAAAAATCGTTTAAACATATTCCAATTTAAACGAGAAGTCTGAAAACAACCAGATTATAGGTTTAACATTAGCGAACGGGTATTTTCAAGCGAGTAAATTGTCCCCTTAACTGTGACGACCACGGAAATACCCAATGTCGGTAGATGACATTTTGCGATTAAAAAAAATGAGAGTTGTCATTTGAATTATTTTTTGAAATAGTATCTCTTTAACGAAAACTGTGATATCTGGCTTGATGTTTGCAATATCATTGTCGAGCACATATCTAAAAATAACTGCATCTAAGATTTCCTTCTTTTGAACTATACGATAGCTAGTGCTCGTATATCAACAAAACGTTTATGATTTCTTTGTATATTCACTTCTAATTATTACACAATTTGAACTTTTAGACAATCGAATGGAACAAAAAATGCACACTCGTGATATAAAAAAACATAATTGAGTAGGGAAGACCGGGGCACGTTTATTCAGTGCACTTTTTCCGAAACGTGTTATAACTGGCGCGCCACCAGTCATGACAGATTGGTGCTGCTATCTAGCGAGTATTCTCACACGTTTTTGAACATCAGTTCGAGTTTCGGTCTTGCATGCGGAAAGAATAACCTGTTTTCTGTCAAGATGAGTACATTTTGTGTTGAACATATTGAAACTTATTGTGAACTAATAATGCTTACTTAAGAATAAACAAATATATGAACATTAGCAGAATTTAATCTTTTTTTGAGAACTGTATTTGTATGAACAGAAATGTTATTAATTTTCGTTGCACGTTAAAAATAAATCCAAACATGGTGACAGGGCACGTTTACGCATTGACATCGGGGCACGTTTACGCACGTTCTTACTGCGTAAACGTCTTATGCGTTCAATGTCTTAGATGCAAAAGGTGGTCCTATGACAAGTGTGTAAATAGAAATACTTTATTTTTTGTTTGTAAAAACTGTAACAGTGGTGATGAAGATGACTAAATAGTTTCTGTTTTTAATTATCAGTAAGTCCTATGTTTTCAGTTTAGCCTATAAAATGTTCTTTAATTAAATCTCTTTAATTTTTTCATTTTTAAAAGTGTTTTAAATTATAAATAAAACATTCCAATTTGATTATATATTTATTTCACTTACTCCTTGATATCACTTATAATATTCGTAAACGTGCCCCACTTGATGCGTAAACTTTACGCAAAAGATTTGGACCTTTTTTTTTTTTTTTTTTTTTTTTTCTTTTTACGGTTAAAAACACAAATAGGGCAACAACTGAATACACAAATTTTGACGTTATTAACTTCTTTATAAAACCACAATGTCTAAAATTTCCTAAGTTAAAAAATAAAAATTAGAAAATTCATTGAAAAAAACCGCGTACCCCGGTCTACCCTACTACTGCCGCGGGTAATTCTATAAAAATGTAAATGATAACAAAGCGCTTACTAGTAACATCTTCTAATTGATGTTATACTGAGGATTTTTCTGAGGGGTCGTCTGCATATAGAATTTATACCAATCTTTAAAATGCCCTATACTAACACCTAATTTTGACATTCTATTTGGATTTTTTGGTATATTTTATCTTATAATACGAAATGGGAAATCGTTTGGTGAAGTTGTTTAGGAACTATGTAGATGTAAAGTTAGTCCGAATGTTAAATTCAATTTTTTTTTAGTTGTAAAACAAGCTATAATGCGAGTAGTGTTTAAACACAAAGCAAACATTACTTGGTCGAATGAAATTAAATTTTGAATTCGTAAATTTCAAGATTACAGAAATCGATTCCTATTCAAAACATATTTTCTCCTTACAACTCATATTTTTCTCCAAATCTATTTTCCAAAAGATAAATATTTTGAAAGTAACTCTCAAACCACATATTAATTGTAATATATGACTTTTTTAAAATAAATAAATTTCCAGAAGCTTAAAATATGCGAATTCAAAATTATAGCACATTCCTCCAAGTAGTTTTATACTTGTGCTGGTAAAATGTAGAATGAATCCGAATATGATCTAAAAATTAGGTGTTAATAATTGAAATATCTGAAGTTTGCTAAATTTCTGTATGCAAATAACCCCTAAGCAAAATTTATGCATAGCATTACTTTGTAGATATTATTATAATCGACTGCTACCGGTCACAGTTTTATAATATAATTAAAGACAAAGTCAGAATGAGAAATATTTTTTTATTTCCCAACTGTGCATTTTTTTTCTCTAATTGCTGGCGCAAAAATTGAAATTGTGCAATATTTAGAAGTGAATATACAGGGAAGTCAGAAATATTTTGCTAATGTACAAACACCTAGCTACCGTACCGTTCACGGAAACGGCATATCTTAATTGCAGTTATTTTTAGATATCCTCCCAAGAATAAGATTTAAACCATCAATTCAGATGTCACAGAGTTTCGGTTAGAGAAAAATTTCAAAAATTTCGAATGACAACATCCATTTTTTTCACAAATGTTCTGCACAGCAAAAAGAATATAAAGCAGGTTTAAATGGTCTTTGCACCCCTAAAAACGGCTACGTAAAAGAAAAGCGTGTGCAGAAACTATTGGCGTTGGCAATGATCGAACCAGTGATTATAGAATAGCAAACGAGTTCAGCAAAAGCTCTAGCTCAGTCTTACTGCAAGTGCGAGATGGCCTTAATGATGCTGCATACTTCTTAAATCACAATCAAAATTTGTATGTAAAAGGTAGAGAATGCATGTACTTAAAAAAACTTCCTTTATCATGGAACGGATTAACTTAAAAAAAAACACATATAATTTGTTATAGCTAACAAACATACTTATAAAATTTCCAATTCTATTCCGACTTTCATTATAAAGCTCAGACTAACACAAAAATCTAAATGATATCTTAACTTCAACTGTTATTTCAAGCAAAATTTAAAAGAAAAAAATAAATAAAATCATACACATATGATTCAATCGCCTGTAAAGCAATTTCATTTTTCCATCATTTTTCAATATTTCTAAAATTTATACTTTCTTTTTGTTCCTTTAATATGTTTTGTTCGTTAGTCATTTGCGTAAAATGCATTATAGAATGCAAAACTTAAAAACACTAAGTATGCTTTCGCCTCAAATAAAAAATGTTTTAGGATATTAACTAATGGATTTTAACTTGCTTATGGAATTTTATAACTTTAAAACCTGTTCTGAAATTTTATAAGAACAGAATATTTAACATTTAATCATTCCACGGCAAGAAAAAAAACCTCAAAAATAGTGCATTTTCACTTTTCTGGCTTAAAATATACTCAAGGATATTGAGAATTAAATGACGTAAACCACATAAATACAATAATTAAAAATAAAAAGATATAAGCTCATTTATTTTGTACTATCCATAGTTTTCTAAGAAATACTTAAAACTTTAAATCTATTTAATCTCAGAATGCTTTTTTCTTTTTTCTTTATTTTTAAGACTAGCTAAATTTCAATTCATATATCTAAATATATATGAAATATGAAGTTAAGAGACTTCATAAAAAAAATTCCAGTTTGTATTCGTTAAATTTGTTTGGGCTTTTTCGTTTTAAAAAAATTTTTAAAAAATGATTTTCGTAGTCAAAAGCACTCAGAAAAAAGACAGCTATTTTCTTTAAAGAAATATTTTATTTTAAATAAATATATTTTTTTAAATCTTGAAGATAAATTAATACATATTTTTTCTGTACTAAAAAATTATTAAAACAAGCCTTATTCTTTCAGAAGATATATTAAGTTTTAAATATGGCTAAAATTAATAATTTATATTTTACGAAAAATAAATTTTTTATTTAAAAAAAAATTACATCTGTAAGGGAATACTTGCGTCAATTAACTATTTTCACCACTACAAACATAGATGTTTTTAACACTTTCGAACATAGCTGAAACTTGTTTATGGATTCGGTTTGTCTGTTTGTCTGTCTAGGCGTCTGCATGCGCTCTAACTCCCGTAAATATGCATGGATTGCATGTATATTTTATATGCTAATGAAGTTAACTACATAATGTTTGGTATTAAAAATTAAGTAAGTAGCATTTATAGATCGTTTACAGAAACACACACAAAAGTATTCCATTTCCTTTATGATCTATGGGTAAAAGGTTTACATTGCATTTTATTGACTTTACGATATTTCAAACATAATGAATGAGATTGATATGCGTCACTCAGGTGAATTACATGAGCTTCCTGGGGAGGATAAAATAACGTGCATTTATAATTCGTTTATAGGAACACAATAATGAATCCCATTACTTAATGATCTATGGCGAAAAATCCTTTACGAAGCATTTTACTGAAGTTACAATATTTCAAACACAATGGCATTCATAGTCCTTGCAGAGGAATTACAACATGCTTCCTCTGGAGTATAAAAGAACATGAATTTATAGTTCGTTTACACGGAGGCACAGAATAGTTCCGTTCCATTATAATCTAAGGGAAGAAATAGTTGCGTTAATTATTATTAAACGATATTATGTTACATCAAACATAATGAAATTAAAAAGGATCACGGGTGTGCACAACACCATGTTTTCTGTAGATTATACAGTACATAGCATTTATCGTTCCTTTACTGTAGGGGTGCACAACCTTTTTAAGAGAAGGGCCACTTACGAAAATGTTTGGGTTGTCGAGGGCCACATCAGTAACACAGAGAAAATTCTATATCGGGGAGGTACGGTGGGGGTAAGAAGTCTTTATTCTTGATGAATAATTATTTTTTGTCTATAATAAAAATAAACAAACGGAAATAAATAATTGTATGAAGGAATTCAGGGCTTCTTCGCATCTGTATGAATAACCATTCAACACTTTATGAAGACTAACGGTTCCTTCTTGACAAATGGTAACTTGAAGAAAAAAATTTACACAAAATTTCTAAATAATTGAACGCTATTGAAAATTGTAAAAAAAAAATATTGAAGAATAACTTCATTTAAAATAAAAGGAAACTTATTTTTGAAAAAAACAAGGCATGATGGACTAATTATGTTGTTTTTTCTGCGGACTATTAACAAAACTCGTTTTTTTTTTCCCTTGTCAATCAAGTGCGATTGATTGACGAAATTCGCGATTTTTTATTAACGACCGATTGACAGATTTCGCAGTAATTTTCTATTGCCGATTGGCAAAATTTGCAATCTTTTCAAACAACCAATTTGCGATACCTGCGATAAATTCGCGATTTTTTCAGCTATAAATTTTCAAATTTCGCGATTTTTTTTTCAAAACGGATCAACGAAAATTGCGATTTTTTCCGCCTCCCATCAAATAATTTCACGACTTTTTTGTTCTGCGATCGATCTTCGAAATTTGAAAGTTTTTTCCCATGAACGATTGACAAAATTTGCTTTTTTTTCATGAGTGATGGGCGAATTTTCCGACATTTTATGTGACAGATTGACAATATTTGCAATTTTCTTCCAATCACTAATTGACGAAACGGAAGTTTTCCTGATATACATTGATGTAATTTGCGATTTTTTTCGCACAATAAATTGACGAAAATCGTGATTTCTTTTACGTGCACAATCGATGAAATATGCGATTTTTTCCTGCGACCAATGGATTTCTATTTCATGGTATCTTTTGGGACCAACACACAAATTTTGTAATTTTTTCCATGAACTATTCGCGAAATTCGCGAATCTTTGGGAAAATTCACGATTTTTTTCGAAGGTGATTGACAAATTTCTCAATAGTTTTGCTACCAATTGACAAAATTTGTAATTTTTTCTATCATTTGTCAAAATTCGTGATTTTTTTCTGCGACAGATTGACAAAATCGCGATTTTCCCCCAGTCAGTCAATGAAATTTGTAATTTTTTTACCTCATTGACAAAATTCGCGATTTTACTGTGCCCGATTAACAAAATTCATGATTGTTAACAAACTCTGATGAAATCTGTAATTTTTCTTGCGGTGAATTGACGAAATTTGCGATTTTTTTCCCGCAATAAGCTGGGGGAACTCGCGATTTTTCCGTAGGCGATCAAGAAAGTTTGCAATTTTTCCGCAGCTCCTCGACAAAATTTGCGATTTTTCCGCGTCCGATCAACGACATTCGCGATTCTTAACTGACTCTGAAGAAATTTGTTATTTTTACGCGGCAAATTGATGAAATTTGACATTTTTTTCTCGCGATAAACTGACGAAATTCCCGATTTTTCCGCAGCCGGTGAACAAAATTTGCAATTTTTCCGCGTCCGATAAACGAAATTTGCGATTCTTAACTGACTCTGACGAAATTTGTAATTTTTCTCGCGGCAAATTGACAAAATTCTGATTTTTTCTCACGATCAACTAACAAAACTCGCGATTTTTCAGCAACCAATCAAGGATTACATAATCGACAAAATTCGCGATTTTTAACACGTCCGATCAACAAAATTCACGATTTTTAACTGACTCTGACGAAATTTGCAATTATTTCAGCGGAAAATTGTCGAAATTCGCGATTTTTTCTCGCGATATACTGAGAAAACTCGAGACTTTTTCCCCAGTTGATCAACGAAATTTGGGATTTTTCTACGACTCATCGATAAATTTCGAGATTTTTGCGAACTCGATCAACGAAATTTGCGATTCTTAATTGGCTTTGATGAAATTTTCAATTTCTTCCCGAGGCAAATTGATGAAATTCGCGATTTTTTCCTGCGACATATGGATAAAAAATTGCAATTTTTCCAGTTATAAATTGACGAAATTATGTAAAAAACCGTAGAAATTATATAAATTGTGATCGCGGGCCACAAGTTAACCCATGGCGGGCCACTTTTGGCCCGCGGGCCACAGGTTGTGCATCCCTACTTTACAGTAACGGACAAAAGACCTTGATTGCAGGATCGACGGTGATCGATAATCGCCGGAAGTGCATTTTCCGCTGTGGAATGCATTTTTAAATTTAATTTTTTTTTAGTGTATTGCGTTGTCTGTATAAATTTTACAGATCGTATACAACGCTTCACGATAGAATTCGCACACATTATCGCATATGGGCAGCAATTGATTCAAATAGATTTTAACCGAGTTATGTGTTTATTGATTATTTAGATATCTTGCTTCATATTTTGAAAAAAATTAAATTTCTTTATCATATTCAGTTAGTGTTGGGAAATCTTTCATAATCTATGCCTGATACACGATTTTTTGTTCTTGTTTCCAGTTCAAATGATGTACTCATACAAATTATCGCTGATAATCACTTTAAGAAATCTATTTATATAAAATCCAAGTCTCTATGTGTCCCTCCCGATTCCGGTAGGACAGCCGCATTGAAATGAGTAATTGTTCAAAAATACTAATGCAGGGTTACCACATTAGCACCAAATGTTGGCCAACTTGGCGGAATATCGCCAAATCTGGCGTCAAAATTAGTTGTCATATATGAAGTCAACTTGGCGATAGCTGGCTAATTTGGCGAGATTCTCATTTAAAACCATTAATCTTTCATAAAGGAGGTCACCGCAATTTAATTTAAACTCTGCTCTTTTAAGGTTTTTTTTTTTTTTTAAATCTGTGAGTATTTAAATGTAATATACGAAAATGCACATCTTTCTCCCGATGCCACTAATAAAATAATCGCCAATAGACGACGCTGTACTGTCTAAGCTCCTAACTGCGCGACTTTAATGTGCTTTAGGTACTTTTCCTGTATAGGTGCATTGGCGAAGAAGGAAATTTGGCAACATATTTTCTGGGAACCTATCCACTGACACGCATATCTTTTCGATATTTATACGATTTATTGGCACAGATGTCATGTAATATTGGCGCGATTGTTTTTCGACGCCAATTTGGCGAAAACATCCACAGCATGAAAAACAACATCCGGGTTACCTTATCAAGCAAAATAACGACACTTTGGCTCCAGTCAAGTACCCGTTGCGTATATGACATTGGCGTCAGAAACAATTCGCGCCAATATGACATCTGTGCCGATATATTTAACATAAAAAAACCATTTATCTAATTTTATACAGAAACAGAAGTAATTTGGACATAAAAACATCAGTAATATACATATAAAAAAAATGGTACTACTTAGTTATCCCGTCAACCAAAAATCTATCACCAAACTATAAGATTAAATGCCATTAATGGTTGATCATAAATGTCACATTCATTTGACTTGAAGCAAGTTACACGTGTTTACGTCATCAAGTGATTTTTATTTCGACGTTTTAGTTGTATTTTGATTAATGTTATACTACTTAATTTGTTCTTTCGTTATTTAAAATAAAAATTATGTCAATATGTATAATTTGGCGAGTGGTTTGGCGATTTATATAATTTCGCGAAATTGGTCGACGGGATAACTAAGTAGTGCCAAATTCATTTCTAAGCAAACAAAAAAGCTCATCAAGTTTGTTTTCATAGCTGTTTATATTATTTGACAAGATATCTCTCTTTCTGATGCCCGAATTACACCAAGCTTTAAAAAAAAACACCAAAGCCCCTATAGTGGAAAAGTACCAAATTGTTTATTATTTTGCGGTATCTACGCTATAGTTTGTACTATATGCAAGGGGGGGGGCGAAAAGTTTAAACATTAAATATTAAAGTTTCTGTAAAGCAGTATAAGACTAAAAAATTAAGAATAAAATAAATACAAAATAAGACTAAAACAACAAAGAAAAATCATGCGTTAAGCATAGAATATGAAACACTTTCCTACACTTCCTGAATGTTTTAACAAAACATCGTTATTTAGGGAGATAAGGTTTTAGAGCTTTGTGCTGTGAGCATTTCACAGGCTTTGGATGCAAGGGATGATTTATTTAGTGCTGCCATCTTTTGGTTATGAGATGAGATTATTGTTGTTGAAGGTTGTTTTTGCGTGTTTGTCCGGGTCACCACTTTAGAGAGTGATTGGCGCCGATGGGATACGAACCAGCGATCTCACCTCAAATCGTACGTAATACATCATCTTCAAATCGTACTGGAGCACGTTAAAAGAACTCTGTAATAAGTGAGTAATATTTCATTTTATTTTGGAAAATGACAGAAATTAGCGCTGTTCGTATTCCACCGTGTAACTTTAATGACGTTGTCTTTGGTTCCCAATGTGTGAACATTCATTTGAATTAGCTCATCCAAAGGCCATAACAGAAAGTCGAACTAAATTTAGTTATATTTCGGCTAACTTACCTCCAAATGCCGCATCTGTTGTACAGGATTTAATTATCAAACCGTCCGATAATACACCATATGAGGATTTAAAAATGGAATTAATAAAACGGACAAGCGACTCGTCAAAATCTGAAATAAGGAAATTGTTAGCTGGTGAACAGCTCGGTGATAGTAAACCCAGTGATCTTTTAAGAGTAATGCAAAGAAGAGCTGAGTCCACAATGTATCCGATGAACTGATGTTGGAATTATTTATTTCACATTTACCGTCATATATACAGAGCATTTTAGCATCTATCTCACCGTTATCACTTGATAAAGCATCCGAAGTTGCTGACCGAATTTTGGAATATAATCCCACCGCAATAAATGCTGTTTCAGTACCATCAAATGCTAATTCAGAAATTTTATGTGAAATAAAAAAACTGAATGATCGAATTAAACAACTGGAATTACGTAGGTCACGAAGCCCTTTTCATCGGCGCCACTCTCACCAAAAGGTAAATAAAATAACTAAGTAAACATTTTAGAAAACGCTTTTTTAAAAAATTTTAAAAATTGATTTCAGCAGTTACTGTCCATAACCAATAGTACCGTTATTACACGCCCCTATTTAGCTAAAATTTAATTTAAACTAAAACACTCTTAAAACTACTGAAATCACATTTCCAGATATTATCATCCATAAACGGTTATGTATCCAATTCTTTGCGTGACCCTGTATATCATTTTATCTATATTCTACAAACATTTCTTAGTCAACTAAATGCAGTTCAACCTAAAAATGCATAACTACTTTAAAAACCACATTTAAGCATTTTATTCTCAGTCAGTAACCCTTACGAATTCTTTTGTGTAGCCCTGTATATGAACTATAGCATTTATACACACAGTATAGTATGCATAAATATAGTGAAACATAAAAGCGCATATCATAATTAAAAATGCATTTCCAGCAATCATCGCTTATGTAAATCGCTTATCGCTTCGGAGAAACGTTTCTTGGCGAGAAAAAAAGTTTGGCAATGTATTTTCTGATAAACTATTTACTGTTTCATACTCACAAGCAATTTTTTCCATTTGTATACAATTTATTTAATATAAAAAAAGCTATTTATCCATTTTTATAAAGAAACAGAAGTAATTTTTGCACAGATGCCTTGTACGCATCGGGTTTGGCGTGATTTTTTTCTGACGCCAATTTGGCAAAAATCTAGCTTTCGAGTACCAGTTACATATATATTTTTTAAATTATTTGCTATTATTTTGAAAAGGAAATAACAATAAATAAAAAAAAAAGTTTAATTAATAACAATAGAACAAAACAGTTTATATAATAAAAAAAGAAACAATTTATTAATAAATAAAAACAATAGTTGGGTTACCATATCAGGTAAAATAAGACCATTTTGGCGCCAATTAGGTACCTCGGTGCATATAAATACATCTGTGTCGTAATTGTATATAAAAAGAAATTATATATAAAAAGAAATTATTTTTTATGGATATAAATACACGTATAAACAAAAATAAAAGTTCATTAGTTTTGTTTTCATAGCTGTTTATATAGTTTGGCAACATATCTCACTTTCTGATGCCCGAATTGCGCCAAGCTTTTTTTTTTTTTTTTTTTTTTTTTTTTTTTAATTCAAGTGCCCTATAGTGGAAAAGTATATAAATAAATAATTAATAATAATAAATACGTGTATAAACAAAAATAAAAACTCATCAGGTTTGTTTTCATAGCTGTTTACATATTTTGGCAACATATCTCACTTTCTGAAGCCCGAATTGCGCCAAGCTTTTTTACAAAAATGAACTATAATGGAAAAGTACCTAAATAAATAATTAATAGAAATAAGCAATTATATAAACTAAAACATTTTATTTCGAGATCAAAGCATTGTTTTTAATTTCGATTAAAAGTACATATATCCGAGGATAACTTCAGTTAAAATTAGGATGATAGCTTAATATCTCATTTCATAAACCTGAACAAACACAAGTGATCCATTCATCGTGAACCGTAAAAAATATTAAACCTTTGAGGTAATCATTCATAAAGTAAGTTCTCCAACAATCAGTGGAAAATATTCTTATGACGTCATAGTAGGTAAAATGGTGGCGGTATCGTTTGTTTATGGTTTGAATTCACAAAGATTTTATTTTGCAATGTCTCTTAGTTACATTACTTTATTGTCATATTTATGAGATTAGAACAAAGCATATTTTTTCATTATTTAGTTATTAAATAATGAAAAAAATTATAAATGCTTGATTTGAAAAATAAAAAAAAATTTCTTTCTTAATACTAAAAAATAACATTGACGTAACAGAGGGTTTAAGTTAAATAAGTGTAACTGTTTAATTCTGTTGTAATATTCAAAATAACTGTATTTATTAGATTTCAGTAAACAACGTCAGGGCCCGATTAAACTTTGAAGTTAGAGGAATTACAATGTCATTTCAGGACCTTTGTTTTGGAGAAGCTTTTTTATATTCCACATATACATGGAAATTCTTCAGTGTTAGAAATATTATTCTTAGGACTGACATAACATCAGAACTGCCGGCAATTTTACACAAGTTTTTGAAAATTATGTTATATCAGAAATTTTATTAAAAACTGGTCACGTCTTTGTTATAGCGGCCCACACAATTATGATTATGACAAGTTGTAGCCAATTTCGTCAACGTTGTAACCAAGATCGTGAAGCACACACGTATAATACCAGTTCATTAAATCGTATACGATAGGTTAATAGTTTTTACCTTACTTCAAGTGTGTAATTTATTTATTTTTAAGAATTAACAATCTTAATTGTCCAATATATTAATTTAAAAAATGTGAACAAAGAGTGAACAAAGATTGAATAGACATGACCACAAAAAGCCTCAAATCCGCACAACACTTGGAACTAAACTGCGCAGATTAGTGGTCTTCTACTGTACACAGTTTTCATAAATGTGTTTCGTTCTTAAAATGTGTTATTTTCTTCTATCATTGCGGAACAGGCGATGAAAACTCATATTCTTGCACATGAGTTGTATATATCTTTATATCTAATTTTCCGTCATTTTTGACGATGGCTACCTTTCTAGTTTTTCATATATTTTCTGTAGGCGAATTTAAAATAAAGTAGCTTTAAAAGGTTAGACAATTCGCGAATATTTAAGGGCAGTTGGAAGGCAAGTTCAATACATGATTTTTTTTACATGCTTCAAGTTCAAATGATATACTCAGTGAAATTATCGCTAATAATCACTTTAATGATTTTTTATATTTTTACAGCAAGCGAATTTTAAATTTGGAATCTTGTACTTTTCCCCTGTCGAATGGTATATTACTTTTAGACCGGTAGGCGTCAGCACAGGCAATCACCTGATCAAGTTCACGGCTGAAATTCCAGAATTAGTTAAAACTTGATTCACATATTAAAACGCAATCGGTCTGCCAAGTAGTATCTTGGTTGAAAACACCTGGAAATCCGATTTTAGCGGTTGTTTCGTAGGTTTACCATTATTATAACGATTTACTGCACCCAAAATTATGAAAATATGGGAGACTGGGAGCAGGAAAATACGATGTTAAACTTACGAGTCAACCGCTATAATCGGGTTTTCAGTTGTTTTATACCAAGATATGACTTGGCAGACTCTGGAATTTCAGTCGCTATCTCATTAAGGTGATTGTCTATGCTGCCGTCTCCCAGCCTATTTTGTTTCAACGACAACGAGAAGTTGAATTTTTTAAATTAATTCCGTTTATTTACTTAATACATAAACATTACAGACATGAACTTTAATTATTTTTTTTTTCAAAATGCTGCTTTTTTGAACCTTGATGTACCTTTTTATAGAAACTACTCCATATCATTGTCTGTAATCTTGCTTGAATATTTTACACATATCCCTGATCAATCTGAAGTAAACTTTTGTTACTAACATGTGTAAAAAAATCTTAATAAAAAGTTTTCTTCGGAAAAATGAATGTGTTTTGTTATTTAAAAGTGGGTTTTATTCCAGATTTTTTTTTAATTAAAAAAAAATATTACTTTGTAAAATTGACTTTACTTTATTAGGATTTCTTTGTACAAAGTTATTTTAAATTCATGGTACAAACTTTAAGGGTTGTTACAGAACACTGTAACAATCATTTATTGTATAGGAATGTATGGGAGCAAGTGACGCATTCAGGTACAAACACCAGGGAGCCAATTTGGCCCTTTCTTTGTTTAAAAATTTCCCATTCTTACCATTCCTATTTCCCAAATCCCTATACTATTATTTTCTTTATTTAAGACAGATATTTCATGATTACGTAAAGAAAAAATTCTTCTTTGAAATTTCCGGTATGAGATCGAAATTTTTGAATTAAAAAAAAAAAACGCAAAACTGGCAAATCTGTTAAAGATGGGAAATACATGAAAGGAAATAGAAATGGAGTTTATTTAATTCAAAAACTTCGATTTAATACCAGAAATTTTCAAAGAAGAATTTTTTTCTTCGAGTAATCATGAAATGTCTGTCTTAAATAAAGAAAAAAATAGTACAGGAATTTTCTGATATGAATGAAAAATTTTTAAATAAAAAAGGACCAAATAAGCCCTGCGGTATTTGAACCTCAACGCATCACTTGCACCCATAGATTACTATACTATAAACAATTATTACAGTGTCCTGTACCAAACCTTAAAGTTTGTAGCATGAATTTTTAATCCCCCTGTGTAATGCCTATAAAAAATTCAAATTAATATATTTTGTAGTTTCTGAGAAAAGGTACAGTAATTTAACTTAGTAGGCATAGGATCTTCCAATTCCTCTTGAAACGATAATTCATTGACTCACTATATCGCATAAACTATAGATAACTGTTTTCACAATAAATGTACCCATGGTTTTTGGATATGGAATCTTTTTCGTAATTCATCATTATGCCAGAAATTAGAAACTTTTACCGATACTCTACCACATACTGTATTTATATTTCCACCCGCGTTAGACACAGTTGGAATATCGTCAGGCATTGTTTACAGCAATAAAATATAAATAAAATATAACACAAATATAAAAATTCAGAACAAAACCAAATATTCACTGAAAATATGAAACAATTTAAAATAATGAACAATCACCACCTCAGAGGATAAATGCAAACAGGAGATAAAATTTCAAAAATCTCATACCTGTTTATGAAAACGAACTTTGCAGAGAAATACTTTATGAAGATATTATTCCAAGTACAGCATTCAAACGTGTAAAACGGGTCACCAGTTTTTGTACACTGATAAAAATTTTGCAGCATTCTTTCAGGTCATTCGACCGTTTTTTGAAAAAACGGTTTCATAACCATAATTTAACTATATTCTGACCATAAAATGGCCAAAATATGCGCAGAATGGTGTTAAAATTACGGTTGTGTGACCGTTTTTGGAAAATAACGGTCAAATGACCTGCCAGAATGATGCAAATTTTTAACAGTGTAGTGAAGCTTAGTAGAAAGAGGTATGCGCTCGACATTATGATGCAAAAATTTAATTAAAACTTCCATACTTTAATTAAAACTTTTAAAATTAAATTATTTACATAGTAGCAAACACATCTTGGCGCCGACAACATTCGAATGTACACAAACTCATTCGTCGATCTCAAAAAACATCGAAGAAGAGTTGTTTCAGTTCGTCTCAATTATCGTCTGCTGAATAAAATGATCAGATAAATAAAAATAAATATTGTCTGTTACTTTGCCAAATGTTCATGAAAACCAGGTTTTTTTAGAAAACGCATTTAAAGTTTTCATTATTTCTGAAACTCTATTAGAAATATTCGTCTAAATTTTATAAATCCTGCAAATTTTTATGTTGCACATCCATAAATCTATATTAAATGTTCTTTTTTCTCTTGAGGCTTTTAAACAGCACTTTCTATATGGTTAAATGCACAAATTTGATTTGAGTGCTAAAACAAAACCATCTATAACCACACTTTCAGTGATCTTAAGAAAAATACAAAAAAAAAATTTGGATTGCTATTTTTTCATTTTTTTTTTCAAATAAATCTACAAAACAAATTTGTGAAATGTTCCCAAAATTAGCTATATAAACGTAGTGAAATATCTTAAACACGAAAACAAATAAACTAATAGACTTATACAGATAATTAGATACACATAATTAAATAGAAGTAGAGATGGTACATAAGAAAATACAAATGAGCTTCGACCTAAAAAATATTTTTATTACTAATTTATTTTATTAACAGCAGATATTAATAATTTGATGACTTCAAACAAAATATTATTTTCTTTTAATATCTATTAAAAAGGGGAAAAAAATATTTATCATTGCCATGAAAAGCTATCATTTTCCATACACATTATATACTTTAAAACATTAGAAAAACTTTAAAACAATTTCTTACTTTGAAAAAAATTCACATCTTAAAACTTCTAATTATTTTTTATTTATTAAACATTATACATTAAAATTACATTTTTCTGTACTAGAAATGATTATTAAAAGAATAGGAAATTTACTTCAATTGCTATAAAATACTTTTCATTAGCTCTAATATTAATACGTTTAATTAATTTGTTTTTAATTAAACTTTAAATATAAATATATTCAAATTAATAATATCATGATATAATTATTTATAATCCTTCAAACTCTGATGGTTTCGAACCACTCTCCAATGTGCATACCTGGGTGCAAGTATTATTGTAAAATTTAGTTCCACATCTTCTTCTTGGAATTTTTCAGCATAGCATATGATGCAGACTTTTCTATCCCCCACTGTCAATGGTGTGGAATTTTTCATCTAGTCTTTGCAATCGTAGTTCTGTACAAACTCGTCTTCGAGTTTTTTTTATTGTCTGAAAGTCATGTACTAACTGATTATGTAGTACTTTTATAAACTTTTAATGTTAAATTGCTTTTATATTCGTCTCTTTCTAATGGCATTACTTAGAATATAGGAATTCATTTATTAAAGTGCATCAACAATGCTAAAAATAATACGTAATTTGATACAATAATAACACAATAATCAAGAATTATTTCAAGTTTGTTTGCCACTGGGTCCAAGCTAGTTATCACAAGAAGGGATAAACTGTGTACTAAAGATTCCTTCGTCATATGTAAAACAAAATTAATTTGTTTTTAATTAAACTTTAAATATAAATATATTCAAATTAATAATATCATGATACAATTATTTATAATCCTTCAAACTCTAATGGTTTCGAACCATTCTCCAATGTGTAGGGGAGGTGGGGGATGAATGGGACATTTTCACAAAAATATTTTTTTATATTTTTTATTTAAGTTACTATCAATATTATATATCACATTTCATACATTAGGTATTTGCCAACATATATGAACAATATTTATTCTAGATTATGATTTATTCATAAAAATATTATGAAATAAAAAAACGTTCCTCCCTGTCCCAATCATCCCCACAGCAGGGATGAAGGGGACACTAATAAGGATGGATGGGACACAAACATTTTCCTCCCTGTATTCAATTTTACCAAATTAAAATTTATAATTATAACCTTATATGAAAATTATATTTGTAATATATGATTTTACAGCACGAATCGATATGTTTTTTTTTTCAATAACTTCTTTTATTGCAGTTTTAACTTTTAATGCGGACTTCGGCTATCAACCTGTTCTTTTTTTCCATTTATGAGGCATTTTAGATTTGAAATGAAAGTGCAAAATGTCTTTTAAATATAGCATAGCTAATAATTTTCAATCATAACTTATTAATTAATATTAATTAAATGTATCGTAGAAACATGCAGAACGGAAATTATTGTGTCGATCGGAAAGTCATGTCGTGTTGGGAAAATCAATTCGTACCGGAAAATTCTGCCCGATAATTATTAGACATTAGATATCGAATCAATGTCTAATAATTAAATGATTGAATTTTCCGGTACGAATTGATTTTCCCAACACGACCCGACTTTCCGATTGACCCAATATGTTAGGGGTGGGGATTTATTTGTGCAACATTTCAAAATTCAACATAATTTCCCCCATTTGATCAATACACATATAGTATTTTTATCAATTTTATCTATTTTGATTAAGTTTTAGTACCAATTTTTTGATAATCCACTAATAATTATTACAATACAATAAGTAACACTCAGAAATTTTAAACAATAACAACTCATATAATACTATTTAATACTATTAATTGACATAAATTATTGCTTTATCATCCTATATAATACTATTTAATTAATAAATAAAATTTTCAACATCTGTAGGGAGGAGTGAGAATGTCCCATTCATCCCCATTTGAAATATCCCAATCATCCCCATGATGCATAATATCCCTTCTCAGCCATTTTACCTAAAAAATTATTTTGTCACAATGGTTACTATTCATTCATTTTAATTATTGATATTGAACCTTAAAATAAATAACTACAACATAGCTTAATTTTTTATATTGTATAAGATATTTCACATCTTCAAATGTAAAAAAAAAACACTTTTAAGCAGAGATTTCAGAAAATGCAACTTTGAAGGAAAATGAAAACACCAATGTGGTCCTACTTTTAGTTCTGAAGCACACTGCGTGATAGAGGTATATGGGGTTAGGAAGCAATTTAAAATAATGTTTATTGCCTGAAATATTGAGAATGTTCCATCCATCCCTTGTCCCATACATCCCCTAGCTCCCTATACCTGGCTTACGGTGCAAGTATTAGTGTAAAATTTAGTTCCACGTCTTCTTCTTAGAACTTTTCAACATAGCATATGATTAAGATTTTTCTATCCCTCCACTGTCAATGGTGTGGAATTTTTCAAAGTCATGTACTGATTTTTTAGTACTTTTATAAGCTTTTAATGTGAAATTGCTTTTACATTTGTCTCTTTTTAATGGTATTATTCAGAATATAGAAATTAAATTATTAAAATACATCAATAATGCTGAAAATAATATAATGATTTTTGCCGCAATATATACGAAATAGTACATAAAAAATGAAAGCGTCATTTCCCGTATATTGAAGCATTAGACATTTAAGAGCTAAATTAGAATAGAAATATATATTTTTTATAAAGCTAAAAAAACACTATGTGAATGTGGTAAATGTAAAAGTTTATTTAATTTTTACATGTTGGTATTTTACGTACAATATCTTTTTAAGGCTTATATAACTCTCATAAAGAAGATACCTTTAAAGTGAATTCTCGCAGATTTAAAAAAAAAAAAAACTTAGAATTCTATACTTATATTTATATAGCTTATTATATAGCTTAAAAAAATAAATACTTTGAATTTTAATGCCGGATACACTTTCTGAACTTTAACAAGGCATTAAGAAGTCCTCCTCATGAAATACTCATGATTTTATTTTCAATTTGAAATTGTATATTAAACATATGAGGACGTGACTTTCAAAACTCGCCTTATCCAAAATTTAAAAAATCGCGTTTTCTCTATCTATCTATTCTATGGGTTAGCTTGTACCGAAAACACACTACAATTTTTACAAAAACTAGTCTTATCTTGTATTCCTGGCACAGTAAAATCTTGGTTTATAATAAAAACAATGGACACAGCTAGATTTTTTTTGCGATTTCCCAAAATTTGATTTTCTGCATGAGGCGAATTTTGAAACTCACGTCTTTAGAATAGTGTTTTTTAGAATACTTTTCTAAGTTAGAGTGTAACTAATAATTTGCTCTATTGCTGTATAATTTACATGATATATGCAAGTTAAATGTAATACATGAACTATTAAATTTTATCTTTGGTTATTTTCTAATTTTTAGAATTGCAAAAAAAAAAAACGGTTTATTCACAGGTATATTGCAAAAAATATTTTTTTAAGGTTTAAACCGGGTTCTTTTTCAGTATTTGGAATTTTGATTATTTTGCAAGATTTAAATATCGTTAAAATAGCTAATAGTCAAAATGACTACCCATATATTTTGCTCTAAAAGATCAAAACAAGATTACATTTTACATTTTGCAAAGAATTTTTATATATGGTAGTAAAAATAGAATATGGTTTGCTAAGTATTCATGAAATGCATAAAAAATATTGGCACTAACGAACGCTATAAGAAAATTGCTAAACTGGAAAATAACTGACTGCATGGATTGCTATATACCATCGTTTAACTTTGTTGTACATTCTTTTATCAGCATACCATAGCTACAAAACCTTCTTTTTTAGTACGAGTACTTTCAAATAATGCTTTTTGCCTTATTTAAAGACAAAAATTTGCGATTAAATGGAAAGAAGATTCCTATTTGGAGCTATTGGAGCACAAAAATCGGAAAGTTTGGCAAGCATGCTGTGGTAATACTACTTATTTGAAAGAATTTGTATTAAATAATAGTGACTGAAGAAACACTTTTCTACATTTAGCTTCAGGATATTTAAATCTGTCATTAAAAGTTGATACGTTAAATTTTCTTAGCTTGCAAATGGTAATTAAAATGTTATTTTAAGTATAAACAAACAAATTGCTTTCTTTTAACACAAAATGTGTCATTGTTATTGGTGATTTTAAAAATCATTTTTGGAAATTCCATTGAGAAGACAATCATGAAATACGAAATATTAAATTATACTACAAATTATTTTAACTTTAAAATAATATGATCTCCTCGAAAATTGTTATCATAATTATATATTCTCACAAGTGTACATATATACGGGTGTCCTAAAACGGACTGACTGATTTTAAAATTCAATAACGTGCAAACGGTGACAGATATTTAAAAAATTCTTGCAAGAGGATTATGCATAAGGTCAAAAGTTTTTACAGTGATTTTTGATTTTAGCTCGAATTACAAACAATAGATGGCACTGTAAGTAATAGGCGCTAAATACAAGCTCGATTTTTTGGCCAATCTCTTCTTCCATGTGGAAAAAGGAGATTAAAATGTGTTGAGTGGGTCCTGAAGGACCAAAAATCGAGCCTGAATTTAGTGTCTATTCATTGCAGCGCCATCTATTGTTTGTAATTCGAACTAAAATCAAAAATCACTGAAAAAAAAAAAAAAAAAAAAAAAAAAAAAAACTTTTGACCTCATGCATAACGCTCCTGCAAGAATTTTTTAAATATCTGTCACCTTTTGCAAGTTATTGAATTTTAAAATCAGTCGGTCCTTTTTAGGACACCCGATATAATAAATATTGCACTTATGAATACTTTCCTTGTCTTAACAGTAATTTATTTGAAAATTTTATAAAATCCTAACATTTTCATTTTATATATAGTCTATTAATATAAATTTACTAATATAATGAATCTTTAATTAAATTTTCAGCTTTTTAAATATCAAAACTATTTCTCATGTTTAAAAGCTAATTATATCTTTCTTTTGTTATGAAAAAATAAAAATAACTTTGCAAATAATAACTACATTCTAAAACTGAATTTTAAGGCATTAGAAAAATGTTTAACTCGGGCGTCTATTAATTTATACAGCTAGCCTATACACGTTTAAAAAATAGAATAATATTTTCTAAAGCCTCAAATACAGCAATAATAGATATACCTAGCCAAAGTCCCATTTGTCCTCCGATTTGACTCAGAACTTCTGAACTTTGAAACATAGGCTGTTGCTTATATACGGTAAATTCAAATGTATCCCAATACACTTTCAAAATCAGTCGCGTATCTTGAATATTTTTGCAGGGGAAAATGTCTTTGCTCTCGTATCTTCCTACACATTCGAATGTTACACCACCACTGTTTACCTTTGTAGGCCAAACAGCCGAAGATACTTGTATATTATACACAGTTTCCTCACACGGAAGAGGGCAGTCACAGTCTTTATCTTTATAGTTTTCTTTTAAGCAACAAAAAACTGACGGATCTCTAATATCACATTGAGGAACATCATCATGCTTGTTATTAAGTAAAGAACAAAAACACTTTGTTGTAGTAATATTATGAAGACATAAATCAATGCAGCTGCTTTGACTGTTTTCTTCTGTGTAGACTCTACAGCGATCTTTATATGGGGCTGGAAGTCGTGAAACAATTGTCTTTGTAACAGCAACATATGTTTTTGTTCCAGGGCTTACAATAATACCTTTTTCGTCAACATTGTGCCTCACACGTGGATCGTGCAATTCGATTCTCACACCAGCAGCGTCAGAAAATGTTGCATATTTAAGAATTTCTATGTCTAATTCCAATTCTAGACCACTTACAGGACCCGGAAATAACGAATACATTTCTTCGCTTCTCGGAACATATGTAAAGCAATTACCATAATAATAACTAAGCGATGTTTTGAAATCTTCTCGTGTGCAAGGCATTTCATTAATAGTACAAGTCTTTATTAGATCTTTAATTTGATGTCCATATTTCACTCTGCTATCGTAATTCAAAGCTAGTAGATTTAACCATGCTCGTGAATTATTTTGCAAAAAGACGTCCTCTGGCTTTAAACTACATGATGGCATTGAAGTATTTTGAATAAAAGTTTCTGGTTCATCTTTTTCCTCGTGATTCATGCATTCGTCATAGTTAAGCTTTTTTTCAACACATGACTGAAATCCCTTCTGAATTGGATTCATGTTGCAAATTGTGACAGCTGGAAAATCTAGAAATTTAGAGTTGTAAGATTCTAAGTTTACAACTACAGGATATGTGAAATAGCAAGTCAAATATTGAATTACCTGTGAAAGGCAGCCTATTGTTCCAAATACCAAAATGCATATCCAGAAAATTTTCCGAAATACAGTATTTGACCGTCCTATTCTATTAGCCACAAACACAGAAGAGTTAGTGCAAAATATATTTTCTACTTTTTCACAGCGTGATTTAAAGCTTTGTGTTCCAGTACAGGATATTTTTGGACAGCATTTACTACTATCTCCAACTTTAGATGTTATCATATTATCTTGCTGCTGAAGTTCCATGGCTTTCTTTCAAGAGGAACAAATATGTATAATATTGTTTTGTTTTGTAAAATAGGATTGCCTAGCTTAGAGCTTTACACATAATATGAAACTCAATCCCACAGACTCATAAGGATTTAGGAAATCATTAACTTTCTTGTGTTAAATTTTTAATAAAATATCATATTTTATCACGTACTTTATTTTTCAGTTAATGTCATATAATATTGAGAATTGTTCGAAATCATTTAAAGCATTGGATTTTTTTGTTCTGTTGATAATTGTTAAACTTGTTCTCAACATTTTTCTTGGAATTATCTTTAAATAATTTAATTTAATTTTTCTATCCGATTCCAAGTAAGAGATTTATTTTCCCTGTTAGTCGTTTATAAATGCAACAATTTTTGAAATTCAATATTTTTAAAATGTTAATATTTCTAATTTCAAAATTGTTACAGTTACTTTGATCTAATATATCTTTAAGCGAAAAAAAAACATTTAAAAAAGGTATGCACTTCTATAAAACAAAAACACAAAATTTAAAAATAAACAATGCTATATCATAGCAATATTTTCTGGATTCTATTAGTAAAAAACTAATCAATTTCGTAACATATATTTTCGATCATTATCTTTTGCCAAACATTTTCTGCAGTAAATACAGATAAAAATGAAATTCATAATTCACGTAAGCAGTCAGTAGTAAACATTTTGTTCCTTTAGTAAATAAATATCCTGCACAATTCTAAAGAATATATATATGTATTTTAATTACCTTAAAAAACGGAAAACTTGTGTAAACACTAAAGATAACAAATATGTCGTTCGAATGACAAATAACTACCAAAGTAAATTTCTAGAAATCAACATTATAAATAAATTCCTAATATTATTATTTAAAAGTACTGCCTCATACTTCAAAACTCATCATACATATGACAAAACTGCTCATACTGCTTCATACTTCAAAGTTTCTCAAAGTTACAGAAACAAATATCAAGAACTTCTCTTTTCAAAAATTCATCTTATAAAACTAATATGATTTTAATATTTATCATTAAATGCATGTAAACAATTATAATGTGATAGGAAAATAGTATTTACATTATATTCTTTATATTTAATCAATTTCTTAACGCATGTTTTTTTTAAATTACTGTTTCATATCATATCCTTTAGAAAAAATTTAAAAAGAAATGCACTTTTAATTGAACTTTTCCTCTCATAGCAAATAAATAACAAAAAACATCTGCATAAATAATTTAGAAAGTAGAAGGAGTGTTCTAAATATAGCTCAGATATCTTCTATTGTAAATAACGAACGAAGATTATATATATCTCATAACAAAAAATGAATAATACCTTTCTTCAAGAGTGATGATTCGTACTTCTCCATATTTCAAAATTACTCAGGTAATTGCTAACAAATATCACTTATCTACCTTTGTAGAATTTCGTATCAGACAAATTGTCTTTAATAATCTTATCTCTTAGGAAATCAATAGTTCTTTAATAGCAAAACCATATTCATATTTATTTAGTAACAAATATTCAATTCCAAACTATTATTGTTACTAATTGCCTATATTTGTCTTTAATAATATTATCCCTAAGGAAATGCATGGTTCTTTAAAAGCAAAACCATATTCATATTTATTTAGTAACAACTATTAAATTCCATAATGCATTTACTCAGGTACTTACTGTTTCATATCATTTTCTTCAATAACATTAAAATACATACTTAGTATAAACTATTTCTCTCTCACAGTAAATAAATAACGCGTGTAAATCTATAAAAATAAATATTCCAAAATACCTTAAGGAACAGGAAAGAATGTCAGTAAAGACACATTTCCATTTGTTATTGAATTATTAGATCACGATAGTATACTTTTGAAGCACTATAATACAATTTTTAGTAATGCCCTTGAATTTTTAAAAGCTGACATAAAAAAACACTGTCAATCCGGCTGGCTTTTAAGCTTTCATACCAACAGCGGTTACTTAGAAACTGACTTTCTCTCATGCAACTGCTCTATGAAAAGCACTTAAATAATCAATAAGGAAAGTCCAGTCTGAAAAAAATATACGTTTTTTGCTGTCTACTTTTCAGCGAGTAACAGACTATTATATTAAAAGGGCGTGAATTCTTAATGCGATAGAAAATATTATGATATAGATATTCGAAATACTTTGGTTTTATCGAGAAATATCGATTTCAATTTTTTAGCTTTAAGTGCTGTGATTTTAAATAGATATTTACGTTTTTCTTAGTACTGGATATAGGAAAACTAACGACACATTTAACCTTCGTGTTCAGCGGTGTGTGACGTTGAGTTTAACCTTCACTAACAATGCATGTTCAAATTTCTATATCATTCATGCTAAAAGATAAGGATGCCTGTCACCTCTTGTAGAAATGTACAGAATAAAATGCTTGAGGTATTTGTTTTGTGAAAAACGGTTATTGTTGAAGTTTTTAACATCAACGCAGTTTTTCATTCCACATTTCTATTAAAATAAAAGTCGTGATTAAAAAACAATATGCGGGAAAGCGGCATGATTTACATTTTTACTTATCCTGATTTTGTATTTGTAACGTTAATTTTAAATATATATACACATATATATATATACATATTTGCATTACTTATAATAACTGAATTTCGCTATACTTTCGTGAAATGAATATCGAAATAGAATTTTCTATTTTTCATTAATCAATTTCAGCCCTGTGTGAAATATTAATAATAAAATCATCGTTGCCTAGGGATGTTTATTGTCATAGAACATCAATGAGAAAAATATCTTTTAATTTTTTACTTGCTTCTTTCTAAAAAAGAAAGTATTATTATAGAAATTTTTTTCAACTTTCGGTTTTCGACGGATTCACACGTTTTAGTTGTCAGAGATACCGATGAACATATTTTTACAAAATGCCTGTCAGTCGGTGTGTGCATGTCCATATCATTGTGCCAGTGTATATGTGTTTCCTCCTTATATTATCAAAAAATGCATCAAGTTATGCATAGAATTAAATCAGATTTCAGATACATGTTTTTGGCTATTGCTAGAAGATCCCACGTTAATTTGGGAGCATTCCACCGGGAGGGGGCTGTTTAATAGATATTTATGTGCCATTTTTCTTTTTGTATCATCAGAAAGCGTACGCGGTTATGCATAGAGTTGAAGCAAACTTCATATATTAGTTTTTGATGATGGACTTTAGATCCCAGTTGCAAAATTGAGTTTTTTCCCACTGAAGGGGGGATTAGGGAGAGAATCTCCATTCGTTATGCGATAGGGACTTTCGTAGAATTTTTGTAGTTCTATTGTACATCGGATGTTCATACAGCGATGTGCAATTCACGTCTAGCTAACCCGGCTATTCTCATGTAGTTGATGTACAACAGAATAACTGAAAATGTTCATTTTAATAAATACTAGCAGGCCCGCCCGGCGTTGCCCGGGGTTTGTAAATAATAACCTTAAATAAAACTTAAGTTTATATGAATTTATATCTTTGGAAATACTTTTAAAGAACCTAATTTCGGAGGCCCCATTGACTTCCGCATCGCGTAATGTGTTCCCATCAAACTTGTTTCCGAACGAACCTGTAATCTAGATCCTCACAACCTACGGCAGCATTTACCGGAGATAATCGAAAACCAATTTGGTGAGCCAAACCTCGTAGGAATCAAGCCCATAGAATAAAAAAAAATGCACTAAGATAAAATTTCATAATACAGAAAATAGATGAATTGTAATCTAAGTTGAAGGCAGCAAATCCCGTTGAAATTGGGCCCGTAAACCCGAGGAAATAACGCGCCACCAAGAGGTGAAAGATGCCTCCTCACCTTGTAAATTTCATGAATTACAGTTAACATTAACACTATATTTAATAAACGGATGAAATCCCTTATCTAAAGTTTACTCATGTCAAGTTTTGATGCTGAAAAAGGAGATTAATGTTCGAAAAAGGTGGTAGCTCACGTATAAAGAAAGACCGGTCCCTGGGTGCCAGGGTCTTAACTGGAATGTAATTGGGTATAAGAAACATTTTTGATGTTTTAAAGCAGCTGGAAGAAGCTAAAACTATAGAAAGAAAATTGCAATAGAATAGGATAGTTTTTAAAGAAGATGCAACAAAGGCCCCAAGAAGACGATTCAAGATTGGTGGTAGCTAAAGTCTGCAATTTTTTTTTTTTTTTTTTTGTTTATGTAATAGCTGTAGAATTTAAGAAGTTGTTAGAAGAAAAAAGCTCCTGAATCGGACCATTTTTAAACGAGCTATTACAGGGGGGCCAAAACGGCCCAACTGATAGTTGAGAGCAGGACCCTAACATGAGAACATGTTTAAATGTTTCAGTAGTTAGCGTTTTAGATCTTCAATTAGTCAAAATTAATCAAAGGGTATGAAATAATGATTAGAATAATATTTAAAAAAAATGCGCAAAAATGGTGTAAATGCTTAAAAAGGGGTCCTAGAGCCCCAATTAAAATATGAGGGTGTTGGTCTAGGGGGAAGAGTCCAAGACTCAATTTTAAAATTATGCAATGAGTAGGTGGGAAAATTAAGGTGTAAAAAATGCATAGCACACAAAAAGTTCAAGGGGCCCCGCATCGGGCCCTACAGGACCCTAAGGTGCCTCAGGATTTTAACTGGAATATAGAAAAGGGAGAAAAGCGAAATGGAAAAATGGTTCCAAAAATGAAGATCGTATTAAGAGGGGCAATTTATTAATAATTTATGATGCAAAAGCTTCAAGGGGCCTTGTACCGGGCCACAAGGGGGAATGGACTTAAGTGGCATGTAGTTTGGTATAAATACACTTTTTAGTAGTTTTTAATGTAATCTGAGGACGATAAAACTATGGTAAAGAAAATTGAAAAGAAATTATGGTAAAGGAATTCTGATCATTTTAAAAGAAGATGCACCAAGGGCCCCAAGAAGACGATTTATATTCAAAATTGGTGGTAGTTGAAGCCTGGAATGTTTTTGTGTCGTTTATGTAATGGCTGGAGAACCTAAGATGTTGTTAGAAAAATAAAGCTAGCGAATCGGACTATTTTTAAGGGATCGTTAGAACATAATTTAAAAGATATGTGCGAAAAATTGGGGGAAATGCTTAAAAAAGGGCCCTAGGGCCCCAATAAAAATATGTGAGTGTTGGTCTAAGGAGAAGAGTTCAGACTCAACTTTAAAATTACGCACTGCGAAGGTGAGAAAAATAGGGGGTGAAAAACGCATGGCGCACAAAAAAGTTAATGGGCCCTGGACCTGGCCCTACGAGACCCTAGACGGGCCCATGGTCTTAACTGGAATGTAGAAACCGGAGAATAACTAAATGGAGAATGTATCCAATAATGAAGATGGGATAAAAAGGAAGCAATTTATTAAAAATTTAGTGCACTAAAACTTCAAGGTGTTCTGTACCGGGCCCCTTGAAAGGGTGCCAGGGTCTTAAGTGAAATGTAGAAATGGGGCAGAAACTGAAAGGAGAATTCACCCCCAAAACGAAGAAGATCGCATAGAAAAGGGGCATGTTATTAACAATTTAGTGCACTAAAACTTCAAGGGGCCCTGTACTGGGCCGCGTGTCAGGGATCCAGGTTCTTAACTGAAAATGTAGAAATGGGGTAGAAACTGAAAGGAGAATTCACCCCAAAAACGAAGAAAATCGCATTGAAAAGAGGCATATTATTAACAATTTAGTGCATTAAAATTTCAAGGTGCCTGTACTGGGCCCCTTGTCAGGGATCTAGGGTCTTAACTGAAAATGTAGAAATGGGGTAGGAACTGAAAGGAGAATTCACCCCGAAAACGATGAAAATCGGATAGAAAAGAGGCAGGTTATTAACAATTTAGTGCACTAAAACTTCAAGGGGCGTTGTACTGGGCCCCTTGACAGGATTCCAGTGTCTTAACTGAAATGTAGAAATGGGACAGAAACTAAAAGGAGAATTTACCCCCAAAACGAAGAAGATCGGATAGAAAAGAGGCATGTTATTATCAATTTAGTGCATATAAACATAAAGGGGCCCAGGGTCCCCGGCCCTTAAAAAATAAAACTCTGAGCTTCAGGTGCATCAGGACCTGTTTCCGACTAATCACTTCTGAATTTTCAGACTTCTACGTGCAGTAGATTTCGCTAGCCATCGCCAACAGACACACACACACACACACACGCACAGAGCGATTTGTTCTTTTATTAGTATAGATTATGTTTTGGGATTGGCACATCTAACTAGTTTTCCTTAAAACAAATTTAGACATCCGTAGTATGTTTTGACGAAGTTTTCTAAAGATTGGATATTACAAAAATTTCAAAATGTTTTTTACTGCTTTAAATTTGCCTTTAAATGTTTCGGAGCTGCAGTCTCTAAATCCTTTTTTCGCAGAATATTTTCATACTATATATCGGTATGATCCGAATGCTAAAATTTCACTATATATTTTTCATTTGACTCGATTTTTTTATGGACAATCCTTCTGGTGCATTTCATAAAACTGACGATGACATTTTTCTACAATAAAATTAGTTTATTTTAAAAAAATAAAAAATATTAATTAAATATTTTTTACTTTATTTTGGAATTAGCTCACCCACCGGCGTAGCACGGGCCCTTGATTCTTAAATGAAATGTAATGTTGTATAATTTTATATCTTTTACTCGATTTCGTCTGAAAAACTCACCTGCTCACTATCAGAAAATTGGAAAAAGCTGCTAATCGTTGAGATTTGTTATGTATTTTTTTTTTCATAATTTTAAATAATTTTAAATAATGTTAAATCTGTTATTAGAAAGGTTAAAGACTTACAGTTTGGTATTTTCAGCATAAAATGGCGTATAAGGTAGTGATTTTTTTTTATTTAATTTGTTCATTTAGTTTTTTTTAAAAAGGATTCTTTCTAGAAGTAACAAAATTTTTAATTTCCTAATCCAGAAATCTAAATGTAGATAATGAAAGCAAGTTGAAAATATCCGTTTTGATCACAAACCTTCCTGAATGAGATTTTATTTTAAAAACATTTTTTTTTTAACAAATTCGGTGGTAAAGTACTGTGGCTAAAATATAAGCAGAGAAATGCTCTAACATGCAAAAATCCATTTTTGCAAAAATTGAATAATCCCGACCAAACTGCATGGCTAGAGTGCATATAGATCTTAGTTTTTTTTTTTCTTTTGAAAAAGTCACTTCCACTTAAGGTCATTTGGGGTACAAAAAATCTGGAAAATATCACATTTTTACTTTATTTGCTTAAAAAGTAACTAAAAAGCTTTTGGCTTAATAACTTTCTAAAATATAGTAAAATACTCTAGTGTTTAGAATAAAATGAAACACACTGCATGTTAATATAATAATTATAATAGAAGCCATAGCTTTTTTATGTTGTACTGTATGTATTGTATATGTAGTACTTAAAACTTTAAATCAATTTCCTAATATATATATATTTATTTAAATTCTTCAAATTTAATCTGATATATCTCAATTTATTTTAAATATAAGATTATGAGTCTTCGCACAATGAATTTAGTTACATAGTCAATATAAATAATTATTATGTAATATACGAAAAAAATCTGTTTTTATTTTTGTTTTGTTTTGAGAGAACATTTTAAATGTGGGAACGTCCATTCGTTACTCTTGTGATAATTATAGCAAATTTTTACATATAATTCCAATTATTTTACTACAAAATATAATTAAGATAGAAATTGATATAACCAGCTAAATTCCACTGTGTTCCACACACAAACATATATCTAATTTCTAACACAAAGCATTTTACTTGTGTATATATTAAATGACTCTTGTGACACTCTGGTCACAAGAATAACAAAATTTTGATTGATTATATAGACAAGGGAAATGCTTTTTGTTACAAATTAGATATATTTTATGCGAGTGGAACATAATTGTATTTAACTGGTTATATCAATTTTTGTTTTAATTATATTTTGTAATAAAATAATTGGAAGTATTTGTGAAAATTTGCTCTAATGGTCACAAGAATAACAATGCACGTTCTCATATCACTCATAAAATGGACTTTTGTTTCTTTAAAAATTTATTATTATTTTTTTATAAATATTTTGATACATTTTGACGACAAAATGGTATTTAATTTTTTTCTTCATTCAAAAATAAAATAATAAACATACTAAAAGCGGTTTTTTTAGTCTTTCAGGCGTTTTAACAATTTTTACATATGGCTAAAATTAATATATTTTTTAGTTTTTGTCACTAAATTTACATTTTTAAGACTATATTATTTATACAGAAATGTTTATATAAATATATATTTGAACAGAAAAATTAGTAAAAAATATTTTAAAAAATAAACAAATAAAATGTTTGCGTCCCAATATATCTTAAAAATAAATTCTTATGCTGAGGAAGTACAAATTTCAGTTGGAAATAAACGTTAATTGCATTTTCAGTTTTCATTTCTCTTTAATTTATCAAAAATCCATCATGTATAAATAAATTAATTCTCTAGTGTAAAGTGCTGAGATAGACATATGTTTTTTCCGAAAAAAGGGTGTGTCTTAAACGTGATTAAAAATAAATGTTCATTTTATGCTGACAAGTTTTATAACATGTTTTTTCCAACGCAATATGTTTCTCTGATGTGTTAATACGAGCGAAGTTATTTCCATGGTAACGACATAATGCTCTTTATTTTTCTTTTCATTATAAGAAAAATCTAAGGTTTTAAATTATTTGAATTATGTGTTTAAAAACTGCAATTTGTAAAATCAAAGTTATATAAATATGTCTGTGTGTGCATGCGTCAATATTCTTAAAATATGCTTTACTATGTGGTAATATTTACATTATGTTGCTTAACTTGTAAAAATATCATTAATACACAATTCTAAACTTTCTAAGGCTTGCAAGGCGCAAAATAGGCATCCTAGTTTTCCCGGGTTTTTCAAAGCCATAGGGCTCAATGATAAAACTGAACTCGAAAAATTTAGAAAACAATGAGATTTAATCTTCTCACTGTCACAATTATTCTAACAATACAGAATAAAAATTTACTATATTTCATATTTTCTTTTTAGGAGTGTTTCAAATTAAAAAATTGATTTGTTAATTTTACTTTTAAAAAGAATTCATTTCTGTGGCATGTAAAAGATATTTTAAAAAATAAATACATTTCATATTTTTTATACATGCATATCGAAAACTTTCTTAAACTTTCTTAGTAATCTTCGCTTTATATATGAATATACTTTTTCATTTTAATTCAAACAGATGAAAATTCTATAATATTAAAATTAAGTTTCAATAAACAAAGTGGTGCTGTGAAGACGGGGTAAGCAAATTTTGTTGTAATTTCATTGCTAACGGTATAAGAATCCAGAAGCTCAATTTATAAGCTAACGGAAAAAAATAAAGGAATAAAGCTTTGTCACTCATGCATTATAACATATTTTCTGACATCGTTGTAACAATACAGGGTTATTACAAATGAATCATCGGATTTCGATACATTTCTACGTGCGAACTAGGAAACGTATATGTTTCCATAACAACTCAAACGAGAGGGCGTAAACTACAGTTTCGCGCTGCGTATGTGTATCAAAACCCGATGATTCATTTGTAATAACCCTGTACAACCATGTCTGTCTGATTGTGTTAATTTCGGACCGACAAAGCAGTAAAATTACCTAGGCCTAGAACAAATGGTTATTTGTTTCTGAAATTATTTTTCCTAATAAATCCACATAAAATAATCATCCTTTGGGAAAGATTGCGGTAAAACAAAACCTATTTCAGTGATGAGTTACGTTCAAATCTCATATATTCGAGATAGCTTCAGTTTAAATTCGGCTAACCACATCAGCCCTGTAAACAAACCGGCAATTGTTATGCTCAATGATTCGTTCCCTTGGAGAAATTATACATGCTACGTATGCAGCTTAAAAAACACAGAATCGCATAACGCAAATCCCGCACGTCCAGGTTATTTAATGATGCCAATACCAGGGTTCGCAGCATTCTTAAAATTTTCTCACTTTCCTACCACTATTGTAAAAGAATAATCAATAGTGTATATTTCTATTGCAGACATTAAAGGGCTTTTTACGAAGATTCTTTACTTAGAATAGTGGTTGGAAATGTAGAAAAAATCAGGAACGCTGCAAGCCTTGTAATACGCTATTAACCCCTTGAGGGGCGGTGGAATAAAATATATCCCACCTAATTTAAACAAGATTCTCACCTGAAAATTTTAACTAAATTTTATATTTTTAACTTTGGAGGAAAATCAATGATCGGTTCTAGACGATTTGGTCGAGGAGCCAAATCCACCACCCCGTCACATAAGATTGTGCAGGTTAAATGGTTAAGCAAAATTCATAGCTGGTAGCAGTGAGGGTATAAAAGTAAAAAATCTAACAGGGGGATGGATATGGGAAGAGAGCTCAAATAAAAAGTAATAAAAATGGAAGGAAGAGTCTAAAAGAAAGTTTAAGTATAGCATTACAACAACAAGATATATTTTTGTATTTTCTAAAATTTTTTAGATTTTTTGTAAGTTTTCTGAAACATTTTTATAGTATTTTATGAGATTTTAATAATATAAAGTAAAATAGTACAGTAGTAAGAGATGTTGTTAGTATAAAAAAGGGGGAAAGGGTAGCCTAGGCCTAACGGCCGGAGAAAGTGTGATTTGGATCCGCACTGGGTGCCGGAGTGTTGTGAGATCAAGTGCCGTCCAAGAGTCGAGGCGATGCCGGGAGCGGAGGTACTCTTTCGCGTGGCCCTGAAAAGGGCCGTCGCTCTCGGAAATTCATCGCCGACTTATGGGAAGCTGCTACTGGAGTAGTGAAGTAGAAATCCACCGCAGTGCCGGATGCAACACTTCCGCAAATTCCGTGAGTCCCGAAAAGGACTGGTTCATCCGCCCTGTACACTGCGTGGAAGCTGGAGCTCGACTGGAGGAGCGCTGGCTGGATCGTTCTCTTAAATAGGCTACAGAGAGAAGGGGAGGAGCCAAAGGCGGGGTTAAGCCTGCGATTGCAGACTAACAGAAAAAAGTAGGAAAAACGGAGCGTTAGTAAAAGAACACAATAAAAGGGGGGAAAAGGGTACAATAAATAGAATTTAAATGAGAGTATCTAAAATAATTCCCATTCTAGGACGTTTACGGTTGTTCGGGTCAAAAATATAATTTGGTAAGGAATTTAGAGCAGTATTATCTCAAATTTCTAAGGCAAGATGAAAATTTATATTTAAGTGCTGGATAAAAGTACTGAGTCTGGGGAAATTAATTTCTTTATATAAAGGAAAATTTCTGACATAATAACGTACATCAAAGATTAATCTTAAAGTAGCATTTTGGGCTTGAAAAATAAGTTTCATGTTTGTCTTAGCCGCATACGACCAGACTTCGGACCCGTAGGTTAGAATGGGACGTAAATAAGAACTGTACAGGAGCAACTTATTTTTAATCCAAAGATCACTGTTTCGAGCAAGAAGGGGATATAATTTATTTTTAGCAACTCGAAACTTATTTCGCGTAGTGTGGATGTGTTGTTTAAAAGTGAGTCTCTCATCTAGGATAATACCTAGGTATTTACAGCTTGAGGACCAAGGCAATTCAGTATTATTATATTTAATTATAAATTTGTCCCGGTTATCTTTACGAAGATTGCTAAAGAGAATAGCCTGCGTTTTATTAATATTTATGGCAATTCTCCATTTGTTGAACCAAGTGGAGAGCAATTTAAGATGTTTGGTGATTGCAGTAATGGCATACCTACGATTTTTATTTGCAGAAAAAACACACGTATCGTCAGCATATTTTGCTAGCGATGTGTGGGGATAGGAAGGCATATCATTAATAAATAAAATAAAAAGAATTGCTGAGATTTTACTTCCCTGAGGGAGGCCGAAAAAAGCAAAAATATTTCTGGAGAGGCGGTTTTTAACCCTAACATTAAAATTTCGATCCAACAAATAAAAGTAAATTAATTTGATCAGATAGGGGGGAAGTTGTAATTTATAAGCTTGAAAATAAGCCCGAAGATCCAAACCTTATCGAAAGCCTTTTCAATGTCAAGAAAAACAGCTGCAGTAAATTTTTTAGAAATTTTTCCTGTCGTGATGTTTTTCACCAAACGATAAATTTGATGCGGGGCCGAAACCCCTTTCCTAAAGCCGAATTGAACAGGATTTAAGATATTATTTTGATCACAATGGGCATTAATTTGATAAGCAATAAAGGATTCTGTTAATTTGCTGAGGGAATTTAGAAGAGAAATTGGGCGATAATTAGTTGCCAGATCGGGCGGTTTAGCAGATTTTAGGATGGGGATGACGATGGCAGTTTTCCAGTACAATGGGAAATAGCTGAATTTAAAAATATTGTTAATGAGAAGGGTGATTTTAGGCATATAAGAAGGGGGGAGATTTTTGAGCATTTCATTAGTAATGGTACTAATACCAGGAGATTTTTTATTTTTAAGTTTTTTAATTTCTTTAATAACGTCAGCATTTGAGATCTGAAAATCGGGAGGGGTGTGATCCGAAGACATAAAATTCCTGACATGGACGTTTACTTCCCTTTCGGTATCACTATCAATAATAGGGTTTCCTTGGAATTGTAATTCTAAGCTACTGGCAATTGCATTTGATTTTTCTTCATCAGTATATGCGTAGTCTTGAGAATTTGGAATAAGGATCGGTGGGAAATTATTGACAGAGCTACGGATTTTCTTTGCGGCCTTCCATATGCTGGCGTCCTCTGGTGATAGGGAAGTGAGATAGGAACTCCAACTTTCCTGTTTTTTTCCTGAATAAGTAGTTTTTGAGCTCCTGTTGTACTCTGTTCATGATGGTTTTATCGAAAATGCTACGCGTACGTTGGTAAATTTTCCTCGCTATGTTTTTATTTGTAGTGAGCCTACGGACATGAGGGTCGAGACGTTAAAATTCATTGCTGAAAATCTTATTTGTAGCACCATCGGCCGCTTTCCTGATATCGTTCGTGATGACATTTGTCACAGTTTCGATATCGTGAGTACTGTTAATTTCAGGGAGGGTGGGGGAATTTCATTAATGTTTTGCTGGAACTGAGCCCAATTAATAATGTTGATAATTTTTGGAGGGGGGGGGGTACGAATTTGGATGTTGATTTTGATCGGATTATGATCCGAGCTCAGTTCAGGAAGAGAAATAATACTTTTAGCATAATTGAAACCATTAATCAAGCCAAAATCAATGGTGCTACTGCTATGATCAGAGTAACGGGTGGGGGAGTACGGGAAAATAATGTCCATATTAGAATTAAGAAGAAAATTTTAAATACTTTTGCCATAAGTGTTGTTAGTACCACAATTCCAGGAAGTATGATGAGCATTGAAATCCCCGATAACAAAAGTATTGACGTCATAAGTGAGAAGGCGGTGAATGTCGCTCGTGACGTCACTCGCGCTCAGGCCAATTGGAATATATACCGAAAAGAAAGTAAGGGGTGGTCCGGAGGGAGGTAGAAGGGTGATTCCAGTGGCGCCCACGATTTTAAGGGGGGCAGGGGTTGCAGGATAAAAACAATGATTTAATTTAATACAGATTGCAGTGCCCCGAACGGGGCGGGAGCTGTTATTATTAATATGATCATTACGAATGATAAAATAATTAGGAATTTTAAAGGTAATGCCTGGTCTCAAGTGGGTTTCTTGTAAAAGGATAATGTCAGGGGCGTGCTCCTGTATGAATTCCCTGAGCTCTAAAATTTTTCCCAGAAGGCCATTGCAATTCCAAGAAACTGCACTCAAACACCCTCTGCTACCCATGATTATTTAGTAGGTTGTTAATTGAGGGCTGTCATAAAGATAGTGAGTTTGGTGACATCATCAGTGGCGTTTTTCATGTCCATTAGGACTTTTTTGTATTTAGCTATAAGTTCAGAAAAATCCTGTACTTTCAATTCTTTTGCGATTGCATTTAATATATCTTTAAGTTCGTTTAAGCCGATTTCTTTCGGCTGCGACTGCTCAGGAGGGGGGAGGGTGGGATTAGCATTACTGGAAGGGGGTGGGGGGAGGTAATATTGGCATATGATTGATTTAAGTTTCTGTAGTTTGAGGTAAAGGTATTTTTCCTGCTTTTGGGGAAATTGGGGCAATTTCTGTAACTGGCGGCATGATTCATCCCGCAATTGCAACACTCTACTTTCTCAATTTTTCCTTTGCCAAATACGCAATTTTCTGATTTATGGTACCCGGGACACTTAACACATCTAGATTTCATTCTACAATTTTCACTTGAGTGATGCCAGTATTGACAATTAAAGCATTGTAGTGTTCTAGAGGGGCGATTATAATTTTCCACTCTGATGATATTGTATGCTAATTTTTCTAATTTAAAGATTTCTCTGGCTTTAGAATTATCTTCAAGTTGAATTTGAAACAGGGGCATTTTTATATCAGTATTAAATTTAGTCAGCTGATTTACTTTAATTACGGGAAATTCCAAATTTATGAGATCCTGTTTGATGTCCTCAACATCAGTATCGATGTCGAGCCCTCTAATAACAACCTTGAGGGGTGCAACCGATTTCGTTGGATATAATACATACTCGGCCTCTATGGCGTCGAGCTTAGAGATTATATCCTGATAATCCTTTATGGAGTTAGGGAAAATTTTGTGAAATTTGCCTAAAGGTTTAACCGCGAAATTGCTTTGGCCTCCAGTTTCTAATTTTTTAAGAAATTCTCTTTTATTTCCATTAATTAAGACAGTAATAGACTGAACTTTGGAGGATGGGATTCTCTTACTCTGAAAAGCTGGGGAAGGTTGTGACACATTTTTGTCATTCAGAATTTCTTCCCGCATAAGGGGGGAATATCTATTAAAAGTGGGTAATTTGGGGTGATTTAAGTTAGAGATTTTATTTCTCTCAAAAGAAAAATCTTCTAATTTACGCTTAATAGCCTTATTTTCGCTTAAAGCGCTTGCGCTATCAGCTAGCGGAAAATTGCTAACCTGTGCATTGGTGGTTCCCTCTGGTGTTTGCTCCATGAGTTCCAAACTAGGACCTGAAGTATCCATAGGTTGCTCGAGCTCGCCGAGTTCCAGGATTACAGTCTCTAGACGGAGTTTTTGTGGCTGGAGTTTGGCAATTTGGGATTGTTTGCCCTCAGGGGATGTGGCACATTCAATAGCACGGTGAGTTTTCCTCACATCAGCTGTGAGTTTGCCGATTGCAGCATAATAGTAAGCAATCAGTTCATCAATAGTCTCTTGAGAGATATTGCTGATGGTGCATTTATCACGCAACCATTTCATACGCACTTCGGCGATATTATCGTACTCTCTGCCCTTAAGCCAGTCAAAGTTGACGATTAGCGAAGACATGGCCGCTTCTTACGACGGTCAAAACTCTGTGCTGCTCGCTCTGCTCTGTTCTGCTGTCTTTCCGGTGAGAATTCAATAATGAAAGGCATTTTTGCTTGCCCCTCAAGGTGTTAACCAATCATAGCTCGGAAAGCATCTTGGCTTAGAGTGTTTGTAGAGGGAATGACGAAATATGAAATAATTCTGAGACGAATAATGTTTATTTGTGTTTGGTAATTATGTACTTTTAATTTTTGTTAATAAAATATTTCATCGCTAGCTGGAAAGATCGCAAAGGAAATGGTGATTTTGAAGGTTTTTTGCCCTGTTGATGAACTTAAAAGAGAAAGCTCAGAAAATGTTATCCTTTATATATTGAAGCCTATTGAAATTTATGCAGTTTCCGAACGTAATACGTATACCCCAATTTGATTTTTCATGGGGGAAATACCAAATTTGTTACTAACCCTTACGTGATTCGTTTTTCTTTCATCTTTTCTTTTTTTTTTTTGGAGAGGAGAGGTATGTTTTGCACTAAAAATAAAAGTATTACATCCAAAATTTTAAAAAAAAGGAAAATATACATCTCCTTTTAAATTTTACAGAAAGTTCCCAATCAAAAGTTCAAAGTGTAACCAATCTGGAATTATTATAAGAACAATCTTTAAAAATATTTACTTTTTTGGCTATGGATGGATTCTACATTTTTTTACAACTCTTTCGACTGTATATTGAATGAGCCTTGCATTCCTATTCGTTCTGCTATATGTTACATGAAAAAAATTTACACGTGAAACTACTAACGGTATTTAAAACTGACAATCTTCAACATATTTAACCTAAAAAATTTTGAAATTTCTAAATTAGGTACTAACAACTTTATGAAATTAATAAATCAAAAATGGGTATTAGAAAAAAAATGGTTCTGTTGCAAGTCTCCTACACAGTAAAGAACTATTCACCGTGGGATATACGTTTTAAATTTTAAAATCAGATAATACGCAGCAGTCAACTGAGATAATGGGGAAGGAAAATACCGCCAACAGAGCAATGTGTTATGATGGGAAAAAATCGCTACTTAAAATTGATAAAGATAAGAATCCTAAACGTTTCTTGTGTATTTTTGTTTGTTGTATTATCAACAGATAGAACATTTAGTGTCTAAAACTTTTCAATCAACTTTTTGTGAGTTATTAAAATAAATAATAAAATGTGTCAATGCTATCACTTTTACTTCCATATATGAAAATCTTTACAAGATGTTTTGTGACAATAAAAATGCAGACCATACCACAGAGGTAAATTTGGTAGGAACCTCAAATTCACCTGTTTGATAAGCTAAAAAAATGAGAAATGACTAAGTATTGTTAGGGCATTGTTGGGTTTCCTAGTGGTGGGCAGAATGAATGATTTTACTATTCAAATGAATCATTTGGGTATGGTCAAAAGTAAAGCTGCAAACCTTTATTATTTTTAATTCAATTTCTACCAGAATTTTTGTATCACAAAATAAGTTTCTTAATGTTTTAGGGCTTCGATGTTTATATATGTGTGTGTGTTATTATACAGTGACGACCCTGTGCGACCACCTCCCTGAACGACCATTTTTTTCATGGAACGAAATTTATTCCCATAGGCTCAATACTATTTTTTCCTCTATTCAGAGACCACCCCAGTGCAACTCCCTCCATGAGCGACCCATTTCTTTGAAGAAAATGAAACAAATTCCGTTTTTTCCTGGTCGCTTGAAGAAGGTTTTATTATAATAATATTTCCGGAGAGCGCATTATTCATCAATCTTCTAAACTAAGTTTAGAATTTTTATTTATTCCGGGAACTTTTAAGTGTTTAAACCCCTTTGTGCCTTTTTTAGGCAATGAATTTAACTCTGATGACAAAGTAAGGATGACAGTCAATAAAGGCAGGGCCGAAACTAGGGGGGGGGCAGAGGGGTCACGTGCCCCGGGCGCCGCTTTAACAGAAGGTGAAGGGGGCGCCAAAATGAAGATTTTGTTTGACGTTTGATACAAGAATGTATATATATACGAAATTTGTATAAAAATGTATCGGAGCCGGAAAATTTAAAAGGAAAACTGTATCAAATGTATTAAACTTTACAAATACTAGATAAAAAGATTCATCTACAGTACAAAACTGCAAATGAATAATAAAAAAAAGAACTGTTCTCTTAGGCTTTTTTCATTCTCCCATTCCAAAAGTATCATGTCTATGCTTTTGCCTACTATCTTTTAAATCACTTCCTGTGTAGCAGACCGTTTTTCAAGGTCAGTCTCTATTGTGGGACACTGTCCACTATTGGTAACTATCCAGCGCGAAGCGACCCCTCAGTCTGACTGAAAAAATTCCATGAAAGCTGTTTGTTTGTTTTCTGCTGAGCATCAGCTTCCTTTTTTTTTTCTTTTTTGTCTTGCAATGGACGATAACTGCTCGCGACAATAAAACAAATGGGAGGGGGAATGCACAAAGTAAAATTCTTAGTAAAACCTTTTTTTTTTTTAGATATCGACCTCATTTAGACTATACAAAAAAAGTTTCAAATGATTAAAAGGCAATGTAGTTCCTTTTGATTCCGTTTTCAAGGTTTTAATGAATCAATGTTTGACAAACCTGATTACGTAGTTCAGTTTTATATTTTTTAAATTTAAAAAAATAAGTTGTCTATTAGATACTTAGTAAAATTCTTTTTGTTAATTTACTTTGTGGTGGAGAGGGGGGGGGGCGCCAAAATCCATGTTTGCCCCGGGCGCCAAAAAGGCTAGTTTCGGCCCTGAATAAAGGCTCCTGCACTATTCTGTCAGGAAACTCTCAAAGAAATAGATAAAATAATGAAATCGTCCTAATTTGTTCCCGTGCAAAAGAAAAATTGCATTTATTTACTAAACTTCGAAAGGACTTGGAAATAAAAGTTGTAAAAGATAAAATCATAAAATCACAACGAATGTCAATGTATTAATTTCTTAAACTCTACAGTAATTAACTTATGTAATTAACTTCTGTTTTGATACTTAAAATTTTATATTTTTGGTTTAATGCGAAAATTAAATTTTAGTAACGTTGATTGTGACCTTTTTTCAACAATTAAATCATAACCTCCATTAAGAGACCACCTCTCGGAGCGACGAATTTTTATTGGTACGGAACGTGGTCGCTTTAGGGAGGTTTTACTGTATATATGTTATAATATATATAAGGATATTCTCACCTAGTATATAGAGCATAGGTAATTATCAGCGTATATTTTTTCTTCCAGGAGGTCTGAACTTCTATGTTTAATTTGAGCCTGAACAAGAACTTTAATGTTTGAGTGCAGATTCATTAAATGTTTTTTATGCAGAACTCGCACAAGAAGGAAAATAAGTAAGAAAAATTCATATTTAAAAATGAAGAAAGTTATAACAATGAGAAAAATAAGTTCGTGAATAATTTATTAAATGCGAAATGTAGTATAAGCTTTTATTTTTCACGAATACTGTAAATTCATTTTTTTTGTTTAGAGTCGATTGTTTCTTATTTTATATTTTTATATTTATGTTAAATGGATCATAAAAGAATAATAAAGAAAAACCTTAAAAAATTGTAATTAAAATAAAACTATAATAAAAAGTAATTAGTTCCGAAAATATTAATATATTTTAAATTAAGCGATTTTTTTCAACACAAAAAAACATATTTTCTTTATAAAAAAGCTCTTATACTTTTATTAACAGGTTAAGATTTATTTTTATTAAAATATTATTAGTGCTTTGAAAGATGGCTGGTTCTTTTTGTCTTTAGAAAGCAAAAATATTTCCGAAAACTTTTCTTAGCTTTTCTGTATCAAATCAAAGAACAAAAGAACAAGCCTTATAGCAGTCATTTAGCATGATTGATGGGGTTTGTATTGACAAGCTTTGATTGTTAATGAAGACGAAAATGAATCAGTTTATAAAACGAAATTTTGTTTAAGCATAAATTGACATCCTAAATGAATGCATATTTATTAAAAAATATATTATAATAAATTAATACCTTTCATTTAAATACAAGAAAATGTGTATTTTAATTTCAGTAAAGTTATTATATTTTACACTATTTAACTGTAAAATATTATGGGTTATTATTGCATTTGCAATTGCTATAAATTGTCACAATACTTAACCTAATATGCTGTGCACATCCCAAAACTTTTCTAATATCAGGGACTAATATAAGAATTTAAACTGCGTGGTTACACAACAACAATTATGAATTGGAACTATAGTGTATTATTTTAGCTCAGCGTGGAGTTAAACCAATAAGTAAATAAAAGGAATACAATGCACAACGGCTGGAAATGGTCGAAAAAAATCAAAAACTATAGTAATTTTCTTTTCAATCAGAGTATTTGGAAACAATCCGTTTTTTTTTTAGTTTTGGAGTACGCTGCATTGTTTTAGACCATTACCAAGTTCGTACAATCAACCATTTATAAGACCAAGTTTATATTTCAGCTTATGGAAGCACGATTCCCTTACAATGATTAGTTTCTATGACGCAATATTTGCATTGCGTCATGCGTTTGCCCTGTGCATTGGATTGTGATCGCTCTGAATGAACTTACGATAAAAATAAATTGCTAAAATGACAAAATTTGAATGTGTCATGTTGATAACGGTACCTAGTAACGAATCAGTAATGATAATGCAATCATAATACTGAAAGAACAAAGTTTATATTTATATATTTACAAAAATGCAACTATGTTCTTTATTCATTTATTTGCAAAGTATGTGAATGCGTTATATAGTACTTAGTTCAGATCAAGAGGTTTTTGACTTTATCATGAAAATCAATCCTATCTTTTGTTTGATACGATTTCTTAGTCAAAACTTGCAGACTTTTGCAGATAGAATTTGTTTCTTTGGTATACACAAAGTTTCAAGATTAGCATTTTGCCTGGCGCAAATTGGCGCATGTTGGCGCAAGATTGATACATTATTTTCTGAACTTTTAAATATACCCTTACATTATGAGTACAAACACTCAATGTTGTGTTAAAACTCTTTGAAAAAAAGGGAGAAATATTGTTTTGGCAGAACTATTTATATCATTATAATTGACATAAATCAGAAAAACATTTATTTTGGCATCGCTTTATTTCACCACAGGTATTGATCCTGTTTCTAAGTTTTTGATTTTATGCTGAAAACAAGGTAGTACTGTATGCTCGATTTTCTAATCATGTAGAAGAATGTGAATTCAGATTTTCTATGCATAAACCCTCTAAATGTTTTATTTTATTATCTGTAGACATCAAAACTATAATCAGTGTGATTTTTCCTAAAACATTAAAAAATATGGTTTTTGCCAGACCGAGACCTCTGTACTGTGGCCTCTGATGGACATTCGGATCTAAAATTGGATCAAAATATATACTTTTTTTAATTAAAAGCTTTAACTCTAAAAATTAATACATTTTTACAAATTAGAAAACGGAATACTGGTATAACGTTCATCGCCAAAACCATAGCACTAATTTTACGTATTCAAGTCTACAGCCAAGTTTGGCCTTAAAAATGAGCGATTCTCTTAACAGTAATGTTGGAAAAGTTACAAAAATAGAATTAAACATATGGCAAAGCATGTTCTTTAAATTGCACCAGTTGTTTGTGGATCCAATTATGAAATTTTTTACAAGGATAGAAGAGGGGCCTTCCATTCTAAGCGTATAGAACCTAAATTGAACAAAGATAGCTTTTCAGAAGAAGCATGTTGCATATTAAAAATCCATCGAATTTCACCCAATAAACGCTGCGATAAAATCATCATGGAAACATGCTGGACAGATAATTACATCTAATTATAATTTGACTAGTTCTCACTATATAATTTATTATTCCAACTCATCCAACCACGCTACCACATAGTACTTTGTATAAAATTATATATATACCGAAATAATTGTCAAATACAAGTGATCGTAAATTATTTTTTAATTCTAGTGAAAGAGGAACACGAATTGTTATCTTAAATTAAATAAATATTCGCGTATAAAGTTTAATTAACAAATTAATTAATTATAAAATATAAATAAAAAAGCTTGCGTTGTGATTGTTTACGTGGGCTCTTCCATCTATGAATTATGCTCAAATTAAGCTGAAAGGAAAATGACACACCTTAAATTTTAACATTAATAGATTAACAGAGATTTAACTCTTGATTAAATAATTTTATTTACATTAAATTAATCATAAAATATTTACATACACATATTATTTTACTAAAAGAATATAAGCAGAATCTGAGACTGCTTTTCATAGCTTTAGCTTATACCTGAATTTTCAAAGTCTAACTAAATAATTTATCATATTTTCTCAATTTAAGTAATAAGAATTAAAAATTTCTCATTTTAATTACATTATTTATAAACCTTATCTTAAATCGTTTGGATCCCACGTAACCACAATACCATTATATTTTCAATCTTCAAAATTACTGATCATGGGTAAATAATTTGTGGTAATAAAAAAATTTAGAGATGTACCTTGTGTTTGTAGATTCAGTTGCTCTACACATCGGTTGCTCTACACACTGAGCGGTCGAAGGGAACGGAATTATATTCCAATGTTAGACTAGGAATCTACTCAACGTTGCGGCATACGGAATGGCTCTTAGCAGTAATACCGGAGAGGCATCGGGCAGCATCCATTCTCGTTCAGGTAGGCGCTATCGAGAGTTATAATCATCACGGATTTCATCCTCCATCTTTTCGTAGCTCCGCTGATGCACTAGGGTATTACATCTTCGAAATACTTTTTTTAAGACTGACTTATACAAAAAGTTTCTTACAAAATCATACCATGCTGGAAGGCGTATTCATTTTAAAGATCCCCTATTTTATTGGCTGTGAGATAATTTTGTATGGTGGCTCGACCTATAAAATAGAGTCCGCACTGTCTCACGCATATGTTTATTTTTTTATGTCTTCTCCCTGTGTCAAAAGTTCATACCCGTAAAAAATCTAGGTGGTCCCTAGCCATAAACTTATTCTGACACATATATGCATTTACGATATCCTGTCATAAAACATCCTTTCTTTTAGCAGTCATGCTACCACGTCAGTACGTCTAGTCAGGATTTGCTTTTGTTATTTACTGGGATCCAAACTTACATACTCGAAATCTGACATGTATTTTAATATAAAACAATTTTTTAAAAATACACATTTAATTTTTATAATTAAATTAATAATTTTTATAGGAATCTCCATTCCTATTTTACCAATATATATAATTATTACAATTGTCATTTGATAACTATATTTTATAAAAATATATTTGTACATCAATATCATCAAATTACGCAAATGTTCTGTTTCTTGATCTAAACGTTGCGGGAACTGACTATTGCTAGATAGTGTTTCCAGCAAAACAAAACACAGAAGTGGCACATACATCCAAATGAAAGCATCACAATTTTATGTAAAGTTTTAACTGTTTAATGAAATTCCCAGCATTTGTTTAGATGTTGCTATCAGGCAAATAGTGGCAAACCCAGCAGAGCATCACAACCTGTTGGAGTTTTATAAAATTTTCTACTTTAGTTCTCCAGTTATAGCGCCTACATAATTTGTTTCACACATATACATACAGACATTTTCCAAAAGCATTCAAGTTGTATTCCTAACATTCCAAAACGTTTAAATTGGGGTAAAATAGGAAGACGAAAATTTTCATGTATCCAATACGTACATAAAAGAAAGAAAAACGAAAAAAAAAACAAAAAGAATAATATGAGAAGAACAACAAACTTTTGTGGTTTATGGTTATTACGACTCATCGGTATTTATTTCTATATAAGTGCGAAAATCGAACATCAATATTTATATCGTACATATAGCATGCAAAAAAAAATTTCCTCCCTTGAAATAAATATTAAAATTATAACAATGTGTTAAATAATTTCATCGAAGATCACAGAAACAGTCACATTATAAATTATTTACGTAATGAGAATAAAGCGATTTACATGCAATCCTTTTTCCAAATCGTGTTCAAATGTTACGGCGAAAAGATAAGAGTAACTATTTATTAGTAAAAGCACTCTTTTATAAGGAATCGTCACTCATGATATCATGATTTGAGCTATTTGTGCAAAAGCGTTGTGTAGGGCGCGAAATGTCCGTTCCCTATGTTGCATTGGTTCCGGTCTCCGTTGGGATAAAAAATTTCATGCTGCCAAATAGAGAGCAGCATACGGATGTACGCTGTCGATTTCGCATCTGAAAGCAAAGCTTTACTTACTCCAACCAAAAAAGTAGAATCATCACTCACCATACATTTTCTCTCGTTTTACGTCTCTATGGAAAAGAGAACCTCCCACCATTTGATCTTGTAGTTTAACTTACAGTTACCTAAATATATCAGATATTATCTTTAAATATATTAGAACAAAAATTTTCCTATTTTAAAACTATAAAATAACTTACATTCAATGTTATATTTCCAAATTGCTTTTTTAGATATGTTATTTTATTATATGAAAAAATGAAATCTTTTAATAAAACTCTCTTGGTGTTTCATAATCTGTACCTGGCGCATGCTTTTTCGTTCTTGTTATTAATAAATAATGGTTTTTATACTTTATACATTTATACGAGTAATAAGCTTTACAGACAAATAAGATGAAATAGATAAATAGCAAATAATAAAAATGGTCCAGATTACATTTTAAAAAAAATAAGGAATTTTTTTTTAACTGTGTTGAAAGTTGGTAAAACTTTTAATATGTAGATGACCCCTGATACAAAAATTGCATTCATATACTGAAAGTAGACATGATTCCCTTTAAATGATACCTTTCGCATTGCTGCTGCGACAATATCTTAAAGAAACAGTATGAGGTGTTAATTCCTTAAATCCGGAGCTTTTGGAAACAAAAACCAGATTAATGTTCATAAAGTATGAAAAAAAAAGTTCGCCAAAGAAATTATAGTAAAAAACAAAAGGCTTGCCGTGGCGTAATTTCCTTTCCTTACTTCACTGATCAACAAAAGATAACTTTTTTTAATTATTATATAATGAACACTTTTTTTATGTTCGACAAGACAACAGCTTAAAAACGTTTTGTATAGTTAACCTCGATGTAGTTGATTCACTATGAAAAGAAAACGTTTGGTTACATAGACCTTAAGTAAAAAAAAAAAAAATCTTTTATTTCCAGACGGCGAAGAAAAAAAGCTGAAGTAAAATATCCATATTGTATTTAATTAGTATAGTCAACAATTATGCAGCTTTCTCTGCAGAAAAAAAGATAGAAACATAGTTGATATTTAACATTTTCTTTAGAAATTATGAATATTTTTATCTTAGTTCCCTCTGCGTTTCAAAAAACATTTTTTAAGCTAAATATTTAATTTTAGAATTAAATATGAAAAGAATAATTCGGCATTTCCTTTATTTGTTATTCATTTTAAAGCTTTCAATATGTTTTATTTTGTTAAGACATATTTTTTTTCGTTTCTATTATTCTAGCAATATATTTTATTCATCTATATCGATATTATAAAGAAAAAATATTTGCATTTAGCAGGTAATCTCTGTAAGTGACGAACCAATTTCAAAAATAATAATGGCAAAATAATAACAGTCACTTTTCCATCACGGGCTATTTATATATACATTATAACTTCAAAAATCCGGCATCATCGCGACCGAGACTATGCCGGATTTTCAAAGGAATGTCAAAAGTAGTAACTAGGAATATCAAAAGTAGTACTATATTCATAATGGTACCTTTAGCCATAATTTATTTCATTATTAAATGATAATTATGTCAGAAAAAGAGAAAATTAAATATAAAAATAAATTTATATTAAATGTTATTTTCTATGTTACAGAAAAAAAAATCTAATAAAGAGGGAAATTATTTCTTCTCGTGTAATTTTGGAAAGATAATATAGATGCCAATTGTGTTTGTTTCAATTTTTTTGCCCGTTCTTTAACAAGTTTGTCTTGTATTTTATACAAATTAAGAAATTCTAATACGGATCTATTTCGGAGATACAGTCTTGTTCTCTAAAGCAGATATAAATTCTCAAGTTAAATGTATGCATTTTTCTAGTGACACCTTTTCTTTCGCCTGTTGTTAATCCTTGTCTTCGTAGCTGTTACTAGCGTTATCGGCAGTTCTATTTAGCACAGTTTCAGAAGAGAGATTCCAAAGGCTTTGTGTACTTGTCTCCAGGCCGTTGGTGAACAACAGTGCAGTTCCCAGAAAATAAATGTCTCTGACAAATGAAAAAAAATGTCAGATATTATTTTTTGCATTTTTACTTTCGATCTTGAAGTTTTTAACTCATAAACAGTTGATGTTTTTCTTCTACCATTATCTGAAAGTGTAAAAGAAAAAAGAAGGGAAAATGATGGTTTTGATGCATGATTTTTGAAGTCACACTGCATATTTTTTTTTATGTCGCTACACCTATCCCCCCATAGCGAACGAGAGCATAAAAGTTCTAAAATAACAATTTATTTGAGCGTGTTAGAGCTAAAAAGATTAAATTAAACATGGTAGTTATTATTAGACGGTAAATGCCCACTAACAACGGATTTTGAAAAATATTAAAATTTAAGAGAGTGAAATATGCAAGAAATATTTAAAAGTAAGAATTACTTGAAAACTATCGAATAAATTAAAAAAATTATCTCAGTATTATAATGGTTACTACCTCTTCTTAGACACTTATTTTATATCTCGAAATCACTGCCTCACAGGAGAAGGAAAAGAGAAAAATGTTCCAAAATTACAATTCTTTTTTAGAAACTATTACGTTACAAACTTGAAATTGGTAATTGCTTTTAATACAAAAATACTTGCGCAGAATTGTTTTAAATATCGAAGGTTAAAAAACATGAAATCAGCTGAATACATTCGAAAATCCCTCTTACTCTATAATTACAGTACTATTTTTAAAAGCATTGTAATTTTTTTTCCTTTTAATCTTGGAGCCCCTACACCAGAACAGATCCAAGAACGAAAACCGTCTTAAAATTATGACTTTCTTTGAAATTGTTAATAGTAGAAAGTTGAAAAGTAAAATAGTGGTGACATTTAAGACATAAATGGTCACTAAAACCAGTTTTTAATAATTCGCGATTGAAAAGGGTAAAAAGCGCAAAAAATGTTTAAAATCACGATTACTCTCAAATTACAGAACCAATTTTAAAAATGTTTTACCTGTAGGGTAGGTAATGGACGGAATTTACAAATAGAAACATTTTATCTCTTTTCTTCTGGAAGGAGGTTGTAAATGGTTTTAAGCTTTAGACTATTATTTTTATTGCAAAAATCGATTTGATATATTTTTGTTTTATTATTAATTTAAATTATTAAATTAGAAATTAGTAATTATCAAATAATTAAATATTTAATTAATTATTTATTTAATTAATATTTATATTTCAATTGTTTAAAGGCTTTTTTATGTGTATTAAATTTTACTACCTGTTGATAATTTTTATATTCCAGAATGAAATGCCACCAAAACGCAATAAAGCAACAATACATGACAAATGACCGCATTCACACCATGTGCAATCTGTTTTTGAAACAGCACTTGTTACAACGTCATAATATGGAGTTGAATAAACTTACTGATGTACTTAAATTCAGTTATTCCTCTAGTTTTTAATAATTAATAAAATAAAAAGCAGTAGAATTAAATGCTACATTTCATCTAGTGATTCACTTTCATTTTGCTAACATCGTTATAGTCTGATAGATAGCGACCGAAAACACTTATAAAACAAGGTTTTAGAATGTTCTTTGTAATCGCACAATAGTGAGACGCTTTATGGTTATTCAAAATGTGAGTTGTGATTTTTAGCTCACAGGCTATCAAAGACTGAGAGCTAATGTGCCCGTACGTACGTAACGCGATAACTCTTGATAGAAGTATCCGATTTGCTTCAATTTTAACTGGGCACTTTTCTTTTTTATTTAACGATATTAATGCTTTTCTTTTTTATTTAACGATATTAATGCTTTTATAGACACTTACTTAGGCTTGGCTCTTCGATCAGGTCTGCCTATGAAGGTCTCAATTTTTATCCTCACAAACACTGAAGTCTTTTTTATTTCACTTTATTATATCCCAATGCATTTTCTTTAAACGACATCATAAATGACAGCAGTGTTAACTTCAGTAGAACTGGTCAATTCACTGTTTCTGTACCTTTAGCCTAATACAGCTGTGGATAATTCTAGCTCAGCAAGGTTTAGCAATAACATAAAATTATCCACAATAGCTGCAAAATAAAGACTCACGTACGGTGAGTGTGATCACATAGGAAAATTCAATCACAAGCTATGATTTAATTTCTAATACAGTTGAGTCTTTCAATAGTATTTGGATTGTTCAAAGAATCAATGCATATTTATCAGATAGCGGCGACATACTTATAAGGCGCGAAATCGGAATCGAAATTTCTTCCCATATTATGGCAACCCACATTACAAAGCTTAGCATATAAACCTACATGCGTATTGTTATAATGGCTGGCTCATCAATTCCGTTTATGTTCAAAATTGTCTCAGTCAATCAAACTATATACCCATTTGTTGTTAGTCGCACAAATTAGAGTACTTTAGTAGTACAAGGTACTTTGCTTTCTACAGATCCGTACATGACCTGGATTGTCATACATAGCAAACAAGGAATTATCTGGAAAGACTGGAGATCTCCGGTGTTATGTTACCCAAATTGTGTGCTCTATTTCATAATGTAATTAGGTCCTCCTCTGCCCCCGTTAAGGGAAATGTATAAAAAAAAATTAATACAGACGTCTTCTCAATGTAGTAGCCTATGTTCTTCACCTTGCGACGTTAAAATGTTTTTTTAAGAGATTAGTCGCATTAATATTCCTTCTTAATTGGTCAGGATGAGCTAGAAATCCAACTACAGAAGGGGTTCTAATAAGTAAATTTTCTGGAAAAGATTTTTCAGATTGTAACTGACAACAAAGTTTCAGGACCATATTTCGAGAAAAAACTTTCAGCTGCTTAGCAGTATCAGCTTGTGATACATCAATTCCACAAGATAATCCTCTCTTAATGAATCGGATAACGTACATTGGAAAAAGTAACAAAATTTTAAGAATGTCAAAATTAATAATAAATGCACACAGATTAGATAAGTGTGATATTCACAGCTACTTAAAAACTCTTTATAAGTAATTAGTTCTTACCAAAAATGAACTGGTATATTTTTTATTTGAATTTATTAATATTATTTATAATTATTCATATGAGGTAGTTCGTATTTTGTTATTTATTTTATTGCACTAAAGTCGATTATATTAAAACAGACTGTATATTAACTTTTGGAAGCCGGTGTATTTTTTTTTATTTATAAAATTTATTCAGTATAAATATTTCAATTATTAATGAAACATTTTTTCTCCTTCATTTTTAGAAAAACTTACAAAATTTACTACCATTTTATTCTTTGTGCATCCGTATAAAATCCTTTTTAAATTTATAAAAGTTAAATAAAAGAGAAACAAGTACAAACAAATCAGTATGTATTAGAATAACTTCACTTTTAAATAAAATCTAACGTTTCTGAAATAAAATTTTATTGAGATACATACAAGCTAGATATTAATACCAATACTTTAGAAAAGCTAAAACAAATTTTCCGCAAAATAAATGAAACTAATAAAAGAATTAAAGAAAAATGTGTATGTATGATATTTGAGTTTTGTATCATTTGTTAGATTTACTTTCCCTTTATTCAAACAAGAAATATATGTTGTGATACGTTGTTTATTTCCGTTATGAAGGAAATTTTCATTTGAATTTTATTTTATTTTATTTTCTGTGTGTGTCTTCGTTTATTCAAAATAAAGTGTAAATAATGACTTTTTTGTTTTGTTTTCGAACGCTCAATATTATTTCAGACATTGTACAAATACACGGAATTAATATAATTTATTGAAAAAGCATCATTTTTTGCAATGAAGTTTAATCTTATACATAAAATGTAAATTGTTTTATTTACGTTTTCTACACATTAACTAAAAATAGAAAACTAAAACATTTTGAATGCGTTTGAAAATACTTGAATTGACAGTTAAACTAAATTAAATATGTTTATAAGAAATCCGTTTGCATCTGCATTTAAAACTAGGACTTCCCTCAGAGGGATTAGTCTGAGCGATATTACTGAGAACATAGATTTAATAATAACATGTGGAAGCAAAGAAAATGAGATGTTATCTTTAATTGTCCATATACTGCGAAAAATTGAAATGATGAAAATAAACGAATTGTAGAATTACAAAATCTTATATATAAATTCGTATACACTGTTTAAAAAAATGGGAAATCAAACCATTCAAGACAGCCATGCATGGATATAAAATTGAAAGTACGCAATATATTAAAAGTAAAATAGAAAATGAAACACTAATTTACTTATATCGGAATTTTAACTGTATAAAATGATGTCAAGAGCATAATCAGACGCTCCGCACCAATTTGAGTAACTTTAAATGACAAATATATGATGTTTAAAAAGAATGGACTATACTTTATATGGTGTGTGCTCCCCCGGAATAGTTAATATTGTACAATATCTCTTTTCCAAGGATGCAATGAGGTTGTCGATAACATTTAAGGAATTCACATCTCAAAATCTAATATAGTATCAAAGTACCGAATACATCAAAAGTGGCATGCGATGCTTCGTTAGAGTGTGTTTTAGATATGCTCGATCGGATTTAAATGATGAGTGTATGCTGGCCACTACATACGCTGTATTGTTTTGTTTTCAAACATATTCTGCACAAGTTGAGCTGTATTTAGCATGTATTAAATAAAAGAAATCGGCAATGATTACAACATAAAGTATGACACAAGATCTGAATATATCGTCTGCATAACTTTTGAGCTGTCAAAGTGTCATTTGAAGTAATTTACAAATCCATACCTATTTATTTAGCAAATCATGCAAGCTAACATACGCCAATATGAACCCGATTACAAAATTTCACCAGAATAAGTTAATATATAAAAAATCTACTAATGATAATTGAGAATATGACCTTATGATAAAATGTCTAGAAAAATGAATCGGATAAAAAATTCATATCACATTTAAAACGGCACTTCCCTCTGTTAGTGGCCTTGGCGAGAGAGAGAAAAGCCTAGAGAAGGAACACTTTAACAAGTACTTTCGGGCAACCTACTCACTTTTTTATACAGGTCTTTATTCAATATTTACGCAATTTATTTAATGCTAGGTGGGTATCTATCTGTTTTGTTGCATTTAAATCGCATGTTTTGCGTAGGAAATGCAGCATTATGAAATATTTAAAGTTGCTGTACCTAATAATTCCAAATTAATGGTAATTGAGATCGCTTTCCGTTAATTTCATCTTTTTAAATTTTACATTTTTTAGAAACCATTCATAGAGACAATTGTATATTTTAAAACTAACCCGAAGCAAAATTTCAAGATTTTGGGCTCAGCAGTAACAGAGAAATAGAAATTTTTTGAAAGTTTTTTGTTTCTGCACTGTTTTATATAGCGACATTTTTAGAAATCGTTCTGTTGCGAGAATTTACGTCATGATAAATACAGCCATGTCAATTTTCATGTTTATATTCCTAACAGTTCCATGTTCTTCGTTACTTAGATCATCTTTAGATCTTTTTCCGCTTTGTTTAGTCTTTCTATTTTTTAGAATTCGTTCAACAACGAGCATTTACATCTTATTAATTACTACCATGCCAAAGTTCTAGTTTCTAACCCCAACAGTATCCCAAAAATTTCAGTATTCCAAATAAATCATAGTTTAGAACCTTTCTAGAAATTTTTACGTTTATCCGTCAAATTGAACCCTTTAGAGAGCGTTCATTACGAGTATTTACATCTTAAAAGTAACTACCGCACCAAATTTAAAGTTTCTAACCCAATCAATATCGCAGAAATCACAATTTTAGAACATTTTTGCTCCTGCAGCGATGTAGGTTTTTGCACTGACATAAAATAGTCTTTTTTTCAGAGCAGAGATGGCCACCAACATTTTTTTTATGTAGTTTCAGAGATAACACCTCACAAACGTACAAGCATTAATAATATTATATACTTTATAATATTATAATGCTTTATAATATTAGCATTAGATGTACAGCTACAAAAGCCATTTATCTGTTACAAACTAAAGTACCGGCGTTGCCCAGGATTTGAAGGATGTTTGTTCTGAAAAATCAATTTCAAAATTTAACATACAACACAAAACAAACATTAAAAAAGCAGTCGAAATGTTGTTGAATGAATCATATGAAAACGCTATATAAAAATGTATAAATGTATATAACAGACGCAAAAGAATACAGCTATAAATGAACTTATTTCAATTTATAATTGGAGCAATAATGTTAAAATACGCCAATATTTCCCTAATCGGATTTTTATCATGCTTCAATAATTTTTTCACACTCATATGACGTTATACTATATCCACCATGCCCTTTATATTTCCAATATGACGTAATATTTCCTCTTTCACGTGGAAACCTTGAAATAGAAAAGTTATGAAGTTATATTCACCTTCATTTAATTCGTCAAACCATTTATTTCATTTTCATATTTCACGTGAATATCTTGCAATAGAAAAGTTATGACGTAATATTCACCTTTTTTTTAAATTCGGCAAACTATTTATTTCATTTTCATTTTTCACGTGGAAATCTTGCAGTAGAAAATTAATTGTTGTAGTAATAATTTTATTGTGTTTTTTAATTGTTGGCAACTGCTATAAAGAAAAATGTTTAAATTTGATAAGAAATTGCTGTTAAATTGGTGGTTTTTTATTAATTAAAAATTAACTATAAGTTATTTCGATTCCGGATTTCTTTAGTTGTCTCGGCCATGTTTTAATACACATGTACGTATCTCTTCACAATTTTGTCTTCCAAATTGTGGATTTTTTATAGAATTACAAACAGACAGATAGACAAGTTTTCATTTTTATATATCTCTCTATTCTATAAAAAGTAACTAACGCTGTCACCGCCGCCGCCGCCGCCGCCGCCGCCGGTTTTGAATTTTTTGTGACCGGAGGTCTTTCTTCGTTAATATTAAGAAAACTATTGCATACAAATATATGAAAATCGGTGGTATTATAGCGAAATGTTTGATCAACACACTAATGCATACAGTTTCCAAATCGAAGAATTATTTTAAGAGATATTTAATGCTAAAGTTGGACAAAATCGTTCCATTAAAAAAACATTATAAAAGCAAAAGCTATACATGTGAATTTAATCATTTTTTGATCATTTTTTTCAATAGAAGATCCCGGTCTGCAGATTTCATTAATTTTTTTTTTTTTTAATTTGACTCATTTTTTGAGGTTTTATTTCTATTTTAAATTCAAATATTCAGCATTTTGACAGATACTTTTTACATATTTTAGAAAATGGTATTAATTTAAACTGTTGAAAACTGTATAAACAGCGCAAACAATAATGTTTGCTTCAAATTAAAAAATTATTTACACGTTACTATTATAAACAGAAAAAAACCTTCAAATTAGCATTAAATAATTAGGTCTAAAAAGCAGGCAATTATTGGAAATTACGCCATAAAACTATATTTACATGTGAATTTTAAAAGAGAAAGGATATTGTAAAATAAATTCATTAACATGCGTTAGAAATCTGAAATAGAACAAATTACGGCACATTACACTTATTATGCAAAATGAACAAAAAATAGTATTGCCAAACAGTTTAAATTTAAAAATTGCGCGAGACAAAATATTAGAGGTTAAATATTAGATTTTTTCAAAAATTTATTATTTGTCGTTTGATGTGAGGTGTTCAGATATAAGTATGCAAATTTTTATGTTTCCAACATAATTAGGGGCTGAGTTAGAAAAATTTCTTTAAATACACAAGTTAGAGCCCAGAGGGTAAAATATTAGACTTTTTCGAAATTTTATTATTTGCTGTTTGATGTGAGGTGCTCAGCTATAAGTATGCAAAATTTCATGTCTCCAACTTAATTAGGGGCTGAGTTAGAAAAATTTCTTTAAATACACAAGTTAGAGCCCAGAGGGTAAAATATTAGACTTTTTCGAAATTTTATTATTTGCTGTTTGATGTGAGGTGCTCAGCTATAAGTATGCAAAATTTCATGTCTTCAACATAATTAGGGGCTGAGTTAGAAAAATTGCTTAAAATACACAAGTTAGAGCCCAGAGGGTTAATTAATAGACTTTTTCAAAATTTTATTATTTGTCGTTTGATGTGAAGTGTTCAGCTATAAGTAAGCAAAATGTCATGTCACCAACTTAATTAGGGGCTGAGTTGAAAAAATTGCTTAAAATATACAAGTTAGAGCCCAGAGGGTTAAATAATAGACTTTTTTCAAAATTTTATTATTTGTCGTTTGATGTGAGGTGTTCAGCTATAAGTATGCAAAATGTCATGTCTCCAACTTAATTAGGGGCTGAGTTAAAAAAATTGCTTAAAATACAGAAGTTAGAGACCAGAGGGTTAAATATGACTCTTTCAAAATTTTATGATTTATCGTGCTATCGCAAGTGTTCAGCTATAAATATGCAAGCTTTCATGTCTCCAACTTAATTAGGGGCTGAGTTAGAAAAATTGCTTAAAATACACAATTTAGAGCCCAGACGGTTAAATATTAGACCTTTTTCAAAATTTTATTATTTGCGTTTGATGTGAGGTGGTCAGCTATAAGTATGCAAAATTTCATGTCTCCAACTTAATTAGGGGCTGAGTTAGAAAAATTGCTTAAAATACAGAAGTTAGAGAATGGAGGGTTAAATATGACTTTTTCAAAATTTTATGATTTACCGTGTTATCGCAAGTGCTCAGCTATAAGTATGCAAACTTTCAAGTTTCCAACTTAGTTAGGGGATGAGTTAGAAAAATTGCATAAAACACATCAGTTAGAGCCCAGAGGGTTAAATATCAGGCATTTTTCAAAATTTTATTATTTGTTTGATGTGAGGATTTCAGCTATAAGTATGCCAAATTTCATGTCTCCAACTTAATTAGGGGCTGAGTTAGAAAAATTGTTTAAAATACATAAGTTAGAGCCCAGAGGGTTAAATATTAGACTTTTTGAAAATTTTATTATTTGTCGTTTGATGTGAGGTGTTCAGCATAGGGGCTGAGTTAGAAAAAATGCTTAAAATACAGAAGTTAGAGACCGGAGGGTTAAATATGACTTTTTTAAAATTTTATGATTTATCGTGTTATCGCAAGTGTTCAGCTATAAGTATGCAAACTTTCATGTCTCCAACTTAATTAGGGGCTGAGTTAGAAAAATTGCTTTAAATACACAAGTTAGAGCCCAAAGGGTTAAATATTAAGCCTTTTTCAAAATTTTATTATTTGTCGTTTGATGTGTGATGTGATGTGTGACGTGTGACGTTTGATGTGCAAAATTTGATATCTCCAACTTAATTAATTTAGGGGCTGAGTTAGAAAAATTGCTTAAAATACACAAGTTAGAGCCCAGAGGGTTAAATATTAGACTTTTCAAAATTTTATTATTTGCCGTTTGATGTGTGGTATTCAGCTATAAGTATGCAAATTTTCAAGTCTCCGACATATATAGTTTCTGAGAACGGGCTCTGTGACAGACGGACAAACAGAAAGACAAAGGAGTGAGACAGGTAGGGTTTCGTTAGATGAACGAAACTCTAAAAACATGCTGCGGATGACTGTAACAACATCCTAAAATTACATTACCATCAGCGATCTACCAATCCCGAATTTAGTTTATATTCGTTTCATATATTCTTATTCTTTTGTGCGGCCCTGTAAAATAATTATCAATATTATATACAGTAAAACCTCTGAATAGCGGACACGCCGAGAATGCAGAATTTGTCCTCTATTTAGAGGTGACCGCTACTGAGAGTAAAACATGAACAGTTATTTAAGAGTTGGTAATCGAAAAAATGTCCGCTAAATAGAGGTATCCGCTAATCGGGTGTGTCCGCTATGGAGGTTTTACCAGTAAAACTTCTGAATAGCGAACACCTCGGGAGGGCAGAATTTGTCCTCTATTTGGAGGTGTCCGCTACTGAGAGTAAAAAATGTACAGTTATTTAAGGTTTGGTAATCGAAAAAATGCCCGCTAAATAGAGGTGTCCACTAATCGGGTGTGTCCGTTATGGAGGTTTTACTGCATAATAATATCATCCTTTACAAGAAAATAGCATGCTGTATGATAGACAGACAGACATCCAGAGAAAGATAACCTCCCGGATCAATAAACGCTCATGTCTTTTGTTTTAATCATCCACAATTGTATGTCATACAACATGCCAGATTTTATACAACAGGCTAAAAACGGTCACCGAGGTACGGAATACTGTATTATTATTTGTTTGCCCACCAAAACTGGTTGCCACGGGTTGTTGCAAGGTTTGTGATCACGTGATTGAAACTGATCTATTCAATATTACTGCGTGCGTATTTTTTTTTTATTTGCTCCATGTGTTCAAACCAGTTGTCTACGAAAACATCAACCGGTGAAAGTGACGCACACCAAATTTCTGTGACGTATGCAGATAAATTGTGCTTTTTAAAGAGTTTTTTCTATATAATTTTTAAATGGTTTGGAACTTATTTTTCATAGTAGGTGCATTCAGTAGGCGACCCTCATAGGTACCTTCTGGTGCAATCAGAAACGAAATCCGACAGATATTTTTTGAGTTATGCTTGACGAAAGGTTTTTATTAGGCTTTTTCTTTAGTAGGACATGGCGTTAATATCCATCGTAGTAGTAAAGTGTCCGGACAGTAATATTTCGCTGAGTATTAGCCTTCGCTTCGCTCAGACAATTAAATTTATTCTCACCCATATGTAACATGTCAAAGATGGCTGTTTTTCTATTAGTCTACATACCACGTATCCCAAAAATGACTGATGGATTTTAAAATTCAATAATTTGCAAACGGTGATAGATATTTAAAAAATTCTTGCATGAGGGTTATGTATGATGTCAGTATTTTTTTTACTGTGATTCTTGATTTTAGTTCGAATTTCAAACAATAGATGGCGCTGTGAGAAGTAGGTGCTAATTCCAGAGCCAATTTTTGATACTTCGGTATCCGTCAAAACCTTTTAATCTCCTTTCTTCGCATAGGAGAAAAGAGAAGCCGAAAATTCGATCCTGGATTTAGCACCTATTGCTTACAGCGCTATCTATCCCTGCTATTTGTAATTAAAATTGGGAATCTCAGCATAAATATTCCGGACATTTTACATAACCTTCCTGCATTTTTTTTTTTTTAATAACTGTCACCGTTTGCAAGTTATTGAATTTTAAAATCCATCAGTCATTTTTGGGACATCCGGTATATGTCTGCGTATACTAATGTATTGTTAGATATTACGTCCTATACTTTTAATGCAATGTCAAATTGCAACCAATTAATTTCCCTGACTCATGAAAATACACTAGATCAGGGGTTCTCAAAGTGTGGTATGCGTACCAGTACTGGCACGTGAAGCTCTGTTTACTTGTACGCGAAAGTCCGATACTGGTACGTGAAATGAAATAAAAAAAGTCCTTCCAGCCAGTGCCGGGAGGAAGAGGTAGCTTTCATATTCCTTATTTTTTAAAAGCCGGCTTATATTATTCAAACACACGGAGCTAAAATTAGTGGAACCCGATTATAGAATATTAAATACTAATTTTTGTCAACATTGAATATGAATAAGAATTTCGTGAAATTAGTCAGCGTTATCAAAGCTGGTTTTATTAAAGTGATTTATATTTTGTCGCCAAATTCGGTGATATCGAATTATATTAATAATTATATTAACCCGAATTATCGGTGATAGACCGCCATTTTAAAACAACTTAATGGGTGCAACAAAGCTCACCAATGAACTTGGTCGATCCTTAGTAATTCCTGTGCACATGCTTACTCATATCTAAATCGGTTGATATATACGAGAGCTGTTGTAGGCAAAAAAACAGATTTTCCAAAATGTCACACACATTCGAAATTCAAACTGCTATATCTCGGCCTTTTTGGGGTTTCGTTCATCTGACGAAACCCTATTCGTCTCGCTCCTCTGTCTGTCTGTCTGTCCGTCTGTCTGTCCGTCTGTCTGTCCGTCACAGAGCCCGTTCTCAGAAACTACACATGTTGGAGATTTGAAATTTTGCATACTTATAGACGACCACCACACATCATACGACAAATCATAAAATTTTGAAAAAGTCGTACATTTAAGCCTTTGAGCTCCCACATGTGTATTTTAAACAATTCTTTCTAAGTGAGTCCCTAATTAGGTTGCAGGCATGAAATTTTGCGTACTTATAGATGGACACCTCATATCAAACGACAAATCATAAAATTTTGAAAAAGTCATTCATTTAACCCTTTGGGCTCCCATATGTGTATTTTAAACAATTCTTTCTATGTGAACCTCTAATTACATTGGAGGCGTGAAATTTTGCATACTTATAGCTGAATACCTCACATCAAAGGACAAATCATAAAATTTTGAAAAAGTCCTACATTTAACCCTTTGGGCTCCACGTGTGTATATTAAACAATTCTTTCTATGTGAACCTCTAATTAGATTGGATGCGTGAAATTTTGCATACTTATAGCTGAATACCTCACATCAAAGGACAAATCATAAAATTTTGAAAAAGTCGTACATTTAACCCTTTGGGCTCCCACATGTGTATATTAAACAATTCTTTCTAAGTGCGTCCCTAATTAGGTTGCAGGCGTGAAATTTTGCGTACTTATAGATGGGCACCTGAGATCAAACAAAAAATCATAAACTTTTGAAAAAGTCATACATTTAACCCTTTGGGCTCCCACATGTGTATTTTAAACAATTCTTTCTATGTGAACCTCTAATTAGATTGGAGGTGTGAAATTTTGCATACTTATAGCTGAATACCTCACATCAAACGACAAATCATAAAATTTTGAAAAAGTCGTACATTTAACCCTTTGGGCTCCCACATGTGTATTTTAAACAATTCTTTCTATGTGAACCTCTAATTAGATTGGAGGCGTGAAATTTTGCATACTTATAGCTGAATACCTCGCATCAAAGGACAAATCATAAAATTTTGAAAAAGTCGTACATTTAACTCTTTGGGCTCCCCCATGTGTATTTCAAACAATTCTTTCTATGTGAGCCTCTAATTAGGTTGGAGGCGTGAAATTTTACAAACTTATAGCTGAACACCTCACATCAAACGACAAACTATAAAATTTTGAAAAAGTCGTACATTTAACCTTTCGGGCTCCCACATGTGTATTTTAAACAATTCTTTCTAAGTGAACCCTATTAGGTTGGAGGAGTGAAATATTGCATACTTATAGCTGAATACCTCACATCAAACGACAAATCATAAAAATTTCAAAAAGTTGTATATTTAACACTTTGGGCTCCCACATGTGTATTCTAAACAACTCTTTTTAAGTGAGCCCCTAAGTAGGTTGCTGGCATGAAATTTTGCGTACTTATAGATGGACACCTCAGATCAAACGACAAATCATAAAATTTTGAAAAAGTCATACATTTAACCTTTTGGGCTCCCACATGTGTATTTTAAACAATTCTTTCTATGTGAAAATAGAAGGAAAAAGCCGGTTCTGCCCCAGCAGGAGCCAAGAGCTGAGGAGCGAGGATGAGTGACAGGTGGGAGGAGTCGAGTGACTGACAGGTTAGGGGAGATAAGAAAGTGATAGACAGGTGGGAGGAGTCGAGACAGACAGGCGCCAGCGCGTCATGCTATAGTAGAGGGGTTAAAACAAAGAAGAGAGAATGAAAAGTGTACTGTAAGAGAGGGGTTAGAACAAAGGATAATGAATGAAAGTGTACTGTAAGAGAGGAATTAAACAAAGGAAAATGTTAATGAGGATGATTAATGAAGGAAAGTCTACTGTTAGAGAGGGATTAGAACAAAGGAATGATGAGGTGATTAGAAAAGATCGCATGCAATTAAAAAATACTTACCACGGAGCAGCGCAGAGACACGTCCTACCTGTATGACATCCACTGGGCTAATGAACGAATGCTTGCTTGGAAACCGGTTTCATCTAGATAAGGAGCTTGCTTCTGATTGGACGAGAGACGAACCTAGGGGGCAGCACCATCGATTCCGGCGACACCAGCGCCATCTCTTGAGAGGATGATTCATTACCTGCGATGTCGTCATCCTATTTGAACTGACAGAAAGAAGTGAATACATTTTATGATTTTAACGAAAGAGGTTTTTGTCATTTGCTAATTTTCGAATCATTGTTTTTTTATTTAGGCCTTGCAAATAAAGCTTTAATAATTAATTCATTTTTAATTAGTCATTGTAATAAAGTTTTAAATAAATTAGTTAATTTTCATTTAGTTATTTGTTAATTTCCGAAACAAGTTTTTTCTCAAATAAAGCTTTTAATAAACAACTTTACATTTATTTTCATTTAATTATTATTTAAAAGAATATAAATTATTTTTACTAATCAAAGAACGCGAATTAGTTTTTAACAATAATGTTTTTGTTTAATTATTGTCAAGGATGATTGTTAACTGAAATATATGCTGAATGCGAAAACGGGTTTTTTTTTTTTTTTTTTAACTAAGAAAAGAACTTTTTTAAATTAATGAACATCTGTTTTTTGGAAAAAGGAGAAATATTGTGCTTTGCAACACTGAAAAAACAGTTGAAAATTAATTACTTCACCTAGTTTAAAGCATATTTAACATAAGATGAAGACCTAAGTGCTGTGGAAAGGCTTAAAAATAACATACTTTTGAATCGACCGATTTATGTTGGATTTACAATCTTAGAATTGCCTAAACTTCTAATATATAAATTTCACTATGATTTTATTAAAAAGAGTATAAAGATGATGTAAAGCTAATTTTCAACGACACGAACTCATTGTGTTACCATATACACGCTAAGAATGTTTTGGATGATATGGAACATCATGCAAGCTTATTCGATTTCTCTAAGTATCCAAAGAATCATATACACAAATTCCATTACGGTTTTGTAAAGATAACATACCTTTAGAATTACAGGTTTTGAACCCATACACTGCAACACACTCCCTTTCAAGAAAATAGATTGTATCAGTACATTCCGGAATTTTTTTTTCCTGGACAGGTGAAATACTTGATCATTATCAAATCTCGCTCGGAGAGGACACATTATTGCAACCCGTTGTTTCATCATATGAATATGCTTTCTATATTAGTTTTTTTTTTAACTACTTATTTTGAGATATATATATTTTATTTATAAGAATGCAAGTTAGTTTTAATCTTTTAACTAAGACATTTTCAGTGACTAAGGAAGTAAAGTTTTGTTTTTTAGAAAAAGTGGTATGAACTTTATATTTTTTTATTAGTTACTAATGAAAGATAATATATATATATATATATATATATATATTCAAGTTAACAGAAATTTAGGTGAAAGCTTTTGAATTTTCTTAAGTGTTTTATCTAAAAGAATGCGAAGTAGTTGTAATCGCTAGTTTTCTCTCATGTCTCCTACGAGACAAGTGGTTTCTATATATATAGTGAAAGGTTATTCTGTGTGTAACCATACGGTTGCGCATCAATGATGTTTCTTGCCGGTATTGTATCAATTAGTATTTTACTGCTTTTAACTAAGATATTTAAATGATAGATAACGCAAAGTTTTATTTTATTTTTAGAAGAAGTGGTTTGTACTTTATTTATTTATTTTATTTTATTATTAGTTACTAATGAAGGAATATATTTTTTCAAGTTAACAGTAAATTGATGTGAAAGCTATGAATTTTCTTAAGTTTAATCTTATCCACTAATTTGGAGAAATAATTTTAAATGCGCGAGCTACTGAACTCTTTTCAAATAGAACGAACAAGTTCTTTTGATAGTTTGAATCTTATACCGAAAAGGTTAATGATAATATATTTTAACAAATAACAATGTAGGCAATTAGATAAATGTTTTTAACTAGTAAAATAACTATTTAAAGAAGCTTCTAAGTATTAACTTTTAGTAGTGGATTTTTTTTTTAAACAAAATTTTCCAACATGTCAAAACAAAAACTTACTTCTTCAAAATTGAAAATCGTCATTGAATTCCCGGTCTTGAAAACACGCTAGCAAAATATAGAAAATAACAGTCCGCAAATGATTTCCGAATGAAGTTTTTCAATGTTGTGATATTATTTTGTTTTCAATGACATCACTTTTAGACCCTTTGATTTGCTGAAACTAGCGAAGCTTTAAACGAATGGGAAGCCTGTCCATAGTTTCACACGTTAGTTGAAATAACAATTGTAGATAATGTTTGTTATCAAGCAACTTTTGAAACGCTCACGCCTCTGGCGAGTTTTAGAAGGGGTGTTTTATCTTTTAGCATCTCCTGTGGGATGCAATCTCTCATAGCGTTCAACTATGAAAACTATGTATTGCTTTAGGCAAAAAGAAAAAAATAGTTTTCAGACATTTCCTATCACCATGTTTCTTATCTCAACAAAGATGTTCAATTAAAAATAGAAGATAAATCTTTTTTTATTTTTAGTTTAAAATAAAGGAGTATGTTTCGATTCAAATATAAATCATTTTCCTTTTTATACATTAAAAATCAAGATTCCAATTAACAGAAATAATTTTTTTAATTTTCTGGAGACTGTATTAAGTTTTTTTTATAATGAGTTTTTACTAAAATTGATGAAATAAACAGATATTTTCTGCTAAAAGAAAAGAATGCTATCATGGCTTTTTCTCAGCTTTTAACCTGTTCAGAACCAGCATTTTTTTTTCATGAATTTTATTCTTTTGGCACTACTTTTATTATTTCAATTAACTTTGTAAATCACAAAAATCACGTAATTAAATACAATCAATTTTACTTCTATTTTTTTACTGATATCAAATTCGAACGTTTTAAGTACTTTCGTGGGTGCATATGCGCTCATGGTTAGGAATGGGTTAAAGAAAGATCGCTTCAAACATAACAAAGATTTGTTTTAAACGTTCATTAACCGTTTCAGTTGTATGAATAAATGTCTCTCATTAAATTAAACTAATGTTATCATAAATTAAATTGTATTTATTTTTCAAGTTTTCAAAAGAATAACGCTTGATTTTCTTAAAAAAGGTTGAAACACAAATAGATATTTTTAAGTAGTTCTTTAATCCAAAGACAACTTTTTAAAAAAAGTTTTCATTCATTTTGTTTACAAACTAACAGATGTTGTTATTAAAATACTTTGAAATAGAAAGACGTTTATTTGAAAACAGAATAAACCTTTTAGATAATACTCTGAAAGTAGATGTCTTTAACTAAATTATCAAACATATGAGTGAGAGAAATCTGATTGCTACGTGACAAAAATCGCTTTTAACAATGAATTTTGAGTCAGTTTTAATTTAGAAAAAAGTAAATGGCTAACTTCAATGACATATTTTTAGTTTTGTTGTTAGAAATAATATGTTAAACAAATCACATTGTTTGAAAATATATTTTTCGAGTTTATTTTTTCAACAATTGTTTTTTTAAATGAAATCACAGATAAAACTAATGAAAGCAAAACTTGTGAAACACAAGTTGAATATCGAGAATGATAGAACATGTTTTGAATTAAGTAATGTAGAATGTGAAATTTTAAGTTCAGTTTAATAAAGCAAATAAATAAATTGAAAGACACATTTTGAAAGGATTGTTATAAGTTTGTTAAAACTTTTTTTGTTTTAAGAAACACTAGACAAACATTACACTTAAAAGACCAAATAATTATACATACCTTTTGTTGATTGAAGCAAGCAGAGTCATTGAAAATAGCAAGAAGCTGAAAAGTCGACGGTAACTTTAGCTAACCAGACACCGTAAAATGTTCGATAAGGTACCGCAGAGCACTAAGCTAAATGTACGGTAAACGGGAGCTAAGGAACATACGACCTTCATCGACGAAATCCAAGACACGACTGACGTGTGCGGGGTCTACACCCGTAGATGAAGGTTACTGATAAGAGATCACGTGACCGCTATCAACCAATCAGAAGCGAGCTTGCAGGTGTGACGTCATCGACTGTGCTGTCCTCCCCCATCGCAAACGAGGATGATGACATCGTATGGCAATACCTATAGACAACCTGGCGCCATTTGATTGACAGGAGGCGTGGTGGAATATCAGGAATGCAGACAGAGTGGCGCCTACCTTCTGCATCATAGTATTTTAGGAAAAATATATATTACGTTGATGCAAAAGACATTATTTTTTAAACTAACTGTTAATATTTTTTGAAATAACATACTTTTCTCATACAAGCTAAAAAAGAATGTTTCAGAACATGTCTCTTATCATGATTAAACATAACTTTAAGCATAGTTAACCATCTCAGAGTATGATTAAACAAATTCGAACATAACTTTGGGCATGTTTAAACAATCCGAACTATATTTGAACATATCCGAACATGTTCATTCATAACTTTGACAGTTTTTAATCTTTCAGAATTTGAAAAAACATATTTAAAACTATTTTATTTTAAAAACTTTTGTAAAAATTTTAATTTATAATTTCTTTTTAAGGTTTTAACGTTTTTTTGTTAAAACTTTTTTAACGTTTTTTTTTTGTTAACACTTTTTAACTTTTTTGTTAAAACTTTTTTTAACTTTTTTTTGTTAAAACTTTCTTTAACTTTTTTTGTTAAAACTTTTTTTTAACTTTTTAACTTTTTGTTGTTAAACTTTTTTTTTAATTTTGTTAAAACTTTTTTTTTTGCTTTTGTTAAAAAATTTTTTTTTTACAAACTTTTTTTTTAAATTTTGTTAAAACTTTTCTTTTACTTTTGTTAAAACTTTTTTGTAAAACTTTTTTATAAAACTTTTTTATAAAACTTTTTTTATATAACTTTTTTTCTTAAAACTTTTTTTTACTTTTGTTAAAATTTTTTTTGTCAAAACTTTTTTTACATTTGTTAAAACTTTTTTTGTAAAACTTTTTTACTTTGTTAAAAAAATTTCTGTTAAACCTTTTTTTTTACAAACTTTTTTTAAAATTTTGTTAAAACTTTTTTTTACTTTTGTAAAACTTTTTTAAATTTTGTTAAAAATTTTAAAACTTTTTATCATCTTTGTATACTTTCTATAATTTTTAAAACTAATAAATTTTATACATACATATGTGTATATATATATATATATAAATATACATATATATATATATATATATATATATACATGTACATATATGCATATACACATACATACATATGTATGTTATATATATACATACATGTGTATATATATATATATATATATATATATATATATACATACATCATATATACATATATATATATCTATATATGTATTTTACACAAGAACCCATACATAAACATTTAACTTTCATATATTTGAGACACGTAGACGTGGATGTATGCTTTTACTTAAACATTTATATAGATAGATACTACCCTTAAATTTACGTTCATGCAAAAAACATTATTTTTCTTAAACTGTTAATATTTTTTAAATAACATACTTTTCTCATGCAAGTGAAAGGAATGTTTCAGAACATGTCTCTGGTCATGGTTAAACATAACTTTAAGCATAGTTAACCATCTCAGAATATGATTAAACATGTTCGAACATGACTTTGAACACGGTTAAACATATATCCTGACAATATTTGAACCTACCCAAACATGGTTAAACATGTTTGAACAAACTTTGAGCATATCCGAACATTGTTAAATATATCCCAACTAACTTTGAGCATGATTAAATATACTCGAACTATCTTTGAGCATATCCGAACATGGTTAAACATGTTCGAACATAACTTTGGTCATGGTTAAACATATCCTGAAGAAAGTGCGAGCTACCGAACAAAATTCATTAAGAAAGACAAACTCATGAATTTGATAATCACAAGCCAGTTCCAACTTTTAAAAAACAACTGATTAACTAAATTTGGAAGAATTGTTATTAGTTTTTTTAAAACACTTTGTTAGAAACTGACGAATGAGTTTAACAAATTTTTGGAAATAATAGAGTATGATAATACTTTTAGAGTATAATATATACTACTTAGAGTATAATAATACATTTGATGTCAGAACATGTTTTGAATGAAATCTTGAATTCATAGTATGCAGAAAACGCGAACTTTGAAATTTATAGTTAGGTTAAATGAAGAAAAATAAAGCAAATTACTAAATTGAAAGACACATTTTGAAAGGATCGTTATAAGTTTGTTAAAACTGTTGTTGTATTAAACACTATACTAGACAAAAAAATTTACATACCTTTTGGAAAAAGTTTCCCTAAGCTTTTGATTATTCGAACAAGCAGACTCATTGAAAAGTAGCAAGAAGCTTAAAATTCGACGGCAGTTTTACTCAATCTTATGCCGTAAAAGGTTCGATAAGGTACCGCATAGCACTAAGCCAAATGTACGGTAAACGGGAGCTGTGAAACATGCGACCTACCTCCACCAGATCCAAGCCTCGACTGACGTGCGCGGGGTCTAACACCTGTAGATGAAGGTCACTGATTAGAGATCAAGGTCGCTGATAACAGATCACGTGACCGCTAACAACCAATCAGAAGCAAGCTTTCAGGTATGAAGACATCCTGTGGCAATACCAGTAGACGAAGTGACCACCTCCGCCTGCAAGAAACGATCATGTCGAAGCATGTACCGTCTTTCTGGCGCCAGTTGATTGACAGGTGGGCGGAGGAATGCAAGGAATGCAGACATAATGGCGCCCTCCTCCACCGCCTACTCCTTTCACATGTCAGGTGATCTTCGCATCCAATCACATACAAGTATTAGTTGGTAGAGGGCGCTCGTGTTGTCTTCAAGTACGACGTCATCACTTGTTTTGTGCTTTGTCATCAACCATTTCCCCTTCAGTTGATGTCCTGGGCAGATGCTTCACAGTAAGTAACACCATTTAAATTTTAAGTTTTTTTGTTAGTAATATTTTTATGTATAAAAAATAACAAAAAAAGACATTTTGTTTAAAATAACAAGTGTCTTTCATCACTTTTTCGAATATCAAGTTTAACTTTATCGAATAACACACTACTTAAATTATCACAATTAGAAATATCCACTTAACAAGTTGTTGAAAAAGTTTATTGTTCCGACGAATTTAGTCATGTTTTAGCATGATCTAAGGATGATTAGTCATGCTTAGATAATCTTTTTCTGTTTAAAAATAAATTAGATTTAAAAATCTATTTAAGTAAAATATTTATCGGAGAAAAAATTTTACTTAGATTTTTAAATCTAATTTTTTTAAACAGAAAAAGATTATCTAAGCATGACTAATCATGCTTAGATCATGCTAAAACATGACTAAATTCGTCGGAACAATAAACTTGTTCAACAACTTGTTAAGTGGATATTTCTAATTGTGATAATTTAAGTAGTGTGTTATTCGATAAAGTTAAACTTGATATTCGAAAAAGTGATGAAAGACACTTGTTATTTTAAACAAAATGTCTTTTTTTGTTATTTTTTATACATAAAAATATTACTAACAAAAAAACTTAAAATTTAAATGGTGTTACTTACTGTGAAGCATCTGCCCAGGACATCAACTGAAGGGGAAATGGTTTATGACAAAGCACAAAACAAGTGATGACGTCGTACTTCAAGACAACACGAGCGCCCTCTACCATCTAATACTTGTATGTGATTGGATGCGAAGATCACCTGACATGTGAAAGGAGTAGGCGGTGGAGGAGGGCGCCATTATGTCTGCATTCCTTGCATTCCCCCGCCCACCTGTCAATCAACTGGCGCCAGAAAGACGGTACATGCTTCGACATGATCGTTTCTTGCAGGCGGAGGGCGTCACTTCGTCTACTGGTATTGCCAGAGGATATCGTCATACCTGAAAGCTTGCTTCTGATTGCTTGTCAGCGGTCACGTGATCTGTTATCAGTGACCTTCATCTACATGTGTTAGACCCCGCGCACGTCAGTCGAGGCTTGGATCTGGTGGAGGTAGGTCGCATGTTTCACAGCTCCCGTTTACCGTACATTTGGCTTAGTGCTATGCGGTACCTTATCGAACCTTTTACGGCATAAGATTGAGTAAAACTGCCGTCGAATTTTAAGCTTCTTGCTACTTTTCAATGTGTCTGCTTGTTCGAATCATCAAAAGCTTAGGGAAACTTCTTTCCAAAAGGTATGTAATTTTTTTTGTCTAATATAGTGTTTAATACAACAACAGTTTTAACAAACTTATAACGATCCTTTCAAAATGTGTCTTTCAATTTAGTAATTTGCTTTATTTTTCCTCATTTAACCTAACTATAAATTTCAAAGTTCGCGTTTTCTGCATACTATGAATTCACGATTTCATTCAAAACATGTTCTGACATCAAATGTATTATTATACTCTAAGTAGTATATATTATACTCTAAGAGTATTATCATACTCTATTATTTCCAAAAATTTGTTAAACTCATTCGTCAGTTTCTAACAAAGTGTTTTAAAAAAACTAATAACAATTCTTCCAAATTTAGTTAATCAGTTGCTTTTTAAAAGTTGGAACTGGCTTGTGATTATCAAATTCATGAGTTTGTCTTTCTTAATGAATTTCGGTAGCTCGCACTTTCTTCAGGATATGTTTAACCATGACCAAAGTTATGTTCGAACATGTTTAACCATGTTCGGATATGCTCAAAGATAGTTCGAGTATATTTAATCATGCTCAAAGTTAGTTGGGATATATTTAACAATGTTCGGATATGCTCAAAGTTTGTTCAAACATGTTTAACCATGTTTGGGTAGGTTCAAATATTGTCAGGATATATGTTTAACCGTGTTCAAAGTCATGTTCGAACATGTTTAATCATATTCTGAGATGGTTAACTATGCTTAAAGTTATGTTTAACCATGGCCAGAGACATGTTCTGAAAAATTACTTTCACTTGCATGAGAAAAGTATGTTATTTCAAAAATATTAACAGTTTAAGAAAAATAATGTTTTTTGCATGAACGTAAATTTGAGGGTAGTATCTATCTATATAAATGTTTAAGTAAAAGCATACATCCACGTCTACGTGTCTCTAAATATATGAAAGTTAAATGTTTATGTATGGGTTCTTGTGTAAAATACATATATAGATATATATATGATGTATGTATATATATATATATATATATATATATATATATATATATATATATATACACATATGTATATATATATATATATATATATATATATATATACATATGTATGTATAAAATTTATTAGTTTTAAAAATTATAGAAAGTTTACAAAGATGATAAAAAGTTTTAAAAAGTTTTAACAAAATTTAAAAAAGTTTTACAAAAGTAAAAAAAAAAGTTTGTAAAAAAAAGGTTTAACAGAAATTTTTTTAACAAAGTAAAAAAGTTTTACAAAAAAAGTTTTAACAAATGTAAAAAAAGTTTTAACAAAAAAAAATTTAACAAAAGTAAAAAAAAAGTTTAAAAAAAAAGTTTTATAAAAAAAAGTTTTATAAAAAAAGTTTTACAAAAAAAAGTTTTAACAAAAGTAAAAGAAAAGTTTAAAAAAAATTTTAAAAAAAGTTTGTAAAAAAATTTCTATTTAACAAAAATAAAAAAAAGTTTTAACAAAATTTAAAAAAAAAATGTTTAACAACAAAAAGTTAAAAAGTTAAAAAAAAAGTTTTAACATAAAAAAGTTAAAAAAAGTTTTAACAAAAAAAAAGTTAAAATAAGTTTTAACAAAAAAGTTAAAAAGTTTTAACAAAAAAAAACGTTAAAAAAGTTTTAACAATAAAAAGTTAAAACCTTAAAAAGAAATTATAAATTAAAATTTTTACAAAAGTTTTTAAAATGAAATAGTTTTAAATATGTTTTTTCAAATTCTGAAAGATTAAAAACTGTCAAAGTTATGAATGAACATGTTCGGATATGTTCAAATATAGTTCGGATTGTTTAAACATGCCCAAAGTTATGTTCGAATTTGTTTAATCATACTCTGAGATGGTTAACTATGCATAAAGTTATGTTTAATCATAACAGACATGTTCTGAAACATTCTTTTTTGGCTTGTATGAGAAAAGTATGTTATTTCAAAAAATATTAACAGTTAGTTTAAAAAATAATGTATTTTACATCAACGTAATATATATTTTTCCTAAAATACTATGATGCAGAAGGTAGGCGCCACTCTGTCTGCATTCCTGACATTCCACCACGCCTCCTGTCAATCAAATGGCGCCAGGTTGTCTATAGGTATTGCCATACGATGTCATCATCCTCGTTTGCGATGGGGGAGGACAGCACAGTCGATGACGTCACACCTGCAAGCTCGCTTCTGATTGGTTGATAGCGGTCACGTGATCTCTTATCAGCAACCTTCATCTACGGGTGTAGACCCCGCACACGTCAGTCGTGTCTTGGATTTCGTCGATGAAGGTCGTATGTTCCTTAGCTCCCGTTTACCGTACATTTAGCTTAATGCTCTGCGGTACCTTATCGAACATTTTACGGTGTCTGGTTAGCTAAAGTTACCGTCGACTTTTCAGCTTCTTGCTATTTTCAATGACTCTGCTTGCTTCAATCAACAAAAGGTATGTATAATTATTTGGTCTTTTAAGTGTAATGTTTGTCTAGTGTTTCTTAAAACAAAAAAAGTTTTAACAAACTTATAACAATCCTTTCAAAATGTGTCTTTCAATTTATTTATTTGCTTTATTAAACTGAACTTAAAATTTCACATTCTACATTACTTATTTCAAAACATGTTCTATCAGTCTCGATATTCAACTTGTGTTTCACAAGTTTTGCTTTCATTAGTTTTATCTGTGATTTCATTTAAAAAAACAATTGTTGAAAAAATAAACTCGAAAAATATATTTTCAAACAATGTGATTTGTTTAACATATTATTTCTAACAACAAAACTAAAAATATGTCATTGAAGTTAGCCATTTACTTTTTTCTAAATTAAAACTGACTCAAAATTCATTGTTAAAAGCGATTTTTGTCACGTAGCAATCAGATTTCTCTCACTCATATGTTTGATAATTTAGTTAAAGACATCTACTTTCAGAGTATTATCTAAAAGGTTTATTCTGTTTTCAAATAAACGTCTTTCTATTTCAAAGTATTTTAATAACAACATCTGTTAGTTTGTAAACAAAATGAATGAAAACTTTCGTTAAAAAGTTGTCTTTGGATTAAAGAACTACTTAAAAATATCTATTTGTGTTTCAACCTTTTTAAGAAAATCAAGCGTTATTCTTTTGAAAACTTGAAAAATAAATACAATTTAATTTATGATAACATTAGTTTATTTTAATGAGAGACATTTATTCATACAACTGAAACGGTTAATGAACGTTTAAAACAAATCATTGTTATGTTTGAAGCGATCTTTCTTTAACCCATTCGGAACCATGAGCGCATATGCACCCACGAAAGTACTTAAAACGTTTGAATTTGATATCAGTAAAAAAATAGAAGTAAAATTGATTGTATTTAATTACGTGATTTTTGTGATTTACAAAGTTAATTGAAATAATAAAAGTAGTGCCAAACGAATAAAATTCATGAAAAAAAAATGCTGGTTCTGAACAGGTTAAAAGCTGAGAAAAAGCAATAATAGCATTCTTTTCTTTTAGCAGAAAATATCTGTTTATTTCATCAATTTTAGTAAAAACTCATTATAAAAAAAACTTAATACAGTCTCCAGAAAATTAAAAAAATAATTTCTGTTAATTGGAATCTTGATTTTTAATGTATAAAAAGGAAAAAAGATTTATATTTGAATCGAAACATACTCTTTTTATTTTAAACTAAAAATAAAAAAGATTTATCTTCTATTCTTAATTGAACATCTTTGTTGAGATAAGAAACATGGTGATAGGAAATGTCTGAAAACTATTTTTTTCTTTTTGCCTAAAGCAATACATAGTTTTCATAGTTGAACGCTATGAGAGATTGCATCCCACAGGATATGCTAAAAGATAAAACACCCCTTCTAAAACTCGCCAGAGGCGTGAGCGTTTCAAAAGTTGCTTGATAACAAACATTATCTACAATTGTTATTTCAACTAACGTGTGAAACTATGGACAGGCTTCCCATTCGTTTAAAGCTTCGCTAGTTTCAGCAAATCAAAGAGTCTAAAAGTGATGTCATTGAAAACAAAATAATATCACAACATTGAAAAACTTCATTCGGAAATCATTTGCGGACTGTTATTTTCTATATTTTGCTAGCGTGTTTTCAAGACCGGAAATTCAATGAAGATTTTCAATTTTGAAGAAGTAAGTTTTTGTTTTGACATGTTGGAAAATTTTGTTTAAAAAAAAATCCACTACTAAAAGTTGATACTTAGAAGCTTCTTTAAATAGTTATTTTACTAGTTAAAAACATTTATATAATTGCCTACATTGTTATTTGTTAAAATATATTATCATTAACCTTTTTGGTATAAGATTCAAACTATCAAAAGAACTTGTTCGTTCTATTTGAAAAGAGTTCAGTAGCTCGCGCATTTAAAATTATTTCTCCAAATTAGTGAATAAGATTAAACTTAAGAAAATTCATAGCTTTCACATCAATTTACTGTTAACTTGAAAAAATATATTCCTTCATTAGTAACTAATAATAAAATAAAATAAATAAATAAAGTACAAACCACTTTTTCTAAAAATAAAATAAAACTTTGCGTTATCTATCATTTAAATATCTTAGTTAAAAGCAGTAAAATACTAATTGATACAATACCGGCAAGAAACATCATTGATGCGCAACCGTATGGTTACACACAGAATAACCTTTCACTATATATATATATAGAAACCACTTGTCTCGTAGGAGACATGAGAGAAAACTAGCGATTACAACTACTTCGCATTCTTTTAGATAAACACTTAAGAAAATTCAAAAGCTTTCACCTAAATTTCTGTTAACTTGAATATATATATATATATATATATATATATATATATATATATATATATATATTCAAGTTAACATTTAAGTATATATATATTATCTTTCATTAGTAACTAATAAAAAAAACATAAAGTTCATACCACTTTTTCTAAAAAACAAAACTTTACTTCCTTAGTCACTGAAAATGTCTTAGTTAAAAGATTAAAACTAACTTGCATTCTTATAAATAAAAAATATATATATCACAAAATAAGTAGTTAAAAAAACTAATATAGAAAGCATATTCATATGATGAAACAACGGGTTGCAATAATGTGTCCTCTCCGAGCGAGATTTGATAATGATCAAGTATTTCACCTGTCCAGGAAAAAAAAAATTCCGGGATGTACTCATACAATCTATTTTCTTGAAAGGTAGTGTGCTGCAGTGTATGGGTTCAAAACCTGTAATTCTAAAGGTAAGTTTTCTTTACAAAACCGTAATGGGATTTGTGTATATGATTCTTTGGATACTCAGAGAAATGGAATAAGCTTGCATGATGTTCCATATCATCCAAAACATTCTTAGCGTGTATATGGTAACACAATGAGTTCGTGTCGTTGAAAATTAGCTTTACATCATCTTTATACTCTTTTTAATAAAATCATAGTGAAATTTATATATTAGAAGTTTAGGCAATTCTAAGATTGTAAATCCAACATAAATCGGTCGATTCAAAAGTATGTTATTTTTAAGCCTTTCCACAGCACTTAGGTCTTCATCTTATGTTAAATATGCTTTAAACTAGGTGAAGTCATTAATTTTCAACTCTTTTTCAGTGTTGCAAAGCACAATATTTCTCCTTTTTCCAAAAAACAGTTGTTCATTAATTTAAAAAAGTTCTTTTCTTAGTTCCAAAAAAAAAAAAAAAAAAAAAAACCGTTTTCGCATTCAGCATATATTTCAGTTAACAATCATCCTTGACAATAATTAAACAAAAACATTATTGTTAAAAACTAATTCGCGTTCTTTGATTAGTAAAAATAATTTATATTCTTTTAAATAATAATTAAATGAAAATAAATGTAAAGTTGTTTATTAAAAGCTTTACTTGAGAAAAAACTTGTTTCGGAAATTAACAAATGACTGAAAGAAAAATTAACTAATTTATTAAAAAGTTTTATTAGCACACGACTTACAGAAAAAAACTTGTTCGGAAATTAACAAATAACTAAATGAAAATTAACTAATTTTTTTAAAACTTTATTACAATGACTAATTAAAAATGAATTAATTATTAAAGCTTTATTTGCAAGGCCTAAATAAAAAAATAATGATTCGAAAATTAGCAAATGACAAAAACTTCTTTCGTTAAACTCATAAAATGTATTCACTTCTTTCTGTCAGTTCAAATAGGATGACGACATCGCAGGTAAGTGAATCATCCTCTCAAGAGAGGGCGCTGCTGTCGCCGGAATCGATGGTGCTGCCCCCTAGGTTCGTCTCTCGTCCAATCAGAAGCAAGCTCCTTATCTAGATGAAACCGGTTTCCGAGCAAGCATTCGTTCATTAGCCCCGTGGATGTCATACAGGTAGGACGTGTCTCTGCGCTGCTCCGTGGTAAGTATTTTTAATTGCATGCGATCTTTTCTAATCACCTCATCATTCCTTTGTTCTAATCCCTCTCTAACAGTAGACTTTCCTTCATTAATCATCCTCATTAACATTTTCCTTTGTTTAATTCCTCTCTTAAAGTACACTTTCATTCATTGTCCTTTGTTCTAACCCCTCTCTTACAGTACACTTTTCATTCTCTCTTCTTTGTTTTAACCCCTCTATTATAATATGACGCGCTGGCGCCTGTCTGTCTCGACTCCACCCACCTGTCTATCACTTTCTTATCTCCCCTAACCTGTCAATCACTCGACTCCTCCCACCTGTCACTCATCCTTGCTCTTGGCTCCTGCTGGGGCAGAACCGGCTTTTTCCTTCTACTTGTGAACCTCTAATTACATTGGAGGCGTGAAAATTTGCATACTTATAGCTGAATACCTCACATCAAAGGACAAATCATAAAATTTTAAAAAAGTCGTACATTTAACCCTTTGGTCTCCCACATGTGTATTTTAAACAATTCTTTCTAAGTGAACCTTAATTAGGTTGGAGGAGTGAAATTTTGCATACTTACAGCTGAATACCTCACATCAAACGACAAATCATAAAATTTTGAAAACGTCGTACATTTAACCCTTTGGGCTCCCCCATGTGTATTTCAAACAATTCTTTCTATGTGACCTTCTAATTAGGTTGGAGGCGTGAAATTTTACAAACTTATAGCTGAACAACTCACATCAAACGACAAACTATAAAATTTTGAAAAAGTCGTACATTTAACCTTTCGGGCTCCCCCATGTGTGTTTTAAACAATGCTTTCTAAGTGAACCCTAATTAGGTTGGAGGAGTGAAATATTGCATACTTATAGCTGAATACCTCACATCAAACGACAAATCATAAAATTTTCAAAAAGTTGTATATTTAACACTTTGGGCTAACACATGTGTATTCTAAACAATTCTTTTTAAGTGAGCCCCTAATTAGGTTGCTGACATGAAATTTTGCGTACTTATAGATGGACACATCAGATCAAACGACAAATCATAAAATTTTGAAAAAGTCATACATTTAACCCTTTGGGCTCCCCCATGTGTATTTCAAACAATTCTTTGTATGTGACCCTCTAATTAGGTTGGAGGCGTGAAATTTTACAAACTTATAGCTGAGCACCTCACATCAAACGACAAACTATAAAATTTTGAAAAAGTCGTACATTTAACCCTTTGGGCTCCCACATGTGTATTTTAAACAATTCTTTCTCAGTGAACCCTAATTAGGTTGGAGGAGTGAAGTTTTGCATACTTATAGCTGAATACCTCACATCAAACGACAAATCATAAAATTTTGAAAAAGTCGTACATTTAACCCTTTGGGCTCCCCCATGTGTATTTCAAACAATTCTTTGTATTTGAGGCTCTAATTAGGTTGGAGGCGTGAAATTTTACAAACTTATAGCTGAGCACCTCACATCAAACGACAAACTATACAATTTTGAAAAAGTCGTACATTTAACTCTTTGGGCTCCCACATGTGTATTTTAAACAATTCTTTCTAAGTGAGCACCTATTTAGGTTGGAGGTGTGAAATTTTGCATAATTATAGCTGAATACCCCACATCAAACGACAAATCATAAAATTTTGAAAAAGTCGTACATTTAACCCTTTGGGCTCCCACATTTGTATTTTAAACAATTCTTTCTAAGTGATCCCTAATTAGGTTGGAGGAGTAATATTCTGCATACTTATAGCTGAGTACCCCACATCAAACGACAAATCATAAAATTTTGAAAAAGTCGTACATTTAACCCTTTGGGCTCCCACATATGTATTTTAAACAATTCTCTCTAAGTGAACCCTAATTATGTTGGAGACGTGAAATTTTGCATGCTTATAGTTGAATACCTCACATCAAATGACAAACCATAAAATTATGAAAAAGTCGTACATTTAACCTTTTGGGCTCCCACATGTGTACTTTAAACAATTCTTTCTAATTGACACCCTATTTACGTTGGAGGTGTGAAATTTGGCATACTTATAGCTGAACACCTCACATCAAATGACAAACCATAAAATTTTGAAAAGTCGTACATTTAACCCCTTGTGCTCCCACATGTGTATTTTAAACAATTCTTTCTAAGTGAGCTGCTAATTAGGTTGGAGGCGTGAAATTTTGCATACTTATAACTGTGCACCTCGACAAATCATAACGTTTTGAAAAAGTCGTACATTTAACCCTTTGATCTCCAACATGTGTATTTTAAACAATTCTTTCTATGTGAGCCCCTAATTAGGTTGGAGGCGTGAAATTCTGCATTCTTATAGCTGAGCATCACACAATAAACGGCAAATCATAAAATTTTGAAAAAGTCGTACATTTAAGCTTTTGGGTTCTTACATGTGCATTTTAAATAATTCTTTCTAAGTGACACTCTATTTAGGTTGGAGGCGTGGAATTTTGCATACTAGCTGAACACCGTTATGCGACAAATCATAAAAATTTGAAAAAGTCGTACATTTAACCCTTTGGGCTCCCACATGCGTGTTTTAAGCAATTCTTCCTAACTGAGCCCCTTATTAAATTGGAGATTTGAAATTTTACATGCTTATTATAGCAGAACACCTGAGGCCAGGCGACAAATTATAAAATCTTGAAAAAGTCTTACGTTTAACCCTTTGAGCTACCACATATGTATTTTAAGCAGTTCTTTCTAAGAGAGCCCCTAATTAAGTTGGAGACATGAATTTTTGCATACGTATAGCTGAATACCTCAGACCACACGACAATTCATAAAATTTTCAAAAAGTCTTATATTATTTACTCCTCCGTGCTCTAACGTATATTTTAAGCAATTTTTCTAACCTCCGCCCTTTTCACCCGGGGAGCACTTTTCCAACGTTTGCCGACACACCTTTGACCATTCTTTCATATTATGCACCATAGCCTTACATATTTCAGTTCCACTTTTTACCGCCAGGGGCGCCTACTTATCTCGGGTGCTATGAGCCCAATCCCTTCGACTAATATATATACGGATAGTATGTAAAACGGAGTTTCGTTCGGATTGAGATTTGTTTAGAATAGAGTGCGTCCCTGGTTGCGAAATGTGGAACTAACAGATTTTTCAAAAGGATAAAGTGTTTTGAAATGATTATTAAACGAAATCCTCTGTGCGATCTGTGATCACACTTACCCACTTGTTTTTTAGATAAAGGCAAAACAAAAAATGATCCGGAATCTTTGTAACAAGCTGAAACACATAAGAAAAAATCTTTTTCAATTTCTAATTTTTTTATACCTCATTTAAATTTTTTTTTTTTTTTTAAATGGCCACCATTTTGAAACAAGATGGCAGATGAAGTTAGCAAACGAACTTGGCCGGGAGATTGCTATGTACTATGCACATGCCTTGTCACATCCTAATCGGTTCATAAATACGCGTGTTATCGCGTGACAAAAATCAGATCATTTCAAAATGTCAGCCATGCTAGAAATTCAAAGTGCTATAACTCAGCCATTTTTTAAAATAGAGACGAAACGAAAAATGCTCCAGAATCTTTGTATCAAGGTCAAATAAATAGGAAAAAATCTTTTTCAATCTCAAATTTTTGTGTACCTCATTTTAAATTAAAATAGAAAAAAAAAATTAATGGCCGCCATTTTGAAACAAGATGGCGGATGATGTTGGCCAACGTACTCGGTCGAGACATTGGTATGTATTATGTACACACCAAGTTATATCCAAATCCGTTCATAAATACGCGTGTTATCGCTTGACAAAAATGAGATCGTTTCAAAATGTCAGCCATGCTAGAATTCAAAGTGCTATAACTCAGCCATTTTTTAAGATAATGACGAAACTAAAAATGCTCCAGAATCTTTGTATCAAGCCCAAACACAAAAGAAAAAAATATTTTTCAATGTCTAATTTTTTGTGCCTCATTTTAAATTTAAGTTTTTTAAATTTTTTAAATGGCCGCCATTTTGAAACAAGATGGCTGATGAGGCTGGTTAACGAACTCAGTCGAGACATTGCTATGTACTATACAAATTCCTTGTCACATCCAAATCGGTTCATAAATACGTGTATTATCGCGTGACAAAAAACAGCTCGTTTCAAAATATCAGTCATGCTAGAAATTCAAAGTGCTATAACTCAGCCATTTTTTAAGATATAGACGAAACGAAAAATGCTCCAAAATCTTTGTATCAAGCCCAAACACATAAGAAAAAATCTTTTTCAATGTCTAATTTTTTTGTGCCTCATTTTAAATTTTAAAAAAATTTTTAATTTTTTTAAATGGCCGCCATTTTGAAACAAGATGGCGGATGAGGCTGGTCAACGAACTCGGTCGAGACATTGCTATGTACTATGTACATTCCTTGTCACATCCAAATCGGTTCATAAATACGAGTATTATCGTATTATCGCGTCACAAATATCGGATCGTTTCAAAATGTCAGCCATGCTAGAAATTCAAAGTGCTAACCATTTTTTAAGATATAGACAAACCAAAAATGCTCCAGAATCTTTGTATCAAGCCCAAACACATATGAAAAAAAATCTTTTTAAATGTCTAATTTTTTGTGCCTCATTTTAAATTTTAAATTTTTTTAATTTATTTAAATGGCCGCCATTTTGAAACAAGATGGCGGATGAAGCTGGCCAACGAACTCTGTCGAGACATTGGTATGTATTATGTACACACGAAATTTTATCCAAATCGGTTCATAAATACGAGAGTTACAGTATGACAAAGATCAGATATATATGGATATATATATGGATATATATAAATATATATATATATATATATATATATATATATATATATATATATATATATATATATATATATGGATATATATAAATATATATATATATATATGGATATATATAAATATATATATATATATATATATATATATCAATTTTGAACGGAGGGTGGATTCGGGGTCTAGGGTCATGATCGGTGAAAATATACCAAAATTTTTCGGAATCGTTTTCCTCCGAACGTCTGCAATAGGTAGCTTTTTGTAATGAAAGCTACCTAATACAGCACGTGAAATTAAAACAACAACTCAACCCCTTCTCTCCTTTCTTGATTTGCCAGTTAAACCGGCTCCGTGGTGTCAGCTCTCTGTTATTACTGCTGTGACAGCGTTTTGCTTTCTCTTATTTTAATGTAATTTGGATTAGTATTTTTTGATAAATGCCACTAATGCTCCGGTATATGTTGAGTTGACCTTAGTTTCCCACCTGAAGAAAAGGAAAAGTTTTCTTCTATTACTATATTGTATGTGTGTAGTGTATATTATTTATTTCACCGAGCTTCGATTTCGCATTAATAATCAGTTTATTTTCAGAAGATATGTGAGTTTCTTATATACTTATTGAATTTTCTTAAGTGTATTTTACTACTGATGTAAACAGAGTATTCATAAAACAAAAAATTGACGCTAGTATGTCATTAAGTATTGTAGCTTTTTTCTTCCAAAACACTGCATATTGATAATGTTCATTTTATTAAAATGCAATAATGATACTACCCTCTATTTGAATGTTAATATAAAGCAATCAATCTAAGTACCAATTTAATAATGTAATAATGCAATTAAATACAATAAAATATGCTCAGACAGACGCACAAATACTGAAAAAATATTTCAAGTTACACATATTCTGTTTACACAGATTTTTCTATATTAAATTTGAGTTTGTCACCTGGTGGTAAGCGGAAGTAAGAACTTTTATTTAGTGGTACGCCAGCTTAAAAGCTTGAGAACCCATGCACTAGATTGAACATTCAAACTTCAAGAAAAACACAGACATCTATTGCAATAATAAGTAAGGATAATTATGAGATTTTCTATATTGAACAGTTCTCTTACCCAAAATTGGCTCAGAAGACAAGAAACTCACATCAGATAGAAATGTCGTTTTAAACACCACTAGATTACTCATTCTGAATGTAAAGAGACTGGACATTGGTAAACTCGGAGATTTGGGATACCCATTATTTTAGTTATAACTTCAGCAATCGTCACCATTACTCTATAAAGGATTTTGGGATAAGTGCTCATACAACTTTAAATAATTACATTGCAGTGTCATACATTCATCGGATTTTAAGTTCATCTTACTTTCACATTATTTCGGAAAATATCAGTCTAGTTTTTCTTAGAATTTTGAAGTAAAATGAATTGCAGCTAGAAAACAAATAACGTTATAATTTTTACCCGCTATCGTTAGTTTCTCAGGAAAATCTAAACGATAGTAATTATAATAAATTAGCTATTTTTGCTCTGAAGATTTAAAAAACAAATAAAGATTGAGCATACGGTATATATTTCCTCTAAAAATACGCAGTGATTAAGATTAGCATAAAAATCTAGACTGGAGAAATTCCTATTTTATATTCTAAATTAACTTATAGATACTGGCATGTCTTAAAAATTTTTAAATATACAGATCCGATAAATAGAGTATTAAATAAAATAGCACTACTACATTGAAATATTTTTTTTAAGTATTATACTTAAATAGGGCATTGTTGTTAAGAGAATCAAAAATTTGGCAGCTAGAAAACAGTAATTTTAAACATAATGAATATTCGATAGTTAGAAATTCAATAATTTATTTACTTATTCAAAACATTATTATTTTATTTAATAAATAAAACAATCGAGTTTATTTATTAAGTTTATTTAAACACATAAAGAATCAAGAATTCAATTAAAATTATTTGATTAAAAATTTTAATATCAATTTTTAAGGGAGTGTCAAAAGAAAATAAAGCCTGAATTCTACAATGTACATTTTTGTATTCTACAGTTTAAAAGTATCAAAATTTATTAATCTCTTTCAAGAAATTCATCTACTTCCAATCTGATATGAAATAGCCCGCTAATTCATCCAAATAAAAATAAATGCATTTCACAAAATTCTTATTAAATAATGTGAAAGGACATGTTACTTTATGTTTTGAATGTATTTCTGAAACGATATAAAACGACTTTTAAGGGATTTTAATAGATCGAAAAAGTGACAAAAGTTAGTGAAATTGTATTGCGTTCAACGACGATCCGGTCAAATGTGTAACCAAGATGGCGGACATTTCATCAATGTCCATTCTCTCTCTTATGTAGGATCTGTACACTAAATTTCTCACACTGTCTGTTTTAAATACCGATTTAATTGACTAAATGCTAAATACCATTTTCATCCTCTTATTTTACACTTCAAAAATTTATTAACATTTTAAAGCCAAAAAGTTTTAAAGTTCGAAAAGTTTGAAACTGACACTCTAAATGTGAACTACATCTCAGAAAAGAGGTAACTTTTGTCGCTATAAAATACAGTAAGATTTGGAGACACTTTCATACCAAACATTTGCACCTTATGAACATTTTGCACAATGTACGTTAAAAAATTTCTTTAGAATTCCATAAATGCTAAAGTTGTAACAAGTAGTATAGAGTTGGGAAAATCGGTAGGAAAAAGTCATATTTTCAATTTTGTACTCATTTTATCTGAAAAAATATTTAAAACATTAAAAACTTTTAATGCATTTAAACTTTTAATGTAAGGAGAACATTGTCATCACAGTTTAAGTATTTTCATACATATTTTTTAAAGTTAAAACATCTGAATATTTGTTTGTTTTTAGTACTCATTTTAATCCAGGCATGGGATAAAGTAGTAATTAGTAAAAAAACTATTATAACTGCACCAAATTTTATGGAAATTAATATTTTGAGAGCCGAAAGAATTTTATTTACACTAAGTATATTTTACTTAAAAAACGTAACATCCATGATTGTTATGTTAACCACTTCACCGGTTGCCCCGAGATAAGTCGGGGGTAAAAGCAGTGTTTCCCCATACCTGTCGCCGGTGAAGTGGAAGGTTCCTTTAATATTTCAAGAATGTGAGATTTTAAAGTGGCTCAAATGTCATTCTTTTTAAGAAAAAAATGTATGATAATTACGAAATGGTGCTTTGCTAACTAATTTCACAATTAAATCTTCACCATTTATGTCTGTAATGTTCTCAAAAAATATTTTAATTTATTTATTCCTGCATATTCTACTCTGGATTAATTAACTCGCAATATCTCTGGCAAACGTTAACTATTAACTGGTGTTGTCTAGTATTCCTATTAAGTAAATATAAATAAAACGAATCCTGTTCTTTTTAAGATGATTAAATGCTCTCCGATATGTACTCAGAGATTGCTCATAAACATCTTCACCCTACCATAGTATTTCTAACTTTGACGGGGTGTTTTCTCTTTAAAAGACATGGAACATTATTCAATCATGCTCTACATTGTTATTCATAATTCATTAAATCATTTGAAATTAATGTAACTTTATTTAATTTATCTAAACTTTTCACAATGGTTTTCATGATTACTAAACTAAATGAATATTCTTCTGAATAATGTCACCTGAACTAAAAGCTTTTCTTCTTAAATAATGCCGACCTTTCCCACGACTAGGAGGTCTGCCCTTTTCTTTCTAGTATGAACACTAGTTTAATCGACATTAGATTTTCATGCAGATGGAATTGTCTTGTTTTCGGCTGATCCATAAATGCTTTCATGTTTTTGCACTGTACATTAGAAGTTCTTTTTCAACTATTTAAAAAGCGAGCAGCTTTCTCATGTGAAACGCGTTCTACTGTGCATCAGAATTAGTCATCACTGTTTCAAACTTCGAAATAGCTTTCTTTTTTGCTTACCACTTTCAAAAGATTTGTTACTCCTTCCGACATAGATGTTAATTGGAAAATATTTTCAGAAAGGCATATTTCACATCTCTGTATGAAAAAGAAATAGAAGAATTCCTTGATGTGGATGCCTGTTCAGGAAGATTTTCTATTTTAGTTCATATTGAAAGATGTGTTACATCAGCTTTGTCTTTTTCCGATATCATATTTCTGTGCTCAACAACACTTTTGTCATCATTGCAAGATCAGCTCTTTTAAAACATTTCACGATATGCTCACACTTCAAAGTTCCATCAACTTTGAATACTTTCTGAAGACGGCTATTTTTGTATCATGTCTTCAGAATTTTTCTCCAGGAATACTTCAGTGGGGTGAACACCCAAGCACCCAAGAATTAAAAGATGAAGGGTGTTTGTCGAAACTCCAAGAAAGAATACTTCTATGTCAGGTTTCGTATGTCAGATGGCTATTATGAGCACAAAGTATTAGACGAATTTTTTTTTCTTCCGGTTGTCTTTACGTGTTTATCTCGAACGTTTTAACAAGAAATTTCAAGTAGTCCAGAAGGAGTATTTGTGAAACACAAATAAACACACTTTTAATATATAAGATTAACATATTCAGTAATTCAAAGTGAAAAACTTCAAATTATATTATTTTATTTTCAAAGAAAGAAGTAAAAACCCCATCAAAAATTTCTTAAAGTAAAATTTAAATATTTTTCGCTAAAATTACCTTTAAAAGCATATTTATTCCTTAATATTTATAAAATTTCAAATACATTTTTGAGCTTTACTAACACCTATTCTCCCCCATCACATAAACTTTCTCATAAACTTTCTCATAAAGTAAGAAATATTCATAATATATCTTACCTGTTTTTGACAAAATGTAGTTCGGGATCTCTTTATGACGAATAAAAGTTAAATAATAATCACAAACTAAAGAAAAGGTTTTTTTTTTTTTTAGGTTTTAGAAAAACAATAAAAAAGGAAGCATTCCTTAAAGGGAATGAATGTTATGTTGTCAGCTTCAAATTGCAAATTTGCTTGCGAAGTAAATTTGCTTGTGAAATAAATTTGCTTGTGAAATTGCCGAAAAATGTCATAAAACATTTTACGAATTTAAAACTAATTTTTTAAATACACTAAATGTTCAATAGATATGTTTTTTTAATTTACCTATTTTACTTTACCTTACACTATTTAGCTTTATGATAATTTCAATGATAATGGAAGAGCTATTGCAGCACATCGTGTACACATTTTTAAGACTAGAGAACTTAAAAATTATGAAATGCACGAAACAACTTTTAAATAAATCATGTACTACCATTGTGTAAAATCTACGTTGCATAATAATATAATTACATACAAATAACAGCTTAAAATCGTTAGGTAGAATTAGCATATGGGGTAAATTATAATTATTATTAATTTATGTCGTGACTACCAACATAGTGGAATCATTCTACATGCTATTATTGATTACTAAATGACCCGCATCAATATACCCTAGGCCACGGATATCAGCCTTAAATATGCCTAAAATCAGTGTTGAATTCAGACATTTTTCTTCGGGTGAGATTACGTTTTGGAGACACCGCTGACTATGGCAGCGTACACCCTCTAATTTGCATGATGTTATATTTTAAAACAAAGATCTAAAGCGTCCGATTATCTTCGGGACCCACCAAAATCCATTGGCCCTAGGCAAGTGACTACTGTACCTATGTCATAATCGGGCCTCTCGGACAAGAAGGTCCAGATTCTACTGATCGAAGCATTGCAGAAAAGGAAAGCTTACAGGAAGAGGAAATATTCCGTCTGTGCACTTACTCACCAACATTCTAACAAGAGGGTTCTCGAAAGCACTGACGGGAAAGTATATGGCATCCACTGGAAAGTCAGCAGTAGTGCAGTCCAGGGCATTACTCTCCGAAATACCGTGTGTCCCAAAAATGACTGGTCTATTTAGAAAATGAATTTCTAAAAATGGCAAGAGATATAATTGCATCGTTTGCTGTAATGTCCAGTCGTGGAAAAAAGTAAATACTCCCTATACTAACTCTGCACCAAATTATTGTAGAAGAAAGTTACTGATACGAAACGATTGGAAATAAAGTCTACTTTTAAATGATGTATATAAAATTTGCTTAGGGGTCTGCTGAGACACATAACGTGTCTCGCAGATACAAAGTGTGTCATATAAAATTCACTCGAGATTTTACAGACTGAAGTCCGTAGCTATTATTATTGTTAACTTATGTTTTCCAAAATTGAGTAATTAAATGTATTATTATTATTGTTCTTATGGTTTATGTATGTGCATGTATTTAAATATATGTAAATAAGTTAGGTCAAATACAGTCTTGTTTACAAAATCAAGTGAACCAGGTGATTCTCTATCAGGAACAGACATCTTTGAGGTGTTACACGAGAGTCGCCAGTATAGCAAGCAGGGAACAATGACTGGACAGTTTACGTCAAGATTCAATTTATGAGTAAAGTTATTGTATGTAATAAAGTTAGCCCACACACATCACGATCACGTGAGTACAGCTATTAGGGGGACCCCGACGTAGGGAGGAAACCTGATTAGAAAGCGCCCATCCCTCCAAGAAAGTCTAGGCGAATAAGCGAAGATGAGGGGCCGCGTATCTCAAGGGTGTCTGAGGGGGATGGACTCTGATTGCACAGGGTTCCACTGGCCCCTACTTCTAATTATGCAACAAAGTGTTACAAAAATGTATGTAGGAAGCATTCTCACAAAGGCAGTATTAAAAAAAGAATTAGTATTAGCAGGATCAGTAGTTGAGATGAATTATTCGATCGTACATGATCGTAGTAGGAATGTGGCCTCCGCTCTTAAGCGTCTCGGAGTTGGTCGAGCTTTGAGCCGACCGAAATAGTATCTCTTCTGCCATCCTGGATCGCTGTAGGTCCGAGGCTTATAGACCGGGTCAGCTAGTTGTAATAGCTTTGACCGTGTCGTTAGCTCGATTTAGAGCTCTAACGTCGTTATTTAGCATCGAATATACGTAAATTACTGTTGTGCGGAAGGATGTAACCAGATACTGACTTTATATTCAAGCGTCCTTTCCTGTAACTCTACGAAGTGGTATTTCTGCTCACAATGAGATGTTTAAAGGTATTTCCTATTTCTTATATTTTGTTCCCAATGTATTTTGAGTATGTATTATGTGTAGTATAAGTAGGTCAATGTATGCTCAATGACAGTCAAGTCTCAATTTAGTATTACCCATATAGCACATTTGCTTCCCCAGGACATCCCCAGGAGGATTGACAATAAAACACCATCATCCACCAGGCATCCTCCAGGAAGCAGAAAAATGTCATCAGAAGCTCCTCAGGAACAGTAAATGTCCGCCTCTGATTCCTCCCTAGGAGGTTCTTGGGAGGATTCTGGGAAGTGATATTGGAGAAATTTGGGAAACATCAAGGTCACTTAATGTGCTTTAAAAACTTCAAAATTATGATTATTCGACATAATATAGAAACTATTTAATTAATTATTTTAGAAATAAATACACAAAATATATTTTAAGAATTTAAATTAATTAGACGGATTTAGATGTTATTGACACATTTATTTACCACGCACACGAAATCAAGAGACGATAATTCAAAGAAACGATTTTCTAATCTTTTTCCACCTCCGGGGATTGAACCTGGGTACTCACGGATACGGGACACGCGTTCTACCGATCATGCTACAGGGCAGTTGAACAAAACTCGTTTATAAGATATTAATGCATTTCTTTCTCCTTTTATGAAAGTAAATAGAAAAGATACATATTTTCTACCATTCGCGTACCAGGACTTATGTATCTTTTACTGCAAATAAAACTGCATAGCCTTTGATATATATTAGATACGATTTTAAATGTATAACTAAAAAAAGGGTATCAATAATTATTTAAGATAAGATAAATATCTTTTAAATTTCTAATTCCTAAACGAAACTAAAGTTTATAATGTAACTATTTTAACCAAAATAAACAAATAAATAAAAAAAGTAAAATAATATAAAATAAAATAAATATTTCAGCGAAATACTTTTATAAATTCATTTTTATTTTTTGACTTTAGATGAATTTCTAAAAAAGTATTGAACCAATTTTGATGAAATTTAAATGCATCATATGCGATAGTATCCTCTTTAAATAATAATAAATTAATCCTAAGAATCGGTCGCACAGTTTTGGAGAAATCGGTAAATACACACACACACACACACACACATATATATATATATATAATATGCGTCGAATTGAGAACCTCACCCTTTTTTTACAAGTCGGTTAAAAATGAAAACAATGTTTTTCAGCTTTTGATATTTAAAATATGGATATTTCTGATCTACATATGTATCTAGTTAAATATGAATAAGTATAATAAGTAAAAATATAAAAATCGAGACTTCATCTTGAAAATCACATCTATTTTTTTTTTTTTTACTGCATTTCATGTTTTTTCTCAAAAATTTCCGTTACAATGAGCCGAAACTAGCTTTTTTTCCGCCCGGTGAAAACAAGGAATTTTGGCGCCGCCCCCCCCCCCCCTCTTCCTAGCACAATAAATGTTATCAACCGCCGATACCCTACGCAAAAAATAAATAAATAAATAAATAAAAATCCTTTAATAATAATTAAGATACTAGCAAGAAATATGTAAATAACGCTTCCATAGAATTAACATTAGCTTGATCGATAAGAGCCTACACTAGTCACTCGAAGAAACGGGATCGTTAATGTTAAACCTATGGGAGCATTCTTTTTAAAATTTCTCACTTGCATATTAATTATTTTAAATGATTTTTTTTCTTTCTTAAATTAGCTGGGATTGAATTCTAACCGAGTTAGTGTTTACTGTTTTGATTTTGGTTGCAGATTTTTTTTTTTTTAGTTACTTATACTTTTACAAATTTGAAAAGAACGCTCCCATAGATTTAACAATTGCTTGCGAGTTTCTTTGTATTTCATATATATATATATATATATATATATATACATTTTTCTATGAAACGACAAACAAAATCTTCATTTGGCGCCACCCCCCCTTTCGTCTCTCTTACTGGCGCCCGGGACACAAGCTCCCTCTGCACCATGCATTAATTTGCCGTGTGAAGCAAATTCAATTATGAAATATTTACTGACTTGTTCAAGCCTGATCGTAAATGCTATTAGGTGAATTTATTAAAAAATATAGAATTTTTTATCCGTTTCTTTTTAAGACAGGACAACAGGGAAAATATAAACATTATTTAAACTATCTTTTTACAGATTTCTATATTAATTTCTCAACCTATCAATCTTAAAATAATCTTAAACAATTAACTGACAAAAGGATGTTTAAAAAATTTTTACAAACTTCGTTTTTAATTTATAATTTATTTTCCACCTTTTAAGTATCTAAAATGTTTCATTGTTGCAGTATTATTCTATTTGGTCTATTTTCGCTAGTTTTTATTTGCGCATTAGTAAATCTATTGTTTTCTTTTAATTGCCGAATTGTCATTATAAACATATCTTTGTACAAATTCGTATAATTCTAGCATATTAGGAAGTGGATTAAACTCAATTACAAAATCCCATCTTTACATACAATAAATATGAAAATAGAAATAGTTAAAAAAAAAAAAAAACTCTTTTATAAGCATTCAATGTTGATCTTGGAAACCACATCGAATCTTTTGACTAAATTCTTGTTTTTTCCCAAATGTTTCCGTTATAATAAATTAATTTGACATGGGCATTGAACTCGACTATAAAAATATACCCTCCCTATTTTTTTCTTTAACGCTTGCACACTTTGGAATGTAATTTTTATAAGTTTAGTCTATCAGGAAGTGATGTAAAAATTTACAGCAAAATTCCATCTTCATTTCAAAGCAATATATATATATATAATGGTTATATATATATATATATATATATATATATATATATATATATATATATATATATATATATATATATATATATATATATATATATATTCGTTGGCAGTAACGTTGGTCGAATCTTTAGAGATTTCTGATGCACCAAAAAAAATTTTCCTTAGTTGCCTCTGAGCGTAAGATGAAACAATTTACTGCTTGCTTCTTCTCGGAATAGCGCGTTTTTCCCTTTCACAAGTATTGCCACATTCCAGCAAGCTACATGCATATTCTTCACCTCACAAAAGTGATTGGAGGCGTGCCTGTATTATTCAGGACGCCCTGATAAATGAGTTAAAATATATGCATTCTATAGGCATGTTTGCAAGCTAAAAGTGGAGCAGAGAATGAAAAATGAAAAATCCCCATCAAAAATAATTTATTTTAAAATACTTAAAATAGAATGTTCGCTAAATAAAAAATATCTTTCCTAAATGGAAGTTTTGATTAAACAAGTCAATGCAAAATACCCCTGAGTTTAGAATTCTACAGAAATTTAGAAAATAATGTTATTTAGAAAATATAGATAAATATTTATCCATGTTTTCTAACTTTATATCTTATATATCACAAAATGGTTTACAAAATGGAGACTTCACTTTTATTATTAAAAATATAAATAATAATATTATGTAAAGAAATATGAAAAATATAATAGAAAAATAATAAATCAAACTTATGTTAAAAAAAATAATAATAAAACAGACACTTTAACATAACAGACACTTTATAATAGTAGATACTTTCTATTTAGCGAATATTTCCTCCCCAGATGAGCCGAACATTAGGGCAGAGGCCTCTCGATGGGGGGTTATGGGGGACAGCCTCCCCCCCCCCCCCCCCAATATATGTGAACTTGGGAAATTTGAGCTTAGAGTTGGGGAAATTACAGATTTTTAAAACACTTTTTTTTTTTCTTAAAAAAAAAAAAAAAAAAAAAAAAAAAAATGTTTTGCTGACTACTTTTCTGAGTTCTGTAACAGTAAAATAGTTAAACTTTCAAAAGAAATACGAAAAGTAGCCAGACACAATTTCTCATTGTGTTTCTCTGTACTACGAAATATCATACCCGACATGAATTTCTTTACCATCAACAGTGTCTGTAATACATTTCCTCCTTTCTTTTGATTTTGTTAAAAAACTTCATAATTTTAAGCCGCAGGGTCACATGATGGTTTCTTTTGATGTTAAATCATTATTTACAAACGTTCCGGTTGAGGGGGCTTTAGATTGCCTCAAGAACAGGCTTTGTGAATTCCATTTCTCCTATTTTGAAATCTAGGAACTTATCCTTCTCACTCGCGCTTGCTTGTCGCAAAATACTTTTGTTTTCAATGGTAATTTCTTCCGCATGATTGATGGTTTGGCTATGGGTAATCCTCTTAGTCCAATTTTATGCGATATTTATATGCACTATTTTGAGGTCAAACTTTTTGAAATTTTAAAATTTCCGTTCTATGTTCGTTATGTTGATGATGTTTATGTCCTGGTTGAAATAAATTCGGATATTAATCATATTCTCTCTATTATGAATTCCATTGATCCCTGCATTCAATTTACCTCTGAAATTGAGACCAATAACTGTCTTTCTTTCCTCGATGTCCTTGTTATTCGTAGTGAAAATGGCTTTCAGACTACCGTCTTTCGTAAACCTTTTGCTGTCAGTCTCCCACCTCACAGGCATTCTTCTCACACCCCTAACCAGAAATTCGCTGCTTTCAATACTTTTGTTTTTCGGGCTACCAATATTTGTTCCACTCCTCAGTTAATTAGTGCTGAACTTAATTACATCAAAGCTATTGCTGTTGATCGTGGTTATTCCTCTAATATTATTGATTCTATTTATATGAAATTGACGAAATCCGTCCCTTCTGAAAAGCATTCTAATTCCAACTCTAATACTTCAGTTGTGTTGCCATTTTTTCCTAAAATTAGTCAGCAAGTTGCTAAAATCCTAAGAAGGTTTGATTTTAATGTTATTTTTTCTCCTGTTAATAAAATCACTTTTTCAAATCTCAAACACCCCGTTGATCGCCTTGACAACTGGGGTATTTACCAAATCTCTTGCCAGTGTGGCCTTTCTTATATTGGCCAGACTAAACGTGCTCTTAGATTTCGTTTAAAAGAGCATAAAGGTTATGTTAAAAATCAGGAGCTCAAACGTTCTTCTATTGCTCAACATTCTTGGACTTCTCAACATAGGTTCGATTTTTCCTCAGCCACCATTATCCAAAAATGTTCTTCTAACATTGATCTTGATTTTTGGAAAGCTTACCACATCATTAAAAATTCTCACTCTTTAGTCAATGACTTATCTAGTACTCCAGATTTTCCAAGTATTTGGAAAGCATTAATTTAATTTCCTCTTTTTTGGTTTCTTTTTTCTCCTTCTCCGGTAGACGTCGCTACTTGTCCACCCAGTCGTTTCCACTGCTTCTCTCTCATTGGTTGTTTCTGGCGCTTTCGATACCCGCATAGGGTATATAAGGCAGCGCGTCTCTGTCTATCATTTTGCTCAGCCTTGCTTTTTCTAGCACGCTGTTCCTTTTTCCCTATCTTTCACTGAAGAAGAATCTCGCTGTAGATTCGAAACAGCTGTTTGCTGCTTTTCATCCATTATTTGTGCATTTTAAACGTTGGTTTACTGCTTTTTAAATGGATTAAGTTAATTGAAATATTTATTTATAGTAATTAAACTATTTAATTACACTTAAAAATGTTAAAAGTTATTCGAATAAATAAAAATAATTAAAAGTTTATTGTAGTTATCTGATATTAAGCAAAATAAATCTATAAATAGTAATATAAAACTGACTTCAATAAAAATCGAATTCGAAGAAATGGAATTCACTTTTTTGACAAAAAAAAATTGATTATTTTATTCCAGAATCACTCATGAGATGGCGCCGGCACTGTGACTTCCTAAACACCACCCCAGAAATGACTTCCCCAGGAATGACTTTCTTAGGTGCTTCCCAGGTACTTCCCCAGGAATGGCTTCCCAGGTACTTCCTCAGGACTGACGTCCTCGGACGTTGCTCCGTAGGACGTTACTGGGAGCTCACTCCTGGGGAAATCTTAAAAGTCCATTTCTCAGGAAGTCCCCATTTTGTCATTTTAGTATTAGGAGGAATTTGGGATGACTTGGAGCTCCTGGGGAAGTTTTCGGGAGTTTTCGTGCTATATGGGTATGAATAGTAAACCAAAATGTATTTTCATAATTAAAACAACATGTTTGTTTCACTCGCTTGGAGCGAGCGTGTAGTATGACACACTCTTTTTAAATTGTAAATATTTCTGTAATAAATATATTAGTTGTTAATTTTGGGTATTTACTTACAACCATGAGTCGTATTTAATTTTATAAATGTTATGAGTTTTATTTCAGTTAATGTTTGTTTAATTAGTAAGGATTACCAATAATAAAATTTTATATTCTCAATTTAGTTAGTCGGTCAATTCTCGAACCGGGAATACACCTGGTGTGTATGGTCTATACGCAAACTTCATCTTCAAAAAATACACAGTGCTTTGGGGTAGGTTTGAGGCAGTTGCCTCCCGCCATAATTGGGATAATTGGGAATTCATTTATCTCCGACGTTAGCCTGGACCCTGTAACGATCACATTTTATTATGTACTTAATTATATTACAATTTTATTTAACACTATGATTATTTCAGGTAATGAGTGATTAGGACTTGCTACCCTTAATTCACTCTGGGGTAATTGGGTGTTGAGTCTCCCTTGCCCTTCCGTTCTTTTACTCCCCCATTACCCCTTAATTAATTTACCTTCCAGGGACCTTTTCCCCGGGTCTCTCATCGATACTTCTGGGTAGATTTACTTTAGCTGGGTAGATTTACTGTTCTTTAATTAGCCCAGATCTGCCCAGCATATAGATATTTGGAAAACTAGGAGGGTCCACCTAGGTATCAAAACAAACCCAATTTTTTTTTTTTTTTTTTTTTTTTTTTTTTTGTATAGCAATACGCAAGTTTCAACCATACATAAATTCTACACGTTTCAATTAGCCTAAATACAAATTTTCATGAAATTAGTACGATTAGTCCCAGAGAAATTACTTAGAACTATTATTGAAATTTTAATATGAACATATTATATGGTCTGTTTACATATTAAAGTTCTAAACTCGATTGTTGAAATGCTACAGAATGACTACGTCACTTCTATTAATGTATTATTTCTTGCTAATATGACCATTTCACTCACTAAACATGTTTCGATAATTGCCAGCACATATGTTTCAATAAAATGAATAAAACATTTTTTTTTTTTCAAATTATGCTTTTCTGCACATCCTAGACCCTTAAACCATCATTTTGAGGTTTTTGAAGCATAATTTGAAAAACTAGTTGGCAGAAAAAGAAAATTTAAATTTTGTATTCGCATAAAGCAGTACAAAATAAATATAAAGCTATCAAAAAAATTGTAGGTTGCAGCACATATTTTTTTCGAATATTAACTTCCTAATTATATTATAATTTTTTTTAATTACAAATTCACTGTATTTATGTTTGGGTTTTTTAGTATTATAACCAAGCAAAAAGTTAGTACATTAGGATTATAATTTCAGAAGATATTAATAAAAATATGAAAATGTCATTTAAAATTAGAAGTTCTAAATTTTGAATGTATATATAGTCCAGGCAATAGAGACCGTATAGGGACTCTACCTAGCAAAATTAATGGTAGTACTGGAAATCGGCTTTCTAGATGTTTTTTTGAGTCGCTGAATCCGAATTTGTAACTTCCCACCAAAATTTCCCCCGCAACCCCCCACCCCCCAAATTTTGGTGAAAAGCCCCCAAAAAAGGTTTTTATTAAAAAATTCCATTTTTTTATTGTTTTAGGGGAAAAGTAGCTAGAAATTCAGAAAGTAGACAAAATTTGCAACAAATTAGATATATGACATTATGACTTAGGATGAAGGGGAAGGGGGATCTGCCTCGGAACATGCGCCGCAGTGCTGCGTGGGCTAAGTTGCGCAATTCCACTTAACCACTCACACGTTTACATTAGCCCTCCCATCTTCCCTCCGAACTTTCTCTATAAGGTTTACTTTAAGTTTTTTGGGTCGCTGAATCCGAATTTTTAACTTACCCCAAAACTTTTCCTCCCCGAAAACCTTGTTTTAGGGAAAAAGCATTACGAAATTCAAAAACTAGACACAATTTGAAACAAATAGGATAGATGACATTATGACGTAGGATAAACGGGGAGAGAGGTGGGGCTGCCTCGGAACATTCCCCGCGCGCTTTTCTCAAAAACCAAATTTTTTTCAAAAAATCAATTTTTTGGGGGTTGCCGGGTGACATTTTGATGGGAAGTTACAAATTCTGATTCAGCGACCCAAAAAACATCTAGAAAGCCGATTTCCAGTACTACCATTAATTTTGCCAGATAAAATCCCCCTATTGCCTGGACTTCATCATTTAGTGCACGTAGCTCCGCAGTGCATATTCCGAGGCAGCCCTCACCCTCCCCGTTCATCCTAATTCATAATGTCATATATCCTATTTGTTGCAAATTTTGTCTAGTATCTGAATTTCGTAATGTTTTTCCCCTAAAACAATAAGAAATTTAAGTTAAAAACAACTATTTGGGGGGGGGGGTTCGGGGGGAAATTTTTGGGGGTGAGTTAAAAATTCGGATTCAGCGACCCAAAAATCTTAAAGTAAACCTTATAGAGAAAGTTCGGAGGGAAGATGGGAGGGCGAATGTAAACGTGTGAGTGGTTAAGTGGAATTGCGCAACTCAGTTTACGCAGCACCGCGCGCATGTTCCGAGGCAGATCCCCCCTTCCCCTTCATCCTAAGTCATAATGTCATATATCTAATTTGTTGGAAATTTTGTCTACTGTCTGAATTTCTAGATACTTTTTCTCTAAAACAATAAAAAAAATGATTTTTTTAATAAAAACCTTTTTGGGGGGCTTTTTACCACAATTTGGGGAGGTTGCCGGGGGAAATTTTGGTGGGAAGTTACAAATTCGGATTTAGCGACCCCAAAAACATCTAGAAAGCCGATTTCCAGTACTACCATTAATTTTGCTAGGTAAAATTCCCTATTGCCTGGACTAATAATTCAAGAATTTATCGTTCAAATTACTTGAAATTTTGTATCCAGACATTGTTTGAAACGAAGATTTAAAACATTTTGTCCAACATCGGGGACTTTGAAAAACACAATGTTTGGTTTGGTTTTGATTTGTAGATAGTCCCTTAGGCAAATTTTATATAGATCATTTAAATGTAGACTTTATTTCCAATCGTTTGGTACCAGTAACTTTCTTTTACTATATTTTGTTGCAGAGTTAGTAGAGGGTATTTACTTTTTTTCCACAACTGTTCTTGGGAAAACAGCAAATTTTGGTATATTTTAGTGATTTAAAATTTATGTAAAAATAATAAAAATAAAATAAAGACCCGTCATTTTTTAGGCACATAGCAAATACTAACCAGAGAATGGTAATACAGTATAGTCTCTTTGAGAGTGAAGATATCGCTCTACGCTTATCAAATGCCATACTACGATCCCACCTTCTTTGTATCTTTTTATGAAAATTACGACACATGACAAACGGAAAACAGTCAATGATTTAATGTGCAGTTCAGTTCTTAAAAAAAGCTCTTTTTGTGTTCCAAATTAGTCGCTTAAAAATGTTAGTATGGCGAAAATGTGTGTTATACCTTATTCTGAGCATGGTTGTCCTTATAAGAACTGTTCATGCTAGTCACAATATGTTTTTGCATGTTAAACAATTCGATTACGTTCTATAGAATTGTATATTCTAGAGATATTTTGTGCAATGATCCGGTACACTCCATGCTGCATCTCTTCGTGTTTTGCGTAGATACCAGTGGTTTACAATACTGACCGTTGACCTCAAGAATTTATTCATATATAATATTAGAGAAGACCCATTTGATGAACGAAAAAGTCTCTAAATATTAAGATGATATTTGAAAAAATCGATTGCCTTTCGATTAAAACTATCCAGCCAGAAATTATCCAATTATCCAAGTTATCCAGAAAATTATCCAATTTCAATAAGTCCAGCCAGTGTTATGAGCTACAACGCATCAATGGGAGGTGTGAAGATTCGCAATCAGCAATCGGAGGCATATCGAATCTAGTTTTAAACAAGAAAGTATATCTTGAAAATAACGGTTCATTTCCTTCACCTGGCTGTAGTAAATTCGCGGTTTTTCTCAAACGAGATGCCAAAGCAAAGAAGTAACCCCGTAAAAAAGCACTTGATTTACTATAGTTTCGATTAATTTCGGCTGAGAACCTGTTGGATGTACCATTACCAAGAAAGAAAAAATCAAGTTCTGTCCTCAGCGACAGAGAAGAAGTAGAGGTTGAATATGATGTTGCTGACTCATATAGATCCAAATTATACAATCAGCCAATAAAGATACCATTTGAAAGTAAGAGATTAAATGCACATAGCCACTGGCCTTGTTTCGACGTTTTAAAAACTGCCAGGAGTTACCGGTTTCAAAACTGTTCCAGCGTACAAGACTGAGATGCGAGAAATATGATGTTAATTTATGTCTGTCCAAAAACAAAAATTGTTTCAAACATTTTCATTGTGGCTGATGAAAATTATCTTAATAAACATCAACTTTTTTTTGCTTATTTTTTAGATGTTTGTCTACTTAACCCCAAACTACACAATTGTGTAGATTTAGTCAAAAAACGGCTGCATTAAAGCCGAACCTACACAGTTGTGTGGGTCAGCCCTTCACACAACTTGACATCGGGTATTTTATTTAATTTTTTTTTAATCAAATACGATCCTATCGATTAGAGGAAAACACCCAAACTTTCAATTTCTACCGAAAAAACTCCCCGTCTTAAAGGGATATATATGAATGTGAGTTTTCCAATAAAAACTAGTGCATGTATTAAAAACTATTTCTACGTTTCTTTTTTTTTTTTTTTGTACTATTAAAGATGTTATATGAAATATATTTAAACTATTAGCACTGCATACCAAATAATCACTATTTTCGAAATTGGTAAACCATTTATTAAATGCACGCCCAAAATGAAAGAAAAACTTTTTTTCTCAACAATTCTTCTATTTATTTTTATTTATTTTTTTTTTTTTTTTGAATGAAATCATATAAAACGTTTCATTTTTATTTTGAGTGCAATCTGTTTTTTAATTATTACAGTATATATTTTTTTCATGTTTTCACAAAGATTGCCTAAAAGTAATTACTTTTAACTGCGTCTAATTTCATTATTCAAAATACCGATAATTGTACTTCACTTCATATGCTTAAAATTTCGCATTAATTTTGGGTTTTTATAAACAGGAACTGGTAAAATCGTTTAATTACATTAAAATAATTTATTGAAACTTTCACAACGTTCAGTAATGAAGCATATCAATTACTTTTTAATTGCCTTAATTTATGGATGAAGTACGGCGTCATTAAAGTCAATTTTTTAAATGTAACGCCATTCTTAAGACATTTCAAACTTTTTTTAACGATTACCAGATCAATTTTAATAATTAAATTATATTTTGTAACTTCTAATTTCAATTAAATAGTAATCATTTAAATTTAATGGTGAATAAGTCATAAATTTATATAACGTGTTTTTTAATAATCGACCAATCTTCAATCGTACAAATTGTCATTTATTAAACCATGGGTTACCAATCTTTTAGCATTATTTAATGGTTTTCATAAATTAACCGTGCCACCAAGGAACAGGGATAATTCTATTTTTTAATTACATGGTTATATCTGTATTATAAAAGACAAACGTGTCCGTGCGTGACGCTGACGTCATTTTGGCAGTGACAACCGCAGACGATTAAATTTCACTTTTACTACCTTTTTTTAAACTTCTAAATATCCCACATTTTCAATTTTTACATCATCGAATGGGGGTAAAATGTACTCTCAAATGCAATTTGTTTTAAAACTGTATCCCACTTTGTTTGAAAACTATATCGCAATTGAGTCATTTTTTATTGTTTCTTAAAATAGTTTTAATGCACGATTTTTTTTTCAAATGTATCTATCTCGTGCAGATGATTACGATTTAAGAAATATAAATCCATTTGCACTTAAGTTAATATAAGTAGCTCAGCATTTGTTTGCAGCTTATATTCCATGAAGAATTTAAAACATTCGTCTACACTGAAAAAAATTGGTACTCAAAATTGAGTAAAAAGTACTCAATTTTAAATACGTGACATAGTCAAAATAGCTCCGATCCAAATGTACTCAAAATTGAGAAACATGCGTACTCATTTTTGATCCCATGGTTGTGTTCAAATATGAATCGTTATGTACTGCCTCCCCCCCCCCCCCCTGAACCTACAAATTAAAGTAAAAATGTACTAATATTTATCTTCTGTTCTAAATTATTAACAAGAAACGTTTAATTTATTATTTATTAAGAAAAATTGCAAAATTATTAGCAAGATATCTAAATCGAATATTTTTATAACAAGAGCTTTATTTGTAAGCACTTTTAAATTATTTTAAAATACTGTACATAATTTATTTTTTTAATCATCGTGAACATCTTTTATGCCACCATAAATGAAATAAACCATTACAGGGTGCAAAATTATCGTTTTGTTTGGGTTTGATAGCACGTGATATTTCAAAATTGAGAAAACATGATGTTCATTTTTGATCCAAACATATTCGATATGAGTACATCGATTTACTCATTTTTGAGTACCTCATTTTTTTCAGTATAACAATAAATAAAACATTAAAATATAAATCAAAGCTAAAGTTAAGACATGTAATCAGACTAGGCACATAATCCACTGTAATGAACAGAGCTAAGAAGACTGCTTGTAAATAGTGGTCTATGGCGATTTCATCAGATGTAAAATTCTGCCGCAAGGCCGATACGAAAGTATAGGTTTTTATAAGTTTTAAAAATTAATTTTAACACAGTGTGTGCTGTTTTTTATATAAATAGGATTTTTAGTATTGCTATTGAGCGTTAAAAAAATATATTAAATGTGCAAAATCTATTAACTTCTTGAAGGGCATTGGGCATAAGCCAATAGGGCCAATGGGCATTGGGCTTGAAGAGTATATTATATACACCACTTAATTTTAATTACAAAACGCCACATTGGCACCAAAAATTTGCAATTAAATTTTCCATTGTATAGTGCAAGCGAAGAAAAGCTTTTACTTACTTAAGCGGGCACAGGACCTTTGAGTTTATCTAAAAAATCAAAAACATCGCCTTCTTCAAAGTACCAAAACACAAACAATATGCAATTAAGATCTTTTTTACCCTTCCTGCCTAATTAATTAATATTTAAATTTTAAATTTAAAAATTCATCTGACTAATGCGCGATTAAGTGCTGCGCGCATGATAAAACTCTACGTTACGCATATAGAAAACAATTTTTGAACAAAATCGAATCATAACACACCTACTACTTACTTAAAACCAAAATATATGAAAAACGTTTTGTTTAAAATTTAATTTTAGCAAAAAAATAAAAAAAAAGTTTAAAAATCTCAAATGTTTTCAAGTTTTTCAAATGCAAATCTCTATAATAATAGCCTAAGTCATGTGACTGTCATCAATAGTTCCGGGTTGACCACTTCACTTTTTATATGCCAAATAGCCAATTTGGTAATTTAATGTTAGCCGGACGCAGGTGATAAATAGCCAAATATTGTTCCATCGCCATCATATCATCAGTATTATAATAGTCCAAGTCATGCGACTGTCATAAACAGTTTTTCGCGAGGTAAATTAAAACAAAGCTTTGATGTTGAAATTAAATGTCTTAGTTTATAGTATTATTTATTACTTTTTTCTTTCTTTCTTTTCATTCTTTTCTTTTTCTTTTCCTTTCTTTTCTTTAAGAAATAAAAGTAAATTGAGAGGCATAAATTTTAAGTATTTCAGTTTTAAATTAAAGTTATCCATTTTAAATAAAATGAGTTAAAGTATTATATTTTATATGAAATTAATGAAATAAAAAAAATGCGACAGGTACTGTGTTTGGCGATTTATCACCTGCACTCGGCTAACATAAAAATACCGAGTTCATGATTTCTGTAGCAGAATCTTCCGATTTACCGAAGGATTGAGCAAGTAAATTAAATTATGAATAAAAGTAACATGATACAATGCTTAGCATAGATTTAAAGGAGACCAAACAGGTCGCCAAGGGCGGCTAGTAAATAAATAATCAAAATATGTGAAATTTTTTTGTTTTATCCTGTAGACTATAAAAAAACGCATATTTGGTTAATTTTTTAACCCGTAGTTTACATAGTTTAAAAGTAAAAGTAACAGTGCGCCCAAACTCTAAATTGATTAATCTGAAAAAACGCTTTTTAAAGTTTCAATATCTACAGATTTCGCATTATACTCACCCTCTATAAATGATTATAACTCAAGAAACAATACAATTTTTAATGCGGTTTTTTTGCATATTGTTCAGAAATTTTAAAACATTCTGAATAAAGCAAAAACCGAAAACTGATTTTTTGAAAGTTTATAGGTCCTGTGTCCCCTTAAATAGTATAATTTTTTGTTTATAAATCCCTGTGCCATCAAACGTTTCAAGATTTCAGCAACTTAAGAACTTTGCCCCTGAAAGGGTTAAAGATTAAAAAAAAACAGTAGATGCATGCGAGGCTTTGTCGCAGCTATCTGAGATTATTTGCTGATACGTTTTTCAATTAATATTTTATTAATTAATTTTTTTTTTTAAATCGCACAATGTTTATTAATAATATGCAGTTATACTATGTCAAAAACCTTTTACAGAATCTTTCGTAAAATACCTCATTCACAGCTGTGTCTTTGGTATGAGCAGAGAAAAATGTTGTTGACATCACAAATAATATATATGATGGTTTTCACAGATATTCTGTTACCCGAGGAGCCCAGGTTTATCCTCTTGTTTCTATAATGGTAATTAGATTATTCACTTTAATCAACATTTAAATACGGAGACGGCTTCTATTCACTAATAAAAAACTTGCCTAGCGGATGCACACCAAAATAAAGTCACTTTGACGCCCTGATTGTTTTTTAAAGAAATGTTAAGTGTTTATCAAAATATATTAACCCTAAATCGTTATATATATATTAAAGCAGAAAACTGTATTTTGTTTTAGTTGATGATGTATAAAAAATATCGGCTTGACAGCTGATGGGCAAAAGCGCTTCGGAAAAAGAAAGTCAAGCATTGGAGACGCTAACTCAACGTAGACTTAAACTAGAGCAACGAGACAAAATTTAATTATCTTCGTCCAAAAATATTGAAATGCATAGCAGTTTTTAAAAATACGTGCTAATCGTAAAAAAGGATCAATTCAAACTAAAATGTATATTTTCAACCAAAGATTTCGTTACGTAAAGTTACGCAGAAAACCCAAGGACTAACATTTTGAATAAAAATCCTATTTATTTCATTCGAAGGATACATGACGATTAATATTCAAAACGTTCATGTGATTCATTGCAAATTCTAAGGGGTTAGAATATCTATCAATTTTGAAAATTTAGACACGTAAATTGGAGTGTGTCGATGTGCCGTTTACTGTATTTCAAGCTATTCAGCATATTCTCATTAATATGGCGTTTACGCTGTGTGCGACGTTTACGATGTTTGACACTCTTATTAAGTTGAATGCAGCAGGTTCGGCATTCTTACATAAATTACGGTATGCTACTTTTTAATTATCAGCAATGTTTTAAATTAATTGCAAGACTACAAATAAATACATTTTCATTGCGATAAAAATGTACAGCCTTGGCCAAATGTACTAAGAACCGTCATATTTTCGATATATCTTTAAACTTATTTGTCGTATACAATAATTTTATCTGCATGCAATTATGAATTTCTTTTTAAATTATTGAAATGCGTAAAACATGACACCGAATGAACAACTCAACTTTTAATTAAAACGTTTGCTTAAATAACGACGTACTTTTTTAAATAATTAATTTTTTTGTTTATTTATTTTTTTTTTACGCTACGATTGTATTGTAGTTGTATTGTTGTTTGTATTATGAACGACAGATATAAACCTAGTGGTCAAAACTATGCGACGTTTACTATGTTTGACTCTCTTATTAGGTTGTTTTTAGTTTCCTTATTAGGTATTTTCTAAATACCCCATTTGTGTCTCCATGTTTCTTTCCAAGCAGATATCGAATTTTAAGCTGATGACTTCTCTTCAATATTTAAATTTCCCTTGGCTTGAATTTATGCTGCATATAAATTACTTTTATGTATAAATAACATATGTTTGTATTTTGCATATCTCAGTATTCTTACGAATCGGGATACGGCTCTTACATTATTTTCAAAACATTGGATTACTTTTTTCTTCGATTAAACTTTAGAATGTCTCAATTCGTTATTTGAATGATGAAAATATCGCATAAACTTTCAGCTTCTATTTAAATTATTATTTTAAAACAGTGTGACTCTGCGCAGGCATAAAAGTACCCATGTATATATTTTCTACTCGCGTTTTTTCAAAGCATGGTACGCGTATCACTTGGGGTTACATGAACATGTTCTATGACACAGTGCTGTAATCGTAAAAAAAAAGAGAGTATACGCTATACACAAGGATATACGCTATAACCTTATTTGATAAACAACAGGTATACGAAGGTTCTGAGAAAAAATATTCAGAAAGTATATGTCACAGCATATGCCGCCGTATACCCTCTATAACGGCTTTACCGTTATATATTCATTATTCCTTCTTTCCCCTCAAAAAAATCAACTTTTAACTTTACTGGTTTATTATAAATTGTCATTATTCTTCCCCCCCCCCCCTTCAAATAAAATATTTAGTTTAAATTTGACATTTTAGAGTTAATTTCATATGTCTTTATTCATTCTCTCCCCCCCCCCTCTCACTACTGTAAGTTTCGACTTTACTTTTTAAAGTTCTTTTCAAATGCAGACATCATTTATCTCGGTCCCTTTTCTCTGTCTTGCAAATTCACACGATAGAAAAAGATCTTAACCGCAGCTATTTTCCATTGAAATAAAGTAAAAGAATAAAATACAAATGAATGTCTTTTCGCTTTGCAGCCGACGATACCTAATGCATATTTTCCCAGCCTCTGGGCTTGCATTAGTATTCAATTCTCACCCTTGTACTTTGTCGGATAAAGGCCATATGCCCCTTGCTGACTAATTCAGCTGTCGTTAAAATCTATAACGAGCATGTAATATCACGTGTTTGCTATTTCTTTAACCACTTTCCCTTACCGCAGGAATGTTACGATACGTGTAACCATTTAGCCGCGCCATGGCGTAAGATTGTGTTCTATGTAATACTTCGGGATGCTTCTGATTCCTTTGTCCACGCCACCAATATTCATCGCCAATACAGTACATATGTTCCTATACATCTCGCCAATGAGTGAGTGATTGTAATGAATATTTTACCACTACTCCCTCTGATCTTGAATGTGAGAGACCTCAGCTCGCTGCCCTTCGGGGTCGCCCCCGTCGGGCGGTCTTGTGTTTGACTTCTCCCGTCCCACTGTACTATCATGGCCCTCCTTTTAAAAAGTTTCATAATAAAGAAGTAGTCCTCGAAATCTTCGTGTTGGAGTTTTTTTTTCATTCATTTATGAACCATGGGAATGTCCATTTATCTACATAAAATTGGCGCCGTTGCCCAGATTTTTTCTCCATCAGTAATAAAAAAAAAATACGTGGAGAAGTATTGTTCCGTAGCATCCTTTACCAGCGACGCGAAAGGATGTCCATAGACCTTTTTATTTTCCCACGGGAGTTCCGGCTGCCTCTTTCTACTCTGTGTTCGCTCGCCGATGTCAACTTCAGGGGATTTCCCTTGCCTACTCTCGCTACCCCAACGGATTTGGAGAGTGCCTCTTTCTTCCAGACTTTACACTGGCCTAACGAGAAGCAAGATTTAGCCTGCGGTGCTCCAACGGGGTCATCGAACGATGTCGCCTCCTACTGCGGTTCTTCCTTTTTTTCCTACGAGGTATGACACCTGCATCACTTATTTCCCTGCGTGAAGTTGTGTCTTCCTACTCCTACTCATTTTTATGGAAAAATCTGTCAGTACTCCATTCCAAAACAAAAATCACGACAGTTTCTGTTTCTTTTGTGCGCAATTTTCAACTTGAAACAAACATGTTCGTGCCACCAGTGTGAGTGAAAATAGTTTTAGTGTGAGATGTTTTGTGAAAAGAAAAAGTGCCTTCAGTTAAAGGTCCTCGATGTTTTTTTCCGTTTGATCTACAGCTTAAGTAATGTATGATCCTCATTTATACAAAAGGTCGGCACAAATTCTATATAAAACATAATCTAGTTGTTTCTACAAAGATTCATCTGCTCCACCAGTGTTGTTTTTTTAACGCTGTGTTCAACTTCAAAGATGCAAGACCATTGTTTGTGAAATGTGTTTCATTTTTAAAAAAGGCTGTGCAGTGATCACAATATTTTTCTTCCCAGTGACCACTCTGTGTTTTATATGGTACAGTGCACCGAACCAATTCTGATATATATAACGGCCTTACCGTTATATATTCATTATTCCTCCTTTCCCCTCAAAAAAATCAACTTTTAACTTTACTGGTTTATTATAAATTGTCATTATTCTCCCCCCCCTTCAAATAAAATATTTAGTTTAAATTTGACATTTTAGAGTTAATTTCATATGTCTTTATTCATTCTCTTCCCCCCCCCCTCTCACTACTGTAAGTTTCGACTTTACTTTTTAAAGTTCTTTTCAAATGCAGACATCATTTATCTCGGTTCCTTTTCTCTGTCTTGCAAATTCACACGATAGAAAAAGATCTTAGCCGCAGCTATTTTCCATTGAAATAAAGTAAAAGAATAAAATACAAATGAATGTCTTTTCGCTTTGCAGCCGACGATACCTAATGCATATTTTCCCAGCCTCTGGGCTTGCATTAGTATTCAATTCTCACCCTTGTACTTTGTCGGATAAAGGCCATATGCCCCTTGCTGACTAATTCAGCTGTCGTTAAAATCTATAACGAGCATGTAATATCACGTGTTTGCTATTTCTTTAACCACTTTCCCTTACCGCAGGAATGTTAAGATACGTGTAACCATTTAGCCGCGCCATGGCGTAAGATTGTGTTCTATGTAATACTTCGGGATGCTTCTGATTCCTTTGTCCACGCCACCAATATTCATCGCCAACGGTCTTGTGTTTGACTTCTCCCGTCCCACTGTACTATCATGGCCCTCCTTTTAAAAAGTTTCATAATAAAGAAGTAAGTCCTCCAAATCTTCGTGTTGGAGTTTTTTTTTCATTCATTTATGAACCATGGGAATGTCCATCCATCTCCTCTACACCCTCCTCTACCGCCGTTCTAGGTTATTGCAGACAAGAATGTGTCAACAACAAAATACGTTACGGTGCAACTAAATGCCTCATAGAAAAATAAATTAATGGCTTAGAAAATATATATAGCCAATTAGATATTGAACATGACTTTTGACTTTAACTCGGTAAATTAATATCAAAAATTTGAAAACAAATGTAAATGGGATGCTACAAAATTGTGACTTGTAAAGTTTATGTTAAATGTAAAATAAAATAATGTGTTTTTTTGTGTCCATTCACATTTTACATTGTTTCTGATTTTCTCTTCATATCTCACACAAGTAACAAAAATCGAGGAAACAAGTAAAGGTAATATTTCGAGGAGCACGTAGGACATAAAAGATTGAGAACCTTTATTCTACGTAATAAAAGCTTCCCTTGCGTAAATTTGGAGTGTTTTATTTGCATATTTGTAAATCACTATAATATATTGAATATTAAAGGCGTGAATTATCACTTTGCTAACTAAGCGTAAACCAACGAAGTGAAAAATGCCCAAGCCGGGAATCGAACCCGGGCCCCTGTAATAGCGCTCCAGTGCCTCTAAGCCACGAGGACGATGCCCAGCTTGTCATCTCTCACTCACATAAGTTGGTAAAACTGCAACAGCAGCCACAAGATGGAATGTTAGTTTACGCTTAGTTAGCAAAGTGATAATTCACGCCTTTAATATTCAATAATTTCAAGCGTATTTTCACTGCTGAAAAGTAGTTGAAAAATTAATTAAAACACTATAATATAGTTTGTCAAATATTCCATTTAGAATTAATAAAATAATAAATGTTATGTTTTCGATTGTTTTTTAATATGTGTAGCACAAATACTTTATAAATATAATAAAGTATGTCAGCGGATGCTCTTAAAAATAAAGTTTATATCTAGTACCTATTTCAACATAAATTTTCTTAGGCTAAAACATCCAATACTAATGGTAAGAAAACATTTCTAGATACATTTTTGGAAAAATTATGATGATATATTTGGAAAAGTGAAACTATTATTTACTACTTTTGTCTCTAGGGTGAGATTTTGCAAATATGTAAACGGAATTTGCTCAACAAATGTAGCATGGTATTAGAAGATAAAAGATTCATCTTACTGTATGTTGTAAAGAAAAACACCTACTTTATCTTAAATAACTGGCTACAAACTAAATGACACATGCAAATTCTCCGTTGGAATATTACAAAATTTCTTTCATAAGTATGTGGAAAAAACTTTAAATAAGCATGATGTAGTTTTAAAATATTTTAGATAACATTTACTGAAATAAATTTAAATAAAACAAATAAAATTGTTAACGTTATCGTCAAATGAGCTATTTTATTTTTTGATGAGTACTTTTAATATTTTAGCTGACAAACGACTGTTGGCAGTAATTTTCCCTGACATACCAACACTTATATCACAGTAACAACTTTTACGCCGAACTAATAAAGCTTAAAAATAGAAAGCTGTTTTTAGAAATTGAACAATGTAAGTGATTACCAGCAGTCAGGTGGCCAGGAAGGATAGATCTGAAATGGACGTCGACGGCACAACTGCGCTGGAAATCTCGAAGAAGGACGACAAATAAACATGCTGCCACTGAATTCTACATCGCCCCCTACTGTTGTTTCATGGGTGGTCACGAGGGAGATCGTCTTCGCAGTACAGCAACAACAGCAGATAAATGCATTGTCTTATCGGCAAAAAGAATGGCAAAGGGAACATTTGACCACCAGTAGGACTTGCGGCAATCAAAGTATTAATGCGTCGTTAAACGCTCCTACAAATAAATGCAAAATATGGAATATTTTATTATTATATTTATTAGACAGTATATCGTATATTTCGCCAAAAAATCGGAAAAATAAGGTATTGAACTTGTCTCTATTTCAATATAAATGTTCTCAGGCGTAAATACCCAAGATCCATAAGGACAAATATTTCTAGATGATTTAGAATCACTGTTTTGTGCTTATGTCCCTCTTCTAAAAATGAGTGCCTGATATGTATATATATATGAAAGAATAAAGATATTTTTTGACTACTTGGTCTCAATGGTGATATTTAGCATGTATGTAAATGGTATTTGCTCCATAAAAGTAATATAATATTTGAAGGTAAAAGATTTATCTTACTTTACGTATAAGATCAAAACATATTATGCGTTGAATTACTGGCTTACAAGTGAAATGATGGGAATAATGTGCAAGTATACGTATAAGGGAACCTCAATGAAATATTACCAATTCTTTTTTACAGCTGTGCAAAAATTCTGTTTTAAGATAACCGGCGTCATGCAATTTTTTCAGTTTATAAAATAATATTTAATCAAATAAAATAAAATAAAATAAATATTAAATTACCTTCCAAAGAATTTAATTTTGTTATGAAACAATCTTCAAATAAATGTATGAAGAAAAATTATTTTAAGACTAATATTTTTTCTGGTAACTTATGTTTTATATTTTAAGTATCTATGTTATAATAATTTTTATTACGTTTCAAAACAATGCACTTTAAAAATGTAGCTTTTATACTTTTTTCAATATAAATTCGATTTGTTATTCTTTTCGCCCAGTTTTTTGAAAACATTAATCACATAAACATATTGTTATGTTTTATTGTTATGTTTTATTTCTATTTTGATGTTTAAAGCTAGTTCGTAAGATAATTTTATAATTTATAAAGAATTATGCTTTGGTAGTGAATTATAAACAAGTAATTTTTTAATCAAGAAATGTAAGCAACTTGAAATGCCTTTTTTTTTTTATCTTCAATGCGATTGTGCAAAAACACTCATGTTATCCATTGCATTTTTTTATTATTTATTTACTGATGCCGATTTATATTATTCTAGACATATTGCCCAGCCCTATCAAGCAGCCACACTTGCCAACTGTGAATTCGGCAGCCTCAAAATTCCCCTTTCTCCCAATCGCAATGCGTGCTTTTTGACAGATAACTTGTTACTTACACATTTCCAACGACATGCAGTTGCTTTCATAAAGTAAACATGCCACACAATAAACTTAAAGCATTCTACAAATGTTTGAGATTTTTTACTTAGGACTTTTCTATTTCGACAGATTTTTCACTCCAGAGCATATAATGTTATAGAAACCAGATTTGAAACGATGCTCAGTAAAAAAACTACAACATTTTTGAGGTCGATATAACTATAAAAAATCTGCAGTTGGAAAACTGCGGTGATTTGGCCGATTCCACTACAGAATTTTTGCGGTCAATGGAACTGCGAAATTTCTGCAGAATTTTTAATATTGATATAACTATAAATTTTCTGTAGAATTTTTGTGGTCAATACAACTGCGAAATTACTGCGGTTAATAAACTGCAGTAATTTTGTGGTTGTATTGACCGCAAAAAATCTGTAGTGGAATTGGCCAAATCACAGCAGTCTTCCAACTGCGGTTTTTTTATAGAATTTCTGCAGTTCATTTTTAGCTGGGTGATCTCGGCCACTTGACATATTTTAACGACGGTGGTTTGATACAAAAAGTATTTTTTATAATAACATTTTTTCGTAATCTACAACCCATTTAATTTCGGTTTTTGCCGATAGAGGGGTAACATATGCACGAGGCGCTAGCCGAGATTGGACATTTTTGTCAGGACTACGACCACCAACATTCCAACAATTTGCAATACTCGCCTGGATAAATTTGATTAGACGAATGAGTTAAGTAAAATAACAACAACTTGTCGTTAATAGAACGCTCCAAAATCTTTTACGACAATCAATTTTTATTGGTTGCATATCGTCATTTTCTGCGTTCTAATTGCCAGCATTGCTCATTTTTTAAATGCAATTCATAATCATATAATAAAATTTTTGACGTGTAACTGTAAAATACTATACACGATACGATGTCAATTTTTAACTTAATACATTCGCTGGTCTACTGGAATTGTAGTGTTAAAAAGGTACATTCAAAATCGGTCAGGGGCTGTTGAGAAAATTGCAGACATGCGTGCATACACATAGTTACATACAAAAGGCAAAAACAGAAGCTTCTTGAAATCGCTTAGAAAATAAATAAATAGACAGGCCGGTGAGAAAGCATACACGGATAAAAGCGTTTCCTCAGAAAAAAATTTAACATTTTATAGATATGTACTGAATGATCGAAGCTAACTATATATTTCTATTTTTGATAACGTCGTAGACAAATGAAGCTATTATACTTTCCCTAATGTTGTTCTATGAATTGCTTCTGTCTTCTTTTTTATCTAATTTATATTTGTATTGAACTTTAAAACAGTGACAATTTACGTAATTTTATATATACAATATGTCTTTACTACAATAAGCATAAAAAACAAAAGCTCAAAAATACTTCAAGCAATGGTCGTAACTTCTGTTCAAATTAATGCAAAAAAAAAAATGGAAAATGTTATTTTAATTCGTAAAAAGTTCTATGAAATTATATGCGGATTATTTTGAAGAAACTGCATTTTAAAATCGAAAGTAATTTTTAATAGTTGAAAAGCAACAGCATGATTTTATTATATGTTTAAGTTTCTGCATGTTCCACAATGAAATAATAGAAGTTTTCATTATTTTTAACCGTTTAGTTCCTGATACATAAATATTGTTAAAATATGTATCAATCAGTGTTGAATATTATCAATCAGTGTCCGATATTATAATATTTTTTCAAGAATAATTTATGTACTTCATTACTTTTAGTTTTATATGATACTTTGTAAAAGTCCAAACGTAACGACTATGCTTCATTTAGATTTAACGGTTTTCTAAAGATATTATTAATTAGTAAAAAGTAGAAATTAGTAGAAAAGCTGGGAAAATGAAATTCAGTGTAATTCAGATGACAAAATATCAGCAAATATATAAAATGGAGAACTTTATATGGCCGTACTTTAGACCAGCCCTATCCAGTATTTCCATAAGCAAGGATTCACATCAGCTGATGACAAACCATGATGGTTGTCATTTTAAATTTGATTTAAAACATGTAACAATATTATATCACAAGTAGCAGTAGCGTGAAACATACTTTCCACTGTTTTAGTTATAAGTAGTACATTTTTCTGAAAAGATCTATCGCTAAAGATTTTGTAGATGTAGGAGCCAAAATTCTTGCTCATACAGTTGTAAATACTAAAAATACACTAAATTTAAAGAAGCCGAAAAGAAGAATTAATCCAAATAGAAGAATTATGAGAGTCAGAAAGACCTAAATGTAAAACTGCTGTAACATATTTAATATCTGAAAAGCTGCTAGTTGAAAAAATAATAAATAAGAGAAATTTAAATGTTACCAAATCGAATAGAAAAATAGAGAGACGCGTGAAAGAACTGCCGTTACTGTTGGAAGATAAACGCAAATGTGAATACCAGCACACAGACGAAATAAAAAAAGCTAACAACCGTTCGAAGCATCTAGAAAAGAAACTAGATGACTCTGAAGAAGCAGACTTTGGAGGAAGAACTACGAAATGAAAGATTCAATAAAAGTTGAATAATCCTCGTGAAAAATTGAAGATTTACATCTAAAAGTTACTCGACTTAAGAAAAAATAAAAACTAGTAGTACTGGTCAAATCGGCCTGACCGCAAGTATTTCAAATCCTTTGATACGTTGTAATTCTAAAAAACAAGAAAAATATCAAGAAGTTAAATAAGTTCCAGAAAAGTTCAGTTAAAATAAAAATAAGCGGAATTAAAAAGATTTTCTTCTCCAAGTTCTAAAAGCATGTTTACAATCACGCAAGTTAAATGGTGACCAATGAAAACACTTCTGATATTTTATGGTTTATTTATGTTGTTCATTTTCTATTACACTATTTTATGGTTTATTTATGTATAAATTAACCAAATTTCTTCTCAATGTATGTATTGAATGGTGTATATAAATGGCGTTTTGTGCATTTGATACATTAATAATTATTTCATAAAAATATAACAATGCCCCGCAAAATGAAATGCAATAAGCAGAAGAAAAAATATAATGTCCAAAAAAATAAAAAAAATGAAGATAAATGATGGTGAGGGTGAATTTCAAAGACGAAACTAATGTTAAGAAACAGAAAAAAAGTCATCTTTTAGCATACTCTTAAAAGATGATGAAGACGAAAATAATTTTGAAATAGAGAATTTAGAACCAAATTCAGAAGACAACACCGATTGTGCCTTATATTATGATCGTGAGTATAAAACCAAACGTTAGTGTTATGATTCCAAAAATTAAAATGAATTCTGATTGTAAAGAGTCAACTTTACTACAATCAACTTACAATCAACTTTCAGAAGTAAATTTTACTAAAGATGAAAAGAAAAAAAAAGAAACTAAGAAATGCTGTTATACCGCTATAAAGTATGGCCAGTGTTGTAGCAGAAAGGATCAACAGCATTTTTATACTGTTATCTTTTAAATTGGTTTGGAAGTACCAGAGATTACCCTTTACAAACAAACAAACACACTAACGTTACTTTTTTAGAAAAAGTCAATTAAAAATATTTTAAAGTACTAAAATAAATTGTAAAATGTACCAATGCTTTTTAATTTAATGTCAAATGTGAGTTTTTCAAAAAATTTTGTGAAGATAAAAATCGAGACCATATAACACTTTTGTTTCAAACTGAGGTAGGTTGACAATTAATAACAGAACTAGGTACAATAAACATCCTGTAATCCGGCACGTTCGGGACTTGAAGCATGCTGGATTACAGGATGAATACCGGGTAGAACGTGTAGAAGTTAGAATAAAACAAATAATGACAGTAAAACATGTTTTTTTATTCTTTAAACAGCTTGAATAGAATAAAAAAATTACTCAATAATATAAAGTACAACATGAACATATGTACATAACTATCAAATGAAAACATGCACTATAGGTCTACACAGTTAGGCCTACATGTATTAGAAGCCCTTTTAAACAAATCACGAATATCAGGCTGTTTTGCAGTAGTCTTCTCTCTTCATTCTTTAGAAAGTCATTTCATATGATGCGGAGTAACAGATGGTGACCCTACACACATGCCGGTATACTACGCCTGGCACGATGTCTAACAATCACGCATTCCGATGTTTTGTATGTTTTGTTCGATATAAATTTGTATATACTCCGAAAATTCATCAAAATTATTTTGTTTATCTTTCGCAGAAAAAAAAAAAAAACATTTGAATTTAATGATCCACATTCATTATTTATTATTTGATGACTGATATCAATTTCCGTTTCAAGTTGAGCAATATTTTCTGAAATGGAAAAAGTATTTAATTCTGATAACAAAAATTTATTTTTCATTTCAACAGTTTCGCAAATTACCCACAGAAATGTTTTTTTTTTCTCACCCCAGTTCCGCCAGATTATTATAAACACCAGGTGTGATTGAACAAGAAATACAATTTTTTTTTCGGAATTCGTGCCGCATTATCCAGCGTGACGGACCATTGGATGCCGGATTAGAGGATGTTTACTGTACATCTTTTTTATGAGCCTTGGCATAACTTAATCTTTAAAAGGTGTGATTTCATGCCAAATTATACAAACAATCACTCAAGTTAAATGGCGATCAATGACAACATTTCTGATATTTTTATGGCTTATTTATGTTGTTTATTTTGTATCACATTATTTTATGGCTTATTTATGTATAAATTAACCAAATTTCTTCTCAATGTATGTATTAAATTGTGTATATAAATGGTGTATAACATATTGTTTTTGTGCATTTGATATATTGATAATTATTTCATCAAAATACAACAATGCGATAACGCTTTTACAAATGTAAATAAAGGTTGCTAGAAAGTGCTTTAATTTTTTTTACTCTTTTCGCAAAATTCAACCTTTCCTTTTTTCTCTCGCGCGCCAAGATCTCAATAACAAAGAAATGCATGAAACTATACTAGACGATGAATGACCTCCTTGCATTTATACAGTTATATTAAATATTTGTAATAAAATTTTACCTGTTAAGCTGCTATCAGATTCGCCAACTTTTCGAGCAACTTTTGAGCCAACTCTTGATTTCAGCCGATGTTTTGCGAGAAATCGTCTCAACACCCAGCGTGATAGTAAACAGCAATATACCCAACTATTTTACCGCAGTTCTAAGAAAATCTCCGCTAGCCACGACTTTTCACTCAACTTCCAACATTTCAGCCAATCAGAGATAGGCGGTTTTCAACGTCATTCATTTCATAACTACCATGATGGCCGACGCTGCGATTAAGTCGAAATGGAATGATGACCAAGAAAGAATTTTGACGTAATGGCGTAAAAGAAAAACCAAATATATGGGATATAAAACACAGTTTATATATAAATAGAACTTTGAAAAGGTGCTGATATCAAGAGATAGCTGACAAACTTAATGCTTGAAGAACTTAAAACAAACTTAACTTGAACTTAAAACAAACTTAATGCTTGAATTGAGACTGTCATTGCGTTTGCTTATTCAATATGGTTCAATATTGAAAGCTTGGTAGTAACAGCGAGGTTTATTTAAAAATTCGAATTTTTGCATAAATAGAAATTTTACCTTTTTTTTTTTTTTTTCCTAAATGTGCTCATGAAATTGAAATGCATCCATGAGTAATAAAAGTTGGTGACTCCTGCTTTAGATCATAGGCATAATTCGTATTGAGAGAGTGTATTAAAAATTAAAAATCATCGTTTGTGCTAAGATTTATTCATTTATTCTTTTTTAAGATTTAATTTTTCATCTACACAGAGGTTACTTTTTTTAATGTGCATGTCTAATGTAAAATTCGTCAATCTCATGAAGATTGTCTTATTTGATTTTTCATCGTATAATGATTTATATGAGTCTTATATGAGTTAAGATTACAATATGTTTTTACCATAAATATTGCTTAATTTAGAAAATAAATAAATTTGTTTAAAAAATTTTTAATTGAAGAGTCACAGGGAAAATGATGATAGTCCCAGGTAGATAATGTTTATTCATAGCCCTGTCTTTTCCGAGCGATGACTATCACCTTTTTCCCATTTATACCTATTTTTAACTGTGTTTTATGAAGCATTTTCTTCATTTTTTAATCGCTTCAAGGATGTCAAACGCTTTTACGTTTCTCAAGCTAGCAACTAGAACTTTCATCTCAAATTACACTAAACGCGAACTGTCACTATTTCCGCACAACCATTTGTAGACAACTGTGGAATAATGATATATATGTTCAATATAAAGATCTTCTACTGTATTTAAATAGTCTTTTAATAATTGCTTTATTCCATTTCACAAATAGGTAGGTAGCATGGCTGTGTTTAGGGCACACTTATCCAGGGAGAAAAAGAATAGTCAGGGGGAAAATATTGATATCCCAGGACATACTTAGGATAATTAGGGATCCAGGATAGTTATTCACAGTCCTGTCTTTTACGAGCGTCGACTTCTTTTAAGTGCGTTTTGTAAAGGTTACTTTCATTTCTTAATTAATACAAGGATGTCACATGCTACTATGTCTCTCATGTTAGCAGATAGCACTGTCATCATCTCAAATTTCATTAAAATTAACTATCACCATTTCCCCATAACCATTTGTAGACAACTGTGGATTACAGATATATATATTTAGTATAAAAATCTTTTACCATATATAAAAGGTCTCTTAATAAATGTTTTATTCTATTTCATAAATTGGCAGATAGCATGTTCTATTCAGTGTACACTTATGCAGGAAGAAAGAGGAGAGTCAGGGGAAAACTGATAATCCCAAGTAGATTATAGTTTTTATTAGCCCTATCTTTTATGATCGCCTTCTTTTATCGCCCTTCACCTGCATACCTATTTTTATGAAAATATTAGGTAGATTTCGTATGAAATACAGTAAATTCTGTCTAAAGCGGACTCTGTGTAAGCCGGAAATCTATCTACCGCGGAAATTTTTTCAAGTCCCGGCGAACCCATAGAAAATAACATTAATTCTTGCTGCATAAGCCGGAATCTGCCTAACGCGGAAACGGAAAGGTTTTTAAGGTCCCACCGAAATCAAAATTCTGCATAAGGCGGAAAAAGGGATATTTTAAAAATGAAAGTCGTTTATGAAACTTTAAAACTGACATATATACGTCAAATACTCAATGCCGAGCATAAAAATTAAATTCAGTTATACTTTTAAAAAGTTAATTCAAAAGAACAGAAACTGTTTAAATTTTAAGGAATTCTTTCTTATGCCATTTTTTTCCTATATGAATATGCGTTTGAAAGTTACTATTACTAGTAGAATGCACATTTATGAAAATTTGTATTGTCTAAAGTACAATATATTATGCTTTAAGGTTGTACTCAAATTCAAAGTGATCGTTTTCTGCCTCATTCCTGAAGTTATTATAAATTTTTTGTGTGTGTGTGTGTAAACTTCAAATTTGTAGGTATTATTTTAGTACTAAGAAATTGAATAGCGTTTCTCATTTATTTATAAATACAAAAGATCTTCCAGAATTTCAGTTTTCAATAGATTTTCGAGTCAAGACAATCAATAAGATTGTCATTTGCGAGCAATTCATTATAACTCAAGATCCAATCTTTTTATCGAAAACATAAAACGCTTTTCGATTGACGTATGCTTCATTCCAATAAATCACGCTCTTTTGCATAAGCCGGAATATTGTCTACCACGGAAAGTTTTCTCAGTCTCGACCGATTCCGCCTTAGACAGAGTTTATTGTACTACCTATTGGCGTCGTTCCTATGTTGGAATTTCTGAAATTGTTTTGCAGATCTAGACCGACCATGACCCCTAGAACCCAAAACCACCATCAGTAAAAAACTTTATATATATATATATGTGTGTGTGTGTGTGTGTATCTATCTATCTATATACATATATATATATATATCACTTTCTTCTCGACACGATAACTTCTACAATTCTGCACAAATCTCTTCCAAACTGATACATAAAATCAAGGGGCACAAAATCTAGGTCAGGTTCGTGAATGGGCAAAATCGGACCAAGGGGATGGAAATAGGGAGGGGGTTTGTGAAAATAGAAAAAAACCCATAACTTCTTAATTTTTGTACATATCAAATCAGTTTAAAGTTTTATTACTCCTACAAATAGGACCAAAAATTTATGTATCACAGATTTTGGATAAAATTAAAAATGGTCTCAAGGGGCGCAAAAAATAGGGTTTCTGGGAGAAAAAAATTCATAACTTCGTCAATTCTCAAGATATCAAATCCAATTAATTTTATTATACATCTCCTTAATATTATCTACAACTTTTGTGTTCACAAGTTTTTGATAGGACCAATTCGTATCGCAAAAAAAAATTAAAAACGAAAACAAAAAAAGAGGGGGTGAAGAAGAAAAATTTCTATAACTCCGTCAATTCACAAGATATAAAATCCCCATGAATTTATCATATATCTTCTTAATATTGTCTTTAACATTTATATAGACAAGTTTTTGATAGCACCAATTCTTACAGCAAAAACAAATTAAAAATACATAGCGGTTGAAGAAAAAAATAATCTTCAATCAGAATGTCATCAGAATGTATTCATCAGAATGTATTCAAATCCAAACTGCTTATTTTCTTACTCATTTTTAAATTAATCTTTGACCTCCAACGCGTCCAATTGACAGATTCTCTTCTTCAGAAACTATATAATGTACAGTAATGATCGATTTTTTGATAGAGGCAGAATATATTTCAAAAAATGATGTCAAAGTGGGCATTTTCAGCAGAATTTCCCGAAGCGATTGTGTTAGAAACGAAAAATATTGCCCTACTGAGTAAATAATTGCTTATTAATCAAGTTTCAATTAATTGAAAGAAAAATAAAAACACATGTCGCTTATAAATCTTTTCAAAAATCACGTCAACAAGTTTCATATTTTTTCTATTAAAAATTAATTTGAAAATGGGCCAGAAAATTTCGAGTTGTTGAGCATGGAAAAGTATTTTTTTTAATACCGCCTTAACATGATTCTGATAAACCCAGCTATTATATAAAAATGAAATAAAAACTCGTCAAAAGCGGCCAGATAAAACTGTTAAAGTGGATTTATATCTAATCATGATTTAGTTTTTGTTGGTGTAATTAATAAACTTAACTTCGAAATCTACCTCCGCCTGTAGGCCGGGCCGGCAGGGATTTTTCCCTTAATTTTTAAATCGATACAAAATTGCCAAACTTTAGTATGCTTTTCAAGCCAGTAGATGGCACTGCTATTTCAAAGTCAAAGTCAATGAGTTCATAGAGTGTCTACGTGGAACGGCTATGCTCACGTTTACCTCGCGTCATCTCAAATTTCCCTAAAAGTGAACTAATTACCGTACCTTCCTCCCACTACAACCACACTTAAAAATTTTATTTATTTTATTTATTTTATTTTGTAACATTAATTAGCATACATTTTTTAAACTGTTATTGTTCACTTCAAAGAAATTAAAACTAACAATTTGTATTCATGAAAGAAGACATTTATTATATTTCGAAGCAGCCGTCAGATAATCTTTCATAAACCATCCACATTACAAACTCCATTCACTCAAAAAGAAACTGTGTTGAATTATTCATAACAACTTATTCGTCACTTAAGCCTATTTTATAAACACAAGCCGTTCATCAAATACGAAGTTATGACACATCAAAAATAACTCAGCTAAAACTCTTTTTGAAATATTCTAAATTAAAAGAAATATTACTTTCTTACATCGAGATAAGAAGGGAATAAATGATTGTGAAAATAATGTTATATTTTAGTGCCATACATCGAATACTATTAGGTTTCTCATATCCAAATAAATTCTGAATGCGTTTGTATATTGCGTTCCATAACAATTTTTTTGTATAATTTTTCAAGAAGATATATTATTATTTGAGTCGAATACTGTCAAAATAGTTGCACCATTTGTAAAAAAATATAATTGCGTAAACTACCAGAATTTGTTAGAAATTATTAGTGTTAAAAGAAATAACCAAGAAAATATTTCGTTCATTCACAAAAAAAGTGACACAACTCACATGAATTCATTTTGCATTTTATTCCATTAATATGTCAATCAAAGATGCATCTTAACTATAGGAAAATTTTCATAAGTGTATTTATCCGGTAAATCGCTCTGTTACGCTATATGTCTATTCGTGACCTTAGAAGGGGGTCAAAATGTGTTGGGAGGTAAAATGGCTCAACCCTACAAACCACACCTACGTCTTCATTCTTAACGATTTCATGCATTTATACATATTTTTACAGTTTCATGCAGAGTTAAGAGCTATAATTCAATGTTACAGTAAAAACATGAGAATCTTCTTTTACATCTCCTGCGAAATTTACTTTTGTAAAGATGTATCACTTTTTTTGCAGGTGAGCAATTTGTTTTACCTCATCGTTTGGAAATACAGAGCGCTTCAAAATTAATTACTAAAATTCCTTTAGGGCGAAAATTTTCAAAAATCCGTCCTTAGTGCTCTCCCCCCCCCCCCCCCCACAATTTTCATGCTTCTAGGTACAGTAATTTGGGCTGAGCCTTTTATATAGGGAGATAAAGATTAAAATCTATCTCAAACGATTTTTCCCCATAGGCCGTAATATAATGGAATTCTTTTGAGTTTCCCTGTAATCACCCACTTCCACCCACCGCGACCAAACTGCCTTACTAACAGCGGGCGACCAAGTGCTATCTAACCACAACAACCGCGTGTGGATGGCGGTAGTTGTTAATGGAGAAAAGTCTGTCTTTACCCACAGACAATTGCCTTATATATAAATATAGATAGATTAAATGTGAAAATTTTATATTGAAATTCATACCTGGTGTTAATATCCATAACAATTTCATTTTCTCTGAACTTTCTTCACTGGTAAGTACATTTCGTTTAAATTCTCTAATATCCACATAATATTGTGTATTACTGTAATTTCCGGCGTATAATCCGCGGATCAAACAATCATTTTTCGGCCCAGAAACTTTTAAAAATAAAATGTAATTTGACTTCGACTTCGATCAGATTGCGGTAAATATTTGACTTCAATTAATAAATAAAATTTCTTGGTCCAAACAGAATTATTTGATCCGCAGATTATATGCCGGAAATTACGATATGTAGCTTTAAAGTTTAAAAGATACAGTTGCTGAGTTATTTCTGAAATACATTTGAATTGCGAGATCTATTACTTTTGGTTTCGGGATAACATTAGTGGGAGAGGTGATAATGTTATACATCTCGTCAATAGATGTGATATGTTACTTTCTGGTTCTTGGAATGGATCGCCTGGTGAAATTAAGTTACTTTCACAGATAGAGGTATCGGTGTTGAATTAAGACACTTTTCTCCGAGAGGGGGGAAATTATAAAGTTCCGGTGAGGGAGGTAATTGCACTTTGGAACTATTGAAAACACAAAATCGCAAATCTTCCCCGGGGGGAACTTTTCACCGTTCCCGGAGGGGGGTGGTCCTCCCTGGGCCACCCCCTGAATTCAACACTGGAGGTAATGGAAGATCCCACATTCTAAAAATCAATGCCCTTAATTAATTCACTTAAAATGTCCATGCTTTCAATCGAGAATGGAATGCAAAGCATTTACCGCTCATTTACAAGATCACACAAGAAAAATTCGGTTACATAAAGGTCTACGAGGAAAATTGTTTGCACCGTATTTTAATGATGTTACACTAATTCAGATAAAGTAAAATTTATGTATTTTATTAAATCGCATTCAAGATGCTTATTTTAGAACAGGACGCGCTTAGCAATTTTCGTTACTAAACAGGGAACACACAATACATTTTGGTTACACTATTGTCGACACTATATGGCCAAAGGTGACCGGTCACTGGCGATTTTAGACGTTTTGTTAAATATCTAGAAAAATACATGAGGAATTAACCTGAAACTGCAGGTGTGTAAACAGTATAGTATAGGTCATATATTTCCGCGAAGAGTTTTTTCCCGAAACCCCATAGGGGACCGTGAACAAATTGAAAAAGAACGAATATCTTTTGGATAACCCTGTAAAAACTAATGTAGGAAAATAGTTCAAACTCGAGAATATTAATAAGTGGCTAATTGTAATGTCCTCTGTTCATTTTTATGAGGATAGCATGTACACTCGTAGAGAAATTAAGGTTTTTAGAAAAACAGTCCCAAATTTCGCCAAGTTTTTTGCTTATAATATGCAGAGTTCTTAATATACAAAAAAGTTATTTTCAGAAAATATGACAAACGAAATTGTACATAATTCTCTGTAATCAGAATTAAAAAATAATAAAAAGTGGATGAAAAATGAGCAGGTTTACTAAATAATGTTTCACTAAACATGCGCGAAAGCAATCAAAATATAATGTACATATTGTATTAGCTAAGTATATAGAGCAACTTTTGTGAAAGTCTCAAAATCATAGCTTAAAAATTCTGAAAATTATCATCGATAGAATAAGCTCGAAATCCGTTTTCCCAAAAAGAAGCAAAAATATGAGGGGCTGTATCAAATGTCTGTTGATTAGTGCCAAGATAGCGTACACAATATTGTACGTACTACTATGTACGTACATGTTGTCGTACTTTGGTACTTACATGCACCAATTACCACTACAATTATATACTATGATGCATGTTTTGTCATTTAAATGCTGTAGTGTTTTGAGATCAAAGATGTAGATTTTAGGCGTATGTTAAACTTCGTAGAAGAAAGTGTCTGTTAACATCATAATCAGTGTCTAATAATTAGGACTGAGATGATGGGGACTGAGGTGATGTTTTTGTAACAGCCGCACAGCCATTTTCTTGAATCATTTTGCACACATGTAAATTATTAAATATGCCACGTGATATTTGTATGTTACATAAATAATGTTGCAATAAGCTTTTTTTTATATAAATAAAAAAATTATGTATGGGGACATGAATGATGCTATAAAAAAATACTCATTCCTATTCAGAACAAAAACTAAATATTTTTAAATATGGAACAAAGAGAAGAACAACTTAACTTCATCCATGGTGGCTAGTTCAACTTTAGTTGTTGTTGCAATGGAAATAAATTCTGCCAGCGCCACTTAGTATCTGTTAAACTAAATGTGTGTTTAGAGGGACTGAGATGATAGTCAACCTCAGAGACAAATATATTTCTATACAATCTATACTAATAAAGGAGAACTATATTTTCCCATACTGTATATATATAGGTATAACCATATAATAGCAAAAGTTAATAATATCTAAAAATAATTTACTGCATACATTTAATATTAGATATTTTTACCTGGGGACAGGGACTGAAATGATGATTTCGCTTGTTTAAAGCTTAAATTTAATTATTTATACATCATTATGTGTCCATTTATCATTGGTAACTGTTATAATAAATGTTACAATATATTACATTTTTCAGTTTTTGGTTTTAGTGTAATTAATGAAATAGTATTGGCAGCTGCCAATAATATTTAATTAATTACACTAGTGGATTTCATTAATTACACTAGTGGACTAGTTAATTTGCGTCCACCAGTGGACACAAATTATGCATTTTTCAGATGTTTGACCCTTACATCTTCTTGCACATTATTTAACAGTAAAGTGTTTTTTACAGTTTTCTATATGTGTTTCAAAGTGTTTAATTATCTATGCTTGACGCATGACTTTTCGTTCTTTTTTATAGTAGTTGCTAGCAGAAATATATAAGAACTCTTATGTACATATATTCAATAAAGAACAAATGAATAAACAACATATAAAGGGTGTTTCATAAAGATTGAAACACACTTTAGTTTTTTACCAGATGGAAATACGCAGGCAATGGAAATTACATAAATGAAAAAGGGTTTTAAATTAAGATCGTATTATGTTAATAAAATAGTTCTGCCACCATTTTTCGTAAAGTTACATTTTTTATATATAAATATATATATATATATATATATATATACTCGTATATACGTTTCCCGAATCCTATCAGTTTTATTTACTGAATTTTTCTGAGTACTCTCACAGATTACTAAAAATTTCCTTCTCCTACAACCAAAATTTATAAAGAGTTTGGTACTTTAAATTTTAAAAAACTTCTAAACTTTCTGGCACTAGAAAATCGTCTGTCAGTTTTTAGTGCTGGAAAGCTAAAACTTGCAGTATTTCAAAATAATGGCAGGACTATTTCATCCACATAATCTTATTTCTTACCTAATTTTAATCTCTTCTGTAATTTACGATGCCCATGCCCATGTATCTCCAACATCTAAAAAATTAAAGTGCGTTTCAGTTCTTTTGGTATACGCAAAAGTTATTGTAAAAAGCAAAACCAAAAATCCGGAAAATAGGAAACTGCATTTCAACTTCGCAATAAAATAATTAAAATAATAATAATAATAATTTTAAAATAATACCAAAAAAAATTACGAAATCTAATAGAATCGAATAATATAAAGCAAAAGTGACTGAAATGGCATTTATGACATTTTTCTCTGCTACAAATGAAAATATTCTCTGTAAGACTCTGTTGCTGCTAATTCCCTGAATATTCAGGTCTTTGCGTTGTTATTTCATGGTACCTTTTCCAGAGATTCTGTCGTTAGGTTGTTGCAAAAGACTATTCGCATTTTTTTCTTGATGCTGCTAAAGCATAATAAATTCAATTAATTTTTTTAAAGAAATGCTCGTCTGTCGCTAATTTATCAAATTATGCTTATTTCGTAACTCCACCAACATTAAAATTTGTATTTCAAAATAAATATGAAATTTATACTTATAAAAATTATATACATTTGATATACATTTGATTAATTTTTGTGTTAATTTATACAAGTTAATTATGCATTCTTAAAATAACGTCTAAAGCTATTATTATTTAACGTACAAACATATCAAAAATTTATTTTTATTTCATTAAATGAAACTTCTTCATATCTAACTCATTGTTACAAATTTTGTGGTGGATTGAACCAACTTTTGGTGCTGCGGATCTGCAACGATAAAATAGTGAAATCTCGTTCCCACATTTTGAACTCCCTTTGAACCAAGCTAAAAACGAAATGTATAACACTAGAACTACCTATGTTAAAAATATACCTAGTTTTACCGCACCCGTCAAATTGGCGGATTTTTGATCATGGCTTTCATTGTAACTTTTGACTTAGTTAATGTAAATAAAAGAATATAATTTAACAAAAACAACATTTACTATAATAATTCATTAATTATTAATAAAAAAGGTTAACAAAAAAAGTTTTTATTTACATTTATAGTATAGCACATTTGATAAGCCACGCCTTCTGGTGTAAGCCACACCTTCTGGTATTCCGACGGATTCTAAGGTTCCTCTATTAGTGAGTGACATCGGCTGTCGGAAATCAAGACAATACTATTTTCCGAGATTGGACTTTTTACAGATTACACTTGCACAGATTGCACTTTTCACCAAGAACTTTATGATGTTAGAAGTAAAACTGGTAATGATTGCGTCCTGATTACATTTACCAGTCAGACCGTTCTATTCTAAACTGAATCATAATCGGAGAAAAATAGATCCCGTTATAACGGCTGCCGAACACTTTGGATCCTTCAACTTTGAAATTGCCAAAGCAGGACTGCACAGGCGACTAATTTTCTATTCTATTCGCACCACTATTTTAAGGAAATAAGTTTTGTAGTATATCTCTCTTGCAAATGTTGTCAAATGGTATATCAAAGGTTTTTGTTTTGAAAAGTTGGTGCGAGGTAGAATTAAAAAATAGTCGCCTGTGGCAGCTCTGCCAAAGCCGTCATTTTGACGGGTCTTGGTATACATAGGTATAGGTCATACTGATTATGGAAATTAAAGTGGGTGTGTGGAAATTGAATAGGAATATTTAACTATACTTATATTTCATTAAAAGTCGTGCCCTAAAATTATAGAACAATACATAAATTATATAAAATTTTTAAGCATGAAATTTGAAAACCGTCAAAATGACGTTCTTGGTAGTTCTAGTGTTAAACGGCATTTCGCCATCTTATGGTTGAAACTACTGCAGCATCAAAAGTTGGTTTAATGCACCATAACATTTTCATAGTGTACAATCAACAGTCGTTTCATATCATTTGGGATTAACAGTTTCAATATCATGTGTTTTTATAATAAGTTTACATAATAATTTCATTAAAGCTTTAATATCGTGTCTAAAATTTGTGCCGCTGTCCCACTTATGGTTTAATGAATTTTAAACTGTACGTCATATACCAAGACTGTTTAGGTATCTTAGTTTTAAAAAATTGTGCACTTTGCAAACCAAGAAAAGAATAAACACATTTCGCTAATACAAACACCATTTTGAGCAATTTTGCTAACTTATATGTTTGCTTTCTCTCTATTGTTTTAGATACGTACAGAAATTTACATTACTAGCCATGGTTCGTACGCCTCCTTGATTTTTGCAGACCAGAAATTTTTCCGGCGCCAGTATTATCTTATAGAAAATCTCTTTTTAAAAGAAGGCGAAATTTTGCGCGGTTACTTGATTTCTTTCTCTATAAAAAGATACTGGTAATTGTCCTAAAGAAATAACGGTATCTGTACGAACCACGCTAGCGCTTATAGTATATATATTTTTTAAACAGTCACTTTTTTTATTTCTTAGGAGATTTTTAATCTACATATATATTTTTGATAAAGTAAAATAATCAATATACTATTTATATTTTAAAAAGTCACAAAGATAAAAAATGTCACGACAAGGAAAAATACGACTTAGTTACTTAACTGAAATTAATATATATATATATATATATATATATATATATATATATATATAATTGTGCTTGCGAATTTAAATACATATGTAATAGATATCCCCCCACCACGCAAAAAAAAAAAAAAAAAAAAAAAAAAAAAAAAAAAACTCGCACATTTTAAAATTAAATAACTACAATATAAAAAGGATTAAATCAATCACTCGAATAAATATGAAGATAAAATTACTGATATTTGTGTAAAGTAGCTTACAGGTTTTGTGTACAATAAATTTCAAAACATAGTCCACATTATAGTCAATATTTGCACTGTATTTTTGTTTCACGTTTAAAAAGCAAAATTCTGTGAAGAATTTTTTTTAAAGTGGCCGTGGATCTAACTTTATTCGTCAGCTTGAGCATTCCTAGCGTAAGAAATAACGCAACATCATCTTCTGACTAAAAATGTAACTTTTCTAAAAACATTACAGTGTGTAAAACGTATGCATTTTTATATTTATTTCAATTAATGGATTATTGGATCAAAGTGTCGTTTCCCCTTGCTGGGAAAAATCGACGCCTTAAAACGTGGCTGTAAAAATAGGTACCTTCCTCAAACACGTGTCTTATATATATGAGGTATATACCTCACAGCAACTTTAAATATTGCGTATTTGTGATCGTTTTCGTCTGGTCAGAGCTTATAAAGCTGACATAACTACAAGTTCACATAAGAATAGCAAATGAAAAATAGCAATGCGTTGTGTAATTTTCGTAGAAACTCTAACTTATGAGGATTAATAATTAAAAGTTTTCTTACGGGATTTTCATTAAAATATTCTATACAGTAAGATAGACTATTAAATAAAATAATGTACCATATGCTGCAAATAAATAAGCGATCCTATTAAAATTATTTATTAACAAATATTATTTACAGAAATTTTCCACTGAAAACACACTATCAGTATAAGAATTTAATTTGACTGCACCAGACAATGTTAAAACTTGTGTTATCAAAACCATTAATTATCTTGACCATATTATCAGTAAATTATTAGTTAATTCCACATTATTTCTCATTATCAAAAATAAGAATTCACTTTTAAATTCATTTATTATCTAGTATCGATACAAAAGATAAAAGAAGAAGATAAAGAAGAAACCCTTAAGATTCTTTAACCTCTAAACATTGTTGTACCATATACAATTAAATAAATTCAATTTTAATTTTGAACAAAGAGTATAAAAGATACTTCGGAGTTTGTCGAGGGGTTGCATAACATCATCGTCATCTCGGGAGTTTCGTCATCTCTATGAAGGGTCGGCTGCTCCTTCCAGGATTGCGATTAAGTGCATTGCAGATCCTTGGTGATTTTGTTGTTTGGGCCATTGAGGTTAAGGCTATCCTTAACATTTCTTAAAACCCTCCGACTGTCTTGGAAAAGGGCAAAATTGTAATGTTGTTTTCTCTGCATTTTGTTTTAAATGCTAAAAAAGATTATTCTTTGAACATTTTATAAAAAAGCTTAATTCCGAATATGAAAGCAATCCTTGGAAGTATTAATCATTGTTCAATGTATTAAAAATTACATTAAATCAATAGAATTATATTACTTTAAATATTGGTTGTATTGCAGTGAAACCTGAAGCTTAGTGAACGTATTAACACGGGCTTGTCAGGGAGGGGGTTATTATTCACAAAAATTTGTCAATGATTAAGCAGAAAACATTGCAAATTACGTAGATCCTTAAGTCAATATAGAATTCCATAGTTAAGAAAATGGCAAAAATAAAGTTAAAATATTCTTAAAGAAATATTCTTAAAGTGATTCTAACATCTCACAGTTATGGTGATCGAGATATACGTACTTCATTATTAAAAACTTCACTTGAGGTGCGGGAAAAAATCCCCTCCAATCATTGACAATTCATACACGAGTTGCGCAGCTTCCGCACTAATACCTCTGATTTGTCCGACGCTGCAGCCCTCACTTTACAATTTGTTGTAATTCAGGGCTATAAAACTTCAAACGCCTTTGAAAGTTCCAATCTAATTTTTCCACCTTGGCGTCAATGTAAATAAAATCATTTCCCAATACGTAGATATCCATAATATTATTGGCTACATCATGAGAAACATCATCAAAGGATGATTCCCATAACGTAGGTGAAATTTTTATGTTTCTGTCATGAGACAAACTATTTTATTTTAATTTCAATTGCAACCCCAGCTTCACACAAAAACTTTTATACCAACAAAAAGGTACAAGGACAATTGAACCTATGGGATGGAAATGGAACGAAAAAAATCCAGAAACTGAACGAATGAAATGTGAAAGGAAGCGAATGGAATCGGGATATAATACTTTAAGACTGAAAAGAAAGCATACAAACAGTGGCGTCCACGGTTCGCGAGCCCACTTTATTTATAACAAATATTAATGTATTTATAAGGAAGAAATTATAAGAATATAATTTAATAAAATTATTTACTAAATCATAATTAAATTATAATAATTTTATATTTTGTTTAGAAAAAACCTACTTTAATTCCGAATCTTTAGTGATTCACTCCTCCCCTGTCTCGCTCGCCACACCCACTAAGGGTATGTGTTATTTTACTCAAACATTTTTGAGCCCGCCCAATATCTTTCAAAAGTTGGCGATGCTGCATGCACATTCTCTACATTTACTCGGTTCAAACTCGACACATATTTCTCAGTATATGTTTCTGGTATGAAATGCTGAATATTTTAAAACACTTGATTTTCTTATTATCTTCATGTAATAAAAGTATCCTAATCCAAATAATATTGTAAATGTGAATGTCTGAATATGTTTGGTTGAAGTCAGAATCAAAATGGATAACTAGTTTTTTTGTGTGTGTGTGTGTTTATTATCCATGATATTATCCCCCCCCCCCCATGTTTAAATTTTCCGTTAAGTTAATAAAATTTACATATTTTATTTGTTTGTAATACATAAAAAAAAGTTATAAAAATAAAACTTACTTTGAGTCAAATGTAGCAATAGAACATTCTCTTGCATTTGTAATGTTGTGGAATTTTTGCCCTTTGATAAAGCGAAAATTAGTATTAAAATTTTCTGACATATGTTTTGAATACAAAAATACTTTTAATTTTAAGCACTAATCTCTATCACTGATACTTGAAGTATAATAACAATATTGGTAATATATTGGATTTACATTGGAAATATTTGTAATGAAATGTCAACATTTTAAATTGTAACTATCTACAACAAAATGTGAACATTGCGAAAATATTTTCTTCTTCATGTTGGAAATATTAGTAGTGAAGTGGCAAAACATTTTTTGCCAATTTACATTTTGTACATATTTGTGCAATATTGGAAAAATATATTTTGCAATTTCACTAATGAATATTTTCATTATAAAATAAATATTTTTGCGATTCGCTTGTAACTTTATCTATTACAAACAAATAAAATGTTTAAATTTTATTAACTAAAGAGAAAATTTTAAACATTGGAAAAAAATTAATGTAATGCGTAATGAATACAAAGACATTTAATTATCCGTTTTGATGCTGACTTCAGCCAAACATTTTCACACTTTAATTTTATATATTATTAGAATTAGGATATTTGTCATTATTACATAGAGATAATAATAAAACTACAAGTGTTTCAAAATTTCATGCCAGAAATATATTCAGAGAATTACCAGTGTTGAATCTGAACCGACAAGGAAGGTCTCCATGAGACAGACACTCAGCCAGAAGACTCACTTGATAGATATTCACAGTTGGTTGGTACCTCTTGGAGAGAACAGACGCGTTTTCTCAGTGCTGATCGTTTTATTCTCAAGAGATCGTAGACGCAGTTCAATGTTTTAAGAACGTGCGGGATCTTTTGCAAGTATTATCTAATGAGTTGTGGTGCTGATAGTGACACTTAATAGTAAATAGTTCGTACGAATAAGTGACTGTTTCCTGGACTTGATGCATCATAGTAGTAATATATAGAGGGTTCACCGACGACAATAATGGGTACTGAGGACCCATTTAAATTTTCTGACAATGCACTCCGCATCCTGAATGGAGAGGAGAAATCAGATTTAGCTGCTGCGTGGATGGAATTTCCCGGAGTAGCGGATGAAGTACAAAGACTGATTGTACAGCAATTCCTGCAAGATTGTGATAACTTCATAATGAGACTTTTAAGTAAAGGTGACTACCTGACGAATCCTCAACACAAGACTAGCGTGAGTAAACTTCTCAATAATCTTATGTTTTTGTTCAATGAGCCATTTGACCCCCTAAAATTAAGTCAACTAAGAGAGTTTAAAACTTTTATCTATGATCATGACTATGATCTAATTGACATCTTAACAAAACTCAAGACAATTGCGGTGAACTCAGATGACGGCTTCACCCCTGCTAACACACTAAAACGTAGGAGAAATGATCTCAAATCTACTATTCCCTTAAAGAACAAATATGCCAATATATCAGAAAAATATCTAGACGAAAATAACATGGATTCTTCTGAGCCCCCTCAAGGAGAGTCAGCCGGCAGCTCCACTACAGAAGTAGTCCCTAAAAAACTAAAAATTCACCCCTTCTATATTGAGTTCCAAGGCAAGTGGACGGAACTTGCAAGTGAGATTAAAAAACTCAACGACAGCAATCCCTTGATTAAACTAGACGGAGAATTACTCAAAATCCACTGTAAAACCGATGCAGATTTCCGTAAAACACAAGACTATCTTGATTCTAAAACAATTCCTTATACAACCCTGAGCCCCGCGGAACAGCGCCCCAGGAAAGTCGTCATTAGGGGAATTCCCCCATATACCGACCCCCAGGTCATAATTGAATCTCTAAAAGAACATAATTTCGTGGCCAATAGAGCCTCGATGATGAAAAGTAGAAAGACCGGTCGACCAATGCCCCTCTACGTCGTCAATGTTCTCCCACGAGAAAAATTCGAAGAACTTAACGAACTTAAACTCTTTATTCACGAACATCCCCAAATTGATGTTATTTTCTTACAAGAGACTTTCCACCCCACTTTCAACATTAACATCCCTGGGTACAGGCTTTTCCATACGCCTCGTGCGGATGGTACGCACAGAGGAGGTACCGCTATTTACATCAAGAACCATCTTCCACACTACCAATCGCACAACCACACCTATAATGACCTTGAGTATACCAGTATTAATCTTCAACTTCCTCATATCAATATTAAATTAGCTTCTATTTATGCTCCACCCACTGGTAACTTACCTGTTAATAGTCTTACACAGCTTTTTTCTCAACATCACCAGTGCTTTTTCGTAGGCGATTACAATGCCAAAAGCAGACGCTGGAATTGCCATGGCGATTCTCGGCGGGGTACCTCTCTTCACAACTTAGTCCAAAACTTAAAATTAAATCTTCATGCACCACCCTGACCAACACACATTACCAAAGTGCCTGGTGCCCGGGACTCTATCATTGATCTTGCTCTTTCCAAAAATCTTCCTTACCGTATCTACTCTACAGTTATTAATGATCTCTCCTCTGATCACCTGCCTGTCTGCTTTAAAATAGATATTATTAATCCTCTTTCTCCACCCCCTTCCGTGGCTATTGACTGGAATAAATTTACTAATTACCTTAATTCTCAGGACATCACCTTCCCTGATATTAACAATACCGATGACATTGATACAGCTGTTGAACATCTCAACTCTCATATCATTAATGCTCAAAATTTTTCTACATTTAATACCTTCAAAAATAATTTTGCCTTCGTCCCACCCCGTTATATTTACAACCTTATCAAACAGCGTAATCGGCTCCGGCGACAATTTCAAAATTCAAGAGATCCCTCCATTAAACCCCTTCTCAATAGGTTAAACAATAAAATTAAAAACAGTCTTTACAAAGAAAAAGAGAAAAATTGGAACAACTTTCTCAAAACTTTATCGTGCGAGGACAACTCTCTTTGGATTCTTAAACGCAAACTGAATAAACATTGCACTCCCATTCCCCCCCCCCCCTCACAACTAATAATGTTACTGCTTATACTGACCAAGAAAAAGCTAACATGGTTGCTAATTCTTATGCCACCCAATTTTCTCCTAATCCTACCCTTCCAAACCAAACTCACCTTGATCATGTTAACGAGACAGTTCGGAACTTTTTGGCTACCCCCCCTCAAGATACCCCCTAAAATTTAACCTATTGTTATCCACAATATTATCAAAAAACTCAAAAAGCGTAAAACCCCAGGATACAATAAAATTACTAACTCTGCTCTTAGAAACCTTCCTCCTAATTGCATAATCTATATCACTGACCTCACTAATGCTATCTTAAAACATAACTACTTCCCTAAACCTTGGAAATTTTCTATAATCTCTCCTATTCCAAAACCTGGAACTAACCTGTCAGACCCCACTAATTACAGACCTATCTCCTTGCTACCTTCTATCAGTAAAGTTGTGGAACGTGTCATTCGTACCCAGTTGCAGGATTTCATTCAACAACACAACATTCTCATGCCCGAGCAGTTTGGCTTTCGCCCAAAACACTCAACACAACACCAGCTTCTTAGGATTGTTGAGTTTCTCAGCGAGAAACTCAATGCAAAAATTCCCGCAGCTGCCATCTTTCTTGATGTCGCAAAGGCATTTGACAAGGTCTGGCATATGGGCCTCATTTACAAACTAATTCAGCTCGGTTATCATCCCAGACTTATACATTTAATATATTCGTACCTTTGCGACCGCTCTTTTCAAGTCCGCATAAACAACATTCTTTCTATTATTCTCCTTATCCTAGCGGGCATCCTCCAGGGGAGCGTGTTGGGCCCATTTTTATTTAACATTTTCTTTAGCGATATCCCACGCTCTTTGCACACTCACCTCTCTCTTTATGCGGACGACACCTGTATTTATGCTTCGGCACACCACCCGTATACTCTATACAGGTACCTACAGACTCATGTTGATGACTTCATGAACTGGTGTATGCTTTGGCGCGTAGTCATAAATGAAACTAAAACTACTGCAGTATATTTCTCTCGCAAAATAATTTTCCCTAACAGAATCATTATTAACAACACTGTTATCCCTTGGTCAGACCAAGCTAAGTATCTTGGGGTCATTCTGGACCGCCGCTTAACTTGGAAAAAGCACATTTTCTCCATCAGAGGTAAAGTCGCTGGAGCCTTTAACTCTATAAAACCTCTCCTTAACACTAAAACCTTGTCTGCCCACAATAAATTAATTCTCTATAATTCATGCATCCTTCCCATCATAACCTATGCCAGTCCGGTCTGGGGCTTCACTTGTAAGACCACTATGGACACCCTTAGTCGCTTGCACAATTCCAACCTGCGTACTGTCCGTAACGCATCTCGTTATCTTCGCAACTCCACGGTCCGAAGAGACCTAAAAACTACTACCTTACGTAAGCGCATAAACGACTTAGCCAAAAAATTTTATGAAAAAATTTTCGACCTCCCTAATGAAATCGTAGCGGAGCTACCGGATTATGACGCTTTTGAACCCCACCATCGGAAACGGCCCAGGTTTTCCATAATTATGGACACTCAGTAACATCTGAGTTCACCACGCTATATTTTGCCTCTTCTATATTTTTCTTACCTTTTTATATATTTTTCTTAAGAAAAAAAAAACTCTCTATATACTATAGAGACCATAAAAATTGTAAAACTTAAAAAATGAAATGTATGGCCCTGATTAGTCCCTTTTTTGGTTGGATGTTGTGGTCTTTGCCACCCTAGCTTTTCTTGCCCATGCTTGGTGAGTGTTTCTCTGAACAGTACTAACTTTAACTTTCTAAATTCCTTATAGTAGTTTTACAACTACAGTTTGACTTTACTTATTTTAAGATTCTTGTATTTTTTAAGATTTATCGTTAACTTTCTTTCATCTTAAGTTTATACTTTAAAATTTAATTTTATTCCTTTTTTTCTTAAATTTCTTATTTTCTCTTGTTAACTTCTTTTACTCTTCTAGTAGCTTTGCTACAGTTTAACTTTTTCCCAATGGCTCATTAAAACATAAGACATTTCAATTTCCCAGTCTGGGTGTTAAGCTGTCATCAGCTAGGAAACCCCTCAATGCTGATTACCTGTTCAGTACCTGTTCAGAAGGTCTCCATACGGGCATACTCAGAAAAATCTGAAAAAAAAAATACAGAATGTTCTTCTCCCATGGGTATATACGTTTATTAAAAAATTTCGGCGGAACCTCGGTAGAACGTCTGTAAAAAAAAAAAAAAAAAAAAAAAAAAAAAAAAAAAAAAAAAAATGAAAATTTCGTTTATTTGGCGACTGATCACCGTTTGGCGAAGAAATAAAATTTCAAAAATTAAGCTTGTCGAATTCTCTTTAAGGAAAAAAAACTTTTTATGTTGAATTTGTTTAAATAAGTTTAATTTAAATCACATTAGCTTTGTCATTTTTAGTTTGTTTTAACTATAGTTTTGTCGTATATATTTATATGTGCTTATAACGATTTTTAACTATCATATTTTACGATTTAAAACAAAATCTAAATTGAATAAAATTGTTCCAAACTCAAAAATATGGCGTTAAAAGTTATTTTTATAACCGATAAAGCGGTTTAAATTAAAAAATTGTGGATTGGAGAATAAAACAATGGCAAAATTTCATTCAAATCGGCAACAAGCAACATGTATAATACAAAATGTAATAATAATAATAATTTCTTTCATGGTTTACGTTTAAATTCATAAAAAAACGCATATTCTCAAAATCAATTAACGAACAATTTTCAGATTCATTCAAATCGTTTGCTTTTGACGAGAAAAAGTGCTGCTCGCCAAATTGCGTGCCGCTTTCGTCTTTTCACGCCAATTATTCGAAAGTATTTTATTTTTTTACAGATTTTCTACTGTAATTCCGCCGTTAATTTTAACTGATCCTGTATTACATACATGAGTACTTTCACTAGCATTTTTTTCAACATATTCTGAGTATGCGCAGTATGGAGACCTTCCTTGCGAGTAGTCATTGTGAATATGCAGCTGCAGCATGCATGCAAATATAATGGAGAAAAGAAAGTAACAATTAAAGAGTTAATGTATGTGTTTTTGTATTATTGGGTTTTTTTTTTATCTCTTTGAACTAGGTTTTATTCAGATGATTTATTTATAAATACAAATAAAAAAAGGTAAAGATAAATCTTATCTTTCAAAGTTGAAATATTTGTTATGCATTTTTTTTATTTACCCGTAGTAACTTTAATTTTTTTTTTTTTTTTTTTTTTTTTTTTTTTAAATTTTCACTCTTTTTATCCCAAATAAAAAAAAAACGTAAGTTTTTTTTTTCCTTTTTGTTTTTTTTCCTTCATTGCGTTTATTTAGCTCCAAAGAATTCACGAAAAAAAAATTTCTAAGCATTTATTTTTTGAAATTTTAAAAGCTTTAATTTTTTGAAAATTGTAAGCATTTTCAGTTACATTCGCACGTTAGTTGCTCATTTAGTTGCATTCTAATTCATTAAGTTTTTTTCACAAGTAATAACGCTTTTAAAAATATAAATTGGTATTAAATCCCATTTAAAATGGCTAAATGACTCTAATCTTTTAATTCTAATATATTTAAAATATTTTTTTCCGTTTCTTTTTTTTTTTTTTTTTTTTTTTTTTTTTTACATTTTATTTAGAAATTATTCAAATTTATACAGAAATAAAATACTGTAATAAATACACCTTAAAACAAACAAACAAAAAAAAACCCCTTAAAATTTGTAAAGCCTTTTTGTTGTTGTTGTTTAAAAAACAATGTTTATGTGGTTGAATATACACGACCTCAAATCTGAAAAATAGATCATACACCGAAAAATCATAATCAACAATTAAACCGAACCATAAATCATAAACATCGGACATGAAGAGCGTATTTCACGTAAAATGTCAAACTGCAATTTTAAAAAGAAAAAATGTAATTGAAATATTTGTTTCGTTACATTTTCATGTAAAAATTAAAAAATATACGAAATATAATTTTTGTATATTTTTAGAGAATTTGTCTTTTATCCGTTCGGTTCAGAAATTTTTATGGGATCGAACATAGATGGAGTTGCTTTGAGATGTTTAACTGCTATGATTGTTGTCTCGAATGATCCATCTTATTAACACAATCTTCGAACATAATACTTGACACAATCTTTGTTCTTTTTATTTTTACATGTATCTTCTTATTATTTAATCTTCCATACACAAAAAGAGACAGGCTTGGTACATAATACCCACAGGAGGGCACAAATACAGCCGTGAGCTCAACACCAAGCGTGTGTAATCGAGCCGTACACTAGAAGCATTGCAAACGAACGCGTATACGCGCTCGGCCATGGGAAGCCAATTTTATTTAATTAACATTTCTACTAGAAAAATATACACCCATGGAAGAACCCCGCTACTCTTCCACAAAACATTGTACAAAAATGTGATTGCTATCAATTATAATTAGTAATAACATCTAGTAATTAACGCCATACTTAAAATTTGCTGAAGGAGTCGTCTACACATAAAAATTGCACGAAACGTATTGAACTCTTAATGTTAAGTTTATTTTATTGCGTAATTTACATAATTATTGCGATGCTAATAGTTTATAATGAAAGAGCTGGGCATTTACACAATAAAAATGTTCAGTATTAACGTGAAAATAAAAACCACAAGTTTACTAAATGGTGTATCATTTAGTAAGCTAGTGATTTTTTATTTTCACGTTAATATTCAGCTAATAGTTTATTTATTTATTTATTTTAGGCTTAACTTCGAAAATAATTTGGCTAAAAGAGCTAAAAGTTTAGATTCACATATTTCAAGCCTCTTGAAATCTATTTTTGTTAAACAAAATCGTATGTTATAATTCATATTTTCATCGTATATGAATTTTAAAATATGAATTATTTGAGTTGCACTGCAATTAAACACTGTTTCGCATAGGTATTAGCTAGAGGTAGAGCTATCTACTCCTAAACACCCATGTGATGAACAGATTACATTTTATGTAACATTCTTTGTTTTCACATCATGGCAAAAACTGTTGTCAATATATCAAGAATATTATTTCCCAAATAAAGATAAATAATAATTATTGCAATAAAGTTTTGTGCCACAATTAATCAAGAAAATCAATTATGTTTGACAGACTAATCAGTAAGTAAGATGTTTATTTATCTGTTATGTGTAATCACTGTTGACTATTTCAAGGACATTCTAATACCAATACAGTAACTTTTATGAACTCTTGAACATTTTATTATTAATAACTTTAAGATTAAAAATAATAACTTTCCCTGAATAGTTTTCTACTTCCTGTGTTTAAATGTACGATTTTTCTATGCGTGTATTACGTAGATAGTAGTTATTCTGATGAGCCTTAATAAGAGACATGCAGCTTTATCGCTGCCCTTGTTTAACAGAATTTAATAAATATAGTTTTTCTTCCTCAAGTTCTAATCCAAAAAATGAAGCTATATATAATTAGACATTTACACTATATTAGATATTTTAAAACACGATGCAGATTAAGAAATATGCTTTTTTAGTGCAAGCTGATCGCCAACGTATATAGAAGTATAGGAGACCGAAAGTCTTATTGGATATCCAGAAAAAGGTAAGCAATTTTAACTTACCTATATTGTTGTTATATATATAACCTGTTATATATATAACAATGTTATAGATATAGAGGAAGACACCAGTGTTTTATTGATAAATAATAAAAATTCCTAACAAAAACTTCAAACTATTATTTTTCTTTTTAAGCATAAAGAGTACACATTTTGAAAAATAAATATCAAGCTTTTAAAATATACTACTAAGTGTTAAAAATCTCGTTACAGTTCCCAGTTTAACTATCAGAAATTGTAAAAGCAGAATATACAGAAGAAGTGGGTTAGAACACATTGCAGTGGAGCAAATTATGGGGGGGAGTGAGGGGAATTTGTTTTTAGTCCCTAAGAAGTTATTAATATGTAATTATCGATTTAAAAAAATGTGACAAGAAACAATTATATACAACAATAAAAATAGCTCAATTATAAATGTCAAAACCTTTGTAAATATTTTAAATAACGTTTCCACTTAATGATTCTAATTTATTAATCACTCGTGATTTTTATCATCATATATCACTATATTAAATACTTATTTAATGAATTATCTATCACAATAGTGTGAATAACATGTAAAACTATGTGTCTCAAACTGACCCACATGTAGTGTTGAATTCAGGGGGTGGACCGGGGGCGGACATTCCGCCCAGAGGAATGAGATGCCCCCCCCCCCCCCTGGAAGATTTGAGATTTTGTGTTTTCAATGGTCAAAGAAATATCCCTCCCCGGAACTCTATAATGCCCCCCCCCCCCCGGAGCCACAAAAATCCCTCCCTGAGGAAAGTGTCTGAATTCAACGCTGCCCAAATGGTGGTTCATGTTGGGACAGTACAAGGCAAGTGTATTTCTTTTAATTAAACTTTTACCAAGCACTTTTTTAGACACTTTGTTCACTAACATTAGCATTAATAATGTAAACATTGAGGGAAAAAAAAGTTATACAAAAAAAATGAAAATTAAGACGTTTACCGAGGTATCCCTCCTTTCCCTACCAAATCGCAAACAAATCAGTAAGTGATATCTAATAGTTATAACTTATTTATTGCCTTTTAGTGGCTCCATTTAAAGGTATACCATTATACAATCGTCATCCTGATCATATTCTATCATTTATATCACATTTAAGTTTCAAAATTACTTAATAAAAGTAGATAATTTCATTTTATTATTCATCATTACTTCATTTTTTTAGTTCCCAAAAGTAACAATGGGATCATACATGACGCTAGTGTCTGTTTGACTTTAACATTGGTGAGAAAATATGCAATTGTATGGAATTATGGGACCACATGATTACAGCTTACTAAGAGAAATTTCATGACTATGTTTTATCTATATCACTATGTATTCATTATGTTGTTCTATTATCCTAAAATGTTTCTTAATTGTAAATGCAGGTCAGAGATAAATGTTTTATATTATCATTAACAGCCATAAGTTTTTTTTTCTTACATTAAATTGTATTCATGATTGAGAAGGTTTTCTTTAATACCTTTAAACAAGGAATTAATATTATTATTATTATTTTCATTTATGCACTATCCTGTTAAACTAACAATAAATAACAAAAATAACAATGTCATCCTCAAAAATCGCAATTTAAATCTGAAGTTTACAGTAATGTCCTTCAATTTTATCAAACAAGCATAATAACTTTTACGGTAGAAAACTAACTATTTACATGAAACAAAGTGACTTAGCAAATGACATTTTCGCGTGCCACTTCTCTATTAAACATACGGGAATAATGATTTTTTTTTTAAAGGTCACAAAACAAAAAAACATATTTATTTATTTTTAAGTTAGTAACAGATGTGTTCTACGAAAACAGAAGTGTTTGGGTAGTTAATGGACTGGAAAAATTATCTAACACTTTTGAAGATCCGTAATTCTGACATAATATTGATTAAAACTGCAACTTGTTGTCATTGTGTTGTTAAATGTGATGTACGATTTTATAATTTTTATTTTTTAAGAATATATATTCGGAATTGCCACATGCCGGCATTTATATGAATAAATCCCCTTGAATTATTTATTATACATTAATTATTTTACTTCTGAAATGTTTAGTTAAAGTATTTTTAAAATTGCTAAAGATCATACTGCACTAACTGTTTATCAATAAAAATTGGGAAAACAGTATAAATGAAATATAGAGAAGTATTAATAATAGTGTCTCTATTTCTAACCTCGTATGAACGCAGTGCATGAGTTTAGGAACATACAAGACACCCTTAATTGTATCTATACTTTTTTAAATGAAACTACAGCTGACAGCAATTATTGTTTTGATGGCCACGAGTGGACCAAGATCTCGGAGATCCAGCTTGGACTTATTTAAGCTCCATCCAGACGTCTCCCCGACATGCAGGTGCTCGGAGGCAGAAACCCACCACAGCCAGAAGGGGAAGGCACCTAACTTTTACAAAACACGCACATATATAAAACCTATTCAAGTTAACATTAATTTACAAACTGTGGCCGAAGCCAGGCTGTCAATAGTCCGACAAGGGCCAGCATCATCAGTAGTTCTGGAAAGTTACAAACAATTTTAGGGTAAAAATAGAAAATAAATTACAATTATATTCTGAGTTCAACGATAACAAGTTAAATTCAGTTGTTTACAATTAATATTCTCTGTGTCAAAGGAATTTACAATTTCTGCACACGAACAACTTTCCAACAGATTAATTATCAACAGATTGATATTTTAATTTTTCTATAAGTACTTTTGAATGCCAAAAGATTTAATCTACACAGTTTTTGGACCATCAAACATTAGTGCAGTAAGTGAATTCAATATAGCTATTATAATTAATTTCGCTTTCGCTGGAGATTAATGTGTGAAGTTTCGAATTTCTTTAGTGTCCTTCCTTATTTTAGCACAAAATGTGACCGAAAAATAGCGCTGCACGTTTTCAAATTCAAGTATACCGGAATTATTGGGTCAAAGCTCACTAAGGTTTTACCTTTCATTCAATTTAGCTGTTGAAATTCGAAAAAAATTGTTTTGGCGTTTTGAAATTGCAAGGTGCATATTTTTTTTAATCTGTCAGTGACATTTGTACGGGCGTCATTTCGAAATTTTCTCGTTGAGAGGGCGGGCAAAGTTGGCTTTGAGGAGCAAAAAATTTTTTATCAAAATAATAAAATTTAAGATTTTTTACTATTTCTGTTTTGTTTTTTTTAATCTTACCTTTGAAGACTGATATTGTAGGAATTCTAAAAATGACGGTACTAAAGGATCAAAGCTCCCTATGTTTTTACCTTTCATTCAATTTAGCTGTTGAAATTAAAAAAAAATGTTTTTGCGTTTTGAAATTGTAAGATACATATTATTTTAATCTGTCAGTGACATTTGTAGGGGCGTCATTTCGAAATTTTTTCGTTTAGAGGAAGAAGCAAAGTTGGCTTTGAGGGGGCAAAAAAAATCATCAAAATAATCAAATTTAATTTAGATTTTTTACTATTTCTGATTTTTTTTATCTTATCTTTGAAGACTAAAACATTGTAAGAATTCAAAAAATTCTGGTACTGAAGGATCAAAGCTCACTATGCTTTTACCTTTCATTCAATTTAGCTGTTGAAATTCGAAAATTTTGTTTTCGCGTTTTGAAATTGTAAGATACATATTTATTTAATCTGTGAGTGACATTTTTTGGGGCGTCATTTCGAAATTTTACTTTTGGTAGGTGGAGGCAAAGTTGTTTTTGTGGTGCATTTTTTTTTTTTTTTTTTTTTTTTTTTTTGATATACACAGCTGCGAAGCAATATTTTCTGTTTTATTCTACTATTTTTATTTATTTCTACTCAATAATGATAAAAATGTCTCACTTTGAGACTGTTGTACTAGAATGGCTTTGGCAAATAAGGGGTGTTTCTAAATTAAAATAGGGGTTTTAAGGCTTGGTAATATTTATTACATAAAACTTAAAATAAATTATAATTATTACATAAAATGAAAGAGCATCTCAAACAGTTTTACCTAGAAGCTTATAAGTTTCCAATGATAGCAACTTTTGTCACACGGCCCACATCAAGTCGATAGCTCAGTTCTTCCGAAACGTTGATTAGCGTTTGTGGGTTCATTGTTGCAACAGCAGCAATGGCCAGCTGGTAGTGGAGGCACATACACACGATCCTTTATGAAACCACACAGGTAGAAATCACATGGCGTCAGATCGGGTGAGCGTCTGAACAGAATTTCTTTGCTAATCAACGTTTGGGAAAAAAGTGAGCTATCCACTTGATGTGCGCCGTGTGACGAAAGGTGGTCGCATTGAACACTTGTAAGCTTGTAGGTAAAACTGTTTGAGTTGCTCTTTCATTTGATGTATTAATTATAATTTTAAGTTTTACGTAATAAATACTACAAAGCGGTAAAACCCCGATATTCATTTAGAAACGTACCCCGTATTATTGATAATTATTTTACTTCTGTGCCTCATATGTGTTTGTTTTGAACACATTTATTTTTGATTTTGTACTATTTCGGAATTTTTTTTATCTAACCATTGACGACTAAAGCAATCCGAAATATTAAATTCCATAGGAGGTCAGCTGTCTCCATAGCCTCCCCGAAACGACGCACGTGGACATTTAATACCAAAATAAAGAAGAATACCAAACTGATTCTCGACTTCACTCGATATTCTTCTCCAACTGTAACTTTTGTTTACCATTACATTTTATTATTTTACAGTTTCATTTTAGGACACCCTGTATATGTACTATCGAAAAAAGGGATTACTTAACTCATTAATTCTGCCACAAATCAATTTATAACAAGAACGTAAAATCATACGTCAAGCACAAATTATGAAATATTTTCTAACACTTTTAGAATACTATAATAAAACTTTACAGTATAATAAGGCAAAAAATTATGACTAAATAAACAATTAGTGAAATTGATACCACACATGACAATACAATTTTAGCAATTATCATAACTAGTAGGAACAATATCTGAATTTTTTCTTATATCATCCATAGATTTATCATATAATGCATAGTATGTTAAAATTTAATCTTGTTAGGAAACGCACAGTACAATTGAAAATGCTCCTTCAGCAATTTCAATCATAAAACGGTAATGTACTTTAGATGCTTGTACAACCCTGTATATGATCTATAGAATTTATAGACACTATGTACTAGGGGTATTCAAGTGAAAAGGTACGAAACATCGTAACAACCAAACCGGTTGAAATTTGAATATGCCGTTTCAAGATAATGTAGTGAGACATTGAGGGAAGCGATTGGAGTATCCGGTGTGGTTGTGCGCATGTGGAGCCGACGCGCATGAAGGATAGGGATAAGCAGTTAGTTATGTGTTCCGTCCAATTGACGTGGCAGTGCGTGTGAGGACATCATGGCTTTCCCATTGCAACATTCGACAATTGAGGAGCAGCGAGGTGTTATCAAACTTCTCGCTGCAACAGACTTTTAATCAGACCCTTGCTGTTCCCCAAGCGTCGAATTTTGCTATGGCAAAGCCATGATGTCCTCAACACACACTGCCATGCCAGTTGGACGGAACACGCAACTGCCTGCGTCTCCCTCTCCTTCATACGCAGGAGCTAGCGCATGCGAACAACCACGCCAGACATTCCAATCGCGTCCCTCGATGTCTCACTGTGTTATTCCAAAGCGGTATATTCAAATTTCAACCGGTTTGGTTGTTACGATGTTTCGTACCTTTTGATTTGAACAACCCCTAGTAATATCCAAAAAAAGTTGCATTTAAAAACGCATATCACAACGGCAAATGCACTTCAAGCAATTATTGGTCATAGTATTGTAACAAATTTATTTTGTGTGTACCTGTATATGAACGATGGATGCTGATAGGAATAAAATAAGGCGCAAAGGATTCCCCCCCCCCCCGTACACCGTAATGTAACGGAATTCTGTTGAGGCATCCTGTAAATGAACGATGAATCCTACACACTTCATTTTCAATACCAAACATGCCACAACAAGTCTCAATAACATATATTAATTGCATGGCAATCCAACTATATTTCCGCGAGTTAGAGCACGAACGGAAAGACAGGCAGATAGACAAACCGAATTCATAAACACTTTTCAACAATGTTAGAATTCATGAAAATTTCATCTTCTAAAGCATTTTTCGTGATTTTTTAAAAATACATTAGAATATTTACATAATCCTTTAATAAATTTTAGAAGGATTTTGATTAATTGGGGATTTGGCCAATTAAAATTAATTAATTAAATTTGAATTTATAGGGATTTTGTGAAGCATTTATTACTCGACTCAAATCTTTTATTTAAAATATATTTTTTTATTATTTTTTAGAATTAGGAAATGTACAAATATAATGTTCTTACAATAGAAATATAGAAATGTTTCCGAACTGAAACTTCCCCACCCCCTCAATCTTTTAACGTCAATAAAGCTGAAAAGATGCAAAGGTAAAAACAAAATCATCCTTTTAAAAATATTTTTGATTTGTGCATCCAATAATGCTTTTGTAACAAGATAAAGTAATGTATCTATAACTAATTCTAAACTGTATTACTACTAATCGATTTATTAAATGAATTTTATAACAAGTTATTTTAATGGTACTTTAAAATACTGCCTGGGCATAAAGGGTTAATGTTGAAATCGTTCAAAATACTAGTTTCACACATACCTCAAATATTACACTTAATTTCCGCTTCGGTATTGTGTTTAGTTGTGATTGATTGTTGCCCAGGATACGACATAACATACTCAATATTTCATTTTTTAAGGCAATTATAATAAGCAAACCGGTCGGAAATATGTAATTACTGAAAAAAAAATGTTATTTTGCCGAATACGCATTTGAATCTTTTACTACCTTTTTCTTTCTTTTTTCGGATAATGTTTTTAAAGTTGTTCCAATATAATTATGTTATGTTTTTGCAACGATTCGTTATTTATTTAATTCAAAGATCGATACCGAAGAACATTAGGAAAATAAAATTTCCATTGTCAAAAATTAAAGAAAACAGAATATCTTTTTTTTAATAGTCTCAATTGATTAAAATTTCCCAATAGTAAAACGGTGCGAAAAATAATTTGTGTTTTTATTCGTATAAGGGAAGAAACAAGCCAAAAAGAACTAGCCAGATGTGCCAATCCTAAAACTTTCTTCTATCTCATACATGTTAATACTTAAAAATTCGCTACCACAGTGCCATAATCAAATGGCAATCTATGCCCATCATGAGGTTTCTAAAGATATGAAATTCCACGCATTAGTTCTTGAGATATGACTATCGCTAAAATAGTGTAAATCCTGCAAAATACAACACAGCAGCTCCACCTTTTGGGTAATTTACACCAAAACCTAATCAACAACAACTGGTGTCAACGTCTAATTGAATCTGAAGTTAGATTAAAATCGGTGCATTAGTTCTTAAGATAGAGCTATTGCGGAAATCGTGGAAAATGCAGCATAGCAGTGTCACCTATTAGGCGATTAACGCAAAAACATAATCATCAACAACTTATGTCAACATTTAACTGTATCTGAAGTTTTGTGAAAATCCGTGTATTAATTTTTGAGATACAGCAAAAATCGTGAAAAATGCAGCATTGCAGCGCCACCTATTGGGAGATTAACATTGAAACCTAATAAGCACCAACTTCTGTCAAGGACTAATTGAATGTGAAGTTTGATGAAAATACGTGCATTAGTTCTTGAGATAGAACTATTGCAGCATAGCAACCTAAAAAATGCAGCATAGCAGCGGCATCTGTTGGGCGATTCACCAAAAACTAATCAGCACCAATTTATATCAGTAACTAATTAACATAAATTTTTACATAACATAAAGAGTAACATACTAATTTAGTAACATAAATTTTTATTAAATTCCGTGCATTAGTTCTTGAGATAGTGCACCCATAATATTTGTGTAACATACAGACAGACCGACAGACTCACTAGCAGACATTTTCTAAAAACAGTCAAATCGTGTTCAGGACCTTCTGAAACATGTAAATCTGGAAAAATCTTTTTAGTGTATACCAGAAGACCCTCACCTTTTTATTTGTAATTTCAAAGTAGAACCCCTAGTATCTCCATTCACAAATTGGTCTAACCAAATAAGAATGGAAATGATTAAAAATTTATTTAACCAATTTCCCAAAATTTCAATGCATTTTAATCGAAACAAAATAACCCGGTTTAAGTTGAATTAGAATATAAAATTTTCACTTTTCGTAAAATTAGAGTTGACACTTTAACTAATATTATCTTAGGTAAGAAAATCACTTATTATCATTAAACTTTGTTTGTAACATGCTAAAAGTGAAACGTAATTCAGGTTATTAACCCTTTATGTACTGAATTATGAATTCATGAAAATTTTATCTTCTAAAGCGTTTTTCGTGAATTGTTTAAACTACATTAGAAGATTTACATAATCATTTAATAAATTTTAGAATTTTAGAAGGATTGAAGGATTTAGAAGGATTGGAGGATTTAGTAGGATTAATTAAATTTGAATTTACAGGGATTTCGTCCAATATTTATAACCTCACTCAAGTCTTTTATTTTAAATATTTTTCTTAGTATTTTGTAGAATTAGGAAATGTACAAATATAATGTTCTTACAATAGAAATATTTCCGAATTGAAAAATCGCGCCCACCCCACCCCCCAACGCCAAGAACGCTGAAAAGATGCAAAGGCAAAAGAAGTCATCCTTTTAAAAATATTGTTGTTTGTGTAACCAATAATGCTTTTGTAACAAGATAAAGTAAAGTATCTATAACTCATTATAAACTGTGTTGCAACTAATCGATGTATTAAATGAATTTATAAAAAGTTATTTTAATGGTACTCATAAGTACTGTCAGTAGATAAAAGGTTAAAAGGTACTTATATGCCTTTAAATGTACGTTTTTAACTTTTCGAATGTTAGAACTTTAATACTATCTTTAATGTCGGGCAAACGTTTCCTAAATAAATGATTTGTCTTGAAGAGACCTTTCCGACAATATGCCGCAAGACCCTTCTCTTTTCCACTGAAATTTCAAAGACGAACGTCCTAGCCATCTCTTCGCCCATTTCTTTAAATTTCTTTAACCATATGAGGAATTCCTAGAATTTATTGAACATGTACGAGGGAAAGTCAATAAGTAGGTCACAAACCGATATGAGAGGTCGGAAATTAGTAGTACATTATTTCCAAATATGCCAATATGTGGCAGCACTGTCCAACTGTAAGATGTCAATTTCGAATTTATGAGACAACAGTTGTACAAGATGAGCAGGGGCGTTCAAAAGTTGTTGACGAAGAACGAAGTGGTCGTCCTGTTGAGATTGCGGCAGAAGAAACAGTGCGGAGGGTTGAAGAAATGGTTAGAGCTGACAGGCGAACAACAGTAGACAGCATTAGCAACTGCAACAGGATGTTCACACGGTTTAGCCTACATCCGACTGAAGCAGACGTTGAATGAGAGGTAAACAGATGACTGAGAGTGCAAAGACTTTTCTGCAACAGTTATTAGAAAACGCATAAAGAGATGGGACAAATGTACCAATGTAAATTATTATTATATAGAAAAATAAACATACCTTTTAAGTATTTATCTTCATTTTCCCTTTTTATTGGCTTTTGTGACCTACTTACTGACTTGCCTTCGTATTTCATCATTTGCCAAATTTTTAAAGCCCTTCCCAGATAAGGGGAGTAAGTTGTGACTTTTGGCTCACTCTATACGCAAGTTGTGACGGGAAACATAGTCATGGCACTTCAAAACAATCAATGTATACAAAGGAAACCAGGTTTGTATTTCACATATTCATAAAAAATATATATCTCCCTGCATGCTTAACTGGAATTTTTGTTCATAATTTTTATGCTAGAGCTTACTTTCAAAAAACATTTTTTTTTCTTATTTTGAACCCTTTACGTGTCTAGAATGTGCCTCAAACAATTTTCTGTTCCACCCAATATTTATGAAGTGGTAAAGAGGTTAACAGACCAGTGTCTCTTCTGAGAAAGGGGTTCATAAAACCCTTTAAACTCATTTTTTTTAACTTTGTTTTTATCAGTGCGTAAACCATTTTTACTAATTAAATTAGAGATTCGTAATTGCAAGAGCAATCTTCAAAGCATTAAAACATTTAATAATTTCGATTTTTAAAACAGTTACAAAAATGAAAAATTAGAGCCGAAAATTAACCTTAAATTTCAAACCGCAGCCATGTTGGGAAATTTTGCATTATCTTAGGAATTTTAGGTTTAGCCTCCTTTTAATTTAATACATTTTTAGAAGACGTGTGATTTTGCTTGTTTGTTTGTTTCAGATTGTTATTAAGAAAACAATAACCTACACGAATTTACTGTGCACACTGTGTATAGTGAAAATTGAAGGGATTTAGATCAATTACATTGCAACATTTTTATATGCAAATATTCACAGACTAGGGCAAAAGTATAACGAATTCAATGCCCGAAACATTTTCACAATATTTGCAGTATTTAAACAAAACACAAATTCCCGAAAATGTCCTAAAAATAAACCGTATCGGGAGACTTCCCATTAAGGAAAACAATTCACGAAAATTTTCAACAGGCTAACTTTGCTTTGTGAATCATTTTGGGAACTGCTAAAACTCTTTTGTAATTTGGGTGAATAACACCATTTGTTCTGTGAGTTAACCCTTTATCTACTGATGGTACTTGTAAGTACCACTCACTTTAAACCCATAGTGAATATTACTAATATTCTATTGGTACTTTGCAAAAACACTGTTTTAACTCCTCTTTATCCGGATACAGCAGTAGTTCTAGGTTTGCTATTTTAGCGAGGAAGGGGAATATCTTTGAAACAGTCCATGTGTTTTGTGCCGACGTTTTGTACAGATTGTCACGCTCGTCTTTTTATTGCTGAAAATACGGTAAAGAATATAAGAAAAATGTTGAATTATTTTTTTGTGTGTGTGTGTGTTCATTATGATCTTAGAATACAATTTCACTAGTTATTTTAGGTGAACGGTGTATGTATTTGATTTAATAGTTGAATTACTCGGTGGTACCGTCAGTACACTGGGTATTGGAGAAAAACTTCTTGTTTACTTTTCGTCTGTGTTGTTATCCGTCGTTTTCATTTGTTTTAAAATGTAATTACTAAAATGTAGTGTAGTAATAATTTTCCTAGTACTTCTTTTCTGTTTTATTATTATTTTTTTTTTTATAGGAAATCGGAAAAGTTTCGGCACCGGCTCTTTTTTGCTATGCTAGAAATGACATATGCAAATTCATATATTGCATATGTGGAGATGTGAGAGAACATGTTGTCACTGGAATATCGACGTCGAATAACTAAAGGACTGCTAACAAGATCGAAACCTTAAAAAACATAGTTTTTTTAACCCTTTCAGGGGCAAAGCATTTTCAATGCAAAAGTATTTAAATAAAGGATTGGCACCGGAATTCGCCAAAAAATTTATTTGTAAATAACAAAAAAGGCTATATTTCACATACTTATTAAATCGAAAATATTTTAACACAATTCTGGTGCCATTTGAAACACCTTGTGGATTTTCTGCTACAATATTTTAGTCATAGTGTACTGACGGTACTTTAAAGTACCGCTTTAATTAATTACCTCTAAGTAATTAAATTTTTCACGGGTGAAGTATTTTTTTTAGGTTTATCCTTTAATTTTCATTGTAGTAACTGAAAAAAAAATTACATGAAAAAAATTGCAGTAGATCATAATGCAGTAGATAAATGGTTAAATATTGCAGCATAGAATGTCTATCTCTGTGCTTTCTGAACATGGATAGTGACTATTTTCATCACGTATTGTTATGTCGTTATTTTTCACACAGTAAAAAGTAAATTTATTGAAAATATTATTACAATATCTTTATTATTCTTAGAGTTATGAATGAAAACTTGAATAGGTTTTAAATAATCCATCATATATTTTTGACTGAATAAGTTAATTTTCATGTTTCCAGTGAAAAAAAAAAAACGTTTGACCTGAAATGTATTGTCATTTTTTAAAGTTACATCCTACATAATATAGATAATCAGCTTTCATATTTTAATGACTTTTACCATGGTTTTAAAACACCCCCAATTTCGATTTCCAAAACAAACTTCTTTGTGAAAAAAAAAATAAAAAAATGAAAGCATGTATTGGTTTCAGATTCAAGGTATCTAACACTGAGAAATAAAATATTTCACATGTCTATGTAAATCCCTGTCATTTCCGGAGATTTGCCTTTTAGATCCACATTTCCACATTTGTATCTACGAAACTTTATATATATATATATATATATATATATATAACATTGAGTCATATTTTCCACATATTTGAAATTTTATAAATAGAGAACTTTATGCAGGAATAACATTAAAAAACAACAAACGTAATTTAATTTCTAATCAAAATAACTCTCAACTATTTTTTAAATAAATTTAAATATTTTTTTCGCATATTCAACCGCTGTTTCAATTCAATGGAAAAAAAAAACCGCTAAATTGGGCAAAAGAGCGACAATATCATTGGATATTTGTATTTTAAAAGGTATTACAAAATCTAAATTATGTTACAAAATACACCAATAATAATTCTACGAAATATTTATTGCAAATTAAGAATAAAAGTTGCAAAATAAGAAAGAAAATAACTGAATAAAAATTACTCGGCATATGAATTTATTTTTTCCGATGTTTATGGTTTGCTTATTTAAATTAGAATATACAGGGGGTTTATAAAGTCCCGGACCCATTTTGATGTTTAATAACTCATAAAATAATGAAGATATAAACAAACTTATGGCATTTATTGATGGAATAACTGATATATTTTCCTTTTCAGGCAGTGTTGCCAGATAGTCAAAAGTCAATTTCCCCAAAATTTCTGAAATTTTCCCCAAATCAGTGGTTTTTTTCGCAAAAGTCCCCAACTCAGTTTTTACTCAAAAAGGAAATTTTTAAATTTTCAATTTACAACTATAAAAAATATTTAAGTAATTTAAGCTCAAAAATTTTCCCCAAATCAAGTCTTTTTTAGAAAAAATTCCCCATTTACTAAAAACAAACTTTTAAATTGGGCTGAATGCATATTCTGTAGCTACATTAAGAGAATGAGAGATATATTTTGCAGTGACAAGTTATTTTACGTTTGTTTTTAAAAGTATAGCCTAAAAATGTTGGACTATTGTTACATTAGCTCCATAGATTTAGACAATCTCTTATCAGTAGGGATTTGAATGAATCCAAGATGGTACGCTGTTTTAATTTTTTTGTCATTCCTATACTGAAGTACATAATCATAATACAAAGTATCATAATTGCAATGTTATGTTTACTTTTGATGTGTTTGTTCTATGTTACTTTTGCATGTGATGTTTTATTCGATTAAGGAGAATGCATACACCACAAGAGTAAGAACAGATTTTATGGTGGTTCATAGAAACAAAATCGATAGTGCAAGCACAGAGAAATTGCAGAAGAATTTACCAAAAGGATCCTCTATCCAAAAGCAGCATCTTGCGGTGGAAAAAGAATTTTCTAGAAACTGGAAGTATCGCAGATAAGAAACGTTCCGGACGTCCCTGCACAAGGTATTTTGATGTTGAGCGTGTCAGAGAGATATTTTTACACAATCCTAGAAGATCTGTGAGATCAGCGGAAAGGGAATTGGATATGCCAATTTCGACGGTGTACAAGGTTATTAAGAAAAAATTAAGACTGCATGCATACAAAGTTGAAATTGTTCAAGTTTTGGAACCGGACGATAGGCCTAGGAGGATGGCCTTTGCAACAGATATGCTAAGGAGAATAGAAGATGATGCTGATTTTCTGAAGCACATAATGTTCTCCGACGAAGCATCCTTTCATGTTTCTGGCATTGTTAGTCGCCATTATGTGCGCATATGGGGATCTGAAAACCCCCATGAATACCGTGAGGCAGTAAGGGATTCCCCAAAGATTAATGTGTGGTGTGCACTAATGCACGGCCGAGTCATTGGGCCTTTCTTTTTTACAGAAAAGACGGTCTCATCCGTCGTATACTTAGAGATGTTGGAAAACTTCGTATTTCCACAACTAGAAGAGCTTCAGCCACATGTCATTTTGCAACAAGATGGTGGACCACCTCATTGGGGTACCATCGTTCGTAGTTCTTTGAATGACCATTTTCAAGGAAGATGGATTGGGCGAGGAGATCCAATTCCTTGCCCGTAAAGCATGGTGACGTTACGGCGACGTCGTTGTGAAGTCACGCTACGACTTTGTGACCGTCGATGTGACGTCACGTGACGTCAATGTGAAGTCATAGTGACTAGAATGTGAAGTCGTTATGGCCGTTTTAGAGCTCATTTGTGACGTCACATTGTGACCAATTTGTGAAGTCACAGAGAGACCAATTTGTGAAATATATGTCATTTGTGACGAAATTGTCAGTAACACTGTGCTGATTCTGTGACGACAGTGACAAGGTTGTGAAGTCACATTGTGACAATTTTGTGAAAATTGTGTGATTTGTGATGATTTTGTCATTAACTTTGTGACGAATATGTAACTACAATGTCAATGTTGTGACAGCGTTAAGATGCAAGACATTTATTGAAAAATGAAATCGCTATTCGAGTCCAATCAATGAACCTCGACAATGGAGGCAGGAGTAATTATGAGTAAAAGAAAATTCTGAAGTTCACAGAAAAATTTCAGAATGTTTTTTTCACGATCCTTTGTCGAAATTTGCGTTTTTTTTTTTTTTTCGTGATCCTTCGGCGGCATTCGTCTTATTTGCTCGATTTATTGACAAAATTTCACGTTTTTTAGCTATCCTTTGACGAAACTCGCTTTTTTTTCGCTATGCTTTGACGAGATTCGCTTTTTTTCGTTATGCTTTCACGAAATTCGCTTTTTTCGCGATCCTTTGACGAAATTCACGTTTTTTCTTCAATGTTTTGACGAAATTGCGATTCTTAGATGAAAGTCACGTTTTTTCCACGACCTTTTGAAGAAATTAAAATTGCTTTCGCGATCTTTTGACAGAATTCGCCTTATTCGCGATTTATTTACAAGATTTCGCCTTTGTTGCGGTCCATTGACGAAATTCGCGTTTTTTCAACAATCTTTTGACAAAATTTGCTATTTTTAGATGAAATTCGCTTTTTTACCCACGATCTTTTGACGAAATTTGCATTTTTTCGCGATCCTTTGACGAAATTCACCTTAAATGCGAGATTTATTAAGTTTTGCGTTTGTCTCGGTCCTTTGACGAAATTCACGCTCTTTCTGCGATTCTTAAATCGAAATTCGTCGTATTTGTACGATTTTATTGACACAATTTCACGTTTCTTTCGCTATCCATTGACAAAATTCGCGTGTTATTCGCGATCTTTTGACAAAATTCGCGTTTTTTCTGAAATCTTTAGACAAAATTTGCGATTCTTAGATGAAATTCGCGTTTTTTCCCATGATCCCTTGACGAAATTCACTTTTTTTCCGCGATTATTAGATGAAATTCTTTTTTTTTTCGATTTTGATTTTTTGACGAAATATAAGGGTATTTTTTCGCGATTCTTTATCGAAATTCACGTTTATTCCGCGATTTTTTGAAGAAATTCGCGTTTTTTTTAGATCTTCTGGCAAAATTCGCGATCCCCCCCCCCCCCTGTGAACCTTAGACGAAATCCGAGTGTTTTGTTTAGATTCTTTGTCGAAATTCGCTTTTTCCCCAGTGTGATCGTTAGACGAAATTTGAGTTTTTTCCCCCAATTCGTTGTGGAAATTCGCTTTATTCCGCGATCTTTTGACTAAATTCGTGTTTATATCACGATCGTTTGACGAAATTCCAGCCAAATACGAGATTCGCTAACTTTGTGATACGATTCGTTATAAAATGAATCGTTTATTCTGATGGTATCATATTCATTTGAGTAATCGTCTTCATAATGAAGCCACACAGTTGAAGATATCTTCATATTGTAAACGACTTCGTCGCATGGATTCGGGCAGTCACAATCGTCTTCGTAATTATTGGAATCATAGAATTCATTAATGCAACACAAGACTGATGGATTACGTAGATTACATAATGGTGAATTAACATTTGGTAATTTCTTACGTGAACATAAACACTTATTGAGAAAAACATTATGGTGACAGAGATCAGTACAAGTATCCTGACTATCGCCTATCTCATATTTCTCATATTATCTCTTTTAGCGGTCGTTAAAAGGCGCGGAAAGACGCGAAAATAAAGATTTTGAAATAGCTATACTAGTTTTAAAGCCGGGACTAATATTAACTCCTTTTTTATCAATATTGTACTGCACATACGAATCATGTAACTGTAGTCGAGCTCCTAACGAATCCATATATGCGTCATACTTCTATACTTCTATGTCAATTTCTAACTTTAGTGCAGAATAATTACTACTATAATTCGGACGCAACTCCATTTCGCTTAAATTAATCGTAAAACAATTTCCATAAATCTTACTATGTGAAACTGTAAAATTTTCAGGATAATATCGATATCCCTGAAACTCACAATATTTTATAAAATTTTCAACTTGGTGTCCATAATGCATCATTCTTTTATCGTCCAAATTTATCATCCATTGCCACATATATTGTTCAGTATAATTATCTGGATCGTCATTGCATGGAGGATTACTGTTATGTTCTAACACTTTTTCACCCTCGTCATTTTCACTATAATTTAAGCATTTACCGTAATAAAGGTTTTCAAAACATTGTTCGAATTCTCGACGTATGCTATTCAGGTTACAGAGAGTGAGAGCAGGAAAATCAGGCGATTTCTCTTTTCTAGATTCTAGGTTCATGACAACTGGATACGCATAATAAGAACATAGAAACTGAACTACCTGAGAGAAGCAACCGATAATGCCAAAGCATAAAATGAATGCCCAAAATATTTTCCGACTTATAGAGCTTGATTTTCCGATACGGTTGAGAACAGATACTGAAGAGTTTTTGCAAAACATATTTATCATATCTATAAGGCCTGGTTTAGATTTCATATTTTTGTGTCGATATACCTTGACTAAGTTTCGTTTTTCAAATATTTTCCTTTTAATTAGAGTGAATCTTTTTATTTTTTTCTTCATATAATTTTCAGAAATGTCTTTACTCTGGGGAATGAAAACAACATCATGTATCGAGTTCGTCACTGTTCTGCTTCTGCTGTTATCGAAGATTTCAGAATCAAACATATTTTGCGAAACCCTTTATGAAATAAAAATGAAAAATATAAAAAAATAGGTAAAAAAAAAATATTTTTGTTAAATATTTTCTTCTATTTACTTTTCTGAATACGCAGAACTTAGAAGTATTTGAATAATGTTTTACGTTAAGCAGCCGTATTGCTAGTGTAAGCAGAAACGGCGAAAGAAGCAAAATATTTAAAACTTCTTTTCAAAAGTAAAGAACTGTTTTAAGTAATTACACAATTTTAATTAATTGAACTCAGTGATCTTATTATTGTAAACATTTTTCAAAGATTTTGATGAAACTTCTTGTTAAAAGAATCTTTATCATAAAGTAACGTAAACGTTCAGCAAATCCAGTTGTAACTTAAGGAAAAAATAATTTTTTCGTATATTACAAGTTTTCAGTGCTTATTGAAGAAAAGTATTTTGGAGATAAAAGTATCAGGTTAACTTATATATGGATTAAATGTAGTAAATTAAATCTGAATAAAACTGAATTATAACAGGTTAAAGTAAAATAATGCAACATCTTCTCTCCAAAAATCTTTTGAAAGCAAACAATTATTCAATAGATGATGAGTGGTGAAAAAAAAAATCATAAACAAATTAACCACAGTTTAAAAATATTCTGTACTTGAAACACACAGTATCATAACTTCTTACATAAACACTCTTTTACGAAAATACTGCTTCTTTAGGTTGTAATTATTCATGCTGAAAGTTTAACTGTTACTGCCATAGCATTGTCTGATATCATCTTTCTTTTTCCACACCGTGTAAGTTATCATTACTTGAATTAAAAATTGATATATGATAGACGTTTTTCGCGAAACGTAATTAGAAAGTTAATTTAAAATGATGAACCATAAATGTCCAAACACTGCATGTGATGTTTTTAGCACGTTATCTGAAAAAATATCATACAATCGTTATATAAATTAATATTGATTTACTGTTTATTTTGCACCAATATTGCATTCATTGGAACTATTTCTAAAAGTATATTATTACTTAAAAATTCTGGGTTTCACTTGAAGATATTTACAAAGTAATGCTAGAGAAATATAGGTTTTATGTTAAACATAAAACTTAACATAAATTTTGTTTAAATAATAATTTTCTATTGCAATTATTGGTAATAAAATGGCGCAATATTTGTTATAAATAATGCAGTCATATAAGCAGAATTCTCCCAATATTGGGCTACTATTTGGGGTACATTATAAACAACATTATAAGCAATATTGTTACAATATTCTTTTATACTACTTTATCGCTATTTTAGAATCAAAATTTAAGTATAAATTAATTGAAAAATTTAAACCTAAATATACGTATTCTTTAAACCTTCTGGTATACTTAATTCAGAACTGCTTTTCAGAAGGGAAAACTATTGGAATCGTAAAAACTTTCAATTTACATTTTTGATAGATTCACACATTTGGATGTTCTAAACAGTACAGACTATTTTTGAAAAATGTCTGTCTGTGTGTCACACAAATTTTGTAGCTGTTTTCATCTAATTCCACAATCAGTTATATCTGGACAAAAATTGCTGTTGATTATATTCCGATGCATGAATTTTTTGTGACGGAAGTTTTTCTTCGCTAATATTAAGAAAACTACAGCATATAAAAATATGAAACTTGGTAGTATTATGAAGAAATGTTTGATAAACACGCTGAAGCAAAGAGTTTTTAAATAGAAGAATTATTTTATGAGCTATCAATTGTTAAAGTTGGTCAAAATCACTCCATCGGAAAAGTTTTATAGGAGCAAAAACTATACATAAGAATTTACTTCAAAAATTGCGTATTTTAAAAATTTTCATTCTTTTGTCTCCGGTTTTTCAAAAAAAAAATTGTCTAATTTAATCGGGAAAATACTCCGATTAAATAAGTCAAAATGTAACTAAAAAAATAACTGGTGGAAATAATCAAGGAGGATTAATTAGACGGAAAAATGCATGCCAGAGAAAAACTCGGGTTGCGCAAATTTTGCTACTTTTAAGTTGCCCGATGAAATCTCGGTTTGCGCAGCAAGAGGGTTAACCTCCGAGCATGATTAATGGGCAGCGAAGCTCTCCCCTTCCCTCTCTCTCCCGATTTCGTTCACTTTTAAACGGCGGTACTCGCGGCTAAAAAATTTCTAACCTCCGTCTACGAAAAGTAATGTACACAGTTCTATTATCTGTCACAGACTTTTCATATAAAATTTTTAAGTTCTTTGATGATAAAAATGTTCCATACCCTCATTTTAAATTTCATTTATGTCAGAAATATTTTAGTTTAGTGTTTGTTTATTCGAAAACAGTGTTACAATGAAGACTAAGCCTCCCTTGCATTTCCCGATGAGCCAGTTCTGTTTCATAGAATTATTAATCACTAAAGGGAAAAAGCCTGTTGATAAAAAACGATTTTCTCTTGGGTTTAACCCTTAGTAGTGTAACTCAGGAGTTACATGATCTTTATTATTTTTTTTTTCCATTAGGCGCTTTGTTTTGATCTTTTGGTAAACTATTCTGGGTTATTTACGTATGATAACATACATTTAAGGTCATGAAGTGTTTTTCTTCTGATTTGTTATCACGGGTGGGTTATAACATCTTCTGTTGATACTGCTTGCAATGCGTTTTTTACCCGACTGCCAAGTAGGGTTATGTGTTTGACGCGTATCTGGGTATGTATGTAGATTTCTTTATACACTCGAAACATCCCAACAGCTGGATGTATTTTAATGAATGATTTCTCTCTCGATCCGTCTTAATCGTTCGATGGTTATAGGCTAGCTTTTGTTTTCATGAATTCAAAATGGCAACCGCAAAATACAAAACGGCGGTAGAGACGAAACTGTTTTTTTACGTACCATATTAAGTGGCATATCATTGGATAGGTCTTTCAAAATGAATACGATGTTTCCCAGACTATTTTACAGTCAGAAGCTCCGTTTAAATATTGCCCAACCTGAAAGTTTTGTAGGTAGGATGTTTAGCTTAACTATAACTCTAACCTTCATAGACATCTATAGGCTTCATCAAAACAGTGTTTATAGATAAGAACTAACAATTTAACACAACTAAAAAGTCATCAATACAAGTAAATCAAAAAAATAGTAATATGAACTAAAAATTCGTCAATAAAAAATTAAATTAAGAAAATCACAAAACCCGAATGTGTAAAATGCGAGCTAAAAAGAGGGAAGCAAGATGACGTAAGAAAATAGTAGAATGTGAAATGGAAATCATTTTTTTTTATTTACGTAATTGCAGTCGGAGGCAATCATGTAGGTAGAAGGAGCCGCAGTACATACCTAAACATAAATCTGATGCCTCCGACGGCAATTACTTAAGTAAAAAAAAAAGGATTTCCATTACACACTCTACTATTTTCCTACGTCATCTTGTTTCCCTCTTTTTATATTCTCTATCTTTATAAGGTAGTCATTATTAATTCTGCAAACTATTAAAAGCATTATAGAAATTAGTATATCGTTGAATAGTTGTAATGGTGCAGTTTAAACTCCTTAAAGTAAGTATATAATTTAAAATGATCATTTTTTGAGTAATTACTTTAATGTAACTTAGGAGTGACCTTATGACGTTACGTTCCACAAGGACATAAATGAATTGTTTCACTATCTTTCTAGTTGATAATTAATAAAATTAAAGTTAAATATAATGTTTTCCGAACATAATAAAAAACTATGCATTAGAGGGTTAATAGATCAAAAAGTGTAAACGCTGGGAAAAGTTCATTACATTTCATGGTGACTTGTTGATTTTGGCACCAAGGTAACGAACATTTGGCAAAATGTCCGCAGTCTAATAGAGGTCCCTATTTTGAAATAAAATATATTGGCACGTGATATTTGTAACACCCCAATCTGACTCTACACATTTAATTTTGTCAAATAAACATAATATAAACGTTCATATTTTTCCAGTGAACCTAGTCCATTCTTTGACAGTTTAGCTTTTAGGAATATTTCAGCAACATTTCAGAAAATCATATTTAAAAAATTATTATGTGTGATATTTGTAGCGTCATATTCTTAACTATAAACTGTTACAAAATTGAAAATCCGATTTTTCATTGTGTGTATTTTTATATCAATTGATTCGGTTAATGCCATAGATTAAAAACAAATATTTTTGGTAATTCCACTAACATATTTGACCATCTCAGTTTTCAAATGGAACTGATAAAATAGCTTTTAACAAATTATCATCCTTATACTATTACAATTTCGATTATTACGTTCAATATTAAAAGTTTAATTTTCAAAAAAGCCGTGTTTATTTTATAAATTATATTTAATTATTACAGTTCCTTTATTTTTTTTTAAATCTTATTTTATATGAAATATGTGTTAATGAATTTTATAAATTAACACATCATGTTCACTAATATTAACTTCCTTATTGGATTTCGGTAAATTTTGTCTTATATTATTCTAATATCATTACAGTGAAATTGAAAATACTACTTCATTCTCTCATTATAATATTTTTTAATTAAAATTACACTTTTTTCTCTTGTGTTTTTTCTTATATATCAAATAAAGCATATAATCTGATGGAAATAAATTAAAATTACATCGCCTTTTAAAGAATTAGAAGAATGGGATATTTAATTATACTCTTTTAATTAATGAAATATTTCATCAAAGCATTCATTAATTAAGACTTTTACTATTTTTATAATGCATATCTCTATAGAAAAAAAAGAGATTTAGAAGAATGTTTTGTAATATATGAGCTAATTAAATAGCAGATATTGCGGAACTTTCAATATATTTATTAGTAATATAAACCGCTTATTAACAGAAAAAATACAAAGTCATACTTATAAAAAAAAATGCACACTTTAATAGATCATTCTTTAAATATTAAATTACATCCTTAAATATTCAGTTACAGCATTCCATTCATTTTTTTCTGTAAATACTTTTTTCTTTGTTGTAAAAAAATAAAATGAATACATGTGAAAATCAGTAATAACAAATTATTTTATCGAGCTTTGCAAACATGACAAAAATAAACTAAAATATTCATGTGATTTCGAATTTTTTCATACGCATGTAATAAACATTTTGTCATGTTAAATCTTATTTAACGATTTTATTGTTCGATAATAGTCATGGAACTGATATGGGGGAAAATACGTTAAAACCGTATAGTCGGGTGAAACCGAATACCTCAATTTTGTATCAGTTTTAGTAATCCGATATCAAGAATTATTTGAAATAAGTGCAGAAGATGAAGCGGCCTTTATAATATCTCAATTCTATTTTTTTTTTCAAAATTCGAAATTATTAAATGTTATTAGCATATGTAAATTTACTGAAACGTTTATACAATTATGTGTAACATGATTAGTAAGGATTTAGTTCCCACAATCAAACTCTTTCTAACATTTCTTATTTTTTACAGGGCCTCACAATAATTTTCTTGCCAAAAAATCGCAATTTTAGTGCAAGAAATTCATTAAATTTGAATTATTTTAACTCAGTAAGTTTTGGTCACACAGAATTGAAATTTATACTACTTTATTTCTTAGAGCACAGACAAAGTTTTCTAAACATAACTTGTAAGACCATGGGACAGTATAAAAGTTAAAGGTTTGAAACTTAAATAAAATATATCTATTTTAACGTAAATCTACTTTCATACGTTGAATACTACAGTAAGAAATTATCTTTTTGTCAACTATAAAAATGCACAAAATATACATAAATATGGTATACTGATGTGGTCAGAATTGTAAGGGGTGGTAATACATATGGAGACGAAATTATTAAATGTTATTAGCATATGTAAACTTACTGAAACTTTTATACAATTATGTGTAACATGATTAGTAAGGATTTAATTCCCCCAATCAAACTCTTTCTAACATTCCTTATTTTTTACAGGGCCTCACAATAATTTTCTTGCCAAAAAATCGCAATTTTAGTGCAAGAAAACTCTGAAAATTCATTAAATTTGAATTATTATAACTGAGTAAGTTTTGGTCGCACAGAATTGAAATTTATGCTACTTTATTTCTTAGAGCACAGACAAAGTTTTCTAAACATAACTTATAGGGCCATGGGACAGTATAAAAGTTAAAGGTTTGAAACTTAAATAAAATATATATATTTTAACGTAAACCTACTTTCATACGTTGAATACTACAGTAAGAAATTATCCATTTGTCAACTATAAAAAGGCACAAAATATACATAAATATGGTATACTGATGTGGTCAGAATTGTAAGGGGTGGTAATACATATGGAGACAAAAAACTTTTATAAAGGGAATCATGATTTGAATCTACTTATTCAATAGGAAACCAAAGTATCTGGCAACAAACAGAACAATTAAAATCTTTTAACAACATTTCTAGTAAGAAAAAACGTCGCCTTCTCAGCGCTACCACTGGAGTTTAAATTCTATCTCTCAACTTTTTCTAAAAACAAAAATCTTTCATATTCACTTTGATAACATGTACAAGAGAATTATAATACAAAATTTACTTTTTAAAAGAGTGGTGCGAATAAAATATAAAAATAGTCGCCAGTGGCAGATTTGATGTGAAATTTCACCAAATTAACAGCAGTTCTGGAATAGCACTATAATTAGTTTAGACACTCCCTGCGCTTTTTGAACTCAGTTGCACACTCTAGTTCACACTCTGGTTCACACTCTACTCACTCACCAGTTCTTAAAATTTATAATCGTGCTCTTTGATGTGATATGCATTTAGGGAAGCTCTAATAATATTGTTCTTGGTATTTTAATGGTTCTTGAATATCACTATAATTAGTTTCGTCACATCCTGCGCTTTTTTCACCTCACTTTTTAAGCTTCTAATGCAGCGGTTCTTATTATTCTTGATCTCGCGGGCCTCCGTTTGATGCGATATGAATATCGGGAATCCCCAACAATATTGTTCTTAATATGTAACATTTTACCAGCAACAGCAGTTCTAGAATAACACTATAATTTGTTTAGAGACACCCTGCGCCTTTCCAACTCATTTTTTTAAGCTTATAGTGCAGAGGTTCTTGACTTTGTGATCTCGCGACACCTTTCGATGCGATATGCATATCGGAAATCCTCATCAGTGAAAGCACTTTTTAATGTATGCATCTTATTTATTTTTTATTACTCATATTCTATGATTAGTTTACAACATTAAAAAAAACAGCTGCATTCATAAGATAAATAATTGTAGCATGCATTTTAAAACAGTTAAAATATACATACTACTATTTGGAGGGATGAGGTGTAGTTTTGGATTCGCATTGTTTGAAGTTTCTAGCTAGCGATTTCTGTTAAAACCTAGCTTACATTCTTGTTTTTTCAAATAATATTTTCAAAATACATATATTTTGAAATTAATTTTCGATAGGAATGTGAAATATAACGTATAAAAATTTTAACATAAATCGATATCTAGTAGCTTCTAATATTAGAGCTCATTCCGCATATTACTTTTTGAGTTATGCTTTAAAAATTAACCGCATTTCAGTATGATTTGCAACTGTAAAAATGGGATTTTTACATTAGGAGTTAAAATTAAATTTCTACCGTAACTACTTTACTGGATGGCTTGTTTGGTATCCTAAGGTAGATTTACCGAGTAATTTAAAGAATTAGATACAATTTCGACTGGAAGAAGGGGTAATTTCTTGTCGAACGGCAATTTCCGGGGGGGGGGGGGGGTTTCTGGGTCAATTTCATGATTAAAACTTATTGGTTGTTCTTTTTTTTACCCGACTGCCAAGAAGGGTTATGTGTTTCATGCGTATCTGGGTATGTGGATTTCTTTATACCCTCGAAACATCCCAACGACTGGATGGATTTTAATGAATGAGGTCTCTATCGATTCGTCTTAATCGTCCAATGATTATAGGCCAGGTTTTGTTTTTATAAATTCAAAATGGCGGCCGTAAAATACAAAATGGCGGTAGCAACGAAAAAAAAATTTACGCACCCTATTGAGTGGCATATCGTTGGATAGGTCTTTCAAAATGAAGACGATGTTTCTTTGACTATTTTACAGCCAGATGCTCCTTTTAAATACTACACAACCTGGAAGTTGTGTAGGTAGGATCTCTAGCTTTATTGCAACTCTAACCTTCATAGACATCTGTAGGCCTCATCAAAACAGGAATTAACAATTAAACACAACGTAAAAGTCATCAATAATAAATAAAAAGCAATAGGTAAGTAACATAAAAAATAGTTTCACATTGATGAGAAATAATTAATTAAATCGCTTTTTACGTAATCGGGTTTTTTGATTTTTTTAAATAAATTTTTACTTTTTTTTTTGTCTGACTGTACATTTACTATGCTTTTTTTAAAAAGGAACTACCACACTAGAATTATACAGAGGATGAAATAGACATTTGTTTAAACTGTCAGCTATTTATTTCAAATTTAAAAATAATATAGGGTTTCGTTCATGTGACGAAACCCCATTCGTCTCACTCCACTGTCTGTCTGTCCGTTTGTCACAGAGCCCGTTCTTAGAAACTATATATGATGGAGACTTGAAATTTTGCATACTTATAGCACAACACCTCACATCAAACGACAAATAATAAAATTTTTAAAAAGTCGTAATTAATGGGCGTTATTAATTAAAAAAACCCAATTACAAGATCGGAAAGGAATTCATAATTCAACAAAGGCATGGATTTTTTATCAAATTATAAAAACGATCTCTTCCATCGATTAAAAACAGGTGTCATTTTTACGGCAGATAAGGACTGGCGATTTCGTTATGGCGCGATTACTTTTTTTCTACGCATCCTAGAAATTCGTAGTTAGTACCGCAAGACGGGTAAAAAATCAGCTTTCAGAAATTGTAAAAATTATCTCGATCGTACCATAAAAACTCGAAAATTCTTTTAAAATCGAAAAAAAAATTATTTTCGTTCATTTGTGAAGGCGTCAGATATCTGATGACATTAAATTTTCCGCGATAGCGAGATAATATAAAACATTCAATCTAAAAACCATCTTGCGGTCAGAAACGGACTCAGAATTTTTATACAGGGCCAAAATATTTTTAAATAACGATTTTTAAGCTACAATTTTTGCGCCATCCGACGTAAAATTTCATCCTCTTTCAGAATATGTCTTTATTTTTTAATTTCGACAATCGGAAGCGAAGATAATTAATTTTTTGGTAATTAATTCCAGAATTGCATTTTTTGCACGGCAGGCCACTTGACACGGAAAGAAAAAGAGATACATTTTTATATTAGGGTTTAAAAATCGCAGTACAATTTTTTTTAACTATTGATTTTACAAATTTGGTTCTTTCGCATCCGAATGTTATTTCGTACGCTGATTCATAAAATCTAAATTTAAAAAAAAAATGGGACACAACTTTTCAATTTATAAAAAGACCAATTTTTAAACTTGTAAAAGAGATGCTTTTTCGCACAGACAATTGACGGGAATTTGTTAAAATTAGGAAAAATGGAGAAACGATCGCTTTTAAACTTTAACATAGTTTATAACACTTTAGCGGGAATGACCGAGCTAAGCTCGGTCAAAATTAGCCTTGTATTCAATTCGATATTTCATTCTCACTATATAATTCTTGCTGTTTAGATAAAACTGGTATGATCCTAAGCCATAGGGGCCCACTAACCGAAATTTTTCGAACACACGACCTAACAATACTCATCTGGAACTTGAAAACCATAGAATACAAAATTTAGTCAAAATCGCTTAAGTCATTTTATAGATAAAATTAGCTTGACCCACGGTAACCCAAAAAAGACCTACTAATCTAAATTTACCAAACATCTGACATATCCCAATGGTCTTCTAGTGCTAGGTAACGGTGTAGTAAAAACTTTTGTCAAAATCGTTTGAGCCATTTTTTAGATAAAGTTAGCTAAACCTTGACCGATAGTGACCCAAAATGACTGGTTAATCGAATTTTCTTGAGCATGCGACCTAGACCAATGGTCTTCTGGAACCCGAAAACAATAGGAAACGAAATTTAATCAAAATCACCAAATCTGTTTTCTAGATAAAATTAACTTGACCCACAGTGAACCGAAAATTACCCATTAATTGAATTTCCTCGAACATGTAACCTTACCCAATGATCTTCTCCTGCTCAGAAACAGTATAATACAAAATTTGTCAAAATCGTTTCAGCCATTTTTTAAGATACAATTAGCTTGACTCACAGTGACCCAAAAATGACCCACTAATCGAATTTTCCAGAACATGTAACTTAGCTCAATGGTATTCTCATGCTCAGAAACTATATAATACGAAATTATGCCATAATGTTTTGAGCCGTTATTTTAGATACACTCAGCTTGACCCACACTTACCCAAAAATGAACCTCTAATTGAATTTTCTCGAACATGTGGCTAACCCAGTGGTCTTCACATGCCCAGAAACTGTATAATACAAATTTTGATATAAGCGTTTGAGTCGTTTTTTTAGATACAAATAGTTTGGCCCACAGTAACCCAAAAATGACCCACTAATAGATTTTTCTCGAACTTGTGACTTAACCCAATGATCATCTCATGCCCAAAAACGGTATATTACAGAATTTTGTCAAAAGGTTTAGGGCATTTTTTTACATTTGATTAACTTGACCCTGACCCATTGTGACCCAAAATGACTAACTAATCAAATTTTCTTGAACATGCGACCAAGCCCAATGGTATTCTCGCGTCCGAAAACGATAAAATGCAAAATTTCGTCAAAATCGTTAGAGCCGTTTTCTATATAAACTTTTTTTGACCCACAGTGACCCAAAAATAACCCACTAATCGAATTTTCTCTAATATGTGACTTAGTCCATTGGTCCATTGGTCGTAATCCAAAACGACAGAATACAAAATTTAATCAAAATCTTTAAAGCCGTTTTTTAGATAAAATTGGCTTGACCCAAAGGGACCCAAAAAGGACCCACTAATCGAAATTTCTCGAACATGTAACCTAGCACAATAGTTTCCTCGTGCCGAAAAACGGTTGGATATGAATTTAGTCAAAATCGACTGAGCCGTTCTTTAGATATAATTAGCTTGGCCTTGACCCATTTGACCCAAAATGACCCACTAATCGATTTTTCTCGTACATGAGACTTAGTCCAATTGTCATCTCATGCCCGGAAACGGTATATTACAAAATTTTGTCGAAATGTTTTAGGCCTTTTTTGGATTTAATTAGCTTGACCCTGACCCATTGTGACCAAAAATGACACACTAATCGAATTTTCTTGAACATGCGATCAAGCCCAATGGTATTCTCATGCCCGAAAACGGTAGAATAGTAGATTTCCTCAACATTATTAGAGCCGTTTTCTAGATAAACTTTACTTGACCCACAGTGACCCAAAAATGACCCACTCATCGAATTTTCTCTAATATGTGACTTATACCATTAGTCTTCTCGTAATCGAAAAAAACAAAATACAAAATTTAGTCAAAATCAATTGAGCCGTTGTTTAGATATAATTGGATTGACCTTGACCCATTATGACCCAAAATGACCCACTAATCGAATTTTCTCGAACACGTGACCTAGCCCAATGGTATTCTCGAACCCGAAAATGGTAAAATACAAAATTTCGTCAAAATCGTTAGAGCTATTTTCTAGATAAATTTTTCCTGACCCACAGTGACCCAAAAAGGACCCACTAATCCAATTTTCACTAATATGTAACTTAGCCCATTGGTCTTCTCGTAAGCCAAAGCGAGAGAATACAAAATTTAGTCAAAATCGATAGAGCCGTTTTTTAGATAAAATTGGCTTGACCCATAGTGACCCAAAAACGACCCACTAATCGAGATTTCTCGAACATGTGACCTAGCCCAATAGTTTCCTCGTGCCGAAAAACGGTTGGATATAAAATTTGGTCAAAATCGATTGAGCCGTTTTTTAGATATAATTAGCTTGACCTTGACCTATTTGACCCAAAATGACCCACTAATCAATTTTTCTCGTACATGTGACTTAGTGCAATGGTCATATCATGCCCGGAAACGGTATATTACAAAATTTTGTCGAAATGTTTTAGGCCTTTTTTGGATTTAATTAGCTTGACCCTGACCCATTGTGACCAAAAATGACACACTAATCGAATTTACTTGAACATGCGATCAAGCCCAATGGTATTCTCATGCCCGAAAACGGTAGAATAGTAGATTTCCTCAACATTATTAGAGCCGTTTTCTAGATAAACTTTGCTTGACCCACAGTGACCCAAAAATGACCCACTAATCGAATTTTCTCTAATATGTGACTTATCCCATTAGTCTTCTCGTAATAGAAAACGACAAAATACAAAATTTAGTCAAAATCGTTAGAGCCGTTTTTTAGGTAAAATTGGCTTGACCCATAGTGACCCAAAATGACCCATTAATTGAAATTTCTCGAACATGTGACCTAGCCCAATAGGTTTCTCGTGCCGAAAAACGATAGGATGCAAAATTTTGTCAAACTCGATTCAGACGTTTTTTAGATATAATTAGATTGACCTTGACCCATTATGACCCAAAATGACCCACTAATCAAATTTTTTCGAACACTTGACCTAGCCCAATGGTATTATCGTGGCCGAAAATGGTAAAATAGAAAATTTCGTCAAAATCGTTAAAGCCGGTTTTTAGGTAAAATTGGCTGGACCCAATGGGACCCAAAAATGGCTAACTAATCGAAATTTCTATAACATGTAACCTAGCACAATAGGTTTCTCGTGCCGAAAAACGATAGGATGCAAAATTTAGTCAAAATCGATTCAGCCGTTTTTTAGGTATAATTAGATTGACTTTGACCCATTATGACCCAAAATGACCCGCTAATTGAATTTTCTCGAACAGGTGACCTAGTCCAATGGTCTTATCATGCCCGAAAATGGTAAAATACAAAATTTCATGAAAATCGTTAGAGCCGATTTTAAGATAAAATTTACATACACACACACACACATATATACACACACAATTTTTGCTTGCATTATAGTATAAGATAATAAGAATTTTATAAATTTAAGGAGAGTTGGATTTTTGTTGGGGGGATAGGCAAACCAGGGCTCCATCAAAAAATGGCTAATCTGATTAAAAAAAAAAAAAAAAAACTTTTACAAATTTTTATCGTTTTAACCACTTAACTGCCGACGAAATCTGACGCGATCTCCATCATTGCCTTGTTTAATAACATAATTCTGCCATTAAATAAGATGGTGATTGGTTTTCTGAAATAACAAAACGAAAATGCAGATGTTATAACTGTGCAAAACACGGCTTTGTTGGTAAAAATTGGCCTACTGTCTTGACAGTTTGTGGTTTTTATATGTCGGCATTCTCTAAAGCCGTATATATACGGCCGCGGCAGTTGAGGGGTTAAATGTGTTTTTTGACGGAGTCTTCCTATAAATATTATTAGTTAAATATAAAAAATTGGAATAGAGGAGTGGATAATTTCCAGAGGAGCGCATTCCTGTCATTTATGCAAGGTATTATTAATTTTCTATTAACAATTGTGATTTATTAATTTAAGGATAAAGTGTTTTGAAAGAAATATTAAACGAAACCCTCTGTGCGATCTATGATCACACTTTCCAACTTGTTCTAGACACTGTAGTATATTTATTCACAGTTTATCGAAATTCCGGATTTTCCACGGGTGACTATTTTTTTTTCTCTATCACTATTTCTAAATTGTAATTTTTGCGGGGATTTTCTATCAAAAAATTAGAAATTTACTGCGAAGTATTATTCTTTGGTACACAAAATAGTAAAAAAATAGTCGTCTGCGCAACCTTGAATTTTTATAAATGCTCTTAAAATTGTTTAATAGCTATATGCTGTAACAACTGAGGAACTAAAATTCCTAAACTTAAAATTATTAAAAGTTTATATGATCCGCAATGTTTAGTATGAAACTTTTGTTAATTTCGTTAGATCGTGCGATTATGTCAACAAACGACAAAGTCAGGTGTTTTTGATGAAATCGATATACATTATATTACAGTAGTACCCCGACTTACGTCCCCTTGATTTACGTCACCCCGCATTTACGTCATGTGGCTTGGAAACGAGGCTAACGAAAAAGACAGGCTACCGCGGTTGGTCCGATTCTTCTTTTTTTACAGACCACTGGGGTCACGTGATGCTCGAATACACCAATGAAGGTGTGCGAAAAGAGCATCACGTGACTCCAGCGATCTGTAAAAAAAGAAGAAGCGAACCCACCGCGGTAGCCTGTCTTTCTCGTTAGCCTCGGCTTGGAAAAAAATTAAGACGCGCTTTGATGTTTCTTGAAAACTTTTGGTTCTATGAAACAAAACTTTTGGTTCTATGAAACAAAACTTTCCCGCGACAACAAAGTAATAGTGACAAATGAATTATTAAAAGTGACTAGAAAAAGATTATAAAACTCACTCTGCTTTTACAAACGTCTTCTAAAAGTGAAAAAGAAAAATTTGTCGGTTCAGACTTTATTGCAAGATTTTTTTCGCATCCTTAAAAACTCGAACTGGGCACATAGAAGAACAGTAAATTGTAAGTTAACAACTTATTGATTTATTCTAAATTCTTGTATTTCGAACGCATTTTTTTGCTAACTTTAAATGTATGTAACATAATCCCTAAATACAGCAGAAAATGTTCATTAGATTTTGGAGAAATTTTATTACTTATCCTTTTTTACCCGACTGAAAAGCAGGGTTATGTGTTTCACGCTTATCTGTGTATGTGGATTTCTTTATACCCTCGAAACATCCCAACGGCTGGATGGATTTTAATGAATGAGGTCTCGATCAATTCGTCTTAATGGCCCGATGGTTATAGGTAAGGTTTTGTTTTTATAAATTCAAACTGGCGGCCGTAAAATACAAAATGGTGGTAGAGACGAAAAAGTTTTTACGCACCCTATTGAGTGGCATATCATTGGATAGGTCTTTCAAAATGAAAACGATGTTTCATTGACTATTTTACAGTCAGAAGCTCCGTTAAAATATTATACAACCTAGAAGCTGTGTATGGATCTCTAGCTTTACTGCAACTCTAACCATCATAGACATCTATAGACCTCATCAAAACAGTGTTTATAGATAGGAACTAACATTTAAACATAACTTAAAAGTCATCAATACAAGTAAATAAAAAAAAATAGGTAAGTAATATAAACAAGTAATATAATATATATATATATATATATATTAAGTCAATTGCTAATTAGATCAATAGGAGATTTTTTTTCTCCCATTCTTCTTTCCCCTTGAGTGGCGCTTAAAATGCCTTGATCAAGAAGAGCGCTCTCTCGGTCTTAAAATACCTTGATCAAGAAGAGGCTTCTCTCGATTATTGAAAATTAATTAATTTAATTTAATTAATGATTAATATTTGAAAAAAAACTGGATTAACATCAAGTGCCATCCACTACAAGTTTAAAAAATAATTATTTGAGCTTGATTGGATGAATAATAAGTATTTTATTAACGATTGAAAATTTGAACAAGATATATATAGCGAGAGTGTGAGCTAATAGTAGGAATTGAAAAAAAAATAGTTTCGCATTGATGAGAAATAATTAATTACTTCGCTTTTTACGCAGTCGGGTTTTGTGATTATTTAAATTTAATTGTTTATTGCTTATCTAAATGTACCTAGACTTACGTCACTAGTCTTGGAACTAATTGCTGACGTAAATCGGGGTATTATTGTATACGAAAATTTCTATTCATTTGAGCAGAAATTATTTTTTCTGGTTTATTTACGTATTTCTTTACAAAATAAAGTTTATAGTATATGCTGGACAGATAATTACACTTGTTATCTCATATTTAATTTCTACCCAAAATTGTCAATTAATCCCAATCATCCAAGCAACCTCATAGTAAATTGGTATATAAGTTTATATACCTTAAAATTCTAAATGAAATAAGTGATCGTAATTAATAAAATTCTAGTAGAAGAGCTATGCGAATAAATATCTTAAAATTAAATTATAATTCGCGTAAAATTGTAATTATCAAATTAATTAATTACAAATAAAAATTAAAAGGTTGCTTTGTGATTTATTTATGTGAACTCTTCCACTTATGAATTAAACTCAATTTAAGCTGTAAAATAAAATGACACACCTTAAACATTTAACAATTAAATAATTACAGAGATTTTTAACTCTTGATTAAATATTTTTTTTATTTACATTAAGCACAATTATATACATATACACATTAAATGGTTCAAAAAAAAAGAAAGCAAAACTTTTGTTTGCTGATCATTGATATATGTAGATTTAACCATTAACAAAAGGATTTCTTTTAGTTTTATTATTATATATTTTTTTATTATTAAAAGCAATAATTTTCTTATATTCTTAAACACCTTATTTCAATTTAATGTTTGTTTTGTTGGATCTCAGACAGCCATTTACCATAAAATATCATAAAAGGATATTTATAATTTCCAATATAATTAAAGTGGTAAAGAAAAAGATTAATGTAATACCTTGTATTATATACGGGATGGTGGCCTTCATTCATCAGATTTATAACTGTCGCGATGCTAAGGATCATATCCAAACATCATTCAGATTCATCTCTTCATCAGAGCGGCGAAATCGGTATGACGGGGAGAATAGCTCCGGACCGCTGTAGACCAATCCATTTTATTTTAACACCAGGAAGACATCATCAGGTCAATTAGGCTTTCTTAGGCTCTCTCCGATATGTTCATCTCGCCTGGGCATTACTAGGGCTCTATTGATGCATTACATGGGCTTTCAGGATCGCTCTTGCGTCTTCGGCATCTTTTCTTAGATTCTATTTTTCAAACTTTTCCCTCCTGCATTATCATCCCTTGGAAGTGGGTGGAACTATTTGTATAGTCCTCCCTTATTGGATGTGAGAAGATTTTTTATTATCCTTAGATAGACCTATTAGCTAACAGTCTGCAATAGCCCCTTACATATACTTTAATATTATTATATGCCTTAAAGTTTGGGTGGTCTAAAAACCATAAATTTATTCCAACACTTTTATTAAGGGCATAAATTTATTCCAACATTTTTATTATTTTACGATTTCTAATTATACACCACTTTCCACTGGCTTGTCATAAAACGACACCATGGCGTCTGGCTATTGTTGTTATCTGAGATCCGAACTATATTCAACATTATACATTCATTTTACAATAAAACAATTTTTTAAAAATATATATTTAATATTTAAAATCAACTCAATAATTTTTTGTATGAACTTACACTCCTATTTTACTCGAAAATATAATTATTATAATTTTACACTCATAATTATGTTTTATAAAAAAAAAAAATTGTACAAACAGAAATAACAAATTACGCAACTGTACTTTGACTTAACCAAGATGGTGCGGGAACATATTATTGTTATATGTTTCCCAGCATCTCTCCGGGTCGTCAGAAAAAAAATAAAACTGATTGCTAGTTTTATTTATTTATTTATTTATTTATTTATTTTTTTGTAAAGCATAAAAGAATGTACGTGTCCATATGACGGTGTATCTACACAGTTTTGAGCACAGCCTACCATAATCAATGTTCAATAGTTCTGGTATATTTTAGAAAAGTTCTATTTGTAATAACAGAAAGTTCAACACATGATTGTTCATAGTTGTCTGTTGACACTTTCATTCCTAGAAGACATCTATCTGTACTGAAAATCTGACATCTTCCTCGAAGAATTTTCTTCTTTACCACACACATGTTTAATAATTTTGTAAATTTACAGTTTAAGTGCCCAAAAATACTTTCAAAGCTATAATTTTGTATGAAACTAATATGCCGAAATACACCTAAATACAGGAAAAATACCTGTATTTACCTGTGCATACACATTTGACATATCATTTCATTACATATAACCTTATGACACAGTGTTTCATTTAAAACACATTTTATAATGAATAAAAGTAAATACAATCCTTGTAATATGACATTTTATATTTTCATATATATATATATATATATATATATATATATATACACTTAAAATTTGAATATTTTCACATAATTAATCTGATGTATTCAAATCATACTCAGAAAAATATTGTATACAAACTTGCTATCTTATTTTTTTTTCTCTCTCTTTCTGAGAAGAGAACAATTTTTTTTAATTATTATTTATTTAGCCAACAATTCTCTTTTGAAAGATTGTTAAATTTTCATATATATATATATATATAAAGTTTTTTTTTTTTTTTTTTTTTTTTTTTTTTACTGAATGATATAAAAAAATTATTTATTCAAAATTTTATTTATCATTAACCTTCCCTATGTGAAATCTACTGTCTAAAATTTAATGATATGTTTAAAATAAAAGATAATAAATTATTATTATTAATCAAACATTAATAATTATTATTTAATTATAAAAAAATGTTATTAATACACTTGTATAATTTTAAAAGTACTAAAAGCAAATGATAATTACTACGTAAAATCGTATGCAGCCATCTATGAGTACCCGGCCGGACCAAAGAACTTCTGACAGCAGAAAAAATCTTTGTATACTCACAAACAACCACCTCCAATTTTTTTTATTTTTTTTTTTTTTTTTTTTTTTTTTAGAACAAGTTTTTAAAATAATTACTGTACGTACTATAAAAAAATTAATTAATTTATTTATTAAGCCATACTACATATTTTAATAAAAATAAGGCCAATATATATAAATATATTTATTTATTTATTTTGTTTCCTTATGTTAAATTGGCTAAATTATATAAAAAATAATTTTATGAACTCACACACTCAAATTTATCAATACTATGTATATTTATATGTGTTAAATTTAGAATTGCATTTAATTCTAAGGGAAAGAAACGAAAAAAAATGCTTAAATTCTAAAATAACTTAAATTTATAAAATATTTTATTTAAAAATTTAAACAAAAATCTAATTTCTAGCTGATTTCAGCAAGATGTCATTTAATATTTATATTAAATAATTTTTCTAATACATTTTATTAATTATTAAATTCGCATATTTTTATATTCTACTAGTCCTACATAAAATTTTACACTACAACAATGTTATTAATTAATTTAATTGGATTTAAGCCTACTTTAATTCTAATTGAATACCGTTAATAAAAGTAAATTAGCTTATCAAGTTAAATAAACTATGTTTGTCTAATGTTAATTTTGCTGAAAATTCCATAAATTTTAACTATAAATGCTAATTGCTATACCTTTTGTTATTTATTTTGAAAACAACACAAACTTATATTTTTATTTATTATTTTTTTATTAAATCTAGGAATTATACACTGAGCTAGACACTCCATAAATATGTAAAACCTAAAAATCAAAAGTTTTCCTAAACAAAACTCAAAATGCTGCTTTTTACAATATAATATTACTAATTTTATTGTTTCAGAGCATAACATCTAGTAATTATACCATACTTAATTTTTTCTTCGATTCCTTTTTCAGCCAAGAATACTGAAGTGCATGACCACTTATGCCTCAAACTATATTGAATTTAATTGTGCATGAGCCTCCAACTATTTTGTTGGTGTTGGTGCATACCCAGCCGTTGGCCAAAATTGCACCCTATACAGAAAGCCTTTGGTGAGAAAATTTTAATTTTTTCTAAATTATTTATGTATGTATTTTTTTTTACTATAATTTTGCATAATAATGAGTGTAATCATATTGAAATAACTTGGCTTGTCCATTGTTATACATATATATGTTTTTAAAAACCAATGTGCTACATCAAAATCCTTTTTATTTTTTTGTAACACTTTTGTTCATAAAACTTATCCCTGCTGTCTAAATTCTAGACTTTAGCATATAAGTTGTAATTGAACTACCGGAATAAATCTTGGCACTTTCTGTATATTTTATTATATTTAGGCTTATAGCTAACCGCTATCCTAATATAGAGTGCACTAATAATTTATTCCTTGTCATCCATATATTTATATTATAATAAGAAAATAATATATGAGTAATATGTTATAAAGCTGTTCTAACTACCCTGAACCTATAGCTTACACCTACTCATTTTAAAGAGTAATTCTGAAATTCTGTCATCTAAATTGTAAGGTTATTAGCGAAGGCTACCCTTATAGAAAACAGAAAAAAAAATTCTCTTTTTTTTTTTTTTTTTTTTTTTTTGAAAATTACTCCAACTTTATTCACTATTAAATTAATTAAGTTTCAATGTTATTTTGCTTTGTTAAGATTTTATATTTTCTAATTCATATTCGAAAAAATATATATATAAATTTTGCCTGGAGAAAAATATTTCACTGCTACAGTGAAGTTTTGTGAAGCACATTTCATAATTTTATAAGTATGTTTTCGGGTGCGCCCTGCACATTTGCTCAATATTGTAACCCTGAGACAAATTGGCGTACCCATCTTCCTACCCTTTCTTTTTATTATTTTGCATATTAAAAAGGCAAGTTATTAATTTTATTTCAACTTTTTTTACCTAAAAGAGAAAAATTTATTTTTAAATTTTGAAAATTTTGAAATTTTGAAATTCGATTCATTATTTTATTTTATTTTATTTATTTCTCTCGACATGAAAATTATTTTAATATATTTTTAATGATGATTAAATCATAATTTATATCGTGAATCCAATTTACACGTCCATCGCCTGTCTATCCTCACCCCTTACTTGTCCCTTTTATCATCAGTTTTACCCTTTTTTTGATACTTTTTTGGATACTTTTGAGAATTCTCTTTTATATTCTCATTTTTATCCTCATTTGGATAATAACTGGCAAGACTCTGAGGTTGAGTATTCCTATATGGCACATTTTGAGGGAAGTAATTTGGTGGGGGTGGGGGATATGGAGAATATCCATAGTAACCACCTGTGGGTGCATAAGATTGAAAATGCAATTGCTGGTTTGGGTTAACAAATCTAGGATTAAAATTCGCTCTCGGTTGATACTGTCCATTATAAGAGTACCTGTTATTAAAATGCCGACCTGCGAAATCTCTGCTACCCTTATATGTATTTTTATTATCATTTTTGTACCAGCACGTTTCTAAAGTATGCGATTTTTTTTTTTTACATAATTCGCACCATCTGCTTGACGCAGTATCTTTTGTTTTAACTTTCAAATTGTTTATTTCGGAAGTCAAAATTTTAATTTGCTCCGCGCTTTCCGTATTTAATTTTAACAATTTGTCCAAATTTCCCTCAGTGGAGGTTTTTGTAATCGAATTAATTTCCTTTGATGCAACTTGATTGTATGCATCTTCCATTTGTTTCGCAAATTTACATGCCTCGTTGAAATTTTTCGGCGCCATTCTGCGAATATCCAAACTTAAATCTGACCTAACTGATTCTAAAAATCTTGTGAATTTTATCATTTCAAATAAACTACCATTACCGTTGTCAATATTTTGGCCGCTTTTATCTAGGTAAAGTTTTGCAGCCGCATTGAATTCACTGATAAAATCAGCGATAGCCTGCGCAGGTTTTTGCCTAAGAGAAAAAAAATGGCTTTGAGCCGCAGAAAAACTTGTTTTAGTAGAAAAAGTATCAATTAATTTTTCTTTAAATTTTTCATAATCTTTTTCTGTATTAAGATTTTCTTCATTAGCTAATTTATCTCTAGCACTACCCACTAATTTTGTTTTTAAGAGCGCAAGTTTCGAAACATTCTCTAATTCCGTTTGTTTAATTAGATTGTCGAATTCGTTCACGAAAAATTTAATATTAGAATCTTTCTTTCCATCAAAGACGTGGATACAATTCAACAGCGTATCAACACTAGGTTGAGCCATGGTAGTCTTATTAGTTTTTTGTTGCGAATAATTTAGAGAAATAATTTTATTTTTCTGCCCTCTGCTTTTAACTCCAGAGGTATTTAAATCTACACTTCTCCTTTTAAATTTTCGCTTATTGTTGGGCATAACCTCTTAACAGAATATTTTTGTATATCATACTATTTTCTCTATATTACAACATATGTATGAAAATATTCTAAATTGCATAAATACATAAACCAGCACTAATATTTCAAAAAAAAATATATTTCTTAGTAGATGAAATTGTTTCGAAAATCATTCTTTTACACACATAAATATACCTAAAATATTTATAGTACACGTATATATAAAAACAACATAATTTCATTTAACAGAAAAATATCTGTCTTTTTCTAGATAAAAAACCATTTTATTTATTTATTTATTTTTATATGTAGTATATAAAAAATCTTATTTTTACAAATGTGTCATCTGTGATGCGAATGCCATTATTTCTCTATGGTAACTGAGATCCAACCAAAAAGAGAAAAGAGAGAAAAAAATAATTGTAATTCCTAAATTTACCTATTATAAATCCTAGAATTATTATTATTTTTTTTTTTTTTTTGCTTTATTGCTAACATATATTATTCAATTTATTTATTTAAATTATTATATGTGTGTCATTATTGTTAAAATAATAAAATTAATTTTAATAAAATTTTAATCAATTACATTTACGTACCTACAACATCTTTAAAATTGTGACGTTAAAATAATACTTAAATTTATTTTCCTTTATTATTATTATTATTCTTATTATTATTATTTCTAATGACCTCGGATGAACGTTGCCTGAGTCATAGCACCATTTTACTTTTGAAGAGGGGATGCTGGACAGATAATTACACTTGTTATCTCATATTTAATTTCTACCCAAAATTGTCTCCCAAAATTGTCTCCCAAAATTAATCCCAATCATCCAAGCAACCTCATAGTAAATTGGTATATAAGTTTATATACCTTAAAATTCTAAATGAAATAAGTGATCCTAATTAATAAAATTCTAGTAGAAGAGCTATGCGAATAAATATCTTAAAATTAAATTATAATTCGCGTAAAATTGTAATTATCAAATTAATTAATTACAAATAAAAACTAAAAGGTTGCTTTGTGATTTATTTATGTGAACTCTTCCACTTATGAATTAAACTCAATTTAAGCTGTAAAATAAAATGACACACCTTAAACATTTATCAATTAAATAATTACAGAGATTTTTAACTCTTGATTAAATATTTTTCTTATTTACATTAAGCACAATTATATACATATACACATTAAATGGTTCAAAAAAAAGAAAGCAAAACTTTTGTTTGCTGATCATTGATATATGTAGATTTAATCATTAACAAAATGATTTCATTTAGTTTTATTATTATATATTTTTTTTATTAAAAGAAATAATTTTCTTATATTCTTAAACACCTTATATAAATTTAATGTTTGTTTTGTTGGATCTCAGACAGACATTTACCATAAAATATCATAAAAGGATATTTATAATTTCCAGTATAATTAAAGTGGTAAAGAAAAAGATTAATGTAATACCTTGTATTATATACGGGATGGTGGCCTTCATTCATCAGATTTATAACTGTCGCGATGCTAAGGATCATATCCAAACATCATTCAGATTCATCTCTTCATCAGAGCGGAGAAATCGGGATGACGGGGAGAATAGCTCCGGACCGCTGTAGACCAATCCATTTTATTTTAACACCAGGAAGACATCATCAGGTCAATTAGGCTTGCTTAGGCTCTCTCCGATATGTCCATCTCGCCTGGGCATTACTAGGGCTCTATTGATGCATTACATGGGCTTTCAGGATCGCTCTTGCGTCTTCGGCATCTTTTCTTAGACTCTATTTTCCAAACTTTTTCCTCCTGCATTATCATCCCTTGGAAGTGAGTGGAACTATTTGTATAGTCCTCCCTTATTGGATGTGAGAAGATTTTTTATTATCCTTAGATAGACCTATTAGCTAACAGTCTGCAATAGCCCCTTACATATACCTTAATATTATTATATGCCTTAAAGTTTGGGTGGTCTAAAAACCATAAATTTATCCCAACTCTTTCTTATTAACTCTTTCTTATTAAGAGCCATTATTTTGAAAATCAGACAAAGTGCGATAGTTGTATTTTTTGTTTTGCTTGATTTTTTTATGTTGAAGTAGATTATATTTAATGAATAATGAGCAATTTTGAAACTCTGAAAAAATTTCCTATATCCTGTAAAAAATGTCAAAATTTAAGACCAGGAATTCCATTTTTCATGAAAATTGAAATGCCAGTATGTTTGGATTGCTATATCTCTGAAAAGCAACAACATCCCAAAATTATTTTGTCATAAAATGTTAGTATAATACTACGTGCTTAGTAAAAGTTACTTGGTTCCATGGGGCATTGTTAATTTTCATTGTTATGTTGCCACAAAAATGCAATCAAAATGACGTTTTTGTCCGTTTTCTACACTTATTATCTTAATTAAGTAGTAGTACACCAAAATTTTTCTTATAGAATATGAAAGTTTACTATTAGGACAACCTAAGTAATATAGAACTTTTTGGGATATCGGTGCTGTTAGCAGGCGGACTCTATTTAACGAACCTCTATTTTGCGAATTTCTCTATTTTGCGAACTTTTCCTTGGAACCAAAAACATTTTGCGAATTTCTTCGTAAAATAACCTCCAAATAGCGAAGTGCATTCTCTATTCAACGAACTTTTTCTTGTGATCAAAAATTTTTTTCTCCCCATTTCTCACACTATTTCTGGACATTTCAAACTTATTCTTTCTTTAAACACATTTTATGATGTTCAATGGCCTTGAACTGGTTTTACTAGGCGCCTTCTTTGTCAGCAGTGAGAATTCGGTAAGTACGGAGGACGAAGACAATAATCCCTTAGAGTAACTTACAAAAATGTGGATACAGTAAGAAAAAAAGAAGAAATTAACCATGATGAGCTGATTGATGATTGCATTTCACTTAATTCTGCAATTGAGACCTCGGAAACACTATCCTAATTGGATATTTTCAACAGTATGAAAAATAAAAAAAATACAGCAATGAATTGCGATGAAGACGAATATGATGATGATGGAAATGATCATGATGCAGGAATTAACAAAACTTCATATGATGAAATGCTAAAATCATTTGAAAGAATCCGACGCGGATTATAGTTAGAAGAAAATACGCATGAAGGGGTTTTTGGTGTATTGCAAAAATGCGAGACGTATTATGAGGGAAATAACTTTTTAAAAGAAAAAACTCAGACAAAATTAACAGAGTTTTTCAGAAACTAAATTTAAGGACGCATATGTTAATGTATGGATAAAATTATTTGTTATGATAATAATAAATACGATAAGGTCATTAAAATTCGTTAATTTTAAAGTAAAATTATTTACGTTAAACAGAATATACAGTGTATTCCCGGGCAATGTTTTGTTTTCCTTGCAGATTTCAAAGATTTACACACATAGAAAAAATGAATTGATGATGGATATTGGTGGGTAAAATAAATAAAACAAATCGATATAATTTATATAAAAAAATGGGATTAATTACTTTTAGTAAAAATATTCGGTGCTTATGAGTTTAAAATCCGTTTTATGTAGTTCAAAGTATTTTAAAAGGTAGAACTCTATTTAACGAATTTTCCATATAACGAACTTTTTTCCGGGATTTAGCGACTTCGTTAAATAGAGTTCGACTGTATAATCTGTTAAATATTCAAAAGTTTCAAAATCTACAACTTTTGAATTAGCCTATCTCAAAACAGCATCACAGTTGAATAAAACAGAATATATCAGGTAGTAGTTGAACATATGTACAAAAACATGGAATCGAAAAATAAGTGGGGTCTCATTCTATTTTTTGGAGAAAAAAAATTAAAAAGTTACAAGAAGGAAATGGTCAGGCTTTAATAGGAGAAAGGGAAAAGGGATGTACCATTTCCTCATAGGGAAAAATATACGAAAGGAAAAGAGAAACAGGATAAATCAATTTCTGATAGGGAGAAAGCCTAATATTGACACTACCTTTTTGTAACGTTTGTCATTTTTTTTTTTCTGAAAATAGCATGAGACAACACTTATTTTTCGGTTCCATGTTTTTGTGCATATGTCCAACTACTACCTGATATATTTTATTTTATTCAACTGTGATGCTGTTTTGAGATAGCACTAATTCAAAAGTTGCAGATTTTGAAACTTTTGAATATTTAACAGATTATATCTGCTAACAGCATCGATATCCCGGTAAAGTTCTACATTGCTTAGCTTGTCCTAATAGTAAGCTTTCATATTCTATAAGAAAAATTTTGGGGTACTATTGCTTAACTAAGATAATAAGTGCAGAAAGTGGACAAAAACGTCATTTTGATTGCAGTTTGTGGCAACATAACAATGAAAATTAACAATGCCCCATAGAACCAAGTAAATTTTACTAAGCATGTAGGGTTCTACTAATAGCTTATGACAAAAGAATTTTGGGATGTTGTTGCTTTCCAAAGATATAGCAATCCAAACATACTGGCATTTCAATTTTCATGAAAAAAGGGATTCATGATCTTGAACTTTGACATTTTCTACAGGAAACAGGAAATTTTTTAGGTCTTCAAAATTGCACAATATCCATTAAATATGATTTACCTCAACATAAAAAAAATCGAGCCAATTAAAAAATACAACTATCAAAATATCACTTTTTTGTCTGAATTTCAAAATAATGGCTCTTAATAACTATGCTAAGTACAAATGACCAAAATAATTTTCTTCTAGATAAAATTCAGTTTAATTATTTTATTTGTTTGTTTATAATTTCGTAATTTTGGTTTTAGTAAAGCTATCAATGTACATGAAATGTAAATTAACAGTTACGCAAAGTGCTATTTACAAACTTTCTTAAGACAGAAAAAAAGCTACTTTATCACTTTTTGTATTTTTGATGAACGTTTATTATATTTTGATATTTTAAAAAATTAAATTGCTAATTAATTTTTTTTAATTACATTTCTACTCTCTCAAAAGTTTTTATAAAGTAAATTTTAGAAGAAAAGGCAGGGCAAAGATACAGGGCGCTAAATGAATTTCTGCACACAGGAGCAAGAAATTCCCGGCGCACCGTGCCTAAGTGTAATTTCTTATCTGAAAAAGTTTTGGAAGATTTTTATATTAATTCTTTTGTAATTTTGTTATGTCACCTGTATTTCTATGTTTAAATAATACAGATCAAGGAAATTTTCAACTGATCAAACGACAAGCATGTATAATTCCCTTATGAAGAATGTATATAAATATTAAAAGAGGAATTTCTAGAAAGATTTTTCTACAAATTTATTTATGTTTAAATATCAATTATGTTTTCCACTTTTTCACTTCTTATTTCAAATTAAATGTGTATATCTGAATTTTATGATTTATCAACTATGTTCTAGAATAGCTCATTTCTATCACATCTAAAAATATGAAGCGTTCAGAATAAAAACCATTTCAGTTCATGGAAATCAATATAGAGAAAAAAACAAAGAATTTTGAAATTGGTGTGGTTTTTCAATGGCAACGGTTTACTTCTGTCTAACTGTATTCTGACTTTTTTTTTCCTCAGAAAATTCTAACATACCATTAACGTTTCACACATAAGTGACAGCATGAGACCAAAAATTCAATTTCATGTGAAAGTAAACTCAATCGTTGTTCCGTTGAGACATTTTCCTTTTTAAAATCTGTTTCCTTACTTATATTTATCTCATTTCTAAAAAATACATATAAAAATGCGTTGAAATGCGCTTTGTGTAAATCATTGTACAAAAATACATCATCTAATGCAACAGTAAGACGATAAAGATAATTTAATAGCTCAAAAAACTAGTTTCTTAAAAACAAAAATGTATTTAATAAGGAACTAACTGAAGGTATTATGTTTTTAATGTTTAAAAAATATTTAAGATTAATCTAAGAGCTCATAAGAGCACTGCAGATTATGATTTTGTTAATGAATGTTCATGTATTTAGATAAAACAAGATACATAAAAATGAATGAAAGCACGAACAAGACAGGCAACAAAACTGCAGGAGCGTTCACTGCAGTACGTATAGATTTAACTGAGGGGCTCCCAATCATAGTAGACCAAGTCCATTTTGAAAAAAATGAGATAGTCCATTTAGAAGGTGTATAAAATTTCTTTAATCTAATCACACAGTAAACCAATCGTGTAAAATGGTGACATATATGAGAAAGTATGTGAAAACAGTCTTGGTTTACTGTGGAAGTGAATAAAACAGATTTTATGCACATTCTAAATGGACCATCTCATTTTTTTCTAAATGGACTTGGACTAATATTAACCACTTAATCTTCGCGTAATTTTCGGAAAATTCATTCGAAAATCATCGATTTTTTTATGTTTCAACTCGTACAAATTCTTAAAATTAAGCATTCTGATCATAAAATTGATTTTGTGAATGCAGTGCTGCCGTATATTGAGCGCTTAAGTATTTAAAATAATCCCAGGAGCGACAAAAGGAAAGAAGAAACCGTAATACGTATATTAGCTAATTGTGGGTCACGGGTCCAACGAAATTTGTTTACAAATGACTGCAAGTGAATGTATAGATCGCGAAGATTGAGGGATTAATGATGCATTGCTGTATGCAATAAATTCAGAAAAATATTGTTTAATATCATGGAAAATTAAATCATTTGCTATATACGAGGTACAGTCAATAAATTCCCGTGCCTACATACACACAGGTGTTCTTTGGGGGGAAATATCTTTTTTGGAGGATGGCAGCAGTGATGAGAAAAACACGCAGGCATGTGGAATTCATTTCCGATACTGTTGGAGTTAGCTGCGAATCATTTCTGACAAAGCTAATTTTTCATTCGTCGCATTTTGAAATGTCGCCTTTAGAGCAGCGTGAAAACATCAAATTCTGCATTTTGCTCTAGAAATCCCCTCCATGAGATACTCGAGATGCTGGAGAAAGCATACGAAAACGATGCCATGAAAAAAACAGCTGTGTACGAGTGGCATAAGCGTTTTCGTAAAGGTCGCACAAACATCGATGAACTGGGCGCCTCTCCTCTTCCACCGCAGATGAAAATGTTGAGCGTGTACGAGGACATTATTCACTACGAATTTAATCCTGAAGACCAAACTGTCAATAAAGAACTTTACCTGGAGATCCTTAAAAGACTACGAGATGCAATCAGACGAAAAGGACCTGAAAAATGGGCAACAAAAGATTGGTTTTTTTACACGACAATGCTCCACCACATCGCGCTCTGATTGCGAAAAATTACCTTGCCAAACACAGTGTTACCACTCTGGAACACCCTCCATATTCCCCCGACCTAGCACAGCGGATTTTTACCTGTATCCACGGCTGAAAATGAAATTGAAGGGACACCGTTTTATAGATTCAGATGTGAGGTGATAGAAAATGCGACGAAGCTTCTGAAGGACGTCTCAAAAATAGATTCAAAGTGTGTTTTGAACAGTTATACGAACGCTGGAAGAAGCGTGTGGATGCAGGCGGAAAGTACTTTGAAGGCTAATAAGGTAAAATTAATGTTTTACGTTTTAATAATTTATAATTGACTTATTCCGGGAATTTTTTTTTAATTTTTTGGTATTTTACACACATGCTTATAAGAAGTTGTTAATGTTGGTTATGGGATTTTACACAGCACAGATTTCTTCTATTGTAATGTTTGTTTTATGGCTTAGAAAAATTTAAATTGTAATTTAAAAAATTAATTTATAAATTTGCAATCCGTATTCTCCTAATTTTAAAAGTGTTCAATATTCATTATCATGCACTGTGTGTTTCTTTGCTTCTAAAGGATAGAAATACTATCCAACCAATCAATAATAGCGATTATGGACGGCTAACCAAAGTGTTATCGGTCTGTCAATCTGTGAAAACAGCTCTGAACTTTGATATCTAGGATTTTCCTCATAAGCGATAATTCAAATTTTGCTACGATTTCGGAATGAAGACGACCCCCTAAGCTTTATTTTACAAAAATCATAAATTGAAAGAAGATGTAATTTTCAGTCGAATGTATATTTTCTTTTTTTGTGTGTGTGGGGGGGGGGGTTGGCGGGGGTGACAATTTTATGATTAAAATGTATGAGGAGCTCACATTTTTTTGGTCGACTGTACCTTGTCAAGTATTTAGAGTAAAAATAAATCCAATTTTAAATTATTCTATTCTGATTAACCCTCCAGATTCGTCCGGGATAGCTCAGTTGTAGAGCATTGGCAGCTTCCGCCAAGACATCCCTGGTTCGCTGGTTCGAATCCTGACTCAGACATTTTTCGCCCGGTTGGAAAGTTACCACTCATGTAATTTATTTACCAATTATAATAACTCTGTTAAAAATAATCTTGTATTCTGTTCTATTTTACCAAAATCAAAAATTTCAACTATTGACAATTCCAATGATAAGCTCTTTTAAATACAAACAGCAATAATCTACAAAATTACCTGAAAATCTAAAGGTTGACTAAGTATCGATATGATTTTTTTTTAATTGCCTTAATGCATTAAGTGAAAACAATTATAGTAGATTTAGTACCGCCATTCCATGTATATTTTTACCCGACAGCTAAGAAGGGTTATGTTATGTGTTTCACGCGTATCTGGGTATGTGGATTTCTTTATACCCTCGAAACTTCCCAACGGCTGGATGAATTTTAATGAATGAGGTCTCTATCGATTCATCTTAATCGTCCGATGGTTATAGGGAATGTTTTGTTTTTATAAATTCAAAATGGTGCCATAAAATACAAAATGGCGGCAGAGAAGAAAAAAACATTTTACGCACCATATTAAGTGGCATTTCATTTGATAAGTCTTTCAAAATGAAGACAATGTTTCATTGACTATTTTACAGTCAGAAGCTCGATTTAAATATTACACAACCTGGAAGTTGTGTAGGTAGGATCTCTAGCTTTTATGCAACTCTAACCTTCATATACATCTATAGGCCTCATCAAAACAGTGTATATAGATAGGAACTAACAATTAAACGCAAGTTAAAAGTCATCAATACGAGTAAATAAAAAAATACGTTAAGTTATATAAAAAATAGTTTCACATTGATGAGAAAAAAATTAATTAGTTCGCTTTTTACTCAATCGGGTTTTTTGATTTTTTAAATTTATTTTTTACTTGTTACCCATATTGTTTTGAAAAATGAACTATCAGATATGCATATTTATGGATAGTGTTGTTATAATTCGTACCTTGTAGTCTCTAAGGGGTGATATTTAGTTATGTTATAAAAAATATTTCCCCGTAAAAGTAACTTGGGTTTTGAAGGTAAAGCTTACTGCATTTATAAAATCTTATATACGCGTATGTCATATGTTATCGGCGATTTGGGAGATGATATAATTCACTTCTCTAGAGAACATGCTTATATCCAATGTATATTTTAAAAACTCATGTATTTTGCCTGTTTGGAATCTGTTATATTGATTTATTCTTTTCTTTTTATATTTGTATAAGAAGCATTTCATATACATTAATATAATTTCATATTTATATAAGAATCATTATATATACAGTTGGCTCTCTGTTTAACGACTTTCAAGAAACCACGAAAAATCGTTCTTTAATAGAGATCGTCCTTAAACAGAATTTGTAGAAAAATAATATTTGAAAAGCGTATCCCTTCACAGTTTACAGGCTTAAGACTATCAATACATTTCTCAATATATTAGCGTGTTTACAAATGTTTTATTTATTTATTTAAATTTATTTTATGTTTTCTTTCTTTCTTTTCTTTTATTGATACAGATATACTACATATTTTTATTGCACAAATACAAATTGCATTAATTATACTGCAAACAAGAACAGCATTACAGCATACAATGTTACTTAAAGTACAATAAAAATATTTATAATACATTTAATTAAACAAATTAAGTTTTTAAAAAATCAAAAAGTGTAGATTGTTTCAATGGTGGTCTAGTTTTAAGTACACTTGCTTCAAGCTTTTCAAGAAGGCTGAATGAGTCATCTACCATATTTGATGAAACAATGTACTGGCGAAGAATATCCAGAGCAGAATTCGCATCTGAGTAAGAAGGAGGTGGTGCCTCCCTTTCTGTATCATCAGCTTCATAACCATTTTCTGCATCTGAAGTTGCATTTTCATTTGTGATGTCTTCATAAGCTTCTGAATTCGGTTGTTAAAACATGTTCGTCACATGGGTAAAGTTCATTTCACCCTTCTCCTTTATCTGTACTTATCTGAATTGCAAAACTCGTTTTTCTATCAGAGGACGTTCCCTCGTTTAACATGTTTAAAGCGATCGGTAAAAAAAATCTACGTGAAAATCTTCGCTAAACAGAAACAATTTCGTCTTTAAATAGAGATTTTTTTACTTAAGGAGTCAGGACCGCAAAATATCGTCCTTAAATAGAGATCGTCGTTAAGTAGAGCGACGTTAAACAGAGAGTTGACTGTATTAGTATAATTTTACATTTATACAAGGTGTTGCCGAATTTGACGGACAACGTCAGAGGGTTGATATTAGGCATGAAGAGGATGGAAAATTGCCATAGAACATGGGGTCGCAAATCACTAATAATCAAAAATACAAGGTGTTTCATTCTAACTGATCTTGGGTTGGCGGTAATAATTTTGATAAAAATAAAAACATTGCAGTGAAAATGCAACGATATGTACCTTGTTTTGTGTGAAATGTTATAATACCATGAAAAGTCCTGGTGAAACAAGGTGCTCAAGCAATCGATGGTACCGTATGAACTGGTAATCGCAGTCCAAAATGTGGAACGTCAAGTGCATACTGCTAGCGCGTCTAATGGAAGCTTTTGACACTTTTTAGCTCACAGGCTATCAAAGCCTGAGAGCTAATGTGCCCGCCCGTTCTGTATGTATGTATGTATCTATGTATGTACGTACGTACGTAACGCGATAACTCTTGATAGAAACATCCGATTTTCAAATTTTTTTTCTAGGATCATTGTCATAAGGCGCTTCCCTGATTAGATTTGGGAGTTCATTCGCTAAGGATAAAGGGGGAAAAGGGGGATTAGTCCACCCCCCTTAATTCAGATAAATGGGTTTTTCATGCAGAATGATTCGATTTGCTCCGAATTTGGTATACCGGTTTATTATGTTAAGGAATTTCCCTGATTAGTTTTGGGGGTTCATTGATTAAGGATAAAGGGGGAAAGGGGGCTAGTCCACCCCCCCTTAATTTAGATAAACGCGTTTTTCATGCAGAATTATTCGATTAGCTCCAAATTTGGTATACCGGTTTATTATGTTAAGGAGCTTCCTTGATTAGTTTTGGGGGAGTTCATTGGTTAAGGATAAAGGGGGAAAAGGGAGGTTAGTCCAGCCCCTCTTAATTCAGATAACTGAGTTTATCATGCAGAATTATTCGATTTGCTGCAAATTTGGTATACCGGTTTATTATGTTAAGCAGCTTCCCTGATTAGATTTGTAGGTTCACTGTTTAAGTATAAAGGGGAAACAAGGGCTCATTCCCCTTCACTTATTTTTTTGAAGGGCATTATTCTTTAAAATAAGAGTATAATATACAGTTAGTGTGAATAGCCTGTGAGCTCAATGCCATTAGTTTAGCTGGGCACTTTTCTTTTTTTATTTTATATATGACATTTACAATAAAGGGGAGAACGTCTATTAAAAGTTTTATTATAATGTACTTCAGTTTTCTGAAAGTTGTTGCGCCATCAACCCAAATTGAGTTAGGGTAGAACGCCCTGTATTTTTGATTAAATACCTGGTTTTTGACACAATGGTAATTTCTTATCCTCTTGATGTCGACTATCAACCCCTCTGAATTTGTCGGACGAATTCGGCAACATCCTGTATAAGAATCGTTATATTTTCAGTCATTTTTTTATCCTTTTATTTTTAGTATTGATAGCCGATTATATCATAAATGCATGTAACATTACTTAAAACATTCTATTTTAAATTTTTAGTGTTGATTTTTCAAAATGAACACAGATAATTAAGTATACATTGTTGTCGGCTAGATTTGGTCATATTATAAATAGGACACCAGCTCTACAGAAAATTTTGAAAATTAAAAAAAAAAATTAATTCCGTACGGCATATGACAAATATTTCAAGTCAATTTGACGCATCGTGAAACGTGCGACCCCTTAAATGCCTGACTTTTCAAAAATCATTGTAATAATGTTTTTCGGCTTGCATTTTTTAAATAAATCATGGGAAAAATACTTAAAAAAATCATATTTTGTTTTAAGTATGGTTTACGGCTAAAAAACAGTTTGTTACTAATCGGCAATACTGGTCTTTAATTGAAAAAATAATTTTCCTTGATAAAATTCTATGTTATTAAACACACAAGAATTTTAGGAACTATAATAAGAAATAAATTTTACTTGCTCACTGCAGAACAAAACAGGGTATTTCTCAAGCTTCCAAACAAAACAAAAAGAACAAGTAGCAGCAATTGAAAAAATAAATCTATCTTTATTCTTAAACAGCACACGTGCTGCCATCTACATGTTGAAAATCGATTTACTAATATTTTCAGAATGTATTTTATTGGCAACATTAGGCATTATAGCTTCAATATTATTTTAATAGTATTTTAGAGCCTAAATTGGGTATGTTGCCGAAAAGCTACACACGGCATTTAAGGGTTAAATGTTTGGAATTTCTTATTTTTAAAAAGTTGCGAAAACTATCTTATACACTGTTCTTGATAAATTTTAGCATTTAAAGACCCCCTCACACGTAAACTCTTCTAATATATTTCCAGCCTCAACTAAAGCTTGCCAAACTAAAATGTTAGTAAAATATTGCTTTTGATTGACTTAATGGCTATAATAAACTTGTTTAGAAGCATAGAAATATTTATAAACTGACATATACCTTCTGTCACTTAAGTTTCATAATGCAAAATGAGAATTTCCCTAAGCATTTTTCCATAGATTAATTCCTGATTAGATTCCTGATTAATGTGATTCTTCGTGTATTTTCTAGCTGTTTTTTATTATTATTATAATTTACGAAATCTCTCATCAACATTTCTAAAATATACAATAATTCTTAAATGCAAAGTGTAACTCAAGAGTTACACGATCTTTTTTTGCCATTTGGCGCTTTCTGTTGGCCTTTTGTTGAACTATTATGTATTACTTACGTGTGCTAACATGCATTTAAGGTCTTGAAGTCTGTTTTTGGTCCAATTTGTTATCACGGGGTGGTTATAACATCTTTAACATCTTTTGTTGATACTGCTTGCAATGTGCTGGACTAGCATTTTTTCTCTATCATATAAGGTATTAATTATTAATTCTGCGAATCTTAAAAGCAGTATGTAAAATATTATATAGTTGAATAGCTAAATGGTGCAGTGTAAACACTTTAAAGTAAGTATATAATTTAAAATGATCATTTTTGAGCAATTCTTGTCATGTAACGCAGAAGTGACATTATGAAGTTATGTCCAACAGAGACATAAATAATTTTTTTTTCTCAATCTTTCTAGTGGATAATTAACAAAAATAGACTCAAATATAATGTTTTCTTAACAAAACAAAACACCATGCTTTAAGGATTTAATACATCTTCATTGTTTAAAATTTGTTGCAAACTGTCCATTAATTCGACGTTTTCATTTAAAACGGTTACATAACCATAATAGCAGCTGCATGGGTGAGGAATTTACTTAAAGCGATTTTTAATCCTTTCCAACTCAGTTGAAAAGAGTTTATGGATTCGGTGTCTCCAATTGTCTTCTGCCATCTTGTCCGTGCGCTAACTCGCATAAATATATTCAAATTGACCCGAAATTTCTATGTTATTGGAGTTTACTATGGCATGTTCGGTACCCAAAAGGAAGTGAATAGCATTTACGGTTCATTTACAGAGATACTTAAAAGAATTCTTTTACATTACGGTATATGGCGTAAAATCTTTTGCGGTGTATTTTAATGACATTACATTATTTTAAACATACTGAAATTCACTTCAATACGCTGAAACTACTTTTTCATGTCCGGTCACGAAAACCAAACAGCACCGAGCGCGGTTAGTACTTGGGAGGATGACCACATGGAAACAGCTGCAAGTTCAAATATATCTATTATTATAGGCACTTCTATAGCTGTTAGTGAAGTTAGCTCATAGAAAAACGGGCTATTATTCTATAGTACTTTTTTATAAGTTTTTTTTTTTTTTTTTTTTTTAGAATTCAACAAGAAATTTTTGTAAGGGAAAATGCTGGGCTAGCAAAGGAATAGCAGTAGGATAGGTGCTAGCACTGCAGGAAAAGTGCCGGATTGAAGTAATGTGATGGCATACCAATGCTAGCCTGCTGTTGGCCATCACTGATGAGCCAGCTGCATTTCGCACGAACCCTTTTGTACTGGTTTAAGCAATGGCACCATTGCACTTTACCGCTGATGGCAGTGCTGGCTGCCATCTTTTTTCCAGCTGATGGCTCAAAACTTCCTTCTTTGCTGGGTAGTATTATTTATTTTTTTAAGGAAATAAGTGAAAGTCATGAATATTAAATGTTTCAGTTTCAAATTAAAGTTATTTATTTTAAATAAAATGAGTAAAAGGATTATATTTTAAATAAAATTTATGAAATATTAAAAATTATAAAGGGAACAATGTTTGGCGATTTATCACCTGCGTCCGTCTAACGTAAAAATACCGAGTTCTTGATTTCTTCCGATTTTGCGAAGGATTGAGCAAATAAATTAAAATATGAAGGAAATTAACATGATACAATGCTTAGCATACATTTAAGGGAGACCAAACTGGTCGCCAAGGACGGCTAGTATATTATATAAACTTGTAGAAAAAATAATAAACTGTTTCATCGTTTACGTTTAAATTCATTGAGTACTGCGCATTTAAACACTCATTTAACTTGCAATTTCCAAATGCATTAAAATCTCTTGCATTTAGCGACGGAAAATGTTGCTCGCCAAACCGCGTGCAGAATTCGTCTTTTCGCGCTAAATACTCGAAATATTTTGTTTTTTTGCACACTTGCTACTGACATACCGCCACTAAATTTGACTGATCCTTTATTACATGCATAAGTACTTTCATTTCCATTTTTTTTTTCAAAATATTCTGCGTGTGCACGTATGGAGACCTTCCTTGTAAGTAATCCTTTTTTTTTTTTTTTTTTTTTTTTTTTTTTTACATAAAATATGAAACTTAAAACTTTCTTCTAAATGCAGATATTATATTACTTAAACAACTTTATACTAAAATACGTTTTCAAAATGATAGATTTTTCTTTATAAAATTATAAATTAATTTGTTCTTTTAGTGAAAGTGCTAAATGTTTATTTACAAAATATTTTCAGAATAGCAATTTTTACCGAATGATAAAGAAGACAAATCCTATGATTTGTATTCAAAAAACAAGTTCGGCCAATAAAGTGTACACAATAGTCATTCGTTACGCTTCGAAACAGGGAAACTTCATACACGTTTTATCAAAACATTCCAAATACAAAGTGCATTTGTCAAAAGAACTGACTTGAATTATTCATAAATTCATCTTATTCGTCATTGAAACTTATTTTGTAAACACAAACCGTTCATCACTGTAAGAATATATTGCAGTCGACAAAAGAATGTTCTATTTCAACTCCCTTGAAAAAACTTTAATTTAAAAATTTATATTTTTCATGTGGATGTGAAACTGGATATACATTTATGAAATTAGTTTTGTAATAAGCTGCTTTTCATAAAGATGAATAAAATTTTTATATTATAATAAAATTTGTATAAAATAATGTGCATATTTTCTAAAAGATAACTATGTTTTTAAACATTTGTGTTATGGTGTAGGGGAGACCGGGGATAGTTGGCTACAGGGGTAAGTAGGCGCAGTCCTCATTAATCGCCTGTTGGTGGATAGATTGCGCAACCAGTCACAGAGTACCTTTCTTCTTGCCTTTTACAATCCTCATTGTAGTTTTGCAGCATTACCTACGTGCAGTGGACATTTATTACGATTTTTCTGTTTTTTGTACTCATAAATAATTTTTTGTTGCTCCATTCTTTTTCTAATTTCTAATACTTATCTTAATAATTGCGATTTAACTAGTGCAGTTTTTCTCAGTGTATGATTAACTGCACCTACCCCATATGTGATTTACTTGGATTATTTATGCTTAGATGGTTACGTGTCCCTTTTGATAAGAAATTTATTATGCGACTAGTTAGGCGCATTGAACACAGGGCAAGTTGGTTCGGTGTCTGGTGTGTGCTGGTAGCTTGAAAAACAGCAAACACCGAGAAAAGTGGTTGCAATGCAAGATTTTGGGCACACAAGGCTTGCCCAAGCGGAGACACTCGATTTTTTATTTGTGACAGCTGTAACTCTTATGATGATATCGAGTAGGATAGAAGTTAATCAATGTTAATATTTTATTCATTATTTTTATGTCTGTATAATTTAGATTTTACATTGCACGGCGATAACGCCTTTGTTTAAACTTATTGGTAATAATGCAATTGATTTCTCTTGACTGCGTGCCTTATTTGAGTTTCATTCAAATTTTTATAAATCGTGTGCTAACTTACCCCATAGGTATAGGCAACTTGCCCCGTTACGGGGTACGTTTGCGCCCAATTTTTCTTTCACTTTAGGCTTCCACTAAACATAAACTACAAAAGCTACAAACTCAAAACTCCGGTTATTTATAGCCCAATGCCTGCTCTTTAAAAGTAGAGTTAAAGTTTCATTAAAAAAAAAAATCAAACAAAAAATTAAAAAAATCAATAACAAAAAACTGCGCCTACTGGCCCCGGTTTCTCCTACAGTCGTGGAAAAAAAAGTAAACACCGTCTACTAACTCCCCAACTAATAATAATAGAAGAAAGTTACTGGTACCAAACGATTGGAAATAATGTCTACTTTTAAATAATGTTTATAAAATTTGCTTAGGAGGTCATCTAAAAATCAAAACCAGGCCAAACTTTGTTTTTTAATGGCAACACCCAATTATGACAATATATTTGAAATCTTCGGTTCAAACTATGCCTAAAAACGAAATTTCAAGTCATTTGGATTGTACGTTTTTGAATTAGAAACATTCAAAATTTAGAGCTTCTAATGTTAAATTACATTTTCATATTTTTATTAATATCTCCTTAAATTATAATCCTAATGCGATATTTTTTTGTATGGTTATAATACTAAAAATCCCAAAATTAAATACATTGAATTAGTAGTTTTTATTATTTTATAATATGAATGACAGTTTAAGGAGCCGTCTATGATGTGCAGAAAAGCATAATTTGATAAAAAATATATTTTACTCTTTTTATTGAAACATTTGGGTTGGCAATAGTCGAAACATGTTAAGCCAGTGAAACGGTCATATTGGCAAAAAAATTATACTTTAATAAAAGTGACATAGCCATTCTGTAGCATTTCAATAATCGAGTACCGAACTTCAATTTGGATACAACCCCTAAAATATGCTCATTTTTAAATAATTAGTTTCTCTGAAACTAAGGGTATGAATTTCATGAAAATTTGTATTTAGATACATCAAAATTCCTTTCATGTTTTCTTCAAATATCTCTCTTAGGATTAAATACAATTTTCTATCGTTCATTTCACTCATAAGAAAGTAGGAAAAGCGTTTTGTAGAAGTTATCTTACAAAATTGAAATGAAAAAAGTTCGAATTTTCAAAACGCCAAAATTACTTTTAATGCCATTATATATTTTATCTGAATAAAATTTCTTCGAAAATTTACCTGTCTATCTTAATCGTATTATACCCTAACCAAAATTATAAGGACAATAAAAAATTTAAAACCTCTAAATTTTATATAATTCTAATTATTTATAAAATTTTTAGAATATGTGTTTATAATCCAAAGAGAATTGCCTTCTTCATTTTTATTTAAAAAAAATAGTAATTTGTCAAAGATATATATAAAGTAAAATGTATTACAATTTTTAATGGTCATTATTATAAGGACAATGCTTATAAGTTCAAATAGATGCCAAGAACAGTAACTACTTATATTTTGGAGACACTGAACCATTCTATTACACATGTTTCGAACAAATTTTGAGAATTATGATGTGGGTATAACTGATCATGAATTGTAAATAGTCCTTCAACGTCTATAAAGCAAAAATATTACTTTACATTTACATTAAAAAGTTACCCACTGAACTCCAATCATACGATATAGTGCGATAGAGGTGGATAATCACATAATGGGACATTGTTACCAATAACGACTTTTTCATAGCTTTTGAGGTATGACACTATGCTGGAACATTTCAGTCATTTATGAATGGATAAAAATATAAATATCAATTTTCACTATCTTGTCAGAAAATGAGTTTTTCATCTCCTAAAATCCACCATATTTCAAAATTTGTGCTTCTATAATACGGTTAACACTCTTCAGTTTATCTTCTCAAAAATGACAACAAAGTTAGCTTTATCTTGAATTGACCACAGATCCCGAAACCATGGCTAATCTTTTTTTTTTTATGATATTTTGATGGTTCCATGCAACGTTTCTATTCCAGCACATATCGTGCAAAGTGTTCATGTATAACTTCAGACGAATGAAAGATACATTTTTCGTTAATACTGCACGATTTCTGGAGGAATAGAAATAATACATGCACCCGTCAAAATAAAGAAATATCAGTCATTGTTTCAGGAGCATTGTCATCTCAAGATAAAACTAATTTAGCCGTTGTTTCTTAGAAGAACTCAAAATTATATATACTCGTCATTTAGAAATACAAATTTTGACATAAGGTAGCTTTTGGGAGGTACAAAATGTATCTTCCATCAAAATAATGCATAGCGCTATACCTCAAAAGCTGCGCAAAAAGTGGTACAATGACAACAGTATCCCATTATTTGATTAGGTACCTTGATCAAAAATATAAACACTAAAACCGCAGGCAATTTTACTCAAGTTTTATAAAAATGTATTTCGCACTAGAATTTTTATTTAATTAGCTTATTTTTATACTGTATACATCTAATACATCTTACGAAGAAATTTCTGGTTTGAATCGACTATTATCTATTTGATAGGGGTCAAAATGACCCCTTATGGCGGTTCTAGTGTTAATGTTATAAAACATTAACATTTTGCAATGATGAACTTTTTTTATACAAATAACAAGCTACATTCATGCATTACAGACCTTCAGGAATCTACTTACAATTCCGGGGAAGACATTATAATTATCAAAACTCGTTACAAGCATGTTGAATTGTATGTCTGGCTGTCTATAAAATAAGTTTGGTTGTATTTCTTATTAAAATTGTATCTATCCAAACTTATAAACAAAGCCCTTATAATTGTGATCATTAAAAAATTGTAATATTTCGTATTTTTTATGTTATTTTTCTAATAAAAATAAGCAATACACTACGGCTCCTTGAATTATAAATACATACTATATAATGGCCTATTAATATTTAGAGTTGTATAACATTTATGATTCTTTCGTTTTTTTAATGTTCTTATAATTTTGCAAGTAGTATATTATTACACTGGGGAACACATATTTTGTTGACTTAGATCTGGCACTTGTTTTTGGCTAATTGTTGGCATCTAAATCAAAAAATGACACTAGTTTTTTTTCTATCACATCGACTTTTTAATCTACAGGATACCCTCAAAATCCTACTTAATGTACATACAAAGGAAATAAAAAAATTACCAAATATATTATTCATACAACGGCTGTATATACTTATTATAAGCTACATTATGTTCCTATAAGTAGTAAAATCTTTTTACAAACGAAAAAAAGTACATATTAAGGTAAGAATTTTGCTTTGTAGATTTTCCTGGAGTGTTAAATTTAAGGACAACCTCGCTTGATGCTCCAACAAAAGTCAGCTATCATATATTCATCCCATCTCCCTTGATACCGTTCTTCCATGAGCTACAAATCTTGGTGGAATCGATCACCCTGCTCATTACTGACTGCACCAAGATTTTTAGGGAAGTTATCAGTATGGCTATGCAGAAAATGAAGTTTGATGTTCATGTTGCAACGAAGCATTTTGAAGCTCTCTAAAAGTTGCTGGACAATTTCGGTGTAATTTTCTTCTAGCGTATTTCCAAGAAAGTTTTTGACAAGGTTTTTGAATGCCAATCAAGCATTCTTTTAGAGTTCTGTTATTGTTTCGATGGAATGTTCATCTCTAATGAGCTGCCGAATCTGTGGACCGTCAAATACACATGCCTTTATCTTTTCAAAAGACAGATCTGGAAATTTCGAAATGAGATACTTGAAACAGTCTCCTTCAGTTGACAAAGCTTTAACGAACTGCTTCATTAGACCCAGTTTTATATGCAGAGGTGGAAATATGATGTTATTTCTGTCGACAAATGGATGATGCAAAATGTTTGGATCACCAGGTTTGAGGTCAGATCTTGGAGGTCAATTCAACTGGAACCAATGCTTCTGAGGAGCTCTGCTGTCCCAAATACACAAAAAACAGGTATACTTGTTATATCCACATTGCTGGCCAAGAAGAAAGCAGACAATTTTAAGGTCAACACAGTTGCTTAATGTACCAGGCAGCAGTGCTACCAGGATTTTTCCGTTAATTGACGAATATCCGTTTCTTTTTTCTCCGTTACAGGAGGTAAAATATACGTCAAATGAAGAAAGTGGGGAAAAAATAAATGTTGCTGACCTTGGAGTCGAACGAACTATCTTAGTGTTACGAGCCGAGTACGTTAACCACTGGGCTACAGTTGTACAGTAGTGAAACACTTTGAAGGAAATATGTTTGCTTTAGAAGAGTATGGCTTGATTAATTTATTTCAAATGCTTTTAATTTTGAAGTTAATTTCGGAAAGATTTCGTCTTTAGTGATTATGGCTGGAGTTTTAATGTATAAGTACATGATAAAAATATGAATTATAAATATTTTTAAGTGGATTGCTAGATGTAATATATGAATATTATATTTTTCTTCGACAATATTTTTTTTTAGTAAAATCGATTTTTTTTCATTTAACATTTAAATTAAAATATTTTTAAGGAAGGAAATTCCATTAGACGCCTCAAAATCAGTTATTTTTCATTAATTTTTTTAAAGGAGATAAATAATCGGATCATTTTGAAACTGTGGTAAAATTTATTACATCTTTGTAGAGTTTCAAAAAAATATATATATTATTTTTTTTACAGATGGCGGCTCAGCAAAATTTTTCTTCGGACCCAAAAGTGTTGCACTCGTCACTCTTTTTCTATTCATCTGGAAAAAAACATATTTTTCAAATAACTTAAAATTTACTTAAAATATATTTTAAATGCGAATATAGTTTATAAACAACTTTATAAATTCAACTTTATTTAACTTTGTTTAAATTATTCAACTTTAAAAATATAAATTGTGAGTACTTCTGAATGAATGAGAAAAATAATTGTTGTGCATTTTTAAATTCAAAAACTTTTTTTTCTTTTATAATTACAAATCTTAATTTGTAGAATTTTCGGTTTTTCATTTTTAAAGTAAATACGAATTTTAGTATTAATAGAGCGCATGCGTGGTAGGAATGGACAGTATTTCTTCCTGTTTTTCAGACTTTGGGCAAGAATTCACGGAAATAACTTGTTAAAAATACAGGAATAATTTGGTATACATTGACGAGTTTTTCTGACAGACTACAAAATTCTCTAAAGTAATTTCTACACTCACTATCATTTTTAAAAGATGTATTGGATAAAGGATACTTTGCATATTATCGGAGGGAAAATACTGTGAAAACAAAACTGGATGCGGCTATATTTCCAGTTTTTTCTAATTGTTTTGTTGTTTTTTTCTTAGTTTTAATGAAAAACATTTTTTATATTATCATTTATCAGATCGCATAAAATGATAACGAAAATGAATAAGAATATTTTACAATTATGAAAAGAAATAGGAAGACACAGAAAATATCTTTAGTTGCAACGAAAAAAAGTTTCAATTTAGAAAAATATATCGGAAAACTTAAAAGAATCAATTACAATGAAACAAAGTTAAAACTTATGGCATCCGCGATACTTAATCCTACTGTAACTCAAAGTATTAAAAGGATTTCTTGGAAAAATTCTCCTTAATCTTCAACAACAAATTGAAGCTGGCACTTTTATTATTCACTCGTTTGACCGTTTTTTTTTTTTTTATAAAATTATTTGTGGATTTTATTTAACATAACGAAAAAGTTTTTGGATTTAGTTCAGTTTTGAAGAACATAATTCCAGTATTTCATTTCAAGAAACTCTTGTTTTTTCACTATTTTATTTGATTTAATCGAGTTTGGATTATTAAACACAAAAGCAAAATACTCACACTTTACGAAAGTATTTGAAAACTGCTTGTTTTTGAAATATTTTTTATTTAATCGAATGAAGTTAAATCAAAATGACAAAATGGAAATTGTACATAAAATTGAACAACCAATAAATGATAAACTTAAACTTACACTATGTGCAAAACTACTTAAAAGATGAGACAATATTTAAAAAAGATGTTAAATTACTTTAATACTTTAGTACTTTCAACTATAAAAACATAGTCTTCGTCAGAGAAATATAAGAAATACTACTTTTATTAACATCTAATTTTCAAATCTACGTAGATGGTGACGAAAGGAGTGAAAGTGAAAGTCAATTTTTAGATCCGGAAAACATTGGGAAAATATAACATGGATAAAGGGAAGTGGAATATTAATCGTTTTATGGATCTTTAATACTAGAACCGAAGTAGCGATCATTTTGACCGGTAAAAAATGAAAATATTTCGATTCGCACCAGAAATTTTTTTTTCTAAAATAAGTTAAATATGTACCACGGAGAGGTAAGTTAAATATATAAGTTAAATAGTTTTAAATAAAAATTCTGGTATAAAATAGTTTTATAACACTTGAGTAAAATTCCCGGCGGTTCTAGTGTTAAGCAAACCGAGCCAAATTCTGGGTATGTTGTAGGATAAAACGTCATTACATACAGTATTTTCTTTAGTAATAATTTCTATTGATTCGCGGATAATTAAATCATGATAATTCTTTGAGGGATATATAACAAAAAACTCCACGAAGTAATATGAGATATTGCGAAATGAAGTACATACCAGGACTTTTCGAAAAACTCAGACATGCACTTTTTCGCTTTGGCATAAACTTAATCACCACTCCTCTAGCAAAACTGAAAAATCTAATTAGTGCTAAAATATACCCGATCCCGAAAGAGGAAGTTTCTGGAGTATATATAATTCCACTGAAAACAGAAAATATTTATCTCGAATACATAGGAATGACTTTGCGTAAACTTAAAGTTCGTATTAAGCTGCTATCAGATTCACCAACTTTTCGAGCAATTTTTGAGCCAACTCTTGATTTCCTCCAACTTTTCGCGAAATATTGTCTCAACACCCAGTGTGATAGCAAATAGCAATATCCCCAACTTTTTATCCACAGATTTAAAAAGTCTGAGCTAGCCCAACTTTTCCCCCCAACTTTCAACATTTCAGCCAATCAGAGATAAGCGATTGATACGAATAGGCGATAAATATTAACGGCTGGTACTAGTAGTACTGGTTTTCCTCCAACTTTAGCAACGACAATTGTAACCTTTTTCTCCCTTTGAACGTGAAAAAGTTGGGGTTAAAATCGGCTGAAAAGTTGGTTGCTCAAAAAGTTGGTGAATCTGATAGCAGCTTTAAAGAACATTTGAGTGATTTAAAGTATAACCGACCTACAACAGACTTAACCAGAAGCAGAATATACAAGTTAATTTCGATGACGCAAAAATTATATATACCTCACAGAATTATCATGATTTAATTATCCGCGAATCAATAGAAATTATTACTAAAGAAAATACCGTATGTAATGACGTTTTATCCTACAACATACTCAGAATTTGGCTCAGTTTGCTTAAAGATCCATAAAACAAGTAATATTCCACTTCCCTTTATCCATGTTTTATTTTCCCAATGTTTTCCGGATCTAAAAATTGACTTCCACTTTCACTCCTTTCGTCACCATCTACGTACATTTGAAAATTAGACGCTAATAATAGTAGTATTTCTTATATTTATCTGACGAATACTACCTTTTTATAGTTGAAAGTACTAAAGTATTAAAGTAATTTAACATTTTTTTTAAAATATTGTCTCATCTTTTAAGTAGTTTCTCACATAGTGTAAGTTTAAGTTTAACTTTTAAAGATGAATTTCTATTTATTTATTTACTGAAATAAATGGTATTTTGCATTTTCTTAGTAAAAACGTTAAAATAATAAAATATGCAAAAACCTTAAAGAAAATCAGTCAGATGTTCAATAGTTCAGTAGTTCAATTACATCTACAAAAATCTAATTGAACTTTTTTTTTCAATTTGAAATATATCAAGAAAAAATTTTTAAATCATAAATCAGTTGTTAGTAAAAAACCCATTATTGTCTATAACAGCCTGTAACCCTAGAATAGACTCAACTATTTTGCTGGTTATATCTGGTGAAATTTTTTCCAACATTTCTAGAAATATATTTTAAAAATCATTTTTACCAGAAAATTTCTGTTTTAGCTTTTTGTTCCAAAACATAGGGGTGGTCCTTAATGATGTCACACTTTTTTTCAATATTTTTGACCCCCCCCTCCCCCCCTGATTCACAAAGTGTCATACTTCACCTTACCCCTCCCCCTCTCTTGTCACATGTCACGCTATGTTAGATAAACATATAGTTGCAGTTCAGAGCCAAAGCACTACGTTATAGATCATATTTAAAATTTTATTTCTAAACTTTAACTATGTGTTTAAATGACATTTCTGAGCATAACTATAAAAATGATACGTGCTTATTTTGTATGAAATAAGATTAAGATTTACGACTGTGATGTCGATCACATATATTTGTCTTAAATTCCGTACGAAACTTTAATTATTAAACTTCATAGCTTTTTATCAGTCACTCATTTTCTTCTGAAAAAGAATCCATTTTCTATCATTAACCATTCTTTCATTTTGTATTTTATTTTTAATTCTTTAGAGAAGGCAGAGAAATGATTGTAAATTATTTAGCAAACCGTTACTTGGTTGGTAAAAAATAATGCATTTGATTTCCCGGTGATATATCATGCTTTTATTTACTTTATGCTATAATATTAATTTAGTAGCTCCAGATGTAACGCATTTCAAGTAATCTGTTTATATTAATCTCACGCCGGATAAATCAACTGGTTTCATTTCTTTGTGCAATTCAAAATTACGTTATGCATTAATCATACGATAACTTGTAATTTCCTTTTATGAAAACCAATTCATAAATCAAAAAGAATAATTTTAGGTGTCAGTTGGTTATAGAATCTGTTTTTATTATTCTTAATCTAAATCATTTAATGATTTATTGAAAATGTTGTTCGATTATTTGATGAGGTAATAAATTATATGTCATCATATTTATTTCACTGGGATTTTTTCATTTTCGCCAAATTGTGTCTTGTTTTTATGTTTTAGTGAAAGTTTGGCGTGTTTTATCTGATGTTATGCCAAATGAACAAAACGGTAATACACGGTTTTTTTAGGCAGAAAATACTACAAAATTATAATGTAACAGTGACACCTCCCTGCCTTTAATTTTACCTGGCCTTACGGCTGGGAATATGTAAAGAAATCGTCAAATAAACGAAAGTATGTTCGTGTTACATGGACTGTGTGTTAATAATAGAGTTTGAATTTCCCTGATCCAGCAAATTAACATATTTCAGCTTCTCGATACTCACAGGATTGGAGCCTTTGGGTTTCTTACTTCAAGGTAATGTACGCCATATACACAGCGGCCAATAATCTTTAAATCTAAAAGGTATGGGGTTCTTCCCTATACCACAACGACAAAAAACATAATTAACATACAATAGTAATAAAATATTAATTTGACAGAGCAATTGAAAACAGTAGTATTTTGGAATTTGAAACAGAATGTAATATATTTGGCTTTAAATCTTATCCTTACTTTATGAATACAAAATACTTTAATTTTAAATTAACTTCAAAATTTATTCTGCTGATGTTTAATGCTTTTATTTTAACCAAAATGCGTGATGCCACACTTCTTCTTACCCCATCCCACCCCCTTGTCACATACTGTCACAATTTGACGAACCCTCCTCCCCCCTCCAAGCGTGACATCATTTGTGGATGGCCCCATACCATAAATTATTATTTGGGTTGAAGTTAGAGTTCAGGAAGAGAAAATATTTTAATCGAAATTTAGAAGGAACTCTTGTGTAATTATAACGGAGTATTTCGTATAATATATTCACACATATGCGTGTATCCAATTACAGTCAAGTTGCATCTCCCGCTCTTTCATATCATGAAGCTGCCTCCACCGTTGTTCGAACATTTGGAGAATCCAAAGCTCTTTATATTCTTTCTCTAAACAGTTTTATTGCCGTTGGATTCAAATAGTCAAATTTTATTTCCATGGGTAAATAAGGTTTATTTACATACTACTTTGTGAAGTGGAACCCTTTCTTAAGATTATTTTCACTTATGGAAAGTTTTTGTTGCACTTCTACAACTATATGCAATTTTCTTTAGATGAATTCTCATTGTTTAAAATATAACATGAACATCTAAACACAATACAATGTCGTTTGATACATCTACTTTACTAATAAATGGATTTTTTTAAATTCACCTATAAATTTCCAATAATCTCTGCCTTTGGTTTCGATGGCCCTTGTTCTTTTCCTTTTGTCAGTTTTACCTGTTAACTTGTAATTTCTGATTACACAATAAACTAATTCGAAACCTTAGTTCCGTTAACACTTTTGCTCAATGAAGCTTGGACCATTAGAAACTATCCCCTTCAAAAATTGGTCATGAAAACTTAGCATTGGAAAAGTTTGTTTTCTGGTAAATTTACAAAAATAAAATTTCATTCTTGTTCATTTTTTAATTCTACTTCAGTGAAATTACTTCCGTATGAGTGCTTACAATTCCTTTCAAGCCCGTCGTATCGACAAAAATGATTTTAGACTGATGACCCCAAATAATTTGTTTTTGATGCTCTATGGTCTATCTAAGAAATTAAATTGTTTTAGATGCACCAGATTTAATTGAAATAAAAAAACTTGTATTTCTATTATCTTTGCTTTAACAAGTTACATTCTATACACAAGATAAATTCATCATCTGATAATGGTGGCCATGTTGAAGTGATCAATCTATTAATATATGTTTAATAGATAATAAACTAGATGAATTTTTATTAAAATTGAAGACGTGCTTCTTGTTCTTGTTTTAGCTAAAAAGTAAATACGAGGACAAGTCGGATACTAACATCCGTTTCACTACAAATTAAAAACCCGCATACATTCAATACATTTTTTATTTACATCTGAAAGATACAGCTGTCCTCTATTTTGCAACATAGTCATCATGTCATTCAAGTACTTATCATAGCATTTTACTAACTTACCAATCCCTTCTTCATAAAACTCAACCGCCTGCGAATTCAACCAACTTGTCACATCGGTTTGAAGTTCCTCATCGTCAGTAATGTGATGTGTCCAAGCCACTTCTTCATTTCAGTGAATAGATCGTCAGACGGAACCAAGGCCGGACTGTAGGGGTGATGATGAAACACGTCCCATTAGAATTGGCGCAAACGATCTTGTGTTTAACGAGCAGTACACCTTTACCCATAATATTTGGGCCATATACTACACATACTTCTCGATGAATGTCTACCGCTGACAGTTTTTTGCCTAAAGAAATCTTATCACCCCTCGTGCCTCGCATTTGGCGGGATTTTCAATAGCAGTGCACATTTTGGGACGTTAGAACAAACAAAGGCGCGGCAGTACCACACTCTCACTAGAATAGCTGAAAGTTTACTGAATCACAGATTGCTTGATGTACACGATAGTTACGCTCCGCAGACTACTACTAGCGCTACGACTTAACGGAGGTTAGTTTCCGAACTGCCCTCGTATATACAGTAATATTAGTTTAAAGCTAAAAACAAGTTTAAATTTTTTTTTAGGAAATTATAAATTAGAAAGCAGTATAATAACTGATTTATTAGAACTGTCAGTGAAAAAGAACACTTCTGACTTAGAAATTTTAATTAAATTACATAATTTTATTGTAATGAAAACAACTGCTTTTATCTAATACTTTATAAAGTGAACCCAAGCAAATAGCGCTAAATCTAAAACTTTCAAAAATTCAAATTTTGAACATTTCTTTTTATGCCAAGAGCAATTATCAAGACATTCCCAGATTCTGTTAAAATAAATAATTTTCTAATTATTTTGTTTCCATCTTTATTGAACTTGCAACCCCTGATTACAAAATAAACCATGTAATCTTTTCTTGTGAAATCGATTTCACACTAATTCCACCCATAACGGAAATCCGGTAGTAACTCAAAGCATTAGAAGGCTTTTCTGAGAGTTTTTGTTTAATCTTTCACAGAAAATTGAAGCGGACAACTTTTATTACAGAAGGGGTGTGTGTCTTGTTTTCTTTAGGCATTTATTAGCTGCTTACTTTTATAATATATCAAAGCTAAAACTTTAAGATTAGTTTCCTTCCAAAGATCATTTCATTATTTTTAAAATTAATTGTATTTTAAGCAGTTTTTTACTTTATTTTAGCACGACTAAAATAAATTAGTGATCGTTTCACGTTATCGAAAAAACATTTCAAGATAATTTTCAAATTTATATAGCTCAAATTCTCCTATGAGTTTTCTTTTCGATTTTAAATATTTTTCTAGGAATAGACAAAAATACGTAATGATATTTTTTTCAGCAAGATATTATCTAAGAACAGGACATATTTAAATCATATTGCACTTAGGGTTATACAAAACATTTTTGAAACTTTATTATTTATGAATTCATTAACCCGTTATGATTTATAGGAAAATTGTCTTGCATATTTGTGAAACTTAATGACACATTTAAATCTGGAAGCAGGCGAACTTAGAATTATATTGAATTTTTCTTCCTATTTTGAAGTCATTAAAAATTATCTTTTTTTAAAGCTAATTATTGAGTTTATGTTTCTTTTGCATACCTTTAAATGTAAAGTTTCTCCAATGTAGCCAGACTGTGAAAACACCCAATTGGTTTAATTCTGATTTTCATAGGACAGAAATTAAATTTTCTGTAGTTTATTATTTTTCATAGAAATAAGTGACATTTTATTAGCTCCGCCCGTTGTATGAATTAAAAATAATTTAGATCAGTGGGATGGCTTTAAAATTTATCATAGTTCCAGGCGCTTTTAAAATGTTGTCGTTTATAAAAATACTCAATAAATTTGGGTTTTTTTATGAAATTATCATTGATAAGGATGTTCCATATCTTTTAAATTCAATTACGGAGTCTTTAGAAAGGTAAGTAGTGAAATTATCTGGGCGTCACAAAATCCCAATCATCAGTTTTATTTTGCTTGTCATTTCTGCGAGTTACTAAAAAGCTTTATACAATCAAAAAAGTGCATTTACTCCTAATTTAAACCTAAACATAATTCTCATTAAGTTAAAGACTGTGAGTTTTATAAGGGATTTCCAAGTTTTGTCAAATATTAAAAAATAATAAAATAAACAACAAAGAGAGTTTAAATAATTATCTAACATATGAACCTTTCAGTTGTACATTTGTGTTGGAAATCCTCGCACCTATAATTAGTTTTGTGAACAAATCTACTACATAATTTTTTACCACTCTCTAATAATGTTTGTGATAATATGCTAGTGATATATGCAATAATATACATCGCGTTTGTGTGTGTACTATTTCACCAAATAACTTTCTTCCTTGCGTCTCTAGATGGCAGCACCAAAGAAAAAACTTCATCATTGCTTCCATTTTCGACTTATATCGACTTATAATCAGAATTTACGGACTAATACGAGATGGCAGCACTGAACAGACTTCAATTAGACATTTAATATCAAACTTTAATTCAAATAAAGATAGTTGCTTAGGTAATCAAAAATGCTTTGTTTTACGAAATAGAGCGACCTGGGGACACTTGTACAGCCTCAAGACTTGTTAATTGCTGCCTAAACTTCGATCATGCAAGACTGTTAGCTAACTTTATCCGGGTCTTCTTTGTTTTAAACGGAAGCTCTGTTTTAACTTCGTAATGAGACGCCGGCCAGTATTTAAACTCCATACTAACCAGTTATATGTTTAATATTAACGTCAACTAATATGTATGTTTCTATTTTACATTTAAGCAGGATAAATTCAACTGTAAATAAACCAGTGTGTGCAGATCTTCTCGTCGTTTCATCTCTGATGGAAAGAATTTGTTTCTTCTCTTACCATCAAATAAATAATAATTACAGGTATAAATAGTCATCTGCTACTCCTATGGATCAATCTCAGGTAGGACCTTTTCATTATATCTCAACTGTTCATGTATCTGATTGAAAATTAACTGGGTTACTTGGCCAACAGCATTCATTACTCACGATTCTTTTTTCCCTTAATATTTTAAGAGATTATGAGACGTGAAAATAAGAGAACGTGATACATAAATAAATAAAACCCAGTATATTGAATACCAGTATTTGATAAATGAAAAGTTGCAAATAATGCACTTTGAAAATATGAAAAATAAATTTATATTTATGAAAATGGAAAACCAGTAACGTACGAATATATATATATATATATATGAAAAGTGCTTATGTAATATTATAATATAATATATATGTAAATATTACAAATATTGAATTCATGATATAAATAACAAAAATAGGGAAAGTTACAAAACTTCCGAAATTAAGTAGCATAGTATATTAAGAAATATAAATTACTAATATTTACAAATGGCTATGTCAAATGATTTAGCATCCATTGAAATACTGAATAATTCCAATTTTTCCAACTGAGCGATCAAAATTGAAAATTTACTTACTAAGGATCAACTATTTAAATATGTACTCGAGGACCCACCAGGCACACCGGACGCTGCATATTTAAAAAATAGTGCGAAAGTTAAGGCGATCATTAACCTCTGCATAGAAGACAGTCAGATAATTCACGTGTAAAATCTTCAAACCCCAAAAGAAGTTTGGAATAAACTCAAATCCATACATCAGCGAACGAATTTATCCTCTAAATTATTCCTGCTCAGGAAACTATACGCCCAAAAGTTATTAGAGGGAGGCGACATGAACGCACCTATTAACAACATTCTCATCATAAGGGATAGACTCTCCACTATAGGGGAAGAAATTAATGAGTCGCATATTGTAACCATCATGTTATGATCATCTGCCTCAAACCTACGCGCCTATGATTACTGCGCTTGAGACGAGAGTGACTTAAAATTGGAATTCGTAAAGAATAAATTAATCGACGAATTTTCACATCACACGGAGAGCAGAAACGCCACTTCGCATCCCAGAGATAACGGACTACAAATTCGTAAACAAAACTAATAAAACAAAAAAGTTCTGTCATTTCTGTAACCGTAGTGGCCACCTCAGAAATGAGTGTTTTTCAATTGAAAAATAAAGAGAAAAACAATTCTCAGAAGAATAATTTAAAAAATGAGTACAATAGGAATAAAACCTATAATAACAACGCCGGTTACAGAACCAATACATGGAACTATAAGGGTCAGGAAAATAGCAAAAACCACTCGTCAAATTTCTGCTTTAATAGCAACATAAACACAGCTGATGAGAAAAACGACTCGGATGTTCCTCTTCCCCCATTAGAGTATAATTTTGAAAATGAATCAACACTAGTTAATGAGACACAAACAAGGAATCCTAACACATAGATTATAGATTCAGGCTGTACTAGACACGTAACATTCACAAAAGAGAACTTCACAACATTTACACTAGGGAATTTCGGTAATATAACCATTGCTAACGGGAAAAGATTAAATTTTCAAGGTTTAGGTGACGTAACGCTAAACACGGGTCTGAAAAACAGTATAACACTTAAGGATGTACTGTTCTGCCCAGAATTAAAGAGTAATCTCCTGATAGTGAAAGAGACAACGGGTAATAATATAAAGGTAATTTTTGATAGGGAAACATGTCTTTTCGTTAAAGATAATAACACTATCTTAACTGCTAAATTGAATAACAACCTCTACGAAATAAATCCTAATGATGAGTATGGTTACACCTTCAACACACAAACCTCATGTAATAACAAAAACTGTATATCCATATGGCACCGGAGACTAGGTCATAAAAATTTCGACGCAATTAAATATTTAGTTAACCATAAATTGGCTGAGGGGATAGATATAAACAACTGTAAGCACGAGACGCACTGCACTAAGTGTATTGAGGGGAAATTCTCAGTTACGCCCGACCCTAAATTGGCTAAAAACAGAAGCAGAGAAATCTGTTCTCTAATTCACTCCGATATTTGTGGACCCATGGAGATGGAAACGCTAGGCGGGAAGCGCTACTTCATAACATTCACAGACGACTATAGTAGGTTCACCATGACGTACCTAATCGCGCATAAGTCGGAAGCAGTCGTGAAATTAAAACAGTTTGTAGCCTTAACAAAAAATAAATTCGGCAAAGTAATAAAATCTATAAGATCAGATAACGCCAAAGAATATCTTGGTGAGAGCTTCGAAAACTACTTGACCGAAAACGGTATAGAGCGCCAGTTAAGTGTCCCATATAGTAGTCCACAAAATGGCGTCTCAGAAAGGCGTAATAGAACAATCGTAGAAATGGCACGAACTATGCTGTCAGATGCTAAATTGCCTAAGCATTTCTGGGGAGAAGCGGTGATAACAGCCAGAAAACTAATCAACCGACTGCCAACAAATGCAAATGAAAATCATGCAACACCGTACGAATTATGGAATAACAGGAAGCCCAACCTATCTAATATGAAAACATTTGGGTGTAAGACATTTGCCTACATCAATAAGCCTAAAAGGACCAAATTTGACGAAAAGGCGGTTGAGGGTGTCATATTGGGTTATGATTTTAGAAGCAAAGGGTACAGAATTTATACGGGGAATAAGAACATAACATTTTCAAGGACCGTAAAATTTATTGAAGAGGGAATTAAATAAGAGGAAATTAACGATATTACAGAAAACGAAAATGACGCTCAAACACCTGCGGAAAATATCAAAATTGATTTAACAAATGCTAACGGAGATCAAATACAAACCCCAGTGCAAAATAATCCCGAACCTAGAAGATCAGAACGGCAAAACAGAGGTGTACCTCCAAATCGTTTTGGAATAAGTGTAAATTTATGCAAAAATGAGGAACCCAAATCATGGACCGAATTACAAAACATTGAGGACACAGAAATAAAAAATAAGTGGTTGGAAGCAACAAATGAAGAAATGAAATTCCCAGATCAAAATAAAACATGGAAATTAGTTAAGGCAATACCCGGAAAGCGCGTCATAGGGTGCAGGTGGGCGTTTAAAGACAAAAGAGGGGCCGACGGGGCCATAGAGATATATAAGGCAAGATTAGTTGCCAAAGGATACTCGCAAAAATGTGGATGTGATTTTTGACGAGACATATGCGCCCGTCGTATCACATACCACACTGAGAGCATTTTTAAATGCAGCCGTTTATAAAGGCTTAGACGTGACACACCTTGACGTTAAAACCGCTTTTCTACACGGCAACCTTGAGGAGGAGATTTACATGTTCCAAACGGAAGGGTATTTAAAGAAAGGGGAAGAAGAGAAGGTGTGTAGCTTGAATAAAGTGATATATGGCCTTAAACAGGCCGCCAGGGCGTGGAATTTAAAAATTAGCCAATCCCTAAGAAACTTGAAATTCACAGAATGCGAAACAGACCAGTGTCTGTTTAAAAGAATTAAAAATGGAAAAGTCGCATACATAATTGTCTATGTAGACGATATACTCGTAGCGGAAAATAAAGATGATATATATACCACGAAATATATACCCAATAAAGCACGAAATATATACCCAATTATCCAGGGAGTACGAAATTAAAAACTTAGGACAAGTTAATCAATACCTAGGGATAAATATAACAAAATCAGAAAACGGTAATTTGGAAGTCGATCAAGAGCGCAAGATAGTAGAAATCGTGGAAAACTTCAACTTAACCCATAGCAAACCCACCTACATGCTGATGAGCACTAAATATTTTAACTTGAATCTAGAGGGAAAATTAATGAAAATAATAAGAAGTACAGACAAACCGTATGGAGGCTTCTATACATCGCGACATTAACAAGACCTGATATAGCGGCAATAGTAAACATACTGGGGAGGAGAAATGAGTCACCAAGACAAGCTGACTGGGAAGCTATAGAGAAACTCATTAGATATCTGGTGACTACCATAGACTTGAAATTCATTATTGACAAGTCAAAACTTCCAGCATTAACAGTGTACAGTGACGCCGATTGGTCGAATGACAGAATAGATCGAAAATCGACCACTGGTAACCTATGTAAATTAGGTAACAATATCTTAGCATGGCTCTCAAAGTAGCAGACAAACGTCGCCTTATCTTCCACGGAAGCAGAGTACATTTTCGCGTCAACAGCCACAAAAGAGATAAAATGGTTAGTAAACATACTCAGTGATCTTGAACTGCCCCAACAGCTACCGATAGCTGTTTATGAAGATAACATATCTGCCATAAAACTAACGAAAAATGAAAAGGCGCAGACAAAAACGAAACACATCGATGTCAAGTTTCATCACATCAAGACAAAACATCAACACAAAAGTAGTGTAATAAAAATCATCTATTGTCTTTCCAAACTCATGATCGCGGATATTTTGACCAAGCCGCTCCCGAAAACTCAATTTGAATTTCTGAGAAAAGAACTGCAATTAACATTATCCTAGATTTTTTACAAAAAGGAGGGGTGTTGGAAATCCTCGCACTTATAATTAGTTTTGTGAACAAATTTACTGCATATTATTTTACCACTCGCGAATAATGTTTGTGATAATATGCTAGTGATATATGCAATAATATACATCGCGTTTTGTGTGTGTATTATTTCAACAAATAACTTTCTTCTTTGTGTCGCTAGATGACAGCACCAAAGAAAAAACTGTTCATCATTCCTTCCATTTTCGACTTATAGCAGATCAGAATTCACTGACTAATACGAGATGGCAGCACTGAAAAGACTTCAATTAGACATTTAATATCAAACTTTAATTCAAATAAAGAGAGTTGCTTATGTAATCAAAAACGCTTTGTTTTCGAAATAAAGCGACCTGAGGACACTTGTACAGCTCCAAGACTTGTTAATTGCTGCCTAAACTTCTATCATGCAAGACTCTTAGCTAACTTTATCCGGGTTTCTTTTGTTTTAAACGAAAGCTCTGTTTTAGCTTCATAATGAGACGCCGGCCAGTATTTAAACTCCATACTAACCAGTTACATTTTTAATATTAACGTCAACTAATATGTATGTTTCTATTTTACATTTAAGCAGGATAAATTCAACTGTAAATAAACCAGTGTGTGCAGATCTTTTCGTCGTTTCATCTCTGATGGAAAGAATTTGTTTCTTCTCTTACCATCAAATAAATAATAATTATAGGTATAAATAATCATCTGCTACTCCTATGGATCAATCTCAGGTAGGACCTTTTCATTATATCTCAACTGTTCTTGTATCTGATTGAAAATTAACTGGGTTACTTTGCCAACGGCATTCATTACTCACGATTCTTTTTTCCCTTAATATTTTAAGAGCACATTTGTTTCTTTTACATGTGAATAACTGCATAGAAATTTGTGGTTACTTAGAATTCAGTGGGTTAATTACAGCGTTGCCATAGAAATATAATAAATGACTTTAGAATACCGCTATTTTCGTATAATAATACTTGCCTTGTTTAATCGCTTTGAATTTAAATAAGCCGAACATTATTATACGAAATTATTGGTGTACAAAATTTAAAATTGTTGTACTTCTATGGAAACTCTGGTTCATTGGTACATATTTGTTTATTCAAAATATCTAACAGAAATTTCTAAAGTCTGTAGACCTTTTCTGTACAAAATTTAAAATTGTTGTATTTCTATGGAAACTCTGGTTCATTGGTACATATTTGTTTATTCAAAGTATCTAACAGAAATTTCCAAAGTCTATAGACTTTTTCTGTAAGATATTTTGAATAAACAAATATGTACTAATGAACCAGGGTTTCCATAGAAATACAACAATTTAAAATTTTGTACACCATTAATTTTGTATAATAAGTGTCGTCTTATTTAATTTCAGAGCGATTAAACAAGGCGTGTATTGACATTCCGTGATTAAATAAAGGAAATGTTATTACCCAAAATTTCTTAAAGATGTTTTAAAATAACAAAAGACTCGCGCTAAATTAATAATATTAAACTCCTTGTCGGTCAATAAAATGTTAAGATATTGTCAAAAGAGAGAGTTTTAGAGATAATCTTTAGTCGAGTATTTACAGTGTTTCTTTATTCTCCTTTCTATTGTATATTTAAAAAGTCGCCACAAACGCATTAGAATAATTTGGAGAACAGGATTTAAATATTTCTTTCATTGAAAATTTATTTGAATGAGGGAAATTATTAATACTCAACCATTGCTTTATGAAAAGTTGAAGAAATTTAGAACAATTATTTATTTATAAAAATCATTAAATAACAAAAAAAAAACTATAAACCGATTTTTTTTAAATGCTAAGTACATTCTCTTCAACGTACGATATGTAGTATAAATAAATGAAAACTACGATGTGAATAACAAAATCTATTAAATAAATATTCTCCTTAGTATGTGAAATTTATTATGAAATTGAAAGTTAAATACAAATAAAGTCTTAAAATATATTGAATAGTAAATAATCTTAACGTTATCAAAGAATCGACTTAGTAATGAAATGCATTTTCTAAGTAAAGTAGCCAATTAAGGTGCTTAAGAGGAAATAGGCTTAGACAAATCTCTTAATCTCCATCTGAAAGAAGAAGAAACATAGTAAATCTTTTTTCTTTGGGGAATTTTTTGTTTATGTTTAATGTTAACACGCTTACCAGAAAACTGCAGTGGTACTAAATTACAATTTCGAAGATTTCATTTATTAAAAAAAATTACGCACGAATTTCATTATTTTACTCTGATATAAATATTATTATTTGATATGGCAACAACTCTGTATTAAAAAGGATCGGAGGGAGGATCCGAGCCAGACTTCCTGAGTTACAGAAAATAGGGGAAAACATTTTTTTTCTTTTAACTCTAATACATTTTTAAAATTTAATATTTTTTTATATTGCTCACTAACAACATCAAAAAGCATTTTTATATAAAAAATTATGTATTCAAACAAAATTTTGAAATTTATTAAAAGCGATACTTTCGTATTGGCCGAATACCAGAAATTAACAGCTGAGGAATTCGCCATGTTTCTGATAATTTCAGTAGTTTACGCGCGTAATTCTATTACATGTCTGTTAAATTTGTGTTTTATTTATACTATTTTATTATTTTAGTTATTTATTGATGACGTTTTAATTCCGTTATGAAATATTACCGGAAACAATTGCTGAATTATTTATATTATGTTAACTGCAAGCTGGTTGATTAATTCTAATCGGAATTCACTCTATAGAGAGAGATTTTTTTTAAATTTCTCCCTGAAAATTATTTTTAAAACCATAAAAAATCAGATAATTGAGATAAAGTTTTCAAACAAAATGCATATGACAGAACACTTTTTTTTTTCGATGTCACGATGTAAAAATCAAAATTGTGTGATGATTATAATTTTAAAAACAACTGCAGTAAAAGCCAAATTTATTGGTCAATATAACCACCCTCAATTTGACGTGAGAGTTACTCACGGACATATTATTTATTTATAATATAGATTACACATTAATTTCATTATTTAAACCCGGAATAAATATTGTTCTTTTATATTGCAACAGCTCTATTTTAAAAATAATTTATTTGAATATGAGAAGATTTTTTCAAGCATATAAAAAAAATAATTTAAAATTAAACAAGATAAGAGTTATTCAACAAAATATCACAGAAATTACTTTTTTTTAAATTAAATATCTAAAATTCTAATGAACTTACTGCTGCAAAAACTATACATTTCGAATTTCTATTTAGTAATATAAAACCCGCTAATCCGAACTAATTGGTATCGGTGCCAGTTCGAATTACAAAAAATTCGGATTATCCGAAATTCCATTAAAAATAGAAAAGTAAAAGATGTGTGCGAAAAATTACAAGTTATAAGTACTCAGTAAAATAATAAACATCCTCTAATCCGGCATTCTAAGTTCCGGCACGCTGGATAATCTGGAACGACTTTTGGAAAAAATAGTATTCCTTGTTTCATCACTCCTGATTTTTATAACAATTCAGTGAAATTTCAGAATTGGAATTGTGTAACAAACCATTACAAACGGTTCACAATCGCGAACCTATAAATAACGCAGTCACCACATCAACGAGGAGGAAAGAATGAAACATTTCTGTAGATAATTTGCAAAATCATATTTTTGAAAGTAAATATAAATTTTTGTCATTTGAATTTAAAAAAAAAAAAAAAAATCCATTTTAAAAGAGAATTTTATAGTGGCAAGCAAACTGATATTCGAGATTTTTTAAGATGTCTTTTACGAGTAGGCCTACAGTGCACGTTTTCATTTTATATTTTTGTACGTATGTTCTACTTTTACATTATTGAGTATTTTTTTAATCCTATTCAAGCTGTTTGAAATATTTAAAAAATGCTCTATGGCCATTTTATGTTTAATTCTAACTTCTACACTTTTCCCCCGACACTAATTCTGTAATTCAGAAAATTTCGTTAGTTAATCTTTTCAGTTAATTTGTTCAAGTATAATTGGTTATAAAATAAAATTGGTTCGGATTACCGGGGCTCTGCTGTAAATACAATTGTTTCCGAAAGTTCTAGCAAAAGTGCTTAGCTACTTTCTTAGGAAAGAGTTCTAGGATGAAAAGGATTGTTGGATTTTGGATATGAACGTGCTGTCCTGATTCTAACATTTGTGCATACGCAAGTCATCTATTCTGTCATTTCTTTTACTTTCGTAAAGTGTTCCTGAATCGCCTTTAATCTGATTGACGCGGTTACTTTGTGGAATAATACGTTAATTAATCTTCTAGGATCGCCTAGCTGATATGAAAACGGCGATTGACGCGGTTACTTTGTGCAATAATACGTTAATTAGTTTTCTAGGATCGACTAGCTGATTTGAAAACGGCGATTTATGCGGTTATTTTGTGCAATAATACGTTAATTAATTTTCTAGGATCGCCTAGCTGATATGAAAACGGCGATTGACGCGGTTACTTTGTGCAATAACACGTTAATTAATTTTCTAGGATTGACTAGCTGATATGAAAACGGCGACTGCGCGGTTACTTTGTGAAATAATACGTTAATTAAGTTTCTAGGATCGACTAGCTGATTTGAAAACGGTGATTGATTTGTGCAATAATACATTAAGTTTCTAGGATCGACTAGCTAATACGAAAACGACGATTGACTTTGTGCAATAATACGTTAATTAAGTTTCTAGAATCGACTAGCGGATTTGAAAACGGTGATTGATTTGTGCAATAATACATTAAGTTTCTAGGATCGACTAGCTAATACGAAAACGACGATTGACTTTGTGCAATAATACGTTAATTAAGTTTCTAGAATCGACTAGCTGATATGAAAACGGCTGCAGTAATGAGCATCGTCGAATTTCGTCCGATCTCGCTTCTTGTGGAACATCAAGATATTTCTTCGAGGTTTCATCGAGCCTCGTGTCGTTAGCAGTGACGTCCAACTCCGTTTGAATTTGGATTAGGGTTCTTCAGTTGACAAATTTTTCTATGGTAAGATGTTACGTTAATTACTTTAAATAAATATGCAATGTAATCTATGAGATTCCAGGTGAAATTGCCATATTTGCTATTGATATTGTGTATGGTGTTTCCAGAGCTCTTTAGGGACATTTTTCGTAGCGTTTTTTCCTCGGACTCGGAATATATGCAAAGTAGTAATCTTGTCTAGAGTTAGTGATAGAATTAAGAAAATTCCTGTGGAGTCTCTGCCCCTCTCAATAGTTTAGTGCTTGAACTCATAATTTGATCATCTTAAGTTATCTTTTGAGCACTCTGCTGCCTTTCTCATCGATTATAGCTTTAATAAACTATTTTTAGTATTAACTTTAGTCATGTCTACTTTCCTAAATGACAGGCCCGAAGTGTCCGCACAAAAATAAGCAAAAAATGGAAAAATGAGCATATTCGACGAAAAAAAAACACAGATTGAACACGCATTGAAAATAATAATCCATAAAAACAAAATTTAATACAGTATTTTTAAGAAGGAAATGTGTTTAAATTCTAAAATGGTTTATTATTTAGTAACTGCATCTCCGTGTTTTGGGTAGTGTATTAAAAAACCCGAGTTATTCCCAAGTCCTAGATTCCCGGGTTATTCTCAGGTTTAAACTAGATTCATTTTCAGTCTTTGCAAATCTAGGTTCGCGTTTCAGATGAAAAATCGAAATATCCAAATTTTAAAAATGAATAAACGACATCATTGAAAATACGCCAGGCGATGGGAGAAAATAAAGCATTTAGAAAGAAACAGAAACGGTCGAATATAGCCCGCTCACAAATGTAAATCATTCCTATACTTGCCGTTTGTGGAACTGGTATTAAAGTCAAGGAGTAGTATCTCGAAGACCAGTAGGTACACCTCTAATCATCACAACTACTCAACTAATGTTACTTTTTGTCTGCAAGCGTGAGACAGCCTTTATTAACTGCGCATTATCTTTCCACCAATCTTCCAACGTCGGCAGAACGTCACAAAATATCAGTAGTAATAGTTTTTTTTTTTTAAACATCTTTTATAAGCAGTCAATGTTTATCTTAAAAAACACGCCTTGAATTCATGACTGTAATTCAAGTTGCTCCAAAAAACTTCAGTTGAAATACGTTAATTTGGCATGGGGCCCCGATTATTGAAAATTTGCTTAATTTAATTTACGCTTGATACGGAACGCCATCAATTTAGTTTATTAAACAATATATAACTTTTGCTATATTTCTTTTTTTTAAGCATGGCAACCGGAAATAAAAAAACAACATTTATACTTTTATTCAGGATTTCTAAATTATTTTATCAACTAATAATCACAATATCATTATTAGTAAATTATTAAATAGTAAAAGAGTACTTGAAAAAATTATTACACTCTTAATTTTATGTATTATTTTCTACTTTTTAATGTTTAAATTATTTCTTTGTTGCAGTTTCAAAATTTCCACTAATAAAGAGAATGGCACGTGAATTCCTTTATCAAGCCCTGTATACCAGATATTGAATTTATACAAAACGGCTAATATGAAAAAAATACATGCTAAAAAAAGCACTTCCTGCAATTATTGCTAAAAAAAGCTATAACCGATTTCTTCTGTCTGTCCCTGTAAATGAAATGCTATGAACGCCATAGTCTATAGTAATCATCTTGTAGTGAAATTCAGTGATTTATATCAATTTTAATACATATGAAACAGTGTAATCTATCTATCTATACTAATCTATACTTCTATACTACTATTATAAAGAGATAAAAAATGTTTATTTGTAGGAGGTAATCTCTGGAACTGCCGAACCGATTCCAAAAGTAATGGTCTCAAAATGATGGTGTTGATCCAACTTAGAGCATAGGCTATAACTTATGTCCGTGGCACTGGCCAAAATGAGTTGCAGAGCAAAAAACTTTCTAAAAATGCGATTTTTGTGTTACTGAAGGGCCTAGAAACCTGAAATTTGGAATGGTAGTTACTTATGAGATACTAATGTTCTCTAAGGACGTTTCTTAAAAAAATCGAAATTAAAAAGGGGTGAAAATGTGCGAAAAGCGTTCTGAAAAACGTTCTAAATGGCAATTTTTACGCAATTTCAGGAAGTACCAAACCGATTTTAAAAATAATGGTGTCAAAATGAGGGTGAATACCCTTGCTCCAACATAGGCTACATTTTATGTCGGTGCCACTACTCCTAAGGGGGGTGCAGGAGCAAAAAAACGTTCGAAATTACGATTTTTGTATTACTGAAGGGTCCAGATACATGGAATTTGGTATGGTAGTCACTTATTAGATATAAATTATCTCTAAGAACATTTCTTAAAAAATCGAAATTTAAAAGGGGTGAAAATGCGCAAAACGCGTTCTAAAAAACGTTCTAAATGGCTATTTTTAGTCAATCTCAAGAAGTACCAACCAATTTCAAAAATAATGGTGTCAAAATGATGGTGACAACCCTTGCTCTAATGTAGGCTGCATTTTATGTTGGTGCCACTACCCCTAAAGAGGGTGTAGGAGCAAAAAAAGTTTGAAATTGCGATTTTTGTGTTACTGAAGGGCCCAGATTCATGGAATTTGAAATGGTAGTTACTTATAAGATATAAATGAACTCTAAGAACATTTCTTTAAAAATTCGAAATTTAAAAGGGGTCAAAATGCGCGAAAAGAGTTCTAAAAAACGTTCTAAATGGCGATTTCTACGCAATCTCAGGAAGTACCGAACAGATTTTTAAAATAATGGTGTGAAAACGATGGTGACAGCCCTCGCTCCAACATAGGCTATATTTCATGTCAGTGCCAGTACCCCAAAGGGGGTGAAGGAGCAAAAAACGATCTAAATTGCGCTTTTTGTAATACTGCAGGGGCTAGCAACTTGAAACTAGGCATGGTAGTTACTTATAAGATATAAATGATCTCTAAGAACATTTCCTAAATAATTCGAAATTTAAAAAGGATAAAAAGGGATGAAAAAAGTTCTAAATTGCGATTTCTACGCAATCTCAGAAAGTACTCAACCTATTTTAAAAGTAATGGTTGGAAATTGATGATGCTCCAATGCCCTTGCTCCAATATAGGATCTATTTCATGTCGTCATCACTACCACCTTGCGGTTGCATTTTTAAAGAAACGTTCTAAACTGTGATTTTTGTGATACTGAAGGGACGAGCAACTTGAAATTTGGCATGGTAATTACTTATGAAATGTAAATACTCTCTGAGAAGAGTTCCTTAAAATTTTTTAATTTAAAAGGGGTCAAAATGAAAGAATTTTTCGTTTCGTAAATATTTCTATATTTCTATTGTAAGAACATTACATTTGTACATTTCCTAATTCTACAAAATACTAAGAAAAATATTTAAAATAAAAGATTTGAGTCGTTCTATAAATATGGCACAAAATCCCTATAAATTAAAATTTAATTAATCCTTCTAAATCCTTCTAAAATTTATTAAATGATTATGTAAATCTTCTAATGTAGTTTACATAATTCAAGAAAAATGCTTTAGAAGATAAAATGTTTATGAATTCATAATTCAGTACATAAAGGGTTAACATATATTTCAAAGTAAATAAATGTCTAAAAATCTCATTTTTCAACAGACATATTTGTTGGTATTTCACTTCATACACTGTAAAAACTTTATATAACGTTACACCATAGAATTGGTGGCAGCATTGCTGCCTCTATTTTATTGAGTAATTTAATCGGTATAACTGGTGTTACATTACACTAACATGTAATAATATTACACCCATTATATCAGTGTAAATTACACCATTATATAATTAAACTACTCCATAAAATTGGAGGCAGCATGCTGCTACCAATTTTATCGAATAACGTTACATAAATTTTTTACAGTGTATGATTTTAAATGAAGTATTTTGAAGTAATTTGTTTCTTTATTTTTACTTCAGACATATGCTGATTAAGAACATTAAATTCATTTGGGACAACAGTCTGCTTTATGGATCCTCATCTTTACTATAATTAATTTTAGAAAATCAAAAATTTACGTTTACATGAAAAAAGAAAACCTATGACGAACATGTTAAAATCCCCAATAATTGTGAGAGCTAATTCAAGTCAACATTATGTAAACATTCTTTAGGATTGTATAGTGACATTATTAAATTATTCCGAATGAATAAATATCTTTTACATAGCTTATAAATTAATAGAAAAGATCTCGGTTCCCATGTGGCTCGATGAAGTAATGAATTCTTTTATTAAAGGCGGAAATTCATTGAGTGGCACAAAGAATCTATGTTTGCATTGTTTTTTATTGCATTAAGCGAGGATATTAAAAGAATTGCACGCTCATGTTATTCTTTAATTTCTTCATCTTGTATATTGAAATTCATGTATAGGAAATAAGTTATTTTTAAAGAATTCTATCATAGAACATTAATTTTTTAGAAATTCTATTTGACACATTAAATCTAAATAAGTTAAAATGAGACATTTAATACTATTGAATTGATACACTTTTTAAAAGAAAGTATACGGAATTTAAATACTTTACGTTATTGGAATGTAAAATTAATCTATTGGAATGTAAAACTTTTTAACAACCGATTTTTGATGTATTTACTGTGTTTTCGGTTGTCTTAAATACAATTTAACTATTTTTGGAAAAATGTATGTCTGTCTGATATCTGTGTGTGAGATAAAATTTGTAGAAACTCTAACTGAAGCATGGAATAGAGACAAAACACTGAATAAAAACTAGTGTCGTGAAGGAATTTTCACCTTGTTATTAATATAAACTTTAAAACATACTTATAATTACTTAAAAGGTGACACAAAATATAAAAGATATTATTTAATATAATAATATTTTGGAAAGATCTTAGGATTATATTAAATATACTTTATGTTTTGTATCGCCTTTTAAGTAATTATAAGTATGTTTTAAAGTTTATGTCAAGCATGGAATTTTATCAAACTTCATATTCAGTTAGACCGTGGCATAAATTTATACTCATTACATTTGGATGTATATCCCCAACAGGTGTCGCCGTCGTGCTGCGTTTGTCATGATTTCCCTGATAGCATATCCCAGTATCTATTGGATGGAATTGCACAAAATTTTATCTGTAAAATTGCTTTTCTTTCTTTTTTAAGATCTAAGCTGATTCAATTTTGGATTTGATAACTCAACAGGGTGCGCTTCTATCCTATGCTTGGAGAAAGTTTCATAATGTTATCTATAACCAACTACTGCAGTTGAGGGAGCGTAGTTTGCCATATAATTAACCCAATTGCTATAACTCTCATACACTTGCAACAAAATTGCTGGTAGAATCGTTTGCGACTCCAACGTTAGTTTTGTACCTAATTACAAAATAACTGGTATTTCTACAAAATAATGCTTTTTCATACAAACATTACAGATGTATCAAATAAATTTAATATTTTCTGAGAGTGATAAAAAATACATTTAAAAGGCAAAAAATAACTTCATTTATTCAGATTTGACATGTTTCATTGCTCTGATGGCAACATTCCTAAGAACTAAAATGATACAATTAATTTTGCAAAGACATTTTAAATTGAAAACTGGCAAACAAAAACCACGCGAACTCAAGTATACTGAAATTATCTGCAATATTCCATGACATAACTGAAAATAATTTTACGGAGTGTCATAACTTTGTCTGTCATATAAATTCAGGTACGTCAATTCAAACATAACGAGACTTGAATAAATACATTCTAAGATAAATGGATTGATGTTTTTAAGTGGTCGTTATAGTATAAACCACAGACAGTACAATATAAAAACGGTTATATCTCTTGATCTCATTATTTTATTTTCATGCAGTTTGCGTCAATTCATTAAATAAATTGACGCCAACTGCATGCAAATAATATAATGAGATCAAAAGATATAACCGTTTTACATCTTTATAAGATATTAGGGGACTCAGCCCCCTGCAAGCGACGCCCGCCAACCCCCGTTCAGACTTCGCAGTCTCAAAAAACACAATAATGTGTCCAGTTTAAAGAATATTACCACGTTATGGATAATTGAATGATATTATCAATATAACGGCGGCTATCTTCTGTAAGCGGGTTGCCATGCTTCTCTGTTTGAAAGTAGCATTTTTTGGTTACCATGGCCTCATTGATCGCTGTCTTAACAACTGGTGGTTGTTTTGGGACTAATAAGCGAGATCAAGTACACATTTGAAAAACAGCTTGTATAAAATGATTAGGTGAAAAATGTCGCTATCTTTCTGACTTATAACGACGCTATGGATATTATTCTTCCTTTAGGTTCGCGGTTAAAAAACTGAGTCTGCTTGGGAATAGCTTTCAGAACCACGTTACGCTTACATTTTATGTTTTGATCGAGTTTTAGATATTTTCAGGAACAGGTATAGCTTATTTACGAATTCTTTTCCCTATTTTAATACGCCATCATGCATATTTTCATGTTATTTTTACAATGTAGGATAAAATCACCTATTGTGGTCCATATACCAGTAATGACCCATTCCATATCCCTACGACGCTAGACGTGAAACGTCCGAGAAGTGATAAAATGGTCTAACGACTGTCACATTATGCCTTTGTTTTGACAAATCAACGCACGTCACGTGAACAGTGGCTGCTCTTACCAAAGCTTCCTTTTTCTACTGTTTCAGCTGTGGTTTCTTAGCAAGATTTTTAGTGAACAAAGTTGGATTTCGTGCTATGTAAGAAATTTTCAGGTAAGATAAACAAAAAAAAAGTAAGTTTTAATAACTTATATAAAGTTTAAGGAATATATAAACTTATTGGTGTTATCAAAATAAACTTATTAAGCCAGCTATTGGGATGGTCCACTACTGATGCTGTTTTTTCGTGATTGCAGTAGTGATGGCCCACACTTACTTTTTAGATTTTATAGCTATTTGTTGTCATTAATTAAAGTTTTTAATACATATATTTATTTCAAACATTTAAAGCAAAGTGTTAGATAACAAATTTATACGAGCATATTCCTTTTATTTATGTCCATTTTATTCCATATTTTTTGTATTCGCGACATTCCTTTGTAAATGGCATAATTGACTAGTCTTTTAGACTAGAATCTACATCTTAACTGCCTAACTTTGGTATCACAACTAGCATCTATAGCCAGCGATGAATATTTACAATTTAGCTTTAAGATTTATAGAGTGCAAAGTAGTTCAGTGTATGACGTTTGCTCAAGAGGGATTCATATTTAGACTGGGCTTCGTATCTAGTGAGCAAAAATCTTGAAAAAAAGAAAATTTATATTTTTCAGCATGTTTAATTAATTTATAAAAATAATTCAAAACAATTTTAACTTTAGATATTTTTAAATATTATTTTTATACTAATATTATAATGATGAAACGTTTGTTTGTAGGATAAAATCTGTGGAACTAATAACGCATTTCTAAAGTAATGTTGGCAAAATGATGGTGACAGTCTGTACTTTACATAGGCTATATTTTATGTTGGTATCACAATCCCAACGGAATGCAGGAGCAAAATCAAATGCATATTTTTGTGATTTTCAAGGGTATAAAAATTAGAAATTTGAGTTAATGGTAACTTGCAAGATGTAAATACACTCTAAAAACAGTTTCTAAAACATTCAAAATTCTAAAAGGATTTAATTGCGCAGAAAGCATTTTCTATAGAATTGTTCAGGATATATTGGGTAGTTCGGAAAGTCGTGTCCGTTTGGAAAAATCAATTGGCACCGGAAAATTCTGCCTAGGAATTATTAGACATTAGATATCGAATCAATGTCTAATAATTAAATGAAAGAATTTTCCGGTAGGAATTGATTTTCTCAAATGGACACGACTTTCCGAACGACCCAATAAAATTTAAACTTGACATGGCTGTTATTTTTAAATCACAAATGTGCGCACAAAATGGTTTTTTTAAAGAGAAGTGTATGCCGAAATAGTTCTAAAATTACGATTTCCGTGATACTGAAATGACTAGAAATTTGACATGCGTTATGGTGGTTAAGATGCAAATGTTGGTCAAGAATGTTTTGTAAAAGAATTTTAACTTAAAACGGTCAAATGAGCAGCAAACCTTCTAAATTAAGATTTGTTTGGAATATAAACTTTAAATTTGACGTGGCTGTTACATTTAACTCATCTCATTTATAACAAGAAGAATAATCGAGAGAATAACAAGAGTTATTCTCGCACAAAACTGTTTTTAAAAAATCGTAAATGGGGTCCGGGACACAAAAATCTTAAAATTTTCAAAAACATTTTTATTGGATTAAAATTTTTTCTATCGTTTTCGGCTTAAAATGACGTTTAAATCATGTTTCTATCTTAATTAGAACAGAAAATATTAATTTTTTCGTTTTGGTTTGTTTTCAAAATCTACCTTTCAAGCTATGGTTGTCAAGGAAATGACTTCTTGTGAAATTGCGTTTTTCTTCATGATGGGTTTTTACACCATTTCTCATCTTTAAGTTGTTATAAGTCTAGAACCGTTAAAGATAAATGTTTGAAGCTTGGAACATATATTTTTCAGTTGCTTTACTTTAACTTTGAGCCAGCAAATTTGAAAAAAAATATTTACTTTTGAAAATATGAATTTTTTAAAAAAAAGTTACATCGATTTTTATTAAGTTTTTACTTTTAATTTTTTTAATTTTTTTTAATTAATATTTTTTAAATGCTGGCTCTAAATTAAAATATATATATTTCTGTTTATTTAAATGAAAAACAATTTAAATTCTACAAATAATATTTCGAGTTATAACGATTTTAAGTTATACCACTTTTTTCATAAATTTTAAATTTAAAATTTTTTTAAAAAAGCTATGAGAAGTTTTATCATTTGATTTTGTTTACAAATAATATGGTTAACCATCACAAAAACATTCAAAATTTTAACTCAATAAATAAAATTTTTTTGAAAATGTGTCCCGGACCCCCTTAAAATGGTTCAGGAGAAAAAGAAGTTCTAAAGTTTCAATTGCTTCAATATTGTTGGGGCTAGAAACTAAAAATTCTCATGGTGGTTATTTATAAGATATAAATGCTCATTAAGAACGGTTTCTAAAATATATCGAAATTTAAAAAGCTTAAATTAGCTGAAAAGACTCGAAATTACGAATTACTTGGAATTGTTTAATGAAATTGAAATTTTGATTTGCGTGTAGGTGTCTTAGTGTGTAGGTATCTAATTACTAATTCCTGGCATAGGATGATAAAGTTCCATTATTTTTCCTTTTGGCATCAAGCTAAGAATAAAATTTTAATTCTGCGGTTCTGCTCTGTTAGTACAGCTATCTCTTTTTTATTTTAGAATACAGATAATGGCTCCAAAGGAACTGAGTAAAGAATAGAAAGATCGAGTTGAGAAGGCAATTGATGCTGTTAAACAGGAGCCGAAGAGAGTTTTTCAGAACCGGTAAATAACGACAATACTACTTCCACAGCTGAATACCACTCTCAAAGGTTAAAAGAAATCCTTGAGTTGCCGCACAGTCCAGAAAAGAAATGGAGATCGGGGAGAATGCCTTTCATCCTGACATCGCAAAGATGGGACGAGCTGCAAAAACACAAGGTGCAGAAGAAACAAGAAGATTTGTAACAAAAAGAAGTGAAACAGAGAGAAATCTAAAACGAAAAAAAAAAGAACGAAATTAGGCTCTAAAACGAAAAAAAAAAGCTGAGATGGCTAACAAAAGAGTTAAAATGACCAACAAAGAAGCCACCAAAATATCAGGGCCAAATCCGGCAAAAATAATCAGAAAAAGAAGATTCGACTTCGGCGGGCCATCACTAATGCAGTGATGGGCCATTACGGATGCAAACGGGCCATTACGGATGTTTTTGTACTTTTTAGTAAATCGAATATTTTAAAGGAATAAATTTATATTTTGTTGATTTTCTTGACCCGAAAGTCTTCTTCCATCTTTTCTTCTTATATTTTGACCATCGGCATGAAAAAATTCCAACGTCATAGTAGTTATTAGCTAAAAGCCGAAAAATTCGTCCTTAACCTGGCCATCACTGGTGGTTTTACCCTATAGTGTTTATATTAATAAGAATATCAGAATTTTTGAATTTATATTTATCAAGTAATTTCTATGAAATAAATTGAAAGTATTTTGCGCTTACATTTGCCTGTATTTGTGTTACATCAAGTTATGTCATATACGTATAAACAAATCTGCTAGTTGCACTATTATTATACCATATGACGTAACATTGAAATTCTCGGGAATGAAAATCGTTTTAAATGTAACTTTTTTTTTAAATATATGACGTAATTTTCAATATTAAATGCATTTCTCATGTAATAATTTATTTATTTTAAAAGTTTTTTTTCTCTCTTTTAAGATTCACGGGTACATATATTATTTTATTTAAAAGTATTTGGGAATATTTTTGAGCTTTTTAAATACGACCTAATATTTACCATTGAAAGTTTTTCGCGTGTAATAATTTAATTATTTCAGACAATTTAAATATGACGATATTTAATATTAAGACATTTTACATATGACGTAATTATCACCTGTAAATGCGTTTCGCGTGCAGTAATTTTAATATTTTAAAGTTTTCGTACTTTTTTCATATTTACGCGCAAATATTTTGACGTAAATTTCCACATTTTTTGCTTTTAATACGTGATCGTTTAATTCTTATTTTAAAGTTTTCCTTCTATTTTTAATAATTTCACTTTTCAATTTCACTATGACAACAAAAAAGAAATCCAATAACCCCTTTCCTCTCTTTTTTTGCCCCACAAAAATGGATTTTTTTTTTTCATGTCAGTGGAAATTATGTCAAAGTGTAAGATGACAGACTATCATTGATTTTTAAAAGAAACTGATTCCTGACGGTCGAAATGTGAAAAAAAGATTTCATTTTATCAAATTTTCCTGAAAACCATAATTTAATCGCAATACTGTCTTTACTACCGATTGAAACAAAGGATAATTTGAATTTGAATTTGAAAATGGCGAAAAAGAAGAAATCTAATAATCCCTATCATTATCCGTTTTCTCCCTTTTTCCGCAATCTGTTGCCACCAATATAGAAATTAAATTCAAATCAGAAAAAAATTAATATCTCGAAAACTAATGCAAATTTTGAAATTGTAATACCAATTTTGAGATCTGCGGATCAATACGGATTTTTGGTGTTAATTTCATCGCATAATATTCCATATTTTAGGAGAAATCGTCGTGAAACATAATCAGTCGTTTCATAAATTCGTTTCATAAAGTCGTTTCATTAGGGTTTTATACATATAGGGTAGATAAATGCTTATAAAGATATTATCTTGTAGAAGTATTTTTAAGCTAAAAAAATAAAAATGCGATTTTTCGAGATTTTTGTTCTCTGACCAAATTAAGAGTTAAAACAAATATTCCAAAGCAATACTGAAATCTAGAGTTCTTCCTTATTGTGTAACGTAACTAGAACAAATTGATGTAGAATAAACAATTTATTTAGTAGTCCTCTCAGAAGATCTATGAAATCCGGGGATTAAACAATTCGTCGTGAAAATAATTGTTTTCATCGGACGATCAAAGTGCCCAAATGTCGCGCAGTAAGTATACGTATTCAGAATTTTGTAACCTGTAAGGTCTGTGAACGATCACTGTTCATTAGGGTGGAACTTAAGTATAGGGTAAAAAAAACAAAAAACTTTTTTGTTTTAATGTGTAATAGTGAAAACTTTTTTCCTTTTTGGATGTCTAAACTTTTGGCTGAAAAGGTTTTTTTAAATTAATTTGTTTTCCGGTTCCTCAAAGACGTCAAAGTTTTAAAATTTCAGTATAAAGTAACTTAAAGTAAACAACGTAGCTGTTAGGTAATATCTCATTATATTAAGCAAATACCACCCAGAAGTCACCACAAGAAGATGGCTAAATATCGCTAAACCTCCTATGGCTAACCTCCTTACCTCCCTTTGTTATGGATTAATTCAACTGGATATTTAACCTACTGGTTTCTTAGGCAAAGTTTGTCATTACATTGTGGGAATTCAACTTTCCCAAGATAAAGCCATATCTTGCTTAATATCTAAAGATGGTTGACACAGCTCTCGGGACAATTTTGACAAACGTTTCCACTGTTTGAGTATGACAAGGTAAACCTAAAATTCAGGTGTATCCCTGCTTGTATTTTTTTTAAGTTCTTCATCCAATCAGTCCGTCCAGACAGGATACATGTTTTTATAGTCTATAATTTCAATATGTTCGCATTTTTTCAAGTTGCTTTCCAATTGATCCATAAAATCTTTTAGTACCTATAGTTTTTCCAACAAGATGTTGAAATAAGTATCTAAAAAAAGTTCATTTGCATGTAATAAGTAAATTATCCATTGTAAAGTTTTTAGAATCTTGCTTCCGATGTTTTCACAACTCCAGATTTGCGTCCTGCATTGACGGTGTTTCTGTTTTACCCAATAAATTTCAAACTTGAAATGTCTGTATTATTATTTTGAAAATACACCAAAATTGCAGTGGCTATATTAGTATAAAAAGAAGATGTCAATGAAATATGACCAATATATTTTGATCCCGATTTTTGAACTAAGACCATGTATTCTTCTTTAATGATTCTTAGTTGTACTTTTTCCCCTTTGCTTCAGTTATCATAATGTTATCCTTTCTGCCATCAAAATACAAACCTTCTAAAATTAACACATTTTGTCTTTCTTGTTCTTTTAAATTCTTCCTTTTCTTTTCTTTTTGCCGTCTTCAAGTCCTTCTTTTAGTTACCTTTTCTTTATTATCATCAGAAATACCCATACCTTCTAGGGTGCCATTTGCAATAACATTTGTCTAACATTCCGGTTCTTTCACCTTGTTGTTTATCAAATTCAGGTTTAGAAGAACAAACAATTGAACTATTTCCTCCCGAACTATTTTTTTCACTTGTCGATCCTTCAATCAAAACATCGCTTTTTGTTTTAAAAGAACTTTTTCTTTACTTGATATTTCCTTTTCCACTCTTTCTATGCATTTTTTTGTAGTTTTTATATCTATTGATCCTATTGCCATCACCCCCATCTCTCTTTGGTCTTTTAGAAAGTGACGTTCTTGTTCTGATACACGATAATATTTAGTGTATTTACACAAAGTAAAATTTTTTGCACGATTACCTAACATTTTACAATTTTATATTAGACATGGGATTATTCTTTCCAATCTTAATATTTTTCTTCAAAATTTGACATTTCTCAAAATAGTCGAATCGTTTTTTATGATTTATGTGCCACAAAAAGCTGAAATAGAAGGTCTCAGCAATACAGTTTTAATTGTATCAGCAACAACTTTAGATATTTTAGAAACAGTGTGTTCCAGATGGCATATTTTAAGTTACATTGAACCCATAAATAATGTTTCAAAGATGACAGTCTAATGTTAATTGTTTTGGTTCGCAAAATACAAGACACTGCAACTATTTTCTAGATTTATGTGCATTAGCCAACACAATTAGTGACACCAAATATTTATTGAAACATGATCGAAGAAACTGTTAGCACACACTAAATCGGACTTACTTGTTATGAGTGGCAGCCAAATAAATCAGAGGCAATGAAAGCCGACGCCCACTAAGCTGGCTTCTAGAGAAGTCAAATAAAGTGGGGCCATTTTTTTCACGGTACTAAAACTAAATTATTCTCTTTATTACAGGACATTAACACTTTATTAATTTAATTTTGCAAAATATAGATTTAACAATAAGCTTAAAACACTTTTCATGCAATTATTGTCTTTTATTCATTTTTTATGGAAAATCAGATGCTTTGAGGAGCCTGAAAACATCATTTTAAAATTAAAAGAAAAATATTTTCTTTGTAGGCTGTTAAAAAGGGAAAAAATAATCACTATTAGAATAAAAAAAAGCGAAACTTTGTTTTTAGTTCCACCCTACTGTTCATTAAAGTGAAATTTTCGGCTATTAATTCCTGAAATGCGACTAGTACGAAAAATTTTAATTAACGCTTTTATTATATTTAGAAATGATGTTTTCCATATTAAAATGCTTTTTGGGTGTTGTTAGTGGACAATCTAAAAAATATATTAAGTGTAAAAATATATATATATATTAGTGTTTTCCATTTAAAAAAATGCGTATATATATATTTCTTCTTTTTGTTTATGTTCTGTAACTCGTAAAGTCTGGGTTTAATCCCCTAGTTTAATTGAAATTAAAAATACAGACTAATAACGATGAATTTTAAGTATATATAGATTTTGGAAAAATATTACTGTATTTACAGTTCTTGCAATAAATTTGTTGTCATAAGTTCCTTTATTATTAAAAACAAATCCCTCTTCGATTGTTTTATGATCAATTTCTTTTCTGGAAGACGTGACTAGTATAAAAACAACGTTTTTATTCAGTTACCATCTTCTAATCCAATCACTTGAAGTACCTGAGGTTTTTATCAAAAATTAGATCTTTATAATTTAATGACCCTATATTATTGTATTTATTGTATTAATAGTACTATCGATTATTCTGAAGTTATAACATCCCTTATTGTTATATTACCTTCAGTTTATAATCGATTATTTAATTACAAAATTTTCTTCCTGGAAAACGTGACTAGTATAATAGAAATCTTTTTATTTAGTTATCTTCATCTAACTCCATCAGTTGCAGCATCTATAACTTACATCAAAAATTCTATGCTTATCATTGTATAATCCCGCATTAAGGACTTTAGTACCTAGAGAGTAATGTAAGTCAAACAATGCCTTAATAATAATAAATCTCACAAACTATGATAGCATATACAATATTAAAATGAACCGAAAATATATTGAGAATAAAGGTTCGGCGTTTTCCTAATTAGCTATGCCTGAATTAATGAAACTTTCCTACCTCCGACTGAAGAAGATTTAATAATTATTTCATCTTTTAACTTTTCCAGAAACTTGTTAACAGTTAAAACAAAACTTCATTTAACTGGTAACAAAATCTCAACTATTTCAGTAACTGGACCAAACACATGGTGGTCAGAATTTGAAAAGCTACCTCGTTACAACTGTACCGTCGTGGGGGAAAAAAAGTAATCACCCCCTACTAACTCCTCAACAAATTATCGTAGAAGAAAGTTACTGGTGCCGAACGATTGGAAATAAAGTCTACTTTTAAATGATGCATATAAAATTTGCTTAGGGGGCCATCTACATATCAAAACGAAACCAACCTTCATTTTTTTCAATGGCAATACCCAATTTTAACAACATATTTCAAATCTTCTGTTCAAACTATGCCTAGACACTAAATTGTCAGTCATTTGAATGATAAGTTTTTGAATCATAAACATTCAAAATTTAGTGCTTCTAATGTTAAATTACATTTTCATAATTTTATTAATATCTCCTGGATTATTCTCCTGGAATATGGCACTCCTAATGTGCTAATTTTTTGTGTAGCAATAATACTAAAATACCCAAACATAAATACGTTGAATTTGCAATTTTTATAATTTTATGATATGAATTATGAAATAAATATTCGAAAAAATTATGAATTGCAACCTACAATTTTTTTGATGAATTTGGATTTATAATGCCTGCTTTATGGAAATCCAAAATTTCATATTTTTCTTCCAAGTAGTTTTCAAATTATGCTTAAAAAACGGCAAAATAATTGTTTAAGATGCCGTCTATGATAACAGTAACCAGATATTTTGAAATTTCTCATGCTATCCTGTAATCTAGCACTCTTCAATGACTACTTGAGTGACGCTTAAGATGCCTTGATCAAGAAGGAGTCTCTCTCGGTCAACAATCGAGTACCGAACTTCAATTCGGATACAGCCCCTAAAATACGCTCGTTTTAAAATAATTAATTTCTCGGAAACTTATTGTACGAATTGCATAAAAATTTGTTTTTAAGCGAATTGAATGTTGTAGAGTTCATTTATGCTGTCAGAATTATGTACTGCTATTGGAAAAACAAAGTGTAGACTTTATTACCAAACGTCTTGTACCAGTAACTTTCTTCTACGATAATTTTTTTGCAGAGTTAGTAGGGGGTGTTTATTTTTTTTTCCACGACTGTACATCGAAACATATAAATAAAAGTAACTGCTGAATGAACTATAACTTTCGTAATTTGGGGTTACTTAGATCCTACGGTGTTACATGTAACCAAAATGGAAACGCTTTTAATCAATCTTTGGTCTACTATGTTGAGAGTATTGACTTACCGCAATAATATTCTAACAGTTAATACATTGTTGACCGGCAATTCTCTAGGAAATATGTGTTTCGAGACAATTTAAGCCCGCCTTTTCTGACACTCGGTTGCCTGGATAGATTTTCGAGTTTTAAGTCTAACAAAAAATGGCCAACTATTTGGTAAAAATGCGTAATCTTTCTGATAAAAGCTTGCTAATATTTTATTCATGAATAAAATGCGTAAGCGGAACTAAGGATCTAAGGATCCAGCGCATACCTTTAGTCAACAACGTTTGGTTTTAGAAACACGAGTGTACATGGCAGACATACACAAACACAAACATATTTAATTTGCTAGTGTAGATGTCTTTATGAGTAAATTCACGATTTTTGTGAATTGCAGTCAATGTTAATCAATATTACCACAGTGTCGTCTACGACCGCCAAACATTTACTTATTAGTTCCAAGAAATTTTGAACTTTGTATATAATCGATTTATATTTTTCTGTACTTTAAGATAACCATTGTCGAATTAGGAACGTTAAAAGTTGATATACTTCTATTTAAACGAATCAAATATAATTTTTGAAAATAATCCTACGTAAATCCGAAAAAAAAATTATTTGTTGCTTCTACATTGAGTACTGTAGTAAAGTTTATAAGGCATTTTTCTTATTTTTCTCAACATGCCTTTAAAATACAGACATCATCATACAAATAAAATAACTGAGCTAAGAAAGAATATCAAAGTCATAGGTCGTATACAACTTCTTGGCCTAAAATATGCTAAACGCTTAAATCTTGGCACTAAATCTAATTTGAGATTGGAATAACTGACAGTTTTTAAAAGAATTTTTATCAGTTTTTTATTTAAAAAATGAAGCCTATAGCATTTACAGTTTATTTACAGAGACACGCAAGAGGATTTCCTTATATTATGGTCTATGGGGGAAAATCGTTTGCTCTGTATTTTAATATCATAGAAACTCGACAGAGTTTCTCGCCAAGCAAAAGAAACAGCAATGCAATGAACCGTAAATGAAAGGAATTTCCGCCAATGGATGCCAAACGATTTTACAAAAATTTATTAGTACTCTGTCAAGTTTATATTTTCCGGAATGACTAAAACGGGGTTTTGACACATCTATATTTCGCGTTCTATTTATGATCACACTATTTTAAACGTACTGAAAATTATATACATCGCTGAGTTGTACTAATGCACTTATTGTGGAATATGGTGTGCATAGAATATATCGTTCCTTTACACAGACACACAAAAGAATTTGGCTGAAGGATAAATTTAACTATTGAAGTCTATGACCAATAATTCCTGGAAGTCATTTGTAGTTGTGATATGCGTTTTTAAATTGAACTACTTTTTTAAATATTACTTGGTGTGCATGCGTCCTATAGATCATATACAAGGCTGCACAAAAGTTCTCAAGTACATTTCCGTTTATTCACGGAAATGGCTGAATGGAAATTTTTATCAGTGCTATGCGTTTCACTGAACTAACTTTTAGCATACTATGTAGTATACATACAAATCCATAGCTTAGTTTAATATTTTATATCTTAAAAACTGACGAAGTGTAAGTAAGGTATTAACACTTCACATAATAAAAGAGACATCATTTAAGAAGAGCATTTTAAAAAAAAAAAGTTAAAATATTAATTTACTAAGTAGATATTTTAAAAATACGAATACATCACATGCCCATAGAATTAACATTTCCGAAGGGAGTTTGGAAGTTGAGTGACTAGCAGCCTTAAATGTTTACTGTTTATAAGAGAAAAGTAATTGTTTATAGATTGCTTTAATTACTAGTAATGTTTAATTAAATGTATTTAATTTTACTATATATAAAATTTATTATTTACATTTAATTTACTGTAATAATAATTATTACATTTATATTACATTTGATAAAGATTATTCACATTTGATAAAGTTACATTTAATAATAAATTTAGTAAAGCGGAGTCTCTACAGTATAGAGATGCTGGTTCTACAGTGTATTTAACAGATTACCAGTTTCAATCTGATTCTTCAGAACTCAATTTTTCATCTTTTTCGTCATTCTGTTCTTGGCCTTTGTCATGACTATCATCAGACCTAGTTGGAAGAAGAAGCTGTAGGGTCTCGCTACTGTATGGCTTGCTCTTTTCCCCTGGTCTTTGTCTAAAGCAGCTTATAAAAGGATCACTGCTTAAAAGAAGAACATTTGGGACAAATCTGTTGAAAACCTCTCTATTGGACTTTCTTGAGTACTTTGTAGGGTACTGTCTAAAATGTTTGTTTCTGCCATCGGCAGCTTCTGCTGATCGCTGCGTTTGCCAATGGGTACCACTGCTTTCTTAATTACAGTGGTACCATGAATCAAAACCTTGTGCATTGTTGGAATGATAGGGTGCCAAATGTAAAGGTTCACATACAGTCTTGCTGTTTCATCAGCACATGTTTGGAATTTTTTTTCGTCAATGCGATGATTACTTGTTATGACTTCCAATATTATATGCAACATTTTAATCATTTCTGCATTTACTCCAGTCATCTTTAATTCCCTCCTTTTTTTCCTTATTTTCCACCTATGAGCCCCCGAAACTAATTAGGAAAACTTTTTTCAGTAAATAAGTATATATAATTTGAAGCTGATCTGATATTTCTATCAAGATATATCGAGTGTATGCATGTACGTACCTACATACGTGCGTACATGCATACATACAAAATCTGTAGGGGCAAAAGCTCTCAGGTAATATCCTGTAAGCTAAAAACCTGCAATATGACAGTAAAAATATAGTTTTTAGCTCTTCAACTCGGTTCCCTCAAAAAATGGGATTTAAGTAGTCTCCCTAAAAAAAATTATATAAAAAATGGCAACAATATGCGAAATATTTTTTTGCAGAAATCGACACTCAAGACTATAACTAATACGATTATAATCCAAACATGGTCCGGCAAAGCCCGGCACATATTTAAAAAGCTTTCGATATGTTGAAATTAGAGCCAAAACGCTTTAAAAATAACCCCTTTACACATTTAATGTTTTTTTATTACATTAAATCTAAACTATTTAAATTAACACAGTTTAACACCAAGCTCTGACCTTTGCTAAACACGTAAGCCCTGTTTAGTTTCAATTCAATAATTTATTGAGCCACAAAGAAATTATATTTAAACATAAAAACAATGCCAAAAAGCAATAAAAAAAACACGTCTTCTCACAAAGAAACTTCCTCATCAACTGAGGCCAGGAGTCACCGGATATGATTCAGGTTCCTAAAATAGATATAGATCGAGGCACTAATTATTTAGCTGTTAAAAAATATGATTTTTACAATTGTTGACGAAATTTTAATTTTTGCATTTTGGGCCAGGTTTTTGGGTCAAATACTTCACTGTGCGATGGCAACATTTTCAATAATAAATATGATACAAATCATACAAACTAACATAACAATGCAATACAAGTGAAATACAAATTTGTATCATATTTATTATTGATAATGTTGCCGTCGGAGCAATGAAACGTGCCTAATATGAATAAATAAAGTTATTTTTTTTTTGCCTTGTTAAAAGTACTTTATCACTTTAAGTAAACATTAATTTAGTTTGATGCATTCAAGTGATTTGTCATATAGTTTTATGGTTTTCTTTTAATTTTTTTTTGCATGCTTATATATAACAAATATAAATGTGATAGCCTAGATATCTTTTTCAAAAAATAAATTATGTAACTTAATACCTTTTTTGCCCAAAATTTTATAAATGTCTTCCTGTCCCTACGAATATCTAACTAAAAGTTATTTTTAAAAAACAAACATAATTACGCTTAACAAAATATTCGTACTGTGACTTTTATTGTCCCATTAAAATAAAACTTTAATTTTATTATTTATACCTTTTTCATACAAAATAATCATCGGACTAGCAAATGTCTAACAGAATTACAAATAAGCTACGGGTTCTGCCAAAATGCACCCAGTTAAAGAACATAAGAGATTATAGATTTAGATTAATCTCTTAATGCCTCCCGGAAACAAAGGGAATTTTCTAATGTCTTTCTGTTGTTATTTCTGTTTCCCTCTTAGAACTACATTTCTGTAGCTTGTAAGAAACAGTGAACATGGCAGAACATAGGTTTATCTGAAATATGGAACGAAAAATTAAAAGAGAAACCTACATTAATAATTTCTTTACATAAAATCATTAAGTTGGTTAAAAAATAATGCATTATTTTACAATACAACTTATTTTATAATCATTTTGCATACAAAAATTAATTCTAGTTGTATGTATCATACATCATTTCAAAGCTTATTTTCAGTAACTTCTTTGCAGATTGATTGTTTTATTCTTTTTTATTTTTTATGAATAGTAATTGACTTTAAAAGCAGAGATCTCAAAACAAGATTTTCGTCAAATTTAGTTTTACGAATTTAAACTCGGTTGCAGTGTTGCATAAAACCGCGCGAAACATGAACGAAGTTTTGGACGGGGGAAACATTAACGCATGTACAGTTCAATGTTGGTTTTAAAAATTTCATGAAGAAGATTTCGACCTTCAAGACAAAGATGGTCGCGGGAGTCCATTCGTTGATGACGACGATCGACTGAAGGCTTTAGTCTAAGTTGTTCCAATCAAAACAACTCGAGAGATTGCGAATGAACTCAACGTTGACCCTTCTAGTATTGTTCGCCCCTTAGAGCAAATTGTCGAGATGAAAAAATTGTACAAGTGAGTGCCACTTGAGTTGGACGACAACTCACGTAGCATAAGTGACCCTCCAAAAGTTACACACGTCGACCTATGAAACACAATCACACCCACCGTACTCACCGGACATCTCGCCAACTAACTGCCACTTCTTTAAACACATACACAACATCTTGAGGGGAAACATTTTCGTCAATCTAGATGATGTCAGAAATGCTTTCCAAGAGTTTGTTGCCTCCAGAAACCCAGACTTTTATGTCACAGTAATCACTGAGCTTATTTCTCTTTGGCAAAAAATGTATCGATTGTAATGGCTCTTACTTTGATTAAATATATTTAATTTGAGAAAAATTATAGCGTTTTAAATTTAAATTGAAAAATCATGCATTATTTTTTGCACCAACCAAATACACGCCCCATTTAGTTATATTGATAGCTAAATAAAAAATATGTGTAACAAATGTTTTGTGAAATTTTGAATTTTTTTTATTTAAATAAGGTGTTGCAAAAGAAATAAGATAAATAAAAAAGGCTGTTATTGACAAATACAGAAATTGATTTCTAGAGATATTTTATTAAAAGTATTTGGTTTGGTTTGGTTTGGTGTGGTTTGGTTTCTTGATACTGTGACTTTTGCTATGTCATCGAGGACAGCTTATGTCACGAAAATCCAGGTCCAAGGACCAGAGTTATAGATATATTTTAAAGACACGCTGACGAGCTTGACAGCACACGAAGAGAAAATAATACAGCTTTCAGTCACGAAATACACAGAGAATACATAAGTCTTCAAAAAATAACACATCAAAACCACAAAAAAGTGACGAGAGTGTTCCAACAAACACGTGGGCTCCATAGAAACGCCGCCATATTTGCCGGGATATTCCGCAACTATTTAAATATTCGACGTCTTGTTAAAAACGCAGTTTCCTGCAAAAGGTATAACGTAGTTTTCTATAAAATAGTTTCCATAATATAAAAGAATTCTAAACGTGATAAGAAAACCGTGTTTCGAAAAACACTCGTATTTTAAGTTACATCCAGAAAAATCTGAGAAAATCCTTGGAGCCACCTTCCTTCACGAGGAAAAAAGGCAGAACCCCCATAAACATAAGCGATTTTTCCATTAAAAGTACAATCGTAACTAATAAGTTCTTAAGCCTAAATCAAACACTTTGTGCGAATTTAATACATAAACTAAAATCTTTAACAACGATTTAACACACAAACATGACACAAAAAATCACATGCGATTGTTTCGAAGATTCTTGGATCCCCCTCAAAAGTGCGGAAAAAGGGATTAAAATGGGTTCGATGAACCCCTGGTCCCCGAGTACTGGCTAATGGACTCAAAATTGGGGATCCAAGAATCCTGGAAATGATCGTACGTGATTTTTTGTGTCATGTCTGTACGTATTTGTGCGTTAAACCGTTGTAAAATATTTTAGCTTATGTATTAATAAGTTCTTATTTTTTGAAGCGTTCAACAGAACAGAAAAATTCTTTGGGATTATCCTGGCTTTATCTTTAACAATTTAACATCCATAGCGTACGCTCTGTACGGCATGCCGGACACAGTTCTCACCAGATGCAATAATTTGCAATTTCTTTTATAACACTTTCCAACATAGTTGAAAAGATTTTATAATTTCTGTTTGTCTGCCTACTGTCTATCCTTACTCTAAATCTCGTTAATATACTCGTATTAATATCTAATAGATATTTGTTAGAAAAGTTTACTATATTATCATCGCTTATGATTCCTTTACAGGGGCTCTCAAAAGAATCCTTTGCATTATTGTCTGTGAAGTAAAATCGTCTGCGGTATATTTTAATGATGTTACACGATATCAAACATAATGAAATTGATATGTATTTATGAAGTACACTGAAACACGCTTTCTGTAGAATGCGGCGTGAAAAGAATTTATCTTTCGTTTACAGGGTCACTCAAAAAAATTCAGTTACTTAAATGTCTAAGGGAAACGTTATTTACAGCTTATTTTAATAATGTTACTCTGTTTCAAACAATGAACGTTTTATACTTTATTGAGGAGCACTACAAGATGCTTATTGCAAATGGATAATATTCCGAAATACAGTTAGTACTTTTGTTATTATCTCTATTTTGTTTATGAAAATCGTTTTCTAAAAAAACTTATTTAATTTAAAACGCAATGTATGTAATTTAAAAACTGTTAAAGATAGCTTTTTCATTATTCGCACAGATGGGTGACAAAATAATACGAACACCTATGACACAAATGGCATACGAATTGCAACTCTTCCATAAATGTTCGAAGCATGAAGTTCCCTTTGGACAGTTCTTGGTGAAATGGATTCTGGAGATGGCTATTTATATATGACGCTATCTGGGATAAAGATTGCCTGCGCTTTCTGACCGCTATGGGGGTCAACTCTCTTTTTATCCCTCTCAGAAAGCTTTCTTTTCCGTCCACTGTTGTACTTAGCAGACGACAATTTACCGCATTGCGTGTACGTTGTCATAACGTTTGACACAGTACTCCTTGCACGCCCCAAATAATTGGCTGTTTCCGTCACGGAGCAGCCAGCGCACCGCATTCCAACAATCATTCCTTTTCCGAACTCTGACAAGTCAGTCATTACTGAGTTTTTCCAGAGCGTATAGTAAGCGCATGCAACACCTATGACTGATGTTGAGCGACTGATACCTTACCTTTCATAACCACTAGGTGGCAGAATTGAGTGCAAAGTGACATGCGCATTCTGGTCCTTTGAAATGAACCATACCTTTTTCATGAGTGTTCGTATTATTGTGTCACCCATCTGTATATCAATGAAGTAATTTTGTAATTTATGTCTGCTTTTGTGGCATGGACGGCCGAAGTAAAGGAGCTAAAAATAATTGAATCTGAAATTTTGATAATCAATATTTTCAACAATTTCTAGCTTTTTGAAATTGCACATATTCCGTCCTCTTTCATTACAAATATGAACAAGAGTAATAAATACTCTGATTAAACATCGTTTATTTTTAACCATTTGGAAATGGTTGTTGTTTTCGGTCGAGGATGGGGCCAAATGATGCTCGCATTTTATTTTTTTTAACGAAATACAACTATGTTCTTTACTTTTAGAAAAATATTTATTTGAATAGATAATAGAAAGGCATAAAATCGTTAAAAATTGTTTGAATAGGTAATCGAAAGGCATAAAATCATTAAAAATTGAAAAAGTTACAAAATGGGTAGGCGCGAATTATCAGATATGGAAAAATCCAAAGCCAAGGAGCAACGCCGAAATGAAAATCGTCTTGAAAAGCAAAAATCGAGGTCTTTAACTCATTATGTAGGCCATGAAAATCGAGGTCTTCAACTGATTATGTAGCCCATGAAAATCGAGGTCTTCAACTGATTATGTAGCCCATGAAAATCGATTACAGAATAAAAGACGAACGCAAAAAAGGAAAAAATCTAATGTTTAATCGATTGATAGTAAAAGGCCGTGTCTTGAGGAGCTCCAATCCACTAGCTACGGCGTTTTACAATCGGTCGATTCTAACCGGGAAAAATTGAGCTCAACGTAGGTAATTTGTCGCAATTTGTGGATGATTCGATGGAACTGCTTTCGTTTTGCAAACTGTTTTTCTTCTCGAAATGGGACTTGGAGAGTTTATTTATGAAGGTTTTGGTCGTCTGAAGTTTGATCTTTGCGATCTGTTGTTGAAGAGGATGCGACGGAATTTGGTGGACAAAATTTAGATTTTTCGGTTAAATTTTGTTACGAAGGTGATTTGTCGCGATCTGTGGATGATTCGGTGGAACTGTTTTCGATTTTTATTTATTCGATTATTAAAACCATTCCAAATGGTCATTGTAATCTATTAAATTACAATTTTTTTTTTAATTTAAGAAGCAAAAACAACCAGAATTTAAACATCATTTATAAGCATTAAGGCGTCATTCAGTTTCCGAATTCCCCTCGTTTAATGTTAAGTCTATGGGCATTTGATGCATTCTTGTATTTAACCCATTTATGCCTGAATTTTTGTTTTCTCAAATTTGTTGGTACACTTATAACATACACTTTAAAACGTTGCAAAATAAACTGGAAAAATACTAAAAAAAAATTACTCTAAAATATTTTTGTATCATTTGATAAAATGTAAATGTACTAAACATGGGAATATCCATATGTGGAAAAATGCATAATTATTTGTTTTGTCTAAATTTATATAAATTAAGCTTTTAAATTGTATATTATATACTATAATTAGTATTTTTATGAACTATTTAAAATATAGTTATTTCTTTACAGATACACATTATAAGTATTGTTAATAATAAATTAAGAATGATCGTATTTGAGGCTAAAAAACAACTTATTTCAAAATCATCTTAAAAAGACTTTACGTAAATAACTGCCCCCTGAATGTCTAATAGAAATATATACCCATTTGCGCCTTGCGCCCTTTATATTGTACGTTAAAAACATGCATAAAAAATAGGCTTGAACATATAATTTCGCAATTTAAAAAAAAAATACGTATTTCACAGAAGTCTGCAAACTAAGTTTATGACTTACTTCGAATCCTTAATGCAAAAAATACAAATAAAATTACTTTTTACATTTCGCTATTTTGAAGAATGAAAAATCTATAAACACCGAAAAAGGCTTTCATTTAAGCAAATAAATACCAATTTTATGCTGCCATCTCTCGGTAATAGATAAAGACATTTATAGACAATTACTTCATACAATTTTCATGTTGTAAAGAAGAAGAAAAGGTTAAAAATGTATTAAAATTCGAAACGTAGCAAAAATGGGACGCTAGGCATAAATGGGTTAAAATATCTCCTCGGGAAATTAATATTTTTAACTTCTTTTTTCTGTGTACTCTTCTTAAAGGACGTCTCTTCTTTTCTTAGCTCTCGAAATATTTCTAAATCTATGCTTAATTTTATATGAAGTGTTCATATTTTACTCCCATTTCGTCCGCTTTTAACACATAAAATATTAAATTAAGCATAGATTTTAGAAATATTTTAACAATTAAAAAAACGGAGACATCCTTTTAGAAGAGCACACAGAAAACAGAAATTAAAAAGATTAATATCATGATGAGATATTTTAAATATAAGAATGCATCAAATGCCCATAAGCTTAACATTACCGAAGGGAATTCGGAAACTGATTGACGAGAAGCCTTAATAAAGTTTTTAGTATTTGTACGGTACTACTTACCTACTATTATGAGCATACTTGAGTAACAGCTGCATATTTTTAGAAATGTTCACAGTAATTTTGTATATAGCCATTATTATAACATGTATTAAGCTATTTGTTTTACAGTTAAATTTTTAAAATAACTTATTTGCGAAGAAAATATGAGCATAGTACTTCATAACTAAGTCAAGTCTATACCATCATTCGCTATTGCACTAATAGTTTTCATAGATTTCTACATGGAAATAAGTCAGAATTAGGCTGATTCTTTTTTAACACTTTCCAACAAAGTTGAAAAGTGTTTATGCATTCGATTTGTCTGTCCGTCTGGCAGTCTGTCCACGCTCTAACTCCCTTAAATATACTCGGATTTTCATGCAAATGATAATCCATATTTAGCTTCACCTAACCATGTTTGGTATTTCATATGAAGTATATGGGATTAACATTTCATTTACAGGGCTACCCAAAAGAATTCCATTGTATTATGGTATATGGGAAAAAATCATTTGCAGAGTATTTTAATGACATTACGCTATTTCAAATGTAGTTAAACTGATATAAGTCACTGAATTTCACTACAAGATGATTACGACGGAATAGGATATTCATAGCATTTGTCGTTCATTTACAGGAACACACAATAGAAATCGGCTACAATAGTGTCTTTGAGTAATAATTGCTGAAGTGCGTTTTCAATTTCGGCTTGCGATTTTAAATTTGTTTTAATCATATGCAGTGCTGCTCAAAGTATTCGGATAATTTTCCGATTGTAGATAGGAACAGCTGAAATTGGTTTTCAAATGTCTTATGCGTTTCCATATGGTTGAATTAGACATAATATTTTAACTAATTAAACTATGAAGTTTTGTTACATTATTCTGAATGTGTTGGGAAGTGTTTTATAATCTATACTTGACGCAGGATTTTTCTTTCTTGTTTTATACCAATTTGAGTTTTGGAACAGAATGTAAAATGCCTCACAGGAATTTAAAATTTGAGAATAATGGATAAAAATAAAATTTTAATGTTTATAATTTTACATATCACATTTATAAAATAATAGTGTAATATCAGTAAAAGGTATTTTCAAAGAGAATACTTCAAGAAGGTACATACGATACAAAATGAGTTACTTTGTGATAAATTAAATAAAATTTTAGTAAAATAAAAATTACCAATAAGTTGCCACAATATGTTTCATTTAACATAACATTTATATCAAACTATTAAAGCATTAAGAAGAGTAAGAACTTACAATCCAAATAAAATTAGTTACTTTGCGATAAATTAAAAAAAAATAGTAAAATAAAATTTATCAATAATTTGTTATAATACATTGTTAAAAATTTGCAGCATTCTGGCAGGTCATTTGACCGTTTTTTCCGAAAACTGTTACACAACCGTAATTTTAATACTATTCTGACCATATTATTGGCTATTTTATGGTCAGAATATAGTTAATATATGGTTATAAAACCGTTTTTTCAAAAAACAGTCAAATGACCTGCCAGAATGCTACAAAATTTTTAACAGTGTACGTTTTATTTTACACGATATTTATCTCAAACTATTAAAGCTTTAAGAACAGTAAGTAGATACAAACCGCATAAAATTAAGTACTAATGCGATAAATTTAATAAAATTTTAGTAAAATAAAAATTACCAATAATTTGGCACAATAGGTTTCATTTTACATAGCATTTTTCTTAAAATAGTAAAACATTAAGAACAGCAAGAAGGTACAAACGACATAAAATTAGCTTCTTATACGATAAATAAAATAAAATTGTAGTAAAATAAAATTTATCATTAGATTGGTAAAATACGTTTTTATTTTACATAATATTTATCTCAAAATATTAAAACATTAAGGACAGTAAGAAGGTAGAAACGATCATAAAATTCGTTTCTTATGCGATAAAGTAAATAAAATTTTAATAAAATAAAATTTAACAATAATTCAGCACAATATGTTTCAATTTACTTAACATTTATCTTACACTATTAATGTATTAAAACTGATACTTTATTACAATTAATTTCTCAAATAAACATTCACTACCAACAGAAGTACTAACTAAATAGTATCTATCGAAATATCTAATCTTAATTCACTTGAGATAAACACCGTGCATAGATTTAATCAGAGCGGTTCCCTTTTCATCAGAATATTTGGCAGACTAAATAGATTTCACAGAGATCTTCAAAATCATTCATTCTCAGATAAGTTCTGAAAGTTAAATGTTATTTGACTTGATAGGAGAAATTGCCGTGGAATTGTATGCACGTTTTATACAATACTTTGTCATGAATATGGGTGATTTTCAAAAAGTGTCGTGTTTTACTGTCCTTTCACATTTACACAGAAAAATAGTTAACTATCGTAATTTTAATTATTGCATTTTAACTATCATGTTTTTTTAATGATAATTTACAGATATATATTATTTACAAAAAATTTAAAAATAAGAAATATATTCTTTTGTAGTCAAAATGTCATAACCGTAGGTTGTCCCAACATTAGGTAAGGTTTATTAGGTAAAGATCTGACTAAGTTCTATTTAAAACAGATGGTTACATTTCTTTTATACATTTTTATTTATAAAGATACTACTAATTAAAAAATATTCATTTTCATTAATTAAACTTATCTATAATTCTTAATAATTATTTTAAATCGTGTCCTAAGAAAGAGTGTCATTGCCATGCTTCTGACAAAAAGTTCATCTGGAATTTTTTAGAGGGTAGCACATGCCTTTTTATCAGGCAAAAATACTCCTTAAAAGTCAACTTGTTATCAGGTTTAGGTGAACAGAGTAAATAGTTTTATAGTTTTAATAAAACAAGCAAAGACTTTGAATGTTTTGGTGAGTATTTTTTTGTACGTCATTACCGTACCCACTTCTAATTGAAAATTAAATGGACTTTCATTCCTTAATCTGCTTTTATCATATAAGAAATAGAAAATCATTGTATGAGCCAGGAGATATAATGGCTGTCATTTATGCCTGGGGAAAAATAAAAATATTTTGTTTAATTTGTCATTACCGTGCTCACTTATGTTCATTACCAAGTTCACTAAAATTTAAAAATTAGTTTTAAAAAGTTAAATTTGTAATTTGGTCTCTGCTTATGCTTATATATTAATGCTTATGAGGTAAGGTAATTATTTACAAAACATTAAAACTTTCTGATTATTTCTAAAAATTTGATTTTGCTATTCCAAAACATGGATAGATTTTTAATATGACCCACATAAGACAATAACTGAAGTGAATCACTAGCTTGCAAAATTTGTGTTTGTAACGCTGAATCCGAAAATTACCGTCATTTTTTACCACCGAGTAAGGGTTTTTGCAAACCACAAATTTCAAAGTTAAAAAGTAAAGAAATAGTGAAAATCTGATACTATAAAACAGATATGATTGATAATATAACTTTGTGTGTTTTTAACTTTTAAAAATTGATTTTTATAAATATTTTACCGATAAATCCAAAATTATTTCATTTTTAACCATCACGTCAGGATTTTTCGCAAATCAGAAATTTCAAAGTTAAAAGTTAAAATTCAACACACTTCCCGCGCCTCATCGAACCCTGAGCTGTTTTAGCTGTAAAAATTTCAAGTATCAGCCAAAAAATCGAATAAATTATTGAATTAAATAACATTCAATAAAAAAAGTTTTACATCTATTTTATAGTATCTGATTTTCGCTATTTTTTAACCTTGAAATTTACGATTTGCGAAAAATTCTGAAATGGTGGTTAAAAATGAAGGTCATTTTCAGATTCAATGCTAAAAACTACACAAAAATCAATTATCAAAAGTTAAAAAACACAACCATCTCCTCAATTTTATAGTATCCGATTTTTGCTATTTTTTAACTTTGAAATTTGTGATTTGCAAAACATTCTGACGTGATGGATAAAAATTAAAATCTTTTTCAGATTTAGCGCTAAAAAATACATAAAAATCGATTATCAAAAGTTAAAAAACCAAACATCTTCTCTATTTCTAGTGTCAGATTTTCACTATTTTTTTACATTTTTACCTTCAAAATTTACGATTTGCAAAAAATCCTGACATGATGGTTAAAAATAAAAGTCATTTTCTGTTTCAGAGCTAAAAAATACATAAAAATCAATTATTAAAAGTTAAAAAACACAAGTATCGCTGGCTTGTGAAATCATAAAAATGTCAAAACCGCGTGCATTTACGATAATTATCCGCGTTCGAAAAAATGAGAGTATGAATCTAAATGCACTTAACATTATTAAATGAAGTAATGCAAATGTAACTAATTTCTGTCTTTCTAACAGATATATATTATTTTTAAAATTCTTACGTCACTTTTCTTTTCAAAATATCATTACTTGTAAAATACCATTTGTTTTAATGGAAATAAATTATTTGACTTTTTAGAAATGCGGTGAACAAAAGAATTTATTCTACACTTAACAGTTTTTTGACCAGTTACGAGCATACCTGTGTTTATAAAACCAAATTAACTAAATCCGTCAGCTGAATCTCTATTTACGGCTACGATACTTTTTTTGCATAAGAATAAATGGTAAATTTTTATCAGAAATAATACCAGGTGACCACAATTGAAATACCCCTACTATGATATCCCTATATATCGAACATTATATACATAACTACATATCACTATATATCTATATTCAGTGGAAATACTTCAAATTTTGTAAACATAGTATTCCAAACATGGGGAAACTAATTCAGGAAAAAAAATCTAGGAACACCGGTAGATGGCTCTGTATAAAAGGAAATATGAGAAAAAGGAGAAAAATAATAATAAAAAAAAACATGGGAAATAAACTTTTTCCTTTTAAATTTCTATTGCCCTAATGGAAAAAAAGTAAATAAGCTTAAGGGGTCTCAAGACTCGTAAAGCTTCAAAATTTTCGAAATTTTAATTTTTTTAGATGTTAAATTACTAACTTTTCTGAACATTTTGATATAATTGTTTCCTTGAAATGCCCATTAGGACATATATTATGGCTTTTAGAATTATACCAGCTCCATAGTTGAAGTGGCGTTTCCGAAACCTTGAAGTCATTTTTCACCAAATGACGTTTTTGGGCATAACGCGCAGGATATCTCAAAAACTTCAGGATACTTTTCATGAAATTTTCAAAAATGTGTTTCATGTTAGTCTGTATAAACCGAACATAAAATTTCCTTTTATTGTTCAAAAAAATATTTTTTAGGTGATTATGCTGTTGAAAATTTCGAAATTTTGTATTAGCTAAGTACAATTTTGTATTAAAAATATAAAAATGCTTTAAATACAAATTTATTTAGGTTCATGTTAAATATTATAATCTGAAGTATAAGTGAGCACCAAAATTTTCATTCTAGTTGCAATATTTAATTTGAATTCCTGCGCGTAAGCTATTATACCAATTTTCTGCTCGTCAAATATCAGACAGTTTAGATCCCTCTATAAATGCTAATTCTGCACCTTGCAACTTTTTTAAATAGTTGAAATGAACATACTTACACCAAAAGTTTAAACAATCAATAAAATTTGTATTAACATAAAAAGTAATAAGGTACAATTAAAATTCGTGAGATAGGTAATAAATAAAAGCAGTTTTGCTGATATACACATATAAATTATGATCAAAGGTTTGAAATTATAAAATATACATTAAATTATATAAAAATGTGCTGTCCCAAAATTATAGACACATGTAATTTATTTTGGTTTTACATTTATAAAAGTAACTAAAAACTTACTTTTAATATTTGATTGTATTGCCACGACACTTTATAACATCAAATACTCATTGTTCCATAGAATTAACTAAGCATTGCATTACAGAAGGGGATATTTCATACCACGCTTTGTAAACTGCAATTTTTAAATCATTTACACATGTATATTGCTTTCCATTTTCATATATTTTACGAGATAAGATCCCCCCATATGTTCTCCATGGGATTAAAATCTGTACTAGGTGCTGATCAGTCTAATAGTCTGATATTGTTTCGCCTAAATCATGCTTTCGATGATGTGGAGGTATGGATGGATGCCCCCATCTTGTAGAAAAACACGGTCCGGTCCTGCTAGCAAATCCATAATTAGCAGTAAATTTGTACGTAAAATATCTTGATAATTCTCTGATTTCATTTTTCTGTCCATAAATCCTAGAAATATTTGACCGTTGAAAGATAACCCTCCCCAGGTCATTACGAATCCTCCGCCTTGTTGCCTGCTGAAACAGTTCGTGGGTATTTTTCTTAGGTCATGCTAGTAAAATTTATGACCATCAGGGCCGTCTAAATTCCATTTCTTTTATCACTGAAGATTGCAGAAATCCATTTTTCACCGTATGACATATGCTTTCTAGCCCACTTTAGACGTGCATCTTTATGTCTCTGCTTTAAGTAAGGTTTTCTATCTCGCCAAACATTTCTAGGATTTATGGATCGAAAAATGAAATCATAATATTATCAGGATATTTTACGTACCAGTTTATTGCCAATTATGGATTTGCTAGCAGAACCGGACTGTGTTTACCAACAAGATGGGGCACCCATCCATACCTCCACATCATCGAAAACATGGTTTAGGCAAAACATTATCACACTATTAGACTGACCAGCACTTAGTCCAGATTTGTATCCCATGGAGAACATATGGGGGGATCTTATCTCGTAAAATATATGAAAATGGAAAGCAATATACATGAGTAAATGACTTAAAAATTGCAACTGACAAAGCGTGGCATGAAACATCTCCTTCTGTAATGCAATGCTTAGTTAATTCTATGGAATAACGTGTATTTGATGTTATAAAGTGTCGTAGCAATACAATTAAATATTAAAAGTAAGTTTTTAGTTACCTTTATAAATGTAAAACCCCAAAAAATTACATGTGTCTATACTTTTGGGGCAACACATTTTTAAATAATTTAATGTATATTTTATAATTTCAAAACTTTGATCATAATTTATATGTGTATATCAGCAAAACTGCTTTTATTTATTACCTATCTCACGAATTTTAATTGTACCTTATTACTTTTTATGTTAGTGCACATTTTATAGATTGTTTAAACTTTTGGGACATGGTGTATATTGTTCATCCCAACAAAAATTGTGTTTTAAAATCATATATATTTTAAGATAGTAAATGTTGAAAATGGTTTCTTTTTTTCAAATTTTGAGAGTCCTGAGACCCCTTAAACTGCCATTGTAACTGTAATTTCACTTTGTAATCACAAAACTTTCCATAAACCCATGGTTTTCAGCCGTATTCTGAATATAACAGAGGATAAAAACTGAAGAGAATGTTATTTCTTCTGCAGCATTTCAATAATGATAAAGTAATCAGTCGTGTGTTTCTGCCAACCTGGCCATTTTGTTCTCCTCATTTTAAACCGTTTGATTTTTTGCTGTGGGGACACTTAAAAAATGTTATTTATCGAGAACTTCTATTAAACTTGGCATATCTGAAAGAAGGTATCACTTTACATGTGAGAAGCAACTCTGTCGACTACAGTAAGACCTCAAAAATCCGGCATTCAGAAATTCGGCAACTTCAAAAATCCGGCATCAAAGTCATTTTTTCCCACCCTTTTTCTTACACTTCGAACTTACTGGAGAAGAAAAATAGCAATTATTTACCTATTAAAAACTTCGTGTTCGAAAGTAAAAGTGCGAAAAATAAATAATTGACAAAGAAGTATGCGTGTTTTCTTTAAACGCCAGACCCGATTAGTTCCTTGAACAACAGAAAGTCCAAGAAAACTCGAAGCTGGGACTATATGGCTGCAATAGAACCGCCAATAACTCTAGTAGCAGCTCAGGGGATCAGATAGGGGAACCGGCGGAAAAAATGGTACGGCTGAAAAAATGCATAAATTTGACAGGGGAATTAATATCTCCTTTAGAGAAACAAGACTGTATTTCCAAAATAGGTTTTCTTCACTTGTATAAAATACAAGAAAACTTGTTAAAGGACGGCCAAAAAATTTGAAGCAAATAGCATTAAATGTTACACGAGAAGGAACTGACTTTACTGTTTATTAGACTTTTTAATATTTGCAACATATAAAATATCAATTAAAGTAAGATTTTTTAAAATATTTATTTTTCTCTTTTTTATTGTTACATAATTATCACTTGTTTATGAATTAAATTATGAATAAAAGCGCCATTAGGAATATCAGAAATATTTTTAATATTCCTTCAAAAATCCGGAATTTTCAAAAATCCAGCTTAGTCTGGGTCCCAACGATGCCGGATTTTTGAGGTTATATTTGTAGTTAAGGTCTGCTATTGAACAAGCTGTCCACAGACTGCAAATTTTACATCTTCGTGAAGGAAACCATATTGAGCAGCATTTCATGCGTAGATAAGATCTTTGTCACGTGAACATTTGGTACGTTCAAATAAAGTTTGTAGAGATACCTCTTTTCAGCTTGTGACCAATTGTACAGAGCCATCTATCGGTGATTTCTAAAACTAATTTTATAGCGTAATTCCTTTCCCCATGTCTTGTATAGCATGTGCACAAAATTTGAAGGTCATACACTGAGTAGTTCAATATACAGAGAGTTCGAAGTACGGGTTTTTTAATTATGGCCACATTGTACATATTTATATCACATATTTGGCCATATTTATTTTAATATATTTACTGATGTAATAAGTCACAACCAACTTTCGAACGATTTTTAAAAGATGGCTGGGTTTCTATTTGATAAATTTAATAAAGTTTTAATATTAATTATTAATCTACCCTATATATATAAAATCCTAATGAAACGAATTTATGAAACGGATATTGTGAAACGACTGAATTGAAACGAATTTATGTAACGATTCTATAAAACGACTGATTAAACAACTGATTATGTTTTACGGTGATTTTTCCTAAAATATGGAATGCTTTGCGATGAAATTAACACCAAAAATCCGTATTGGTCCACAGATCTCAAAACTAGTATTAGAAATTTTAAATTCGAATTAGTTTTCGAAATATTAATTTTTTTCTAATTTTAAATACTTTTTTCTACTGATGGCAACTCAAATTTTAATCATAATTTTTTTTTTCATATTTCAATAAAGGCTATTATTTTAAAATAATTTGGCGACCAGTTTGGCCTCACTTAAATCTATGCTAAGAACAATGCTTTTTTTTTTTTTTTTTTTTTTTTTTTGTATTTTGTTATCATTTTATTTAATACAAAACTTTCTTTGAAAACTGAAACATTCAAAATTAATGGCTTTCACTTCTTCCTTTTTTAAACAAAACAAAAAGAAAATATTAGGCTCAGATGTCATATACGCACCGTGGTACCTAGTTGGCGACAAAGTGGCGTTCTTTTGCCTGACATGGTAACCCGGCTATTGCTGCTTATTCATTAATAAATGTTTATTTACATTTATTAACCATTTGGATATGGTTGTTGTTTTTGGTCGAGGATGGAGCCAAATGATGCTTGCATTTTATGTTTTTAACGAAATTCAACGATGTTCTTTTCTTTTAGAAGAATTTTTATTTGAATAGATAATAGAAAGGCATAAAATCGTTAAAAATTGTTTGAATAGGTAATCGAAAGGCAATAAATCGTTAAAAATTGTTTGAATAGGTAATCGAAAGGCATAAAATCGTTAAAAATTGAAAATTGTCAAAATGGGTAGGCGTAAATTATCAGATATGGAAAAATCCAAAGCCAAAGAGCGACGCCGAAATGAAAATCGTCTTGCAAAGCAAAAATCGAGGTCTTCAACTCATTATGTAGGCCATAAAAATCGAGGTCTTCAACTGATTATGTAGCCCATGAAAAACGAGGTCTTCAACTGATTATGTAGCCCATGAAAATCGAGTACAGAATAAAAGACGAAAGCGAAAAAGGAAACAATCTAATGTTTAATCGATTGATAATAAAAGACCATGTCTCGAGGAGCTCCAATACACTAGCCACGGCGTTTTACCATCGGTCGTTTCTAACCGGGAAAAATTAAAACATTCTAGTTTGGATACTTTGTTATGGATGTTTAGGAAATTCGTTTCTTTTTTTTTCAGGACTGTATTGTATCAGACTAACAGACTTTCAACTACATTTACATAGTCTGTCTTTGATTTTATCATCGTGGTTTCTTTCCAGACATTTGTAACCTAAAATGAAAATAATTATCTATGTTATAAGGCCCTGGATGGGCAATTGTTGTTTTGGACTTTAATGGAATCTTCGTATTATAAACTGATTAAACAAGCAGTCATACAGTTCGGCGCAAAAGTTTATGCACAAGCTACATATTCTTATAAAATGAAAAATATACACCGGAATGCTTTGAAATTTTTTCTGTATCTAAATAACTGAATTACAAATTCATTGTAAGGAAAATATAAAAAAAAAATCAAAATTGTGATGTCGCAAAAGTTTATGCACAGAAGCGAATTCTTTACATTTCACAAACACAAAAGACCTTTAGCAGTATACAGTGTTTTTATTGCACCTGATGAGATCAAATACTCAATTTTTCGTTCATAACACGAGAGTATGGAAGGTTTTGAAAGCGAATTTGTACCAGGTTTCCGCGATCGCTGATTTGACCTTTTGTACTGTGTAATACTGCTTACAATTCTTGTCTACGTCATGTGAGAGGATTCCCCAGATTTCGCTATCGGATTCAGATTTAGGCTGAGTGCTGAAAAGTTTATCACACTGATATTCTGAGATCTAAGCTATTCTTTTGTGCAACGGGAAGTGAGTATCGATGCGTTGTCTTGCTGAAAGGTCCCCTTGAGAGCACCTAGGAGTTCACCAAACGGTCACAAATGCTCAGTCAGAGTATTCTGATACATTTGTTAATTTTGTCTGCCGTTTAGGAAGCAAAGAAGCGTTTGTACATTGTAGCCAAAACCTCCCCATACCATGAACGAATCAGCACGCTGTTGCCTGCTGAATATACACTTCATATCTTTCCTCAAGCCATATGGACCATCTAAATTGCATTTTTTTTCTCTAGAAAAAAATAACTCTAATCCATTCGTCACGATAATACATGTGCTGTTTTGCGTATGCAGTCTTGCTTGTTCGTGACATTGTTCCAGAAAAGCCTTGCGAGATAATTTTTGTTTTCTTGCTGAATCCTCGTTCGGTTATTCGTCTGCGTATGGTGTCACGAGATATTTATGATCCAAGTCGATTTTTTATCTGATTAAGAGAAAAATTGCTAGTTACAGCCAGTCTTTTTTCTATCTTCACGAAATGTGTTTTTTCTCGGCCTTACTGAACCATACGCATTGTTGAATTGTTTTCCATGAAGCAAAACACTATAAATACCACGCTTACACCGGTTTAAGGCAAGCGAAATTCGCATAACAGATTTACCTTCAGCTTTCAGCTTCCAAACTTCTACAACTTCTTAAGGAGAGAACTGCAGAGATTTCGGCATTTTGATATAACTCGTACAGCAATCAGTACACTTTAAACTTTAGGAAAAATGTCTTGACCGATCCTTCACCTATCATTTCAAGGAGATATTTGCATAAAATCATATTTGTGCATAAACTTTTGCGACATCACAAAAAATGTTTTTTTTTTCTAATTTCTGATTTTCGCAATGAGGAATCTTTTACAGACTTGAGATATGTATTTATGATCATAGTATTTATTTACAGTGGATATTTGAAATTATTCCATTGTGCAATTTTATTTTTATCAAACTATTTGCGATGTGCTTAAACTTTTGCGCCGCACCGTATGTAAATCTGTGAATAACTATAATTTCGGTTTTTCTATTTACTAGTTATAATATACAATTTATAGTTAATTATTTAACTTTTAACCTGCTGTTTTAAACTTATTTTAGATTACGTTTAGTTATTATTATTCTTTGCAACATTATTGTAGTTGCATCGTATATGCATCTAAGTCAAATGCTCTGTAACATATTTTATTTTTTTATTTTTTAAATAATTGTCATTGATTCAAGCCTGTTTCATGGCTTTGGTGTATCTGGATAGCTGAGGGGAACTTCTGCCGAAGTGTGTTGTCCATGCCTAACGGTTGGTGCTCCGGTGGCTCTTGATCTCTTGTAACTTTAGGCATGCATAACTTTAATTGTATTATTAGGTTGAGCAAAAAGTTCTGTGAAATTTTTAATCTAATAGTTACCAGAATTTGTATCGTATATGACGGTCGTGCCATCAATACCGAGCTCTATTGCCAGCAGTTGGATCGCGTCTACGACAAATTGGTGCAGAAGAATCCAAGATTGGTCCACCGAAAACGCGCTTTGTTTCAGCAGGACAATGCCAAACCGCACGTGGCCCAGAGGACCAAGGACAAGTTTGCACAGTTGGACAGCGTCGAAATTTTTCCACATCCCGCCTACAGTCCAGAGGTGGCTCCATCCGATTATGGCCTCTTTCGATCAATGCAACACTTATTCAAGGGCCGTCGATTTGAATCCGTTAATGAAGTTGAAGAAGCATGTTAAGAGTTTTTCGATTCCAAGGAGCCGCCATGATACTTCCAGCAAATCCGTAATCTGGCAGAACGATGGCAGAAATTCGTGGACTATGATGATCTCTACTTTGAAGAATAGTCCTTGTTGCTTTTGTTGTTAATTTGTGCATAACAACGCAACTTTCACAAATTTCCCAGAACTTTTTGCTCAACCTAGTATTAAAAAACCTTTTGAGTAATACTTTCGAATGTGTAATAATATTTGTCGTCGAGTACTTAAATCAAAACTTATGAGGTAAGGAAACCTACACAATAATTTATGAACACCCTGTATTTTCTTCTGATCATCTTTAGAATTATAATATCAAATAAATGAAAACATCCAAGAGAAAATATATAACACATTTTTTTTTCTTCAAAGTAACTTTAAAAATTAACTATCACGTATACATTAAAACCTCCGATGATTTCAAATGATTCGATAGAAGTTGTGTAAATATTCTTTGTAACTACATGATTTCATTATTAAATTATCCTCGGAGAATAAAGAATATCTTTCACAACTTATAAACTAACATAAAAGATCGGAATTCCCAAGGGACCTGATAATCGGATAAATTGTTTTTATCAAAGGAAGAAATTCAATTAGGGAAATAAAGAACTTGCCTTTGTATTGGTTTTTGTAAGATATCAAACACTAACCTTAAAGAAGTTATATATATGCATATTACTCTTTAACGTTTTCTTTTCTTTAAAAAGTTCTATAGAAATTTTTAAAAAAGATTAACACGAAATAATGCAAAGGTATACTTAAAAATACTTTGAGAACTACAGTTTACATGTGCGAGAAAATATTTGCTATCAATTTTCATTTTCTTCAAATTGCTTTTAAAACCAAATAAAACAAATTGTATGTTTCTTCTTCCGCAAAAAAAATTGCATAATATTACAGCATATATAATTGTAAGAAAATCTTGTGGCATATTATGAACTCGTGGCCGTCCGACGACACAGTAAAAGCCCCGATCCGCTCGGTCCCGTTTATCGATGTCTTAAACTTATCAAATTTAGCTTTTAAAGTTTTCCATAATCGACCACCTGTACATCACGATAAAAGTGACGTTCAACTAAGGAGGTCCCTTCTATTTCAACACTTGCCCCGATGCTTTATTTGCATCAGAGCTCAGCTCCAGTATTTCTTTGTTTTGATTAAATATTTAAATATTGTTCGGAATGCACCAGAACTCATAAATACTGCGCAACGGAGCCCAGCAGAACAGCACTTATGAAAAAACAAAGCCTAAATTATATTTCACTTCCCGAACCATCTCCAATAATTTGCGTTCTGTCTTACCAAAATTCTTACATGTGCAGCATGTCACACACGCAGAAGCACACTTATTTCTAGTACTCTCAAATGTAGAATCAATGGTTTGTCCCAATGATTTCCGAACGGCGACGAAGAATGCCAGAATTACTTGCAAACGTATCTGCCATTTTTACCCGGGATCATGTTATGTTTATCTGCTGCTTCACCATGTTTATAAAGTTTTTGACTAATCAACCTTTTAGCTCTGCGCGTTGTTTATTTTTCAGTCAAGTTCACAGGATCGCAACTCCAGCAAGTCTTTATTTTTAGCGAATATTTAAATATTAGTCGGAACCACCGGAGCTTATAAATACTGCGTTCCGAAACCCACCGGTACAACTCTGTATTTTTTTTTATTTTTTTTTAATTTTATTTTTTTTTTTTTTTTTTTTTTTTTTTTTTGATACAAAGAAATCCTTGGCGAGTAGGTTTTAGCATAGGAAATGCAGATAGTTACAGTCAAAATATATAAATAATTTTTTTTGGATATTTTTGCTGAAGACAAAATTGCTTTATATTTTGTAACTGATGTATAAAATATAAATATGAGGGTGTAGGGGACGGTAGAGGATACACTACGGTTGTTATTACTCCAGAATATTAGAAATCCAGTACTTTTTTTTTGTTAGAAATTAAGCCCTGACTTGTCCGGAAAGATAGCAGCAGACCGCATCACGGAAGATCCCATCGGAAAAAATTTAAAGCTAAATTCGACAAATTTAAGACATTGATCAGCGGGATTCGGAAGGGGCGGGTCGTTTACTTTGGACGGGCACTGCAGCTTCGCTATGGATATAGCATTAATATAAATATTTTGTATCTTTCTCATCAAAAGTGATGAATGGAGGTAGATTTTCTTTAACGATTTTTAAACGAATTTTATATGTATTTACAGGAAAATGTGCCTTTTTTTTAACTTTAACAACTGTAATTATTGATGTGATTTTTTTCAAACTTTCCGAACATATAGGGCAAAGAAAGTTTTGTAGTCAGGATTTTTGTGTGTTAGTGTGCATGATAATTCCCAAACGAAACTTTCGATTGGGCCCTCATTTGGAAAATACGTTATAGACTATTGTCGCTAGAACTGGTAGATTAACGGAGGCCCCTTTCACTTTCAGCACTGTCCGTAGCAGTATATAAATTATTGCATAAGTCCTTTCGAATTTCCAAAAATCATAGCTAATTTCAATAAACTGTCATATCGGAGTGCTTTTTGAACAATGAGACTTGTCAAAGTGTTTTTTTTCCTAAGAAAAAACAGTTAAAATTTCCTTTTAAATGTATTTGCTATACAAATTCCGACTGTTTCCTCCGTCTTGCGGACAAACTACTCTCCGAAACAACAGCTTGTTAATTTTTTATGAGTTTTTGATATGTGAATGGACATGGTGAACATCGATTGTTTTTTCTTTTGCCATAAAATTCAACTTTTGACAAATCTTATGCTGTAAACTACATTCCGATATGACAATAAAGAGGATTTTTTACGAACACGAATTTTTTTCTCCAACGATTATATTCTACGACTTACGAACTCGTGAAATTTTCCATCAAACACAACTGACAGATTCAACGCGTAGACATTCCCAGTCAGGGTTGCCTATTTGGCTTCCTTTTTTTGCTTCAAAAAGTTGTTTCAAAAAGTTGCTTCAAAAAGTTTGGCTTCAACGAGTTCATACCGGAAATTTCGAAAGAAAAATTTTTACTTTTTGTAATTACGAAATGATTGTCACTAAGTAAAACAAATATTAATGTTCGAAATTCCCGAATGAATAAGGAGCCCGAACTGGGAACCCTGGTTCCAGTTATCAAAAATTATGGACCTCAGCCAACCGCAATTTTACGGATATCCAAACATCAATGCTTAATAGTGTAACAAGAGATCTCAGGTTGGAGGAATCTTTTTTTTTTGTGCTTAAAATTTGCCATTTCCCCAATATTTTTGGAGAGAGATATATTATTTGAACAATGCTTTTAATGGGAGTTAGTACCTTTCGGGGCCCAATTTTGCTCATAATAACACACCTTTTTCGATTTAACATAAATGAATACGTTTTGCATATTTTGGAGTAAAATTTATTTCAAAAATAAAACCCTAGCTCTAAAAAATTACAACATTTGTAACTTAAATAATATATATTTTTTAACAATATATAATGTATACACAAAAGTAAAAGAAAAATTATATACTTACTTCTCTTTCTTAGAATATAACTTTTGAAAAATACGTAAGAGAAACTGAATTTTTATATCAAATTGAAGCTAAGTATCACCTTTATTCTCTAAACCTAAAATATTGAACTTATTAATAATATTGTTTCATAATTTTTTTTTATTAAAAAAAAAATATTTTAAGCATTTATCATGCTAAATTTTTAATTTAAAAAAATTATAAAACATTTGATAAGTTCAATGTTTTAGGTTTACAGAATAAAGGTGATATTTAGCTTCAATGTGTGATAAAAATTTAGTTTCTTTTATGTATTTTTCAAAAATTATATTGTAAGAAAGAGTGGTAAGTATATAATTTTTCTTTTACTTTTCTGTATACGTTATCTATTGTTTAAAAAATATTATTTAAATTGCAAATGTTGGGGCAATTTTTGAGAGCTAAGGTATTATTCTGAAACTGTAACAATTTCACTGCAAAATACGCAAAACTCATTTATTTATGCTGAATAGAAAAAAGTGTGTTATTATGTGCAAAATTGGTCCCCGAAAAGTACTAACTCCTCTTAATATACACTAATGTTAGTACAGTTTTTTTTTATTGGTAAGGAAAAATACGAGAAAACTATCAAAAATGAAATTCATCAAAGTTCTTAAATATACCGAGTCTGTGAATTCAATATGTGCATATGTATATATCGCTCACCCGCAAGAAAAGTGACACATCTCGCAAAAATTCATTTTGCTTTTTATTCCACTAATAGGTTTGTCATAGGTGTGTCTTGCTATACAAAACGTTTCATAAGTGTAGTTATACGTAGAATCACTTTATTACGCTATTTGTCCATTCGTGACCACAGAATAAGGGTGGATTGTGTGGGGAGGTAAATTTATCAAACCATCCAAACATCATCCTATGTCTTCAGTCTTAAGGGTTTTATGCTTTTATGCACGTTTTTACTCCTGCATTGGTGAGCTAAGCGCTATAATTTCAATTTACAGTAAAATCATGCAAATTTTCTTTTGCCTCTCCAGTGAAATTTACTTTTGCCGAGATGTGTCACTTTTCTTGCGGGTGAGCGATATGATTTTTACAATCTTTGTGAAAAAGTCCATAATATTGAACTCACTTTACAAATTTAATATTAATGCATCGAATATAAATTTCTCTCTTTAACAATATGCTTCAGCATCCAATTTTTTTGTAATTATCAATTATAAGTAAATTTTGATAATAATTTTTATTTGAATTTAAAATTTAAAATCATTGTAAATTATTATTTAAATCGCAATAAAATAGATTTGATTTTGACAAAAAATATATAGCTGGCGCATATTTTATCCATAGGTAACTAACTATGTAGGGTTGCCTGGGGTAAATTTCAGACAGAGGAATGAGGGGTAATTAACAGACAGGAGTTATACTCGCACATTAATTGTAATCTGGCGGAAACCGTTTTAATTTTAGTTAAATTAACTATTTTTCTATTTCAGTTGGTATTTTTTTAGTAATTAGCAGCTTACTCTGTCTTATAGAAAATTGTTTTCTTAAATGGTATAAAAAAAATTACTGTTTAACTTTTTGCTTCACTGATTTCAAATTTCAATTTCTCAGGTGTGGCAATTCTAGCACAAATGCTACTTCGTTTTTGGATACTAGGGTATGTTATATTTTTGGAAACAACGAAACAACGTTATTTGGATGCCCATCTGGGAAAAAATTGAGTTTTTAAAAAATGTAGCTTTTAAGAAACATCGGGGTAATTATCTGACAGCCTTCGAGGTAATTTCTAGACACTAATATGTGATACAAAATGTGTTTTGATTGATCCTACATGGTAAATTAATTGTTTGAGAGTGATTTAAGATGGATTATATATTAAAATATAACTTCAAAAGGCCATATAAGTTAAAATGAAAATACTGAGAGGAGTTTAAGCTAAAATGCGATATTTATGATAAAAGATAGAGATTTATGAAGATGGTGAGAGATGTCGTTTCAGAATCAAATTTATAATGTATCCTGTATATTATGACCAAACATTCTATCTGGGACAGGTACAAAAGCTGTTCCACAAAGATGACTGTGAGGAAAATCTGTTGGAAGTTCAAATGAAATTTTTATACTGGCTTGGGGATGATCGATATTGGTTGCCAAAAAAAGATCAAGTTGAAATTGTTGCTAAGCCTTTTTTGTCTTTTTGGACCTATTAAGTCTAAACTTATTAATCCTTTCCATGTTAAAACTATGTGAAAGATGTGAAAGAATTCTAAAATAATGTTAACAAATTTTACAGTGATATCTTTACTGTCAAAGAAAACTAAAATGGTTAGGCTAGTCGAAATTAGTGCTGTGGAAAAATTTTAGTGTAGTGTGGAAAAGCAGGTTAGACTTCTAAAATATTTATTTTTTTTTTTCCATTTTTTTAAAATGAAATTGGTGTCGGTTTTATGTTCTTATTTAATGTGGATATTTATTTAACCCAGAACTGTTTAAATAGTCTAAAATTCTTTACTGATTTACATAAATTTATATAAAACAGATACAGCTGCAGTAGCTATGTGCGAAAAAATACCATATAACTTACTTTTATTCGCGAAAATATAAATGGATTTCAGGCGTACAGTTACAATTGCGGTTTCTTGTTTTTTTCTGTATTCGGAATGGTCTAATAAATACCCCATTTTGTGTCACAACATTTTACAATGGTGTCACTTAATTACCGTAGTTAGTGTTCAAATCTGACCCTTAAATAGCCCCACAAATAGCTGTCTGAAAATTATCCCAAACCACGGTGTAATTTTTCAGACAGGATTTTATTAATTTTATTTTTTATTAGTAATGCTAATTATCTGAAAACGCTTCAAAATAATTGCCAGGCATGTGGTGATTTTACCAAGAAAAAGTTAATAGAAATAGTCATTGATTCCTGAGTAATTGCAAAAGTTTTGTTTTTGTCTGAAAATTACCCTAGGCTACCCTATATATTTTAGTTATTCAATGAAATTTTTGATGAAATTATTGCTCTCACTTTTTGTGTAATCACTTGAAAATTGTATTTCAGTACCTTGAAATGCGAAAATACATAAATTATTTTTCTAAATCAGTAAATAACAACCGATGGATAATTGTGTATTTTAATTTTTGTGCGATCTTAGAAATATTTCTTAATGCCCTGAGGATCATTTCTACACTGTCGAGAAAAATTAAAGGAACAACCACAAAAAGGTTCTTTATGTTAATTCTATCAAAGGAATTTCCATGAAAGGTAATTGGTTGATAAATCAATGTCAGCGTTATTGCATAGTTCAATGGAATTAATCTTCGCTACTGAAAAATATGTAATTATTTTTAGCCCATTTTTTCGGCCCGTGCGAAAAGGAGTGCACGTGGGTGATTTGATATCTAATTTAAAAGATTGTGCGTGTAGTAGAGTAAAATTTTCGCTTGTAACAAGTGGGATATGTCATGCAGCAGATATTTGACTAATTGCGAGAAATGGCATGCGATAGTGAGAATGGAAACAGGACAGACGCTTACAGGAGTCTGTAAAGACTTGAAAATAGCCGAAAGCGCCAAGTCAAGAATCTGGAAACGGTTTAAAGACACTTCTAATGTGCACAGACAAGCAGTTCAAGGTCAAAAACGTGCCACAACAGAATCTCAGGACCATTATTTGTCAACGATTGCTAAAAAAAGCAGGCGACTAATGTCGCTTCAGATTGCAAGGTAGTTCGCTTCTCCAGATTTTCTGTGAGCGACAGGTTGCATAAAAGAAGACTGTATATAAGGAAATCCATGATTTGTATTTCACTCCGGCAGCAAAATGCGCCCGGTTAAAGTGGTGAAGAGATCATTGTCATTGGAGTACCACGGACTGGAGCCTAGTTCTTTTTACTGATGAATCCCGATTTTCTTTGGAGAGTGATTCCAAACGTGTTACTATATAATGGGAGAAAAACACGCGAAATAAGACTCCAAACATCCGTGAAAGGCATTGATACAAAGATCGTGGAATCTTGGTATTAGCGAGCATCATTTTGAATGGCCGCACTGACCTACACATTTTTATCTGTGCAACTATGAATGTTGAAATATACAGGGATGAGCTTCTTTATCCTCATGTCAAGTTTAGGGGTGAAATCGGTAATAACTTCCTCCTAATGGATAATAATGCGCGTCCTCATCATGCTGCACTAGTTACTGATTATCTTGAGGCCGAAGGAATCCAGCGAATGGAGCGGCCTGCATATTCTCCGGATTTAAATCCGATAGAACATGTGTGAGACTCACTAAGACGCCGACTAGCATCTCGCAGCCCCCACCTAACACTCTCCAGGAGCTTCAAAGAACTATTAATCTTGAATACACTTTGTTACCACAAGCACTTCTAGATAATCCAATCCACAGTATGGAAAACCGCTATAAAGCTTGCATCTCGGTCAGGGGTGACCACATACCTTACTGATTCTTTCCTGTATATCCCTAAAATGTTGTAACAGTACAATTTCCTTAACTTCTCTTATATCACATACTCCTATGATTTTATGTACGAGGGCAAATTAAAAAATAAGTTACACTTCCAAGTTATGGCCATTTATTAAACCACATATGCATAGGCAACACGACTATGACATTATACAATGTAAGTTCACTTTTCTGCATAGCCCCCAAGAAACCGTAAACATTTCTCGCAACGGTCGACCAACTTATTGATTTCGACCAACTTATTGATGCGTAGAAATCTCCCCCGGCATTATGTAACTACTCGGAGACAACGAAATCCAAGCTGCTCGTCAACCATGCAGAACGCACTGCCGTACGAAATGTTCAGCATACTGGCAATTTCCTGAAGTGTTATGCGCCGACTCTCTCTAATGATCGCATCCACACCGTTAACATTTGCAACGGTACTGGACGCTGCGGGCCTACCTTTGCGATATTCGTCCGTGATATCCGTGCATGCTGAACAGTTCGTACGGCAGTGTGTTCTCCATTGTTCACGATCACCTTGGATTTCTCTGTCTCCGAGTAGTTACCATTGCGCTGGAGGCGATTTCTACGCATCCGGAATCGGAAAGCTGGTTGAGCGTTCCGAGAAATGTTTACAGTCAATTGGGGACTATGAGGAAAACCACTAAAGAAATTGTGTCTTTACCACTAAAGAAACTGATTAGCAATGTTCTATAATTTGGTGAGAACACAAACTTTGGTTTTCCATATGAACACTTACCTTTGATACCGGGATATGAATAAAGACTCTCAAATTATCTTAGTTATAAATTTTTGCGAAATTTCTATATTTAGGTTCCGATATATTTAATTTTGAAAATTAGGATCGTCTCTAAAGTTATCTCTGTTACTGTAAGGTCATTCGAAAAATTTCTTATTCTTTAAAACAGAAAATATCAATATAAGTACCTCAATATCTAGCCCGTGGGGCTAGTTTGGGATAGTTTAAGAGTGAAACTGTCAAACGACTTCCTAGTACTCCTATGATGCACACACAGCAGTGAGTTTTGTTTAGATACTTGCTGTTGGAGTGACGAGAGGAAATTAAATTTTATTCTTAATTGTTGCAGGTTTTTAGGTGAAAGTTTTACAAAATCCTTATTAATTATAAGACCTACTCGTCAGTGATGTTAATGAAGTTCAATATTAACTTGAAGAGATATTTATTGCTGTGTTAGTCAATTTATATCTATGCTAACATCACGATTGAAGAGTTTATTTTTTAGCAAGATGGCGTGTCGAGTAATGTGGAATATTTGCTAGACAGCTGTTTGAAGACGAGTCTAATGAAGATGAACCATCTTTCCACTCTGAGTATCATTTGAGATGGGCTTTTTACCAACTTGTACACCAGATGAGAAAGATGCGGTGCTCCTGTTTTGCAATAGAAAATATTTAGGAAATGGAAGAAGGAAGGAGCAGATAAAATGTGTGATGTGAGCCCATGTGAACTGTGATGGCATCATTACATTTATGATTTTTGTAAAAATTTAAAAAAAATTTCAAACACTCTAATGATTTGTAGATGATGTACTACTGTTTATTACTTAATTAAACTAGGTTATTCTTGTAAATAATGGTTTTTCTTGCAATTTTAATGTTCCTTATAGCCCTATTCCAATTACCCGACTGATTCATAACTACCCGAAAAGAGTAATTTTTTTTTTAATCTAATTTTTTTTTTTTTATCTTTCACTTTAAACGCATTAAAAATGTTATAAAAAATAGTCAAAGTTTGTATTTTAATAAATCTTAATGTATCTTAATTTTTTTATGTTGGCTTATAAATCAAAATGCAATCGATATTCCATAATACAGAATTTTCTCTATATGTTTTTTTTGTTGTTGTTGTTGTTGTTGTTGTTGTTGTTTTTTTTTTGTTTTTTTTTTATCTGTCAAAGAAATCTTTATTATACATGAAAATAGACATCAATAAAAATTATGAAGTAAAAGAATAAATTCGTATTTCATACTCATCGCTATATACAGTCACAAATGGATATCGTCTTTCATCAACGTTTAGCAAAACACATTTGCTTTTTACAGTCTTTCACTGAAATATATTTTTGAATATTCCTCTTGTTTTTTGTTCTTAAACGAAATATTTAGAAGTAGAAAAGGTATTTTTTTAAGAATAAAATTTAAAAAAAGAAATAAAAAATATTGCCAGTTATTACCTTTGCAAATAAAGAATAAATACAAAATTTTATATGCCAGATGTCCTAAAATGGACTGACTGGTTTTAAAATTCAGTAGCTTGCAAGCGGTGACAGCTATTAAAGAAATTCTTGCAGGAGCGTAACGTATGATGTCAGGAGTTTTTACTATGATTCCCGGTTTTAGTTTCAAATGCGAGCGATAGACGGCACTTCGAGTAGTAGCCATCAGAACAGAACTTCAGGCGGAAGCAGAAAACACTCAGTCATGATGACAACGAAGGAGGTCAAACATATGGAATGCGTCATATTCGCCGATGTCGATACAATTTTTTTCTTAGGTTCCCGATTCTGAACTTTGTCTGTTTGATTCTGTATTATATTATTTTTGAATCCGAATCTGACACCAGCAATAACCAAATGATACCAACCGAGTTTAAAATCAGGCATTAAAAACAAGATTACATAGGCGAATGAGACTTACTCCATATTGTTGACCTCCATTGTTCCCACCATTGCTGAATGATTTCTTTTTCTGCCTCTATTAATCCTTTACAGCGCTAATCCTTTACAGCGCAGCTTTGCATATATGCAAACAACAGTGTTTTGAATTTAATAGATATTTTTTTAAACGTATATACATAAGTCACTCCACAAAATTAAAATAGCAATATTTGCTTTAATTAATACCAGACATTCCATATTTAAATAAAGCGAAATTAACCATTGAAACTTTCTTGTGTAAAGTCAGACTCTCTTTACTACGTAATTTTTAGAACGTATTCTGTCATGGGAATTAAAGAGTTAAAGGTTAAGTTTTATAAAATAAATGATTATATAAAATAAGGTGTTTGGAGACATGCTTATTGAAATATTTACTAATTTGCAATATTTTAGCGTAAACCAGCCACACGACAGTAATTTTTACTTTTATTGCAGATGCGTAACAGAAGAAAATATTGACGTATAACATGAAAACTGTATCTCTGATTTTTTTTAATTATTTTTCCTGTGTAATAAGCCTTTCAGAGAATCATATATAATTTTTTCGAAACAAAATAAAAAATCGCGCATATAAGGGTTAAGTACTTACTGCTTGTAACACCATCTATTACTCATATTTGAAAATAAATTTGGGGTCATAGTAAAAAACTCCTGAAATCATACATTACTCTCCTGTAAGTATTTCTTTAACAGCTGCCACCGTTTACAAGTTATCGAAATTTAAAATCAGTCAGTCCATTTTAGGATACCCGGTGCTTCTAAAAGCTTTTTTTAATTCTACCAGTAAAAATATGTACAAGTTCTTGTGGTAAAAATACAATTGATATTTTCATAAAGTTGCCAATTGTCTTCATAGTATATACTGCAACAAGCATGTGAAACCTTTTTATAGAGAAACAATATATTCTGAAGACCAGACTCAATCTTGAGTAGAAAGAAATTATTTACTAGTAGACTTTTTGACTTCTATATTACAATTATAATATTCAAAAATACATTCTTTAATTAAAACAAAATTCTCGCAGAGATAGTCAAACATTTGTCAACTTTTTATAACAAAGTTAATTCTTTAACATATTTGGGTAAAAATTATCGTTCTGTGGGAATAATTTATAAAAAAATAAATATTATTATACAACTGTTATTTCTGGTCGCTATGAACTTGCATTTCAAAATTTAATTTAGGATTGAAGCTTTCCCTTTAAATAAAAGATATACAAAATGTACATTTTGCATTCAAGGAGCACGCGGAGCTAATAAAACATGAAGTCATTCGTTACTTTTCAAAGCAGGAATACTTCATTCCCTTTTCATCAGAACCCTCTAAAAACAAAATTTGTCTGTCAGAAGAACTGAGATGAATTATTCATAACCTCTTTTTGTTCGTCATTGAAGCTTATTTTGTAAATGCAGGGTTACATCACTCGGAAACTATTGCAGTTTTCGAAAGTAATTCTGTTACTTTTTTTCAGAAAAATTCTTATATTTAAAAGGGATTATCTTTTCACTTACCTACACTCAAAAGTGAATAAATATTTATGAAGTTAGTTTTACAGTTAGATGCATTTTATAAAGTGTTATTATTAAATTCAGTATTCGCGAATAAAATTTTTAAAACGTATGTGCATATTTTTTCTAGATGTCTTATAAGCTTTAGTAATCAGGATTTACATGTGGTGATGAACAAGAACAAAATAACTTATGCATTTATTGGAAAGTATAGAGTCCTTTTCACTTAAAATTTATAACATAAAATCTAAGGATGTGTCAAGTGCCTTCGCTGATTCTTAAGTAAATGAATAATGCCTTTTCATTTAATTGTTTGCTCAATAATAACGCCTTTTAAACAAAAAGTAACTTTTTAGAAACAAACATTTGTTTTTAATATCCTTTTGTTGCTTACACAAAGAAGAAAAGGTGATAAGGAAAAACTAACATTAGTTCGACAAAATGCTGGCCACATTTTTCCCATGTATATAAAAGTCCCTCCAGCAGCTGTGGTGTTATGCTCCCAAAGCTTTCAGGAGGTGCTGGGTTCGAACCCATATCACGCTTCGTTGCTCTCATGTGAGTATTTGTGTAGGAAAATAAAAGTGTTATAGGGCTCAAGATCTCCTCCCATCCTCATTCCAATTCAGACACTATTTTTTAATCGTATGCTCTGTGCCAAATTTTATTAATTTCTCTCTTCAATAGTTTGCACCTCCTCTCGGAAAACAAAATTCTGTATGAAAATGTAATGAAAGAGAAAACAAAATTCTGTACAAAATGAATAACTACAAACATTGATATTTGTACTTAATAAATTTGAAGATTACGGGTCTCAATGTCACCTCTTAAAGTCACATTTCTATTTTAAACTTATTTTCTTAATATTTGAAACTTTTGGCCCGAAGTATCATTTCGTTCATGTTAGTGTTACTAAGGAGATTTGGGATATTTAACAATTACTAATTGTAAGGGAAATACAGTGGAATTTCCCGTTAACGTTGTCCCTATTTTACGCAGTTTTCTACTTAACAAAGTTTTCTGCTGAGCCTTGACTTTGAGCACCAATAACATGTAAATTATCCCCATATTACAAAAAATTTATTCTATATAACGAAGTTTATTCTACGTAACACAACTGAACCGCTTAAGACAACTGAATATCCTACTGACGATGAAATTTTGCAAAATGTAATACAAAATTGTGAAGAAACAACGGCGAGCGATGAAGACGATAATGAAGAATAAATTGAAAGACTTTCAAAAGAATAAATGCTAAAATCCTTCGATACAATAAGTAGTGAATTCCAGTATCACGAAACTGCTACAGATGAATTGTTCGGATATCTACAAAAATGCGAAAGTTTTTATGAGCAGTGTATTTTTTATAAGAAACCTCTAAAAAGTGATATCACAGACTTTTTTTAAGTCAAGGATTTGTATACTAAGAAAAAAAGAGAAAAGGAATGCTACGCTTCAGTTTTTGTTTACCTCTCTTTATTATGTGTTTTTTTTTTTAGACATTATTCTAATTAAATTTTCCTCATATGTTTACGTTGCATAAAAAAAGTTCCCGACCGAGTTAAAATACATTTGTTTTTCAATATTTCCATTTTATATGTATTTTTCATTTTCTGCATGCGTATTTTATTCTACAAATTTCATGATTTTAAGTTGATTTCTACTTAAAGAATTTTCTTCATAACGAAGTGTTTCAATGTAATGATAAGATTTTGCTAAATGGAAGTTTCACTGTGCAATTATATGCATTAATATTTCACAGTTACTACTGATATTCTGTGAAATTTTTTTATTACATCAACATGAGTCTGTCCTTCTGACCCTTTTCCCACCGTTGTCTCATGAAGTTGATTATCGTAACATTTTAATCTTCCGTATTCTAAGTAATCTTTCTAAAATAATTAAAATATTAATTTTATGATAATAACATTGATAATTAGATTAAAGTATTTGTAATTTCATTTTTTTTTTACTTTCTTCTATCTTTACAAGAAGAAGGTATTGGATACGTAAAAATTTTCGACTTCCGGTTTTCGACGGATTTACACGTTTTAGAGGTCAGAGATTCCGAAAAACATGTTTTTACAAAATGTCTGTCTGTGAGTCTGTTTGTGTCTGTCTGTATGTGACACAAATTTTGTGGGCGCTCTATCTCAAGAACTAACGCACGGAATTTAATAAAAATTTATATTCAAGTAGCCCCTAATATAAATTGGTGCTGATTAGTTTTTGGTGTAAATCGCCCAACAGGTGGCGCTGCTATACTGTATTTTTCGCGATTTCTGCAATAGCTCTATCTCCAGAACTAATGCACGGATTTTCATCAAACTTCAGATTCAGTTATTCCTGGGTATGAAATGGTGCTGGTAACGTTTTGGTATAAATTTCCCAATAGATGGCGCTGCTATGCTGCATTTTGCAGCATTTACACAATTTTCGTAATAGCTCTATTTCAAGAAATAATGCGCGGATTTTCATCAAACGTCAGATGCAGTTAGTCCATGACATGATTTGACGTTTTGTACCTTTTGGTGTAAATCGCTCAACAGGTGACGCTGCTACGCTGGATTTTTTGTGATTTTTGCAATAGCTCAATCTCCAGAACTAATTCACAGATATTCATCAAACTTCAGATTCAGTTAGATCTTGACATGAATTGACGTTTTGTTTATTTTGGTGAAAATCGTTCAACAGGTGGCGCTGCTATGCTACATTTTTTGTGATTTCCACAATAGCTCTATCTCAAGAACAGATGCTTGGATTTTCAACAAACTTCAGATTCCTGTATACCTTGATATGAATTAGTGCTGTTTATGTTTTGGTGCAAATAGCTCAACAGGTGGCGCTGCTATGGTGCATTTTTCAGAATTTCCACTAGCTCTATCTAAATAACTAAGGCACGAATTTTCATCAAACTTCAAATTCAGGTATACTTTGATATGAATTGGTGCTAAATCGATGTAATTTCTTGTACTATTTAAATGATTTAATTGACGTGATTTATATAGAAGAGAGTTTTGTGATGGCCACAACATGCTAGTTTTATTAATTATTTATGATCCTAATAGTTCAACTTATTTGACATCTTGCGTTCCCCCCGCCCCCATAATTTTCAGTTACTACGCTCTCTACCCGTTTTGAGACCATGATCAACTATAACTTCATTCATTTTAAGAGACTGATATCTCATAAAAGAATTCTCGAGATTAAATAGACTAATCAGAATGTACGTGTATAAAACAAAGTCAAGAGTATTTCAGAAATGTAAAAGTAGTTTTTTTCCGAAGTAAACTTCTTCACAATGTGATTTTTTTAAATTGTAGATGAAACTAATCGATTAACTGAGTAAACTCTTGATGATTCGGCAACAGCAGAGCGAACATTAGCTCACCCACAAGAAAAGTGACTTATCTCGGCAAAAGTAAATTTCTCAGGAGATGCAAAAGGGGGGAAATTTCCATGATTTTACTGTGACATGAAATTATAGCACTTATCTCTGCATGCAGGAGTAAAAAAGTGCATAAAATCATAAAGACTTTAAGAATGAAGACATAGATGATATTTGGAGGGCTCAGTAATTTTACTTTCCCACACAATCTACCTCCTTTCTGTGGTTACGAATGTACATCTAGAGTAATAAAGCGATTTTCCGTGTAACTACACATGAATCTTTTCCTGTGGCAATACGCAGCTATGACAGATCTATTAGTGAAGTAAAACGCAAAATGAATTTTTGTGAGATGTGTCATTTTTTGCGGGTAAGCGATATGATCAGTGGATTGAAAAAAATCTAAAGTCGACATCAATGAAAATTGATTTAAAATTGATATTGAAACTGAATAATTACGATATCAATAAAAAAGAGTGGTCGGTTCAGAAATCGATGTATTCAAACTTTCCTGGACAAATTGTGAGCCCAAATTCCGAATAAAATTTCTCCAAATATAAAAAAATGCAACATTTCTGTATATTTATATTCTGGTTATGATGGAAAAGCTTCCAAACTGTACGATGATATGGGTGAAAAAAGTAGCTAGCAGCTAAAACTGTGAAGAAAATGTATTTAATGAAAAACTGAATTCTAATAGTTGCAAGCTGTAATTATATTATCACAATAATCGATAAATTCATTTAAAATTGCATTACTCATCAAACAAATTATGATGGACGGATTCATATTACATTGGGAAAATCCAGGTCTTAGAAAAATGACTGCCGAAAACGAAATGACTGACCGCAAGTGCCATTGACAACAATTTGAACATCTCCATTTCTTTATTCGTATTTTATAATTTATATTCACATTTATTTGAGTAAACGGTCAAGGATGGATTCTGCTCCTCAACCATCAACACCTATACACGAAAAGGAAGCATCCACAAATACAAGGTATATGTTTAATGGGGTATGCAGGACGTGGTATACTACAAGATACTGATATTTAATCAGTTATTGCCGAACTAACTACAGCGTATAAAATTATCCTATAGAAAAATGGTTATTCGTCACATTATAATTTTAAAGGTGATTCTTCTCCATTCGTTTTACAGTAAAACAAAAGCATTTAAAAACTGAATTAGAGGTTCTCTCAGACACCAATGGATGTATCAGTTTTGGTTGCGTTGGATTGTCATCTAATATGGTCACTGGAAGATGATATGACGGACAGAAAATTCAAAATTTATTAACAAATGAAAAGAAGAATTTCTGAATGGAAGAATGTAAAAGCAAATCATTCTATCCGCAGGGAATCCATCTCCTACCAAAAAAGATCGGAAAAGTTATATCTACCAATTACAATTACTTTATTTAATGGCTGATAACTTATTTTTCGTGTTAAATTCCCGCAAGTGACTGATGATGTTTCTTTCTTTTATTATTCGTCCTTTTAATTGTCCGCATAATCTAGATGATATTTCTGGCGTTTATTTTCTACATTTTATTAGCTGTCACTTAAATCCTGAGTTTTTGCATTTCAAAATTCTGGGCGGTCCGAGGAACATATGTCCCGTTAGTAATCAAAGGCTTAATAATTCAATCAAGGCACTCATTTTATTATAGAAATAGGTGTGCGAATTAAACAAAAAACTGTAAAAACTATCCAAACGTCCTTATATTACAAAGCTACCTCAAGCTACCTCTCACAGCATCTTCAAAAAAGGATCGTGTGCAACTCATTCAGATCAAGAATTAAGGGAAACATTGACACACATATAATATACAGTGTTTATTTATAATCTAATGTCATAGGAGAACAAAATGTAAAACTATTCCTAACTTCTGATGAAGTTCAGGACAAATTGGTTAAACACAAATCTTTGTAAGTTAATAAGGCTAATCAGTTATATCTGTCGAGAATATATTAAGAATTAAATAAACACTGGTATGCCGAAGTAATCGACCGATAGTTCAAGTTGAAGATTCCCTCATAGCATGCATGGTCACGGTGACGTCGTTGTGACGTCACTGTAAGTCACTGTGGTCACGTCACATCTGTGGCCAAAATGCCACCACTCAGTTATGTCACATTGTGACTGAGATGTGAACTTCTTAGAAAACTTTAAAAAATTACAAAAATTCTTCAAAACATGTTATTTACTGTAAAATTATGTTTTTCTGGCAATTAAAAAAAATTGTTAGGTCACTGTTATGTCACTGCTATGTAACGTACGTCACGTCACATATGTGACAAAAAAACCACCATATTGTAAGTCACAGAGTGACAAAAATATGAACTTCAAAAATCTTTGAAAATGAAGAGAAATATTTTAAACAGTCACGAGTTACATGGCATAAGGAATCAAATATATTAGTGGATAGCAAATGGTAAATTCTGTCACTAAAGGGGAGGGGGGGGGGGCATAATAAATAAAGTGCACGATACAAGCATTAATAAACTAAATTTTCAGGCTATATTTTATCAATTTGATATCTAAGATAGTGAATGTATACTTTTTCATGATTTCAATTTTATCTAGCATTTGGATAATATATTTAGAATTAGGAATATTAAATTTATACACTTTACATATTTAGTTTGCTGGGAGGAAATTTATTTATTTATTTCTTTTTTTACCGACCAGGATTATTCGAAACACTTCTGTGGTTTCAAAATAAAATTTTCTATTACAGTTAAATCTGCACCTTTTAATGAGCACGTAGAAAGAGTCTTCAGAGTTTAGTCATCTATGCATTTCTTGCTTTAGAATATTTTTATAATTTGTATTCAAGTCATAAATTCTACTTCTTTCAGACTTTTTAAATAAAATTAGCATTTTCCGAAAATAAAAGAAATATACAAAATTTGTGCAAAACAAACTTTACTTTAAAAAAAAAAAAAGAAAAAAAAAGGGGCTCGTTATTACCATTAAATTTATTTTTACACCTTTTGAAAATTTAAACAATGGTATATCTAATAAACTCTGATTATGAATATTATTAATATAATTATTTAGAAAAAAGGAATTTTACAATACATTTTAACTTTCATTATTTGGTATGGATAAAAAGAAAAGGTTAAATACATTGGACATTTCTTCAAATACAAAATTTTAATTAATCATACTTTCAGAAAATTACTGCGCATTCAAGTTTCATATCTCTTGCATGTAAAAACAAATAATCTGTACCAGACCATCTGCTTGAAAGTCGTCTGCCCACAAAAAAATAAACATGAGAAGACGGGGGAAATAAATAGTTCACTGTTTTTAGAACATCACCTTCACCACGTCTACAACACTTTAAGATAAGGAAATGACCATTTTAGGATACACGGATATTAATAGAACGTATATGTAAGTTTTATTTAATTTAAATATCTTATTCCTGATTTGTACATATGAGTTAAATAGTTTTATGTTATATTTGTAAGAGACTGGTCTTTAACTGTTAGAAGCGATATTTTCAAATTCGATAACTGTAAAGAAAAATATCTTAATCTGCCATCGCTTGAAAAAAAAAAAAAAAAACTGCGCAGAGACTGTGCATGCTTACATTCATACTGGAATTAATATAAACATTAATTTACTTTTACTTGAGATTGAAAATGTATGGAACGACAATGATTTGGAATTATTTTATCGGCTTCTTACTATTTTTTGATTACTAACACTTATAGTTATTATTATTTTGGGGTTAAATATGATGTTCGATTATCATGAGATTACGAAACTGTTTCAGATTAGAAATTAATATTATACTGGGAAAATGTATTTTTACATATTACAGTAGTGAAACATTTGAAAGAATTTACTTTTAGTGCTAATAATATTTTAAATTATCTTTCAAAATCCTAAATCTTCAAACCAATGTTTTCAGATTTAACATTTGCCGAAATTATAAAATAATAGGAATTCCTTATACCATATGGAAATATTTTTGAGATATTGTTAAATCTAATAATGCATTTAATTTATCTATTGAGTTTGCTGTTGTTTAATAGTACAATTATAAATACTAATTATTATTTTTAGTGTTTTTCAAATTGGTATATTTATTTTTTTTTAATTGTATGTAAGCATTTTTTCTGTTTGTGATTTTAATCAAACATTTAATTATAGACATTCTGAATCGGTTATTAAATTTTCTTCTATTGTAAATTCATTTTCTACGTTTATGATACGCGTAATTATTGGCACTAAAAAGTAAAATATGATATTTAAGCATTGAAACAAAGTGTTTTTCATGCCTGATGGGAAGTTATAGATTAAACTGCTTTAGTATATATTTTTTAAAAGTTCATATAATACAGGATACATAAAATAGGACACAAGTTGAAAAGTGCTTATGACTTCGGTTTGTCTCTCCGTCTGTCCGTCTAGCAGTCTGTCCGCACTCTAACTCTCGAAAATATACTCGGATTTCTCTGAAATTTTTGGATGTTATTGACCCATAGCACGGTACCTATTTGTAATGAAGTTTGTAGCAAGCTTTGTTCTTTTACAGGGACAGCCAAAAGTTTTCCGTTACATTACAGCCTATGGGAAAAAATCGTTTTAAATGATTTTTTATGATTTTACGCACGCTTTCAAACAGAATAAAATTTATATGCATTTATGAAGTGCACTAAAATATGCATTCTGTTGACTAAGCGACGCAAAGAATAGTTATTGTTCATTTACAGGGCTAAAAAGGGAATTCAATACATAATGATATAGGGGTGGAGGGAATTGTTTGCGGCATACTTTAATTATGTTAATCTATTTCATATATAATGAAATTGATATATGTCGCTGAGGTTTACATACTATAAATTATTTCATGTATAATACGAATAATACGTATATAGCATTTACAGGGACACACAAAATATTTCAGATACTATATTGTATCCGAAGTACTGTTCATTAGCGATGATTGCTGGAAATGTATTTTTAATTATGATATGCGCTTTTATGATTCACTATATTTATGCATAGTATATGGTGTATATAAATGCTATAATTCCTATACAAGGCTACACAAAAGTATTCGTAAGGATTACTGGGTATGGGCGCAAATTGCTTAAAGGTTGTTTTTAAATGAGTTATGCTTTTTTTGCTGAACTGCATTTAATTTACCAAGAAATGTTTGTAGAATATAGATAAAATGATATACAGGGTCACGTAAAGAATTGGATACATGGCCGTCTATAAATTATAATTTCTGGAAATGTTATTTCAGCAGTTTTAAGAGTGTCTTAGTTTGAATTAAATTTTAACTAAATAGTGGCGTGTAATAAAGATTCTAGGTAAACTACAGGGTTGTACAAAAGTATTCAAGTATGTTTCCATACATTAGTATAAATTGCTGAAAAAGAATTTCAACCTGTTAGGCGTTTTCTTGCTAAACTAGATTTTCCCATTATATAGTATATATACACTTAAAAAAATGGGAAGTCAAAATTGAGTAAAAGTACTCAATTTTAAATGCGTCACATACTCAAGATAGCTCCGATACAAATGTACTCAAAGTTGAGAAACACATGTACTCATTTTGTATTCATTGGTTGTGATCAAATATGAATCGTAATGTACTGCCCCCCCCCCCCCCAAAAAAAAAAAAAGAAAAACCTAAAATTTAAAGTAAAAATGTACTGAAATTTATTTCCCGTTCAAAGTTCTTAACAATAAATGTTTAATTGATTATTTATTAAGAAAAATAGCAAAATTCTTAACAAGATACTCAAATCGAATATTTTTATGACAAGAGCATTATTTCCAAGCACTTTTAAATTATTTTTAAAATGCTGTGCATAATTTAATATTTACATTAATAAACATCATTTATGCCGCCATAAATGAAAGGAACCATTACAGGGTACAAAACTATTCGTTTGTTTGGGTTTGATAACATGTGATGTTTCAAAATAGAGAAAGCATGGGTTCATTTTTGATCCAAAAATATTCAATTCGATATGAGTACGTCGGTTTACTTATTTTTGAGTACTTCATTTTTCTCAGTGTATCAACCTACAGATCAAATACAGGGCTGTTCAAAAGAATTGGAAAACATATTTGGCTATGGACGGTAACTGCTGAAATCAATTTTTCAAATGTTTTATGAATTTTCTAAAATGTTTGCTTAGTTATCTTATTTACGTCATTTCCCTAAATTACGATATCTTGTTAAAGCATTCAGAAAGTGTTGGAAAGTATTTTATAATCTATGATTAACGCATGATTTTTCTTACTCGTTTTTTTTTCTATTTCCCAGATTAGTCTTTTCCTATAAAACATACCAAATCTATTTAGCTCATATTCACAAAATACAATATACACGGGAATAAAAAATTTAAATAAATATCGCTTATCATGCCGCTCTATAAATAATAGTTGTATTAATATCCGTTAGTCTCCATGTTCGTATTTAATAATGCAATGACAAATCACAACAAGTTAAAAAAATTACACATTCTAAATATCAAGCTTGAACTCAATATCAAGCATAGAACTTAATATCAAGCATAGAACTGAATAAAAAAATATATCAGTTGATAAGCATTGTTTTTTAAGTGGAAAAAATTAAAATGTTTTAGAAGAATAGGACTCCAAAATAGCGATATTTTGCTAAAAAGTACGGTAAAAAGATAAGATTTTATATTTACAGCAAAAGGTTATTTCAAAATTCATCGCCGTATTAATACTTAGAAATTTTTCCAGAGAGAATCCTTCGCCTTATATACAATATTTCAAATGAAAATCAAATATCAAATTAATTGCTTAAAAGGCGCAAAGGCCAACATAGTGAAAAAGATTCCATGCCGGGACTCGAACCTGGGCCATCAGTATAGCACACTGACATTCTACCGACTAAACCACATGAAACGACGCCCAGTCTGTAAAATTTCTCACTATTACAGGTTGGCAAGGCTACAAACGCAGCACAAGATGGAATATTTATCGTGAGCCACCGACATGGGGTAAACACGAAACTTAATGAAATCCAGCATCGATTGAAACTATATTAATAATTGGAAATTTTTCCAGGGAGAAACATTCGCCTTGCATACAACATTTCAAATTAAAATTGCCTTTTAAGCAATTAATTTGAAATTTGATTTTCATTTGAAACATTGTATGCAAGGCGAATGGTTCTCTCTGGAAAAATTTCCAAGTATTAATATAATTTCAATCGATGCTGGATTTAATTAAGTTTCGTGTTTGCATCATGTTGGTGGCTCACGCTAAATATTCCATCTTGTGCTGAGTTTGTAGCCTCGCCATCATGTAATAGTGAGAAATTTTCCAGCCTAGGTATCGTTCCTTGTGATTTAGTCGGTAGAATGTCAGTGCGCTGTACTAATGGCCCGGGTTCGAGTCCCAGCATGGAATCTTTTTCACTATTTGCGTCTTTTAAGCAATTAATTTGAAATTTGATTTTCATTTGAAATCACAGTGTTTATGACAAGTTCGTCACAAATGACACATATTTCACAAATTGGTCACAGTGTGACTTCAAAGCATTGTCGCTTTCGTCACAAAGTTAATGCCAAAATAGTCACAAATGACACATTTTTCACAAATTTGTCACACCGTGACTTCACAGAGTGGTCACAATGTGACGTCACAAACGACCTCTAAAACGGCCATAACGACCTCGCATTCTAGTCACTATGACGTCACATCGACGTCACGTGACGTCACATCGACGGTCACAAAATCACAGTGTGACTTCACAACGACGTCGCCGTGACGTCACCATGCCTTACGGGTTGTGACTTTCTCATTCCTCTGATTAACGCAATGTGGAGAAAAAATTAACTTAGAACAGTGTTCCCATGGTCTTTAGTTTTGTAACCACTTTATTGTCACTACTTCCGAATTATAGTCTCCGCTTTATTTGATGTACAACATTATACGATTAAACAGGGCGAAAAGTAATATTACAAAGGTAAAGACTGTGGTATATCTATCTAAATTTTGAAAACTATTTTATTTTTTAAGTATTACAAGACGGCTTGTAATTTTTACAATATAACTAACGTTAGTTTGAATAGTTTTTTCACACTAAGCCTGTAATATTAAAAAAAAGAGTCATATAAATCATTTGTTGAAAGTATATAACTTTTCCCCTTAGAATTCGTGCATTGTTTATTACTAGACCAACAGTATATGACCGAAGAAAAGCATTTAAAATCCATGAATAATTTTTTCATTCCAAATCAGGGGCGATATTTTGAGGAGGGTAGGGGGCTGTTGTTTCCCACAAGGAATTTGATCTTTCAGAGTGTATTTGTCATCACAGGTCAGGCTCAAAAACATTTTTCAGAAATTGCAGATTAGCTAAAGTTACTTGACAGATTTGACTAAAATAAAAACGTTAGCATTAAATACTATAGATGATGTATTAAGTTTAGTTTACGCACAAAAATTAATAATTATGAATTATGTTTGTCTTACTATTGAAACATTCTCAAAGTGTGCCAAAATCAGTAAGGAGTATTTTGGCTAAACAAACAAGATTTTTAAAACTTCTGCCCACCTCAAGCAAAACTCTCCATCCTCCCCCACCCCTGAGAAAGTTTTAAAGTGGCGCTCCTGGCCCAAGTTTCTTTATTCGATTCGAATTTTCCTTATTCTAATTCTGAATCAGTAAAAAGAACATTTTTATATTTTTCGGATAAAATGAAAAAATAAATAATTTTTTATAATTTATTACCTTGAAAGGAAAAATTCTCTGGATATATCTTTGGACGGAGAAAAAGATATCATATCATAAACATAGCACAAAACTTAATAGAATCAATTACAATAAAACAAAGTTAAAAATCGTGGCATCCTTGATACTTAATCCTACTGTAACTCAAAGTATTAAAAGGATTTCTGGAAATAATTCTCCTTAATCCTTTACAACAAATCGAAGCTGACACTTTTATTATTCAGGAGGTTATATCGTTCGTTCAATTCTACCGTATTACTTGTCGATTTTATTTAATATCTCTGAACCGAGATTCTTCGAATTTTTTTTCATGTTTTCGGCGATATGACCTCACTATCGAAGTAAAAAAAAGTTTATTTTATGCTTGATTTGAGTTCACCAAGTAAGCAAAAAATGCATTGTTTGTGTCTTTTGAATAAATAATGCCGATTTTTTTTCACATACTGATTTTATAAAGTATTCTTTATCTTTATTTCACGGTTCTTGTTTATCTATATTATTAAGGACAAATGTATTTCTGAGTTACGCTGACGTCATTTTGTGAATGGCAACAGCAAATGATCAAATTTAACTTTTAACTTTTATTGCGATTTTTTGTATTTCTAAATACCGCACATTCGAATAAAGAAATAAATGTACTTTCTAATGCAATTTGTTTGAAAACTATGTCGCAATTTGTTTGAAAACTGCATCAAAATTTACTCAATTTTTATTGTTTTTAAAATAATTTTCAAGCATGTTTTTTTTTTTCATGTATTTCTGTCACTTGCAAACAGACGATTACAAAAGATAAATATGTTTGCAGTTAAATTAATATAAAGAAAATAGTTCAGCATATGTTTTCGGCTTATATATATAATGAAATTTAAACTTTACCAATACATAAATTTAAAAAAAATAATAATAAAACACAGATTTGAGACATGTAAACGAACCATACTTATAACACGGAAATTATCAGACAAAAAAAACTAGCAATATTTGGCGGTTTCTTCGACTGTTAATCCTGGCACGAGGCCAATACGAAAGAATTGATTTTAATTAATTTCAAAATTTTATTTATATATGTTACGGTTAAAGCAAGAATTAAGGGTAAACTTAGGTTTAACCGGTTAAAGTGCGCATTACCCAGGCCTTGCGTATAAAGCCCGGAGAGTTCCCAACGCTTCCATCTTTAACCGGTTAAAGCTAGGTCTAACAAAGTTTGGTCGGTTAAAGTCCGAAATTATTATAAAACATCTTTGTAGTAAGACATTAAAACCTTGTAATCAGAAAATTTTTGTTTGTATCTTTGTTGCAGAAACTGAATCAAAAAATCTTAGTAATTTAAGAATTTGAATGCAGAAACTTAGATAAAATAAAAAATCTGTAGTTTAAGAGCAGAATTTACACAAAAGTTTACACAAGAATTTAAAAATGAGTCCATGAGTAACGTTTAAAGAGTCATTTAATTTTCACATTTTATTTGTATTTTAGATAACATTATCTGTAACGGTGATTTCGTGTACCCAGGCTCATAAAACCTTAAAAACTCTAACACAATATTTTGGAGGACATAACTTCTTTTATTTGTGGAAAACTTTTAAGGAGATGGCCGTGACATACAGAGAAAAGGGGAGAAATTGACAAGATTGCCCAGACGGGCGAACCCCACGAGGGGAAACGCTGACATCTAAAGCGTTCATAACCAGAAGCAGCCCAGCAAAAAGGAAATTGCTGGCCAGCAGCAATATAGGTGCTGGCAATGATGAAGAAGTTCTGGCTGATTGTCTACCACTGCTGGACAGCTTCAGTCAACTTTGCTGTTGGAAATCATCAGATAAAATTCCGGTGGGCTCCGGAAATCTCCGGCCCATAAAATCTCATAAAATTCCGGATTCTCATGCGCTGGCCCACCACTACATGGAAGTGCACGAACTTTTGCAGTATTATTGCTGGGAACCCTTACGCTAGGTGGCACTGCGAATATCGAAGGCATTGAGTATATGAACACAAATCTGAAATGAATATCTTAACACAATTCAAGCTGTAAAGCTAATTTTTTTTTAAACTGTAAAAAATATAGCACCACTGCCACCAACAAAATAAATAAGTAAATGAATAAATAAATAAATTCTTTATTTCAACGCACTTTTTTTCTCTCCTTAAATCTGGTTTTACTAGGTTACAAAGGATTTCAGTTTTCATAATTTACGCATTTCAGAGTCAGTAATAAAAAAAAAGCGTATAAAATACATAGGATTTCTATACAATAGAATAATTTCTATACCAGTTTAATGATTGGGAACGTAAATCACATAAGAAACAAACTTGAAATAGTGTAATGAGAGCTTGAAAGCTACGAGCAATCGTAGCGTACGCTGAAAGCACTTGTTCATATCCGATCACGAAAACCGATCGATTTGTTAATGTTATGAAAAAATAAAATTATCCTTTATTTTTTTTTTATTTGAAAAATTAAATGGTATTTAATACTACAAAGGAATACTCTAACAGTTCATGTAAAATTAATTTTACTATACTTAAAAATAAATTAATAAACAAAAAAAATTGTTACATAGTCATCTTGCCCCAGTCTCCCCTAGATGAAACTAATCGATTAACTGGGTAAACTCTTGATGATTCGGCAACAGCAGAGCGAACATTAGTTCACCCACAAGAAAAGTGACTTATCTCGGCAAAAGTAAATTTCTCAGGAGATGCAAGAGAAAATTACCATGATTTTACTGTAACATAAAATTATAGCACTTATCTCTGCATGCAGAAGTAAAAAAGTGCATAAAATCATAAAAACTTTAAGAATGAAGACATAGATGATATTTGGAGGGCAATTCCACTTTTCCTGTGGCAATACGCAGCTATGACAGATCTATTAATGCAGTAAAGCGCAAAATGAATTTTTGTGAGATGTGTCATTTTTTTGCGAGTAAGCGATATGATCAGTGGATTGAAAAAAAATCTAAAGTCGAATTTTACTTTCCCACACAATCCACCTCCTTTCTGTGGTTACGAATGTACATATAGACAAATAAGGCGATTTTCCGTATAACTACACATGAATCTTTTCCTGTGGCAATACGCAGCTATGACAGATCTATTAATGCAGTAAAGCGCAAAATGAATTTTTGTGAGATGTGTCATTTTTTTGCGGGTAAGCGATATGATCAGTGGATTGAAAAAAAATCTAAAGTCGACATCAATGAAAATTGATTTGAAATTGATATTGAAACTGAATAATTACAATATCAATAAAAAAGAACGGTCGGTTCAGAAATCGATATATTCAAACGCATCGATCGCGGTCAGTACTTGGGAGGGTGACCACATGCAGTTCAAATATTTCTATAGACATTTCTATTATAGACACTTCTACAGATGTTTCTATAGCTCTTGGTGAAACTAGCTTATAAAAAAAGAGCCATAATTATATAATACTTTGTTTTTTTATAGAATTCTATAAGAAATTTTTGTAAGGGAAAGTGCTGGGCCAGCAAAGGAATAGCAGTGGGGAAGGTGCTAGAACTGCAGGAAAAGTGCCGGATTGAAGTAATCTGATGGCATATCAATGCTGGCCTGCTGTTGGCCATCACTGATGGGCCAGCTGCATTCCGCTTGGACACTTTTCGACAGGTTTAAGTAATGGCACTTTACCGCTGATAGCACTGCTGACTGCCATCTTTTTTCCAGCTGATGGCCCACTGTTTCTTTCTTTGCTGGGAGTAGTGATGAAATATTCATTACAATTACTCACGCATTGGCGAGCTGAAGAGAAACATATTTAATGTATTGGCGATGATACGGGTGGCGTGGACAAAGCAATGAGTAAAAAATCCTGAAGTTTCTCATTGAATTAAAATATACGCCATGGCGGGAAATAGGGTTACAAGTAAATGAAATTCCTGTAGCTGGGTAACCGAAGAAATAGCTAATCACATGATATTTTATGTACGTTATCATTTAAGGACATCTGCACCAGCCAGCAGGGCATATGGTCATTATCTGAGAAAATAAAGATTGTGAATTAATATGAATGCTAGTCAAGAGGCTGAGAAAAATCTGATGCGCAGTTCTGTGTTACTCATAAAATATGCATTACATATTGCCGGCTGAAAGGCGAAGGAAATTCATTTCTATTTTATTCTTTTTTTTTATCTCAACGGAAAATCACTGTGGTTAAGATTTATTTCTATTCACATGCCTCTGTGAAATTAAAAGAAAAGGGAAATGGTTGATAAAAATGATGCATGCATTTAACACGAACTTTAAAAGAATAAATGAAACTTACAGTAGTGTGAGGGGGGGGGGAGTGAATGAATACAGACATATGAAATTAAGTAAAAATGTCAAATTTAAACTAAATATTTCATTTGAGGGGGGGGGGGTTAATGACGCATACAAAAATTAATCAGTAAAGTTAAATGTTGACTTTTTGAGGGGATACGAGGTTAAATGAATATATAACGGGAAAGCCGTTATATATGTCACCCATTACCACCAGAAAAAAAGAAAAATGTGATGCTTGTAGAACAGTTTTTTTTTTTTTTTTTTTTTTTTAGTGGAAGATTACTTTGTCCACCCCAAACCCATCAGTATATAAAACAGATATAACATAATAACAAAGAGAAGCCTCCATATATATATATAAATACCTGTGTGCTTGCAATTTTTTAAAATGTTTGCATAAAGCAAAACTTTTCAGGTCGTGATAAATGGCGCCTTTTTATATCTATTTCTTGGACATCAGTAGTCCCAAACAGTCTCCAAGAAAGAGCAAATAATAATTTTTTTATTTAACAGGATCCTTTTTTTAAAAGAAGAAGGGCTCTTTTATATTTGTTTTTGAGGCTGGTACCAGCATTTTTCATGACCAAATAAGAGAAGTAATTTTTTAAGTATACTATTATATTTTCTTCTCAAAATAAAATAAAAATAATATAAATGCAAGCAACAAGAGACACAGACACAATTCTAAAATGAAATAGATTATAAAAGACATAAGTATGTCTGTAAATAAAAGTTAAATGAATTAAAATTAAAAATAAAAAAATCAGTAGAAAATTGTTTTGTGCACACAGCTCAGGACTACAAAACAACGGGATGCATATAGCATGCCCATGAACGGGTGTAGCCCTTATTCTTGTTAAGTAACAAGTGTGATGGCGTCAGGTTAAGACATCAGCCTTAGAGGAGGAGGGAGTTTTGAGACCCATACATCAAGCGATACATAGGTCCCTGCTCCCCAAAGGTCACATTGATCTTCAAAGGAGCATGCGTTGATGTATCATATAAAAAAATTATGTTTATTGAATTGGAACATCAATTTAAGGGTTTTGTCTCTCTACACAATGAAGTTTGGACCCTTAGAGCAAAAATTTTGAACGGGAACAAATCTTCAGAGGGGATAATTTAAAAATTTAAAAAAACTGAGATAAATATCTCATATATCAAATGTAAAAGGTCAGTCCGAGGGTGTGGAGAGCCTGGTGACATAATCGGGTAAATATAACAACTGCAATTGTTATTCAAAATAAACTCTAAATTTGTATTACTTGCAATGTATCAGGAAGGATGTTACCTTAAGCTGTATTGTATAACATTAATTAATGTGTTTGAACATTTAGTTAACTGCAACAGGTCAATAATGATACAAATTTTAAAAAAATTTAAAGAGCTGTATTGTGAAGATATGTTATTACAAGAATACAACATAATAACTAAGACATGTTTAATGTCTAAGTGAAGTTTAGCCAAAGATTTTACTTAATCTCCAAATTAAAAAAAATGAGTGTAATGTGTAAATGTAGAAAACCAAAACAAATGTGATGAAAACAATGAAAAACATCATCAGATTGAAATTTAAAAAATTGCATGTGAAGGAATAGCATCTTATAAACTGAGAATTCTTTGTTGTGAACAAAGTGATGGTGATATGAGAATGTCATGACATAAAAGAAATATACAAGGAAAGAAATTTAAAAATGCTAAAATTTTAAGTTTAATACATGTTTATGTTATAAGTGTCGTGTGAAGTTAAAAGTAGTCCTGGTATAAAGAAATATTATAAAAACGCAAACAAAAAAAATATCTTAATGTGTAAAGTTGAAAACTAGAAACAATTAAATGTTTTCAATTGTGTGCAATGTGTGTTTTTTTTTTACCAAGCAAAATATCAATGAACTAAATTGTAAGTGTATCTCTATGAACCGAAGAAAGAAAAAAAATGTGTACTTCAATGAACGAAGCAATGTAAAAGTATCTCACAATGAACAAAAACAGTGTATGTCAGTGAACAAGAGTTAATATCAACGACTTAGTTGTATGTTTAATGAACACAGCAATCTAAGTACCTCAATGAACAAAGGTGTAAAATTATTGCAATGAACTAAAGTGAACAAATATTTCACTGACTTAACGTGTAAAAGTAATACGATGAACTAAAGTGTGTGTAAAAGATGAAAATTGCTATGAAATAATGTTCAACACAAGAAAAATACTATGAACTAATATGTAAGGCAAAACGAAAAGAAAAAAAAACAAACAAACAAACTATGAACTAATATGTGCAAGAAAAAAATGCTATGAACTAAGAATTGTCACCCAAAGAACAAAATGATAGTGCAATTGGTCCCTGAAGTACACAAAGAATTGGCAATGCAATGAACTAGTGTAAAGTTTTTCTATGAACTAAATAAACTATGAACTAAGATGTGTTAACTATGAACAAAATTCACCATGTACATATGGAACCAAGAGTATTGTATTACAAAACAAAATGTGTAACCTAAAAATTAAAACAAACAAAAAGAACTGGGTTTTTTTTAATAAAGAAAAGCAAAAAGGACAAATGTAACCAGGAAATGTTACTTATGTGATAAAATGTAACTTAATAAACTTAAATAGGATAAACAAGTGAAATTTTTATCCAAATGTTTAAAATAGATATAAAATGTAACTAGTGTAATAGTGAATGCTTAAATTTGTATTAATGTGTACACTTTTAGCAATAATCTTCCCAAAATGTGAAAATCAACATGGCTGACGGCCCGCATCAGAAAAATTTTCACTAATGTTCCATCTCGTTATTCATTTAACTATTTGCCGGCTAAACAATCAAATGAATAAACAGCTCACTGTACACTTGTGTTTATAAAAAAAATCTTGAAAAATTTAGGTTAACTTCAAACTTCAATGAAGTATGAATAATAATGTTGAATAATGACATATGTATGTAAATGTATAAGAAAATGAAAAGCTTAAAATGAAATGCTGTAGATAGTAACTCCTTCACAGTAATGTGTGCTAGTTAAAAAGTAAAAAATGTATCTGATATTGCTTTAAAAAAAAAAAAAAAAAAAAAAATGTTACACGAGATGTTTATGGGAATGTATTGCAGTTGTATACCTTTTCTCTCTTTTGCTTGATGGATTTTTTTAATGATGGGCAGGAGTGTGCAAATGCTGTGTGGAAAATGTCAAAGTTTGTGTTGTTGCTTTCATTATTTCTAATGCAATTAATGCATTTTGAGGATTTCTACACTGAGGGTCACTGTGTGGCAAAGGACAGACAGAACATCTGATGTCATTATGACACGAATTTGCAAGGTGATCATTATATAACTGATATTTGAAACATCGTTTAATCGTAACATATTGTTTAACAGGGTGCAGTTTTGATTGAATCAGAATTTCTTTATGCATTAGTAATTGCCTAGCTTCTTGTGGTTCTGGGTCAAAGATCCAATTAAACGAATTAACACGTAGCAGCTTGTACTTTCTAACAAAGCTACGAAGCTATCAAAGCTACAAAGCTATCAGGTACGGGTATCTGGATTAAATCTGAAATACCGAACAAGATATCAAGAATATATAAATTTTCAGGAAGGTTACAAATAATGACACGAATAGGTTTTGTTACATTAAGTTTAGCAGGGGATAACGTATTTAGAGAGGAATTGCTAACATCTGTAAATTTTTCATTGTGTTTACCCTGAGTGTGCAGGTCGGGGCTCAGATATGCGTCATTTTTATCATTTTCATTATCCTTTTTTTTTTCAATATTAACGTAAATACAACACTTTAACCAAGCATTTTAAACAGTTGATGCACGTTAACAAATCTTATCAAACAGTATTTACTGCTTTAAATTGGATATTATTACGATACTTATTTTAATATTAATCTTATAAAATGGTTTAATCTTATAAACGAATAGTAACATATGGGGGTACATGTGCCAGTAATGGATACTCTTAAGGAATTTCTTTTAATTTATTTTTAATTAATACTTATAATTATTATATTCTGTATTTTCCAATATTATATTAAACTATAAACAATACTTAATCATTCTTATAGTCTCATTTCTCAATATGGATCAAAATTTAATTGTAAATAGTAGAAATGTATCAAAACTCCCAAAATGGCAATAATGGACACACTCTGTTCCAGTAATGGACACCCCCCCCCCTCTAAAAAAAGCAATTTAACAAATTACGACGACCATTTGGAAAATGATTTTTTCAAAGACTAAAATTTAAGACATAAAAAATCGCACGGAGTTGATCATACATTACGTACGCCATGGATTAAACATTAACATTCCTGGACACATCATGAACAAATTTTAAAAGAAATTTCAGTTTTACAATTTTCGGTACTGTAAATTTTTAAACTTCTACGGAGCTGGTCATACATTACGTACGCCATGGATTAAACATTAATATTCCTGGACCAATTTTAAATGAAATTTCATTTTTAAACTTCTAGAAATCCCACAATATTACTTTTTATATCGTCGTATAGGGAAAAAAAATGTACTTTTAATTGCAATCTGTTTGAAAGCTGTATCTCAATGTGTTTCTGAGTTATTAAATTTTTTTAGTAGTTTTTATTACTTTTTTGTTATAGTGACAACAGAAGTATCCATCTCTATTGAAAGTAAAGGGAAAATACAGATTACTGTATAGACCAATCAGAACACGAATAAAATGCGGGATTCAACTAATAAAACGCTTCAGATATGTCTTTGATTTCCTACACTGACCGAGTACAATAACCCTTTTTCCAAATAGTTAATAAATAAATAAAAAGCAATTTAACAAATTACAAGGACCATTTGGAAAATGATTTTTTCAAAGACTAAAATTTAAGACATAAAAAATCGCACGGAGTTGATCATACATTACGTACGCCATGGATTAAACATTAACATTCCTGGACCCATCATGAACAAATTTTAAAAGAAATTTCAGTTTTACAATTTTCGGTACTGTAAAGTTTTAAACTTCTACGGAGCTGGTCATACATTACGTACGCCATGGATTAAACATTAATATTCCTGGACCAATTTTAAATGAAATTTCATTTTTAATCTTCTAAACATCCCACAATATTACTTTTTATATCATCGTATAGAGAAAAAAATATACTTTTAATTGCAATTTGTTTGAAAGCTGTATCTCAATTTGTTTCTGAGTCATTAATTTTTGTTTTGTAGTTTTTATTACTTTTTTGTCATAGTGGCAACAGAAGTATCCATCTCTGTTGAAAGTACAGGGAAAATACAGATTACTGTATAGACCCAATCAGAAAGCTAATAAAATCCGGTATTCAACTAATAAAACGCTTCAGATACGTTTTTGATTTCCTACCCTGACCGAGGACAATAACCATTTTTCCAAATGGTTAAAAAAATATATAGATATAATTGTTTTTATAACTGTATTTGATATCAGAATTTAATAATTTCGGGTTTTAACCGGCCAAGATTGGTTAGACCTAGCTTTAGCCGGTTAAAGATGGAAGCGTTGGGAACTCCGCAAGGCCTGGGACTTTAACTGGTTAAACCTAGGTTTACCCTTCATTCTTGATTTAGCCGTAACATATACATAAATGATAACATATAAAAATGAATGATGGTATTATTAATGAAAAATTTAAAAAATATACACTAAATGTAAAAATCTATTAGAGTTTTCATTTTAAATAAATAAATATATATATATATATATATATATATATATATATATATATATATATATATATGTGTGGTTTTCTCTTGCATTCTTTAACCCGGGAAGACCGGGTTGGAACTTCTTGGTTTTTTTTAAAGGCAGCTTTAATTAATTTCATATTTCTTAACTTTAAAGCTTTTCTTATCATACAATATCTAAGCAATTCCAAAAGAAATATTAGAAATACACATATATCAGAAAAAGGAAAAGACTTCCATCTGTATATCCTTAAGTAGGCTTACAGTGTACCAAATGGACGAATTTCCGCGACATAACGGAAAATTCTGTGTAAATGGTTTTTTTCCCATTTCATATCGTCTAGCCTTACTTTTAATGAAATGTATCAGAAAAGTGCAAAAAACAGGTGAAAATCAAAAACGAGTGACTGATGAAAAAAATTTATGTAAATTCAATTTTATGTAGATTTAATAAGAAATACTATCTATTGCAGTCGTTACTATGGTGCGACTTTTGAAAAATGCCTTCATAACTTTTCATTATATGACACTCAGGAATCTAAATCACTCCGATGTATGTACTAAGTTTTGTCTCCACGATAAATGTCGCAATTATGCACGGATCGTCTTCAAACATATCAAAAACACCGAGATATTGAAATGGGCAAAATCGGCCCAAGGCAGTGGAAATAGGGAGAGGTTTTGTGAAAACAGAAAAAAACCTATAACTTTTTAATTATAATGCATATAAAACCAGTTTAAAGTTATTATTAATTCTAGAAAAAGGGCCAAAAATTTATGTATGACAGATTTTTGACAAAATTAAAATTGAGCTCAAGGGACGCAAAAATTTGGGTTTTAGGAAGAAATAAATCCATAACTTCATCAATTCTCGAAATATCAAATCCAATTAAATTTATTATAATTCTTCTTAGGGTTATCTACAACTTTTATATTGACAAGTTTTTGATAAGACCAACTCTTACCGAAAAAAAATTCAAAATGAAATCAAAAAGGGGAGTGTGGGGGTTGAAGAAGAAAAAACTCATAACTTCGTCAATTCACAAGATATGAAAACCGCTTAGATTTAATATAAATCATCTTAATATTATCTACAACTTTTATATTGACAAGTTTTTGATAGGACCAAATATTACAGCAAATACAAATTAAGAATACATAGCGGTTGAAGAAGGAAATGTCGTATTAATATGATTCTGATAAAACCAGCTTACAAAAAAAAAATGAAATTAAAATCTTTTCAAAAGCGGCCAGATAAAATTGTTAAACTAAGTTTATCTCTAATCTTCATTTAGTTTTTGTTGTTGAAATTAGTACTAATTAGTAGTTTAATTATTATTATAATTTACAACATTTTCGTCTTGTAAAGTCAAGATACTACTATATCCAGCAAATTCATTGATAGATTCCTCTTTTCTAAGCTTGTTGGGAATTCTTGCGCCCAGGTATGACTTTGTCAGCAGCGTTCGATTGAATGGAAGTCCGTGTAAGAAAACATGCTTCTGCATCAAAACTTATTTAAAAATTCTTTTAATACTTCAATAAAGTTCGAAAAAGCATTATAGTTGCAGTTATTTGCTATTTTAGACGGCACCAATTGGTTCTACGTGGAAGAATACTTAACATGAAATAATGAAACATAAGTTTCAGCGTTATCATATAATATGTTTTATCTTTTCATATGAGATCAATAACTGACAAAAAAAAAGTCTATTTCGTCCAAGTGAGCGACGGAGCGAACGTGGATCAAGCAAATCATAGGACAAGCGGAGTCGAGAAGAACACTTGACAAAACAGGAAAAGTTTTAAGGATATTCCTTTAAAATTGGCATTGTGTTAACAAAATATTGCATAGTCGTAAAATTGCACATTTTTCCCTAAAGGATTTCCCCACAGAGTTTCGACAAATATTATTTTATTTATTTGGTTTTTGCTTTTAGTTGCCGTGCAATGTTAATTTTTCACCATACTTTGTATGTAGAACCTATGTAGAAAAGAAGAAAAATTCCATTAACAAAAAATTTGTCCTTCTAAATTAGGGGAGGTAGGAAACAGCGATCTTACAAAATTCAAAGGCTTATAAAATCATACATAATTTTTGAACTAAAAGAGATAAATAATAAATAAAAAAATATGAAATCCGCGCACCTTTTAATCCTTTCCAACATAGTTGAAAAATGTTTGTATATTGGGGTGTCTGACTGTCTGTCCGTCATATCCAAGCTCTAACTCGTGTAAATATACTCAGATTGGTATGTAATTGATATACGTTACTGTGATTCACCATGACATGATCGGTATTGAAAATGAAGTGTGTAGCATTCATACTTCATTTACAGGGGCACTCAAAAATAATCCGTTACATCAAGTGACTATGAGGTAGAAATTCTTTGCGGTGTATTTTATGGCAGGTCGCACACTGAGACGACAGAGGGAAAATGATGTTCGACATAGGAGAAAAAACCGGTGGAAACAAAGAAGGAAGCTGTTTCAAACCTGTTTTAAACCAGTTTTTCACCCAAAATCGAGCGATATGTTGCATGTGACATCTTAGTGTGCAGCCACCTATCAGTGTTTCAACATTTTAAACATAATGAAATTTATAGAAATTATTGAGGTGTACTAGAAAAGGGCTGCTATAAAATATGTCACGTGTAGCACTTACAATACGCATAGAGGAGATCTCAAAAGCAGCCCGTTATATTATAATATGTAAAGAAATATTGTTTGCAGTGTATTTTAAAGATGTTACTCTATAACAAATATAATGAAATTGATATAAATGTCTGAGGTGCACTAATATCTGATTTCTCTAGAATATGGGGTTAAAAACATTTATCATTTATTTAGAGACACACAAAAAACTTCAGTTATATATTGGTTTATGGGGAAAAACTATTCGCAGCGTCTTTCAATTACGTTGCACTATTTCAAAAATGAGAAAATTTATACACACTTCTAATAGTCCAAGAGCCGACAGCAAAAAAATCTATGTTATCAATTACAAGAAAAAAGCCTTTATTTTATGGGAGAGTAGAATTAGGGGAATCTAATGATTCATGTCAGCCGGAATTGAAGTGGTGCATAAGCAAAGAATTAATACCACCAGTGGTTGACTCGTAGGTTTATCATTATGTTTGTTCTACAACTATCCTTCATGTTTTCATACCTTTGTTTGTAGGACAAGCACAATAATATATCTACGATCAACCACTGGTGGTATTAATTTTTGGCTTATGAACCACTTCACTTCCGGCAGACATGGATCATTAGATTCCCCTACTTCTACTCTTCCATAAAATAAAGGGTTTTTTTATGTGCTTGATAACATAGGTTTTTGTACTGTCGGCTCTTGGACTATAAGGTTTACTACAATGACACATAAAAGATATCAGGTACAATACTGTATTCGAAGTGTTATCGATTAGGGATGACAGCTGAAAGTGTGTTTTCAGTTATGGTATGCCATTTTAAATTTAACTAAATTTTTTAATACAACATGGTGTGCTAAAACTCTCTCGGCCATATACTGGGCTACATAAAAGAATTCGTAAACATAACTGATCATGAGTGTGTATTGATTGAAGGTTTTTTAATTTAATTTGAATCACGCATTTTCAAGCTCACAATATTTAGTATGCTAAGAGATGTTTGTAGTACATAAATGAAACCATATACAGAGCTAGGCAACGAACTGAATGCATGGCCGCCTATGAATAGCAATTCTTGGAAGTGTGATTTCAATTGTTTTAAGGGGTCTTGTAGCTTTTAAACGCTACGAAATTTAATGAAAAAATTCAAAGTTTGAATTAGTCTATCTTCAAAACCTTTTTATGTAAAAACATAAGTTTTGGACATTGATTAAACAGATTGTGCTTTTTAATATGCTTTCATTAGAAATTTAGTAGCCTTTTACAGAATTTATGTATTGTTGAAATCAAAATAGCACTTTTTTTTACACTATAAGTCCATTGTGCGCATGATATCTTGAGAAAGTATGTATGGATTGTCATGAAATTTCGTAAATATATTAAATATATATGTGTGTTTAAAATGAACTACTCTTAGGCCAAACTTATTTCATTAACTATATAAAAAAATATATTTTTGTTAAAAAAAATTATTTTTAATGAATAAAAATAGTTATAACTAAAAATATTACCATTCTAAATACTTAAAGTAGATCTTTTTAAATACACATATTTGTTTAGTATCTTTACCAAATTTCATGGCAATCCATATGTACTTTTTCAAAATATCATGCGTACAATGACTTCTGGAGTATAAAAAAAAGAGCTATTTTGATTTCTACAATGCACAAATTCTGTAAAAGGCTAATAAATTTCTAATGATAGCATATTAGAAAGCACAGTCTGTTTAATCAATATCCAAAATTCCATGTTTATACATAAAAAGGTTTTGAAGATAGACTAATTCAAACTTTGAAGTTTTTCGTTAATTTTCGACGCGTTTAAAAGGTACAAGACTTCTTAAGCATGTTTTTTGCCTGAATTAAGTTTCAGCTTCATATGTGACGTGTATAAAAATTTCTATGTAATGTACAGGGTTGTACAAAAGAATTCAAGTACGCTTCCCCTCTATTGGTAGAAATTACTGAAGGTGAATTTTCAACTGTGTTACGCGTTTTCTTACTAAACTAAATTTTATCATACTATGTAGAATCAGTACAAATCTATAGATCATACACAGAGCTGAACGAAATAATTGGAGTATCTTTCTGGTTATGGGCGATAATTGTTGAAATCTGTTTTTCAAATGTGTTATACGTTTTCTAAAGTGTTTACTTAGGTATATTTTTTATGTTATTATACGGCGTAGTTTTGAAGAAATTATTCTGGAATGTTGGAAATGTTTCATAATCTATCCTTGGCGCATGATTTTCTTTCTTGTTTTATTAGGCTGAGAATTTATTTGTAATTTAAAGTACTCAGATTTTTTTAATATACAGTAGTACCTAGGTTTTCATCGATAATCCGTCCGAACACAATCGACGAAAACCGATGCAACTATTTACATAGGAATATATGTAAACCCCATTAATTCGTTCTTAACACTCCAAAATACGTACCAAAAACATATTTTATAGAGAATAAGTATGCGCTTAATACTAAAAACAATAAGAAATTAATATAATGTTCTTGGCGTATGCTATCAAGTCACTATATCTGGGGTCACTTCCTTTTTTGGTCTTTTTGCAATAGGACTAGCTTCAGTGTCATAGGATCTGGATCTATGTCGCTCAATAAAGGGGGCTGTTTCTTTCGCATCTTTAAGATTTGCCTGAAATGTGGCAAGACATTATCTTTAAACAAATTGCAGACGCGGTATGCAATAGTTTTATCTGGGTGATTTTCACCACAAAGCCCTGTATTTTACTCCATACATACACGATACCCTTAATCTCTGAAGAAGACACAATCTCCCCTGTCTCATCCTCTTCATATGTCGCCTGTTGCACTTCTAAGTGAAGATCTTGCAGCTCTTCAGTAGTGAGTTCTTCACTGTGTTCATCCACCAATTCTTTTACATCCTCACCCCTCATCTCCAAACCCATGGACTTCCCGAAACGAATAATCGACTACACCACATATCTAGTGTCTGTTGGATCTGGAAACTTTCTTTGGTCCCATGATGCACCACTCGCAATCACTAAAAAATGTCCAAAAATATCCTGGAAATAAACGAAACTGTTGGCCTAGACGCACGAGGCGATGCAAACACGATGAGAAACAACGTCACACTGAGCAGCAGAAGGCGTGGTTGCCCCCTTTTGTTTACAGAAAATGCAGCGAGGTCACTAGAGTTCACCGACGAAATCCGAGGCAACCGACGGAAACAGAGAAAAATTTTTCGTGGAAAAAATCGACGATAACCAAAGTCAACGAAAACCGAGGTATTACTGTACTGAAATATTAGTCAAAATGTTTTTGAAATATTATATTTCTTGAAAGGATTTCATGGATTTTTATTTCAAAACAAGTCATACAGAGTTTACATTAAATTTAAAGGACGGTGTAACTGTGAGCGTTTCTGAATCAATCATTTCTTCGATGTAATTTTCAGCAAACAATCAATGGTGAAGAACGGGATGAATCCAAATTACAAAGTCTTCTTATATTAAAGTTAATACCCAATCCAACCCAGGGTTAAAGATGCCTGGTGTACTGTTCGGGGTATAGAACATAGATTAAAATCGTTTTTATTTTAAAACTCTAATAGGTATTTTTACATTTTGTATATTTTCTTAGATTGCCCAACAATTGCACCAAAAAAATATTTTTGTTACCTTCGTATTAGTCGCAAGCCAGCGGTCGATTTCGAAACCTTTTACTGTTTATACTAGCAAACTTTGTGTTTCTGATTATTTCAGCATTTAAGCATGTAGTTCAATTGCATAGCTATTAAATTCGTATTTTATTTATTTATTCCTTGATTTGTTTATTCATTTGAGAAGTTTTAATTTCATTTGAAAATTTTTTTGTAAAATATCACATGGAAACAGACACATGCTGAATTATTTACATTGATGTGGAAATCTTCCGTAATTAGGTAGTACATAGATTTAAAAATATTAATAGTTTAAAATTATTTTAAATTCCATAAAATTTAAGGGGTTTTTCAGATATATTTTACAAGCAAATTGTATTTAACAGTACATTTTTTTTTCTATTCGGTGCAAATATTTAAATTGCGCGAAGTTTTAAAAAAATATAAAATTTCAGTAAAAGCGTAATCTATTGGTCAAATTTTTCCACCGTTAATATGACGTCAGCATTACTCATGAACATGCTTTTCTTTTTTAATATAGATTTAACTAATTATATTAAAAGTTGTTTATTTTTTATTGTATTAATTATTTTTATATTTCTTAAACTTCTTTAAGCTAATGATCCCCGATTACAAATAAGCTTGTTTCTACGAAATGGATTTCGCACTATTTCCACCAATAAGAGAAAACCGCAGAGTAACTTAAAGCATTACAAGGATTTTCTTCAAGTTTTTGTTTAATCCTTCAGGGAGAATTGAAACACGCGTTTTTATTATAGAAGCAGGTGTTCAGTTTTCCCAAAGATTTATCAGTTGTTTTTTCTCAACCATCAAAACTTAAAATTTTGAGACAGTTTTAAGAATTTTGTTTCGAAATCCGTCTTAGAAAACAATATTTATTATAATATTTTTATTTTATTTTAAGGTTTTATTTTTCTAAAAAAAATTTTATCAATAGTATAAATATAACTTTGTTTTTAATATAATAAAAGAAATTTCTAAATTCATTTCAAAACACAAGTATATTTAGAAGAAAGTTCACAAATTTTATATATTTTTTCATTTCCAACTATCAGAACTACCCGGCTCTTCTCGTGTTAAACATTTGGGTATTGCCGGTAAAACAAATAAAAATGCAATAATATGGCGGGATATCATAATACTGCAGCTCTGTGCATTCGTGCCCATAAATCGTTAAAAGACAATCAGAAAAAATAATATTACTTTGACGCAAGTCAAGTAGTAATACCCCACAATTTTATAAATGAGAATGGGTGTTTTATTTGGTACATGTAACAAAGAATATACAATTTCTGTGACAACGCAGAAAAAACAACCATAAAAAATTACAAAGAAAATATTCAACCAAACGGCGTAGCATTTAGTGAAATTCTATTAGCGATGGCGGTATTTTAAAATAGAAAATTCCATTTTCATTCATAAAAATTAAATCTACAATGATTACATGAAAATTAAGTCATTTTCTATATGCTTTCAGCCGCGAAGTCAGTCATGAAGTGACATATTTGAACTGTCTCTAAAGAAAACGGTTAGCTGTTTCGTTTACTGTTTCATATAAATCGTGGGAAATGTTAGCACTCTTTCCTAAAGCATTAAAATACTTAGCTACAAGGTGTATCTACTGTATACATCATTAGTATACAAACGAAACAGGAAATAAAACCTTGCAACCGTTTGTTTAGAGTCAGTTTAACGTCACACTGAAAGAACACACAGAATGTGACGTCATATTTATCATATTCGAGGCTAACTAAAAAGACAGACTACCACGGTGGTCCTTATATATTTTTACAGACCGCTAAAGTGGCGTCATGCTCTTTTCGTACACCTCCATTGGTGCCTTCGAGCATCACGTGACTCCAACGGCCTGTAAAAAAAGATACGCATATAGTCCTGTGGTAACCTTTCTCTTTCGTTAGCCTCGTATTATATTATTTTTTTATTCTCCTTTTCCTGAATTTCTTCCATTAAATTAAAATATCTGTACTATAAAATACGTTTTAACTTCAAATACATTTAAATTAAGATACTATGTCATTTTAATGACTTATAGGTTTTATTTTTTTAATACATGAAAAATGCGTCAATGCCTTATGCGAAAATAGAACGGGTGACTCTGAATTTTTACTAGCTTACAAAAACAAAGTACACGTGTGTTATAATTTTTTTAATTCTTGTGCAGCTTTTTAGTGTTTGGCAAAGGAAAAAAACTGCATTAGAAAATTTTAAATAAAACAGATTTGTCTAATTATAAAATATAACGAGTGGTTAAAAAAGGGAATAAACAGTGATCTAATATTTTTTTTTCTTAATTGACAGTATTTTTACTCATGTTCTAAATGTATGCATACAAAGTCTTGTGCAAATTTGTCAAAACCTGTAGATTTGTAAAACGAACATAGAAACCAATATCGATTTTTAACATGTTCCAACATAGTTAAAAAGTGGCTGTGAATTCGATTTGTCTGTCTGTCTGCCGTCTGCATCTGTCCGTGCTCGGCTTAAATATACTAGGATTGCCATGAAAATTTTATATGTTATTAAATTTACTATAGGGGTGGTAGGGAAGGTATGATACACTTTTATTTACTAATTTTTTACAACCCTTAGAAACTATTTTTAAACAAATTTTTCGTGTTTTCTTATAAAGTGACTTTTTATTCATTTATTAAAAATATTATGAATTTAAAAAATAATCCTTCAAAAATATATTCCAATTATTGTGAATGGTTACTACTGTATCAAATCTCCCCATTTCTGGGGAGGATTGATACACTAGCAAGGGAGGTTTGATACATTGTTATGTAAATTTTAAAAAAAAATGCAGGCAATTCAATTTATGTGTCATACAAATTTTTATGATAAATCTTGAAATATTTAAGAAAAATTTAAAAAGAAATGATATTGACATATTTTTGCTCCAGAAATGTCTTTTACAAAAATATTTAAGCAATCGCTATTATTTAAACAATTATATTAACACACTTTTTAGAAAATAAATAATGAAAAAAAAACCCTAGAGATCTTGCTGCAAGAAAAAATGAAGTGAACATTGCTGATTTGCAAACAATTTAACATAAATTTAGCATATTTAAGATTTCTTTAACCCTTTCAGGTCAAAGTATTTTCAATGCTAAAGTGCTGAATAAATGAATGGCACCTGAATTTACCAACAAATTTAACTGGAAATAAGAAAAGGGATATATTTCACTTTCATATGAAATGGAAAATATTTTACAAAATGCTGGTGCCAATGCGGCGTTTGGGAATTAAAATTAAGTGGTTTCATAAACATACCACCACCCCTAAAATGGTAAAAAAAAACTAATAACTCTATCATTTTGGTAAGTAAAATCGGGTGGATTTAATGATTTTTTTTTTTTATTGCCCTTCGTCAATTATAGAAACATCTTCCTTTTCAGGCAATTTAAACTTTTTTCCTTCTGCATGACGAGCAAAACGAACTAACTATTTATCATCGCACTGCTTTTCTATGTAACCCACATAATATCTACGAATAGTCTCTTTGTTCTTCCTTACCAATTTCAGTAGCTCTTGCTGTAAAACAATAATGAATATTACAGTCCTATATTAGTTTGCAACTTAAAAAAAACTATTAAATTTCAAATATACAAGTGTATCATTTCTCCCCAGCACTAATGTATCATTTCTCCCTATCATGCCTTATTTGATTTTCAATCACTTTGTATAAATGCAGATGCAAAATGCCAATCTGCTTTCTGGTAAAACTCACCCTAATAATGTGCGTTACAAATATAAAAAATTACAAGATATTATCTTCATAATAATAAGAGTTATGAAAGAAAATCAATATTTAAAAAAATTTACATTGACATTCCAAAAGTCTTCAAAATTAAAAGATAAAAAACATTGTCAGTTCTTCACTGCTAAATCCAGGTAATGATGACCTCTGCTAATAAAAGAAGACTTTACATCTGTTACAATGGCTGTTAATGCCATTTGTTGAAAACAATTGTCAATGTATCAACCCTCCCTATATATCAAACTTCCCTTACCTCCCCTACATCATTCAGTATTGAAAATGAAGTGTGTAGCTGTTATAGTACGTTTACAGGAACACTCAAAATAATTCCATTATATTATTGTCTATGCACTATAAAAAAGTATTGGCGTATTACACCAAAAGTGGTGTAAGGAAAAATACGCCAACAATTAACTGGTGTAAAGAAACATCAAAAAATAATTGGGACAGATTTCTTCAGTCATTCCGTTTTAAGGCAGAGTTATATTCTAAACAAGTAGTTTTTAACACTTTCCAATAAAGTTGAATAGTGTTTATGCATTCCGTCTGTCTGGCCGTCTGTCCACACTCTAACTCCCGTAAATATACTCGGATTTTCATGCAATTGATTAAGATTATTTAGGGTCACCAAAGCATGTTTGGTAATGTATATGAAGTATGTAGGATTAATCGTTCATTTGCAGGGGCACTCAAAAGTATTTTATTACATTATAGTATAGGAGGGGAAATCGTTTGCAGAGTATTTTAATGACATTATGCTATATCAAATGCATTGAAACTGATATAAATCACTGAATTTTACTACGAGCACGTTACAACAGGGCATTCATAGCATTTTTTATTCATTTGCAGGGACACACAAAAGAAATCGGTTACAGTACTTTCGTTAAGTAATAATTGCTGGAATGTAAGGTTTAAAATTCGGTATACGCTTTTAAATTTAATTAAATTTTTGCATCTTACTCGTTATATATAAATTCTATACCTCAAATACAGGGCTGCACAAAAGTATTCACGTACCGTTCTCCTTATTAGAGGAAATTGCTGAAGATAAATTTTCAACTGAAGTATGTGTATCTCTTAAGTGAACTAAATTTTGGTATGCATGTAGTTAATCGATTCAAATCTATATATCATACAAAGGGCTGCTGAAAAAATTTGCATAATTTCCCATTGTGGATGGGAACAGCTGAAATTGGGTTTTGAAATGTATTATGCGTTTCCATATGGTTGAATTAGATGTAATATTTTAATTTTTTAAACGGTGCAGTTTTGTTACATTATTCTGAATGTGTTGGAAAGTGTTTCATAATCTATGCTTGAAGCATGATTTTTACTTACTTGTTAAATAAATAATCGATCAAGTACTAGTTTTATCCGCGCACAGAGGATTCCCTTACACCAAAGGCCTTGTACAAAGTTTAAATTTGGCACTATTTTTGTAGTGCTTTTTTACACCATGTGACTGTTTGTGTTTAATTACATAAGTTTGCAAGTGGTTTTCCTTACACTATTTTATGTGTAATACACCAATATTTCTTATAGCGTGGGAGAAAATATTTGCAAAGTATTTTATTGATATTATGATATTTCAAATATAATGAGATTGATATGCATTACTGAGATACAAAGTGTTTTACAGGCGTATAAAATAAGTAACATTTATAGTTTGTTTACAGGGATGCACAAAGAATTCCATTGCATTATGATATATAAGGGAAAAACGTTTAGAGTGCCTTTTAAGGATGTAATGATGCTTCAAATAAGGTGAAATCACTAAAGAGCATTAAAACATGTTTTCAATAGATTATGGAATGCATAGCATTTACCGTTCATTTACAGAGACTCACAAAATAATTCGTTTAGAGGACTGATTAAGATCGAGAATTGGTGGGTACGTTTTCTACCGTGGTATGTCTATTTTTAAACTTATCTAATTTTGAGTGTATTACGTGGAGTTTAAAGATTCCGTACATCGTATGCAGAGCTACACGAACGAATTTACACACATTAACAAATATGGACAACAGTTGCTGAAAATGGATTTTTAGTTAATTATGTGATTTTTATGTTGCATTTTTAGCTATCTCATTTCAGGCTAAGAGAAAGGAAATTTTTTATAATATTCCGTCAGTTTTGGAAAGTGCCTATCTACACAGAATGTGTGATTTTTCATTGTTGTGATATATATAGAATGCTTGAAATGATAATTACGCTGGACATAATAACGATCACCAACATTTAATAAAACAAAAGAAATATATCAACACAGTAAATAATAGATTATCAAACATAAGCTAAATTACCTCAAAATGGCATCTGTTAAATTTATAAACATAACACATCAGAGAAGTACTTAACATTTTCCATTATCGCTTGAACCAAGCGATATCTGCAAAGCATTTTTCCAAAAGATGTTGCAATTAAAACATCTTACTTTCTCTATGGCAGCTCGCGCTTTTACTCCAAAGGAGATTGAATATCGAATGTTTCTTTTGGTCTCACATTTGTATTTATCTGTAATAAGACAGAATAATTTTACAAGTTTTTTTAATTCGTAAGTATTGCCACGAGATGGAATTAAGTTGTTCGTATCAGATGGAATTTATTGTGTTTAAAATATATCGCTGGATCGGAGAGAAAGTTATTTCACTAAGACTCGGTCAGTTTTGGCCATATTGCTGCAGGAGGGTTGCCGTCAGGTAAGACTTCTGACGGGCAGTTGACCCGAAATGTCGTTCTTGTACATGGAAATGCCTGAAAACCGTGTATATATCACCCCGCCCTAGTTTCGAACCCGCGAACATCGGCTCTAGCTCCTCATTTTGTGAACAGTATGCTAACCAATAGGCTAAGTGTTCCCGACTACTAATCATAGAATTAATACTATCATAAATAAAATATATTAAATTTAAAAAGTAAAAAAACCCGACTGCGTAAAAATCGAACTAATTAATTATTTCTCATCAATGTGAAACTATTTTTTTATATTACTTACCTATTTTTTATATACTTGTATTGATGACTTTTAAGTTGTGTTTAATTGTTAGTTCCTATCTATAAACGCTGTTTTGATGAGGCCTATAGACGTCTATGATGATTAGAGTTGCAGTAAAGCTAGAGATTCTACTTACACAGCTTCCAGGTTGTGTAATATTTAAACGAAGCTTCTGACTGTAAAATAGTCAATGAAACATCCTTTTCATTTTGAAAGGCCTATCTAATGATATGCCACTCAGTATGGTGCGTAATTTTTTTTTTTTGTCTCTACCACCATTTTGTTTTTTACGGCCGCCATTTTGAATTTATAAAAACAAAACCTAGCGTATAACCATCGGACAGTTAAGACGAATCGATAGAGACCTCATTCATTAAAATCCATCCAGCAGTTGGAATGTTTAGAGGGTATAAAGAAATCCACATATCCAGATACGCGTGAAACACATAACCCTTCTTGGTAGTCGGGTAAAAATAGATTACCCCACTGAAAACATTACGTCCGACCAAATCGTACTGCAAGCATATTTGTTTTTATAAACAATTCTTCAATATTAGTTATTGCTCTTATATTAGAAACTACCTCGCATATTTCATAGATTACGCAGGGGGGGGGGGGTGTCCCAAGAAAAATACTTTAGTAGCCCCCACCGAAATTTCCTTCAGTTTTAGAGTGTGGTGATGAATCAGAATGTTTGAATTAATATGGTGTTTGATCAAGATTTATAAGAACCTTAAAATATTCTATTAAAGGGACATAGGATCTTCAAACTTTCAAAAAGTCAATTTTTGTTTTTTATTTTATTCTGAATAAACATTTCCGAACAATATACAAAAAACCATATTCAAAATTCTGTATTATTTATTGAGTTATAATCATTTATAGACGGTGAGTATAATTGGAGGTAAGTGGATACTGAGATTTTAAGATTAGTAAATTTTGAGTATGTAACTATATAAGCTGCAGTTTTAAAATTTTAGAACTTTCTCTATATACATAATTTCTAGTTTTATCAAGCGCGCAGCATTTAATTTTCATTCACTTATTGGTGATAAGATTTTTTAAAATTAAAATGGAAATATTACTTTCGTATGTACAACATTTATTTTTTCTTTGCAGTATACTGAAGAATATGTAACTTTATGCAAAAAAGAAACAAAATCTTAACTGCATATTATTTGAGTTATGGTACTTTGTAAGTGGTGATGTTTTTTATCGTTTCGACAAATTCAAATTCCTGTGCCCCGATAAGTTCATATTGTTACTTCTGATTGAGAAGGTGCTCTCTAATGACTTGAAAATAATGAATTGAGAATGAGATTATGGAAATATGTCGACACACTTCCAAGTATTTCAAAACTGATTGAAATATGCATCGATTTGCCTTCATACATAAAATTTTTCTTCATTTGTTCAAAAAAAAAAAAAAATAGTGTTTTAAACTAAAGGATCACAGTAAAAAAAAAAAGGCTAAATTGACACGAAAAAACTGTCAATTTTGCCACCGGTGGGAAACCGTTTAATTTAAACAAAATATCTAACTTTTTCATTAAAACAGTTCTTTTTTTGTAAAAAATATAGACTTTTTCCGTAAAAATTACAAAATCCATATTTTTTACGAAAAAACTATTGCTATGTAAAAAAATACACTTTTTCTGTAAAAATTACGGGTTCTTTCTACAGTGATCCTATTGTTACACATCACAGTTACACATCAAAGTTGCGCTTTATGAAGGACCACGGGTTTTCGCCCCAAAGATTGAACTAACGTTGTCCAGTAGCAAAAGCTACCATTTTTACTACAGATACAATGTATTTTAATGTATGTAATGTATGTAATGTGTTGTATTTTAATTTTGAAATTGATATTTTTTATATTAGTGGAAATTTTGAAACGATGAGAAATACATTTAAACAATAGTATTACAGTTATTCAGTAAAATCTGCATCCTAAGAAAACCCCGAAGAGCTTCTTGAAAAGCTCATGGAAGTTGTTTTCATTCATGTGTATTTTTAAATGAATTTTCGAAAAAAATATATGATTTGTAACCTACGATTTTCTTTTACAGCGAAGACCGCGATGGAACTCAGCTTTCGCTTTAGAGTGTTAATGCAATCCCGAGGGGTAGAGATTTTCTTTTAGAGTAATTGACTTCCAGAAGCTTCAAATATACCAATCCAAAATTACAACATATTCCGTCATGTAGTTTCTGAGTACAGTGAAACCTCCTTGTTCGACCACCTCCATTAAGCGACCACCTCCTTGAGCGATCAGATTTTCATGGAACAAAATTTATTCTCAAAGTCTCAATACTAATTTCACCTCCATTCAGAGACCATCCCAGTTGAACTCCTTCCATGAGCGACCAATTTCTTTGAAGAAAATGAAACAAATTCCGTTTTTTACTGGTCGTTTGGAGGTAAAGAGTGTAAATATCTTATTCTTCACTTTCAATGCTGTATTGCAAAATACAGTAAATTCTCGTTAAGTCGAATTCGAAGGGACCGGCAAAAATATTCGAGTTATCGTAAGTTCGACTTATCAAAAATCCTTAAATACATAGAGAAAATATATGAAAAATAATTCAATCATATACTTAGGAATTGCAATTATACTTTAATAACGGAGTCTGCAAAATGAGCGCTAAAGAGATATATAATTTAATGCTACATATAAGGTACTTAAAAACTCAAGTTTTCAGAAAAAACTTGTTAATTATGACTGTTTGAAGAAACTTTTTTGTGTCTTTCACATGTCAGAAAGCATGTAAACAAAGGAAAAGAGAATCGTCCACACATTCTGTACTTTCGAGATATTGCTGTAGTGTCGTCATTACCGCATGTACTTCTTGATTGTTTGGACGTGAAACGCAATTTACTTCCTCATTATCCTCAAACTCAGAATCGTTCTCCACCTTTTGCATTGCTTCAACAATATCTGAAGCACTAATTTCTCCGCAAACTGCGGCATTTTCGTCAATATTCAAAAACTCATTATCGTCATCTTCAGAAATAACTTGATTGTGTAGATTTTCATTCACAACACATGAGTGCGCATTGCTTGCAAAGAAGCCACATCTACTGAAGCAATTTTTGATAGTGATTTGTTTCACGTCGTTGTTCCAGGGACTTTAAATCAGTCTAATTGCTTCTAACACATCACACTTTTTATTTATTCCATTTTCGTCATCTTCAATTGCCTTCCACCCTTTTCTGTAGGAATATTTTAAACATTTAATTATTCCCTGGTCTGCTGGCTGTAGTTTAGAAGTTGTGTTAGAAAGGAGAAATTCTAACTTGATAGATTTCAAGTTCAAAAGTTGATCGTGAGCTGTACACCGATCAACGAAGATCAACATTTTACGCTTTTTTGCATGAAACACTACATCTAAATTTCTGATGTACTCCGCGAACAATATCAGTGTTATCCAAACCTTGTTATTGGATCTTTACTCTAACGGAAGTGACTTTTTATGTTTGAAACAACGAGGGTTTTTGTATTTAGCGATGACCAGTAAAAGTAATTTTTCTGTTCCAGAAGCATTTGTTACGAGAAGCATATTTACACGTTCTTTACTTAACTTTCCACCGGAACATGGTTACCCCTTAAACATCATTGCCTTTTTAGGAAAACATTTGTAAAAATCTCCCATTTCATCCATATTGTAAACCTCGTCCGCACTATAGCCTGCAAGAAGTTTGGGTAATGAAACTGTCTTCCATTCATCACACAGCGTATCAGACACATCTTTTGTTTCAGTGTCTAATGTCCGAAAAACAATGTTGTGCCTGGCTTTAACTTTTCCCAGTCATCCCGTGCAGGGAATCCTTCCACATTCAACTATTTTGTGAAATCCAAAGCATTCTCATGTAACATCGTACCACTTAAAGGAATTACACACTTCTGTGTACTGCAAGATGTAAACCACTTTACGAGGTCTGTTTCGATATCTTGGAAGGCACACGTATTCATCCTTTTGCACTTTGGGTTGACACTTGTCTTACGTCTTTTGAAAATGCATTCTTTATCTTTGAGCATGGTAGATAGAGTGTTGTGAACGATACCATATTTCAGGGCTAGATCTTTTTCATTAAATTAGGATTGTTTTCAATCAAATTTACTTTTTGTTCTAAAGTAAGAATTTCTAATTTCCGCTTCGACATTTTAAAAAACCCGACTAAAAATGTATCACGATGTGAAAACAATAAACACTAAAATGACAAAACTCAACATTAAAACAAAGACCCTAATGAAATTTCAAGGATGGAATCGAAAGAAAAAAAAATACTTCCATAAAAGCGTGAGAAATTCGGCAAATTAGAATACACTAAGCTACCTGAGAGTTGAAAAAAGGGAATACGTAAAGGAGAAATGAATGGGGCAGGGGGAACAATTGCCACCGAAATTGCAAACTCGCAGATTCTTTTCACTGTCCAAGGTGGGAAGTACAAATAACATCCTTCAAAGGCCGCGAAGGAGTTCAGAAAAGATTTTTAAAAGTAAAATGCCAGCATTTTTGAGCTGTGGCTGAAAAATTAAGAAATTAGTCCAATTACCGTTATTTGTCTTTCTGAAAAAATAATCGACTTAAAAGATGTAGACTTCGACAAAACGAGAAATTTTAACATTGATTTGTAATAAAGGGGTCGGGACTTCGTGTAAACTTCGACTTAAACGAATATTCGACTTATCGAGAATTCACTGTATAATACTTTTGCAAACGATCAAAACAAAAAAAGTTTTACCTCTTTCGTTTGAAAGGGTGACTGACTCAGAAGATATCTGGATTTTTTCAATTTCTAGCAGACACATTCGAAAACATTCATTTGCCATTATATGAGGGGATTTTTTTGTTTATTACTGATTTCTGATTATATACAGTTAAGAGTATTTATCATTTATTATTGTTTCGGAGTTAAATATGATATTTGATGTTTATGATATTACGAAAAGGTTGGTATAGTGAAACCTCCCTGTTCGACAAGCTCCATTAAGCGACCACCTCCATGAGCGATCAGTTTTTCATGGAACGAAGTGTATTCCCAAAGGCTCAATACTAATTTTACCTCCATTCAGAGACCATCTCAGTTGAACTCCCTCCATAGGCGACCAATTTCTTTGAAGAAAATGAAACAAATTCCGTTTTTCCTGGTCGCTTGAAGAATGTTTTTTTGGAAAAAATAATTCCGGAGGGCGCATTATTCAATCTTACTTCTGAAATAAGTTTAGAGTTTTTTTTATTCCAGTAACCTTTAAGTATTTAAACCACTTTGTGCCTTTTTAGGCAATAAATTTAACTCTGATGACGAATTAAGAAGACAGTCTATAAACTCCCCTGTCCTATTCTGTTAAAAAACTCTCACAGAAATAGGTAAATTAATGAAAACGTCATTATTTGTTCCCGTCCAAAAAAATAATTGCATTTATTTACTGAACTTCGAAAAAACTTGGAAATAAAAGTTATGAAAAATAAAGCCGTAAAATCAAAGCAAACGTCAATATATTCATTTTTTAAACTCTGCAGTAATTAACTTTTGTTTTGATACTTAAGTTTTTTCCTAATGTGAAAAATAAATTATAGTAACATTATTTGTTATCTTTGTTCTACAATTCAAATCTGGATTCAAACATGATTTCCATTAAGAGACCACCTCTCAAAGCGACAAATTTTTATTGGAACGGAACGTGGTCGCTTTAAGTATGTTTTACTGTAATGCTTAAAAAGCTAACCATTCGTTGCAAACTTTTGGCAAGGATTAAAAGTAAATTTAGCATTAGGAGTTCCAAGTTTTAAACCTTCATAATTCTTAAACTACTTGACCGAATGACTTCTTGTTTGGTATCTTAAGGTAAAGTTTACCGAGAAATCCAAATATGATGTCAAAATTTGGTGTTAATACAGTAAATGTTCAAGTTTCGTACAATTTCAATAGATAGACGTCCCCTAAGCATAATTTAAGTATAGCATTAATTAGTAGACGTAATATCTAATCTATTGGTATCAATTACATTTTATACATTGGTTTGAGGCAGAGTTAGTAGGGGAGAGGATATATTTTTTCATCACGACTGTACAACATTTTTTATTCTTACTGTAAAAATTAATTTTTTAACAAATTCTAAAATATCTAATTAAAAGGATATTTTAAAACTAAATAAAAGGGTTAACTAAATTAACCTTTTTATTATGTTATTCTAAATAATAGCGGCCAATAAAGATCTTTAGAATTGTATATATTTTAATTGGTTTTAACCAAATTTGTAATTCGGTTGGCAGCGCCCTATTCTTGCAACTAATTTTAGCCTTGATGATTTTGGTACATATGCTAGATTAAATGGTGTAGGCAACAAAACTGAGAGATATCTGGCGAATCAGTGAAGGATTCTTGCCATATCAACTTCGTACACTCTACTGCCATGTGAAATTAATGGCAAACCAATTACTGATGATGCACTCGATTCGAAGTAACGTCAGTAATCGGGTTGTCATTCATTTCATATTTCAGCAGGCTGTGCGATGTTTCTATAGCAACATACCTTCCCCTACACACACACCACCACCATAACTGGTGCGCCATGTGACTGGCAATTTTGTTCTCTGTACCGTCTAATCTATCATATATACCAAAATCTGTACCATCTAATCTATAATATATACCAAAATCATCGTCCCTAAAATTGGTTCAAGAAATCTGACGCAGCCTTTCGTACTATTAGAATTATATGCAGTCTTTAAACTTTTTAACCTCCCTCTCTCTCTAATTAGAAAATCGTCAATCCATGCCTGTCTCATTGAAAAAATGGTTCAAAGTAGATATCATCAATATATCTAAAGTAGATTTAACTTGAGATAAACACTGTATCATAATTTAGTCAAAACAATTAATTTTAACAAAATTTTATCAAAATTGTCTTTGAAACATGCTTTTTCATTTAAATAACGGCAAAACGTATACCTGTGCAAAATACAGATTGTCCACTCTCAACGGTGTCCAAAATCTAATTCCTAAACCGTTAGGCATAGACATATAGTTTCAATTACAAAAATGTTTTAAATAAGGTAAAAAAATATCTAAAAATCGTTTACATCAATAAAAACATTTCTTAAGAAGTTACAAAATTTAAATTTTTATACAGTCCCCTGGTTCTATAAGTTATATTTAGCAAAGACATCATATTACTCTAAGAAGTAAGACAAAAAAGCCCCATTTTTCTACGACTAAAACTGACCGAGTAATGGCTGTTTAAAGTTGAAGCGTCTTTTTGCTGTGAAATAGGGGTCATTCACAAATTTACTAGAAATATAAATAATCGTGAGATATAAAAAAATAAATAATAGTTGAGAGAAACATGAACATTAGAATATAAATTTGAAATCTATTTTCATTCTGACATATTAAAGAAAAATATACCACCTGTATTAAATACAAGACCGGTGGTCCCGTGCATTAGAGAACTGTCATAGACTGTCAAACGTAGTAGATCGATAGTGATCGACTGGTTCATTTTATCTTACCGTTCAGATTAGTGAACTTTTCCATATTTTTGCTCTGCTTTGGAAACACATTAAGTTTTCCTATATAGTGAATCTATGCCACTGAGGATTTTCTGCAGGGAATATTGTAAGACAGCCCAAGTCTTTACAATAGTCTTAGAGATCATTTATATCTTATAAGTAACTACCATTCCAAATTTCATGTTTCTAGGCCCTTCAGTAACACAAAAATCGCCTTTTAGGACGTTTTTTGCTCTTGCACCCTCTTTGGGGTAGTTGCACCGACAAAAAATGTAGCCTTTGTTGGAGAAAGGGCTGTCACCATTATTTTGACACCATTATTTTTTAAATCGGTTCGTTACTTCCTGAGAATGCGTAGAAATCGCTATTTAGAACGTTTTTTAGAACGTTTTTTGCGCATTTTCACCCCCTTTAAATTTCGAATGGTTTAAGAAATGTTCTTAGAGATCATTTATATCTTATAAGTAACTATCATTCCAAATATTATGTTTCTAGGCCTTTCAGAAACACAAAAATCGCATTTTTAGAACCTTTTTTGCTCCTGCACCCCCTTTAGGGTAGTGGCACGGACATAAAATATAGCCTATGTTGGAGCAAGAGCTTTCACCATCATTTTGACACCATTATTTTTTTAATCGGTTTGTTACTTCCTGAGATTGCGTAGAAATGACCATTTAGAACGTTTTTTAGAACTCTTTTTGCGCATTTTCACCCCCCTTTAAATTTCGAATGTTATAAGAAATGTTCTTAGAGATCATTTATATCTTATAAGTAAGTACCATTCCAAATTTCATGTTTCTAGGCCCTTCAATAACACAAAAATCGCATTTTTAGAACGTCTTTTCCCCCTTTGGGTTAGTGGCACCGTCATAAGATATAGCCTATGTTCTAAGTGGTACTAACACAATCATTTTGATACCAATACTTTTGAAATCGGTTCGGTAGCTCCAGAGATTACCTCGAACAAACACACAAACAAACAATTTTTACTTCTTTATAATATTAATATAGATAAGTAACTACTATTCCAAATTTAATGTTTCAAGGACTTTCAATAACACAAAAATCGCGTTTTTAGAACGTTTTTTGCTCCTGCACCTCCTTTGGTTTAGTGGCAAGGACATAAGATATAGCCTGTGTAGTGGGACTAACACAATCATTTTGATACCAATACTTTTGAAATCGGTTCGGTAGCTCCAGAGATTACCTCGAACAAACGCACAAACAAACAATTTTTACTTCTTTATAATATTAGTATAAATATAGATATAAGTTAAAAAACAACAGAATTTTTGTTAAATGAAATGATGAAAAGTAACAGTCGTAATTTATCACAAAATGATACATATTTTTAAATGCTATAAGATTATCTAATCTAAAACTTACTATTGTGGTTACTTACAACCACTGTCATATTTTTATTTAATTTAAGTTAAGAAATATTTTATTAATCTTTATTCATTTAATATTAAAATTCGCATTCTAAAATTATTTTATTTCCTTCCTTTTAAATCTTCCCCTGTAAGCTTTTCTTTCTTACGTAACATTTCGTTTCATTTTAAAATGATAAACATAGTTTTGAAATCTGTACTTCCGGGAAAAGAATTCTCTGTAACGTTCTACGGCCTTCTATTTCTGAAGTCATTTCCTCTTTGTAACTTCTCCCCTTAGCCAATGAAATTCAAATCAGTTTAATACGTAATTTCAAAATTTGTAACACTTTACTACTATTTGGCATCTTATCTAAAAGAACTCTGTAAAATTTAATATAAAGAAAGCAGTTTTCATATCCTTTTGCATTAGAAGTTATGCCAACCCTGCCAATTGGCCACTTAGTTGTTACGGCAACCCCGTTTCCCCTAGCAACGCTGACTGCGCGTTCTGTCATTATAGTTCTGACAACAAGCGCGGAAAGCGTTGCGGCCTTGCCTTTCTGCAAAATAAAAGAATCTTGTGCGTGCAACGGAAATAGTAAAAGTGAAAGAATGTTTTATTTTAAATTAAGATGTTTTGATTGGTTGTATTATTTCTTCTGTTTGCGATATGGATGATAACAGTTCCACGAGATACAACGACGATTCTTCAGTAATAATAAGTGGGTAGAATCCTACTGATTTTTGTGTCGCATGAGCTATTATTATTTTTTCATTCGACTGATCCTTTTGTTCGGAGTTTTGAATCAATGCTAAAAATCATCTAAATGCTTTCTTTTTTTAGACGAGTGCCTCCACACTCCCCGAGAGAAATATTATTATATTTTCTCATGTTATGTGCTTATGGAAAAACATCGATTGTTTATTATTCATCATAAAAAATGCATCTATTAATAAGAGATGTCCTCTACGAATGTTTTTTTTTTCAAGAAAATTTTTTTATAAATAAAGAATTTTCAAGCTGAATTTCACTGAAGTCATTTTATTTTGCATTCACCACTGTTTTTGTTTTTCAGATCACTTCAGGTAAAATTTTTCGTTTTTATTTTCTTTTATATCTGCGTATTTATTTTAACGAATCATTTTTTTTAAATGAGTGTCATGTCGTTGTGGTCTTTTGTGGCTACAACTCAGTGTACTCTTTTATCACAAGTTAAATTTTGGAATATTAATATATTTTCAGAGCTACAAAAAAAAAGAAGTATGATAATATCCTTTCACATTTTATCATTCAACCATCACACTTAATTAATAAAAATTAAAGTTATCGTAAAACTTGCTCGAAGTGACTCCCTTCGGCTGCAATGCAGAAATGTACACGAGAAATAAATCCTTCGAATGCTTTAGGCACTTTGTGTACGATCCCTCGAAGCATGGCCCAACTCATCTGTATTTAGATGCAGAAAATTGGCATAAGTCATGCAATTCAAAGTTTCTTGACACGGTTAATTTTAGTGTTAGATGAATGGGATTTTTATTTTTGTCTTACTTGTTAGTGTAATAGGGAATTTTTACTAAATATCACACTGTAAAAAAAAATCTGTAGTTCTACAGATGTAAAGTTACATGCTTACTAAACTTTCAACTGTAACTGTACGAAAAAAGCTGCAAATCTACAAAACTAGTTTTTGTAAAGTTACAAAAATCTGTAACTTTACAAATGAATCTGCTAAAATTTCAGTAATCTTACTAAACTTTTATTTGTAACCCTGGCTGCAGTTACATGAAAAGTTCTCGGAATCCCAGTTTCCAATAAAATTCTTAGTAACCTTACAGATTTTTTGATTTTCGGCGCAAAAATGTGTCTGTTACATGAAATTTTGTTGTTGCCGTTACATGAAAAGTTCTAGGAATCCCAGTTTCCTAGAAAAACTTTAGTAACTTCACAGATTTTTTTTTACAGTGCAGTTACAGGACCGGGGAACTGTATAAAAAATAAATTTCGCAACTTTTTAAGAAATGTTCTTATTTATCAAAACGACTTTTAAAATAATTTTTTACCTCATTTAAAACATTTTTGTAAGTGGAACTATATCTCTATGACTACCGGTTTAGAAATTAGCCATTAGACATCGTTGAGAGTGGACATGGACGCCCTGTATATAATGCAGATATAACTTGAGATAAGCAGATTGCCATATTTTAATCAAAACACGTATATTTTCATCAATGCATTAGAGGTCTTTTAAATTTATTTCTTAGGTGTTTGAAAACCTATTATTGGTAGATAAATGACTCTAGTTATTAAAACTTATCATTTTCTATTTCAAAAATTGCCGTAGACGTTATGATATTGCGAAACTGATGTACCATGTTTCGAATAATATATTATTAATTCTTTAACCAAGAGAGAGAAAGCTCATTACATGCGGTTATAATGTCAAAACTTTCTAAATTGATTTATCATATTTACTTCAAGGTTTTACTACGATATAAGTGGGAGATAAATTTAACGTTGTTAAGTGAATTTAAGAGCTTGTACATCACTTTTATAATTATAAATGGTTGTGTCTTGTAAGGTCGAAAATTTGCATAATTTTTCGAATTAATATTATGTATAAAATATCAAATTAATTTATGTCTTACTAAACGTCAAAACGTGTAGTTAACAGATTAAAATTGTAGTTTCCAATATAAAGTAATATAAAATATAGTTCAGACACCTCTGAATTTTCCCCTAATGATAGCTGTTTTATAACAGTTGAAAGCGCTTTGGTTTTAGCATCTGTTGATAGTTTTTATGTTCTAAAGACTTTTCTTATGAAATTTAGTACCTTTTGTAGTAAAATAAATCAGAAGTTATGTATGTTATATTTAACAATATACAATTACACTTTTATATTAAATCTATGGAATATGATATCAGATAAGTGCTTCAGTTTCCCTTTTTTTTTTCTCTCGTTGTCATTCTCGAACTTTAAACTTGAATTATGCGAAAACCGATGCGCTATAAGGCACAACAGTAAAATTATTCAAAACAGAAATTATAAAACTTAAATATTTCATCGTTTTCATGGTTTTTTTATAATGTTCCAAGTTCAATAATTGAATAATCTTCAGAGAGACTTTTATAAAAATCAAAAAAAGCTGAAAACGAAACAAATATTTATTACAATTTTTTTTTTTATTCCATACATATATGTTTGGGTGTATGTTTCTTTATGCAAGTCTACATTTTTTTTTACCAATTTGCACGAAACTTGATACATATACTTTTTTAGAACAGGAATAAAATTACCAGCTATTTTTAAAAATTTCTCAGATCACTCTTTAACCTTTTCTAGTAGTCTGTCGTAATTTATTTTTATACAAATCTATATTTTTTGAAATAATTTTTTTTTCTTTTGCTACAAAGAGCTCATGAATAATAATTTTATAAGCCAATGAAAATTCATACTCACTATCCTCGACTCCAAAATTGACGTCATTCGGAGCAAGCAGTGAGGATTTTTCTTTAATAAAACTGCCCCCTACGAGCTACGCTCGCCAGTCCCCGTTCCGGCACCCCAGATTCTAAAAGCAGGCTAATTTCATCGGCTTTAAAAAGATTGAATTATAATTTTTAAAAACATTGGCGATCTCCCTGTAAACGGATTTTCATTCATATTCCTTTGATTGGAGATTTTTAAGGCGAAATCAGCGTTTGTTAAGGAATACAATGGCTGTTTTCGTCTTTGATTTAAAAAATAATAATAATAGTTAAAAATTTGAAAATAAGCTAATGTAAAATGAATTAAGTAAACAGAGTCCTTGTCTCTCGGTTTTTTTACAACTCTATAAGAAAGTTCTTTTAAATAACACATTTGAAATGTATCGTTTTATATCTGACGTAATTTTCACCAAAGTTTTCTTTCTCTTTTTAACGTTCACGTGAAAATACTTTTGTTGTTAGAAAGGAAATATTATGTGCACTGTCTTAGAATTCACGATAATAGTCGAAAAGATTATCTCAAAATGTGAAAAAAATGTCTCGCGCAAATATATCTTTTAATGTAAATTGTTTTGCCAACTGTCAATTATTTGGCCTTTTTAAATATGACGTAAATTTCCTCCATTTGCGACTTTTAACGCATAATAATGAATTTATTTTTTAAAACTTTTCTTTCTCGTTTAAAATTCACGTGTAACTATAGCTTTTATGACATAATTTGCAATATTTTCCTGATTTTTAACTATTAATAACTTAATTCTCATTTGAAAGTTTTCTGATCATAATAGCCACGTGTAATAAATTTTTCATTTGAAGGAAATATTATTCTTTGCGCTGATTTTAAAATTGGCAACCATTTAAAATAATACCCTTTTCTAAAATATGTAAAAAATATCTCTCGAAATGCTGAAAATTTGAATTTAAAATGGAGATAAATCCTCAAAAAATGAGTCAAATACAAAAAGTAAATGCAGTCTGCACATCGGAAACTTCTAACGTATTAAATGATGAAAAATATTTAAATTCCTATGTATATTTTTTGCTCAAATAAATTTTTTTAATGAAACGATTTTGACCAAATTTAACATTAAATATCTCTTAAAATAATTATTCGATTTAAAAACTGTCTGCATCAGCGTATTTATCAAACATTTCTTTATAATAGCACCAATTTTCATATTTTTATATGAAACAGTTTTTTTAATATTAACGAAGAAAGACTCCCGTTAATAAGAAATATGGATGTCGATCTAGGAGTGTACCGGGAAGATTTACGCCGATTTTTATTGGTCCATTTCCAAATCGTTACTTTTTATATATATAGAAGGATTTAAAATTTTAGTGCAAGTACGTTAAAATGACATAGTAAAGGGTGTTTGTTTTAGAGGTATTCAAATTTAAAACGAAATAAAACTCATAAAAATAATTTTAATGGTCAATATATTGGTTTTATTAAATAGATAATGTTATACCACTAGTGTTTAAAAAGGATTTCGGGCATATGGTCGCAGTGGCTGTCTCGAAAGAAGCGCAATCTGGAAGTCCAATTTTCGACCACTTTATCGAGAAGCTGGGGCCGTATATCAGCAATAACGCAGCGAATGTTGATTTCTAAGTGGTCCAACGTCTGTGGTTTATCGGCGCAGACCAGCGGCTTCACATAACCCAACAGAAAATAATCCATTGGTGTGAGATCACGTGACCTTTGAGGTCAGTGCATAGGTTCATTACGTGAAATTATGCGCTCGCCGGATGTCTCCCGCAATGAACTGGTAGTATTTTTCACGATTTGCGAGCATTATCCTGGCATCAGCCTATTGTGAAATTGGAAAAAGTACCAAGCACAAATCATCTGCCAAACTGACTGGGATCAGAAATTGAGTTCCCGATTTCAAAACCAAACCTCTAAAAAAACACTCTTTACCTTTATATGCATATAGAAATAAAACAGTGACTGAAATACAGGATTTTCAATTTCAGTAAAAATATATCACTTTCTATAAAACGCTTTCAGTGTACCGTCAACTGATACTAAATAAACGGTTACTATGATTTATTTGTAAATTCGTTTGTATACTACAGCTATATATTACAGCTTTACCTTATAGCTAACCGTTTTAATACTGTAAGGCGAGGTCGAACTGGCCCACCGGGCAACGAGGCAAATGCCCGGTGCGCCCATCGTCACTTTTTTCTTTATTTTTCTTTTCTTTTCTTTTCTCTCTCTCTTTTTTTTTTTTTTTTTTTAAGCATGCATTTTGAAAGGCATAAAATTTTCAAAGATTTTCATTTGGAAAATTAAAAAGTAATGCTTTTTAAAAATAACTTTCAAAAACTAATATCGTGCTTTTGTAATCATGGAGCTCTTGGTCGGATATTTTCCTCTGTAAAAATAATTTTCAAAAACTTAATATCGTGTTTTTTAATCACGGCACCCTTAGTCAGATTTTTTTCAGTGCTCTGTAAATATCCCTTTCAAAAAACTATCATCGTGTTTCTCTAATCATGGCACCCTTGGACAATTTTTTTTAGCGCCTCTGTAAAAATAAGTTTAAAAAAAACTAATATTGTGTTTTCGCAATAATGGCGCCCTTGGTCAAATTTTTTCAACGCCTCTGTAAAAATAAATTAAAAAAAACTAATATCGTATTTTTGTAATCATGGCGCCCTTGGTCAGATTTTTTCAGCGCCTCTGTAAAAATAATTTTGAAAAAACTATTATCGTGTTTCTTTAATCATGGCGCCCTTAGAGAGATTTTTTTCAGCGCATCTGTAAAAATAAATTTCAAAAACTTAATATCGTGTTTTTTAATTACAGCGCCCTTAGTCAGATTTTTTCAGCGCCTCTATAAAAATAAGTTTTAAAAAACTAATATCGTGTTTTTGTATTCATGGCGCCCTTAGACAGATATTTTTCAGCGCCCCTGTAAAAATCCCTTACAAAAAACTATCATCGTGTTTTTGTAATCATGGCGCCCTTGGACAGATTTTTTTAGCGCCTCTGTAAAAATAAGTTAAAAAAAAAACTAATACCGTGTTTTTGTAATCATGGCGCCCTTGGTCACTTGGTCAGATTTTTTTTCAGCGCCTCTGCAAAAATAACTTGAAAATAAAACTAGTATCGTGTTTTTGTAATAGCAACCCCCCCCCCCCCACACACACACACACACACACGCACACTCCCCACAAATACACACATAAATTGATGCCCTTAGTTCTACTAAAGTTCTACTTAGTTCTACTAATTCCATAATTTCTTAATGATAATATAAGCGTTAGACCGCCAAGGGCGCCAAGACTAATTCTTCACAAGATTTTGCAATGGAAACTTATGTAAATTTTGCTTCTGAAAGAAGAAAATGTTAATTTTTCATATCTATTTAAAAATTCGAGAATATTTTTAGCATCCGAAAAAGCCAATATCTAAAAACATTTTTTTTTTAAACCGGATTTGCTTAACCAATTTAAACTTCAAACACCACCCCGATTTATAAATTGAAAAATACATATGTAATTAAAATAAATAGATAAACAACTAAATTTGTAAAAGTCCTTTTACAAAAGAATGGATAAATATAAGTAAAGAGAAGTGCAGATGTGTTTGTGTTCAGTTTTCAATGCTGTTAGTTAGTAACGTGGGAGTTCCTAAGAAGACAAATTACCATTTCGGCGGGGTTTCAAATCGGTTCTATAGATATCCAGTGGTTTCTGTAGTAATACCAGATGTGACACTTTTTTTTTAAATTATTATGCCGTATTCTGGAGCTCTCTATCTTTCTGGAGAAAATAGAAAGCGGATGTGGTGGAGGTATTTTCCCATGAAATACTAATTAACACACGACACATGCGCGACACGACGCGCTGTTGGTGTTTTTTTTTTTTTTTTTTTTTTTTTTTTCTTGTGCGTGTGATTGCGATGACCATTGTAGTTTAAATTTGTCTTATCTGAAATTAAAATAAACAGTAATTTTTAATTAAATATGACTTATTTTAGTGACTAGACGAGACAAAGGGTGGAAATTATGAAAAGCCCTCTCTCTCTCTCTCTCTCTCTCTTTTTTTTTTTTTTTTTTTTTTTTTTTTTTTTTTAATGCTGATTATTTGAAGAGGGTATTTCAACTTTTATCGTAGAAAAATGCTGATTTTTGATGATTGAAAAAAAAAAAATCCTTAATGTACTGCATAATCTCTCTATTCTAAAAAAAAGTAACTCCCGGTGTCACCACCGCCGCCGCCGCCGCCGGTTTTGAATTTTTTGTGACCGGAGGTCTTTCTTCGTTAATATTAAGAAAAATAATGCATACAAAAATATGAAAATTGGTAGTATTATACAGAAATGTTTGATAAACACGCTGATGTAGACAGTTTTCAAATCGAAGAATTATTTTAAGAGATATTTAATGCTAAAGTTGGACAAAATCGTTCCATTAAAAAAGTTTTATAGGAGCAAAAACTATACATCGGAATTTAATACTTTTTAGATCATTTTATACGTTATAATTTCCCGGTGTGCAGAATTAATTTATTTTTTTAATTTGACTCATTTTTCGAGGTTTCATTTCTATTTTAAATTCAAATTTTCCGCATTTCGAGCGATATTTTTTTACTTATTTCAGAAAATTGTACTAATTTAACCTGTTGCCAAACTGTACAAACAACGGAAACAATAATGTTTGCTTCAAATTAAAAATTTATTTACACGTGACTATTATAAACAGAAAAGAAAAACTTTCAAATTAGAATTAAATAATTACGTATAAAAAGCAGGAACTTATTGAAAATTACTTCATCTATAAATACACGTGAATTTTAACAGAGAAAGGATATTGTAAAGTAATAAATTCATTAACATGCGTTAGAAGTCTTAAATAGGAGAAATTGCATCACATTTACGTCACAATACACTTATTACGTAAAATGAACAAAAAATAATAATGCAAAATAGTAGTTTAAATTTAAAAATAGCGCGAGACATTTACTTGATATTTTGAGATGAACTTTTCAACTATTTTTTTTTTTTTTTTTGGACAGCGCAAATAATATTTCATTTCTAATAAAAGCATTTTCACGTGAATATTAAAAAGGGAAAGAAAAGTTTGGTGAAAATTACGTCAGATTAAAACGATATATTTAAAATGTTTTATTTAAAAGGACTTTCTTTTCGCTTTGTTAAAAAATACCGGGAGACAAAGACTCTGTTTACTTAATTCCTTTTATATTAGATGATTTTGAAATGCCATTGTATCTTTTAACAGCAGCTGATTTTTCCGTAAAATTCCCCAATCAAAGAGAAATGAATAGAAACCCGTTTATAGGGAGATCGCCTTTGTTTTTTTAATTATAATTCAATCTTCCAAAAAAATTCAATTAAAGCCGATCAAATTAGCGTGCTTTTAGAGACTGCAGTGTCTGATCGGGGGGTTGGCGAGCGTATATCGTAGGGGGCCGAGCCCCCTAGTTATATAAGAAAAAAGCTGACAAAATTAGAAGTGAAACAATTCAGTATTATTAAAGTAATCGTGCCGTGGTCATTTATTAAAAAATGCAATTTTGAGAAAAAACTAGTTTCAATTTTATGTTATAATTATAATAGAATGCTTATTGTATTTTTTTTATTTTTTTTTACTTACATAGAATTGTCTATTCCAGATTCTGGCCACATAAAGAAGTCTCAATTCCGTTGATAAAGTCGCTAAAATAAAAACTCGATTTTCCGAAATTTATAAGTTATGATTACGTGTAAATCCTTAAAGCGGTTCTCAAAAAAATATTTTTTAACGTTCAATAATGCGAAAATTTCTGCTCATTTACAAACATAAAAATAGTGTTCGAAAGAAACCGAATTTCGGTTACCTTTCTAGTATCGACTGAAAACGAAAGCGAAACTGTTTTAAAAATAAATTCAAAGTAACATAAACATACATATACGCATGTTATCTGAATAATGTTTTGCGTAGAAACGGCAGTACATAATTATTAATTAAAAGATAATTTGATTGAAATAAAATTAATTAAATATAAGGTGCTATAAACATAAAAAATATATTAAAAAATAATTTAATTTAAAAATAAGGAATTTAATCAATATTAGTAATACCTTCTAGATTTATCCCCTTGTATGTGAATATATAGTATGTACGGCTCTTTAAATGGGAGTGCCGTTTGGGGGAGGCTAGGGAGGGGCAGTTATAGTAATACCGAATATACGGCAGTATTTTCGCCGAAACTAGGATTTTGGGCTGAAAACGAAAATGAAACCGAATATTAGGCCAAACTCTACATAAAAGAATGAGACTTGCAGGCTTGGTTATTGAAGTGATTTGTAATACAATAGATTCTTTTCTTTAAATTAATTACATCTTGAGTTAAAATTGATTGTTGTCTCGTGACAACAGTTTTCTTTCTCTTCCTCCACTGTCGGGTCCGGAAATTCGGTTCAAAACGTCACATTTGACAGCCTTTTCTGAAAGATCTTTTGCTTTTCTCAAAAAATATAAAAGACAGTTCGATTAAAAAGTTTCTGGTGGGCAATAAAAAATAGCTAGTACTTTCAGCCAAGTAAAGCAGTCAGCAGTTATAATGAAATTTAATGAAAACCTTTGAAACAAAACTATCATGCAATAAAATTCAAGTAATACTACTTTTCAAAATAATACATTCAACGTATTATTTTTCCAAAGATTTTCTGCCCCCCCCCCCCTACCCTGCGTACACACATGAATCGCGGTAAAAAAGAACAAGATCTTTGAAAAACAGAAACAACTCCATTATTGGGCACAGCCTTTGTAAGTTTACTCATTTGAAAGCAGGTCCGAAATTAAGGGGGGCAGAGGGGGCATGTGCCCCGGGCGCCAAATGAAGATTTCGTTTGTCGATTTTTCTCGCATCTGCGTTTTGCACGGTATTGTTAAAATCATCCTGTCTGGCGTATAACGAAACATAGAAGAATCTAAAGATGATATGGCATAAGGATCCTGTATAAAGCGGAATTTTTTTCGATTCCGTTTCCAAGATTTTAATCAATCAATATTCGACAAAGCCAAGGGCGGATTCAGCTCATCATTTAGAGGGGGTCATGGCTTTCCTTTTTGGGGGTGGGAGGCGATCACATCCTCGTTATGAGAATTTTTAGGGTTCCGTACTTAAAAAGTAAAAACGGAACCATTATCAGATCACTCCTGTGTCTGTCCGTCTGTCTTTCTGTCTGTCTGTCACAGGCATTTTACTCGTAAACTATGGAACGTGGAAATTTCAAATTCGGGGAAGTAATAAAGACTATTGACCCACATATTTTCAGATCATTAAATATTCATAAATATATTTAGTAAAAATGTATAGGGCCTAATTAAGGCGTTATACCCAAAAACTTGTTTTGCAGAAAAATGACTTCAAAGTTTCGGAAACGCCGGTTCAGCTAGTGAGCGGGTATAATTCTAAAAGCCATAATTTCTGTTCTAATGGTAATTTCAAGGAAACAATTATATAAAAATGTTCAGTAAAAATAGGAGTTTAACATCTAATAAAATTTAATTTTCAAATATTTTGAAGAGTCCTGAGGCCACTTAATTAGATTGAATCACATAAGTACAATGGGATTCGCGACTAGTTTGCATTGAGTGCATCTCTCAATACGTCTCAAGTGACTTTAAAAGTTAATTAAAAACCTATCTGGAAAAACGCGGCACGGACCAAGGCGTCCTTGAAACTTTGCGACCTCCTTTTGAAGCGCGCTTAGCACAATGCTAAATTTAAACTTTGAACAAAGATTTTGTTTTAGCTACATTGTAGAAAGAAAAGTTATTACTACGCTGAATTCAGTTTTATGAAATGCCAAATGAAGTTTAAGTATGCGCTTCTTTTATTGTCAGTGCCAAATTAAGCTCATCATAAACAGATTAGGATAATATTAAAAAATGTGTTGCACAAAATAGTTATATTCGATATTATTTAGGTTCCATATCTCTTTGAACTTTCATGGTACTAGTATATACAGTTATACCCAACACTACGTTGTATAGTTTTTTACTAAGTCTTCTTTTAACAACAATTACAAATTCATATGTTTATTCTACGGAATCCTCTGTGCGCGAGTAATACTCGCACTTGACTGTTTATTTATGTTGAAAGCTATTCCCAAATCCAAACTAACTACTTTTCTTATACTTTCGGGAAGTCATTTTCATTCGTAAATACAAAAAATTTGCATTAATATTCGTAAAAATATAAAATTTGCCGATTTTGTTCAGATACCAGGAAATTAAAGAGTTTCCCATTTTCTTATAAAGGCAAAGATTCATTCAGAAAATGTTGTCAAAGATAGTACTTTTAGCCACGTTTTACGAGTTGAAGCCACAGAAATGTCGTCGCAAGGGAACAATTGGCTGTCACTTCCGGAATTTCAGTTTAAAAAGTCTAACAATTGTTAACGATCAAATATGGCAAAAATTTGTGTTAAATTTTAGAGGTAACTAAACCGTACACATTGGCAGCTATGGGATTCTATTAGTGTCATAAAAATTGTAGGTGTAGCTTCTTCTTTCTGCTCAAAGTATTAAATACTTTTTTTCATTCGAACTTATACCTTTGGAATGGATCATTTTCTTCTGATGGACTGGTGTCATCCATTATTATGAAACAACCGTTATAAATGAAGTGTTAGGTGAAGATGAAAGAGCTGTCGTAAAAAGTTAGAACTCTGGTTTTCTGGTCAGAAAAGGAAAAAAAATGGCCATAATTTTGTTTTTGATCAGAATGGAAAAAAAATGGCCATAATTTAAAAAAAAAAAAAAAAAAAAAAAAAAAAAAAAAAAAAAAAAAAGGCCATTTTTTTCTTCTCATTCTGATCAGAAAATCAGAGTTCTAACTTTTTACGACTGCTCTTTCATCTTCACCTAACACTTCATTTATAATGGCTGTTTCCTAATAATAAGAAAATAACTCGGTTAAAATTCTCTTTGTAAATATACTTTGCGGAAAGGGAAGGGGTCTTCTCTATGATATCTTTTGAATGTTGAAAAAATAAAGAAATAAAACATATTTTTAAAATAATTCACGTAAAATATACGTCATTCTTGCCCTGAACAAAAATAACTTACCTGAAATTTTATACACCATAATTAGTATTTGTATTCTAGAGATTGTATTATATAAAATATTATTGAATTGTATTAAATAATGTTTATCTTTTGAGTTTTGACCCAACGAAATTGTTTTCGTTTGTTTTATTTTAATATTTTATTTTCCATTTGGAGATAATTGTATGGAGATTGTTATTCGGATATTCGGGGTAAAGTTTGAATTAACTCATTAGATAAGGTGAGCGAAATTCGAAAATAGAGATAGCTTTCATAGAAAAGTGTGGTGGAAAAAAATACCTCTAAATTGGCAACACTGGTCTAACATCAGATTTTTTTTAAGTGCAATGTCTTGCGGGTAACTATTTTTGTGTATATTACATTTCTATAGTGTAAAATACTAATTTGGGTGTCATAATTATTTTAGGAATAAAGTTTTCGCTATAGCAATATACTCGTATACATTTTTAAAGTGATTTTTTTCAATTCCTACTATTAGCTCACACTCTCCCTATATTTATTTATTTATTTATTTACTAGCTAGCTTGCCCGGCGTTGCCCGGGTACGTAAAAAAACAGCACGAATTGCGAAAAACTTCTGAAAATTACAATAAAATATCGCGAAAAAATTTTAAATCGCTGCGCAAATTTCGAAAAGAGAAAAAATATATATATATATATTGTGTTCGAAGATTGAAAGTTGATTCAACTTCTATCAACGTCTTTCACTAATGTGGAAAAAGGGTAGAAAATCGCCAAACTACACTAAAAATCACATACAAAATACCCGAAAAATTCGAAAATTGTTATACGAAATCCGAATAAACTTTATTGAAATGAAGGTAGAAATTACTTTAGTATTATGGGTCAAAAACGGAATGTCAAAAAATTGCAGCAGATCGCGAAGAAACGTAAATATCGAATTAAAAATCACCTGATGACGTAACAAACACGTGTAAAGTGTTTAATATCAAGTAAATTTTACATTTACGATCACCCATTATTGGCCTTTAATCTTATAATTTGGCGATTTTTTTTTTTTTTTTTTTTTTTTTTTTGGTCTATGGGATAATCAGGTAGAACCACAAATTATTTCTGTTCGTATTTAAAAGTAGATAAATAGCTCTTTTTTATATAAATAAATAAAATAAATATTGAAAAAAAAATGCTTATATGTATATGAAAAGTAAATAGTTTGCCAGTAAATATACGTAAAATTCACTTCACTCGCCAAGGCCATTTTCTCTAACTCACCAAAGCCCATATATTAAAAATATACCAAATACTCTTCAATCTTGCCTGATACTAAGTAATCACAATAATGTAAATAACTATTAGGCATAGATGCGTACCGGGTTTGGCGCGATTTTTTTCACGCCAATTTGGTGAAAACATCGTTTTCGAATACCAGTTACATATATATATTTAAATCATTTTCTATTGTTTTAAAAGGAAATAGCAATAAATAATAAAAAGTTTAATTAATATCTATAGAACAAAACAGTTTATATAACTGTAAAAAAGAAAATAAAAGTAAATAAACAATTTATTAATAAATAAACAACAATAGCCGAGTTAACATGTCAGGCAAAATAACGCCATTTTGGAGCCCATTATGTACCAAGGAGCGTATATGACATCTGTGCCAACAAAACTTTCAATAATATAGTAAATATGTCATTTGATGGTGGCTTGATTATCGAAGATTATAAAATATGTGTGTATATGGCATATTTTTACACTAAAATTTAAATACTTGACTACATAGTTATAATTTTAAATCCTTTTTATATAATTTACATTTGAATATAAAGATTTACTCCAAAATGTTCTCCTATACTTAAAAAAAAAAAAAAATTATTGCGACCTTCGCCTGGCTTATTTCACGCTTCTGCCTTTGTGGCTTAAAATTGCATTGTTTGGCGACCAAGGTAATAATTAAATAGTATGTAACTCTCAAATAAAGCCTTTCTCCTGTAAGACATACGATGGGAAAATTACATAAAAATGATAATTAAATTGAATTAAAAAAAAGAAGGACTAAAAGACTGTTACTTAAATTTTATTTCTACAGGTTATTTCAGGCACATTTTTATTAACCTGGCGAAGCGAAAAATCGCCAAATAATGTATCAATTGCTTCTTTCATACTAATTTATTTTTTAAGTTTTATAAACATTCCTTTCATATTTAAATTAAATATTTTCATTTTATAAATTTTATCTCGCATTAAAAAGGTTTTTGATTCTTTTTTTTTTTTAATTAAACAAATAACAGTTATTTTCTTTTAATTTCCGAGTTGTTTACATTATTTTATAACAGATATAGCCATTTCAATTCATTTATCAACTATAATTTTCGGAAAAATGACCACTGGAACCCTTTCGTTGAAAATATCAATAAAATACAATAATCTAAGCACTGTATCATGTTACTTTTATTCACAATTTAATTTACTTGGATTCCCTTAAATATAATTAACATAATCCCTTAAGTTAATATTAGTTTTTGTTGCATTAAAATATTTCAATTTGTTGATTTTCTGTAAGCAAGTAATCCATATTGGTTTACAATGGAAGCCTATGGGAATTTTACGAAATAGTAGAGATATCGCCAAGTTGGCGTCACTTTGGCAACTCATTTTGGTCGCCAAATTTGGCGATGTACCGCCAAGTTAGCGACAAACTTGGCGGTATTTGGCGACAGAACTGTGTCTTTCTACGGTAACCTCCTTATAGGTATGGAAATGCATTACATGCTGTTCAATCATTGCGTAAAAAAATCGCTAAAAATTCAAAAATCGCTGCACAAATTCCGAATAAACTTTTTTGAAAAGAGAACAAAATTTACTATATTGGGTTAAAAGAAAGAAACCATATTCTTCTCAGTTATATGGAAAAATCGCCTCGAAACTTAAAAAAGTGCTAAAAATCGCATAAAAAATTAAATTAAAAAAAATCGAATCAAAAAATCGAAAATCGGGCTTCAAGTTGCAAAACTTCATATATAAACGTACCTTTTCCTCAAATTTTGTAGCTCTACGTGCAGCGGTCTCTTCAGAACACCGTCGACACACTCACTCACACACAAACTTCTTTCTTTATTATTATAGAATATATTTATCTTATTCAAATTTTCAATCGTTAATAAAATACTCATTATTCATCCTATCAAGTTGAAATAAATTTTTTTAAACTTGTACTGGATGACAATTGATGTTAATACAGTTTTTTTTTCAAATATTGATTAATTAATTAAATTTTAATTAATTAATTTTAGTTTTGCATGGGAACAAAATGGCGGCCATTGGTTGTTGAAGATCAATTAAAGTATTTTCAATAAGGGGTTACCATAGGGGGACCCTGTTCTGTCGCCAAATACCGCCAAGTTTGTCGCCAATTTGGCGATATATCGCCAAATTTGGCGGCCAAAATGAGTCGCCAAAAGTGACGCCAACTTGGCGATATCTCTAATATTTCGCCAAATTCCCATAGAGTTCCATTGTAAACCTACTTGCTTATAGAAAATCAATAAATTGAGATATTTTAATGCAACAAAAACTAATATTAGCTTAAGGGATTATATTAAATTTTTCTTTGATGACCTAAGTAGGAATTGACTTTAAAAACAAAATTTTTATATTACTTGTTTATACATAATTTATATAGTATGTACGTGTGTATGTGTATGTTTATATATATAAGCATTTGCGCCCTTGTGTAAGGCAATCGGCGCCCTTTTTATCCATTTTGCCACCGCCCTCTCAGTTAAGCCAGTACGACCCTGCTGTAAGGGGTCTCAGGACCCTTAAAGCTTCAACACTTTTAGATGTTAAACTCCTATCTTTTCTGGACATTTTGATATAATTATTTCCTTGAAATTCCCATTAGAACAGAAGTTATGATTTTTAGAATTATCCCTGCCCAATAGCTGGAGCGGCATTTCCGAAACTTTGAAGTTATTTTTCTCCAAATGACGTTTTTGAACAGGATGCGCATGATATCTCAAACACTTCTTAATATTTTTTCATAAATTTTTCAAAACATATGTTTCATGTTAGTCTGTATAAACTGAACCTAAAATTTCTTTTAAATTGTTAAAAAAAAATTTTTTTTAGGTGATTGAACTTTTGAAATTTTCAGAATTTTGTATTAGATAAATACAACTTTGTATTAAAAATATAAAAATGCTTTAAATACAAATTTGTTTAGGCTCAAGGTAATTATTATAATATGAAGCATACTTAGGCATAAAATATTTCATTCTAGTTGCAAAATTTATTTTGCAATCCTGCGCGTAAGCTATTATACCAATTTTCTGCTCGACAAATGTCTGACAGTTTGGAGCCCCCCTATAAATGCTAATTCTGAATCCTGCAATTTTTTAAATACATGAAATGAAAGATCATACTTATATTTTTCAACCCAATTAAAATTGTGTTTTTAAATCATATACATTTTAAGATATTAAATGTTGAAAATGGTCCTTTTTTGCATTTTTTTTTTCCAATTTTAAGAGTTCTGAGACCCCTTAAACGCAGTGATAACGTTTTCTACGATCTATTTAAAATAGAAAATAGCAACCATTTATTTGGAGTCAGCAGTTCTTTCTGTTTTTAAACAAAATTTCATGGCTGAAGTCACGACTGAAAATAAACTCATTTTTATCTTATCATTGTAGATTTAGATTTACAATGAAAATATAAGTTTACGTTTAAATATAATGATATGCAAAACTGAATTTCACTAATTGCAACGCCATTTTGTTCTTCTTTTTTGTTAGAGAAATTTTATATTTTTCTCTTACATGATCCAAAGGAAACTTGCAACCTGATTTATGAAGCTGAGAAATTGTGCTATACGACAGCAGCGTTGGTTACTTTTTTTAGAATAGAGAGACAGTTATTAGACCGTAGGAAAAACTATTTCTGATGAAAATTTCGTCAAATTTTAAATCAATCACCGGATTTCGCTTAGAAAATATTGGTATTTTATTGGAATTACATAAAGGGGTGTAATTTCTACAGATTTCAATGTCCGCACATACATAAGTTTCCACGTCTTTTTACCGTACGATTTTTCAAAGTCATGATCTCATTAAAATTTAATAATTACAGTGAAACTTCTCTGTGCGACCACCTCCATTAAGAGATCACCTCCGTGAATGACCATTATTTCATGGAACAAAAGTTATTCCCATTGGCTCAATACTAATTTTACCTCCATTCAGAGACCATCCAGTTGAACTCCCTCCATGAGCGACCAATTTCTTTGAAGAAAATTAAACAAATTCCGTTTTTTCCTGGTCGCTTGAAGAAGGTTTTATTATAAAAAAAAATTCTGGAGGGCGCATTATTCACCTACTTTTAAACTAAGTTCAGATTTTTTTTTTTTTATTCCGGTAAATTTAAGTGTTTGAACCCCATTTTGCCTTTAAGGCAATGAATTTAACTCTGGTGACGAATTCAGAATGGCGGTCAATAAACTCCCCTGCCCTATTCTGTTAGGAAACTCTCAAAAAAATAGATAAATTAATTAAATCGTCATTATTTGTTCCCATCCAGAAAAAATTGCATTTAATTACTGATCTTCGAAAGGACATGGAAATAAAGGTTGTGAATGATAAAACAGTAAAATCAAAGCAAACGTCAATATATTTATTTTTTAATCTCTGTAGTAATTAACTTATGTAATTAACTTTTGTTTTGATACTTAAATTTTTATATTCTTTCCTAATGTGAAAAATAAATTTTAGTAACATTAATTGTTCCCTTTTTTCCAACAAATAAAGTCTAGATTTAAACATGACCTCTATTAAGAGACCACCTCTCGAAGTGAACAATTTTTATTTGAACGGAACGTGGTCGCCTTAAGGAGGTTTTACTATATATTAAAGTCTTTGTAAAAGTTGTTCGTATTTAATTTTCCTTGGAGACTGGGGTTTGCTTGTGACGTGAAATTCACATGAAATTCAAACAAGAGCCAATGCTACTAAGTAAGCAATAAATTCTCTTTCCGCCTCTACCAAACGATTTTTTTACTGGCACTTTGGCATGGAAAATCGCAAGAAAAATTTCGCTAAAAAATCCTAGTATTATTCAGTTATAGTTTTCTGATAGTTATATAATTCCTTAAAATTTTAAAATATCTAAATCTATAGTTGAAAATATCTTGCAAGGTAATCTTTGTCTGTCCCCAATTTGAATATATTCCTGCCAAAATACGAAACTTCCATAATTCTAAATTTCAAAATAATAGTCAACATGGGAATGTGTATCCATAATTGTGGTTCTATTTTCATAAATAAAATTTTTCTGCGATTGAAAGAAATAAGCAAATATGTTGCTTAAAAAATAAGCATTTAGGCTTTGAGAGTCTTTGGAGTCTTAACATTGTTAGTAAATAAACAGCTGTTAAAAATGTGGCATGGTGAAATATAAATGCAATAAATGCATGAGTGTTAAAGATATTTTTTCCTTTTTTTTATATATTTTTTTCTATAATTATTTTTTTTCTATAATGTTTATGTATTTTTTCCTATTTTTATCTTTATCGTGTTATAATTTTGTTAAATAGAGTAGGTCTTCCTATTTTTTAAGATGTGAAGATGTTAATTTTTCGATTATTCCAATCACATTAAAGTCATAACTCAAGTGACATGTTGATTTAAAAATTTATTTAAAAAGATTTACAAACATAATCACTTTAAATGATATTCTTTGGCACGAATACATAAATTAAACCAATATCCATGAACGGAATAAATGTAAAATGTAATAAATAGAAATGTTAAATTAGAACAATAAAAAAGAAAAGTGCCCAGTTAAACTGGTGGCATTAAGCTCACGGGCTATTCACACTGTTTGTATATTATACCCTCATTTATGTCTATTATTCATAAAATAGACCTCACTCATTTTGAGCAAAACGGTAAATAATCAGGGAAGCGTCTTATCAGAATAAACCGGTATACCAAAATTGAAGCAAATTGGATCTCCTGCATGAAAAACCCATTTATCTAAATTAAGCCAGGGATTACCTCTCCCCCCCCCCCTTTATACTTAACCAATGAAGCTCCAAATCTAATTAGGGAAGCACCTTATCAAAATAAACCGGTATTCCAAATTTGAAGCAAATCCGATATTTATGCATGAAAAACCCATTTTTTATAAATTAAGGGAGGGATTATACCCCCGTTCCTCCCCTTTATACTTAACTAATGAACCCCTCCCCCCCCCAAAAAAAAAACTAATCAGGCAAGCGCCTTATCAGAATGAACCTATTTACAAAATTTGAAGCAAATCGGATATTTCTATCAAGAGTTATCGCGTTAACGTACGTACAGAATCTGCGGGCACATTAGCTCTCCGACTTTGATAGTCTGCGAGCTAAAAAGGAAGCAAATTTGTTCGAAACTTAATCTTAGAGAAAACGTGTGAAATATCAAGCTCATGAAAAAAACTTTAATGATGCTATATATGAAAATATAAATATGCATATTGGGATCACCAGATATATTTTGTATTTGAAAATGTGATAAAGAGTTAGTTAATTGTATATGTTTTTAAATATCGTGAATGAAACGAACGATTTTGCTGAATTAATGCATTTATTATTCTTTAAATGTTACGTGAAGGTAGTCACAGACAACAGCTAGTTAAATATAATTTTTAAAAGCCTTCTTGGAGAAACAAAATTAAACTTGTCAAACATATGTTAAAGATACGAATATTTAAATATATATAATGTTAAAAATATTTGAATAAAATCTCATGAAAGTGCTGTTGATTTGCAATTTAGCGGTTCTTTTCAATATTTCTTTTTTCCCGTTGAAGCATTTTACATTTTTTTTTATTCATATATTTTGCACAAATCCTTTGATCATAATATAATGTTGTCGAAAATATTTCACTGGTACCATATTTATAACATTAAAAAAAATATTCTGATCATAGAACCTTACCACCAGTGTAAACCTCTGGTGAGCACTGATAAATTGAGCCGACATTGTGTAAATATTCTTTTTACGTATATAATGGTATTTTTATCTTAGGACAGTATATAATATCTTTCACTGCTTATAAATTAACAGAAAGATCTCAATTCCCCAGCCACCTGATGATCTGTTAAACTATTTTATCAGAGACTGAAATTCAATTAGTGACACAAAGAACTTATTGACTTTTGTAATATATAAAACATTCAAACTTAGGAGTTATGCATGTATATAATTTTTCATGTCAGGTTTTTTTTTCGTTTTTAGCATTTTAAATTATTTTATAAAGTTACTTGAAAAAATTAATAAATCACTTACAAACAAGTTTTAATTTCTGGTAATAATAATAATACTGTAGAATAAATATTATAGCATAAAAAGAATTAAATTAACCTGAGGTGATTTCATTCGTCATTACGAATACTTTATATAATATTTTACATTTCGAAGCAATCCAAAAGAAACTGAAAAAATATGTAGAGCATTATATGTAATTTATTCTTTTTAAATACTTCAATTAGAGGACTATTATTCCGTAATCGGTTGCACAGTCAAAGTTGGCGTCAAACATGAGTAATACTGTCAACAATAAGTTTTAAATAATGAGAATTACAAACCTTTTTAGGTGCGTTCGTAATTATATAAATGCATAACACCTATAGTCGTCGTCTGGTTCATCCGTCTGTCTGTCTGCCCTCACATAACAGCTCAAAAACTACCCAACCGAATGGTTTGAAATTTAATATATGTAATCGTTCAAAATTTTGTGGAGGCATTTCAAGTTTTATGAAAATCGAATCAAAACTTAAAAAGATATTAATAAATATTTTCTTCGTTCTATTAAATCCTATCATACGTAATTAATTCAATAATAGCACATGATAGATAACGATTCAAGGTTGACATGGTGATTACGTCCTATTTAAGATGGAATCCTTTTGAATTTCATATATATATATATTGAAAATACTAATCTCTTCAGAAATATATAAAACTTATCATTTATCAAGTAAATTACTTTTCAAAAACACTTAATGCCTGCAATAAATAAGACTGATTACTTCTTCACCCATCACGTTACAAAAGTAGAAAATTACTTCCTGCTTCATCTATTGAACTGTCAATCAAAATCGTATAAATATTTACATTATAAAGCTGCAATTTTGACAGTATAAAGAACTATATCAATAATTTAGTGACTTTAAATGACAATAAGTGTTTTATTAATATATATAATCTAGAATTTTATTTATGCTATTAATCAAGTCTCAATAATGTTTTTGTATTATTATTTTCTTTCATTGTCTGTAAAAGTTTAATCCAGTAAGGAGCAAAAATGAATGCTCCAAGATGTAAATTTTGAAATATAAATATTTTAGTTTAAAACCAAAAGTACTACAATATTCCTGGAATATATATAACATGAAAATACACAATTTTTAATAAAGAAAATCCCAAGTTCTTACAGGAGAAACACCACAGGATGTTTCAGATGGATTAAACCAAGTTTTTTTTTTATATGCAGAAAGTTACCGTGTTACCGTGGACGATCATGAAGAAGAAGGTAAGCAGATTTACCTTACCTTTATTATATGATTTAAATGTGATTATTTTTATATCACATTAGTCTCTTTTTTAATCATCTAACAATATAATCGTAATAAATTTTGTATTCATGCATTTTTGCATAAGAGCGCAACAAGATCTGAATATTTATAAAACTAGTTATAGTACGAACGCTCCTCTTTTGCTAATTTGACGTACACTTTCCGACTTGTTTTACTGAAAAGGAACCATTTTAGCATGTTGTAGCATACTCGTATTTCGCAAAAGTATTTCGTTTGACTTTTTTAAATGCAGATATTTTGTTTTCTTCTTCAACTAAATAAATACATAAATTTTCATACGCTTTTATTTAGTATAATTCTTTTCTCTTGCAAAACAAAATAAAAATATTTTACTGCGAGAAAAAAAAAAAAAAGATTTTACTAAATTTAGTCACGTTCTGGTAAAGCATATAGTTGTATCGGCATAAGATGAATAAAAATAATTTAATTGAGATATAACAGAAATTTTTATCAACTGTCCTACATAATGGTTGAAAAATGGCTGAAAAAAGAATTGATACCAAAACCGCAAGCTGATTTCTTCGCAAATGCATAGGGTTCTTGCGACAATAGTGTGTGACAGCGATCAAATCGAAAGAATAGTTTGGAGGCAATCGTATTCACTCACTGACATACAGACATAGAGACATCATCCAAAAAACATCGAAAAAAGAGCTCCGTGGTCCTGAAAACGTGAGATTTTATAATATACACGCATACATACACATGCATATGGAATAGGATTAAAAATACCGCGAATGGATTCAGGGAACCCTAAAATGAGAAAATATTATAATATTTCCATAATCAGCTTTAATTATGATTACAATACTTTTCTTACACTATATACGGAAAATAAAAAAATATATAGGGGAGATGGAGGCGCATGTGTACAGTTCGCATAAATATAGGTTTTTCTCATAACTGGATTAATTTCTATATACAAAAACTACTCAATATAGTAAACAGAACTTTCTTTTACATATGGTAATTTTTTAAATCACTTGTATAGTTTTTCTTACATTTTTTAATAGTTTTACAAATTAAAAAAATTGTTCACATGTGCCTTATCAGCGGGGTAATTGTGAACACACGTGGGGCACATGTGGACACAAGGAAAAAATATCCTTTAACATACTTTTTATTCTGTTATTCATTTGTGATCGTAATCACAAATGAACCTTTTAAATTCACCATAAAGAAATATATATGTATATTTCTCTACTTTCTGAATGATATGTTTAAGCAAAAGATTATAAAATGAAAATAAGTAGATTTGGTGTGTGAGGGGGGAGGGGGCTTAGATGATTCATTAAGTATTGTTGCAATAAAATAAAACATAAATAAAGAAGCAATTTTAAAAAAGAAATTAAAACCTTAAAATTTTGTTTAAAAGGTTTTGTTTGGGGAAATTTTTAGGAAAGGGGACATTTACATACTATTTATCGGAAATCTGCCGAAATACGAAAGATTCTCACTCCTGTATTTGCCTTATTTACTTGTAAATTATAGATAAAGAAGGGTTTTTTAATGATTAAAAAATCTCGACTAAGCCATCGTTGCAAGTTTAGAACAAATGTAATAGAAAAATTTGCAAAGTTGTTCAAGGTAATACTTTTGTATTAACAATGCATAAAAAATATTATTGTAAACCGTTTAGTAAAATAATATATAACACTTATTGCATTTTAGAAAACATTAAATTTATTTAAAGTAAAATTGGACGTAAACGAGCTTGTTGCTCTTTTATATGTATTTGCTGAAAGATGTGTTTGTGGAAGTTTCAATACAAAATCAACTTTGTGTGAGGAAAATATCTTCTATTTCAGGAAAATTGTAGATAATGGAACTGACATTATTTCTCATTAAGTTAACTGAAAGAAACGGAATCACAGAATGATTATTTGGGAACTTATGAGCTGTTCATATCTGCCCAAACTAGTCTGTTTCCAAGTGTCCCACATTGCTGCTTCTGTTAAATTGATAAATCATTAACATGTCTCAATTTTAGAAGAAAAATAACTTTTACAAAAATGTTTATTAGTATTCATACTATATGTTAAAACACTCAAATTCAAATAAATGAATAAATAAATAAAGTTATTCGCTTATCAACTTGGAACAAAGATTTTATTTTTCAGATCTAAAAACAGTATTTTGGCTACAGAGGACAAACAAAATGTCATAGGGCTTCAAAAAATTTTTACCATATGTCTACAGGTGCTATCATCTTTAGTAATTTTTTTCAAATAAAAAAACCTATAAAAACTATCGAAAAATTGCGATGTTCATATGTGCCCCCCCCCCTTTCCTCTATTAAACAAAAACCTAATTTGCAGAACAAATTTAAAATATATATTTTTTTTTTCAACATTGTTTAAACACGAGAAGAGACAGATATTAGGATATTTCATTCAATTGTTTCTACATAAAATGTTAAATTTTTGTAACAAATAAATTAAACCAATTGAACATTAAAAAATAAAAATAAAATTCATACAATATGACACATAAACACGCTAAAAAATTAGATCCCGTTCAAATGAAAGCGAAATAAATTTTAGAATTTCTCCATTTTTAAGTTGTAAATATTTGTATTGCAGATTTTGTATTACGCTTATGGCGATTGTACATAAAATGTTAAGATACATGGAAAATACAAAACTTTAAAAAAGTCTAAGATTTATTTCGATTTCATTTGAACGGAATCTAATTTTTTAGAGTGTTTAAAGTAACATATTGTATAAATTTTATTTTTATTTTTTAATGTTCAACTGGTTTAACTTATTTGTTACAATAATATAACATTTAATGAAGAACTAATTGAATGAAATATCCTAATATTTGTGCCTTCTCGGGCTTAAACAATGCAGGAAATAAATTTTGTTTTTTTTAATATGTTCTTCAAATTAGGTTTTTGTTTAATATGTCAAGTTTTTTAATAACTACTGCTTTCAGACGAACACATTTCAAAATTAATGGTGGGTACCAACATCAGGCTTTGATTATGCGGCTTTACAATTTGTGATGCAATTTACCTACGTATAATTCAAAATGTTTCGCCAGTGCAGTGATGCAGGTTGCTGTAGTTTGGACAAAAACTTCCAATTTAAGCGTAAAAAATCTGTTTGAAAATGCCATTTTTATTTCACTGTGACGCCATATTCATCTTCTTTTTAATTCTTAAAAAAAAATACTCCATTTTAATTTTCACGTGGAAATATTTCAACTGAAAGTAGACAAATTATTATTACGGCTTTTGAATAATTTGCAGCAATGAAGAAAAAAATTTTAAATTTTATAGGGAAAATGTCCGTTGATTTCCAATGAAAAAAGCGAAATTTGGAATTATTAAGAAAATTATTTGAATAATGTAATTGAAAATTAGCCCATGTTACTCTCTGGTTTATAATTTACCCATATGCAAAGGCATTTTATCATCCGTTTAGACCCTGACGTCAGGCAAACATTTTCACACTTTAAATTTATAATATTATTAGAATTAGCAAAGAATAAAAAATGTCTGGCATCAGGGAAGAAAAGTCAAAAAAGTTATGAGCTGCATAGGCTTTTCTATGTTAACTTAACATTGAGAAGTGACACTGGAAATAAATATTACGCGGACTTAAATATAAATGATAATACACACTGTTGCATCTGAGTGTGTATTTTTTTTCTCTTTTAGGGTTAAAATGCAAAGTTGAAATCACATTTATGACGAGCGTTGCTTCATTTAATTTTTAAAATATCCTTTTTTACTTTTATTACTTTCTTCTATCTTTACAAGAAGAAAACATTGATTCATGAAAATTTTCGAATTCCGGTTTTCGACGGATTTACACGTTTTAGGGGTCAGAGAATCCGAAAAACATGTTTTTACAAAATGTCTGTCTGTGAATCTGTCTGTCTGTGTGTGACACAAATTTTGTGGGCGCTCTATCTCAAGAACTAATGAACGGAATTTAATAAAAATTAATATTCAGTTAGTCCCTGATATAAATTGGTGCTGATTAGTTTTTGGTGTAAATCGCTCAACAGGTGGCGCTGCTATACAGTATTTTTCACGATTTCCACAATAGCTCAATCTCCAGAACTAATGCACGGATTTTCATCAAACTTCAGATTCCGTTAGTCCTTGACAGAAATTGACGTTTTATACATTTTGGTGTAAATCGCTCAACAGGTGGCGCTGCTATGCTACATTTTGACAATTTCCGCTATAGCTCTATCTCAAGAACTAATGCACGAATTTTCATCAAACTTCAAATTCAGATATAATTTGATATGAAATGGTGCTAAATTGACGTAATTTCTTGTATTATTTAAATAACTTAATTGACGTGATTTATATAGAAGAAAGTTTTGTGATGGCCACAACATACTAGTATGATTTAAAAAATACCTTCTACCTCAAACGAAAGATAAAAATTTTGTTTTTTATAATTTTACTAGCTGACCCGCCCGGCGTTGCCCGGACTCCGTTATAATAACCTAAAACAAAACTGAAGTTTGTATGAGAATAATTTGTAGTACTGTCATATAGTGCAGGTTTTGAAATACAACTTGGTAAACGAGGATTTTACTGTTAGATATGTTCAAAAAATGAGTTTCGATTTTAGACAAAATTATGAATTAATACCACAAACATACTGGAGGAAAACGACCGCTTCATTTTTCGAAAACTGTAATTTTTAAGAACACAAAAATAATTCCATATTTAAGTAAAAAAAATGAGCAATTTTAAATATAAAATTAGTTTCAGAAAAAAAGCCGTATTTTATGGTGCTATCATTTATCTATAGCGTTAAAATGAAACAAATTGCTGTAGTTCAAGGTCCGTTTTAACATAAATTTTATATCGATGTATCTATTCTAAGTTAATTTATCATTCGGACAGTAACATTAACATACCATGTGAAAAAAAAAATTATATTTTTTTAACTGTAATTATTATTATGACATTTATATTATGTTTATTTTTTTTATTTTAGGAAGCCTTAAATATGGTTTAAATATTTTACAAATATTTATGTAATTTCAATAAGTATTTACAAAGTTATTATAACTCAAAACTACATCTTTTTTTTGAACTGGCGATTGAGATTTTAAAAGGTATAAGACTCCTTCAATGAAATAATATATTTATTTCACTGATTTGATAAAAATAAATGACCTCTTTAGAAATTGAAGATTTATTTTTATTTATTTATTTTCTTATGGATACATATAAATGGCACCTTTAAAATTTCAGAAAAAACAAAATGAAATTTGTTTTATTTATAAACAGAAAATTTCAACTTTGGTCCTTCAATCCATAAATTTTTTTATCGATGTGTCTATTCTAAGTTCATTTATCATGCGAAATTTAACATTAACATACCATATGGAAAAAATGTAATATTCATTGAACTGTATTTATGATTGTGACTGTTATATTATAAGTGTTTATTTCTATATTTTATAAAGCCTTAAGTATGTTTTAAAATATTTATGTAATTTCAATAAGTATTTAAAAAGTAATTATAACTCAATACTACATCTGTTTTTGAACTGGCGATTGAGATTTTAAAAGGTATAAGACCCCTTCAATGAAATAATATATTTCTTTCACTGATTTGATAAAAATAAATTACCTAACTTGTCTGCATATCTTTAGAAATTGAAGATTTAATTTTATTTATTTATTTTCTTATGGATGCATATAAATGTGACCCTTAAAATTTCAGAAAGACAAAATGAAATTTCTTCTACTTATAAACAGAAATTTTCAACTTTGGTCCTTCGAGTATCGACCCAGGGACCTACAGTTTAGCAATCCGGCATTCTAACCCCTGAATCAAGATGAATGCAGGAAAAGTACTGAAATTCAGATTCTGTGTCCTTGCAATGCGTGCCCGACGAGTGGCCTAGAGGTTCTGCTCTCGAAGCTTGTAGGCGGGAGGTGCTGGTTTCGAACCTAACCGCGCCCGCCGGCCTAATTGTTTAGAGTTTTCCATGGTTTTCTTCGAACCTTGGATTTCCTTGCGTAAATACGGGTTAAGTTCCCTTAGAAAGACCCCGACGGAGGGCACCCCTCTTTAGGGCCTACATCCCTCGAGTTGATAATTGGCCGTCATAAAAAAACAACACACCACCACCAAAATTGCGATGCGTACTGGCATTGCCACCTAGAGTACAAAGCCTTCTAGCTCGGAGAGGAAGTTCCAGTGACGTCAAGCTTAGCAGGCGAGAAAAAATTTCTCAGCAGGTAGAGAACACACAGTGACTCTAGGTGGCAATGGCTCTGTGCACTGTTTTGGACATTTTATACATTTAAAATAGGAAGGATTATTCAACAATTTATAATAAGGTAAGTGTTTTATTTTGATAAATCTTAACTTTATGTATGCATTTATTTATTCACATTACTTCTAATACTTTTGCCTGCTATTGATATACAAAACTGAACATGAGCTATAACTTACCACGTGTTTGGAGGCGAAAGTGCTGTGTAACATCTGTTTTCTTATTATTATATTTTTTCATTATTATATATATATATATATATATATATATATATTTACAATTAGATAATATTTAAACATTTCTTCAAAAATGAAACTGAATTTTCAAGCAAGCAAATTAAGAGGCAGAAAGAAAAAAAAATCTGTTTTTCAGAGTATTGAAAAATTTATTTTAAAATTAACAAGCTTTTTTTTTTACATGCCTAATTTATAATAAATAAAGAATAGCATTTCTCCAATGGTTTTGCTGCTTTTTCAACAAAAGAAGGGAAAAAAGAAAGAAAGAAAAGAATCATATTTTTCTCCAAAATATCGATTTTAAAATGAACAATCTAGTTCTTTCTTTCTTTTCTTTTCTTTTATGATTCTTTATTTACAATAATTAAAGATTACTTATACATTTCTTCATAATATTTTCCCATTTCTTCAAAAATTTTGCTGCATTTTCAATCAAAAAGATCAAGAGAGAGAAAGAAGGAAAAGAAAAAAAAAGTCCTTCCAGCCAGTGCCGGGAGGAAGAGGTAGCTTTCATATTCCTTACTTTTTAAAAGCCAGCTTATATTATTCAAACACACGAAGCTCAAATTAGTGGAACCCGATTATAGAAGATTAAATACTAATTTTTGTCAATACTGAATATGAATGAGAATTTCGCGAAATTAGTCAGCGTTATCAAAACTGGTTTTATTTGGGCGCCAAATTCGGCGATATCTTGAAGTGCCCGCCATTTTAAAACAACAGAATGAGTGCAACAAAGCTAATCAATGAACTTGGTCGAGACCTGAGTAATTCCTGTGCACATGCTCACTCACATCTAAATCGGTTGATATATACGAGTGCTGCTGCAAACAAAAAATTAGATTGGGGCGAAACAGCACCGAAAACTGGCGATATAAAGCAATTAAAATAATAAAACTTTGTAAAAAATCACCATAAAATTAAAACAAAACACAGGACGCGTTTCGAGCTAAAAACATAACAGCTCGTCATCAGCTACAGCATACAGGTGTCCGTAAACGAACAAGTTCAAAAATGAACAGTTCATTTTTGAACTTGTTCGTTTACGGACACGTGTATGCTGTAGCTGATGACGAGCTGTTATGTTTTTAGCTCGAAACGCGTCCTGTGTTTTGTTTTAATTTTATGGTGATTTTTTACAAAGTTTTATTATTTTAATTAAAAAATCAGATTTTTCAAAATGTCACCCACATTAGAAATTCAAACTTCTATATCTCAGCCATTTTTTGAGATAAAGACGAAACAAAATATGCTTCGGAATCCTTGTATTAATGTCAAACTCTTTTAAGAAAAAAAAATATTTTTCAGTTTTTAATCTATTCGCACCGCTTTTTACTTTTAAAAATTTAAAAACATTTTAAATGGTCGCAATTTTGAAACAAGATGGCGGATGAAGCTGACAAACGAACTCGGTCGAGACATTGGTATGTACTATGCATACAATTAATCTCATCCAAATCAGTTTATAAATACGAGAGTTGCCCATGGCAAAAATCAGATATATATAGACAAAACAAAAAATGCTCCGGAATCTTTGTATCAAGCTCAAACACATAAGACAAAAATCTTTTTCAATTTCTATTTTTTTTTTTTTTGTACCTCATTTTAAATTTTTTTTTTAAATTTTTAAATGGCCGCCATTTTGAAGCAAGATGGCGGATGAAGTTGGTAAACGAACTCGGCCGAGAGATTGCTATGTGCTATGCACATGACTTGTCACATCCTAATCGATTCATAAATACGCGTGTTATCGCGTGACAAAAATCAGATCGTTTCAAAATGTCAGCCATGCTAGAAATTCAAAGAGCTATAACTCGCCATTTTTTAAGATATAGACGAAACAAAAAATGCACCGAAATCTTTGTATCAAGGTCAAACACATAAGAAATTTTTTTTTTCAATTTCTAATTTTTTTGTACCTCATTTTAAATTAAAATTAAAAAAAAATTAATGGGTTAACTATCGCGTGACAAAAATCAGATCGTTTCAAAATGTCAGCCATGCTAAAAATTCAAAATGCTATAACTCAGCGATTTTTTAAGATATAGACGAAACAAAAAATGCTTCGGAATCTTTGTATCAATCTCAAACAAATAAGGAAAAAAAATTTCAATTTTTAATTTTTTTCTGCCTTATTTTAAATTTTAAATTTAAAAAAAATTTAAATGGCCGCCATTTTGAAACAAGATGGCGAATGAAGCTGGCCAACAAACTCGGTCGAGACATTGGTATGTGCTATGTACACACAAAATTATATCCAAATCGGTTCTTAAATACGAGAGTTACAGTATGACAAAGATCAGATATATATATACATATATATATATCACATTTGAACAGAGGGTGGTTTCGATGTCTGGGGGTCATGATCGGTGAAAATATACCAAAATATTTCGGAATCGTTTTCCTCCGAACGTCTACAATAGGTAGCTTTTTGTAATGAAAGCTACCTAAAATCCTGTTTCTCAGACTACCGAACTTTTGATTCTAAAATGAATAATCTAGTTAAAAATATTTTTATTTAAAAGATATTTTTGAAATTAGTAGTATTTATCACTATATCAAGAAAATTCAGCAAACATAAAAGTGATGATAAATGTTAAAATTTTTCATGTTAAAATTTTTTAATTAGAAAGTTTAATTTATATATCAGTAGCAATTTATTGATGTGCAATCAAGCTTACAATTCTATTATTAGGTCATTTCAAAGCTGATTGGTTTATACAGAAAAATATGGCAATATTAAACTTTACTTTATCAATGTGATATACAGATTGTTCGCCTCTTGCTGCTGACGTCACCAACCAGTCAGAAGGCATAGTACTCTAGGTGGGGTAGTGGGCATGCGCTTCGACGCATGGTGATGAAATAGCTGTTTCTTTATGAGAGTGTGTTGCGATTTTTAATCAATTACTCAGCTAGTAATTGGAATTTTAAAATTCGGAATGTCAAGTGCATCAGGAGAGACTTCGGGTTATTCTCACAAAAAATCTGAGCCTCATACGTGCCGTAGGATTCGATAGCCATCGCACACACACACACACACACACAGACAGACAGAGCGAAACTTTCTTTTATTAGTATAGATATCATAATCATTTAAGGTTATCTCTATAATTAATGGTTAATAATTATGATTAGCCCTTTTAGATATGTTTTCTTTTAAGTAAAAGGAGTCTGTTGATAACGTATAAAAAACTTTGCTGTTGACATTATTTTGAAACGCTTTGCTGGAAAACTGTCAATAATAAAGGTTTATTAAAAAGTTTCTATTTGTATTTATTGTTATGTCTTACAAACATTTGCCTTTTTAATCGTCAAATACTGTTTTTACAATTAACAAGAGTAGCTTCTAAACATTTTAACAAATTCATAAAAACAACGGTTTTTTAACATTCAGAAAAAATATGATCATGCAGTATCAATTCAATAAGATAGATAGAAGTCAACAACGATTAAAAATTCAGTGAAATATTTTACAACACTAGGGGGCTCTGCCCCCTACGAGCTTCGCTCGCCAACCCCCGTTCAGACTCTAAAAATTCTTTAATTTGATCGGCTTAAAAAAGATTACGGAAGATTGAATTATAATCAAAAAACCAGTTGCGATATCCCTGTGAACGGGTTTCCATTTATATCTCTTTTAATGAAGGATTTTAAGGCCAAAAAAGCTGCTGTGAATTAGTTAAACGCCTGAAAATTCGATAATGTAAAATGAACTCTTTGCTTCCAGGTATTTTTTAATACAGCATACAACTATAAGAAAAGGATTTTAAATCGCATGTTTTAAATCTGACGTAATTTTAACCAAATTTTTCTTTTTGTGATATTCACCTGGAAATCTTTCCATTGTTAGAAAGGAAATGTTATTATTTGAGATGACTGGCTTGGGCAACAGTATTTAAAAAGATTATCTCGAAATATGAAATACATCTTACGTGTAAATATATATATTAATTTAAATTGTTTGGCAATATTATTTGGCTATTTGAAATAGGACGTAATTCCAACCGCAATCACTGCTTTTAACACATTTTAAATAATTAATTGTTTTATAGCTTTTTTTTCTTTTTAAATATTCACGTGTATAAACAATTTTTATGTCGTAATTGGTAATATTTTCCTGCTGTAACACGTAATCATTTAATTCTAATTTCATAGGTTTTTTTCTGTTTATAATAGTCATGTGTAAATAAATTTCCTGTTTAAAGGTAATATTATTATTTGTCAAGTTTTTTACAATTTTGGCAACAATTTAAAATAATAACCTTTTCTAAAATATGCAAAAAATATCTCTGGAAATGCTGAAAATTTGAATTTAAAATGGAAATAAACCCTTAAAAAATTAGTCAAATTAAAAAATTAAATGCAGTCTAAACACCGGGAAATTATAATGTATTAAATTATCTAAAAATTATTAAATTCCTATGTATAGTTTTTGCTCCAATAAAACTTTTTTAATGGAACGATTTTGACCAACTTTAACATTAAATATCTCTTAAAATAAATCTCCGATTTGAAAACTGTCTACATCAGCGTGTTTATCAAATATTTCTCTTTAATACCACCGATTTTTGTATATTTTGTATGCAGTAATTTTCTTAATATTAAAGTTGAAAGACCCAAGGTCACAAAAAAATTAAAACCGGCGGCGGCGGTGACAGCGTTAGTTACTTTTTCTTAGAATAGAGAAATAAAATATTTACCAAGGGAATTTTTTACTAAAGTAATATTTTTACATTTATTTTAAATACAATTAGCTGTAGCTTTAATTTATTTTAAGTAATATATATTTTTTTAATAACACTACATGTTGTACTACATATAATGTATAATTGTACTACATACAATAACACTACATGTGAAATGGACTCAAATTACATGTATAAATATGTTTCAAATAAAAATTCATTATTGTTTCCTCATAATACACGCCACTTAAATGAATACTATTTCCCATCAAAATTTTATTAACCCTTTAATACTGGGAGATTTTTTGGTAGAAATTGAAAGTTTGGGTGGTTTCCCCTTATCGATAGGACCTATTTGATTTTAAAAAAATGTTTAAAAAAAACACCGGATGTCAGGTTATGCCAAGGGAGGACCCGCACAATTGTGCGGGTTCGGTCTTAATGCAGCCGTTTTTGGGCTAAATCTACACAATTGTGTATTTTGGGATTATGTGTGCAAATATCTAAAAATAAAAGTTTAAGCAAAAAAAAGTTGTTGTTTATTGAGATAATTTTCATCAGCCACAATGAAAATGTTTGAAACAATTTTTGTTTTTGGACAGACTACTATAATTTCTTTTTCTGAGACGTGCTCAATGCTCGCACCCCTCTTAAGAGCCGTTGACAAATGGTATGACCTTCACTCTGTTTGGATTGTGCCTGATCCTTCAAATTTCTTTTTTTTAGTTTTTCCAGTAGCGGTATTTTGTTGAAATACCGATCGAAGTACATAAACCTAGGTCTGAACCAGAGTAAGGACTACAGCAGGTCCTAAGCCCAGATCCTTGTGGAACAGGTCTGTACTTTCCACACTGGTATACCACAAAATTTAAAACTATCCCAGATGATACTGTTACAACAGAGTGTGGTTTGTTTTTTATATACTGCTTTACTGAAGCACGTCCTAAAAAAAGGAATCGTCTGCTCATATATGAAAAATTTTCCCTGATCTCCTGGTAAATTCAAGCAGACACTACGGAATCTATGGAGCATTTGCTGAACTTTCCATAATTTATTATTTATTCTTGGTGGTTTACTTACTGTGTCGACAAAATGGAATTAATTTATCAAACTTAAAAATCTATCTCGTGATATGCATATAACTCATATAAAAATTATAAATCATATATGACATCTATAACTCAGAGCAAAAACATACAGTTCGTTACATGTGCATATTATATATCTAATACTATCAATTTTAAATAGAAATAATGAATAGTACAAACCTATTAATTTAAAATTAATCCGATTTAAAAATGTAATTAATAAAAAATAAATTGCTAAAAAAATAACTTAAAAATAAAAATTTTATATATTAGAAATTGTGCCCATTTTGGAAGTGGTAAAGCCCTGACCCGCACAATTGTGCGGGTCATTTGTTTTTCAACATTTGTAAAGCCTAATTAAATTTATCAAAGACATAATCCATTAAAATGATGAATAAAGTATATGAAAAAAAAATTAAATCTAAGCAAACATTAAAACTCATATTTAAAAGAAATTACGACAGTACATACTTTTTGTCTATTGCTGTCAGATGATATAGTCTTTTTAAAAGTAGAAAATCTAACACTGTATTTTAGTTGGTGCCCCCTAGTTGTGTCTTATCAAAACATCTGAAGCCAATTAACTCATATAAATGTGCAGATTTGGTTTTAAATCTCACAAAAACAGGAAATAGTCATTCTCTTTCACTTTAGTATCACCCACACAATTGTGCGGGTCAGGGCTTAAAGGGATAAATTAATGATTGATTCGAATATGCAGAAAAATCACATTTTGGTGTTTCTTTTTAAGCCATTTAATACATTACAGCGACTGATTCTATTAACTCGTGTTTCATATAAGCGATCTATTCTGCAATATCTTTTTATGTAAACGTTTTTCACGTTACTATTTTAATAGGTATTGTTGAAGACTTATTGACAGGAGTACGTAAAAAAGTTCGCTATCCCTGCTGCAAGCAATAATGAATCCGCAATCTTTGTGTTCCTCTGCAAAGGATTAAAATAATAATCATCATGCCTGAATTAAATTAATAAATTAAAATAACAACTCAGGCCACAACTGCAAAAACATCTATAATAAAATAAAAATGATTAAAATCTGTGTTGTAGTTTACAGATTTCGGTTTAAAACTAAAATGCGTATATGATTCGGCGCAAGAATTGTTTTTTTTTTCTTCATTGGTATTCACATCCGTTTTAAAGGACATTGTAGCAATGATAGCAATGTTTGGTAATGGATTCTATAACAGAAGATTAATATAGGGAAAACTAAAAAAATTCCTTTTTAATTTGCTGTGGGAAATCACTGCCAATTGTGGCAAATATATTACTAGCTACTTTAGATTATTGCAGTAAACAAATATTCCTTTTTAGATAATTTAAAAAGAATCATGCTTGAAAATTGTTTAAAAAAACTAAAATGCGTATATCATTCGGCGCAAGAGTTGTTTTTTTTTTCCTCATTGGTATTCACATCCGTTTTAAAGGCCATTGTAGCCATGATAGCAATGTTTGGTAATGGATTCTATAACAGAAGATTAATATGGGGAAAACAAAAAAAAAATCCTTTTTAATTTTCTGTGGGTAATCACTGCCAATTGTGACAACTATATTACTAGCTACTTTAGATTATTGTAGTAAACAAATATTCATTTTTAGATAATTTAAAAATAATCATGCTTGAAAACTGTTTAAAAAGCCGTAAAATTTGCTAAACTGAACTACAGTTTTCAAACAAATTTAATCCCCCCCCCCCCACACACACACAGTCGATGATATATACTTTGAAATTATACAGGGTGTTTATAAAGTCCCGGATCCCCACGGAGAATATCAAGTCGATAGTCAATTTCACGTCAGGTAGCGGCAAGCATGTCGGCATCCACACAGGCTATTGCGGTTGTAATTCTGGCTTTTAAGTCATCAGTGTTTGACACTCCCTCCTGTAAACATTGTCTCTGGACTTTTTCCTTTGGGGATTTGTAAAGGAGAATGTTTACAGGAGGAGAGTGTCGAGCATTGATGACTTAAAAGCCAGAATTACAACCGCAATAGCCTCTATGGATGCCTACATGCTTGCCGCTACCTGGCGTGAAATTGACTATCGACTTGATATTCTCCTTGCGACGAAGGGGGCACACGTGGAAGTTCATTGACAAGGGTCATGAAACTTTTTGAGTCTATCTAACCATTTATGTTATTAATTTTAATCTATCTTTATTATTTTATGAGTTATTAAACATCAAAATGGGTCCGGGACTTTATAAACACCCTGTAGTATTCTTAAAAGTGATATATGAGAAATAAAGGGAAAGCCACAGGCTGGTCTTATTTTGCAGCGTACAAAAGTAAATTACATATTTGTCGAAGACCAAAAAAGTCTTTAGTGAAAGAAATATGGCTTTGTAGCTAATAACTAAAGATAATTACATTAATATTGCATAAATACCCCACGCAATATAAATAACATCCACATTCAACAAAAAATATGGTTTTCCAAGTAATAAATTCAAGAAATACTCCTAGATTCATTCTGATTAAAATAAAAATTTAATGTGAGCTAATATTGCTCATAGATTAAAATTAAAATTTCTTAAGAGTACAGGATTGAAATTAATATTTCATTTTAAAATTAAAACTTTACACAATCATATCTGATATTGTCGAATTGCTGTACTCTCTAAATCAATTTAACCAACTTTTTTTTAAATACAGTGAGCAATTTCTAATAGGAAATAATAAACGGAAAATATTCTACATAATTAAGTATGGAACATGCCTCAACAGAAAGTTCTTAAGAACATTAAAAATTCCAATTTAGTCATTAAGTGCAAATTAACTTTTTCGTCCAAGAAAGTCTTACTTCAAAAACTTCAACTACAGACACACCTAACCAAAGACTTAAAAGTCCTCCTACCTGACTAAACTCTTCTGACACTTCAAATATTGGCTGTTGCCTGTATTCAGTTCAAACGTATTCCAAAATATTTTCAAAATCATATGCATTTCCCGTGGTCTTTTGCAATGTAAAATATGGTTATTTTCATTTCGCATTTTAATATTCTAAGGGAAAAATATCTTTTCATCCAAGAAAGTTTTAAAGTGTTCTTTGGATCAAAATAATTTAGTTTTTTTAATAGAAATATTACATGCCTTTGTATAATAGAATACTTTTCACCAGAATTTCAAAATCTACAACTACAGACACACCCAAACAAAGGCTCAACAGTCCTCTTATTTGACTGAACATTTTTCACACTTTAAATGTAGGCTGTTGCCTGTAGTCAGCAAATTCAAATGTATTCCAAAATCAAGTGCATTAACCGGTTTTTTGCAGTATAAAATATGATTATTTTCATTTTGCATTTTAATCCACAGAGTGCAAAATATCTTTTTGCCCAAGATAGTCTTAAACTCTTCTTTGAGATAAAAATATTTAGTTTTTTTAATAGAAATATTATGTGTCTTTGCATATTGGTTTAGTATTCTTCAAAGCTTCAAAAACAGCAACAACAAACACACCTAACCAAAGACTCAAAAGTCCTCTTATTTGACTAAACACTTCTGACAGTTGAAAGGTAATCTGTTGCCTGTATTCACTATGTTTAAATGTATTTAATAATGTTTTCAAAATCAAGTGCATTTTCCGAAGTCTTTTGCGGTGTAAAATATGCTTATTTGCAATTTGAAATTTAATCCACAAAGTGCAAAATATCTTTTCGTCCAAGAAAGTCTCGAATCCTTCTTTGGGACAAAATAATTTAGTTTTCTTAATAGAAATATTATGTACCTTTGCATAGTAGAATAATATTCTCCAAAGCTTCAAAAACAGCAACTACAGACACACCTAACCAAAGACTCAAAAGTCCTCCTATTTGACTAAAAACTTCTGACACTTGAAATGTAGGCTGTTGCCTGTATTCAGTATATTCAAATGTATTCCAAAATATTTTCAAAATCAAGTGCATTTTCCGAAGACTTTTGCAGTGTAAAATATGGTTAGATTCATTTGTCCCAATACAGTCAATTTCTCCACCATTTTTGTGTATTTTTATCGGCCAAACTGCGGTAGATACTTGTATGTCATATATATTTTCTTTACAAGGAAGGGGACAATCGCAGTCTTTATTTACATAATTTTCAATTAAGCAGCATAAAACAATTGGATCTCTAGTATCACACTGGAGAAGGCTATTATTCAAATCATTACGCAATGAACAGAAGCATCTAGTTGAAATAATATTCTGAAGACAATCACCAACACAATTTCCTTGACTGTATTCATCACCGTAATATTTGCAACTATCTTTATATGGAGGAGGCAATCGCGAGATAATCGTTTTTGTTACAGCTACGTAAGTTTTAGTTCCAGGACTAACAACTATGCTTTTTTCATCAATATTATGTCGCACACGAGGATCATGCAGTTGCAACTTAGCTCCAATAGCATCCGTGTACGTAGCATATTTAAGAGTTTCTAAATTAATTTCTAATTCTAGTCCACTTGTTGGTCCTGGAAATAACGAACGCATCTCTTTTTTTGCAGGCACGTAAGTAAAGCAATTCCCGTAGTTATAACTAAGTGAAATTTCAAAATCTCCTGGGCTACAATCCTTCTTGTTGATTGTGCAAGATTTTATAAAATCCTCAGCTTGATGTCCATACTTTACCCTGGTAGCATAATCCAAAGCAACTGCATCGAGCCATGGGCGTCTATTCTTTTCAACAAAATTAGGTTTCGTTTCTGCGCTGCATAAGGGGGTTGAAGTGTTTTGTTCGTTTATATCTGTCACCTCTTTTTGACTAAAATTTACGCATTCGTCATAGCTTAACTTTCTTTCTACACATGACTGAAATTGTTTACGGATAGAATTAACGTTGCAAAGTGTAACAGCCGGAAACTCTAGAAATTCTGCTTTATTTGATTCTAAGTTAACAACAACTGAATATCTTAAATACATAGATAAGAACTGTATTACCTGGAAAAGACAACCCACAAAACAAAGCATTAAAATCACGATCCAGAAAAATTTCTTAACGGCAGATGTTGAACGGCCAATTTTATTGACAGTATATACTGAGGTATTACAAAACCTGTTTTTGAAATTTTTACAACGTGATACGTATTTTTGCATTTGAATACTGGAGTCTCCAACTTTGGATAACGGCATTTTTTAGCGTTGAAAATTTGTAAAGAATGTTTTTGTCTTTATATATTACTTAAAAATCGATTTCTTATTATATAATTAAAGTTTTTCTTATCCCTTCACGTTTTATATTTCTCTTGCACCTTTATGTATTAACGTTCCTCGACTTAGCTTTTAAAACTTGATTTCCAGAATAAAAAGAATAGTTATCAATATCAGTTTCAAATTGTTATATTGTAAGATCGATATTTTTTTTTATTCTAATACTTCAGCGAAATATTTCAATTTAAATATATAAAAAACTGAATTTACTTAAAATTACTTTAAAATATACTATTATTATAGATGACATAAATAAAAGGTATATCTAGATATGCGCAGGTTAAAGGAGATTTACGCTTTTAAAAAAATCTTCAAAGGCTGAAATTCAAATGCTTTTATCCATCTGAGAGACGCTGAGATATTTTATATGTAACGCCAATTTTTTTTTTAAATATGAAACTTTCAGACTCGATATCGATGTTTTTATGGAAATTATAATTTACTAAGATAAGATAAAAACAACTCCAAGGTCAAGAAAAAAAGGAATAGGCTCATCAATATTTTTATCAGACCCAACTTCTAAAAAACCGATCGAGTCTGCGTAAATATACTTACAAATTACATGTTGAAAATAATCGATAAACCAGGGAGAAAAAACACAATTACTTTTAATTGTACTCTATATCGAAAACAAACTTTGTCACGTTAAGCGCACGTGTGCGGCGGAGCTCATTTTTTAAAAAAACAGAATATAAATTTCAATTCATTAACTCGATACACGCAACTTTAGTTTCACAAGAAACGTTTTTTTATCATGCCGCAAACATATCGAATGATTGATTATAAATTTATAATTTTTTTACAAGTGGACTAACGATTTTTTGCCAGCCTATTAAAGTTACCAATTTCCAAGGAATTTTCAATTAAACTACTAGTGTTTTTATCTTCTTTAATTCAACTCGTTTTCGTATGTAAAAATAGAATTTTGTAATAGAGTTTTCACTCATTTCCTGATGTACTAAGATTATAAATATTATGTACTCAGGTGCGTTTCCGATGGCAATAGGCAACTGCACATGAAATTAGGCGTGACTTTCAAAATAAACATTTAATTCTTATAAACGAGTAAAAAAGGCTATTTTTACTTCTATACTTATTACTAGTTGCATTTTTCGTTATAAGAGACATGTATAGCTATTTTTCTTGAAAAATACAAAATATATTTCTTGGTAAAAGTATTTATTCCTGATGTTTGGAAATCATGAGCATTGAAAACATGAAGTTTTGTTTTAATAAGTCAACGAGAAAATATCCGAACGATTGCTAAAACTTCAGTTTCAGTTAAAGCAAGAATTTTAAAAAATATCGTTTTAATTCAAATAAAGTTCTTTATGTTTTTTACTTTCTTCTATCTTGACAAGAAGAAAGTATTGGTTTCATGAAAATTTTCGAAATCCAGTTTTCAACGGATTTACACGTTTTATGGGTCAGAGATTCCAAAAAACATGTTTTTTACAAAATGTCTGTCTGTCTGTCTGTCTGTCCGTCTGTCTGTCTGTCTGTCTGTCCGTCTGTCTGTCCGTCTGTCTGTCTGTATGTGACACAAATTTTGTGGGCGCTCTATCTCAAGAAATAGTGCACGGAATTTAATGAAAATTTGTATTCAGGTAGTCCCTGATATAGATTGGTGCTGATTAGTTTTTGGTGTAAATTGCCCTGCAGGTGGCGCTGCTATGTAGCATTTTGCAGGATTTCCGCAAAAGATCTATCTCAAGAACTAATGCACGGATTTTATAAAACTTCGGATTCCGTTAATACTTGATATGAATTGGTGCTGGTAACGTTTTGGGGCAAATCGCCTAACAGATAGCGCTGCTATGCTGCATTTTGCAGCATTTACACGATTTTCGTAATAGCTCAATCTCAAGATATAATGCACGGATTTTCATCAAACTTCATATTCAGGTAGTGCTTGACATGAATTGACGTTTTGCCCCTTGTGGTGTAAATCGCTCAACAGGTGGCGCTGCTATGCTGCATTTTTTGAGATTTCCGCAATAGCTCTATCTCAAGAACTAATGCTTGGGTTTTCAACAAACTTCAGATTCAGGTATACCTGGATATGAATTAGTGCTGTTTATGTTTTGGTGTAAATCGCTCAACAGGTGGCGCTGCTATGCAGCATTTTCACGATTTCCACAATAGCTAAATGTCCAGAACTAATGCACGGATTTTCATCAAACTTCATATTCAGTTAGTGCTTGACATGAATTGACGTTTTGCCCCTTGTGGTGTAAATCGCTCAACAGGTGGCGCTGCTGTGCTGCATTTTTTGTGATTTCCACAATAGCTCTAGCTCCAGAACTAATGCACCGATTTTCATCAAATTTCAGATTCCGGTATACCTTAATATGAATTAGTGCTGTTTGTATTTTGGTGCAAATCGCTCAACAGGTGGCGCTGCTATGCTGCATTTTTCAGAATTTCCCCTACAGCTCTATCTCAATAAGTAATGCAGGAATTTTCATCAAACTTCAAATTTAGGCATACTTTGATACGAATTGGTTCTAAATTGATGTAATTTCTTTTACTATTTAAATGATTTAATTGACGTGATTTATATAGAAGAAAGTTTTGTGATGGCCACAACATACTAGTTTTATCTTAATTAGATCATCTGGTACAGTCGTGGAAAAAAAAAGTAAACACCCCCTACTAACTCTTCAACAAATTATCGTAGTAGAAAGTTACTGGTACCGAACGAGTGGAAATAAAGTCTACTTTTAAATGATGTATATAAAATTTGCTTAGGGGGCCATCTACATATTATAACGAACCCAAACTTTGTTTTTTTCAATGACAGTACACAATTCTGACAGCATAAATGAACTCTACATCCTTGAATTAGCCTAAAAACGAATTTTTATGCAATTCGTACCATAAGTTTCCGAGAAATTAATTATTTTAAAACGAGCGTATTTTAAGGGCTGTATCTAAATTGAAGTTCCGTACTCAATTTTTAACCGAGAGAGCCCCTTTCTTGATCAAGGCAGCTTAAGCACCACTCAAAGAGTCAATGAAGCTTGTTAGATTACAGTACAGCAGAATAAATTTCAAAATGTCTACTCGCTTCAATCATAGACGGCCCCTTAAACCTTCATTTTGCCGTTTTTTAAGCATAATTTGAAAACTACTTGGAAGAAAAATGTGCAATTTTGGTTTTCCATAAAGCAAGACTTAATAAATCTAAATCCATCAAAAAAATTGTAAGTTGCAATTCATAATTTTTTCGAATATTAATTTCACAATGTATAATTCATATCAAAAAATTATAAAAATTGCAAATTCAGCGTATTTATGTTTGGGTATATTCGTATTATTGCTACAAAAAAAATTAGCACAGTAGGAGCATAATTTCAGGAGATATAAATAAAAATATGAAAATGTAATTTAACATTAGAAGCTCTAAATTTTGAATGTTTATAATTCAAAAACTTATCATTCAAAAGACTTGAAATTTGGTGTCTAGGCATATTTTTAACCGAAGATTTGAAATATTTCGTTAAAATTGGGTATTGCCATTTAAAAAAATGATGTTTGGGTTAATTTTAATATGTAGATGACCCCCTAAGAAAATGTTATATGCATCATTTAAAAGTAGACTTTATTTCCAATCGTTCGATACCAGTAACTTTTATCTACGATGATTTGGTGAGGAGTTAGTAGGGGTTGTTTACTTTTTTTTTCCACGACTGTACATACTCAAAAATATCCTAATTTTCATTCAAATACATCCGCTTTTCGCACTTTGTTTCAGTTCCTTGGATCAGATTAGCCAAGAGAAGTATACAGTTTTCGAATTTTTGTCGTATCTTTATAGAGTTATACAAAAATTGGGCTAGTCTTTGCATATCTTAGAATAAACTTAGAATAATACTAAAATTAGAAAAACACTGAAATTATAGTCTTTTTTTTTTTTTTTTTTAGGTAGATTTCGTAAGAAATACTACCTATTGCAGTCGTTACCATGGTGCGACTTTTGAAAAATTCCCTCATAACTTTTCATTATACGACCCCAGGAACCCAAAACCACCCCCACCTAAAAAGTTTATATATATATATATATATATATATATATGTACTAAATTTTGTCCGCACGATAAAAGTTGCAATTATGCACGAATGGTCTTCAAACTCCCCATCAACTTTGAGATGGCTAATATCTCGGCGGGGATTGAAAATGGGCAAAATCGGCCCAAGGGAATAGAAATGGGGAGGGTTCAAAATTTTGAATATCGTCTTAACATGATTCTGATAAAACCAGCTCTTTCACAACAATGACAGAAAAAAATAAATATTTTGCATTATAGCAGTTGCCAACAATTAAAAAAAGCAATAAAATTCTCACCACAACAATTGATTTCCTATTGCAAAATTTTCACGCGAAAATTAATGAAATAAAAAGTTTGACGAATTGAAAACAAATTGAATATTACGTCATAAGTTTTCTAGAGCAAGATTTCCGCCTGAAAACTCAAAATGAAATAAATAGTTTGACGAATTAAAAATATCAAAATATTGCGTCATATTAGAAATATAATGGACACCAGCAGGTGAATATGTAACGTCATGTGAGTTTGAAGAAACGTATTAAAACATGATAAAAACCAGACTATGGAAATATTAACATATTTTAACACTTTGAGGTTCTCTGAATTTGCTTTAGCCATTTTTAAACCTATTCCATATACATGCGTGTGTGTATTCCTGTATATTAGAATTTTCACAAAATGTTTAGCTCCCTAGAGCTCATTCTTGGTGAAGGAACTGGGTTTATCTGTAATCTTGATTTAAATTTTGTTGGTGAATTTAGTACTTAACTTCGAAATCTACCTCCGCCTGTAGGCCCGAGCCGGCAGGGATTTTTTTTTTTTTTGTCATTTTTGACGTATAACACAAGAGCGCTCAATTCAATGCTTTTTAGGTGCGTTCGTAATCATATAAATACGTAGAGCCTATGGTCGTCATTTGGTCCGTCCGTCTGTCCGCATACAACAGCGCAAAAACTACCCAATCGAAGTGTTCGAAATTTAATATACAGGGTGTCCATAATTAAACGACCCTACTTTAAAGTTGTCTATAGGCTAAACTATTGCTCATAAAGTTGTGAAATTTTGGGAAACACGTAAGAAAGGGATAGGAATTTGTTTAGAATAAAAAATATATAAATAAAAATAGTTCAAAATTTCGCCACCAGAGGGCGATTTTTTAATAAATTACACATTTAGAATTAGGATAGCTTAGAAATTTTATTTATAGGATGTTCATAATTATTCGGCCCTATTTTAAAGTTGTCTACAAGCGAAACTATTGTTCAGAATGTTGTGAAATTTTTTGGAGGACATAATAAAATTATGGGAATTTGTTTGAGCGAAAAAAAAAAATAGAAAACCGTTTTTTAACAAATTATACATTTAGCATACATTTACGATAGATTAACAAATTTTGTTATAACCAAACATGTTCTGCATGACTTTCATCATTTTCAGATACCGTATGGAATCGTAAGATAAGGATCGCAATATGTTCTGGGAAATGATAGGAGCATGACGTGAAATGCTGTCTTTAGAATAAGGTTAGGATAATAAATAAAATTTCTAATCTATCGTAATGCTAAATGTGTAATTTATTAAAAATAGCCCTCTGGTGGCGAAATTTTGAACTATTTTTATTTATATATTTTTTTTAGATTAAACAAATTCCCATCCCTTTATTATGTCTTTCACCAAATTTCACAGCTTCATGAACAATTGTTTCGTCTATAGGCAACTTTAAAGTAATGTCGTTTAATTATGGACACCCTGTATATAATCGTTCCAGAATTTTGATAAGTCATTTCAAATTTCATAAAAATCGAATCAAAACTTAAAAAGGTAATAATAAAAGTTTTCTTCATTTTATTAAATCTTATCATACGTAATTAATTCAATGATATCCAATGATAGGTCATGATTCTACGTTACCATGGTGATGAAGTCCATTTAAGATGGAGTTCTATTATTTCCGTATTACTGAATTTAATATACACTGCTGGCCACACAAAATGCAATACCCTGAAGGAAGCATGCAACTCATGTGAAATTTACATCATGCGTTTGCGGCGATGAAATATGCAAATCATTAGCATTGCAGCGCAGACGCACATCACGGGCGACCGTAGCGCCACTCGCAAGCACTATATAAGGGGAGAACAGACTGGCGATTTGAAGTACGGTAATTGTTTTTTCGTGCGTTATTTTTTTTTTTTTTTTTTTTTTTTTTGCGTAAGCTGTTTACCTATGCCTCGTGGAAGACATCGAGCATCTTTTGACCAAGTTTCGGAATTCGACCGAGGAAGAATAGTAGCCTATAGGGATTGCGGATTATCCTTCAAAGAAATCGGTAAACGTGTTGGACGAAACCAAGCAACTGTGATGCGGATCTGTAATCGCTGGATGCAGGAGGGAACGACGGCCAAACGCACCCATCTCGTTGCACCACGGCCCGTGATGACAGGCGGATTGTGCGCATGGCAGTGATGGATCGCGCAGCCACATCACGAACCATAGCACAACAGATTCAGTCTGCTACGCATCATTCGGTGTCCGGTCGTACCATTCGACGCCATTTGCAGCAGAATGGAATGTCCGCAAGGCATCCATTGCTTCGTTTACCCCTGACTGGAAACCACATGCGATTACGCCGCGAATGGTGCGAGGAACGGCAGACATGGACAACGGAATGGAACGACATTGTGTTTACTGACGAATCCCGCTTCTGACTGCAACATCACGATGGACGGATTCGAGTTTGGAGGCACCGTGGAGATAGGCTGCTGAACTGTTGCGTTATGCATCGCATCACTGGCCCTGCACCCGGTATCATGGTTTGGGGTGGTATCGGATTTCACTGCCGCAACCCTCAAGTACGCATTGCCGGTACACTGAACAGCCAGCGCTACATCTCTGAGGTGTTGGAGCCCGTGGTCCACCCGTACATTCAGCGCTTGCCATCAACCATATTCCAACAGGATAATGCGCGACCACATGTGGCACGCAATGTTCAAGAGTTCTTCTTTACCCATCAGATTGAATTGCTTCCTTGGCCTGCTTGTTCTCCCGATCTATCGCCAATCGAAAACGTGTGGTCCATGCTTGCACAACGACTGGCCCGAAATACACCACCCTCTGCTACACCAGATCAACTTTGGCAATATGTGGAAGCCGCATGGACTGCTATACCCCAAGGAGACATACAAAGCCTCTTTGATTCTATGCCGAAGTGTGTGGCCGCGGTTATAGCCAACAATGGCGGCTACTCTGACTACTGATTTTGTCATCATCCACGCGTCACAAAAGGCTGTAATTTTAATCGTTTTATCTTTGTACAGCATGTTATCTGCCTAATAAATTTCGCTGTGATATCTCTGTTCCTTCTTGGTGTTGCATTTTGTGCGGCCAGCAGTGTTTATAATCGTAATAAATTTTGTATTCACGCATTTTTGCATAAGAGTGCAACAGCTATTGCACCAAGATCATAATATTTATAAAACTAATTATAGTACGAACGCAGTTCATTTGCCACGTTTGCTGTACAGTTTCCGACTTGTTTATAGTTAGTCTAATCTAACAAAAACGCAACTGTGAAAAAAGGGAGCCAAGTTCCGTAAAAAAAGAAAAAAAACTGCGAAGAAAAGAAGTGATATGTAAGTGGGTGCCAAGTTCAAATAAAATTCACTCAAACTTATCTACTGAAGTATTATCGCATAGTTTTAATTGTTTAAAAATAAAAATTATTGATAGCATATTAATAATAAATCTAGAACTTGGCAAGTTTTTACCTACGAGTTATTTATTTTTATTAATGGCATTATTATATCAAAACTTGATATTTCATGTTTGTAGGCCTTAATTTGAATGTATTGAGGATCCTGAAATGGGTAGAGTTTCTAGACTGATGACCAAGGACAAGCGTAAGTGTATCTGTCTCTTTGTCAGGCATTAGTCTGGTTGTAATGAGTTTTAAGGGGGGTCGCTAGAGTGATAATAAAAGACGAGCGGAAGGAATATCTGTGTATATATTTGTTTATCAAATCTTAAACATGACTCATTTGTTTATTATAACAACAGCATTGAAAATTATTATAATTACATTGTTGTTAATATTATCATCATAATTTTATTGAGACAATGATAGGCATAACATTTATCAAAAACTTGCCAAGTTCTAGATTTATTATTAATATGCTATCAATTTTTTTTATCTTTAAACAATTAAAACTATGCGATAATACTTCAGTAGATAAGTTTGAGTGAATTTTATTTGAACTTGGCACCCACTTACATATCACTTCTTTTCTTGGCAGTTTTTTTTCTTTTTTTACGGAACTTGGCTCCCTTTTTTCACAGTTATGTTTTTGTTAGATATCCTTACTTTTTGTAAAGTTACAATATACTTAGACACTTTTCTTAATGTTTTTTAATGTGTTTACATGTGACCATTTTATTCACCAAGCAATGTTCAATTTTAATTTTAATTTCCTACAACAAAGTATTTGGCTGTCAATTTGCGGCAGAAATCTATATTTTAATACTGCTATATTAAATGCATGTTTTGAAACGAAATGCATTGATTCGAAATTTTTATTGTTTCTGAAGCAACAATAATCATATTCGCAGTATTTACACATTTCAAAAGAAGACATTTATTTCTCATTTTTTTTTAAATTTTGAACTGTCAATAAAACAGTACAGACGTGTACAACCATGTAGGTCAAGTAGATTTTCATTAGAAAATTGGTGAAAACAGCTCAAAATGGTTCGTAAAATATAACACTCGTCTGCTAATATTTTTTTATACTAACAATTCACATATTTTTTTTTCGAGGTTTACGATGTTTCTTTTCATCTTCTTAATTTTCTATGTTTTCTAGTATAGATGAAATGTTTGAGCGCATAACCCATTTGCGGCCGGTACATTTTTTTCACAAGTTTTCTATTTATTGTCATTTTTTTAACAAATCTGGCCGGTATAAACTTCTCAATCTGTTATATTCCACTATCGAGCTTTCCTGAGCAAAAGCAAGCAGGATGCCATCTTGGTATTCATAAACTTCAATCTTAATGTAATACAAATGTGCGACTGCTTTTAATTCAGAAGCACTTCCAAATGTAGAAAATTGAGTCATACTTCCACAATAATCCATTTTCGAATTGAATGTTTCACGTTTTCATCACTCGTCAGTTGAGAAAAATTTCGCTAAGATGTTATATATTCCCGTGGCCGCCATCTTTAATTTCTAGGCGATGTTTTGTTGGCGTTTATCTATAAGGCAACCCCGACGAGTGACGTGTTCTGGCAACCCCATTAAGCCTAACATGCGCATAAATCTTCTTGGCGACATTTTCTTGGTGGAAAAGGGGTTTTCACGCCAAAAAAAAAAATCCAAGAGGGCGGCCGCGGGAATATATAACATCTGGGCACAGATGTCATATACTCCCGATGTCATATATTGGCGCGATTTTTTTCCGACGCCAATTTGGCAAAAACATCAACAGCATAAACAACAACATCCGGGTTACCATATCAAGCAAAATAAAGACACTTCGGCGCCAGTTAAGTACCCGTTGCGTACATGACATTGGCGTCAGAAAAAAATCGCGCCACTATTACATGTGTGCCAACATCTGTTCCAAAAATTTTTCCACTTTGAAAAAACATAATCCGTAATTGCTAATCTAATTTGATTTGATCTTTGGTTTTCCAGCGAATCGTGCAAAGAAAAATCTATAGTTCGGAACAGGCAAATTCCATCGCCTGGCATGACAATAATAGGTACTACTTAGTTATCCCACTTAGTTATCCCGCCGACCAAAAATCTATCACCAAACTATAAAATTAAATGCCAATAATGGTTGATCGTAAATGTCACATTCACTTGACTTTAAGCAAGGGAACAGATGTCATATTCGCCCCATATTGGCGCGATTTTTTTCTGTCGCCAATATCATATAGGCAACAGGTACTTAACTTGCGTCAAAGTGTCGTTATTTTGCTTGATGTGGTAACCCGGATTATGTTGTTTATGCTGTTGATGTTTTCGCCAAATTGGCAACCAAAAAAAATCGCGCCAATATGGGGCGAATATGACATCTGTACCTAAGCAAGTTACACGTGCTTAGGTCATCAAGAGATTTTTATTTCAACGTTTTATTTGTATTTTTATTAATGTTATACTAATTTATTTGTTCTTTCGTTATTTAAAATAAAAATTATGTCAATTTGTATAATTTGCGAGTGGTTTGGCGATTTATATAATTTGGCGAAATTGGTCGACGGGATAACTAAGTAGTACCCAATAATTTTAGGTTTTACCATTACAGACTCATTAACATATAAATCAATAGTCCGATTCATATTTACAAATAAAATGACTAAGCTATCCAAATAATATCAAACAAATAGTATAAAATTTAAACAAGCACTAACAAGAAAATCCGAGTAACTTTTAGCCCTTATTAATGTAGGTTTGTAGTCTGGTGAAAGAAAGTATTGGCTCAAACTGTAATTAAAAACAACATTCTAATGCAACTTTTGCTTAATTATATCATTTATTTGACACTCGGCATGTAAACTTGAAAGTAAATAGACTGTTGGATTCCAATGTATATAAATCTCTTAACTAAATGAATCCCTAAAAGTTAAGTATTAAAATATCTATAAGCTATTAAAACTGCCCTCAATAACATTTCTTATTGTTAAAGCGAATATATTTCTAACTTAAATTCAATGACAGAAGAGCCATATATTTCACATTACTTTATTTGGTAAACTTCTTTTTTAGAACAAAACAAAACTAACTGTTGCCAGATATTGAAACAATGCAATTATAACCAGTTAAATAATTATGCAGGTGACGGATACATGGATGAAAGAAAAAGTTAGTCATTACGTAACATAGACAGTAATTATTCAAAAATGTAAACAAAAGAATCATCCCCATGATTCAAATAAATATTGATGATAGATGTGCGGCTATCATGAGTCTAATAAGCAATAGTCGGCACTTTCAGAGGCAGAAACGTCATCTATTATTCCAAATTCAAATATTTCAGTGCTACATTCTAATTTTGTTTTAATATTTCCAGTTTTCTTTTAAACTGACGTCATTTTCACCGATAGAAAGAAAGCTGATGTATTTCAGGGCGTGCTACTATGAAAGCCGCCACTAAAATCAAAATAAAATAAAATAACGTGCTTTTAAATGTGTTTGCTTAATTAAATTTTACATGTTCTGTTTATTCTATTTGATTTTAGTTTGCAAGAGTTTGCTCATTTCTTTAAGAAAGTGTTTATGGGATTTTGAAATGATGAGTTTATTTGAAATTTACCTTTTTAGTTATTGCGTTAACCAATTTTTATGATTAAATCATGACTAAACGAAAAATTGATATTGGACGCAATGCAAGAAATAGTAAAAAGAAAAGTGAAAGTCGGGTGTTCACAGCTAGACAGTCTAGACCCATGGTGGTCACACATCCATGGTCAATATTTATTTGAATCATAGGAATGACTCTCTTTTGTTTACATTTTTAATTCTGGGATTAGACGAATTTCAAGTGCGGATGCCTCGAAATATATGCGTATTTCGAAATATTTTTCCTTTCAAGATGTTTTTGTTTCTTTACAAGGTGTATAAAAAGGTAAATTTTAAGCACCATTATTCAAAAAATTAATTATCTGAAATTAACGGAAAATGGGGGATTTTGCTGCATGGTCAGACCGGATTAAACATTTGGCGCTTTTTTTGGCAAATTAAAATTTCGCCTAATAGACGTAATGTTAAAGTAAAAATGGACACCCCCAAGTGGGTAATTAATCGATTTTCACAATCTTTTTTTTTTTCAATTCTTTAGTTTTATAGTGTAAACGAACTTCGCACCAAAATTGAAGTCTATAGGTGCAGTAGATATATGAGATCTTTTTGATGAGTGAGTCAGTCAGTGATAAAATTATCGATTATCAGACATTTTCAAATGTCATTATCTCGAAAACTAATTATGCATTATTTATAAAATTTTGAATTTTGGGTAATTAAGGGGGGTCTTACTACGTACTTTGTATTACAAGTATGTAGGTCAAATAGATTTTCAGTAGTAGAGTGTCAAAATTTGGCGAAAACAGCTCGAAATGGTTCGTGTAATATAACACACTAGTATGTCAGGCGAACTTGGCTGACACACTGACGTGTGTCTAGAACTAGTATGTCAGGCGAACTTGGCTGACACACTGCCGTGTGTCTAAATAAAGCCTCATACTTCAGATGATAGATGTCAGAGATGTGGACTGATCTCCAAAAAACTTTTTATTTAATTCCACCGTTCCACTCCAGTTTATAAATTTAAGTCTAAAAAATTTATAAATGAATTTATATATGCTAGTTTTATTGTTTGTTTTTATTAGTTGAAAAGTGCATAGGGATTCGGTTTATCTGACGTCTGTTTGTATCTGCTCTAACTTGCGTAATCATACTTGGGCTGTCATGTAATTGATATATGTTATTAAGGATTATTATGGCATGTTAAGTATCGAAAATGAAGCCATTTATAGTTCATTTCCAGGAACACTCAAAAGAATTCAACTGCATTACGGTCTAAAAAACATTTGCAATGTATTTTAATAATGTTACACTATTTCAAACATTCTGAAATTGATAGACATCACTGAGTACTATGTAGTATATATAAAAATCGACAGATCATATGCAGGGATATACAAAAGAAATCGGATATTTTTCGACTATTTATATTAGAAAAGACAAACGTGTCTGTGTGTAACGCTTACGTCATTTTGAAGGTGGCAGCAGCAGACAATTAAATTTAACTTTTATTAACTTTTATTGCAATTTTTAAAACTAAATACCGCACGTTTTCAATCTTTACACCGTCGAATAGGGGAAAAATGTACTTTCAAATGTAATCTGTTTGAAAACTGAATCGCAATTTGTTTGAAAACTGTCACAATTTGTTTGACAACTATAACTCAATTTACTCGATTTTTATTGTTTTTTAAATAATTTTCAAGCATGATTTTTTTAAATATCTCTCAAACGCGTGCAGACGTTTACTAAAGATAAATACGTTTTAACTTAAACTTTTTATAAGTAGTTCATCATTTGTTTCCAGCTCATATTCCATAACGAAATTAAAACATTCATCAATCAATAAATAAAATAATAAAACATAAATGTATCACCAATTCAAGAGATATAATCGAAACGTACGAGCTTAAACCACTGAAATGAGAAGAATAAAAAAATCTCAAAGCAAATAGCTATTTTATGTAGATTTCGTATGAAATACTACCTATTGGGATCGTTCCTATGTTGGAATTTCTGAAAAATGTTTGCAGATCTACACCGATCATGACCTCTAGAACCCAAAACCACCCTCAGTAAAAAACTTTATATATATATATATATGTATGTATGTATATGTATGTATCTATCTATCTATATATATCACTTTCTTCTGGACACGATAACTGACGTAATTCTGCACCAATCTCTTCCAAACTGATACGTAATATCAATGAGCATAAAATCTCGGTCAAGTTCGTTAATGGGCAAAATCGGACCAAGGGGATGGAAATAGGGAGGGGTTTTGTGAAAACCGAAAACACCCCATAACCTCTTAATTTTTGAACATATCAAATCCGTTTAAAGTTTTTATTACTTCTAAAAATAGGGCCAAAATTTTATGCATCACAGATTTTTGAAAAAGTTAAAAATGGGCTCAAGAGGCGCAAAAAATAGGGTTTTTGGGAGAAAAAAATTCATAACTTCGTCAATTCTCAAGATATCAATTCCAATTAATTTTATTATAAATCTCCTTAATATTATCTACAACTTATATATTCACAAGTTTTTGATAGGACCAACTCGTACCGCAAAAAAAAATTAAAAACGAAAACAAAAAGGGGGTTTGAAGAAGTAAAAAATCCATAACTCCGTCAATTGAAAATATATAAAAACGCCATGAATTTATCATATATCTTCTTAATATTATCTACAACATCTATATAGACAAGTTTTGGATAGGACCAATTCTTACAGCAAAAACAAATTAAAAATACATAGCGGTTGAAAGAAAAAAAATCATCCAAGGTGTATTCAAATCCAAACTGCGTATCTTCTGACTCATTTTACAATTAATTTTTGCTATCAAAGGCTTCCAATTGGTACGTTTTCTTACTCAGAAACTATATAATGTACCGTAATGGTCGATTTTTTTTTAGAGGCAGAATATATTTTTAAAAATGCTCTTAAAGTGGACATTTTGAACCGAATTTCCCGAAGCGGATTGTGTTGGAAAAATCATTGCATTAAGGATACACTCAAATCCAAACTGCTTATTTTCTGACTCATTTTTAAATTCATTTTTACTCTCAAACGCATTTAATTGGTAGATTCGCTTATTCAGAAACTATATAATGTACCGCAATGATCGATTTTTTGATAGATGCAGAATATATTTCAAAAAATGATGTCAAATTGGGCATTTTGAACAGAATTTCCCGAAGAAATTGTGCTATCACTTTCTTCTGGACACGATAACTTCCGCAATTCTGCACAAATCTCTTTCAAACTGATACATAAAATCAAGGGACATAAAATCTCGGTCAAGTTCGTTAATGGGCAAAAGTGGACAAAGGGGATGGAAATAGGGAGGGGTTTTGTGAAAACCGAAAAAACCCCATAACTTCTTAATTTTTTTACATATCAAATCAATTTAAAGTTTTTATTACTTCTAAAAATAGCGCCGAAAATTCATGCAGCACAGATTTTTGATAAAATTTAAAATAGGCTCAAGGGCGCAAAAAATAGGGTTTTTGGGAGAAAAAAATTCCTTACTTCGTCAATTCTCAAGATATCAAATCCAATAATTTTATTATACATCTCCTTAATATTATCTACAACTTTTATATTCACAAGTTTTTGATAGGACCAATTCGCACCGCAAAAAAAAATTAAAAACGAAAACATAAAAGGGGGAGGGGGGTTGAAGAAGAAAAATTTTCATAACTCCGTAAATTCACAAGATATAAAATATCCATGAATTTATCATATATCTTCTTAATATTGTATTCAACATTTATATAGACAAGTTTTTGACAGGGCCAATTTTTACAGCAAAAACAAATTAAAAATACATAGCGGTTGAAGAAAAAAATCATCGTGTTAAGGGTGCATTCAAATCCAAACTGTCTATTTTCTTACTCATTTTTAGATTCATTTTTGCTCTCAAACGCATCCAATTAATAGATTTTCTTATTCAGAAACTATATAATGTACAGTAATGATCGATTTTTTGATAGAGGCAGAATATATTTCAAAAAATGATGTCAAAGTGGGCATTTTGAACAGAATTTCCCGATGCTATTGTGTTAGAAACGAAAAATACTGCCCTACTGAGAAAATAATTGTTTATTAATCAAGTTTTAATTAATTGAAAGAAAAATAAAAACACAGGTCGCTTATAAATCTTTTCAAAAATCACGTCAGCATGTTTCATTTTTTTTTTTTTTTTTTTATTAAAAATGAATCTTAAAATGTGCCAGAAAATTTCGAGTTATTGAGTATGGAAAAAATTTTTTTTTAATATCGCCTTAACATGATTCTTATAAAACCAGCTCTTTTATAAAAAGGAAATAAAAACTCGTCAAAAGCAGACAGATAAAACTGTTAAAGTGGATTTATATCTAATAATGATTTAGTGTTTTTGTTGGTGAAATTAGTATACTTAACTTCGAAATCTACCTCTGCCTGTAGGCCGGGCAGGCAGGGATTTTCTTCTAACGGTATATATGAATATTAAACAGAAATACATACAATAAATACAATAAACCAAACTGAAGTGAAAAATAAGCCAGAGCCAGGGATCGAACCCGGGGCCACAGCATTCCTGGCTCTGGCTAATTTTTCACTCCAGTTGGGATTATTGTATTTATTGTACGCATGTCTGTTTAATATTTATAAATACCGTTAACAGTTGAATGCAGGCGTTATTAGCCCCGGTACGGTATGCTATTTCTTTCTCCCAGCTTATTTTGTGTCCAAAAAATAACGTTAGCTTACAGACGCTTGCAATAAACAAAGTAGATGTATCATTGTACAATTAAATGCTCTATAGCATTTTTTTAAATTTCTAAACATCGTACATTTTCAGTTTTTATACCATCGTATTGGGGAAAAAAAAGTACTTTTTAATGCAATTTGTTTGAAAACTCCATCTCTATTTGTTTTTGAAATATTAATTTTTTTGTAGTTTTTAGCGACATTTGTTTCATTTTGGCAATTCAAGTACGCCATTTCTGTAGAAAGTAAAGAAAAAATTGCTGAAAAATAGCAATTATATCTTTTTGTTGCCATTTTCTCATAAAATGAAATAAAAAATTAATTAAAAAAAATTAAATTGAAAAAAAAATAATTAAAATACGTGCTATTTTGAGAAAAATATTAAATGAAGGATTTATGATAAAACAGGGAGCTATTATAAACTATATTTAATTTTAAGTTTCTATATTAATGCAAATGACGTCATTTTACATAACATAAAAGCGTGTGCTTTAAGTCTTAAAACTGAAATATGTTTTGGAGTAGAGTCCCGATTATCCGAGTCACGCTTAACCGAGTTATTTTCTTCTGATGGACTGGTGGCTTCTATTATTATGAGACAGCCATTATAAATGAAGCGTTAGTTGAAGATGAAAGAGCTGCCGTAAAAAGTTAAAACTCTGATTTTCTGGTCAGAATGGAAAAAAAATGGCTATAATTTTTTTTAACGCTTCATTTATAATGGCTGTTTCATAATAATAGAAGCCACCAGTCCACCAGAAGAAAATGAAGTAATGGAAATGCCGGGGCGACACTAAATTCTGAAAAAGCAGAATTCCTGTTCTCTAGTTTATGTGTGTTTTATTAGCTGTTTCTTCATCTGTTAGCTCTTGGCACGAGGCCATTATTAATAAGTTTTAAAATTTTATTTGAATGCAATATGGCTATTTTTCATATAAATAAGATTATTAGTATTGTTAATGGGCATTCTAAAAATATATATATCATGTAAAAAATCTATTTGATTTAACGTTTAAAAAAAAAATCCTTGCCGACTCGGCCTACTGGCGGAGGTAGATTTCGATGTTAAGCACTAATTTCACCAATAAAAACTAATTCAAGATTAGAGGTAAACCCAGTTTACTAATTTTATCTGGCCGCTTTTGACAAGTTTTTAATTTCATTTCAAGAGCTGTTTTTATCAGATTTTATTCATGTTAATACGATTTTCTTCAACCCCTTTATTCTGTAAGAGTTGTTCCTTTCAAAAACTTGTCTGTGTAAAAGTTGCAGAAAATATTAAGAAGATTTATTTAATCGGATTTGGTATCTTGTAATTTGACAAAATTATGAATTTTTTTCTTCTTCAACATCCCCTCCCCCTTTTTTTGCACTAAGAGTTGGTCTTATCAGAAACTTGTCAGCATAAAAGTTGTAGACAATATTAAGATGATTTATAATAAATTTAAGTAGTTTTGACATCTTGAGAATTGACGAAGCCATGAATATTTTTTCTGCCTAATACCCTATTTTTTTCGCCCCTTCAGCTCATTTTTAATTTTATCGAAAATCTGCCATGCATAAATTTTTGACCATTTTCCTAGAAGTAATAAAAACCTATTTTATACGCATATACATATAAAAATAGATTTTATACGCATTATAACTAAGAGGTTATTGGTGTTTTACGTTTTTCACAAAACTCCACCCTATTTACACTCCCTTGGTCCGATTTTGCCCATTAACGAACTTGACCGAGATTTCCTGCCGTTGACTTTATGTAGCAGTTTGGAAGAGATCTGTGCAGATTTATGGAAGTTATCGTGTCCCTAAAAAAGTGATATATACTCGTAGAGATAGATAGATAGATAAAGTTTTGAACTGGTGGTGGTTTGGGGTTCTGGGGGTCATGATCGGCGTAGATCTCAAAACATTTTCAGAAATGCCAACATGGGGGTGAATGTAGGGGTGGATGTAGGTAGTATTTCTTGCGAAATCCTTCTATATATATAAAAAAAGTAACGCTTTGGAAATGGACCAATGGCAATCTGCGTAGATTCCGCGAAAAGCTCTCATTGGTAAAAGCTTCCTGACGCTGTAAGAGGGTTTAACAAGGAAGGGAGACCTTCTCTGTCGCCACGTTTGTCAAAAACCTGGCGATATATCGCCAAATTTGGCTACAAATTTAGTCGCCAAAAGTGACGCCAACTTGCCGCTATTTCCAGTATTTCGCCAAATTCCCATAGACTCCCATTGAAATACAATAGGTTTTCTTTCTTGCAGAAAATAAACAAATTGAGATATTTCAATGCAACAAAAACTAATATTAGCTTATGTATTCATAAGCTAATATTAGTTTTTGTTGCATTGAAATATCTCAATTTGTTTATTTTCTGCTTAATTGAGCTTAATTGAGCTTAATTGAACTTTTTACATTATTTTTAAGCACAAATACTAACTATTTACAATATTCGTGTAAAGGGATCGCGAAGCAATCCAGAATGGAAACGCGAAACAATTACGTCTGGGGTTGGCTAGAAAAAAAAGGATTGCTTCGGGATACCGAATTAAATCGCGAAGCGATTACGCCGGGGGGTTGTGAGCGTAACGAGCAGGTGGTGGATCCCCCCTAGTCTACCTAAAAAACTATAAACCCGTGCGAGGCTTTCTCGTTGCAATCTTTGATGTTTGCCGATAGGTTTTTTCATTATTTTTTGATTAACTACATATTTTTTTCTTTTGTCAAATTGCGTGTTTTACTGTATGAAAGAACTTTTCGAAAAATACTTCATTCATCGCTGTGCCTTTAGTATGTTTAGAGAAAAAAGGATGTTAACAACAGAATAAATATGTATGATGGTTTTCGTTAAAGTGGCCGTCTGTATGTGTAATAAAGTGTTTCATAATCTATGCTTGTAGGCTGACATTTCTTTTCTTTTTTAACTTCTGTCTTTCTATATTGGCAGATCTTACACAGTGTGACGATTTGCCGATTGACAGTCTTATGATTAAAGAAATCCCTGCCGGCCCGACCTACAGGCGAAAGTAGATTTCGAAGTTCAGCATACTAATTTCACCAACAAAAACTAAATCATGATTAGAGATAAACCCACTTTAACAATTTTATCTAGCCACTTTTGACGAGTTTTCAGTTGATTTTTAAATAAGAGCTCATTTTATCAGAATCATGTTAAGGCGGTATTCAGAAAAATACTTTTCCATGCTCACCAACTTGAAAATTTCTGGCACATTTTCAGATTCGTTTTTAATAGAAAAATATGAAACTTGCTGACGTGATTTTTAAAGAGAATTATAAGCGACATGTGTTTTTATTTTTCGTTCAGTTAATTAAAACTTGATTCATAAACAATTATTTTCTCAGTAGGACGATATTTTTCGTTTCTAACACAATCGCTTCTGGAAATTCGGTTAAAAATGCCCACTTTGACCTCATTTTTTGAAATATATTCTGCCTCTATCAAAAAATCGATCATTACGGCACATTATGTAGTTTCTGATTAAGAGAATCTACGAATTGGATGCGTTTTAGAGCAAAATTGAATTTAATAATGAGTCAGAAAATAAGCAGTTCGGATTTCAATACACCCTTAATACGATGATTTTTTTCTTCAACCGCTATGTATTTTTAATTTGTTTTTGCTGTAAGAATTGGTCCTATAAAAAATTTTTCAATATAAATGTTGTAGATAATATTAAGAAAATATATAATAAATTCATGCGGATTCTATATATTGGGAATTGACGAAGTTATGGATTTTTTCTTTTTCAACTCCCCCTTTTTGTTTTCGTTTTTAATTTTTTTTAATTTTTTTTTTAATTTTTAATTTTTTTTATTTATTTTTTTTTTGCGGTACGAATTGGTCCTATCAAAAACTTGTCAATATAAAAGTTGTAGATAATATTAAAATGATTTGTGATAAATTTAATTAGATTTGATATCTTTAGAATTGGCAAAGTTATGATTTTTTTCTCCCTAAAACCCTATTTTTTGCGCCCCTTGAGCACAGTTTTAATTTTATCAAAAATCTGTGATACATGAATTTTTGGCCCAATTTTTAGAAGTAATAAAAACTTAAAACTGATTTGATATGTACAAAAATTAAGACGTTATGTTTTGTTTTGTTTTTTTGTTTTTTTTTTCACAAAACCCCTCCCTATTTCCATCCCCTTGGTCCGATTTTACAACCATTAACGAGCTTGACCGAGATTTTATACCCCTTGATTTTATGTATCAGTTTGGAAGAGATTTGTGCAGAATTACAGAAGTTATCGTGTCCAGAAGAAAGTGATATATATAGATAGATAGATAGATAGATAGATAAAGATTTTTAGTGAGGGTGGTTTTGGGTTCTAGGGGTCAAGATCGGTGTAGATCAGTAAAAAATTTTCAGAAATTCCAACATAGGAAAGAATGTAATAGGTAGTATTTCATACGAAATCTACCTAAAAAAAAACTATGGCATAAAGATATAACAAGCAAAATATTAATAAAAGAAACATTTCAATACAAGCAGTTGCTTTTTATGGTTAAAAGATAACATCATCTTTTAAAATGTTAGCACAATAACTAGGAGATCCAACACGGGCTTCACAAGTTACAGAACACAGGTGAATTTTTTTTTTTTTTTTTTTTTTTTTTTTGTAACTATAATAGAATTTTTACGTTGAATAATTTTTTTTTTATTACATCCAAAATGTTCGCCAAAGATTTCGCTGCTTAATGCAGCCTTTTTAGTTCTGATAATTTCAACGGTTTAAGCGCGGAGTTTGATTACATGTCTCTTAAATTTGTGTTTTATTTATATTATATATATATACTAGGGGGCTCCGCCCCCTGCAAGCTATGCTCGCCAAGCCCCGTTCACAGAGTTGCAGTCGTAAAAAAAGCAGAGAGTATACGCTATAACAGGAGGGTATACGCTAGAGTCATGAACGTCCATGTCTAGGGTATACGCTATAGCTTTATTTTAGAAACAGAGGGTATACGGAGCTTCTTTAAAAAATCCAGAGGGTATACGGCGTATACCTCCGTATACCCTCCACTACACCCCTGCCCGTTCAGACACCGCAGAATCTAAATACACGCTAATATGATGGGTTTTAAAAATATTAGAGAAGATTGAATTATACTGGGAAATAGCTGTGCAGATCTCCCTGTAAACGGGTTTCCATTCAATTCCCTTTGATTGCAAAAATTTAAGGGCGAATCAGTTGCTGTTAAGACATCCAATGGTTGTTTTTGTTTTTAATTAAAGAGGATCAGTTAAACATTTGAAAAGAAGCTAAAATAAAATAAATTAAGTATGCAGAGTCTTTGTCTCCCGGTATTTTAAAACAATCTCTATAACAATAGCCTAAGTCATGTGACTATCATCAACAGTTCCAGGCGGAACACTTCGCTTTTCATACTCTAGGTACCATTTTGGTACTTTAAAGTTAGCCAGGCACAGGTGATAAGTCGCCAAATATTATTCTATCGCCATCATTTCATCTATATTATAATAGTTCAAGTCATCAACTGCCATAAACAAATACGGTCTGATCCCTTCGCCGTTTATATGAAAGTGTGGCACAGATGTCATATACGTCCCTACGATATTGGCGCGATCTTTTAACGACGAGAATTTGGGGAATGCATCAACAGCATAAACAACAACATCCGGCTTACCATATCAAGCAAAATAACGATACTTTGGCGCCAGTTAAATGCCCGTTCCGTATATGACATTGGCGTCAGAAAAAAATCGCGCCAATATGGTTTTCCATTTTGATTAAAAAATCAATTTTTTTTTCCGAATAAAACTACTTAAAAATTGCCATGGTTGCAAAGAATTCTTGGTACTGTTACGCTAGCCGGATGCAAATCTCGCCAAAAGCTTTTTTTCAACTCGCCAGTAAGATTTTTTTTTTTTTTTCGAGTGATAATATTTGGCGAAAACCTCGTTTTCAATACCAGTTACATATGCATTTTTGGTATTACTTAGCTATCCCATTGACCAAAAATCTATCGCCAAACTATAAGATTAAATGCCAATAATGGTTGATCGTATATGTGACATTCACTTGGCTTTAAGCAAGTTACACGTGTGTACGTCATCAAGTGATTTTTATTTCGCCTTTTTATTTGTATATTTATTAATGTTATACTAATTTATTTGTTCTTTCGTTATTTAAAATAAAAATGATGTCAATTTGTATAATTTGGCAATTTATATAATTTGGCGAAATTGGTCGACGGAATTAATTATTTTCTATTATTTTCTAAAGGAAATATAAAAAAATAATTAATAATTATAGAACAAAATAATTTATATAATTTATAAAAAGAAGTAAAAGTAAATAAACATTTATCATCAAATAAACAACAATAGCCGGATTACCATGTCAACCTTTTCTGAAACATGAAATATATATATATATATCTGTTTGATTTAAATTTGAGTTGCCATCATTAGAAAATGTATATAAAATTAGAAAAAAAATAATATTTCGAAAACTAATTCGAATTTTAAAATTCTAATACCAGTTTTGTGATCTGCGGACCAATGCGGATTTTTGGTGTTAATTTCATCGCAAAGTATTCCACATTTTAGGAGAAATAGCTTGAAACATAATCAGTTATTTAATCAGTCGATTCATATATCCGTTTCATAAATTCGTTTCATTAGGATTTTATATATATACTAGGGGGCTCGGCCCCCTACGAGCTACGCTCGCCAACCCCCCGTTCAGACACTGCAGTCTCTAAAAGCACGCTACTTTGATCGGCTTTAATTGAATTTTTTTGGAAGATTGAATTATAATTAAAAAAACAAAGGCGATCGCCCTATAAACGGGTTTCTATTCATTTCTCTTTGATTGGGGAATTTTACGGAAAAATCAGCTGCTGTTAAAAGATACAATGGCATTTCAAAATCATCTAATATAAAATGAATTAAGTAAACAGAGTCTTTGTCTCCCGGTATTTTTTAACAAAGCGAAAAGAAAGTCCTTTTAAATAAAACATTTTAAATATATCGTTTTTAATCTGACGTAATTTTCACCAAACTTTTCTTTCCCTTTTCAATATTCACGTGAAAATGCTTTTATTAGAAATGAAATATTATTTGCGCTGTCAAAAAAAAAAAAAAAAATAGTTGAAAAGTTCATCTCAAAATATCAAGTAAATGTCTCGCGCTATTTTTAAATTTAAACTACTATTTTGCAATATTATTTTTTGTTCATTTTACGTAATAAGTGTAATGTGACGTAAATGTGATGTAATTTCTCCTATTTAAGACTTCTAACGCATGTTAATGAATTTATTACTTTACAATATCCTTTCTCTGTTAAAATTCACGTGTAATTATAGATGAAGTAATTTTCAATAAGTTCCTGCTTTTTATACGTAATTATTTAATTCTAATTTGAAAGTTTTTCTTTTCTGTTTATAATAGTCACGCGTAAATAAATTTTTAATTTGAAGCAAACATTATTGTTTCCGTTGTTTATACAGTTTGGCAACAGGTTAAATTAGTACAATTTTCTGAAGTAAGTAAAAAAATATCTCTCGAAATGCTGAAAATTTGAATTTAAAATAGAAATGAAACCTCGAAAAATGAGTCAAATTAAAAAAATAAATTATTTCTGCACACCGGGAAATTATAACGTATAAAATGATCTAAAAAGTATTAAATTCCGATGTATAGTTTTTGCTCCTATAAAACTTTTTTAATGGAACGATTTTGTCCAACTTTAGCATTAAATATCTCTTAAAATAATTCTTCGATTTGAAAACTGTCTACATCAGCGTGTTTATCAAACATTTCTGTATAATACTAACAATTTTCATATTTTTGTATGCATTATTGTTCTTAATATTAACGAAGAAAGACCTCCGGTCACAAAAAATTCAAAACCGACGGCGGCGGCGGCGGCGGCGGCGGCGGCGGCGGCGGCGGTGACAGCGGGAGTTACTTTTTTTTAGAATAGAGAGATATATAGGGTAGATATGTCTTACTGATAAAAATAAAATTTCGTTCTGGAATATTTGCCGAAAACAAATGCTGTTCTATTATATTCTTTTAAGAAAGCGGATTAATCTGTCGTAATTGGGCTTCATGCGATAAAAACAGATTTAAAAAATATTTTGTTTTTTAATAAAATCCATTTTTTAATAATAAAATTTTTTAAATAAAAAATAAAATAAATTAATGTACCGTAATGGTCGATTTTTTTTTAGAGGCAGAATATATTTTTAAAAATGCTCTTAAAGTGGACATTTTGAACCGAATTTCCCGAAGCGGATTGTGTTGGAAAAATCATTGCATTAAGAATACACTCAAATCCAAACTGCTTATTTTCTGACTCATTTTTAAATTCATTTTTACTCTCAAACGCATTTAATTGGTAGATTCGCTTATTCAGAAACTATATAATGTACCGCAATGATCGATTTTTTGATAGATGCAGAATATATTTCAAAAAATGATGTCAAATTGGGCATTTTGAACAGAATTTCCCGAAGAAATTGTGCTATCACTTTCTTCTGGACACGATAACTTCCGCAATTCTGCACAAATCTCTTTCAAACTGATACATAAAATCAAGGGACATAAAATCTCGGTCAAGTTCGTTAATGGGCAAAAGTGGACAAAGGGGATGGAAATAGGGAGGGGTTTTGTGAAAACCGAAAAAACCCCATAACTTCTTAATTTTTTTACATATCAAATCAATTTAAAGTTTTTATTACTTCTAAAAATAGCGCCGAAAATTCATGCAGCACAGATTTTTGATAAAATTTAAAATAGGCTCAAGGGGCGCAAAAAATAGGGTTTTTGGGAGAAAAAAATTCCTTACTTCGTCAATTCTCAAGATATCAAATCCAATAATTTTATTATACATCTCCTTAATATTATCTACAACTTTTATATTCACAAGTTTTTGATAGGACCAATTCGCACCGCAAAAAAAAATTAAAAACGAAAACATAAAAGGGGGAGGGGGGTTGAAGAAGAAAAATTTTCATAACTCCGTAAATTCACAAGATATAAAATATCCATGAATTTATCATATATCTTCTTAATATTGTATTCAACATTTATATAGACAAGTTTTTGACAGGGCCAATTTTTACAGCAAAAACAAATTAAAAATACATAGCGGTTGAAGAAAAAAATCATCGTGTTAAGGGTGCATTCAAATCCAAACTGTCTATTTTCTTACTCATTTTTAGATTCATTTTTGCTCTCAAACGCATCCAATTAATAGATTTTCTTATTCAGAAACTATATAATGTACAGTAATGATCGATTTTTTGATAGAGGCAGAATATATTTCAAAAAATGATGTCAAAGTGGGCATTTTGAACAGAATTTCCCGATGCTATTGTGTTAGAAACGAAAAATACTGCCCTACTGAGAAAATAATTGTTTATTAATCAAGTTTTAATTAATTGAAAGAAAAATAAAAACACAGGTCGCTTATAAATCTTTTCAAAAATCACGTCAGCATGTTTCATTTTTTTTTTTTTTTTTTTTATTAAAAATGAATCTTAAAATGTGCCAGAAAATTTCGAGTTATTGAGTATGGAAAAAATTTTTTTTTAATATCGCCTTAACATGATTCTTATAAAACCAGCTCTTTTATAAAAAGGAAATAAAAACTCGTCAAAAGCAGACAGATAAAACTGTTAAAGTGGATTTATATCTAATAATGATTTAGTGTTTTTGTTGGTGAAATTAGTATACTTAACTTCGAAATCTACCTCTGCCTGTAGGCCGGGCAGGCAGGGATTTTCTTCTAACGGTATATATGAATATTAAACAGAAATACATACAATAAATACAATAAACCAAACTGAAGTGAAAAATAAGCCAGAGCCAGGGATCGAACCCGGGGCCACAGCATTCCTGGCTCTGGCTAATTTTTCACTCCAGTTGGGATTATTGTATTTATTGTACGCATGTCTGTTTAATATTTATAAATACCGTTAACAGTTGAATGCAGGCGTTATTAGCCCCGGTACGGTATGCTATTTCTTTCTCCCAGCTTATTTTGTGTCCAAAAAATAACGTTAGCTTACAGACGCTTGCAATAAACAAAGTAGATGTATCATTGTACAATTAAATGCTCTATAGCATTTTTTTAAATTTCTAAACATCGTACATTTTCAGTTTTTATACCATCGTATTGGGGAAAAAAAAGTACTTTTTAATGCAATTTGTTTGAAAACTCCATCTCTATTTGTTTTTGAAATATTAATTTTTTTGTAGTTTTTAGCGACATTTGTTTCATTTTGGCAATTCAAGTACGCCATTTCTGTAGAAAGTAAAGAAAAAATTGCTGAAAAATAGCAATTATATCTTTTTGTTGCCATTTTCTCATAAAATGAAATAAAAAATTAATTAAAAAAAATTAAATTGAAAAAAAAATAATTAAAATACGTGCTATTTTGAGAAAAATATTAAATGAAGGATTTATGATAAAACAGGGAGCTATTATAAACTATATTTAATTTTAAGTTTCTATATTAATGCAAATGACGTCATTTTACATAACATAAAAGCGTGTGCTTTAAGTCTTAAAACTGAAATATGTTTTGGAGTAGAGTCCCGATTATCCGAGTCACGCTTAACCGAGTTATTTTCTTCTGATGGACTGGTGGCTTCTATTATTATGAGACAGCCATTATAAATGAAGCGTTAGTTGAAGATGAAAGAGCTGCCGTAAAAAGTTAAAACTCTGATTTTCTGGTCAGAATGGAAAAAAAATGGCTATAATTTTTTTTAACGCTTCATTTATAATGGCTGTTTCATAATAATAGAAGCCACCAGTCCACCAGAAGAAAATGAAGTAATGGAAATGCCGGGGCGACACTAAATTCTGAAAAAGCAGAATTCCTGTTCTCTAGTTTATGTGTGTTTTATTAGCTGTTTCTTCATCTGTTAGCTCTTGGCACGAGGCCATTATTAATAAGTTTTAAAATTTTATTTGAATGCAATATGGCTATTTTTCATATAAATAAGATTATTAGTATTGTTAATGGGCATTCTAAAAATATATATATCATGTAAAAAATCTATTTGATTTAACGTTTAAAAAAAAAATCCTTGCCGACTCGGCCTACTGGCGGAGGTAGATTTCGATGTTAAGCACTAATTTCACCAATAAAAACTAATTCAAGATTAGAGGTAAACCCAGTTTACTAATTTTATCTGGCCGCTTTTGACAAGTTTTTAATTTCATTTCAAGAGCTGTTTTTATCAGATTTTATTCATGTTAATACGATTTTCTTCAACCCCTTTATTCTGTAAGAGTTGTTCCTTTCAAAAACTTGTCTGTGTAAAAGTTGCAGAAAATATTAAGAAGATTTATTTAATCGGATTTGGTATCTTGTAATTTGACAAAATTATGAATTTTTTTCTTCTTCAACATCCCCTCCCCCTTTTTTTGCACTAAGAGTTGGTCTTATCAGAAACTTGTCAGCATAAAAGTTGTAGACAATATTAAGATGATTTATAATAAATTTAAGTAGTTTTGACATCTTGAGAATTGACGAAGCCATGAATATTTTTTCTGCCTAATACCCTATTTTTTTCGCCCCTTCAGCTCATTTTTAATTTTATCGAAAATCTGCCATGCATAAATTTTTGACCATTTTCCTAGAAGTAATAAAAACCTATTTTATACGCATATACATATAAAAATAGATTTTATACGCATTATAACTAAGAGGTTATTGGTGTTTTACGTTTTTCACAAAACTCCACCCTATTTACACTCCCTTGGTCCGATTTTGCCCATTAACGAACTTGACCGAGATTTCCTGCCGTTGACTTTATGTAGCAGTTTGGAAGAGATCTGTGCAGATTTATGGAAGTTATCGTGTCCCTAAAAAAGTGATATATACTCGTAGAGATAGATAGATAGATAAAGTTTTGAACTGGTGGTGGTTTGGGGTTCTGGGGGTCATGATCGGCGTAGATCTCAAAACATTTTCAGAAATGCCAACATGGGGGTGAATGTAGGGGTGGATGTAGGTAGTATTTCTTGCGAAATCCTTCTATATATATAAAAAAAGTAACGCTTTGGAAATGGACCAATGGCAATCTGCGTAGATTCCGCGAAAAGCTCTCATTGGTCAAAGCTTCCTGACGCTGTAAGAGGGTTTAACAAGGAAGGGAGACCTTCTCTGTCGCCACGTTTGTCAAAAACCTGGCGATATATCGCCAAATTTGGCTACAAATTTAGTCGCCAAAAGTGACGCCAACTTGCCGCTATTTCCAGTATTTCGCCAAATTCCCATAGACTCCCATTGAAATACAATAGGTTTTCTTTCTTGCAGAAAATAAACAAATTGAGATATTTCAATGCAACAAAAACTAATATTAGCTTATGAATAGAGCTTAATTGAACTTTTTACATTATTTTTAAGCACAAATACTAACTATTTACAATATTCGTGTAAAGGGATCGCGAAGCAATCCAGAATGGAAACGCGAAACAATTACGTCTGGGGTTGGCTAGAAAAAAAAGGATTGCTTCGGGATACCGAATTAAATCGCGAAGCGATTACGCCGGGGGGTTGTGAGCGTAACGAGCAGGTGGTGGATCCCCCCTAGTCTACCTAAAAAACTATAAACCCGTGCGAGGCTTTCTCGTTGCAATCTTTGATGTTTGCCGATAGGTTTTTTCATTATTTTTTGATTAACTACATATTTTTTTTCTTTTGTCAAATTGCGTGTTTTACTGTATGAAAGAACTTTTCGAAAAATACTTCATTCATCGCTGTGCCTTTAGTATGTTTAGAGAAAAAAGGATGTTAACAACAGAATAAATATGTATGATGGTTTTCGTTAAAGTGGCCGTCTGTATGTGTAATAAAGTGTTTCATAATCTATGCTTGTAGGCTGACATTTCTTTTCTTTTTTAACTTCTGTCTTTCTATATTGGCAGATCTTACACAGTGTGACGATTTGCCGATTGACAGTCTTATGATTAAAGAAATCCCTGCCGGCCCGACCTACAGGCGAAAGTAGATTTCGAAGTTCAGCATACTAATTTCACCAACAAAAACTAAATCATGATTAGAGATAAACCCACTTTAACAATTTTATCTAGCCACTTTTGACGAGTTTTCAGTTGATTTTTAAATAAGAGCTCATTTTATCAGAATCATGTTAAGGCGGTATTCAGAAAAATACTTTTCCATGCTCACCAACTTGAAAATTTCTGGCACATTTTCAGATTCGTTTTTAATAGAAAAATATGAAACTTGCTGACGTGATTTTTAAAGAGAATTATAAGCGACATGTGTTTTTATTTTTCGTTCAGTTAATTAAAACTTGATTCATAAACAATTATTTTCTCAGTAGGACGATATTTTTCGTTTCTAACACAATCGCTTCTGGAAATTCGGTTAAAAATGCCCACTTTGACCTCATTTTTTGAAATATATTCTGCCTCTATCAAAAAATCGATCATTACGGCACATTATGTAGTTTCTGATTAAGAGAATCTACGAATTGGATGCGTTTTAGAGCAAAATTGAATTTAATAATGAGTCAGAAAATAAGCAGTTCGGATTTCAATACACCCTTAATACGATGATTTTTTTCTTCAACCGCTATGTATTTTTAATTTGTTTTTGCTGTAAGAATTGGTCCTATAAAAAATTTTTCAATATAAATGTTGTAGATAATATTAAGAAAATATATAATAAATTCATGCGGATTCTATATATTGGGAATTGACGAAGTTATGGATTTTTTCTTTTTCAACTCCCCCTTTTTGTTTTCGTTTTTAATTTTTTTTAATTTTTTTTTTAATTTTTAATTTTTTTTTATTTATTTTTTTTGCGGTACGAATTGGTCCTATCAAAAACTTGTCAATATAAAAGTTGTAGATAATATTAAAATGATTTGTGATAAATTTAATTAGATTTGATATCTTTAGAATTGGCAAAGTTATGATTTTTTTCTCCCTAAAACCCTATTTTTTGCGCCCCTTGAGCACAGTTTTAATTTTATCAAAAATCTGTGATACATGAATTTTTGGCCCAATTTTTAGAAGTAATAAAAACTTAAAACTGATTTGATATGTACAAAAATTAAGACGTTATGTTTTGTTTTGTTTTTTTGTTTTTTTTTTCACAAAACCCCTCCCTATTTCCATCCCCTTGGTCCGATTTTACAACCATTAACGAGCTTGACCGAGATTTTATACCCCTTGATTTTATGTATCAGTTTGGAAGAGATTTGTGCAGAATTACAGAAGTTATCGTGTCCAGAAGAAAGTGATATATATAGATAGATAGATAGATAGATAGATAAAGATTTTTAGTGAGGGTGGTTTTGGGTTCTAGGGGTCAAGATCGGTGTAGATCAGTAAAAAATTTTCAGAAATTCCAACATAGGAAAGAATGTAATAGGTAGTATTTCATACGAAATCTACCTAAAAAAAAAACTATGGCATAAAGATATAACAAGCAAAATATTAATAAAAGAAACATTTCAATACAAGCAGTTGCTTTTTATGGTTAAAAGATAACATCATCTTTTAAAATGTTAGCATAATAACTAGGAGATCCAACACGGGCTTCACAAGTTACAGAACACAGGTGAATTTTTTTTTTTTTTTTTTTTTTTTTTTTGTAACTATAATAGAATTTTTACGTTGAATAATTTTTTTTTTATTACATCCAAAATGTTCGCCAAAGATTTCGCTGCTTAATGCAGCCTTTTTAGTTCTGATAATTTCAACGGTTTAAGCGCGGAGTTTGATTACATGTCTCTTAAATTTGTGTTTTATTTATATTATATATATATACTAGGGGGCTCCGCCCCCTGCAAGCTATGCTCGCCAAGCCCCGTTCACAGAGTTGCAGTCGTAAAAAAAGCAGAGAGTATACGCTATAACAGGAGGGTATACGCTAGAGTCATGAACGTCCATGTCTAGGGTATACGCTATAGCTTTATTTTAGAAACAGAGGGTATACGGAGCTTCTTTAAAAAATCCAGAGGGTATACGGCGTATACCTCCGTATACCCTCCACTACACCCCTGCCCGTTCAGACACCGCAGAATCTAAATACACGCTAATATGATGGGTTTTAAAAATATTAGAGAAGATTGAATTATACTGGGAAATAGCTGTGCAGATCTCCCTGTAAACGGGTTTCCATTCAATTCCCTTTGATTGCAAAAATTTAAGGGCGAATCAGTTGCTGTTAAGACATCCAATGGTTGTTTTTGTTTTTAATTAAAGAGGATCAGTTAAACATTTGAAAAGAAGCTAAAATAAAATAAATTAAGTATGCAGAGTCTTTGTCTCCCGGTATTTTAAAACAATCTCTATAACAATAGCCTAAGTCATGTGACTATCATCAACAGTTCCAGGCGGAACACTTCGCTTTTCATACTCTAGGTACCATTTTGGTACTTTAAAGTTAGCCAGGCACAGGTGATAAGTCGCCAAATATTATTCTATCGCCATCATTTCATCTATATTATAATAGTTCAAGTCATCAACTGCCATAAACAAATACGGTCTGATCCCTTCGCCGTTTATATGAAAGTGTGGCACAGATGTCATATACGTCCCTACGATATTGGCGCGATCTTTTAACGACGAGAATTTGGGGAATGCATCAACAGCATAAACAACAACATCCGGCTTACCATATCAAGCAAAATAACGATACTTTGGCGCCAGTTAAATGCCCGTTCCGTATATGACATTGGCGTCAGAAAAAAATCGCGCCAATATGGTTTTCCATTTTGATTAAAAAATCAATTTTTTTTTCCGAATAAAACTACTTAAAAATTGCCATGGTTGCAAAGAATTCTTGGTACTGTTACGCTAGCCGGATGCAAATCTCGCCAAAAGCTTTTTTTCAACTCGCCAGTAAGATTTTTTTTTTTTTTTTCGAGTGATAATATTTGGCGAAAACCTCGTTTTCAATACCAGTTACATATGCATTTTTGGTATTACTTAGCTATCCCATTGACCAAAAATCTATCGCCAAACTATAAGATTAAATGCCAATAATGGTTGATCGTATATGTGACATTCACTTGGCTTTAAGCAAGTTACACGTGTGTACGTCATCAAGTGATTTTTATTTCGCCTTTTTATTTGTATATTTATTAATGTTATACTAATTTATTTGTTCTTTCGTTATTTAAAATAAAAATGATGTCAATTTGTATAATTTGGCAATTTATATAATTTGGCGAAATTGGTCGACGGAATTAATTATTTTCTATTATTTTCTAAAGGAAATATAAAAAAATAATTAATAATTATAGAACAAAATAATTTATATAATTTATAAAAAGAAGTAAAAGTAAATAAACATTTATCATCAAATAAACAACAATAGCCGGATTACCATGTCAACCTTTTCTGAAACATGAAATATATATATATATATCTGTTTGATTTAAATTTGAGTTGCCATCATTAGAAAATGTATATAAAATTAGAAAAAAAATAATATTTCGAAAACTAATTCGAATTTTAAAATTCTAATACCAGTTTTGTGATCTGCGGACCAATGCGGATTTTTGGTGTTAATTTCATCGCAAAGTATTCCACATTTTAGGAGAAATAGCTTGAAACATAATCAGTTATTTAATCAGTCGATTCATATATCCGTTTCATAAATTCGTTTCATTAGGATTTTATATATATACTAGGGGGCTCGGCCCCCTACGAGCTACGCTCGCCAACCCCCCGTTCAGACACTGCAGTCTCTAAAAGCACGCTACTTTGATCGGCTTTAATTGAATTTTTTTGGAAGATTGAATTATAATTAAAAAAACAAAGGCGATCGCCCTATAAACGGGTTTCTATTCATTTCTCTTTGATTGGGGAATTTTACGGAAAAATCAGCTGCTGTTAAAAGATACAATGGCATTTCAAAATCATCTAATATAAAATGAATTAAGTAAACAGAGTCTTTGTCTCCCGGTATTTTTTAACAAAGCGAAAAGAAAGTCCTTTTAAATAAAACATTTTAAATATATCGTTTTTAATCTGACGTAATTTTCACCAAACTTTTCTTTCCCTTTTCAATATTCACGTGAAAATGCTTTTATTAGAAATGAAATATTATTTGCGCTGTCAAAAAAAAAAAAAAAAAAATAGTTGAAAAGTTCATCTCAAAATATCAAGTAAATGTCTCGCGCTATTTTTAAATTTAAACTACTATTTTGCAATATTATTTTTTGTTCATTTTACGTAATAAGTGTAATGTGACGTAAATGTGATGTAATTTCTCCTATTTAAGACTTCTAACGCATGTTAATGAATTTATTACTTTACAATATCCTTTCTCTGTTAAAATTCACGTGTAATTATAGATGAAGTAATTTTCAATAAGTTCCTGCTTTTTATACGTAATTATTTAATTCTAATTTGAAAGTTTTTCTTTTCTGTTTATAATAGTCACGCGTAAATAAATTTTTAATTTGAAGCAAACATTATTGTTTCCGTTGTTTATACAGTTTGGCAACAGGTTAAATTAGTACAATTTTCTGAAGTAAGTAAAAAAATATCTCTCGAAATGCTGAAAATTTGAATTTAAAATAGAAATGAAACCTCGAAAAATGAGTCAAATTAAAAAAATAAATTATTTCTGCACACCGGGAAATTATAACGTATAAAATGATCTAAAAAGTATTAAATTCCGATGTATAGTTTTTGCTCCTATAAAACTTTTTTAATGGAACGATTTTGTCCAACTTTAGCATTAAATATCTCTTAAAATAATTCTTCGATTTGAAAACTGTCTACATCAGCGTGTTTATCAAACATTTCTGTATAATACTAACAATTTTCATATTTTTGTATGCATTATTGTTCTTAATATTAACGAAGAAAGACCTCCGGTCACAAAAAATTCAAAACCGACGGCGGCGGCGGCGGCGGCGGCGGTGACAGCGGGAGTTACTTTTTTTTAGAATAGAGAGATATATAGGGTAGATATGTCTTACTGATAAAAATAAAATTTCGTTCTGGAATATTTGCCGAAAACAAATGCTGTTCTATTATATTCTTTTAAGAAAGCGGATTAATCTGTCGTAATTGGGCTTCATGCGATAAAAACAGATTTAAAAAATATTTTGTTTGAAAAAAAATTTTAAAAACGTAAACATACAGTAAACCGAGATGCAGTTTTCTAACAAATTCAGTTTAAAAGTATTTTTACTTTCTGCTGTCTTTACAAAAAGAAAGTATTGGATCCGTGAAAATTTTTGACTTCCGGTTTCCGATGCATTTATACATTTAAGGGCCAGAGCACGGTTTTATGGTTTTTAGAAAACTTCTGTCAGTCACTCTGTCTGTGAGTCTGTCTGTATGCGACGAAAATTTTCCGGGCGCTTTATCTCAAGAACAAATGCACGGAATTTCACAAAACTTTGTACTCAATTAGACCTTGATATAAACTGGTGCTGGTAATTTTTTGGTGGAAATCGCTCAACCAGTGGCACTGTTATACTGCAATTTTCATGATTTGCGCAATAGCTATATTTCAAGCACTGAAGCACGGATTTTCATAAAACTTCAGACTCAGTTAGTCCTTTATATGAGTTGGTGCTGATTACGTTTTGGTGTAAATCGCTCAACAGGTGGTGCTGCTATACAGCATTTTTTTACGATTTTATCAACAGCTCTATATTAAAAAATAATGCACGGATTTTCTTCAAACTTCATATTCCAATGTACCTTGATAGATATTAGTGCTGATTATGTTTTGGTGTAAATCGTCCAACTGATGGCGCAGCTACGCTGCGCTTTTCTCGATTTCCTCAATAGCTCTATCTCAAGAACTACTGCACGAATTGTCATCTAACTTTAGATTCAGTTAGATGTTGACACAAGTTATTGCTGATTATTTTTTTGTGTCAATCGTAAAATAGGTGGCGCTGCTATGCTGGATTTTTCACGATTTTTGCAATAGCTACATCTCAAAAACTAATTTGAAATTGTTTTGAATTTTTTTTTTTATTTACGTTTTATTTTATTTATTTATTTATTTATGAAGTTTTAATTACTTATTATAAATTAGCTTGAGACAAGTGCTGAAGTATTTACATTGTTTTAAGTGCAAATGAGTTATTCTTCTTCCGTAATAGAGGCTGCACTTGATGAAGATAGATTAAAAAAATTCACGATTCAAAATTATTTCAAAAACCACAATAAATAAGTAAACTGATGAACGATTTTAAATCAAATTGCATTTTATAGTATAGTTTTTTCAATATGACGCGTCGGTGAAAAAATTGAAAACGGCGTGTTTAGAAGTTTAAAAAAAAAATTGAAACATTGAAAATTGGAAAACGGAAATCTAATTGCCAGATGTTGCCAACTTCAAAATAACGTTAGTGTTACGCACAGACACATTTGTCCTTCATAATATAAATAACTGCGGAAGTCAGAGTCTATCGATAAGACGTTTGTTGCTTTGCTGTTGTTCAGCTAAGTTCAGCATATTCAGCAAGCAAATTATTTTCATTATCGATCAAAATACTCCTCACAAATTCTGTCAAATCGCAATATCTTCTCTGAATGTGACATGAAAATACACAGAAAATATGTGTTGTATTGAGCAAGAAGCAGTTCATGTCTCTGCACACATGACTAGTCTAACATTGTATAGCTTTACGAATAAAAAAAATTACAGAGCAGCATTTAACTCAAACAACACACAATCCAGGAATGGAGGTATAAGTAGTAGTACTAAATGTAGAAGATAATTCGTTCTAGATAACATATACATAGTATGGCATGATAGAAATAGCCATATACGATAAAGGCAGCAATTACGAACAAGTTTGAATGCATTTATTTTTTCAGGAATAATTAAACATTAAACATCCTGAACTGTCCTAAATATATACGAAGATACATATGCGCTAATTGGTAACATAATCCGATATATTTTACTCTCTGGGTTAAGAAACATTGTTCTACTTAACAAAATAAAAATTTTGTTTTTAAAGATTTTACTTTGACTACTTACAAAAAATTTAAATTGCAATTAAAAGTGATTACACATTCCTCTGTTATCTATATTCCTTTTTTTTATATTCTGAATAAAATTCATTCTCTTTTACCTCATGTATCTGTGTTTGCATATGATAATCATATTCTCTAAACATTCAAAAATAGCTATTAAAGACAGTCCTAACCAAAGTCCCATCTGTCCTCCAATCTGAGATAGCAGTTCTGAGCTTTGGTACATAGGGCTTTGTTTGTAAATAATGGATTCGAAAGTATCATAATACACTTCCAGTCTAAGACGAGATTCTTGGATTTTTGGGCATGACACTGTACAATAGGAATCATTCACTTTTATCGAATAATGGTTAATTGAGTCATCGTCTCCGTACTTAGGCCAAATAGTTGAAGATATTTGCATATTGTAAACAGTTTCATCGCATGCGATCGGGCAATCACAAACTGTATCGTCATAGAATTCATCAATGCAACACATAACTAATGGATCATATATATTACACGACGGTACATTATCATGTGGATTTCTCATCATCGAACAAAAACACTTGGTTGAAATAACATCATGCATACAAAGTTCAACGCAACTATCTTGATTATCCCCATCCTCATATTTCTTACAACGATCCTTAAAAGGAGCAGGAAGACGCAAAAATACAGATTTCGTAACAGCAACATTAGTTGCAGAGCCTGGACTAATGTTCACTCCTTTTTCATCAGTATTGTGCTGCACATGCGGATCATGTAATTGGAGTCGAGCTCCTATAGAATCCGTGAATGTTGCATATTTGCTCACTTCTAAGTCTATTTCTAATTGTAGTGAAGAAGAAGAACCAGGACGCAAAGAACGTAGGGGGGGATTGAGTTTCTCTGGATTGAACGTAAAGCAGTTTCCATAAAAATCACTCAGTGAAACAGTGAAATTTTGAGGAAAACAGCGTACTCCATCAAAACTACAATACGTTATAAAATCTTCAATTTTGTGCCCATATTGCTTTCTACTTCTATAGTCTAAAGAATATATGCTATACTGTATATTTTTACTAATTCGACCAGCATAATAATCTTTATCGCCGTTACATGTAGGAGTAGTGTTATTTACTAACGCATTTTCAGTCTCGTTATTTTCGCTAGAATTTAAGCATTTGTGGTAACTGAAATTGTTTTCAACGCACGACTGGAATTTTCTTTGTATGCTATTAACGTTACAAAGACTAATAGCAGGAAATTCAAGGGTTTTCTCCTTTCTAGATTCTAAATTGATAACTACTGGGTACTTATAATAAGAAGATAGAAACTGACCTACCTGAGTAACGCAACCGATGATGCCAAAGCATAAAATGAATATCCAAAATATTTTCCGTCTTGTAGAGGTTGATTTTCCGATTCGATTCAGAGCAAATATAGAAGAATTTTTTAAAAACAGATTTATCATACCTTTGGCGCCTAATTTAGATCTTTTATTTTTACTTGGAAAGACACCACCTAAATCCCAATCCCTGTGTCTATAATTTTTATTGAACCAGTGATTCTTTTTACTTTCTTCCTTAAAAAGTGAGTTATATTTGTTCATGCATTTCTGACAAGAAAAATGACAATTTACTATCTTATTAACAGATCCATGTCCCTTACAATGAAATTTTCTAGGTTCAAACATTCTTTCTGGATCCATGTTTAGAAAATATACGACATTAAAAGTTTTGCCTTAGTTTGAAAACATGGTTTGTTTGGTAAAGTTTTAAATTTGAAACTTTTTAATTCAATAAAGTACTTATTTTTTTTTTATTTACAAGAGAAAGAATGCGTTTAATACTAAATTCTGCCCCTTAAAAGTTGCACAACATTTCATGCAAATTTGTACTTAACTACTGTTAATAATATAACCATATTCAATGTATATTTCACAGTCATACGGCAACAATAAATCATTTGAAGACAAGTATCATACAGAATTTTAAAGCATTTCTTCAGTTCCAAATAATAAATATAACTATCGTAAATTTTCAAAATATTTCTTAATACAATTCCAAAAAAACTGCTATCTTCAAGAATAATTTTCTCTTACCTATCATAAAAAAATACCTTAGAAACACAAAAGAAAATCTAAGAATATAATTCTAATCTCTTAATACAGTTCTTGCATTTTGATAAAAATGTTTAAATATTAAAATGCTTACAAAAAAGAAAGTTTAAGCAGAATTGAACTGATTGGCACATAATTATCGCAGTACGAATGTAACTAATGAAATAAAAGAGATGTCAAAAGCTGAGTAAAAAACAGTATTCAGCTACAAGTTGGAAAAGTAGTTAAAATGATTTCTGAAGTACGTTTTAATCTTCTCTAGAAGTTCGCTGTTTGACACCATGATTTCCCCTTTGGTATTCTTCATTAATTATGTATCAACTTGTTTCTTTTTCTTTACACTAACTACGTTTATGTACTAACATGCAAAATTAAAATTTCTGTTCATAAAATACAAATTATCAGCTGAAATAACTTTTCGGAAACAACCATTAATCAATATTAAGCAGTTTGGAACAACGATTCCATATAACTTACAGAATATAGATATTTAAATGGATGTTTTGCATGCACTTATAAAAAGAAATATTATGGAAAATGTTGATTAATGCATAAACTAAATAAACAAAAAAATAATAAATGAGTTTAATTACTTAAATGTCACATCTACAATAATAAATGCTGTAATATAGAAGGTTAAGTCACGCAACTGTTTAAAATTACTTGATTATATTTTTAATATAAAGTCTTTTAAAAATGTTCTAAAATCTTCCGTACACTCAGTCGTCAACGTAAGCACTTTTGACACCATTTTAAAATCATTTGCATTCTTACATGCTTTTAAAGTCAACTTTTCAGTTATTTGCATTCAGTCTTCAAACACAACAGCACTTGAAAAAGTAATAGCTTTTTTATTATTTTTTTTTTTAAGTGTGAATTATTATATGACTAGTTAATCCGCCCGGCGTTGCCTAGCAAGATGGGTCGAAAAAAAAACGAAGTTTTTCAGATCCACTTCTAATAGAGCAGAAAAGTTGCCTTTTGTAATTAGAAGAATAATACAAAAAATATTTTTGAAATCGGTTAATATCTTTAGGTCTAGCATTGCACTTGAATTTTGGAAAATATGATGAAAAGTGATGATTTTTGAAATTAATCATGAAAATTAAAAAATATTCAGAGCTACTATTAATAGTGCGTAAATGTCACCTTTTGGCATTAGAATAATGACACAAAAAATTATTTAAAATCGGTTAATATCTTTAGGTCGCGCATTGCACTTGTATTTTGGAAAATATGACCAAAATTGACAACTTTGGAAATTACATGGTGAAAATAAAAGAGTATATATTCTAACCTAGAAAAATATCTAGACTGAAAGAGCGAGGACTGTGCGAGGTTTTGTGACACCAAGTTAAATTTTAGTGCTCACGATTACTGATAACTTAATGACTGGTCTACCCTCAAGGTTACTTCACCTCCCATGCTGCACAGAACAAGCTCAGAAAGCATTTTGTCTCTCATTGATTCAAAAACTATCTACTATAAATTTAAAAACACATTCAGACCTACTTCTAATAGTGCGTAAAAATCACATTTTGAAATTAGAAGAATAACGTAAAAGCTATTTAAAATCGATTAATATATTTAGGTCGCTTCATCGCACTTGAAATATGGAAAACATTGTCAAAAATAGCTCATTTCTTCAATACAGGAGCCGGGTTCAAAATACTTTGGTCATATAACGACTACAACTGGAACCGGTAGAGATAGTTTTAGAAGTGTTGTTTTATATCTATCTGAAAATAACATATCCTTAGATGAAGTCGTTGTAGTTAGATGTGACGGCACTTCTATCAATACGGGATAGAAAATAAGGGGCTAATTGAAATTTAGAAATGCCCATAGGCAGGCACTTTAATTGGTTTATTTGCCTTTTGCCTTTCATTGAATTACCATTTAGGCACTTCTTTCAACACATTGACGGAAAAAGCACAGGACCGGCATTATTTTCTGCTCCTATAGGTACACACACACAGCCAAAAAAGTGCAGCAAACTGCTCAGTAATTCGACAGTTTTTACAGATAACAGTTATTAGCCGTATTTTTTTATGATTGTGACCATAATATGGTCATAATACGTTGAGAATATGATCAAGTAACCGTTATTTACAACAAAGGTTAAAGGATTATACTATACAGTTAGCTGCCGATTTTTAACAGTGTAAGCAACTACCTGCTTTTGTAACACTATTTGTTGTCAAATTTCAATTAATCAATTGCAATATCCCAACAATGGCTGTTAATAAACCAAATGACTTCAAATTAGGATTTAAAATATGTATCTTCTGTAAATATTCAACGCTGTGCGACAGGCTTCTGTCCTGGGGATCTTGCGGTCCCTAATTTCTGATTCTCTAATTTCTGAAATTCTAGGCTGATTTCTCACTAACGACCGCAAACAGAAATCTCAGACTGCATGGATCCATTGAAATCCCTATCAATGAATTGAAACAATTAGTTTTATACGCCAAGTAGATATGTGCATCTATATTGTTTGACATTAATAGGAATCATTCCCTTATTCTAGGATAAATGCATTTGTTCAAGACAATAACAATATCGCGTCAGTTACCAAAATAACTGGAGGAGGTGATACACGCTGCTACTGAGCGTAACGGAGTCTTTACTCATTTAAAAACCTGTGATTGTCAATGATCACAGATGAAAGAGAACAATAAGCGAATTGAGATTCAGACGGATTTGGAAAGCAATGCAATCTGTGACTGTCTGAGAGAGTTTTTGAATCAATGAGAGACAAAATGCTCTCTTGGCTTGTTCTGTGCAATATGGGAGGTGAAGTAACCTTGCGAGTAGACCAGTCATTAAGTTATGAGTAATCGTAAGCACTAAAATTTAACTTCGTGTCACAAAACCTTGCACAGTTCTCGCTCTTTCTGTCTGCATATTTTTCTAGGTTAGAACATATACTCTTTTATTTTCATCATGTAATTTCAAAAATTGTCAGTTTTGGTCATATTTTCCAAAATACAAGTGCAATGTGCGACCTAAAGATATTAACCGATTTTAAATATTTTTTTGTGTTATTCTTCTAATATCAAAAGGTGACATTAACGCACTATTAGAAGTAGCTCTGGATATATTTTAATTTTCATCCTTAATTTGAAAAATCGTCACTTTTTATCATATTTTTAAAAATTCAAATGCAATGCGCGACATAAAGATATTAACCGATTTCAAAAATATTCTTGCGTTATTCTACTAAATACAAAAGGCAACTTTTCTGCGCTATTAGAAATTTATCTGAAAATTTTCACTTTTCTTCGACCCACCCTATTGCCCAGGCCCGTGAAAACAAATATAAATATACCTAAAATCCAAAGTCAGTCAGTTAAATTTTCAACATACAGAAGGGGCAGTCTGTTCTAAACAAACGTCTATCCGAGCGAAACCCCATTATACATAAATTATCAGAAACTCTCTATTTTAAGAAAAAGTAACTAACGCTGTCACCGCTGCCGTAAATGGATTTTTTGTTTCTTGGGAGGTCTTTCTTCGCTAATGGTAAGGAAACTACTACATACAAAAATATGAAAATTGGTAATATATAGAGAAATATTTGATAAGCACACTTAAGCGGACAGTTTTTAAATCGAAAAATGATTTAAAGAGATATTTAATGCTAAAGTTGGTCAAAATCATTCCATTGAAAAAGTTATGTAGGAGCAAATACTATAAATAGGAAATTAATCATTTTTTCTAAGGACATACATTAGAAGCTCGCGGAGTGCAGACTGCATTTATATTTTTAATTTCACTATTTTTTTAGGTTTTTTTTTTTTCAATTTTCAATTCAAATTTCAGCCTTTCGAGAGATATTTTTTACATATTTTAGAAAAGGTTAGTACTTTGAATTGTTGCCAATTGTAAAAACAGCGTAAAGAATATTATTTCTTTTCAATAAAATTTTTTTTTACACGTGACTTTTAAAAATAGAAGAAAACATTTTAAAATTAGAATTAAATGATTACGTGATAAAAGCAGGAAAATATTGCGTCATAAAAAATGTATTTACACGTGAATTTTAAAAGAGTATGAAAATTTTAAAATAATAAATTTATTAATATGCCTTAAAAGCAGTAAATCGGGGAAATTATGTCATATTTAAAATGGCCAAATAATGATATTGCCAAACAGTTTAAATTTATTTCATATTTCGAGATGTTCTTTCTAACTATTGTTGTCAATTCTAAGACAGTGCAAATAATAATTTTTCGTTTCTAACAACTAAAATATTTTCACGTGAACATTAAAAAGAGAAAAAAAAGTTTGGTGAAAATTCTATCAGATTTAAAACGATACATTTAAAATGTCCTATTTAAAACAATTTTCTTATACCGTTGTTAAAAAGTACCGGAAGGCAAAGACTTTGTTTATATAGTTCATTTTACATTAGCTTATTTTCAAATGTTTAACTGATCTTATTTAACCAAACACGGAAAAAGACATTAGATTTTCTTAACAGCAGCTCATTCGGCACTAAAATTCCCCAATCAAAGTACATGAATGGAAACCAGTTTACAGGTAAATTGCCACTGATTTTATTTTCATTATAATCCAACCTTCCGTAATCTTTTTTGAATCCGATCAAATTAACGTGCATTTAGAGTCTGCAATCTCTGAACTCGGTTCACGAGTGCACTTTGTAGGGGGCACAGCTCCCTAGAATTTATTAAAATTAGAATTTCTTTTTCGTTATCCCTTTGTACGTCAGCTTCTTGCAAATCGCCGGGATAGTTGGATGAGAAGTGCCATCTCTACTCGAGCAGCCGATGTACAACAGAAGTACGAAAAAACGACATAATCGCGCAAAGATCGCTATCACAACGCTGCCCTTTCGGGGGAAGAATATCCTCGTTTTCAACTAGGACTGGGCGTCCATAGTCAAAAACAGATATATTAAGTTTGGTTCAATTCTATGCATAACTTGGTACACTTTCCGATGATACAATAATGAAAATGGTACAAAAATTGCTATTAAGCTGCGCCTTCAGACGGAATATTCCCAAATTCACCTGGAATCTGCTGTCCACACCCAAAAACATATACAGGGTGTTTTAACACAGCGGTTACAAACTTTCAGGAGAGATACAGTACACTTAGACGATGGAAAATCACATAGCATTGCATGGTCGGAAACGCTTTTCTGGCGCAGTAGGGACGACACACAGGGGTCGCAGTGTATAGGGAAAATTTTATTGTTCCTACCAGAACCCTTAATAAGTAATATTCATGATCATTTTATTTAAAATATGCTATAGAATTTTACGATGAAGATATTATTTTCAAAATAGTGGTAGGAACTATAAAACTTTCCCTATGGAATCCGACCCCAGGACACAAAACACAAGAAAGGAACAATTAATTCGGATGTCTACTGTCAAAAACTAATGAAACTGGAAAAAAATTATCTAAGAAAAACGCCCAGAATTGGCAAATCGTAAAGGTGTGTAGTTCCATCATGACAACGCCAGACCACATGCGTCTTTACCAAACATTATGGCAGATGAGCTGGGAAGTGATGCCTCGTCCACTGTATAGCACTAACCTTTCACCATCAGATTATTATTTATTTCGTTCTGTTCAAAACCATTTAAATAAAAAAAACATTCGATTCAGATAAGGCTATCACAAAAGCGTTGATTCAGGTTTTTTTCTTCTTAAAACCCAACTTTCTTTGAATGTGGAATTATGCCAGAAAGATGAATGACGGGAAAAAGTCATCAACAAAATGCCCACTATATCATTGAATAATGTTTGGTATTTGTATCAATGAATTCACTTTAAAGTTCATGAAAAAATACGACATGACTTTTTGCTTAATTCGTTATAATTAAAAAAACTAAAAAAAAAAAAATTTCAAACAGTACATTTTTTTTTTTTAATTCTTGCATCAAAACTGAAAGCCATCGTCTGTTTTTCTTTCTTTCTTTCTTTCTTTTTTTTTTTTTTTTTTTGTTTTTGTTTTTGGTTTTTTTCACTTTTGACGTATAACACATAATTCCTTAGCATTTAACTTGAAGAGCAAGGGCGCTCAATTCGATATTTTATGGGTTTTTTTTCTTTTTCAGTTAGTCTAACAAAACGTTGCACTTCAAATGATAAATGTCAAAGAAGCGGACTGATTTTCAAAAATCTTTTTTTTTTAATTCCCCAGTTTCACTCCAGTTTATAAACTTAAGTAAAAAAAAAAAAAAAAAAAACTTATAAATAAATTTATATAGAATACCAGTTTTTATTTGTTTGTTTTTTAACACTTTCTAAAATAGTTGAAAAGTGTTTAGGAATTCGGCATGTCAGGCCGTCTGTCAGTACCTGCTCTAACTCACGGTTGTCACGCAATTGATATATGAGTGGCTCACAACTATAGTAGACCAAGTCCATTTTGAAAAAAAAAATGAGATAGTCCATTTAGAAAGTACATAAAATCTGTTTTATACACTCTCACTGTGAACCAAGTCTGTTTTCAGATACTTTATTATATATGTAATCTGTTTACAGACTTTGTTTACCGTGGGAGTGGATAAAACAAATTTTATACACCTTCTAAATGGACTATTTCATTTTTTTTTTCAAAATGGACTCGGTCTAGTATGGCTGTGAGCCCCTCATATGTTATTAAGGATTACTATGGCATGTTAAGTATCGAAAATGTAGTTACTTATAGCTCGTTTACCGAAACACTCGGAAGAATTCTGCTGCATTATGGTCTAAAAACATTTGCAATGTATTTTAATACTGTCACACTATTTCAAACATATTGAAATTGATATACATCACTGAAGTGCATAATAAAATGTGTATTTTAGATTAGGCTGTGCATAGCATGTATCGTTCATTTACAGGGGCACACAAAAGAATTCATTTACAAAACTGTCTATGGGCGATACTTGCTGAAAGTACGTTTTTAGTTGTGGTATGCGCTTTTAAATTTAACTAATTTGTTTGCATGTTACTTAATATGTATAAATTCTATAGGTCATACGCAGTATTGCACAAAATAATTCGTTTCCGTTTATTGGCGAAAATTGCTGAAGTGGAATTTTCAACTGCATTATGCGGTGGATTTCCAAATTTAACTAAATTTTAGTATGAGACGTAGTAGATATACAAATCTATAGATCATATGCATGAATAGTATACAGAAATCAATTTGGATACTTTTCGACTATCTATATCATAAAGGACAAACGTGTCCGTGTGTAACGCTGACGTCATTTTGACGGTGGCATCGCATGCATACGATTGCGAAATATAAATGCACTTTCACTTAAATTCATATAAATAGTCCAGCATTTATTTCCGACATATATTCCATAACAAAATTAAAACTTCACGAATAAATAAATAAAATACAAAATATAAATAAAGCACAAATTTAAATCATGTAATCGAACTCCGGGCTTAAACCGCTGAAATTATCTATGTTAATAAAAGAAAGTTTCACTCTGTGTGTGTGTCTGTGTGTGTGCGATGGCTAGCAATATCTACGGCACGTACGAGGCTCAACATTTTTGTGAGGATAGTCGAAGGTCTCTCCTGGTGTACCTGAGATTCAGAATTTTAAATTTCTAATAATTAGTTGAGAAATTAATTTTAAACCACCAATAAAAAGAATGGAAAAGTTTTCATAATTCAACTAAAGTATAGATTTTTATCAAACCGCAGAGAGTTTCTTCGAACGACTAGAAGAGAGATCGGGGGTTTGCTGGAATGAAGGATTGCTACTGGCGAAAAATGTACTGGGCCTTTTTAAAGAGAGCCGTATTTTAAAATCTACCATAAATAAAAACTCGAAAATTGCACAGCCAGATTTTAAAAAAATCCCCTTTCAGAAATTCTAAAAATTATCCTGGTATAATTACAAAAAGTCAAAAAATCCACGAAAAATCTATTTATAAAAACGACGTTTAGTTCCTTAGAAATAAATGCAGATTTTGGAGAAATATTTTACAGGCAGTGCAGGTGTTTGTAACAGGTGATCCCCAATGAAAAAGCGCTGATAATTTTTAGACTAGCATTCTTTTGAACGGTATAAATTGCATTTAGGGATTTTTAACTTATGCATCTAGAGCTATCTTTAGACGCTAATTAAGAATATCTAAATTTCAAAAAATTAGATTCAGAATTTTTTATTTTATAAAAAAAATTGGTTTTTAAAACTAAAAATAAATGCTGTTTTGGTTAGAGAATGAACGCGAATTCATTAAAATTAGGAAAACTGATTAACCGATCGATTTGAAACTTTCAGATAGTTTGTAACACATAATAATTTTTTTAATGAGGGTGCATTGAATTTGGTGGGAGGGGGGTCCGAGGGACACTTTTCTAAATTTTGCCGACACTCCTCATGTGATATATCGTTAGAAAAGCCTGAGACCACTTATTCATATTATTATGCATTTCCCATTCCCACACTGCTCAAAACAATTAAAGGATATTGCAGTTTTAGGTGGATTTTGTATCTGGTAAACTGTTTAGCTGATTGATACATGGTCGACAGACATAGTAGGTTATATGAGAATAAATTACACATGTTTGGCAGAAAAAAATGCATTTTATTGCGCATTTGTGTACTAAAGGAAAAAAACACAATTTGTGCATATGAGAAAAAAAGAATAAGAAAAGGTGTTTTCTTCAAAGAAAATCATTTTCAGTAGGGGGTACACTCTCAGAAATAAAACTCTCAACTTTGACGATTCAGCAGTCCTCGAGCTATATTTCGTTGTTTTTGACAATCATTTCGTATCAAAATCACGTGACTTTTAACGACACGTAAACTCTCAAATATTTGACGAAGGTGTTTCTTCACTCACGGCCAGACTCAATGCATTTTAAGGAAACCGTACCTCCTCAAATCCTGCGACTTTAGCAAGCAAATATTTGCTTGTTTATGTTATTCCTGTCATAATTTATTTAAAAAATTTATGTTATTCCTGTCATAATTTATTTAAAAAATTGCACTTTTTAGCGCTTTTCAGAAAATGCTGAAACACAGGTAGTTATTGTTTCTGCATTAGTTATTTTTTTAGCTGTTAAAGTTTTTAAGAATGTTTATTATTATTTATATTATTATTAATATTATTATTATTATTATTATTATTTTACTTTGCTCGCTATGGTTTAATTCGAAAAGAATAAATTTTCCTGTGTTTTACAAAATCGTTCAAAAAGAAAATTTGGTCAATAAAGTTTCAAAATTCCAAGATCTCTTTTTCATTTAAGAAATATATTCATATAACTATCAAATCAAATATGCATAATTGATCCCTCTCCCTTCTCTTCTGTAAACAGTAAAGTGTTAAAATCTTAACCAACTACTCAAATTGATAAAATCTCCCCCATATGTACTTTAAAATTCGTTATTTCTGAGCAAAAAATTAACCAGACCATATTTTAATCATTCATCGAGCAAAGAAAATGTTCCTAATAAATTATATTAATCAAGCCATATTATAATTATTCATATTATAATTATTCAAATTAACCATAGGAAATAATAATAATAAATTAGTCTTACTAATTAAAACTTGCAAGAATTATAAGTATAACACCATCGATAAAATTACAACCAACCTTATAAAAATATAAATATACAGTAGAATCCTTTACGTGCATGTAAAATCGTATCTGTTCGAGGACTCAATAGCGTAATAGCTAGAGTGACCGTCTCCCACACAGGAGGTCGTGAGTTCGAATCAACCCGAAGACTGAAGCTATTATTTTTTCTCCTGTCGATACAAGAGCTTCCAAACTGTTCAATAGGTGGCACCACCAGCCCTCTGATTGCACTTTTCAAATAAGCACTTTTGACGAAATTGTTATCCTCAAACAAGCGAAGAAAGTAATTTTCTCAATATGACGAAATATTCGCTCGGAGCATATCCCAGGAAATGGTTTCGTCAAAAATGAAGAAAATTTCGTGAAATCTGAGTATCCATTTCTGAGAGTGTATGGTTTCCACGGGCGGCCAGCAACGTTGAACACCGTTGAGGCATGGACTCAATGAGGCTATTAATGACGAGTTGGGGTATTCTGCCCCACTCTTCCAGAAGAGCTCTTTCCAGTTCTTGGAGAGTTTGTGGGGGTTGTAGGCGGCCAGAAACTCGTCTTCCTAGAGCGTCCCAAACGTGCTCGATTGGATTCATGTCTGGAGAACACGCTGGCCATTCCATTCGAACGATTCCTTCCTCGAAAAGGAAATCCTCCACCAGGTTTGCACGATGTGACCTGCAGTTATCGTCCATTAAAATGACGTTATCTCCGATTGCTGCAGCGTAAGGGACTACAATAGGTCTGAGGATCTCATCCCTATATCGGCGACCAGTCAGAGCTCCATCTCGAATAATGTAGAGGTCAGTGCGTCCGTCAATGGAGATGCCACCATACACCAACACTCCTCCACCGCCAAATCTGACACTTTCGTGCGCGAACGCAGGATTATTCCTACTGCCACGGTCCCTCCAGATGAAAATACGCCTATTATCCGGATGCACAGAAAAACGGGACTCGTCAGAAAACAGAATATTGCTCCATTCATTTCTCCTCCAGTTGACATGCTCGGTTGCCCACTCCCTGCGGTCGCGACGATGCCTTGATGTTAATCTAACACATACCATCGGTCGGCGAGCATACAGACCTACAGCATGGAGCCGGTTTCGGACAGTCTGAGTTGAAATCGTGGTGCCTGTAGCCGAGCGAAGGTGTTGTTGGAGAAGAGTAGCGTTCATGGTTCGGTGTCTCCGAGCTGTTAACGCTAAATACCGATCTTCATTGGGCGTTGTTGCCCGTCTACGACCTTGCCCTGGTCTTCGGCCTGCACATCCACTCTCTAAAAAACGGTTCCAGATCCTGGAAATGACACTTTGTGACACTCCAATGGCTTGCGCTACTTCGGCTTGAGTTTGGTCCCCTTCTAACCTACCAACAATTCTCAAAGCTTCTGAATCTGTCAAATGACTTCGCTGAGACATCGTACTCATCGAAACAAAGCAATCACTGAATGCCGATCATCCTTGTCTTCATTCTCTTTTATCCAGTTGAAAGTCAAATTTCATTCGCTGCCGCTGAAGCGACGTTTTTGACGTCGAACTCAAAATTTGCATACTCCACAGTTTGAAAACCAGAAAAATTTGCATTTGTGATTCTCTTCTTCTATTTTCGGCAAAAAAAAATTTCGTTTATATCTTTATTTTATATAAAACTTCAAATATCCTTTAATTGTTTTGAGCAGTGTATTTATCAAGAATTTCTAACTTATATCATCATTCTGAAAATTGTATAAATTTGTTCACTATATGCCCGGTGGAGGGGTAGTTGTGAACATACATGGGGCACATGTGAACACATGCATAAATAAGACAAAAACAATTTTTTGTGAATAAAAACTGGGATAAAAACTAATTAGATGCCCTCTTTCTAGTTGTGTGAATAAATCAATAAATGTTTCAACATAGATACAAGAAATTATTCGTAAAATTGTACACTAATATACCTACTCCTTTTGAATCACTTTTAATTGTTATCTAATTTCCAGTAAATTAAAACTGTGAAGCAATCCTAAAAACATTGAATTTATAGCTAAATGTTTGACAAGGGTAATTAAATATTAAACTAAAAAAAGAAAAAATGCATTCACAGACTTAAAAAATACACTTGTGAACTGTTCACATCTGCCCCCATATGTTATGTTCACAAGGGCCCCATCTTCCAACTTCAGCCTAACTTATAAAAAAAAAGATATTTTTAATTGAAATAAGAAAACAAAACTTTTTGTAGACTTACCTAATTAATGCCCACTATAGAATGCAATGCTGATATTCTACTTTTAAAAATGTCTTGAATGAATTATTACTTCAATAATTTAGAAGACTTTTTTGCTTCACACCTTCTAAAACAAACAAATTACAACTATACCAGAAATCAAAATGGCTTATTGTTCTGAAAATTCAGCCAAAAGATGGTACCAGTAGTAATTGGTAATTTTGGTAATTTTTTGAATTTTTTATTTTAAATTAACTAAATGAAATATGTACTGTTCACATGTGCCCCATATTCACATGTCCTCCCCCCTCTCCCCTATCTACAACTTTTATAGAGACAAGTTTTTGATAAAGCAAACTCAAATTTATTATAAATTTTCTTAATATTATCTACAACTTTTATCTTGACAAGTTTTTGATAGGACCAATTCTTGCAGCAAAAAATATATATACATACAAAAATAGGAGTTGAATAAAAAATTATCGTATTAATATGATTCTGATAAAAACCAGTTCTTACAGAAAAATGAAATTAAACACTTGTCAAAAGTGACCAGATAAAATTGTTAAACGGGGTTTATCCCAAATCTTGATTTAGTTTTTGTTGGTGAAATTAGTACTTAACTTCGAAATCTACCTCCGCCTATAGGCCGAGCCGGCAGGGCTTTTTTTTTCATTTAAAAAAATTAATTTAGGCAAAATGGAGTTAAAGATATAAAATTATACAAAATTTGAGGTTCATCTATAGGTCATTCATCATGTCCCGGGCAACGCCGGATGCGTCAGCTAGTAGGAATATAAAAGGTTGTTGCATATAGCGATCTTTGGTGATTTCTTTTTCTTTCGCTGTTAACGCCTGGCACGAGGCCAATAGAAAGTTCCGCTTTTTATAAATTTCAAAACTTTATTAGAATGCGTAATTGCTATCTATCTATCTATATATTTATAATATAAAGGACAAACATATCTGTGAACAACGCATACGTCATTCTGCGAATGGCAACACTTTGAAATTTGAAATTAAATTTCGGTTTTACAGTTTTCACTACTGCAATTTTTTAAACTTCTAAGCATCGCACAGTTTCAATTTTTACACCGCCGCATAAGTAAAAAAAATGTACTTTTAAATGCAATTTGTTTAAAAGCTCTATCTCAATTTATTTTTGAGATATTAATTTTTTTATAGTTTTTAGTACCAATTTAGTAATTGTGGCAACTGAAGTACTCCATTTCTATTGAAAGTAAAGGGAAAATAGTCATGGTTTAATTATTTTTATTGATTATATCCTTATTGATGCCATTTTCATATTACAAATAAAAGTAACTTTTTCATAATTTTTGAACAGAAAATGACGTCAACCGTTAGAAAAAACACGCATTCTTCTTCATAAATCTCATAAATCAAAAGATTGAAGAAGATATTTCAATATTTTTACATTACGCTGATGCTGAGTTTGAGACGCTAGGCAAAATGATTCAGTGAGTAAAAATGATGCCATATTTAAAACAAAACGATAATTTTCTTTGATAAAACTAAATATTTGACCAATACTAAATGGCCAATACTATGGCAACTAAAGGCAAATTTCTGAATGGTAAATTTTTGCGGGTACTGAGATTAGAACTTAAAGTTTGTGCGAATATAACATGAAAAGTTGTATCGGACAAACATAAGAGCCTCAATCGATAACTTCAACATAATTACTCATCTTGATTACGTATTCTAATATAGTTTAATTTTTCAATAATTTAAGCAGTTGAAGTAATATTTTGGTAATTTTAGGTTAAAAACATTATTTGTTTTAAGAGTTAAACAACCAATACAAGATGAAATTTTTATTGTAATTATTTTTGTAGGTTTATTATAAATTCGATCTAACAGTTCCATTCTAAACATTTTAATTCGTCGAATTTCGACGGGTTCCAACACGTATATATAAAAGCCGTTCTCTGAGTGTATGTCCTTTATACAAATCTTCAAATTTTCACCGATTTGCACGAAACTTGATGTACATACGTTATATAACGTGGAAAAGATCGCTGTCTACTTTAAAAAATCATCCGAGCACTATTTATCCCCTATTTCTACCACCTTCCATAATTTAACATTATAGAAATATCTCTTTTTAAATTTTCTAATTCAATCGTTTCTTTCCTGTTGCCACACCCTAAAAAATAACACAATAATGTGAAAAAATAACGATAACGAGTGTATTTTGTTTTTATTTGCCAATAAAAATTCAGATTTTCTTGCTATATTTTTGCATTTCTGAAATTGACGTCATTCTAAACAGAAAAAGCACATTTTTTTATATATATATAAAATATAAACTTTAACTATAAGAGCGGTAAAATGACGTAGCACCTTAATTTGAATGGTTTTTTTTAAATTAAAACAACTACTTTAATACAAACAGTCAGATTTCATGAAAACAATTTAGGGAAAAAAAAAAGGGTTAAATATGACATCACATTCTATCAAATCTTTTCAACGTGTAGTCAAACTCACTGTAAATAAATGGCTCCTATATTTTGTTTACTACTTCAATTGTATAATACAGCCATATCTTATAGCTATACGTTATAGCTAAGTGTTGTATTGGTTTAGATTCAGTGGTAAAGCTAAGTGTTGTATTGGTTTAGATTCAGTGGTAACATTTTCTGTGATTTATAGAAAAAAAGAGAAGTTATTACCCTTTTCAAAAAAATTCTTGATTGATATCACGATTTAAAATTTATGGAAAATAACATCATTTCATCTAATCATTGTAGATTTAATTTCTATTAATGAAAAATTTAAGTTTACGTTTAAGAGTCATGTTTTATTTAGAGTGGAAACCCTCTTGATCTAATATTTTAATTAAAGCTTATAATTACACGTAAAGCGAATGTTTTAGTTTTAAGCAAATAAAATTTCTAATTTTCCAAGTAAAATTTCAGTAACTGCTACCTCATTTGGATGCATTTATTGTATTTTTCCCCGTATAGTGAGAAATCGTATACTTCTGTTACGCGTGCCAAAGAAAACGTGTATTTTAATTTTAAGAGTAAAAAAAAAAAATACCACAATGTGTCAAAAGAACATCCTTTTTCTGAATTTAAATTTCGCGAGTTCCAAAATTAAAACTAAAAATGTGAGTTTTTTCATAAATGTCAAGTTAAGGCTGTTCATAAAGTTAAGGTTGTTCTCAAATCCAAAGGAGCAACTTTCTAAGATATTTTTTAATTCATTTTTGTTCGGAAACGCATTAAATTTGCAGGGGTTTTTATTTAAAAACTATGTAATCGAAAGATAGTTTCCATTTTTTTGGTAAAGGTATAAGATCTTTCAGTTGGTGTTTTGAACTGAATTTCGGACGCAACACCGCGATAAAAGAGAAAAACCGGTCGTCACGTGACCACAATTGCTCATAACTCGATAAGTAATTTATTTATCAAAACATGGAAAACTCGTTTTAATTTCAAATCGCTTTAATAGTCAGGCCTACAAATATTAAGCCTTTACGTTTAATGGGTCAGAAAATGCGTCAGAAAGTTTCGCGTTGTTGATCAGGAAACTGGAGAACCACCTTAAGCATTATTGCAGGTTAGTATTTTATAATCGAGTTGCATGCCAGATATTCGCTTAAAACATAAGACATTCTATATTGTTTTAAACAAAAATGCATGTCATAATAGGTGTGAAGCACACTCATTAAAATTCGAATACGCCAACTAGCGCACAGCCCGATTACTGAAGACTAACCCGTCAGTACCTATAGAGATAAAAATAGTTCTGTATTTTTCATTCAGGTAATAAGACTAATCTTTCATAATTGGGTTCACATGATTATATAACTTTTCCCTATAATTCTATGACTAAGCAACGGAAAACAATACGTTACGCACTAAAATCTTCCCTGAAAAACTAATAGTGCAAGTCGCATGGAAATCCGTTCTAAAGAATTCAAGTTATATGCACCAGGAACGAAATTCCCATTTGCATTTTATACACTTACTAGATTATTTTGAATAGTTTGATTTGATATCTGTTAAATTCGTGTTTTATTTTATTTTATTTTATTTTAATTTCGTTTGCCAGTTTAGTTATTAAATATTACACGAAAACAAACAAATTCTGAATTATTTACAATGTTTTTGAACAATTGAGTTAATATTTTGTAATTGAGTTCCAAGCATATTACAAAATATTCATGCTTGAAAATTACTTTAAAATCCATAAAAAAATCTGTAAATTGCGATAAACATTACAAACAAATATTACTGAAAGTACTTTTGTTTTCTATAAGACATTGGAGCAATCGAATGTGCGGTGTTTAGAGGTTAAATTGAAGTAAAAGGGAAATTTATTGTTGTGTTAGGTTGTTGCCACAGAAAATATAAGACCAGCGTTACTCATAGACATGTCTGTTCTTTATACTAATGCATTAAGAGTAAACGGGTTTATCTTTTGTAATCCGTTGCACGCACCTTTAAAAATATCCATGCTTGAAAATTACTTTAAAATCCATTAAAATCAGAAAATTGAGATACAATTTTCAAACAAATTTCATTTGAAAGAACCCTTTTCTATTCGACATTGTAAAAAATGAAATTGCGTAATAACATAATGTTTTCTGATTGTCTTTTTAACGATTTGTGGATGGGAATGCACAAATTTCAGTTATTGTGATTGTCGTATTATTTCGTTTTAATTTATTTTACCTGGAAGGCTCCTTATAATTGACACGGGCGAAGCCAGGTAGTTCTGCTAGTTTTTCATATAAAAAAATTTGTTGGTACTGTTAGTGGGCATTCTGATATAATATATTAAATTTAAAAATTCTGTCAGAGCTTTCAATAAAAAAATAATGGTTTTCCCTATGTTCTGTAACCTGGCAGGCCAGGGTTTGTCCCTTTTTCGATGATAAGTGCTGAAATTGAGTTTTAAAATGTGTAACGCATTTTCCAAACTGTTTACTGAGGTGACATCTTTCACTTGATTAACCCTTTGTACCCCGACGGTACTTTAAAGTACCATTAAAATAACTTGTTTATAAAGTTCATTTAATACATAGATTAATAGTAATACAGTTTAGAATGAGTTATAGATACTTTACTTTATGTTGTTCCAAAAGAATTATTAGTTGCACAAAATAAAAGTATTTTTAAAAGGATGATTTCTTTTGCCTTTGCTTCTTTTCAGTTTTTTTGACATGGAAAGATTGTGGAGGGGGGGGGGAGGTATCAGTTGGGAAATATTTCTATTGTAAGAACATTATATGTGCACATTTCTTAATTCTGCAAAGTACTAAAAAAAAAGATTTTAAATAAAAGATTTGAGTGGAGTTAGAAATATTGCACAAAATCCCTATAAATTCAAATTTAATTAATTAATTTTAATTGGCAAAATCTTTCTAAAATTTATTAAATAATCGTGTAAATCTGCTAATGTAGTTTCAAAGATTCAGAAAAAAATGCTTTAGAAGATTAAATTTTCCAGAATTCTAAATTTGGGACATAAAAAGTTAAACGGGGAAGTATTGTTAAAGTAGTCGTCCGAATGTGTTGGAAAGGGTTTCATTATCTATACTTGTAGCATGATGGTTTTTTTAATTCTTTTCTTTCTTTCTTTCTTTCTTTTTTTTTTTTTTTTTTTTTTTTTTTTACTTCTATTTTTCTAGATAGGGAAAACCTTACATAGTGCGACGATTTGACGATTCACAGACTTTGAGCAGTTAAATAATTAAATAATAATAATAAAAAAAGTCTATGACATGAAATTATAACAAGCAAAACATTAACAAATGACAAATTTCAACACAACCAATTTTTTTTTAATTTTATTTTATGCTTAAAACGTACACTGTTAAAACTGGATACTTAAAAATAAGCAAAATGTACTCATTTTTGAGTACTTTCCGATCTTATAATAGCTCCGAGTACTTAACTCTTAAATTTGAAAAACGCATGTACTCATTTTTTTAGTACATACAGGGACTCGAAAATAAGTATGTATAGAAACACACATACACTATAAGGGAAAAAAAGCGAAATTACTGTGAACCGACAAATCACCATTTTTAATTGCGAAGAACTACAATTTTTGGAGTATAGAACAAAGAATTCACTATTTTAATTTTTGTGTATGAGCCGCCCCGTGATTTGAACCCGAATCCTCTAAGTGGGAGATCAATATTGTACTGACTGTGCTATAAGAGCAGTTACCAGCTTGTTCCAAATGACACCTTTTATGAATCAGCGACGGAAGATCGTTAACAGCAGAGATGAATTTTCCCTTTCTTAAATATTCTATTTTCTAATAAAACAATTTTTAAACTAAATTTTCTTCTTTAACATTTCTAATAAAATTGTAAATAAATTTGAAAAGTGTGTATTATAAATTAAAAATTATAACAAAGATAGGCATACCTTTAAATAAAAGCTTGGAAATCCCTACTGTCAATTCGGTATAAGAAAAGGGTTTATCAGAAAACGCATATTTTTGAGCACATATAGTCCAGGCAATAGGGAATTTTACCTAGCAAAATTACTGGTAGTACTGGAAATCGGCTTTCTAGAAGTTTTTTGGGTCGCTGAATCCGAATTTGTAACTTCCCACCAAAATTTCCCCCGGCAACCTCCCTAAATTTTGGTAAAAAGCCCCCCCAAAAAGGTTTTTATTAAAAAAATCAATTTTTTTTTATTGTTTTAGAGAAAAAGTATCTAGAAATTCAGAAAGTAGACAAAATTTCCAACAAATTAGATATATGACATTATGACTTAGGATGAAGGGGAAGGGGGGATCTGCCTCGGAACATGCTCGCGGTGGTGCGTAAACTAAGTTGCGCAATTCCACTTAACCACTCACACGTTTACATTCGCCCTCCCATCTCCCCTCCGAACTTTCTCTATAAGGTTTACTTTAAGATTTTTGGGTCGCTGAATCCGAATTTTTAACTTACCTCCAAAAATTCCACCCCCCGAAACCCCCCTAAATAGTTGTTTTTAACTTAAATTTCTTATCGTTTTAGGGGAAAAGCATTATGAAATTCAGAAACTAGATAAAATTTGCAACAAATAGGATATATGACATTATGAATTAGGATGAACGGGGAGGGTGAGGGCTGCCTCTGAACATACACTGTGGCGCTACGTGCACTAAATTATGAAGTCCAGGCAATAGGGGATTTTATTTGGCAAAATTAATACTAGTTCTGAATTTCGACTCACTTTATGTTTTTTTGGTCGCTGAATACGAATTTGTAACTTCACACCAAAATTTCACCCGGTAACACCCCAAAAAATTGATTTTTTGAAAAAATTTGGTTTTTGAGAAAAGCGCGCGGGGAATGTTCCGAGGCAGCCCCCTCTCTCCCCGTTTATTCTACGTCATAATGTCATATATCCTATTTGTTGCAAATTTTGTCTAGTTTCTGAATTTCGTAATGTTTTTCCCCTAAAACAATAAGAAATTTAAGTTAAAAACAACTATTTGGGGGGGGGGTTCGGGGGGAAATTTTGGGGGGTTAGTTAAAAATTCGGATTCAGCGACCCAAAAAACTTAAAGTAAACCTTATAGAGAAAGTTCGGAGGGAAGATGGGAGGGCTAATGTAAGCGTGTGAGTGGTTAAGTGGAATTGTGCAACTTAGTGCACGCAGCACTGCGGCGCATGTTCCGAGGCAGATCCCCCCTTCCCCTTGATCCTAAGTCATAATGTCATGTATCTAATTTGTTGCAAATTTTGCCTACTTTCTGAATTTTTAGCTACTTTTCCCCTAAAACAATAAAAAAATGGAATTTTTTAATAAGAACCTTTTTTGGGGGGCTTTTTACAAAATTTGGGGGGGGGGGTTGCCGGGGGAAATTTTGGTGGGAAGTTACAAATTCGGATTCAGCGACCCAAAAAACATCTACAAAGCCGATTTCCAATACTACCATTAATTTTGCTAGGTAGAGTCCCTATACGGTCTCTGTTGCCTGGACTAATAGGATTTAAACATGAATATTAAGACTTTAAAATACAAAATATATGTATTCATTTCTGCATACATTTATAAATCAAGTATAAGTATACACAACTTCAAAATATCATGTACTCGTTTCTGAATTAATTGTACTCATAAAATCGAGTACAAAGAAATTTTTATTTTTAAGTAGATTAATGCTCCTTTTTGAAGCAATTGTACATAAAAATATGAGTACATAGAAATGCTCATTTTTAAGAAGATTATTTTTAACAATGTATTTCTTTTTGAAACAAGTGTACTTAAAAAATACGAGTACATGGAAGTTCTCATTTTTAAGTAAATTATTTTTGACAGTGTAAAATCATCTTTTAAAATATTACACTATAATACATATAGTATCCAACGCGGGTTCCACAAGTTACAGAACATAGGTGAAAACCATTTTTTTATAGTTCTAATAGATTTTTTACATTTAATATATTTCTTTAGATTGCTATTAACAAAACCAAAAATCATTCTTATATCAAAAATGTCAATAACGTATACAAATAAAGTTTATAAAAAAAAAAAAAAATTGTATTAGCCGCATTCCAGGAATTAATAGCCGAAGAAATCGCCAAAGATTTCGCTGCTTAATGCAGCCTTTTTTTGTTCTAATAATTTCAACAGTTTAAGCGCGTAGTTTGATTACGTGTATTTTAACTGTGTTTTATTTATATTATATGTATGGCTTACTGATAAAATCATAATTTCGTTCTAGAATATTAGCCGGAAACAAATGCCAATCTATTGCATTATTTCAAGTGAAAAGCGGAAGTCTTTCGTAAATCAGATTCACGCGATAGAAATAGATTTAAAAATTATTTTGTTTGAAAATTAATAAAAAAACATAAACATAAAGTAAACTGAGATGCAGTTTTCTAATATATTAAATTTTAAATTTAAAAATTACACCGCTGGACTATTCTGCGGTGTAAAATTTTAAATTGTTCGATGAAATAATTTTATGTTTTATTTTATTTCTTTTCTTTATTTATTTATGAAAAATTTTAATTGCGTTATTGTAATTAGCTGGAGACAAACGCAGAACTATTTATATTGTTTAAAGTGCAAATGAGTTATTCTTCCGTAATGGAGGCTGCACGCGATGGAAATAGAATAAAAAATTCATGATTCAAAATTATTTTTAAAACCACAAGAAATAAGTAAACTGATAAGACGGGGTCCTATCTCCCCGTACTAGGCCCATGCAGGCCCTTGTGCTCAAGGTCCGGTCGGCCCGAACGCCTCCCTTCACAAAGGCTCTGATCTTCAGCTGCGCACTGCCCAGAGCACGTCACGCAGCCTAACTCCCAAGCAAAGAGAAGACCTGCCGCTTGCAATAGCTATCAACTGCTCAGCACGAGAAGAGCCAAGTAGTCCCTTTTGGTGCCCCTCCGGTTCACTACGACGACTCGCAGGAACCGAGCTCCTATAGAGGAGTCGTACCCACGAGCCGATGCACGGTGGGTGATTTACCGATTCTAGCTGAACAAAAGTCGATTTTTAAAATTTTATCCTAGCGTAATTGATTTTTTACCTGTTATACGCTCAATAGTTAAGGCGTTGTACCCTGCTATTAGTTTTGATATAAATATAATTGTATGCTCCATAGACTAGCGCAAAGTTGGTGCTTCTTAGTTGGGAATGAATCAATCAATTTGAGTATAGTTCTTTAATTTGTTACTTGAAGCGGAATAAAATATACTGCTCGATTATGGACGCTTCCAAACAAAATATAGACTTCATTTTATCGGATTTATGTGCATAAAGTTTGCACATATCAGCTGTTATTTCATATTTAATGTCGCAAAAAACTCTGTATTTTTTAAAAATTCTCCAGTTTTACTATAGAAAAAGTTATATGATAAAGCACGATTAAGCTTAGTTTTCGATATGATTAAATAGTTTAAATCATTACCTTTCTGTTCCAATTTAATTTGTCTGCCCTTAGGTGCCCTCTCAGTTTTTAGAATTGTTTTTAGCTTATTTAGGCTAAATAATGTTTTTTTTTTTGTTTTTTTTTTTTATTTCAGTTCAAGTACCATCTTCTCTCTATCAAAGACAGCAGAATTTAAGTTAGTCACATAAATAAAGTTTTGCACCATTATGCAACGGCAATAAGATTTAAAATTTAACGAAAACGTGAATTTGGTTGAAAATATTTTGTTTATAGGGGAAAATTACAATGAACAGCCATGAAATTTTGCATGAGCGAAATGTTTAAATTTATGACCAAATTTGGGCAAAAATTGCCAGTTGTATCTGGATATCTCAGGACAAACTGATTTAAAATATATTACATGGCGGCAAATTTCGATTGGTTACAAAATTGATCCAGACAAATTCTCCAAATTCAGATTTGATACAATACAAAACAAAATGTAGGCATTTTCTCATGACATCTTATGATTCCCATTCTTTACGTTAAGGTTTCTCTGTGCAGAGATTAATATAAATATACGACAGAATATACAACACAGCAATTTTCGTTAAAGCTGTCGAATGTTTGCCCCGTATCTTAAATTTTAGAAAAGGAAATTTTAGGATTTGTTATAATAATACAAAAATAGTTTTATCATTTCAGCTTCCATACCCTTAAGAAAGTATCTTTAAAATTATCAAGAAGAACATAAATTCATGTGTGAATCAGGTTATGAAACATTTTTCAACGCATTCGGACTACTATAATAAAACTTCATAGCTTAATAACATAAAAAATGATGTCTAAGTAATAATTTGTAAAACATATAACACGTTTGAAAACACAATTTCAACCAAAATCGAAAAATTAGCTGAAAATTTTGTACATCCCTGTATATGAACTATAGATTTATCATATAATTCACAATATGCTAAAATTTAGAACAGTTAGTGAACGCATAGCGCAGTTGAAAATTCCTTGTCTGCAATTTCCGTTTCAGATGTTTTGTGCAGCTTGTATATGATTTATAGAATTTATACACGCTAAATAGTATGCAATTTTTATAATTTAATAAAATGTTCCACAACTGAAAACGTACTTCCATCAATTATTGTTCGTACAGAGAAAAATATAACTGATTTATTTTGTGTGCTCCTGTATATAAAAGATGAATGGCACATTATATTCAATGGTAAGCATCTTATAGAGAACCTCGGAGATATATAACAATTTAGATACTTTTGAAATAGTGTAACATGAAAAAATACACCACCAACAATTTTTTCTCCATAGACCGTAATGTAACATTATTCTTTTTAGTGTTCCTGTAAATGCTATTCATACCACATTCTATAGCAATAATCTGGCAGTGCACTTCATAGATATGTATATAAATTTCAAAGTGTTTGAAATTATGAAACATCATTAAACACCGCAGAAGATTTTTCCCCATACGCCGTAATGTAATGAAATACTTTTGAATGTCCCTGTAAAGAAATTATGACTGCTACATGCTACATTTTGCAATACCTAACATTCAATAGTGGATATCAATAACATTTTTCAATTTCATGGCGATGCGACTATATTAACGCCAAAAATAATTTTGGCCAACTAGAATCGGTAAATCACCCACCGTCCGATGCCAGGTTTCCCGAAGAGGAGTTGCCTTACGGAAGCCTTCCAAGATCAATTGCTATTATGAGCAAAGATATATATGGTCGGCAACCGATGAAAGGGGAAGGTGCCGCTAGCGAGTCCGTGAGATTCTCGGTAAACACGCCCTCGCTAAAGCTGTGGGGTCGGACATGTCCAGCCCCATGTCCACTGTACATGTTTATTGCACTACACATATTATACACTACTGCATAAATACACTACTACATAAATACACTACTACATATATATATATACACTACTTCATGTTAATTAACTCAATAAATGCAGGTTCATGAAACCTGCCTGAACCTGCTTTCGAACCTGAGAACATCATGCACCACCACCACCAGTGCCCCGTGTGCGGCGGACTGGCCGATTTGGGTTCAACGCGGTATGGGACCGCGAAGAGCTCAGGTACGGCGGACCAAGGTCTCGATCGAGTGCCCGCACGAGGAGGTCCTTTAAGTAAACTAATAAACAATTTTAAAACAAATTGCATTTCAAAGTACATTTTTTCACTATACGGCACGTCGCATAGTGGGACGCTTTGACGATCTAGGTGGACAAAATTATTACGTTAAAGTTCAATTAGTTTTTACTGTTTTTTTTTTAATGCATCACTAATAAAATACTCAAACAGTGATAAATAATTGCTTATTTAACAACAATGTCTTAAAATAAAAATACAGGGTGCCCAGTAAAATCCGTTCCCACCCACTTAACTGCCGAACGACTGCATCAATATTTATAAACGTGGTGTCTAGGTATAATAAATAGGCTATGCGCTACTAGATTAGACCGCTTACAGCGCCACCTTGTACAAAATCGTGGCATTAGCCTTCCGATCGCGAAAACGGTTCGAAATATGGGATAAAAGTGACTGACGACACCTTGTGAACATCAATGCTAAATGAATCTCGTTCGGAATATGAATCTCGTTTTCGAGATAGAAATACTAACTCAGCTGTTTTGCATCAGGTGGCGCCGTTAGCGGTCTCATCTGGTAGCGTATAGCCACTTTACGACTGCCACTCCACTTTTCGGCAGCCACTTTACATAGCCACCTCGACACCACTTTTATGACTATAGCTGCAACCGTTCAGCAATTAAGAGCGTGGAAAGGATTTAGTGGGCACACTGTATAATCAATTACAAATGTTGCGTTAAACATGCTTATTTTACAACTAAGTAAAAAACAATTTAATGCACACATGTAAGTTAACATTCATTTCTTGTTTGCATTTTTGTCTACTCAGAATTGCTGGAGAAATTTGTGTAGTCTTCCTGAAAAAAATATATATTTTTTAAATAAAATCATATAAAAAAAACTAATGTTTTGTGGCACCAGTAAAACATATAAATGCAACCAAAATTATTTTCGGTTGAAAAAATGCTGTTGTGTGAATAAATAACCTATATAAATTTTATTCAATTTGAAATACAAGTTCTGCATATAGATGGTAATGTATCCGAAATTTTTATAAGTCCCTGTAAAATAAATACAACTACTACGCATTTTATTTTCAATTTAAAAAATGCTATTGTGTATCTCAATAACATATAGTAATTTTGTTGTAATTTAATTAAAATTTCTTCTTTTTTAGCAACAATCTTTCCGCGATATTTTATGTGGCCCTGTAACAAATACATAATTTCTACGTTCGTCATATTATAATTTAATAGAATTGAATTGTCATCGGAAAAACACATATAGACAAAGTTTCAGCTCGATCAGATAATAGAAAGTGGTTCAAAATTGTCTTGCAAGATTTGAACTAATCTTTTATGCGGCCCTGTAAAAAAAAGAAGCATAACTGCTACGTTCCATAAATTATGATAATATTACATTGTCATCAGAACTGCATATCCTGAACAAAATTTCAGCTCAATCAGATCATTGAAATTGATTTAAAATTAACTTGCAAGTTTTAATCTAAATTTTTGTGAAGCCATGTAGAAAAAGTATTCTAAACAAACTTCTACCCCTCATAGCATGCATGGTCACAGTGACGTCATTGTGACGTCACTGTAAGTCACTGTGGTCACGTCACATCTGTGACCAAAATGCCACCAATCAGTGATGTCACATTGTGACTGAGATGTGAACTTCTTAGAAAACGTAAAAAAATAACAAAAATTATTAAATCATGTTATTTACTGTAAAAAATATTTTTCTGCCGGATTAAAATTTTTTTTAAACCGTGGTCCAAGTTGCCTCTGTGCCTCTAACCAAAACTTTTTTTTCTTCATATAACATAAAATGTAATTAATTCATCAGCGACACAAAAATATTTCCTAATTATGCGAATTTCATATTATTAAAAAAATGGTTTAGGTAAACAGACACCGACTTATCTTTTATAAAGATTTTTGTAAATGATCATCTGTTATAGTAGAAGTTTCTCAAAGAGTAGTCGAAACATTTCTGTGGTTTCAAACTAAAAACTTTCTATTACAGTTAAGTCTGCAGCTTTTAATGAGCACGCAGAAAGCGTCTTCAAAGTTTAGTCATATATGCATTTCTTGCTTTATAATTTGCATTCAAGTCATTTTTTTCCTCTTAGTGTTTCACTATTTTAAGTAACTTTTTTTTTTAATTCTACTTCTTTCAGACGTTTAAAATAAAATTGACATTTTCCGAATATAAAATTAATGTACAAAATTTAGGCAAAGCCCATGACATAATTAATTATTCATATTTTATTTTTTGTTTTCAAAATATATCTTTAAAAATTATTTTACAAGATATTTTATTCTACAGAAAATTAATATTAAGATAATGACAGACTGGCAAAGAAAAACTCATCTCTTCTCGATAATCTTGTTGTATTTTTTAAGAAGATATTTTGTATATATTACCTGTGATATAAATTTTACTTTTAAAAAAAGGAAGGGGTCATCATTATTACCATTAAATTAATTTATACGCATTTTGAAAAATTAAGCAATATTTTATCTAGTAAACTCTAATTATGGATAATATTATTATTATAATTTACGTAAATGAAACTTTACAATTCAATAAAACTGATAAAAATAAAAGGTGAAATACAATAAAACATTTTCAAACAGGAAATTGAATTAGAGACAATTTGATAAAATTATTACGCATTTAATTTCCTTCCGAAACTGTTGTATAGAAAAACAAATAAAACCGAAAAAACATCTGCTTCGAACTTCGAAACTTAAAAATCGTCTGCATCTGCACTATTTCAGTTGTTACGACTCACCGCAGAATAACGGATAAAAGTAACAGTGAAGCTTTTTAGAATAAACGCGGGAAGTTATGTGGACACTGGACAGCATAGACGTGTTGACACGGATTTAAAAAGTGAAACAAGAACGTTCTCAGGATCCAAGTTAGTTCAGCTAACAAAATATAAACCCGAGAAAATTACGGTAGCTTTGACTTGTTGAAGATGATTCAAGTCATTGCTATGGTACTTATTATCGGATTTAATTGGTTCCCCAAAAATCAAAGTATCACGTACAACGTCAATGAAATTAGGTAAGTAAAAATATTATTTTCCCTGTTTGCTTTTTTTTAACCGCAACAATTTTAGTTAGCTTCTCATAAACATGCTGTAGAACATAAATATTTCACTACATTTATTTTTTATTTTGTTGAAATATCTAAAATATTATTTTCCCTGTTTGCTTTTTTTTTAATTACAATGATTTTAGTTATCTTCTAATAAATATGTTATAGAACACAAATATTTCATTACATTTATTTTTTATTTTGTTAAAATATCTAGCTTCCTTTTCAACAGCTTTGATCAGATTATTAATATTAGTGATTTAAATTGCATTTTAATCTGGTTTATATTCTTATTTAAATATTTGGTTAAAACCACATAGTGTCCTAAATATGAAAGTATATGGATAGGTATTATAATCAGTCATTAATATAATTAATAAACATTTAAAGATAATTAAGTTATTTAAAAAAAAGTCTTTTTATGGAATAAAATTATTGGCAAACATAATTTTTTAAATTTGTATTAAGTGATGGTCTTAAACAATTTGAATTGCATGTTTTTATTTAAAAAAAATTGCATCTGCTCAGAAGAGGAATTTATAAAAAAATAAGACACAACGGAAACGTATACTATTAAAAGAGATCGTAGATATGTAATGTTAAGAAAAAAAAAAGATTATTTAATGTATTATTCAACCTGAGAAATGTTTTAAAATCTATAAAGAAATAGTCATAGCGGGTGAAAGCTTTTCAGTTGTTAAACATTCTTACTGAAATGTTGTCTGTTGGCAAATGAAAGTATAGAAGTTACGCAATCAGTAAGTGTTTAAATATGATTTTACTTTAAAAATAACGCAAATACTTGAACGGTATGAATCTAAAATGTAATAATCATCTTTTATTATTTGCTTTTTTTTCTGGATAATTTTATCATTTTATCTCCTAAATGATTTTATCGAGATAAATTTCAAAGTATCGATATTATACACTCTTTATAAACAGCGTGATTAAAATGGATTTCTTATTTATAATCACCATAATCTTGTAAATAAAATAGTAATAATAATAATGAACCTATGTGTGGCTCTATTTTGTGTTTATGGGCTCAATTTTTATACTTTATTTACATTAAAAAGTAGTTAACCATTTGATACTGAGTTCATTATTTTGTTTTATTGTGTCATATAAAAATAAATATGATTATTTGTAATTCTAATACAATATATACAGTAGAACGCCGATTGTCCGAACAAGTCGGGACCGACCCTAGTTCGGATAAACAAAAGTTCGGATAAATGGGCAGACAGTTTAAGGGATGTTCCTGACTATTCTAAAACCTTCACACTTTATCTAGGTTTAGGACTGACAGCACCAGTTAGTACTGGAGTGCTTAAAAATTGTTTTGTTTTTTTTTAATTGTTTTTTGTTTACTTATTATTTAATTTTTTTTTTCTTTTATCATTTTCTAAACTTCAGAGATTATAATTTAAGCAAAAAATAAATTGGAAGTTAGGTGTTTTTTTTTCTTTTTTAGAGAGACAAATATTTGGATAATTGAAAATTCGGTTAAAAAGTATTCTTTGAGAGAAATATGCTGTTCGGATAATTGGAAGTTCGGTTAATTGGAGTTCCAATAATCGGCGTTCTACTGTATTTATAAAACTTTCACCAGACTTTATTCTAAAAATTTCGTTGTAGATTCTAATCTGTTTGTACTATTTATGACACTATCAGAGTTATAGATGTCATGGCAACATATATCCAGCCAGATAGATCTTTGGCAAAACATAAAAACTTTCACATTAGACGGAAAATAGAGTAGCTGCGGTGCTGTGTTTTATAAACAATAAGGTATTATTGTTTTAAAAAATCATAGATAGTAAGAGTTATTTTTATAATATATAATTTCATAAATAAAAATGTAATTTTGGCAATCAATTATTAAAGTTATTTTTTAATAATCAAAAGGTTGTTTTATATATGGATTTTACTCCAAGCAAACCCTGGTGTAAAATAAATTAACCCTTTGTATCACCGTTCTATGCATACCTAAAAGTTTTATTTACTTTTACAGTGAGCATAAAAATACGATTTTATTTATTGCTGCTATCTTCCAACATAACGGTTATTGCCGAAATTGTTCTTAGAATTCTCAACATAATGATACTGGTGATACTCAGTTAATTTTCTATACCAAAGCTGTATTTTTCATTTGAGTAGTTTCAAATGGTTATTGCTAAAATGTACTTCGGAAATTTTGTAATGCATGTATGGGCAGTGGTGTAGTCGTAAAAAAAGCAGAGGGCATACGCTCTAAGCAGAGGGTATACGCTCAAGGTCGAGGGTATACCCTACAGTGTATATACTATAGCTTTTTTGAGAAACAGAGGGAATACGGTGTTCCTTAAAAAAAATGCAGAAGGTATACGGCGTATACCACCGTATACCCTCCACTACATCCCTGTGTGTGGGGCATAAAAGACGTAAACAATACATATATAATGACTATATGGCACATGATGAGCGTTTCGAGTGTATATATATGTATATAACGCCATGCATAAACTTCACAATGATCTTAGCAATGTCGTTACTGCAATTTTTGCATAATCAAATTTATAGGGGCCTCTATAACAAAGAAGTTTCCTATTTTCTCAGCCCGAACTTGTTTGAATTACAATCATATATATATATATATTTTATGGTAATCAATATCATAAAACATATAAAATTTAATTACTTAATATCGGTATTTCTTTTTATCTTTCATTTTTTTTTTATTATAAATGTTGTGTAATCGAAAAAAATTCAACCTCACCAGTGACTTCGAGTTTGTAATGCGTATTAAATGAAATAAATTAATTTCATTCAGTATTTTCTATAGTTTAAAGAATATAAAAAGTACTGTATATATTATAAAATATTATATTTTCAACACAAATTTTATCTTGATAAAGATTTGAAAATTTAAACAAATTGTTTCTTTGGTAATTTTAATGCTTTTAACAAATAGCTAATTTTGAAAAAAAAAATGTGATAGATCGATCATTCAGTTGTCTTCAATATTCTCATTTATTGCAATAGGAAAGAAAGGTGCAACAAAAATTGAAGTCTGCGGGGCATTGCATTTTGATTCAATAAAATTCTTTTGGTATACCCTTGTTATATCGGCCCCCAAGTTTTAATTGCGATGTATCGCCGAAGTATATTAACGTTATAGATGTAAATGATTTTACAACATGCATAATTATGACTATGTGTGACATGCATACGTGTTTACAACTGTACAAGTATGTCATAGTGTGACTTCACAACATTGCCGCTAGTCACATATTCATCACAACGTTAATGATAAAATTGTCACAAATCACACAATTTTCACAAAATTGTCACAATGTGACTTCAAAGCAGTGTCGCTGTCGTCACAGAATCATCACAGTGTTAAAGACAATTTCGTCAAAAATGACACATATTTACACAAATTGATCTCAATGTGACTTTAAAGCATTGTCACATTCGTCACAAAGTTAATACCAAAATAGTCACAAATGACACACTCTTCACAAATTTGTCACACCGTGACTTCACAAAGTCGTCACAATGTGACGTCACAAAAGAGCTCTAAAACGGCCATAACGACCTCACATTCTAGTCACAGTGACTTCACATCGACGTCACGTGACGTCACATCGACGGTCACAATGTCACAGCGTGACGTCACAACGACGTCGACGTGACGTCACCATGCCTTACGGGACGTTCTTTAAATTATAATAATATTGTATTGTCATTCAAATTACACAAGTTTGCATTGTTTCAGCTCAATCGGATAATTAAAATTGGTTTAAATTTGACTAGCAAGATTTGAATTAAACATACATGCATGCACTGCAAGTTAATATGATGTTTGTTTATTAATAAAAACTTAAAGATCTGCGTACATCTGCAGGAGATTTTTTAATTTTTCAATACTTTAGGAATGACACTTTGATTTAAAAAATTCTTATTGCTGAATAATGCTGAATAATTTGTTAAAAGTGAAGATGAAATTTGTAAACAACATCAAGGATCATCCAGAATTACAACCTTTAAAAAAAGCGGTTAAGCGGGTTTAATATCGCTTATTTCCAAATATAAAGAGGTTAAATCTGACCTTGACAAACCTGTGACATATGTTCAGCAAACTCGTGCTTTGAAATAAAACAGAATAGTCACGAATTGCTTTCAAAGTTACAGGGAGCTAGTGCAAATTTGAAACTCCCACAAACCAACTACGCAAATGGCTTCTTTACGGTCATAATTAATCAACACCTCTCATTATTTCGACAAAACTCGTACGGATCTCGAAAATGCAGACATTCAGCTACCAGTACACGCGTTTTTGCCAAATTCCGAGATAATCGTAGAAATTTCGTTGCCCCACCAGTGGCTGAGAGGTTCTGCTCTCGAAGCTGGTAGACGGTTCGAACTCAATCGCGCCCGTCGGCCTAACCGTTTCGGGTTTTTCGTGGTTTTCTTCAAAACCTTGGATTTTCCAAGAGTAAATACAGGTTAGGTTCTCTTAGAAAGACCCCCACGGAGAGCACTCCCCCTAGGGCCTATATCCCTCGAGTAGATAATCGGCCGTCAAAAATCAACTCAACCCGAGATAATCGAAAAAAATTAATTTTGTCCACCTAGATCATCAAAACGTCCCACTGTACGTCGGTGCAAAAATTTGAAATGTGTGATGTTTAGAATTTATAAAAAAAAAAAAAATTGCACTATTGAAAATTGCAAAACCGAAACCTAACCGCCAGGTGTTGCCAACTTTAAAATGACGTTAATGTTAAGCATAGTACATTTCTCCTTTATAATATAGATAACTGCAGAAGTAGGAGTCTATCTGTAAAACGTTTGTTGCTTTACTATTTTTCAGTTAAGTTCAGCGTGTTCGGCAAGCATATTATTTTCATTATTGATCAAAGCACCACTCACAAATTCTGTCAAATCGCAATATCTTTTCTGAATGGGAAATGAAAAAAGGACTGAAAAGATGTGTTGTATTGAACAATATGGAGTTCATGTCTGTGAACACATGATCAGTTTAACATTGCATGTCTTTAAGAATTAACAAAAATCTCAGAGCATCATTTAATTCAAACAATACACAACGCAGGAATGGAGGTATAACTAGTAATACTAAATGTAGGAGATAATCCGTTCTAGATAACATATGCATAGTATAACCAGAAAGAATTTTAAAAAAAAATCAATTTTTACAGAAAAATCTTTTTTTTCCAACACTTGAATCTTTCTAGAAATTATATATCCCTACAAAAAGTAGACTAACATGATATTAAGGCTATCTAAATACCATATACGAAAAAGGCAGCAATTACGTAGCAGTTTCGATGCAATTTCTTCAGGAATAATTAAACATTAAACATTCTGAATTGTCATAAATACATACGAAGATGAGCTAATGGGTAACATAATAAGATATATTTTAAGTTATGGGTTAAAAAACTTTGTTATGTTTAACAAAATAGCGATTTTTGTGTTTAAAGTATTTATTTTCACTGCTTACAAAAGTTTTAAACTGTTTTTGAAGTGATTACACATTCCTCTTCTATCTATATTCTTTTTCTTTGCACTCGGAATAAAATTTATTCTTTTTTTACCTCATATATCTGTATTTGCATATGATAATCATATTCTCTAAACATTCAAAAATAGCTATTAAAGACAATCCTAACCAAAGTCCCATCTGTCCTCCAATCTGCGAAAGCAGTTCTGAGCTTTGGTACATAGGGCTTTGTTTGTAAATAATGGATTCGAAAGTATCATAATACACTTTCAGTTTAAGGCGAGATTCTTGGATTTTGGGGCATGATACCGTGCAATAAGAATCATTCATTTTTATAGAATAATGTCTATTTGAGTCATCGTCTCCGTACTTAGGCCAAACAGTTGAAGATATCTGCATATTGTAAACAGTTTCATCGCATGCAATCGGGCAGTCGCAAACTGTATCGTCAATTGATTCCATAATGCAACACATAACCAACGGATCATATATATTACACGACGGGACACCATCATGTGGATTCGTCATCATCGAACAAAAACACTTGGTTGAAATAACATCATGCATACAAAGTTCAACGCAAGTATGTTGACTATCTCCATCCTCATATTTCTTACAATGGTCCTTAAAAGGAGCGGGAAGACGCAAAAATACAGATTTTGTAACAGCAACATGAGTTTCAGAACCCGGACTAATATTAACTCCTTTATCATCAGTATTGTGCTGCACATGCGGATCATGCAATTGCAGTCGAGCTCCTATAGAATGTGTGAATGTTGCATATTTGCTCACTTCTAAGTCGATTTCTAATTGTAGTGAATAAGAAGAACCAGGGCGCATAGGACGCAGAGGAGGATTGAGTTTCTCTGGATTGAACGTATAGCAGTTCCCATAAGAATCACTCAGTGAAGCTGTAAAATTTTGAGGATAACAACGTACTCCATCAAAATTACAATATGTTATAAAATCTTCAATTTTGTGCCCATATTGCTTTCTACTTCTATAGCCTAAAGAATATATGCTGTACATTATATTTTTCGTAATTCGATTAGTATAATAATCTTTATCTCCATTACATGTAGGAGTAGAGTTACTTACTATCACATCTTCAGTCTCGCCATTTTCGCTAGAATTTAAGCATTTACTGTAACTCAAATTGTTTTCAACGCATGTCTGGAATTCTCGTCGTATGCTATTTACATTACAAAGAGTGACAGCAGGAAACTCTGGAGATTTCTCCTTTCTCGATTCTAAAGTGATAATTACTGGATACTTATAATAAGAAGATAAAAACTGACCCACCTGAGAAACACAACCGATGATGCCAAAGCATAAAATGAATATCCAAAATATTTTCCGTTTTGTAGAGGTTGATTTTCCTATACGATTGAGAGCAAATATAGAAGAATTTTTTAAAAACAGATTTATCATACCTTTTGCGCCTGATTTAGGTCTTTTATTTTTACCCGGAAACACTCCACCTAAATCCCCATCTTTGTGTATATTTTTCTTATTAAAACAGTGATTATTTTTACTTTCTTCCTTAAAAAAAGAATTGTGTTTTTTCATGCATTTCTGATAAGAAAATCGACAATTTACTATATTTTTAACAGATCCATGTCCCTTACATTGAAATTTTCTAGCTTCAAATATTCTTTCTGGATTCATTTTTAGAAAATATACGATATTAAAAAATTTGACATCGTTTATTTGTAAATGTTTTCAATTTAAAAAATTTTAATTCAATAAAGTACTTATTTTTTTATTTACAAGAGACAAAATTTGTTCAATATTTTCTGCGACTTGAAATTTGCACAGCCTTTCATGCAAGTTTTGACTTACATACTGTTAATGACGCAATTATATTCAATGTATGTTTTACAGTCATGGTCAATAATAAATTATTTGAAGACAAGTATCATACAAAATGTAAAAGGATATTTCCAAGCATTTCTGCAGCTCCAAATAATAAATATAACCATTGTAAATTTCCAAAATAATTCTTAATGCTACTCAAAAAAAAAAAAAAAACGGTTATCTTGAAGAATAATTTTCTCTTACCTATCGTAAAAAGTACCTTAGAAACACAAAAGAAAATCTAAGAATATAATTCTAATATCTTAACACAGTTCTTCCCTTTTGCTAAAAATCTTCAAATATTAAAATGCTTATAAATGTTCAAATATTAAAACGCTTATAAATGTTTAATTATTAAAATGCTTATAAACAAGAAATACTAAGCAGAATTTTAAAGTGATTTGCACATAATTATCACAGTACGAATGTAACTAATGAAATAAAATAGATGTCAAAAGTTGCCTAAAAAACAGTCACCTAGTATTCAACTAGAAGTTGAAAATGTTTCCTGACTATAACGTTTTACACGTCCTCAAAAGTTCACAGTTTATAGCATAATTTCACCTTGGAGTTATTATGTCATTAAGGATGTATGTGTTTGTATTTTTTCCTTTACACAAACTATGTTTATGAGCTAACATGCAAAATTCAAATTTATGTTTGCAAAATACTAGCTGAAATTACTTTTAAGAAAATACCCTTAATCAATAGTAATTATTTTGGAACAACGATTCCATACAATTTATCGAAATATAAATATTTAAATGGATGCTTTGCATGCGCTTCTAAAAAGAAACTTTATGGCCAATGTTGTTTAATTCATAAACTAAATACACAAAAGAATATTAAATGTTTATCTTCCTAAATGACACATCTTCAATAATAAACATTATAATATAGACGCGTAAGGCACGCATCTATTTAAAATTACTTGATGATATTTTTAAGATGAAAGTAGTTTAAAAGTGTTCTAAAATCTTTCGTCAACGTAAGAATTAATGATATCATTGCTAAATTACTTGCATTCCTACATTCTTAAAATGCCAGTTTTTTAGTTATTCGCACCCAGTCACCAAAACAGAAGAGCACTTAAACAAGACGGAAATTGTACGTCAAAGGTGGCAAATGAGGTGCATTCGTGCTATAACTAGTTTTATAAATATTCAGGTCTTGGTGCAATACCTGTCGCACTCTTACGCAAAAATGCATGAATACAAAATTTATTACGATTATTTATGTTAAATCCAGTAATACCGAAATAATAGGACTCCATCTTTATATAGCAAGTAATCCCATGGCAACATAAAATCATTACATATCATGGGGTATCATTGAATGAATTACTTGTGATACGATTTAATAGAATGAAGAAAACTTTTATTAATAATTTTTTAAGTTCTGATTTGATTTTCATAAAATTTGACATGACAAAATTCTGGAACGATTATATATATTAAATTTCAAACCATTCGGTTGGGTAGTTTTTGCGCTGTTATATGCAGACAGACGGACAGACAAACGGACGGATCAGACGACGACTGTAAGTGCTACGTATTTATATAATTACGAACTCACCTAAAAACTAATATAATTTTACCACTTTTCTGTAAATGTGAATTATTCATAACTATTGTACACCAGTGAGTCCCTGCAAAGAATGCACTTACAAGGGAACCACTTTTGGTGTTGCTCGCACCTAGCATTGAGACCTGGTGCATTTTAAAGCCCTATATTATGAAGTTTGAGAATCGATAAAATTTTTCTGTTAAAATAATATTTCTTGATTTTACAGCAGCTTAACTTTCGGAAAATGCAATTTTCGAGACCACTTATCGGACTATTAACATTGAATTTTTTTAAAGAAAAGCATTTAAAAATAAAAATTAGTTAATAATAAGTATAAAATATTTTAAAAAGTTCGAAAATTCCTTCAAAAATCCACGAATTTGATTTAAAAAAATTGCAACATTATATTCATATTTTTGGCGGGGAAACAGTTGGCGTTTATTTTCAAAAGTAGAGCTTTACAGCAATCCTAGCCAAATGTCATAGCTGAATTTGTAATCGCTAGAAATTGCAATGTCCGATATATTTAACAACAGTAATTTTTCTAAATTGTGTAAAAATATTAATTTATTTTATGATTACTTTTACCAAAGGACCATTTAATACAGCAACATTTCATTTTAAACATTCGAAACTTTATTCCATTCGATTTCAAAAGAAAATTGTTTGCTTATTTTCTATTTCACTAAAAAATAATTTTCAATGATCTTCGAAGCTTTTATAGAATTATATTTATTACTTATATATTTATCGTCTGCATAGAAAAAGAAATAAAAACCTAATATTTTTTCTTATGCTATCAATTATTTAAAAAAAAAAAAATCGCAATCTGTATACTAGTAATATGTACTGTATATTTACTCTTTGGATAAAGCTGTCGAGAAAATTGTAGCACCATATTTGGCAACTTAACTCACGTTTGGCGTGAAATACACAAATAAAAATGTAATAATAAAAAATTAAAAGTATAAAAAATATATAAAATATGATTTTAACAGAGAAATTTTATCGGTTCTCTAACTTTTATGTGTAGGGCTACAAAACGCACCAGGTCTCGATGCTAGGTGCGAGCAACACCAAAAGTGGTTCCCTTGTTAGTTGTCCTGTACTCCTCCATTATCCATTCACGCATCCTTGCATTTCCAAAATTTTTAGGTGCGTTCGTAATTATATAAATACGTAGCACATATAGTCGTCTTATAGTCCGTCCGTCTGTCCGCATATAACAGCGCAAAAACAACTCAACCGAATGGTTTGAAATTTAATACATATAATCGTTGCAGAATTTAGTCGAGTCATTTCAAATTTTATGAAAATCGAATCAAAACTTAAAAAGATATTAATAAAAGTTTTCTTCCTTCTATTAAATTCTATCATACGTCATTAATTCAATGATATCCCATGATAGGTAAGGATTGTAGGTTGCCATGGTGATTACGCCCTATTTAAGATGGAGTCCTACTATTTCCGTATTTCTGAATTTAACATGTATAATCGTAATCAATTTTCTATTCATGCATTTTAGCATAAAACTGCAACAGCTATTTCAGCAAGATATCAATATTTATAAAACTTGTTATAGTACGCACGCACCTCATTTGCTACACATGACATACAATTTCCGACTTGCTAATTTAAATAAAATTTCAAGCAAACAGAGTCTTTAAACGAAGATTCAGAATGCATTGTCAAATGTGGGGGGAAAAAATCATATTCAATGATTCGTTAACCTCATTCGTTGGTGTACGCAACACATCAGTTAAATTCAGCATGCGACATCAGATTTGGGGAAAAAAGCATATCCAATGAAACCTCATTCGTCGTTGTACGCAGCATATTAGTTGAGAAAAGTCATTTTAACCCTTTCAGGGGCAGAAGATATCTGTTCGTAAAATGATGAAATAATTGATCGACACCAGCATATTCAAACGAATTTCTTAGAAAATAAAAACTCGGTATTTTGCACTTTCATTACAAAAGAAAAAATTTATTAAAATACTAGCAGGCCCGCCCGGCGTTGCCCGGGGTTTGTAAATAATAACCTTAAATAAAACTTAAGTTTATATGAATTTATATTTTTCAAAATTCTTTTAAATGAACCTAATTTCGGAGGCCCCATTGATTTCCGCAGCACCTAATGTGTTCCCATCAAACTTCTTTCCGAAAGAACCTGTAATCTAGATCCTCACAAACTATGGCAGCATTTACTGGAAGTGCCCGCATGTGCCGAAGATAATCGAAAACCAAGTTGAGTGAACCAAACCTCGTAGGAATCAAGCCCACAGAATCAAAAAGAAAAAAAAAAAAGCAATTTATCAAATTACAACGACCATTTGGAAAACGATTTTTTCGAAGTCTAAAATTTAAGACATAAAAAATCGCACAGAGTTGATCATACATTACGTACGCCATGAATTAAACATTAATAGTGTTATTACATTTAAAAATTGCAAGCCAAAACAATCGCCTTGCGACCTGTCAGATTTCATGAAACTTAAGTATTATCCACTTGAAACTTACGTAAATATCCAAGCATTTCATATTCGATTTCCAAGAAATCTGACGGCCCATTTTAAATGGAATTTCATTCTTAAACTTCTAAACATCCGACAATATTACTTTTTACACCGTCGGATAGAGAAAAAAATGTACTTTTAAATGCAATTTGTTTGAAAGCTGTATCTCAATTTGTTTCTGAGTTATTGATTTTTTTTTTGTAGTTTTTATTACTTTTTTGTCATAGTGGCAACAGAAGGTATCCATCGTTGTTGAAATTAAAGGGAAATACAGATTACTGTATAGACCAATCATAAAACTGATAAAATGCAGATTAAACCAATGAAAACCTTCAGATATGCTTTTGATTTCCCATCCTGACTCGAACAAAAACCATTTTTCCAAACGGTTAAAAAAAAAGAATGCACCATTAATGTTAGAAAACTAGCTGGCTTCGCCCGCTAGCGGCCCCTCCTTTCATCGAAGCCCCTTCTTTTTATGAACCTCTAATAATATGAAATCTCGAAGTGAACGAACCTCGAACCGGGTACCCGCTGCCTACGGCACCGTATAGCAGGCGTGCTGCGCACGCACTGCAAACTCTTTTTAAAAAGCCTCTCGCTATAACGAAAGTCGAACCGGGTCCTCTCTTCCTACGACACCGTATAGCAGGCGTGTTGCGGACGCACTGCAAACTCTTTCTAAAAAGTCTATCGCGCTCGAACGAAAGTCGAACCGGGTTACCGCTGCCTACGGCACCGTATAGCATCCTCACCTTGTAAATTTCATGAATTACTGTTAAAATTAAAACGATATTTAATAAACGGATGAAATCCCTTATCTAAAATTACCTTTAAAGTAACGCGATTTTTAATTTACGGCTGTAGTGAGTAGACATAAGTTGATGCTGAAAAAAGCGATTAATGTTCGAAAAAGGTGGTAGCTGAGGTATAAAAAAAAGACCGGCCCTGGGTGCTAGGGCCTTAACTGGAATGTAATTGGGTATAAGAAAAAATTTCTGAGGTTTTAAAGTAACTGGAAGAAGCTAAAACTATGTTGAAGAAAATTGCAACAGAATAGGATAGTTTTTAAAGAAGCTACAACAAAGGCCCCAAGAAGGCGATTAATATTCAAAATTGGTAGTAGCTGAAGCCTGCAACTTTTTTTTTTTTTTTTTTTGTCATTCATGTAGTAGTTGGAGAACTTAAGAAGTTGTTAGAAGAAAAAGTTCCTCAATCGGACCATTTTTAAGGGAGCTATAACGGGGGGCCTATAACAGCCCAACTGATAGTTGAGAGCAGGGCCCTAACATGAAAACATGTTTAAATGTTTTAGTAGTTAGCGTTTTAGATCTTCAATTAGTCAAAATTAATCATAGGGTATGAAATAATCATTAGAATAATATTTTAAAGAAATGCGCAAAAATGAGGTAAATGCTTAAAAAGGGGCCCTAGAGCCCCAATAAAAATATGAGGGTGTTGGCCTAGGGGGAAAAGTCCAAGACTCAATTTTAAAAGTATGCAATGAGAATATGAGAAAATTAGGATGTAAAAAATGCATAGCACAAAAAAAGTTCAAGGGGCCCCGGATCGGGGCCTACAAGACCCTAAGATGCCTCAGGATTTTAACTGGAATATAGAAACTGGAGAAAACTAAATGGAAAAATGGTTCCTAAAATGCAGATCGGATTTAGAGGGGCAATTTATTAATAATTTATGATGGAAAAACTTCAAGGGGCCTTGTACCGGGCTCCTAGGGGGAATGGACTTAAGTGGCGTGTAGTTTGGTATAAATACATTTTTTAGTAGTTTCTAATGTAATCTGAGGACGATAGAACTATGGTAAAGAAAATTGAAAAGAAAATATGGTAAAGGAATTCGGATCATTTTTAAAAAAGATGCACCAAGGGCCCCAAGAAGACGATTTATATTCAAAATTGGTGGTAGTTGAAGTCTGAAATATTTTTTGTCGTTCACGTAATAGCTGGAGAACCTAAGATGTTAGAAAAATAAAGCTAGTGAATCGGGCTATTTTTAAGGGATCATTAGAATATAATTTAAAAGAAATGTGCGAAAAATTGGGCAAATGCTTAAAAAAGGGCCTTAGGGCACCAATAAAAATATGTGAGTGTTAGTCTAAGGAGAATAATAGCCGGATAGAAAAGCGGCATGTTATTAAAATTTAAAGCACTAAAACTTCAAGGGGCCCTGTACCGGGGCCCTTGCAAGGGTGCCAGGGCCTGCACTGAAATGTAGGAATGGGGTAGAAACTGAAAGAAGAATTCACCCAAAAAACGAAGAAGACCGGATAGAAAAGAGGCATGTTATTAAAATTTAGTGCACTAAAGCTTCAAGGAGCTCTGTACCGGGCACCTTGCAAGGGTGCCAGGGTCTTAACTGAAATGTAGAAATGGGGTAGAAACTGAAAGGAGAATTCATCCCGAAAACGAAGAAGATCGGATAGAAAAGAGGCATGTTATTAACAATTTAGTGCACTAAAACTTCAAGGGGCCCTGTACCGGGCCCCTTGCAAGGGTGCCAGGGCCTTCACTGAAATGTAGAAATGGAGTAGAAATTAAAAGGAGAACTGACCCCAAAAACGAAGAAGACCGGATGGAAAAGAGGCATGTTATTAAAACTTAGTGCACTAAAGCTTCAACGGGCCCTGTACCGGGCCCCTTGCAAGGGTGCCAGGGTCTTAACTGAAATGTAGAAATTGTGTAGAAACTGAAAGGAGAATTCACCCCAAAAACGAAGAAGATCGCATAGAAAAGAGGCATGCTATTAACAATTTAGTGCACTAAAACTTCCAAGGGGCACTGTACTCGGCCCCTTCTAAGGATGCCAGCGTCCTAAATTAAATGTAGAAATGGGGTAGAAACTGAAAGGAGAATTCACCCCGAAAACGAAGAAGATCGGATAGAAAAGAGGCATGTTATTAACAATTTAGTGCACTAAAACTTCAAGGGGCCCTGTACTGTGCCCCTTGCAAGAGTGCCAGGCCTTCACTGAAATGTAGAAGTGGAGTAGAAATTAAAAGGAGAACTGACCCCAAAAACGAAGAAAACCGGATAGAAAAGAGGCATGTTATTAAAACTTAGTGCACTAAAACTTCAAGGGGCCCTGTACCGGGCCCCTTGCAAGGGTGCCAGTATCTTAATTGAAATGTAGAAATGGGGTAGAAACTGAAAGGAGAATTCACCCCAAAAACGAAGAAGATCGCATAGAAAAGAGGCATGCTATTAACAATTTAGTGCACTAAAACTTCAAGGGGTCCTGTACTGGGCTCATTCTAAGGGTGCCAGCGTCCTAACTGAAATGTAGAAATGGAGTAGAAACTGAAAGGAGAATTCACCCCGAAAACGAAGAAGATCGGATAGAAAAGAGGCATGTTATTAACAATTTAGTGCACTAAAACTTCCAAGGGATCTGTACTGGGCCCCTTGCAAAGGTGCCAGGGTCTTAACTGAAATGTAGAAATGGGACAGAAACTCAAAGGAGAATTCACCCCCAAAACGAAGAAGATCGGATCGAAAAGAGGGATGTTAGTAACAATTTAGTGCACTAAAACTTAAAGGGGCCCAGGGGTCCCGGCCCTTAAAAAATTAAAAATCTGAGCCTCAGGTGCATCAGGACCTGTCTTGGACTAATCACTCCTGAATTTTTAGACTTCTACGTGCGGTAGATTTCGCTAGCCATTGCCGACAGACACACACACAGAGCGATTTGTTCTTTTATTAGTATAGATTCTTGGTGCCATTTGTCAGTTTTGGAATCAAAACTTGGAGGCTAGACCGTCTAGCCACCGCCCTTGAAAGGTGTAACTAACAACAGAAATTATATATGAATACACTTTCACATTTATAATATTATAAGTATTATTATTATTATTATTATTATTATTATTATCTATATATATTCAAGAAAGTCCGGATTTTGTATTAATATACGCGCAGCCCAAATTACTGAACCTAAAGTTTTGAAAATTGGGGTAAAAATACTTCTTTTATGACATAAAGTGTCGCTAAGAAAGGATTTCCTAAAATTCCACCCCTAACGGGAGGGGGGGGATAAAAAAAAGAATGAACTTTTAAAAAATTCCTTAAAAATCTGTTTTTATAGTTATTTTTAAACTGATAACATATTTTAGTGTATTTTTATATGCTGAATCGAATGGTATTAGCCAAATTCTTTTAAGTCCAACAGTTCGTGAGACATTTCATGTTTTTCTAATTTGCAATGTCTTTGGCGCCAAAACCTCGAAATACCTAACATTACAAGTGACAATTCATCCATATTCATTCATATTGTATATCCGTTACAGTAGCAACGGAAGAAATTCAAATTAAATCTTTTTAGCCCCCTGGTACGGTATGCTACTTCTTTCTCCCAGCTTATTTTGTGACATCTCCAAAAAATAACGTTACCTTACAGAAACCAGACGTAAAACAAGTACGATTAAATACTAAGCAATTTTTTTAACTTCTACGCATCGCACATTTTCAATTTTTACACCGTCGTATTCGGGGGAAAAAGTACTTTTTAATGCAATTTGTTTGAAAACTACATCTCCATTTATTTTTGAGATATATATATATATATATATATATTGCAGTTTTTAGAGCCATTTGCTTAATATTGGCAACGGAAGAACTACACTTCTATAGAAAGTGAAAGAAAAATAGCAATTACATCTTTTTGTTACCATTTTCCCATAAAAACTGAAAAAAAAAATTAAAATACGTGCTATTTTGAAAAAAAATATAGATGAAGGATTTCTGATAAAACATGGAGCTATTAGAAACTAAATTTAATTTTAAATATCTCTATTAATAATACAAACAAATGAAGACCTGTGAATCTTTAGATAGTCGATTTTTTTTTTTTTTTGTCGAGTTTTTTGAATGACGAAATCTCTTTTTCCTTTCTTTCTTTTTTTTTTTTTTTTTTTTTTTTTTTTTTGGATTTGTGTATTATTCAGCGATAGTGACATCGCAATCGTACTTTACTGTAGATCAGTGGTTCCCAACGTGGGGCGTACGCCCACTAGGAGGCAATTTGACTTTCCAGGGGGGCAATTCCAAATTTTTTATTCACTCATTCGGTATCAGTTTCCTTTTTTTTTTTTTTTTTTTGAAAAGTAATATTGTAGACTAAAAAGAAATGGAATGCAAACAAAATTTAAAAAATCAGGTTTTTTTTTATTAAATTTTAAAAATCTTCCCAATCAAGAGTTAAAAATAGATTTAACATTGGAATAATTATACAAATAATCTTTTAAAATAGTTTGAGATTTGTTTACAGTAGTAAAACTCATTATATTTTCTGGTACAGTGTTTTACATTTTTTTCTTTAACGCTTACGATTATTTATTTAATAATCTTTCTACTTCTGTTCACTATATGTCACATGTAGAATCTTTTAATTCACATAAAACCATACACATTTTAAAATTTAAAATCAAATAATACATGGAAGACAACGATATATTGGGAAAGGGAAAACAGTGAAAATGTGTTGTGATGGGGAATAATTGCTACTAAAATTTCATAAAAATGATAATCTTGAAATGCTTCTTGTGTATTGTGTTATCCATAGACAAACAAGTGGGTAAGTGTGATCACAGATCGCACAGAGGGTTTCGTTTAATATTACTTTCAAAACACTCGCAACCAGGGAGCGCACTCGATTCTAAACAAACATCTATCCGAACGAAATCCCGTTTTACATACTATCCGCAGATATATTAGTGGAGGGGATTGGGCCCATAGCACCTGAGATCAGTAGGCGCACCTGGCGGTAAAAAATGGAACTAAAATATATAAGGCTATGGTGCACAATATGAAAGAAGGGTCAAAGGGGTGTCGGCAAAAGTTGGAAAATTTCTCCCCTGGTTAAAAAGGCGGATGTTAGACAAATTACTTAAAATACACAAGCTAGAGCCCGGAGAGGTAAATAATATAAGACTTTTTGAAGATTTTATGATTTGTCGTGTGGTCTGAGGTATTCAGCTATACGTATGCAAAATTTCATGTTTCCAACTTAATTAGGGGCTCTCTTAGAAAGAATTGCTTAAAATACATATGTGGTAGCTCAAAGGGTTAAACGTAAGACATTTTCAAGATTTTATGATTTGTCGCTTGGCCTCAATTGTTCTGCTATAAGTATGCAAAATTTAAAATCTGCAATTTAATTAGGGGCTCAGTTAGAAAGAATTGCTTAAAATACACGAGCTGGAGTTGAAAGGGTTAAACATAAAACTTTTTCAAAAATTATTATTTGACGTGTAATCTGGGATGTTGAGCTATAAGTATGCAAAATTTCACGCCTCCAACCTAAATAGGGGCTCACTTAAAAAGAATTGTTTAAAATACACATGTGGGAGCCCAAAGGGTTAAACGTACGACATTTTCAAAATTTTATGATTTGTCGTTTGATGTGAGGTGTTCAGCTATAAGAATGCAAAATTTCACGCTTCCAACTTAATTAGAGGCTCACTTAGAAATAATTGTTTAAAATACACATGCAGGAGCCCAAAGGGTTAAATGTACGACTTTTTCAAAATTTTATCATTTGTCGTATGATGTGTGGTGTTCAGCTATAAGTATGCAGAATTTCACGCCTCCAAACTAATTAGGAGCTCACCTTAGAAAGAATTGTTTAAAATACACATGCGGGACCCCAAAGGGTTAAATGTACGACTTTTTCAAAATTTTATCACTTGTTGTTTGATGTGAGGTGTCCAGCTATAAGTATGCAAAATTTCACGCCTCCAACATAATTAGGGGCTCACTTAGAAAGAATTGTTTAAAATACACATGTGGGAGCCCAAAGGGTTAAATGTACGACTTTTTCAAAATTTTATGATTTGTCGTATGATGTGAGGTGTTCAGCTATAAGTACCGAAAATTTCATGTCTCCAACATAATTAAGGGCTCACTTAGAAAGAATTGTTTAAAATACACATGTGGGAGTTACCGACATTTATTCTTCTGCGAGTTAAACCGATTAATTAAATAATAATTAATATTTCAGCTTGTAATTAAGATAGGACTTAGAAATAGGAATCAATAAAACCAGCGAGAAATTTGACATCGGGATGCCATAAAATTTAATCAAAAAATTTAATATTTAAAAAGTTAAAATTCCGTATTAAAATATGCTATTAAGAAAAACCGCAGCGTCGTCATGTCTACCTGCTTTGAAATCTTTTGAATTGAAATCTTTTTTCTTTGTCTTTCCAATTAAAGAAAATAAATTTTTATCGATTGATTTTTAGTAGATATTTTAACTTATACACATCGCAGAAATGTGAACTTTATACCAAATGAAAGTAGATTTTTTTCTGCATCTGTCTATTCCATTTACAAATTTCTGGGACCAATATTTTCTGATATGCGATTTCGATTTATAATGCCCACTTCATTTTTCGGCTTAATTTCCTCCGTGGTAACCATGCATCGGCTGATTTTACTGGCAACCCTTAGGAGAAACACGGATGATTTGGAGAAAGTTCATTTGAATCTGCGTTAAAAAGGTGGATTGGTTAATTTTAGAAATTAATTAGCCCGTAATTCAGTTAATTACCAACTTTTTCAAAATTTTATGATTTGTTGTTTGATGTGAGGTGTTCAGCTATAAGTACCCAAAATTTCAAATTTCTAACATGTATAGTTTCTGAGAACGGGCTCTGTGACGGACAGACAGACAAAGGAGTGAGACGAATAGACTATAGACCCCTTGCATTGACGTCACGTTGCTATTAGCAACGACTGATACTATCGTATCTGGTGCACACACGTGGAGCACAGAACTGCCCGATTGCGTTAAAAGCATATGTTATCTTTCTGTTTAATTTAGATCTTCCTTATTTTTATTATTATAGTGCAAACAAGTCTAATAAATCAAATGGAAAGCACCATATTCGCCTTATATTTGGGCGCCATGCGAAGCGATTTCAGACGTGTGACGTCATGTGCAACCCGTCTATTTCGACATACGGCAACAAGTCACGTGACGTCCACCTTTTTCTACCTTTTTGACGTCATCACCGCTAATGGGAGGGAGTTTTGGTGATTTTCTGGCAACCTCGTATTACGGCAGTTTGTAAACAAAAAAATTAATAACATCAGTCTTACAATTTATAATAAATACTATATAATTTAATATATTGAAGAATATTAATAAAATCAGAATTACAGGTTATCGCCGAAATGTTTATTAAATATATGGTGGATGAAAAAGGTTTCATACGCAGCTGTAATAAAAAAAAAATACTTTTTTCACTCAATATTATTTATTACGAAGAAAGGGAAAATTTGTAGTTACAAAAAAATCACTATTGATTTACATACTGTATACGATTACTTGCATATTTATTAAATATTCCATTTGAAACACCTATTGTACATACTATATTTATTATACCTATATATTTCGTAAATATTAAGTAATGTGAACAAATTGAATCCCTTTTGTTGTATAGATATATTTTATTTAAAGTATCACACAGCTGAAAAGTATTTTAAAACTTTTTACCCTTGTTTATGTGTAGTGTGTTTAATTGAATCCCTTTTGTAGGTATGTTATTTAAAGTATCACATAACTGAAAAGTGTTTTAAATCTTTTTACACTTTTTCTATTATGTGTAATGCGTTTTACTTTGAAGTTCATCATTAATTTTTTTTAATTAATAGAAAACTAATATACTAAAATCTGCCGAGACAGTATCGCAAGGAACCAAGAAAAAGTTCCGTTTTAAACATTTCATTTTTAGCTGCTTGATTTAAAAAAAAAACTGGAGACCTAATAATTTGGAATACTAACAACTTTAGTTGTACCCCCCACCCCCTTCACCAGCATATAGTATTTTATACATTATTTGCAATAATTAAGCATTTTTTTTCTTTAGTAAAAAGAAATAATATAATATTTTAAATATATCTATCCATATACAGTGGTGCACCCAGGATTTTTTTTATGGGAGGTGCCAAGCATTGGTGGCGAAACAAAATAAAATTAGTGAGGGAAAAATTTCTCTGCTTATGATTACAATAGGTAATTACAAGGAGACACTAATTAATCGTCAAATTACCGTAATTAATTCAGTATTTAATAATAATTTATTTATTTTAATGAAAATTATTATATTTAAAATTTAATTAAATTAATAATTTAAAAGTACACTAATTTTTGAATGTGCAGAAGTTAAATACTTGAAGAGCCCTTAAACAAACATTTATAGAATTTCCTATTTACATTTATCTGACCGTGAGACATATTGTAGTTTAAAAGAAAATATCCAAAATAGCTTTGACGAAATGAATTATTGGATGCAAATTTTTGGGCTAATTCATTTAAACTTTATTTGTCAGTCAGAATTTTTGGGAATTAATAAACTAATAGAGAATTTAATCTGTTTTGGGCATCAGTCAATTCTTGAAAGGCATTGCCTCTAGTCTTGGAAAGGGCAGCTGTAAAGGTCAAAATTAGCACTAGCCACCGGCCACAGGGCTAGAAAATGAAAAAAAGTGGCTAGTGAAAAATTGTCTATCAGCGGCCACCTTCCGGCCACTTTTTTACAAGGAGATTAAAAAAATTTCTTGCATTTCATCAAGGAATCAACTTTTTTTGGTTCCAGTATATTTATATTAACATATTTATTTGGGCTACTCAGTTTTAGATTAATACTTATAGAAATTTTACTGTTTAGCATTTTGAAATAAAAAAGTGGCCGCTAGTTTAAAGAAAGTGGCCACTTTAAAAATTAGTCCTACCGGCCAGTGGCCGCTAATGAAATTTCCCAATTTTGACCTATAGGCAGCTGCCCCTACTGCTACCGTGGCTCAGCCGACTATGGAGGCGAGTTGAATTGAACAGATAAAAAAATTCAGTAAATTCAATTAAAAACATTGTTACACAATAAAATCTATTTTTCTTTTTACAAATTACTTCAGTTGCAGTTACATTAATCTCTTTATGTATATATCATAAAGCAGCCCATTTTTAATCTTTATTCTGTCATAGTGGATCTTAAGTAAATTTTTTTAATGCGTAAGTTTGAAAATGACCTTTCGTTGACACAGGTTGTAACGGGAAGCACTGCAAATATTTTTAGTAATTTATAGATGTTCAGGTACAACATTTTCTCATATATCGAAACTGCTTCAATGGCATTCTTGCATCGAGTTATGAAAGTGATTTTTAAAATTTTCTGTACCACAACTTGAATTTGGCGTTCAAAATTTTTGAATTGGTAGAAAGCAAATCATGCGCATAAAATTCACACAATTAAAGAAAATTTTTTATTTCATTTGCTGTTGGAGCATCTTTTCCATTAGGTAGAAGAATTAAAAAAACTTTCAAAATGTTGCGGTGCCAAGTCAAATGTTCATTAAGTTCAGTCAACATTTGATCAACGAATGGAATAAAAATATTTCTCCTGAAATACTCTTTTATAGAATCGGCTGGAACATTGGATCTTTGTTTTTGTTTTGATGCAGTTCTTGTCATTTTAAGGTCAATATGAAAGTTACTGTCTTTCAAACAAGCTTCATCAAAAATTTTCTTGAAAGGGCTTTACGAATACGATTTAAGTGAGCCACAACATTGTTAATGAAATTTAAGGCAATTAAAAGGTCACTGTCACATTTTTGATATAATTTAGACAGCTATAATAGCCCGGGAGGCAGATGAACAGACCATCGCCTTATCCAGTTGAGGGCTGAAATTCCAGAATTAGACAGAAATCAATTCGCATATTAAAATGCAACTGGTCTGCCTGCAATTTCCTGCAACCAAAGGTATGAAAACATAGAAGACTGGAAGCAAGAAAACACAATGGTAAACCTACCAGTCAGCCACTAAAATCAGGTTTGCAGGTGTTTACCACCAAGATATGAGTTGACAAACTCGTTGCATTTTAATATGCAAATCGAGTTTTAACTAATCCTGGAATTTCATCCATCAACTCGATGAGGTGATGGTTTGTGCAGCCTCCTTCTGGTCCATAAAGTGTATGTAAATATATTCTGTAAGGTAAATAAAGAAGTTATGAAACCTAATACACAACGAATTTTTTAAAAGTTTTGCCTTAGAAGCAGGGCTGCGGAGTCGGACCCATTTTTGAGCGAAAGAGTCGGAGTCAGATCTCTTAAAATTCCCGGAGTCTGAGTCATCCATTTTACAAGCAAGTCTGCGTTGTCGGAGTCGGATCTGTTAAAATTCCCACCGACTCTGCAGCTCTGTGTAGAAAACTAGTCTCTGTCTTTTCAAGTTGCGATGTTTCAAGGCTATGAATCACTACGTCATATAATTCTATCATGGTCATGATGACTTCAAGGCATACTACCCACCTAGTTGGACAAGCTTTTCGTAGTTTTTGTTTATTAATTTCCGGAGTATGTTTGTCAATATTGTTGAGGCGGATGTCTTGTCTCTTAGGAGTATTAAAAAAATTGTTTGTCATTTCAATTATGCCAATAGACCAGGAGTCGGCAGTGCAGACAATCACCTCATGGAGTTGGAGGCTGGAATTCGAATATTAGTTAAAACTCTATTCACATATTAAAACGCAATTGGTCTGCCAAGTCATATCTTGGTGGAAAACACCTGAAAACCCAATTTTTGCAGCTGACTCGAGGGTTTGTCATTGTGTTTTCGTGCTCCCAGTCCTTCATGTTTTCATACCTTTAGGTGCAGGAAAACACAATGATAAACCTACAAGTCAACCACTAAAATCGGGTCTGAAGGTGGTTTCCACCAAGATATGCTTTGGCAGACCAGTTGAATTTTAATATGCTAATCGAGTTCTGTCTAATCCTGGAATTTCAGCTTCCAGCTCGATGAGATGATTGTCTGTGTTGACACCTCCCAGTCTACAATGTAGTTTCTTATTTCTATCACAAATGCAGCATTTCCAATTGCTAAATTTAAACTATGTGAGTCACAATGAACATATAAAGCTTGCAGATATATAGCTGATATATGAGACAGTACACAGCCAAACTCTCCACTCATTGTACACGTAAGCTGAACCTAGGTAAACCTAGGCCAATGAGATTTGGAAGGAGGCAGATGCTGCCCTCTCCTCCCCCCCCCCCCCCACACACACACAAACGAACTTTGATCCGTAAATATTTTAAATATTTTTCTAGTGTTCCTCACTTTTTTTGGAGGGGGCCAGGGATTGTCCCCTCCCTCCTCTGGGTGCACCACCGTCCATATATGCATATGTAAGAAAATCTAGTAAATATTTTTATAATCTTGTGGGTGGGGAATTTTCGGAAAATCTTACTCACCAAGGATCTTTTTCTTTCAATCAGCAAGCAAATTACAACATACAACACTGTTCCTACTGGTTTCGGTACACAGTATTTATAAGCTCCAATATATTCACTCAAAATAAAGAAGTACAGAAGTTGCATTTCGGTGCAAAATAAAATAAGTATTGCTTAGAACTAGGGATGCACCAAGGCTCGAAATGTACCAGAGCAAACTGGAATGATGTTCCGGTTCGTGAAATTGTAACAAATATTGTTCTGGTTCATGGAATTACTAAAAAATATTATTACAGTTTCATACATATAGCTTACTATGCTCTCTGTAATGCATTTTTAAAAATTAGTTTTTCTATGGTTAAATATAAATTTGCTATACAGTAAAGTCCCGATTATCTGAGTTAATATGGACCAATCTCACCTCAGATAAACAAAAAACTTGTATAAACCAGATTTACACAAATCATCACCAACTCAGGAGATATAAATTTCACTCAAATATAAATTTTCACTTAAAATTTACATTTATTACTTGAAAGACGGGAAATTTTACTCAAATTTTATAAAAATTCGCGCCAGAATTTTTATTTTAAATTATTAACTTATTTATTTAACTAGTTTTTTCCTTATTACCTTCGAAACTAGTTTTATAAAGAAATTTCTGGTTCAAACCGAAATAAATTCATTTGGTAGCGGTCAAAATGACCGTCACTGTCTTTCTAGTGTTAATTCATTCATTTTTATGGTACTAGTAACATTTCTTTGATGTACATTTCCGTTACTTTTAAGAAAAACGGAGAATGAAATTGTTTATTTGAAAAAGCCCTTGATAGTTTTTTGTTTGTTGAATGCCAATATTGCTGCAGTATTACGCTACTCAGGGTCGGACTGGGCCAGGGAAAAGGGCGCAGACCTTGTATTTTCAGAGGGCGCAAAAATTTTAGCGAACTCATGTAAATTTTTCTTGTTTGTGTTCTTCCTGGCTTGAGAAGGTTTAACACATTCACACAGCACCAAGAATAAAAGTGGCTTAATATTACATCTCTGAGTCTAGATAGAAGACTTCGATATATCACCCGTGCAATTTTAAAGTTTTATCAAATCTACACAATGCTACGCAATTTTTTAAAACGAATCTAGTAATATCTAAAAGTTCCAAGTTGAACACAGATTACTTTGTAATAGATGACTGATGGATAGGACTTTATTATTTTGTTAATAGGTACCTTATAAGACTCACGGAGAAAAAAGTGATCACCCCTACCAATTCTCTTGCAAATGACTGTATAAAAACGACATAGATACCAATTTGGAGATTGTCTAGGTATTAAAAAATGCACGAACGTTAATTTTTCAAAAGGTGAACGTTGATTTTTCAAATGGTAACATCCACTTTTGATACCCTAATTGATTCTTTACCAGCAAATAAAAAGATAGAGTTTATACAATTTTCTTAAATCTGAATACAGTTATAAAACAAAAAGTGTTAGGGGTTTATCCATAAGTTTCGGAAAATAAAATGAAATATGTTACAACCGAAAACACTCAATTACTCACCAGTCAAATGATACAGGAATTTTAAATTTATTATAAACTTTATATTAAATAAAATCTTACAAAGTATTTCTGTTAAGTTTCTACGATTGTTTTCAGTGGCTCTTTTGAAAAAAGAAGACGGTCCCCTTAAATTATGGAAAGACAAAATTTTTCCGTAGCTCGAACACTAATTATTCAAATTAGCTATAAACTTACACATTGATGTTTTAAACGATTGTTCTTTGTTGCATGCAAAAATTAATAAATTAAAGTAACCAAAAATAAGGTGCCAAAAATGGGCGTTATTGTTTGTAAATTCAGAATTGGTGCAATTTTTAATATGTAGACGAGTTCGGAAATATAATTTATATATAACAATAATTAGTAGACATTATTTACAGCCAGTTGTATCTATAGACTTTTTTACGAAGATTTTCAGCTGAATTAGCAAGGGTAACCACTTTTATTCCATTTATCCCCATTGACGCACTGAAAATCTGTACAAAAACTAACAAAATTTTTCGCACCAGGAACCAACTAGAGTTGCTGCGGTGCTGCTAAGGGTTTCAACCCTTTTTTTTAAGTATACTTCTTTATAAAATGAATTACTTATCAGTCAGTTTAAAATGAGATAAATTCAATTTCTGTTACAATCCGACAACAATTACCTTTTATTTACTACAGTTTTTTTTTTTTTTAAGTAGAATTTTAAAAAATGGTATCTATTGGTGTCTCCCTCATGATACACAAAAAAATTCAGTATGCAAACTTCGCTTAAAATTTCTTTGTATCTAAAACAAATACGTATAATACTTTTCATATAAAAGTAGAAATTTTGAAAACTAAAGCTTGTGCTTCTTTTGTTCTTTTATAAAAAGTACCACATATTATAAGGTATTTAAATGTTGAAACATAAGGATATTTAAACATTCAAATCCACATCCCATTAAGGAATTTGAAAATAACAATTGCTTGTGAAAATTATGCTTATTACACTTGCAACATTTATATAAGGCGAGTTATGTATTTTGTAGGAAGAGGCACTTTGCGTTTGTGTCCTTAAAAAAATGACTTTATGTATCCGTAAAATGCTGCATTAATGTTGCACTACTAAAAAAATTATACACAGAAAGTACACCAAAAATGCCACTTTGTTAGCCTAAAAATCCCTAAAATAATTGAGTAAATTTACTCTTTTCAGCACCCTCTTCCTATGATTTGCAAAGTTTTTATCCTAATTAGAGATCAAGGGAAATTATAATAAAACACTCATACTACAATATATATTAAAACACACATACACACATAAATAACGTCTGCATTCAACAGTTAAAGGTATATATAAATATTATACAGACATACAAACAATAAATACAATAAACCCAACTGGAGTGAAAAATTAGCCAGAGCCAGGAATCGAACCCGGGACCACAGTATACAAGACTGCTGCTCTAACCACTGAGCTACTCCGGCTGATGCCTGAGTCTGCAATTTCTCACTAATAAACCATGTTGGGGAAGTCACCAGCCATCTATACGACAGCCTTAGAGCAGCAGTCTTGCATACTGTGGTCCCGGGTTCGATTCCTGGCTCTGGCTAATTTTTCACTCCAGTTGGGTTTATTGTATTTATTGTTTGTATGTCTGTATAATATTTATATATACCTTTAACTGTTGAATGCAGACGTTATTTATGTGTGTATGTGTGTTTTAATATATATTGTAGTATGAGTGTTTTATTATAATTATCGTAGATCGATGTAATAGTAAAATCTATTCATCGTTGTCCTGTCATCCAAGGCTGTCGTATAGATGGCTGGTGACTTCCCCAACATGGTTTATGAGTGAGAAATTGCAGACTCAGGCATCGGCCGGAGTAGCTCAGTGGTTAGAGCAGCAGTCTTGTATACTGTGGTCCCGGGTTCGATTCCTGGCTCTGGCTAATTTTTCACTCCAGTTGGGTTTATTGTATTTATTGTTTGTATGTCTGTATAATATTTATATATACCTTTATCAAGGGAAATATTTAAGTTTATACAATTGAGAGAAATGCCCCAGGAATTGTATTCATACAAGCTGCAGGATCCCGTGGCAGCGTTTTTTTTTCGAAAAACCTATCATAATTTCTGAATAGTAGTCATCACTTTATTTAATCATAATTTTTCCGTGATCAAATTCAAACAACTTTTTATTTAAAATACATACTAGAATTTCCTAATATTTATTTAGCCACGGAAAATCTGTCATTAAATAAAACAAAGATTACTAACTGAAAATTATGGTGTAGATTTTGCGAATGAAAAACCGCTAACCGCGGGATTCCACAGTTTGGGGGATTGTAATCCAGAAGTGTTATCAAATTTGTATTCCGCGAAAAAAAAGGTCATGTTTTTCAACCAAAAACGAAATCCGCACAAATAGTTTTTTTGTCTTCTGATATTTATCACATTCTTTTCTCAAGATATTTTCAATTGTAGGAGCAATCATGGCCGTCATTAAAAGTGTAGGAACAAGGTACTAAAAGCTAAAGGCCTGAAAATATGCAAAATATTTGGTTAAAATCTAAAACCTATCATTCAAAGAAGTGATGAAATAAATCTCGCCCAGGGCGCTGTAGCTACTAAGCTTTCTCTGCGTGTTTTCCCCCTCAATAGTATTCAAAGATGCCACCAATGGTTTCTGATTCTGAAATTGCTTCGATGTATTTTTAATTTCTTTGCGATAAAAAATACCTCTCTTGTGCTGTTTGCCTATTATCCCTAATGATTATTCTGATGATTATTTCTAAACGAATCCTCGAAATTTAGTACACTAGTCCGAATGTATGTGCACAACTTGGGAAAAAATATTGGAGCGGCTTAAGGCACTTAGGGGCGCGAAGTTTTCCGTGGACGAGGGGCCAGTCTGAGCCTGACGCTACTGCATAGCTACCAATTTCTAAGATTTTTTTCTTCCCTCTAAAACTTACCAGTAAATTTTGCCTAATTCAGTCGCCGAAATCTAACAATTGTCAACGATTAAATACGGCAAAAATTTGTATTCAATTTTAGAGATAACAAAACCGTACAAATTGGCAGCTATATGATTCTATTAGTGAAATGAAAATTGTAGGTGTAGCCTCTTCTTTCTGCTCAAAGTATTAAATAGTTTTTTAAATCGAACTTATACCTTTGGAATGGATTATTTTTTTCTGGCCATTTTTTCCCCCATTCTGACCAGAAAATCAGAGTTCTAACTTTTTACGGCTGCTCTTTCATCTTCACCTAACACTTCATTTGTAATGGCTGTTTCATAATAATGGAAGCTCTCAGTCCATCAAAAGAAAATAACTGGGTTAAAGCAGAAACTCGGTTAAGCGGGACTGTACTGTACTTTAAAAAAAAATTAGTCAACAATAATTTTGAAATAGCGTTTCGGTTCGTGGATTTTTCCATTTCGAGCCCTGAGATGCACCGAATATTCGGTATCTATTCAGTATTCATCCATGTTACTGAATATTCATTCAGTTATGCCGAATATCAAAATGTTTGTACAAATCTAATACTTAAAAATATTTTAAACATATTTTCAAAAATATTACACAACTTTTACTTTTAACTGTCAACTTATAAACATATTCAGAATAATCAGAAACAGAATCATATTTAAATAAAAGAGAATCTTTTTACTTTATTTATTTACTATTTGTAAAGTATCACTTAAGAAAATTAACCATTAATGAGGATTTTCATAGGCATTTATGATCTACCAATGCAGGTTCTTGACCATTGTCTAGTAAATAATCTGTTTTTTGCTTTTTCACAAAAAGAGTGTTTCTAAACAAAATAGAAAAACGTTCAGAGTTTTGATAATAGACATCAAAAAGCACAATTTTTGTCCAAGAAATCAAAATCACAATTTTCTTATTCAGTTATAATTACAGTGTATCTCATCTCACTCGAGATCAAACATGGATTTTTGTTTGTTCCTTTAACAATAATGAAGATATCAAAACTATATTTTCAACTGACTTGCTTATGATTTCTGTGAAATATGATATGATAAGAAGTTCTGTATATTGCCACCATTCATATCTAAACAACTATGACCTAGATATTCTTTTATTCAGAATGCAGTTGACAGTAATTATACTGTGTCGCTGGTCAAAATTCAGTCAATTTCAATCATCACCTTTAATAGAAGCAAAATTAATATGAAACAAATCTCGCTAAAATACCTTCATTGTTGATAAAGCTGTGAACGAAAATTTCATTTCGGCTTGTAGTTACATACCTAGTGTTTTTGATTGATTGTATTGTAATTTTGATGGAATAAATGGATTGAAATGTTTGTTGAAAGATTTTAAGAACAGTCTGTTTGTTTACAATCTCTACAAATGATTGCTAACTCCAGTTACTGATCAAGGATGCATTTAAAAACTTCCTTGCTGAATCAAAGAGAGCAGAAAAGTTATTCTTCATGAGTTGCCACCATTTCAATAGATGGTTTTAAAATTTAACATTTTAATGCCTTTAAAATGTAAAAGTATTCATTCAGCCAAATATTCGGTTCACCTGTAGGCTGAATATGCCAACCAATGTAAGGAGCGAGCAAAAGAGCATTGATAAAAAATATTATTTTTTTTAACCTTTACCCTTTTTTATAGCCAGGCCCAGGCCGGGATCTGCTTGGTGTGGGAGAGGGGTCTAGTTTGTGTTTAAACAACAATTAAAGGACACTGAATTTTCACATACAGACCTTATGTCTTGGCGTCCTTATGATGTGGAAGACAAAACCAAACCCCTATTCAACTCGTCTCCATCGGGAAAGGCTACTAGTGATTAATTTTGACTTTGGCAGTTTTAGAATTAATTTGTACCAAACTCTGCCGGCTAGGTAGTCCAATGACAATGCAACCGTTGCTGGCACCAGATCCTTTGACGGGTAACGTCTTATTGAGAATCATAGAAATTATTTATTCTTCTTTTTCTATATTGATAAATATTAATTTAAAAGTTATATTACCAAAATGCCGGAAAAGAAAAAAGTGTGAAATTATTATAGAAACAGGAGGGCACGGAAAAGAAAAGATAATGAAAAGCAAGCTCATTTTATGAAAAGGTTTATTTTTTGTAATCTTCTGCTAGTTAATGTGTGTGTCGAATCTTTTATCAATAACAAAAGTGAAAGACTAAAAAAAGTAAATTTCTCTAACTAAAAATATAGACTTAAATCAATCTATGTAATCTAACTGTTTTTTCTGTAAAGGCAGAAGATTTTTTAGAAAATGCTGTCAAAGCTGCAGTTTTGAATCGAATTTCCTAAATTTTAAAAAGAATTTACATTTAAAAAGTAAATTTACATTTACAAATATTTTGTTTCCCGGCTATCATAATTTTTTTTTTTTTTTTTGTTACAAAATATATAGCTAAAGACATTTGTCAAAATTTAAAAGAAGCATAAAGATATTCGGTACTTTTCGGTTAGCCGGGTGCCAGTGTTACATATACATACATGTATGTATATATACAAATATATTTATATATAGTATATATACAACATGTGTATATGTATATTTACATGTATCTATGTATATAAATATGTATATATAACACTGGCGCCGGCTAACCGAAAACTACCAAATATTCTGTTCATTTTTTATTTTAAATTGATTTTTTCCCATATGTAGATATACAAGGTAGCGATGCGGCTTTTCCATCAATGATCGTCCCAGTTACGGTTGCTAGCGATGACCTGACGCTATAAGCTGGTTGCGCTGGAAAATTCAGCACCGTAGGATTTTGGAATAATTTCAGGCCATCCTGATTATTAATAAGGTCAACGGTGTACTACAGATGATGCAACATCTCGAGCCATGGGGTTGAAATTCAGCAAAAAATTTTTTGTTCTTATCACCAAAAATAGAGATTTAACATAATTTGTGACTTCATATACTTAAATGCGAAAATGTTGAATTCTAGAATTAAAATTGATTTTTGTTTATAATTTTTCACGTAAATTTTAAAAATGCAATAATTTAACTTAATAATGTAACTTAATCACCAATTAAATATTTTAAATTCTATTTAGAATGAACTTTGAATTAAAAAAAATATTTGATTTGGACATTTCTTTCTAACCTACATACATAGAAACAGGGTCAGATAATATAGACGAACATGCGAACGCCGTTTGCAGAAAATTTTCAAAGTTTGCAAACAGTTCTGATGGGGTTTTTTTTTACAAATTTTTCATAAAAAAAATTATTAAGATCCCAGGCGGAGAATTTGCAAGGCCCATTGCAGACTTGTGAGAAGGTCTGCAGATAAAAAAAGCTATCTAGAAATTATTTGCCATGTACCATGGAAGAAGCGCCGTGGCATATATATTTTTAAAACTTAAAAATATTGGAAGTGTGGGGCTTATGCCGGAACGGCAAGTACAATGCTTTTTTTTTTTTTTTTTTGGCCAGGGCCGGTAGCAGAAACAGTGCAGTACCGAAGCAGGTGCTGCAGATTATTTTATGCTTTGCAGGTTAATTTAACAGATTAAAAATAAATTTTGTGTTGAAAAGTAAATGTTAAATGTTGATCTCTTTTAAATAATGTTTATTTGGTTGGAAATTTTAGCAAAAGTTTATGCGCTTGTTTAGCATTTCTCTGCGATTTGCAGTGACTTTTTTACATTCGAAAGGGGAATTCGGTTTTAATATCTTAGTAAACATTATCCTCTTTTCAATAAAGTCTAATTCAGAAAACTGGAGGGCGGGGGGGGGGGGGGGATGAGAGCATGTAACGTAATCTGAGGGATTGTAAAGAAAACTTTTTTACTTTTGCTGTTAGCGGCGATATAGGACTTAGGAGGGGCATGGCATTTTTCTGCAGAAAATTTTTAAGAAATTATTTGAGTTTGCAGACAGTTTTACATTTTATCTAAGTCTGCATAGAAAGGGAGGGGGCAAAAGCCTATCTCAAAACCTGTCATGGCCTTAAAAATTAGAATCTTACTTTTGTTGAAAACAAAGTTGTATTTACAATCTATCTCATTGGTAAAAAAATTTTAATTTATGAAAGTGGCATTTGAAAATAAGAGTTTGAGAACTTAAAGAGGAGAGTTATTGTAAATATGGTTTAAGAGACAGAAATGAAATCAACTTACTGTTTCTTCTCATTTTTTTTCGGAGTAACGATCCGGGCAAAACGCCCTAGTGAACGGCCACTTTTCAATGGAATCAATGAAAAAGGCTCTATCCACCAGAGATTTTCACCAGGCCAATAATTGCTTTTAATGTATGAATATTATTTTTCAATCACATCAGGTAACAGCAGATTTAAGCTCTCGGCCTCTTCTGTTCATCTTCAGAGAGGTGGTTCTTAAGGGAACTTCATCTTTTCTACAATACCATGAAAGCTTCAACTACTTCTTGGCTTTAGATGAACTGCAACACAATCTTCCAAAACTATGATATCCTATTAGAGAGAGAGAGAGAGATAAATTAATGATCAATTTAACACCTTGGGGATGAGCATCACATATACCTGACTCATAAATTGCTCAGAATCCTTGATTATTCCCACCAGTTATTTTTTATTGTAAATTTTGCTTTATTTAATCAGGGCATTTTCTCAATTCAATTAGGCAAAATTTTCTGTTTTGAAAAACCGGTGATAACCCAGATAGCATGAACATTAGCAGCAAGTTTGATTTTTTCTGATATTAAATTGTCGTGAGAAATTCGCAGTAAATCTTCCGCAGGGTATACCATCACCCACTTACATGAGTAGTTTGTTATGAAACTGATGGCAAGACTGTCTTTAATTCACAAAAGTGACGAAAGCAAAAATCCCTCTGTTGAGAGAATCGATAATTAGCAGATACACAGAAATTTTATTCGTTTGGCACTGCTTTTATTAAACGCTATACTTATCAAATACCAAAAAAGGATTGAATTGAAATGTACAAATATTACCCTAACTTATTTATGGTGGTAAAAACAATGCATGTACCTTAACGGTGTGTATGTATCAGTAGACCTGGTCAGGTCTATGGACCCCTTCGAATGGGTTAAACTTAACAGTTCTAAACAGTTGATGTGGCATGGAAAGATTATTACTTAGCAGTAAGTTTGCAGTATTTTTGATTACTTCTTTGCTGTTATTTTGCAATAACTTGGACACAGCATGAATTTAATTTGCACGATAAGTTAGCTGCAAGTTCAAAGTGTGGTGACTTTGGCGTTTGCATTAACTTGCTGCAGTTGTGTTATGAAATTTCAGTCTTGTCATGCTGAGCTTGCTGCAACTTTGCAAGTTTTCAAAGCAAGACTTCTGCAAACTAAAAAGGCTATGTGGGAAAAGATTAAAAATTCTGTAAAAGACATTCATCGCAAACAGGTTAAATATACAATAGTTATGTCAAACCCTTACCATAGAATGGTATACAAACACTGTATCGCATAGTTATAATAAGTCTACTAGATGAATTACTTACCCATAGTCAGGCAACATTACAATTTTTTTTGTATTACTGTAACTAAAATTCAGCCTCCTATAAACATTTAAAAGTTAATCAAAAATTGGGAGTAAAAAAAAAAAAATCTGTCTATTATATGAAAGTCATCTCACTATACATTCAGGCTGTAACTTCTTAGAAATGCTACATAAAAATCAAATACAAATAAACGCACGTATTGTTGAAATAATAAGAATACACATGCATTTTTTCCCACGTTTCATATTGCTCATGCATCAGCTTGGATTACGCATATAAAATTTGACCACTCATAAAAGTAAAAAACACTGACGATATACAATAGCATTTATCAGGGACAAATTCAAGAAGAAGGGAGCTGAGAGGCTACAGTAGCCGTACCTCCCTCCCCCTCAAAATCTGTATTTTTTACATAATTGTGTACACAAGATCATTTCCCAGCTCTCCACTTTCTCGGAACAAAATCCTAGATACCCTACTGACATTTTTGTGTATTAGAATTCTGAAGCATGGAGAGGATTGCGACCCCTCCCTTAATCTCTGAGAAAAGTATGAAGTTTTTTAAAAAGCACTGAGAGATGGAAAAAATATAAAAAGCTGTTAATGATTGTGATTAAACTGATTATTGCAATTTCATCCACCTCATTTTTAACCGTTTATTCCCTAACACTGCTTACCATATCCACTGAAAACATTCAGTTTTGTAAGTTATTGATATTTAACAACAATAAAAGAGTTCAACTCAAGCACATAACTTATATTTTGGTGTGGGGGTTAGCTTTCAGTTACGACGATTTTCTTTTAAATAAAAGTACATGAATACTTATTTTCACAGATGTGCTTTTGATATCTGTAAAATTAGGTAAGTCTTTTATTTTCAAAGAACCAACTTTTTTTTGAAAAAGTTATGCACTTTTCATTCCTCCTCCAACCTAAAACAATCTTGTGTATGTCGTTGATCCGAAGATATATCCTACCTCTAATATATGTTAATATTACTCTACATATGACTACAAATTTTTTAATCATAATATTAAATTCGTAAAATTACACTGAGCAAAAGCAGTAGAAGTAACAGGATCATATCTAACACGAAAAATTTTTTAATATTGACATAAACAAAAAAAAAATTATACGAGATACCAAATAAAAGCTAGTCTGAAAGAAAATGAAACAGAAAAAAATATACAAAACACTTACTTAGTATATGTTTCTCCGTTTATATTTATTTTTCTATACGCTAGACGATAACAACAATACACGTTTTGCAAAAAATGACACTTCACACTTCAGCATTTTCTTAAAAAAAAAGTTGTACAGAAGCACTTGACAATCGCATAATGTGCGAAAAAGAAGCCAATATGGTAAGCCTGAATTCACTCAAAAGATGCCAAGAATATGTGCAGTCGAGTGCGCAGTTGGCAGAATTTGTGTTCTACCTTTTTTACGTCATATCAAAATGCCCTATAGGGTTTCGTCAGATGTACGAAACCCTAAAAATGTAATCTCCAAAGCTTTTCTACCAAGTCTTAATAAGTTAGAAAAGTGAATTATAAAATATGTTGAATGCTATCGATTTTCAAGTTAAATGTAAGTCTCCTCTCTTAAAGGTATTTTGTCAACTTTAACATTAAGATAAGTTGGAAAAGTGCAACAAAACATTTTTTGGCATAAAGGCGAAGATGCATAACCTCATTGCATTTATAAAATTTGTGACAGAAGATTCACCACTTTGATAAGTTCAAAATGTGAATTGAATAGTTATTGTTAATGCTCTGTATGCTTGTTATTCGATTTATTATTCGCGATTTATTATTTGCTCCTGGATAAGAAGAAAAAATAGGTACTTTTGTGTCAGCCGTGTGTAAATCTCGCCATGAGCATTTTTAAAATTGCCAATGGCAGTAGTTACATTTCGTGTATGTAAATAGAAAAGAATTCTTTGTTTTAAGTTATGGCATTATTTCCTATTATTGTTTTACTTTGCAGTTTTTTCAATGAAATTTGTGTAAGGCATGTATTTTAAATGAAATAAACGAAACGTTTATATTTTGAATGAAAATAATAAAATAAGAATAAGGCATGGAAACAATCTTTGTTGATTTATTACTTGGTCCCAGATAACATAAAAATATCGCAAAAGCGATATATTCACCTTTCTTTGGGTAGTTGTTCATGGGATTGCTGGTTAATCTTCCGTAATCGGACACTTCGCCAATCAGTGTATTAGTTACAATGTTGAATGCATCATTTACGTATGAAGCGAAAACTTCACGATGAACAGAAAATCGTATTTTCATCATCTACTACATATTTAAAATGGAAATTTGCATTTCATTCCGATTGTTTATAATATTTTGATAGGATATGCCACTATTAGTTAGGTAATGTTTTTGGAACGTTTTTTGTGTATACACAGTGTTCTACGTTGCTTAGTTATAGAGATAAAGGAAAAAGTTAAAAAATTAAATGAACCTGATTATTAAAGGTTAGCCTTTAAAAAAAAACCTATTGAACAGATTTTAATCCAAGTGGCACTGTTACATAACTTTTCAGGAATGGTTTTAGTATATAACATTTCATTATATGTTGCTTAGTTATAGAGCTATTGGAAAAGCTATAGTGAAAGGTGAACGCAATTATGTAAGATACATCTAACTGTAATTATAGAAAATGCAAATTTGTCTTTCCTTCCACCCGTTTATAATTTGAGTTTTGCTGGATGTATTTTGATGAGACTTTCACTGTTAGTTAGATAATTTTTTGTGGATGGTTGGTACTTCTTGCATGATTGGTATATCTTGCATGGATGGTGTTGTGTTTGGAGATAGGAGGTGATAGAATAATATTGTAAAGTTATTTTGGATACTGAAATTCCAAATCATTTTTTAGGATCGATCGTATAGTGTTATAACATTTTTGTTGTGGCCACAAAAGACCACTTTGACATAACAGTCATTAATTAAAAAAATATCTGAATTTACTTATCATACATTTTGGTAATTGGGAATAAAAAAGTAAAAGTTAAAAGCATTACCTGCATTGACCCGAAAGAACAGAAAATGATGGAGACATTTGCAGAAAGGAATTAAACAGAAGAAAAATCTTCCTTGAAAATTTTTTATTTATGAAGCAATTTTTCTTTCAGAACATAGCGCATTATCATAGAGTACATCTCTTATTCTTTTAGATGTACTTTTTTTATGATGGACACATACAATCTACGTTCATTCTACGTTCTTACTAAAGAAAATAAAATAATTTCTTTCCTTTGGGGAGTATGGAGGCACGGGCATTTAGATGATTTTTTAGCATCACAATTCTACGACTCCAAATAAAAGCACCATTTGAATAAAAATAATAATAATGCCGTCAACAAAATTTTTATCCATATCTTACTGAAGAATCAGAAGTAACTGATCAAAGAATCTCGCCAAACAAAAAAAAGACGAAACTATGCAGCCGATTACACATTCATAAAGAAATATTCTTGCACTTTTAATATTTCTTACTGTAGATATGAAAATCCATTTATTATTTTTTTTTTGTAGAAGGGAAAGAGGCATCCACCCATTCTCTGCGTTCGTTGACAGAGCACTCATGCAGGCGTGGACACAATTCTTGACAGAACGGCAAAAGGGCAGCCATTCTGTATTGGAATCCCAACTCAACTGCACTGAATGCGCACGAGCTCTCCGAGAAGAGGAGTAAAGGGGATTGCTATAATCCTTGAAACACGCCAAATTTGGCGGAACGAACATACAGGCACCCTGCATTGGCATAAAATGCAATGCTAAAGAATATAAAAAACTGCTTTAAAAAAGGAAATTTGATAGATTTCACTGAGATAAGATGCCAAACAGTAGTAAAGAGTTACAAAATTTGAAATTACAAATTAAACTGATTTAAATATTATTGGCTAAGGGGTGGAGCTTCAAAAGGATATGACTTCACAAATAGAAAGATATGGAACTTTCCAGATAATTCTTTTACCGGAAGTACAGAATTCAAAACGACATTTATGATTTTAAAATGAATGAAATGCTATGCCAGAAAGAAAAACTTACAGGGGAAAGTTGAAAAAAAAAAGGGAATTAAAATAATTTTGGAATGCGGATATTAAAATTAAATGAATACAAGATTAATAAAAATATTTTCTAAATGAAATTAAATAAAAATATGGCAGTTGTTCTAAGTAACCACAACAGATGGTACTTCTCTGTAGCGAAGCTTTCTTCTGGGTTATTGTTTTTTTCCGAAGCACAAACTTGACAACAATTCAGATTTCAGAAAATCACATTGCAAGAGAAAGTTTCAAAACTAGGTGAACCCGATTGTGAAAGATTACCTTTTATTTAAACTTCTACAGAACGTATTTCGATTGGAGTTGCACAGATAGGTAATATTTCAGGGATTGTTTCAATATATAACATATCATTCTACATTTTTAGTTATGGAGCTATGAGGAAAGTTCTCAGTGGTGTAGTTGTAAAAAAGCGTAGGATAAAATCTATTGGCAGAAGGTATATAATAGAGAGTATATATGTAATTGCTATGATGTACTGAGTTTCTAGAAAAATACAGAAGGGCTACGGTGTATAGCCTACGCTACATTCCTGAAAGTTCTACAATCACGTTAACTTGATTATGAAAGATATATTTACATTATATATTTACATTTATACTACTTCACATATAAAATATAAAGAGCAATTTCGGTCCGACCACTTACAACTTGAGTTCCTTTGAATGGATTTTGAGAAGACTTGCATTGTTAGTTAAGAAAAATTTTCAAGAAAGGGTTTCGTATGTAACATATATCATTCTGCGTTGCTTAGTTATAGAATTATGTGCGAAAGTTCTTTAATCAGTGAACCCTATTTTGAAAGATTAGCCTTTCTAAAAGGTTCTACTAAGTTGAGTTCGATGGAATTAGCACTGGTTGTTAGACAATTTTTCAGGAAAGGTTTTAGTATATAACACATATTGTTCTACATTGTTTTGCTATAGAATTATAGGTAAATGTTCTATAATCTGGTAACCCGATTATGAAAAATTAGTTTTATTAAAAGATTCTAATGAACGGATTTTGATGAGATTTCCATTTTTAAATTTTTAGGGATGATTTTAATATGCTACATATTGTTCTTCCGTTCTTTACCATATAAAATTGTAAATAACAAATTAAATTATTTGCTTCTTAACAGTCCAAATTTTGTCTGAGACATTAGAAGATATAAAACCGTAATGGCGTTCATATTGTTTTCAGAAATGCAAAAAGCCATTAGAGATAAATGTATATCTATATATATAAAAGAAAGTCTGGATCTTGTATTAATCAACGCGCAGCCCAAACTACTGAACCTAAAGTTTTGAAAATTGGGGTAAAAATACTTCTTTTATGACATAGACTGTCGCTAAGAAAGGATTTCCTAAAATTTCACCCCTAAGGGGATAAAAAAAGAATGAACTTTTAAAAAATTCCTTAAAAATCTGATTTTATAGTTATTTTTCAACTGATAACATATTTTAGTGTATTTTTATATGCTGAATCGAATGGTATTAACCAAATTCTTTTAAGTCCAATAGTTCGTGAGACATTTCATATTTTTCTAATTTGGCAATGTCTTTGGCGCCAAAACCTCGAAATATCTAAGATTACAAGTGATAATTCATCCATATTCATTCATATTGCACATCCGTTAATGTAGCAACGGAAGAAATTCAAATTAAATCTTTTTGTTAATTCTTTTGGTTAAAGAATTAAAACGGCTATATGAGCTTGAAAAAAAAAATAAATACAAACCCTTTGAAAAAAAAGAAAAAATATATTGATTTTATTTAAAATGCACGGAAGCGATCCGTTGAGAAATTAACAATATAAAACGAAAATATTTAAAAATGAAAGCAATGTTTGTTCAACTGAAAAAAATTTTTTGTACTTACATCCGGGCCATGTCTGATACACCTGCGCCAAGTGTGGCGACAATTACACTAATTACAGCAAACGTTACTTTTTATACATTTAATAGTTTATTTATTACAGTTTTAAATTAATTTTAGTATTATACATTTTTTTTAATTATCGTTTATAGTATGTAGTTTTATGTTATATATTTTATTTATTTACTTTAAATAATTTGCTATTTTTAACAAGGTTATGTATTTAACCCCTTGGGGACGAGCGACCGGTATTCGTGTCGCGTAAAGTGCTCAGAATCGGGAATTATTCTCACCGGTAAATTTTTATTGTAAATTTTGCCTTATTTAATCCGAGCACTTTCCCGATTCAATTAGGCAAAAATTTCTGGTGATAAAAGATTACCGGTGATAAAAGTGATAAAACCGGTGATAAAAGATTAAAAATTCTGTAAAAGACGCCCGTCCCCAAGGGGTTAAGAATGTTAAATTACTGTTTTGAACGTAATTGGCAAACTATAAACAAGATAGGAAATTGTCAACCATTTTTGGCGATCTATCTCATGGTCCGAATAATACGCAAGTACTACTTTTTTCAATGGAAGAAATTGGAATTGAAATAATACATCGCGATTTATCATTTGCTCCTGGATAAGAAGAAAAAATAGGTACTTTTGTGTCAGCCGTGTGTAAATCTCGCCACAAGCATTTTTAAAATTGCCAATGGCAGTAGTTACATTTCGTGTATGTAAATCAAAAAGAATTCTTTGTTTTAAGTTATGGCATTATTTCCTATTATTGTTTTACTTTGTAGTTTTTTCAATGAAATTTGTGTAAGGCATGTATTTTAAATGAAATAAACGAAACGTTTATATTTTGAATGAAAATAATAAAATAAGAATAAGGCATGGAAACAATCTTTGTTGATTTATTACTTGCGCCCGGCTAATATAAAAATATCACAAAAGCCACATATTCACCTTTCTTTGGGTAGTTGTTCGAGGGATTGCTGATTAATCTTCCGTAATCGGACACTTCGCCAATCGGTGTATTTTTACAATGTTGAAAGCATACGTTTATACGTATGAAGCGAAAACTTCACGATGAATTCTATTACAGAAAATCGTATCTTCATCATCTACTACATATTTAAAACGGAAATTTGCATTTCATTCCGATTGTTTATAATATTTTGATAGGATATGCCACTATTAGTTAGGTAATGTTTTTGGAGCGCTTTTTGTGTATACACACAGTGTTCTACGTTGCTTAGTTAAAGAGATAAAGGAAACAGTTAAAAAAAATTTAAATAAACCTGATTGTTAAAGTTGAGCCTTTAAAAAAAAATTCCATTGAACAGATTTTGATCTAAGTGGCACTGTTACATAACTTTTCAGGAATGGTTTTAGTATATAACATTTCATTAGATGTTGCTTAGTGATAGAGCTACTGGAAAATGTATAGAGAAAGATGAACGCAATTATGAAAAACTGTAATTCTAACATCTAACTGTAATTATATAAAATGCAAATTTCTCTTTACTTCCACCCGTTTATAATTTGAGTTTTGCTGGATGTATTTTGATGGGACTTACACTGTTAGTTAGATAGTTTTTTGTGAATGGTTGGTACTTCTTGCATGATTGGTATTTCTTGCATGGATGATACTTCTTTGTAGCGAAGTTTTCTTCTGCGTTATTATGTTTTCTGAAGCACAAACTTGACAACAAATCAGATTGCAGAAAATCACATTACAAGAGAAAGTTTCAAAACTAGGTGAACCCGATTGTGAAAGATTACCTTTTATTTAAACTTCTTCTGAACGTATTTTGATTGGAGTTGCACAGTTAGGTAATATTTCAGGGATTGTTTCAATTTTTAACATATCATTCTACATTTTTAGTTACGAAGCTATGAGAGTTCTCAGTGGTGTAATTGTAAAAAAGCGTAGGATAAAATCTATAGGCAGAGGATATATACTAGAATTGTATATGTTATAGGTATGGAGGGTGTGCAGAGTATCTAAAAAAATACAGAAGGCCTACGGCGTATAGCTTACGCTACATTCCTGAAAGTTCTGCAATCACGTTAACTTGATTATGAAAGACATATTTACATTATATATTTAGATTTATGCTATTTCACATATAAAATACAAAGAGCAATTTCAGTCCAACCACTTATAACTTGAGTTCTTTGGAAGGGATTTTGAGAAGACTTCCATTGTTAGTTAGAAAAATTTTCAAGAAAGGGTTCCGTATGTAACACATATCATTCTAAGTTGCTTAGTTATAGAATTATGTGCGAAAGTTCTTAATCAGTTGCTGGACAGATAATTACACCTGTTTATTTTCTATTTAATTTATATCCAAAATCGTTAATTGGTCCAAATCATCCAAGCAACCTCATAGCAAATTGGTATATAATTTTATATACCTTAGATAAATTCAAATAATATAAGTGATCGTATTTACCTAAATTCTAGTAGAAGAGCAACGCGAAGCATTAATAAAATTAAATTATAATTCGCGTCAAAAAGTAATTATTAAATTTGAATAATTACGAATAAAATTAAGAGTTTGCGTTGTGAATTATTTAGACGAACTCTTCCACTTATGAATTAAACTAAAATTTAAGCTGTAAAAAAAAGAATTGACACACTTTAAATATTATTAATTAAATAATTACAGAAACTTTTTAAAACTTGATTAAATATTTTATTTACATTGAACATATCTATATACAGAAAAACATAATATTAATTCAAAAAATAGAAAGCAACACTTTTGTTTGCTTCTCATTATTTTAAGTATGTTTAATCTTTTTAAAAAAAAAGACAATAGTTTCACGTACTCTAATTATTATAATTGTTTCTTTTTGCTAAAAGAAATACTCTCTTTCATTTTTAAAATTACCTTAATCTTATTTAATTATTGGTTTGGTCGGATCTCAGATAACTCTCTACCATAAATATCAGAAAAGTATTTTTTAAGATTTTTCATATGATCTTAAGTGGTAAAAGAAAATGTTTAAAATAGTACCTTCTTTTAATATACGGGATGGTGGCCTTTATTCGTCAAATTCCGAGTTGTTGCGTTGCTTAGGATCATGGCAATGTGTCATCAGGAACGCATCCTCAATTTGGCTTGATTAGGATCACTCCGATATGTACATCAGGAAGACATCCTCAATTTGGCTTGATTAGGCTCACTCCGATAGGTACCTCAGGAAGACAACCTCAATTAGGCTGGATTAGGCTCGCTCCAACATGTCCATCTCGCCTGGGCTTTACTAGGGCTTACGGGACTCATTGCACGGGCTTTCAGGAGAGCTCTTGCATCCTCTACATCTTTTTTCAGACTATCCTTTTTCAAAACTTATTCTTCCTGCACACCAGCTCCCGCAGTGGGAGGAACTATTTTTGTCTAGTCCACTGTTATTGGATGTGAGAAGATTTTTTATTATACTTCGATAGGCCTATTAGCTAGCAGTCTGCAAATGGCCCCTAACATATAGTTTAATATTATTATCTGCCTTAAAGTTTGGGTGGTCTGAAAAGTCATAAATTTATCCCAACACTTTTATTGAGGCCATAAATTGATTCCAACGTTTTTATGATTTTACGATTTCTAATTATACACCACTTTCCATTGGCTTGTTATAAAACGACACCATGGCGTCTGGCTAGTTGTTGTCTGAGATCCGAACTCAATTCAATATTATACATTCATTTTACAATACAACAATTTTTTAAAAATATATATTTACTATTTAAAATCAACTTAATAATTTTTGTATGAACTTACACTCTTATTTTACTTAAATATATAAACATTATAATTTTACACTCATAATTATATTTTATAAAAAATATTTATACAAACAGAAATAACAAATTACGCAATTTTACTTTGATTTAACCAACATGGTGCGGGAACATATCATAGTTATATGTTGCCCAGCATCAGTGAACCCTATTTTGAAAGATTAGCCTTTCTAAAAGGTTCCACTGAGTTGAGTTCGATGGAATTATCACTGGCTGTTAGATAATGTTTCAGGAAAGGTTTTAGTATATAACACATATTGTTCTACATTGTTTTGCTATAGAATTATAGGTGAATGTTCTATAATCTGGTGACCCGATTACGAAAAATTAGTCTTATTAAAAGATTCTACTGAACGGATTTTGATGAGATTTGCATTTTTAAATTTTCAGGGATGATTTTAAAATGCTACATATTGTTATTCCGTTCTTTTCCATATTCAATTGTAAATAATCAACTAAACGATTTGCTTCTTAAGAGTCCAAATGTTGTCTGAAACATTAGAAGATATAAAACCGTAATGGCGTTCATATTGTTTTCAGAAATGCGAAAGGTCATTGGAGATAAATGTAGATATTGCTATAAAACACAAGATCAAATACACCGATGTATTTCGTTTGATTAAAGTTTCCTTTGGAGAAACTGAGCATCGTAGCGGGCGAAAGCCGCTAGTTATTATATAAGCAAAGGATAACCTATCTATATGCGAAAGTACAAAGGCATTAATTCATCCGTTTTGACGTGGACTTCATTCAAACTTTCGGTCACACTTTCACATTTATAATATTATAAGGATAAGGATGTACAAAGGTGCGTTTCTGATGACAATACAACATTTTAATATTTTTAATTCTTAATTATAAATTAATACCTTAATTTTAAGGCATTTTCCAATTGGGCGGCCACATGTGATAAATTGTCATATATCATCTGTAACTCGTGCAATTGTACGGGAATTGAAAAAAACAATGGATTTAATTATGCGCGTATAAATGCTCGACAAAATAGGCCGAAGCACTGCGAAAAGACAACAGTGAAATATTTTAAAAAGTTAAAAGAAGAAAATAAATTATAAATAAGAAAGAGTGTAATATGAAAAAAATACGCTTTTATCAATTAATAATTAAATATCAATAAATTTAAATAATGTTTCATTTTTTTTCTTTTTGGTTCTCTTTTGTTGATAAATAAACAGAGGAAAAAGTATATATTTTTAATAAATTTATTGTCTTGAGCTTGCTAGCAAACGTAAAAAAAAAAAAAGCAGTCAATTTTTCATAATTGAGGTCATTGCCTAGGCCAAATTAATGTATTGTCATAGAATATCTATGACAATACATTAATTTGGCCTAGGCAATGACGGGCCATTCGGGAAAAATGTAAATTGCAGTTTAAAAATTCGGCTGTATTTTCAAGATGACAATTGAATGCTTATAAAAGAGTGCTTTTAAAAAACCCTTTTTGGTACTTCCCCATTATCCCGTCGACCCACATTCAATAAAATAAACTATCGCCAAGCTAATCGCCGTATTCTAACACCAAATAAACAAATGGATCTCTAAAGTTAGAATCTCAAAAAATAAATAAAAAAGGAAATAAATAAAATCAGAAAATCCCATTCACTCAAGTGTCAATTATCAATATTTAAAAAAATAAATAAATATATTAATGAAAACAGAAAAAACTAATCTTGGAAGTTCATTTATTTACATTATTTTTCTTAACAATCTCACTAGCAGGAATGACCGAGCTAACAAGGAAGGTCTCCATACGGGCATACTCAGAAAAATCTGAAAAAAATACAGAATGTTCTTCTCCCATAGGTATATATGTTTATTAAAAAAATTTCGGCGGAACCTCGGTAAAACGTCCGTAAAAAAAATAATGAAAACTTCGTTTATTTGACGACTTATCACCGTTTGGCGAAGAAAACAAATTTCAAAAAATACGCTTGTCGAACACTCTTTAAGGAAAAAACTTTTTATGTTGAATTTGTTTAAATAAGTTTAATTAAAATAACTTTAGCTTTGTCTTTATTAGTTTGTGTTAACTATAGTTTTGTCATATATATTTATATGTACTTATAACGAATTTTAACTATCCTATTTTACGATTTAAAACAAAATTTAAGTAGATTAAAATTGTTCCAAACTCAAAAATATGCCCACTGAGCACTGTTGATTCAACTTTGTTGCTATGGAAACAACTTCTTCGGTATGGAAATATATTATGGCAGTATTATTCATCTGGCGTTAAAAGTTATTTTTATAACCGATAAAGCCGTTTAAATTTTAAAAAATTGTGGATTGGAGAATAAAACAATGGCAAAATTTCATTGAATTCGGCAACAAGCAACATGTATAATACAAAATGTAATAATAATAATAAATTCTTTCATGGTTTACGTTTAAATTCATTAAATGCCATACATTTTCAAAATCAATTTAACAAATAATTTTCAGATTCATTCAAATCGTTTGCTTTTGGCGAGGAAAAGTGCTGCTCGCCAAATTGTGTGCCGCTTTCATCTTTTCACTCCAATTATTCGAAAGTATTTTATTTTTTTACAGATTTTCTACTGTAATTCCGCCGCTAATTTTAACTGATCCTTTATTATACATAAGTACTTTCACTAGAATTTTTTTCAACATATTCTCATTATGCCCAGTATGGAGACCTTCCTTGTAAGATCGGTCAAAATTAGCTGTGTGTTTATCTCGATATATTGTTCCCACTGAATCATTATTGCTGTTTTAGTTAGAATTATCTTGACACTGAGCCATAGAGACCCAAAATGACCCACTAATCGAATTTTTTCGAACATTCGAACTAACCCAATGCTCTTCTCAAGCCTGAAAACGATGGAATACAAAATTTAGTGAAAATTGTTAGTCATTTTCTAGAAAAAATTAACTTGACCCACGTTGATCGAGAAATGACCCACTAATCGAAATTTAGCGAACATGTGATCCATTAAAATGGTCTTCACGTACTGGGAAACGGTATAATAAAAAAAATTGTCAAAATCGTTTGAACCTTTTTGAGATACAGTTAGCTTGACCCTTACCCATTATGACCCCTTAATATAATTTTCTTGAGCATGCGACCTAACCCAGTGGTTTTTTCCTGCCCAGAAACGATATAATACAAAGTTTTGTCAAAATCGTTTGACCCGTTTTTTAGATACAGCTAGCTTGATTTTGATCCATTAGGACCCAATATGACCCACTGATTGAATTTTCTTGAGCATTCAACCTAGCCCCATGGTCTTATGCCCGGAAACGGTATAATACAAAGTTTTATAAAAATGTTTTGAACTGTTTTCTAGATACAATTTGCTTGACCCTGACCCATTGTGACCAAAAATGACCCACAAATCGAATTTTCTGGAACATGTGACTTAGCCCAATGGTCTTCTCATGCCCAGAAACGGTGTAATACAAAATTTTGTCTTAATCGTTTGATTCGTTTTTTAGATACAATTAGCTTGACCCATAGTGACCCAAAAATGACCCAATAATCGAGTTTTCCCGAATATGAGACTTAGCCCAATCGCCATCTCATGCCCAGAAACGGTATATTATAAAATTTTGTGAAAATGCTTAGAGCATTTTTTTTAGATTAAATTAGCTCTACCCTGACCCATTGTGGCCCAAAATGACCCACTAATCGAATTTTCTTGAACATGCGACCTAGCTCAATGGTATTCTGGTGCCTGATGACGATAGATAATCAAATTTCGTCAAAATCGTTAGAGCCGTTTTCTAGATAAACTTAGCTTGACCCACAGTAACCCAAAAATGCCCCACTAATCGAATTTTCTTGAACATGTGACTCAGCCCAATGGTCTTCTCGTAATAAAAAACTGTAGAATATAGAGTTTAGTGAAAATCGTTAGAGCCATTTTTTAGATAAAAATAGCTTGACCCGCAGTGACCCCAAAATGGCCCACTAATCGAGATTTCTCGAACATGTGACTTCCCAATAGTCTTCTCGTACCGAAAACTGTTGAATACAAAATTTAGTCAAAATCGACTGAGCCGTTTTTTAGATATAATTAGCTTGACCCTGACCCATAATGACTCAAAACGATCCACTAATCGAATTTTCTCGAACATGTGACCTAGCCCAATGGTCTTCTTGTGCCCGAAAATGGTAAAATACAAAATTTTGTCAAAATCGTTAGAGCCGTTTTTAGGATAAAATTTACAGAGACACACACACACAATTTTTGCTCCTATTATAATATAAGATATCGTCAGTAGAAACAGATCTATTGTATGCAACTTTGCATAGCAACATTTTTTTCCATGCTTTTTCTGTTTTAAAATTGTGTCGTCGCCAATGGCGGATCTAGGAAGGGGGAGGGGGGGGTCGAAGGGGCAATCCCCCTCCCCTTGAGCTAATAAATGCTTTACAAAACAACATTATGGATCCTCGCGGGAAATGACTCGAGGTGAAGCTAGAGCCTGGCGCGGCCAGCCAATTTAAATTCACGAGACTCGAGCTGGGTCAGCCCTTTTCTCTTTCTGCTATCTTTTTCTCGTTCTGCTATGAATAAAACTTAAACATTCAGCCCCTGTCCGACCTAGCCCATATGAAAAGCATTATTGGCCCGATGGCGACCCATGCATTTCTCTAAATTCTTCCCCCCGAGCCCAGGTTTGGCTGGCATCTTACTAATTTGTTATTCATAAAAATTATATCGATGTTGTACATTTGTTTAGGAAACCTTCAGAAATTTAATTCAGTTTAATAAATTACAAAAATGTATTTTTAAAAATCTACTTTTTTTCATTGTAGAGCTTTGAAATTACGATTTTCTTTTATCATCCATTTCTTTCATTCTAAACTGAGTTTCTTACTGGATTTTCATTTAAATGTAATTGTCGAAGTCACATTTTTAGACAAGGTAAGCACATAGAGCACTCAGGTGTGTAAATAAATAAAATATTCCGTTATTTTTTTATTTTTGAACTGTTATCTTTCTTCTTATGTCGTTAAAGCGTCACTTGGTAGCGAAATTTCAAACTTTTTTTATGAAAACTCGGCTGCATGATCTACATAACATACTCATATATTTGAAGTTTCATTAGGATCCGTTCAGTTGAACCGGAGCTATGAGCCTCCGAGTACCGTCAGTTTAATTTTAACCACATTGTGCTCTCAAATAAAATTTGTTTGAAAACTGTAGCTCAGTCGAAGGACCCCCTTGAGGAGTTCAAAAGGGATCGTTTTTCCGAAAAACGTTTTTCTCCCTTATTGCAACAACTCTCCAAGACGCAATTTTAAAGATACTGACAAAACAAAAATATGCTTATAAAGCTGAAAATGTCTTCAAATCGATGGTGCAATCGGTTTTTAAAAATATAAAATTTAACCCTTTCAAATACACTGTCAAAGGCAGGTCACTTTACGCCTCATTAAGAGGATTTACATTTCCGTGCGAATTCTCTCCATTTCGGTTAAACGTTTACCCTCTAAAATATGCATATTTTTTTATGAAATTTTAAAAAGGACTTGTTTTTAGTTATATTTACGATCCATTAATATGTTAGAGAGACAATAATCATCTATTTTTTTATGCTAATGAAACTGACGCGAAAAAAAAAAGAAAGGAAGAAATGAAGAAAAATCATTACCGCTCCGATAGGGAACTTTAATTGACTAAATATTTTTTATCGATTGTGGCATAGTCGCTTAACGCCTTAGTTTACTCTACGAACGTACCGTGGTTCGAAACTCGATAGGAGGATAGGACTAACAAGGAACGTCTCCATACGGGCATATTAAAAAAAATCCGAAAAAATTACAGAGTGTTCTTCTCATGCGGATATATATGTTTATAAAAATTTTTTGGCGGAACCTCGATAGAGCGTTCGTAAAAAAATAATGAAAATTTCGTTTATTTGGCGATTTATCATCAGTTGGCGATGAAATGAAATTTCGAAAAATGCTTTTTTATGTCGAATACTCTTTAAGATAAAAATGTTTCATATTGAACTTGTTTAAATAAATTTAATGTAAATAACTTTAGTTCTGTCAGTTTTAGTTTGATTTAACTATAGTTTTGTCATGTATATATATACATTTATAATGAAAGTTAAATATCAAATTTTAGGAATTAAAACAAAATTAAAATGAATTAAAATTGTTTCAATATCTCAAAATTAAGTCCAATTGAGCACTATCGAGTCGATTCAGTTTTGTTGCTATGGAAACGACGAATTCGTTGCTATTGAAATGAATAATTGGTAAATAAATCTTGACTTTATTTTGGAATACACTTAAATATATGAAAGTATTTTTTATGTATGAAATTGTTTTTAAAGTAATAAAATTAAATAACAAGCAACATAAACATGTAATACGAAAAAATTTATATATTAAACTCTCGCAATGTTTATGTTTAAATTCCATAAATACTTTTTACACGAATTCTAAAAATCAATTAACAAACAATTTTCAAGTGCATTAAAATTGTTTGCTTTTGGCGAGGAGCAATGCTGCTCGCCAAATCGCGTGACGCTTTCGTCTTTTCGTGCCAAATACTCAAAAGTATTTTATTTTTTTACAGACTTTCTACTGTAATTCCGCCGCTAAATTTTAGTGATCCTTTATTACATACATAAGTAGTTTAATTGGTATTTGTTTCAAAATTTTCTGAGTATGCCCAGTAAGGAGACCTTCCTTGTAAGTTGAAATTTTAATTATTTCATTTTTGCTATTTTAAGGATTTCATTCTTCTTTTAAAGGATCTAAAGTAAAAAAAAAGTTTCGCATTTGTAAATCAATATGGCAATAAGTAAATAAATACATACAGCAAATATTGTTAACGTTAAAACAATTGAATTATTAAAACAAAACAAAACAAAAATTACACATAAGTGAATCGAATTATTGAAAAAAAAAATTACTACATTTAATAAGTCTCATTGTTCAACGTATTTAATTAAAAGAATTTTTTTTTTTTTTTTTTACTTACCCACTATACGTAGTATAGGGTAAGTCTTGAAATCGTTTTAAAAATCGAAAAAAGAAAATTGACGGATTTACACGTTTCAGACACTGGACATTCCGAAAAACATATTTTTAGAAGAAAAAAAAATTGCCGTCTGTCTGGATGTGTGTGTGTCTGTAAACGCTCTATCTCCCGAACAAATTGAGATAGAGACTTCAAATTTGGTGTGTACTTAGGAAGTAATAATGGGAAGAAGCCTATTGAATATCAGTAACCTCGATTATCCGGAACTATTTTTTTTGGACTCTCGAAATATTCGTTCTGATAAAAGGTATGCAAAAATTTTCGAAATTATTTATTTGAAGGAGTGAATATAAAAGACAATAAAAAACATAAATTTTGCATAAAGAATGAAGTCAATCGGATAATTAGTTGCCCAGATATTTGTAATCATATTTTTTGCACTCTTTGATTTTTCATGACCCTGTATTTCATTCAAATTTCAATTCAATGATATATTTTAATTGGAAATGAGACGCTTAATTCGATGCAGTAAACTGTTAGTTAATTTGATTATAATTTTTCGAGTTATAAGGATGTTTCTTTTGTGCAATTCGGTACTACTCGATTATCCCGCCGACCAAAAAACTATCGCCAAAATATAAGATTAAATGCCAATAATGGCTTATTGTAAATGTCAAGCATTTAATGCATCTCCATACCTATAAGGGCGTTACCATAGAGGGGGGGACCCTGTTCTGTCGCCAAATATCGCCAACTTGGAGTTATACTATTACAATATTTAATGGAGTCCAAGTAAATTAAATTATGAATAAATTAACATGATACAATGCTTAGCATGTATCACATGTTTTATTTTCAATTTTTATATTATGTATATCCATGATGGGTGAGTGTTACGGTGGCCCCTAACGACTAGTTTTACAATTTTAAGGGTTTCTAATTATTCTTCATTTTAAATCGTTGAATTGTTTGAGAAAAAATTACAGATAAATTAATCGAATAATAATTATAATAAAAACTACATTTTACATTGTCCACTTTAGTATTTCACTTTAGACAAACTTTACTCTTATGTTCTACGGTATCTTTCGAGTTACAGATTTCCGTCTTACACAGAGTCCACCTTGACAGTGTTTACTGTATTTGTATTGCTTTGTATCTCAAACATAAATTAGTTTCAAAAACAAAAATAATAATTTAAGTGAAAATAATTTTACAAAAAAAATGTTGAAGTTTACTCAATTTCTGAAAAAATACAGAAATTATAATGAATAAAATACAATTTTTCATACTTTCACAGTTTTTATATTATAAATTTACATTAAAATATTTTATTTCAATAAATTAATGCAGTATGTTTTACACTAGTAAGAAAGAAGATAAATTCTGTATATCGCAGGGAATATAAAATGTGTTCTAACACTTCAAGAATATTGTTAGAAAATTTCATATTTTAACTGTTTCAGTGCGGAACAAATCTTGTGGATATATGCCAAAAATACGAATGTGTTTGGGTATATATTAAAAAAAATTACTTTTAAACCAACGATATACATAGAAATTGTACATTTTGCTAGTGCAACCAGCTTAAATGCACACCAAACTGAGACAACAAATAGGAGTGCTATCACCCTCTCTGCAATTTTAGCATAAAACAAAAGGAGTGCTATCACACTTCCAGTAATTTTGGCACATAACAAGAGGAGCAATATTGCGCTCCTCTGCACTCAAACGGTTAATATAGGGAAAACAAATACTTTGGACCTGGTTTAAAGCAGAGTCCTTTTTCTTTTCTGAAAATGAAATTCGCTCCTGGTGCATTGAACATTGTTCCTTCACAGATTTACCTTGATCCAATCAGAGAAAAGAGCTTAGGCTGATCGATGCATGGAGCTCATAACAGGTGTTTAGTGTGGTCAGGCATACCTTTATCACGTCAAGCATACCCCCCTACCACCCCCCCACATACAAAACCTACACCTTTAGTCAGAGTAAAAATAGAATTTTTTGGGGTAAAATATTTTTGAATAGGAATTTTTTTTTTTTTATCAAACTTAAATTTTTTATTTAGAAAAATAAATTAGATGATTGTTTATCGTTTGAATGAAGATAACTGTGGAAATAAATATAGATCTTTATAACACAATCCTCTACATAACATACAACTTTACAGATGTAAACAATGAATTTTGAAGTTAAGAAGCACTTGCATTTCACATTGTACTAAAATCTACTATTTTTTAGATGGCTAAATTTGATATTTATTGCATCTTTATTTATCTAATTCAGAACATTGTTAATAAAAAAATTACTATCATTACAAGATTTTTTTTCTTTTGAAAATAAGCAATATAAGTTGGTAATAACCCTGTTTATAAAGTAAATTCAAAAATATGTGAAATGATCTAGATTATGCAAAACTTATAACCTGCTCCATTTATGGTCCTAAGGAATGCAATATAAAAATCCTCTACTGTATATTGATATGTTTCAGACACATTTGGCCATGTTTACAAGGTAAGTTTAATGATGTGTGAAATGTGATTTATACAATGCAAAATTCTGTAATACACACAACCTCTTGTCTAAAAATGTGTATAACAAAGATCTTCTACTGCAATAAATTATTTGCAATTTATTTTAATTTATTATAAAAATAAAGCACAACTTTCAGAAAGGATCTTTGAGCCTACTTGATAAAAACAGTGTTTGTTAAGTAAAGTTTGACGCAAAGTTTTATAAAACAATACATTTATTTACAAATTGTAGCATGGCTATGTACAAAAGATAATTAGTTTAGTAGCGTAAGATGATATACAAAAATAGATTTACTTCTTCCTTTTCTTAACAGTTGGACGATCAAAGACTTGTTTCATGCCACCAGACTGATTATGATGAAACTTTATATTCTGAGCAGTTTCTGCCATCCAAGGAGAGTCAAACACAGTTGTATCTTGATCAACCAAATGAGTATATTTTGTTCTACCAGAACGTCCAAAGTTCTTGACCTAAAATAAAACATAAAAATTATCAGTGAGTGGTTTTATGTAGATATGAGGAAGCTAAATTGCTTTAACGTAATTAGAACATCATTTAACAATGGGTTTTAACATGATAAAAAAATATAAGAATATACCCATCTTTTTCTCAGAAGAAACAGCATATTTAACAAATAATTAATTTCAATTTAGAGTCTAAAACTTATAATACCATACATAAAAAATCGTCAACCATATACCCAAAGGTAAGCTTGTTTCCACTGATTCTTTTTATTATGCCTATGAAGCTTCTGTTTCTGTAAATATGCATATCTTACATATACACAGGGCAAGTAGTAAGAGTCTGTAAATTTTAAGGAGGAATTTTAAGATTTTTTTCACAAAATTTTAGAGACAATTATTAGGAATTTTAAGCATATTTTTGGCATGTATTACTCATTTGAGAAAAACATATTTACAAAATACAAATCACTGTATATGACATTAAGATATATCTATTCAAAGAAAGAAAATCTTGTGATTCAATTTAAACGTTAATCCACCATTATCCATTTTTGCTTTTGCAGCATGGTGCGATTACTTGTATATTAACATAGCAAAGTAAAGATTAAGACAAAAATTTTAAAAAATTAAATTAAATTAAATTAATAGTTATAAAGCTTTTAAACTTGCATATTGAGAAAGACAAAGGGGAAGGCAGAGCAGACATTTCAGTGGAAGAATATTTAGATGATTACTTATCATTATGACAAAGAAATTAAAAAAAAAAATAAAAAAAAATATTAAAGCGTTTTAAAAATTATAAACTAGGAAGGAGGGGGGGGGGGGGGAGGTGTTACACAATTACTTATTTTCACAACAATATATAATAATTGCTTTACAACAATTAAATCAATATTTTTCTCTTAATCTAAAGCTCTATACTTTTTACAATTAAAATTTACAGAAGCAGTCCTTTAAAATTCTTACAAAAATGATTTGCTTATATAAAAAAACACAAGGAAAAGTAACAAACAAGGAAGAGAGTTTAAAAAGTTTTAATTTTCTGTGCTGGAGAAGAAAAAATTCTGTGGGCAGGAGAGGATATTTTGGATGATGCAAATTATTCCAACTTTGCTTTTATAGTTATTATGCTTTAAGTGTACATACTTTTACTGTTACTGCAAAATGGAGATTAGATTAAAAATTTAAAAAAATTACTTTAAATTTTAAACATTGTGTACTGGCAGGGACAAAAATGTGGGCGAACAAATTTTTGAGAGAATTTAGATTATTTTTAAAGCCTAACTAAAAGATAAGAATTTTTTTTTTTTAACTAAAGAAGAAATTAATTTTAAAGAGTTCCCAGAATTAGATGCAAATTGCCACTAACATCAGGCACAGTGTTAAACTTAACAAATAAGGGTGAACAAATAGATGTCCCTTACAAACAGTTAATAGGCTGCTTATTGTTTTTAGCTTCTAGGAGTAGACCAGACATTAAATTTTCTGTAATCACTTTGTCTCAGTTTTCTAACAAACCATCATGAAATCACTGGAGAAATTTGTGTCAAGTTTTGCAATATGTTATTGATACAAAAGAATTGAGTTTATCTAGGATTTCAAATTGTAAAATTAATGTTTATACTGATGCTACATCGGTCTCAGATTTAGTTGATCATAGATCAGCTAGCGATTCAGTAATTTTTGCTGATCAGGTACAGTCGTGGAAAAAAAAAAAGTAAACACCCCTACTAGCTCCTCAACAAATTATCGTAGAAGAGAGTTACTGGTACCGAAAGATTGGAAATAAAGTCTACTTTTAAATGATGTATATAAGATTTGCTTAGGGGGCCATCTACATATTAAAACGAATCCAATCTTCCTTTTTTTCAATGACAATACCCAATTTTAACAAGATATTTCAAATCTTCGGTTTAAATTATGCCTAGACACCGAATTTCAAGTCATTTGAATGACAAGTTTTTGAATTATAGACATTCAAAATTTAGTGCCTCTAATGTTAAATTACATTTTCATATTTTTATTTATATCTCCAGAAATTATGCTCCTAATGTGCTAATTTTTTTTGTAGCAATAATACTAATGTACCCAAACATAAATACGCTGAATTTGCAATTTTTATAATTTTATGATATGAATTATGAAATTAATATTCGAAAAAAATTATGAATTACAACCTATAATTTTTTTGATGGATTTAGATTTATTAAGTCCTACTTTATGTAAATCCAAAATTTCATATTTTTCTTCCAAGTAGTTTTCAAATTATGCTTAAAAAACGGCAAAATGATGGTTTAAGGGGTCGTCTATAATAGAAGTGACTAGATATTTTGAAATTTCTTCTGCTGTCCTGTAATCTAGCAGGCTTCATTGACTTCTTAAGGTGCCTTGATCAAGATGGGGGGCTCTCTCGGTTAACAATCGATTTCCGAACTTCAATTTGGTTACAGCCCTTAAAATACGCTCGTTTTAAAATAATTAATTTCTCAGAAACTTATTGTACGAATTGCATAAAAATTTGTTTTTAGGCTAATTGAAGGATGCAGAGTTCATTTTAATATGTAGATAGTCCCCTAAGCAAATTTTATCTATATCATTTAAAAGTAGATTTTATTTCCAATCGTTCGGTACCAGTAACTTTCTTCTACGATAATTTGTTGAGGAGTTAGCGGGGGGTGTTTACTTTTTTTTTCCTTGACTGTACCTATTACTTTGGACACTTCTAAACAGAAATATGTAGCTTTATAAAGGATAGAATCTGAGTATGCGGCACTCTCAGACTCTGTTAAGAAATTGTGTTGGCTAACTCAGACTTTCAATAATTTTTCCTTTTTGAACTTAAAATTAACTAGACCTACAATTTAATATAACAGTCAAAGTGCTCTCAGCTTTTCTGAAAACAATATAGAAAATACAAGAAACAAATATATTGATACACATAGATATTTTATAAAGTAAAATATTGGAAATTTTTATTAAAACTTTAATTTGGATCTGGTAAACATAATATTGTGGATGTAATGCCTAATGACAATTTTTTGTTCTCTAGAAAATGGTTGTTTGGCTAGACAGAAGTCTTGGTAAAAAGGAAGGCATTTGTATGGTTAAAAGTTGTTTTTACCAGCTCTCTCTGTACAGTGTATTTTTCTTAAAAATAGGTATTTTTAACAAAGTATAGGTAGACACCATCACATGAAGTTTTGCTGTTATACTTCTAATTTAATTTATTTGTTTGCTAAGTATCTTGAATAGTTATTCATTTTAATATTTAAATTGATTACTGCACAAAATGTAATTTTTATAACATATAAATGCAATAGTTTTGAACTTACAGAAAAGATACATGATTGTTTACTCTCTTAGCATGTCGTTGAGTGGATAAGTTTTCGTTACTTTTAAGTTAGCTATTTTTCTATCAGTTATTTTCTATGATGAAACTTGATGGAGTGATGTCATGTTTTCTGGTGGGTGTGTCAGAAAGCTGTGTTTTGCAATTGGTAACATTATAGTTTTTTGTTTTGAATTATGGTGGCAGATCTACCTATTTTTCAATTTTTTCTGTGTTTTTATTGGAAATTAGATATAGTGTGCTTTGGACTGTAAAATATTATATGCAGCTGATGCCCATCACATTACAGATTTTTACTTATGTTATCTAATAGTTATATTTACTAATGTTGTTGTTTCAAGTTAATGTTCTAGGAATTTAACGTTACACAGTTTTTGAAGTTTATTAAACTTTTTGTTCTTTAGAAGATGGTTATAGCTTTATTAAATTTATGTTATGGTATTAATATCACCTTTAAATCATAGTGTAAGCAGTGTGGCCTCTGATATTGTCGGTGAAGAGTTTTCTGACCCTACAACCTTCCCAATGGGCTTTTTACTTACAACTGAATGGCTAGTGATCATTACAAAAGTAGACGCATTAGGCAAATGTTGGTATCATGTGACAGGATAATCTGTTAATGTGCAATCTTTTTAGAGTCATTTCATCAAAGCTAAATCATTTGCATAGTCTGTACTGGTTTTATGCTAAACATTTTTCATTTTTTTCAATTGCTCACATTGTAACTAAAAGTAGTAACTAACTATATCCATCGATATGAAGGTGTAAAATCTTGAAAGTGTAGACAAGCATCATATAGCAAAATGTGAAATTGCTAAAATGTTTAACATCCCCAAAAGGCATTCTTTTTACAATCATAAAAAATTGGAATGTCAGATTTATGCTATAATATTGTTTTAGATTTGTGCTGAGTAGACTAAATTGAAGACACATTTGACTGTGTAAAACATGAAAGGACTAGAGATCCCAGATTCAATATTTTTAAATGGAGATTTATTTAAGTTACAAAAATAATAAGTCGATACAGCAGATTCCGAGACAAGTGAGCAAGTGATTCAAATCCCATTTGTTTTTAGTGAGAACAGCATCACCAATAGATTCAGCAAATGGTTGTCACATGGCACACTTTTCCTTGAAAAGAGCATTACTATGATCGGTGCTATTTTGGTTCATATATCTCCACTATGCTGAATTAACGTAGCGTGGAGAAAAGAATTTTTTGAGCAGATGTAAGATAGACATAAAATGGAGCTCTTGAAGAGAGTCAAGGTTTTATGGCCAGCATACGGGTGAAACATACAAACTGATCATAGATTTATTGCAGAATGCAGAGGTCATGAAAATTACATAGGAGAGAATGCTTGTCTCATTGCTTGCATGTAGGAAATTGCAAGCAAGGAAAAAGTATATGCAAGCTTACAAGGCAACAAAATTGGGGAAGCATTTAAAAGGAATTTAGTTATCTTAAATGTAGATTGCGATAAAAATTGCATCTTATTTAATAAAATGAATGGGTTAAGTTAAATGAAAAGGTACTTTTTAAGATACCAATTAAAAGGAAAGAGGGAAATGTACCAGTATATAATTCCTATATCATATATACTTTTTTTTTTTTTTTTTTTTGTCAATGGCTTCTATTGTAAATAAAAGATAGTAACCAACTATATTCATTGATATAAAGGTGCAAATTAATGAAAGTGTAGGCAAGCATCATATAGCAAAATGTAAAATTGCTAAAATGTTTAACATTCCCAAAAGTACTCATAAAAAAATCAGGATGAAATAATGAAAGAAAAAAAATCTATACCACCAAACTGACTGTATAACAAAGAAGTTAAATATTCCATATTGGAGAGAGCTCTTATTGAATGGATGAAAAATATGATGTCTAAGAATATATAAATAGATGGGGGGGGGGGGGTAATGTGTTAAAGGTTAAAGCTCAGGCATTTGCTGAAAACTTTCAAGCCTTTGATGGATGGCTGCAAATTTTCAAGATGCAGAATGGATTAATCTTCAAAAAGCTGTGTGGAGAAAGCTATTCTGCAAAGCTCAAAACAGTGAATCAATGGAGAAATACAACACTGAATAAACTTTTAAGGGAATGCAATGAAGATAACATATTTAATGCTGACAAAATTGCTCCTTTTTACAAGTTGCAAAAAGAGAGATCTTTAAGTTTATAAAGATGAAATTTGATAGGGAGTAAGATTGGCAATTCTGCTTTTCACAGTAAATTCTCAAAAACACTGTTGTTTCAAGGAAATCAAAATGTTTGTAGTTTAAAAGCCAATAAGAAAGATGATGCAGGAAATTTTTGAAGAGTGGGTCAAGAAGCTAGACAAAAAAAAAAAAAAAAAAAAAAGAAAATAAAGATTTTATTAATCATCGATAACTGCATAGCACATCCTCCAGAAACTAAAAATCTAGAAGCAGTAAAGATTTTATTTCTTCCCCCAAATGTTCAGGGTTCATACTCATTTTCCAAGAAAAAATCCCCTGAGAATCCCCTGATGTATTTTCAAGGGTGCATAATTTTTCCATGTCAACAATTAATGACATTTTTTAAACCAGTATCATGACCCCCTTGCCCCCCCTCCCCACTCCTTTAAAAAAATACAAACTGGATAATCTCAAAAATACAGTTTATATATCACCTATATAAACAATATGAACAGAACTTTAAAGGAAAAACATTAATTTGTGTACCAACAGAGATGAAGTCTGCAAGCCTTGTGGGGCTCTCCTTAAAAAACTTAGTAGATTGCTGTAAGAATTTAATTTTCACTTAGGGATTTTATTACCTCTTTGAAAAGCATTATGAATAATATGAAGGCTCAAGTGTCAATATAAATTTTAAAATGTCCTTTATTTTTCTTAAGTTCTTCTTTAACAGTTTTCAAACCTCACGATGTTAGAAGTAATGTCTAGTGACTGAATGGATGTCACCAGACGTTAGAAGTAGTACAGATGAAATATAACATATGTTTTCTAATCTGTAAGAGGGAGTGGTTAATTTCCAATTCTATGTATCACGATGGTAGAAGAAAGGTCTTAGTTTGATTTCATTAAGACCACACAAAAGACGCAAACAGCAGCGATTGCCCTCAATTTCCCAGAGTAACCAATCATTTTGCCAGGTTTTCCCAGGTTTGGAGAATTTTTTGCACTATCCCCTGAGATTCCCCTGATTTTTTAGGGCCAAAATTTATCCCCTGATTATCCCAGGAATCCCATAATCCCCTGATGAGTATATGAACCCTGTATATCCATTTTAGAACTTATGGATTAAAGTTTTATACCATGTTTGAAAAAAATGTAGAGGAAGAAACTGATCAACAGCATTCAGCTTAGAAGCAAACCATGAATTCATACAATGAATTTATATTTTATAGCAAATACTGCTTTGGCAAGCAGTTTCTCATGGCACAATTTCTAACTGCTTCCATCATGCCAGGATTTTAAAGAAACAAGCTTTTGAAAGTGAACCTGCAGTCAAGGGATCGAAAAATGTTAATACTAAAACTAAAGATTTCAATCACCTAATGCAAGCATTAAAGAAAGATGTTATTTTACTGGAAAATCTGACATTTGAAGATTACGTTGCCATTAACGATAAGTTCGAAACTGAGGAGGAATTTTTTGAATGGGACTTAAACTGCAGCCTTCTCAATCCTGAACAGGACATTCCAAAATAGTTCTTCTGACAAGGATAGTCACAATGTTTCACAAATACTTCCCACATTAAAATAAGCAAAGGATGTCAGCAAGATTCTATGGAACTTTTTAGGAAAGAATTAAATTCAAACAACTACTTTCAGCTGATCGATAGCTCCAAAAAAGGCATTCAAAAAGTTTCCAGCTGCCATTTGAAGTAAAAAAGTTTAACATTATTTTTCCAAAAATATTAATTAGTGGAAGTCATTTTTAATTTTGTCAAATCTTTAAATTATTTCCCATAAATTCTTCCATAATTTCTATGCATTTTTAAGCGCATGGCAGAATTTTTCAAGAATGTTTAGCAATTCATAAAATAATAGCTATGAAACATATTGGTATGGTGATTTGTATATGATTACTTTACAAATTTATCTTATGCAGACGAAAAAATTCACAGTAATATAAAATTTTTGTTGATTAACCTTTGAATTCAAAAATTACGTGACAGAAAAACAAGGTTAAGCCACTTAAAGGGTTAAATTCCAAAAATTAAGACATTAAACTACTTATCTTTGAAGAATTTGTATAAATCAATAATTTTTTATTACATTAGAATGGTAGGTATTTATGAACTCCATTAAAAACAATCAATATTAGCAACTTTTGATTTAACAACTACTTGATTTGATGTTCTATTTACCAAGGTCCCGTTAAATTGTGAGTCTACTGCGTAATACATTAAAGCATTTGTTACTGTAAAAGGGCAAAGTCTGGTAAATCCTAGGTTTGGCTGGTAAATTAAAGCATTTACCAATGCCAGTTGATAAAAACCAGAAATATGTTTCCAAATGCTTCCAATTTTGGGCTCTCACAAAACCATTTGGATAAATGCTAGGATTTACTATCTCCATTTGACAAAAGTCCAAAATGATTGATAAACTTAGCCTAGAATTCAGGAAATGCATGGTTAAAATACTGCATTAAACTTTAGGTAGATATCTGGTATATCCAAACAAACATTTAATTACTTTTATTTAAAATATATGAGCATTATGTATGACATTGAAGAGTTTGTCAAAAGTAACATTGTAGAGAATTTTTTTTTTTTTTTTCCCTGCAGATAATGGTGCTTTCAGTTTCTCTTTGAGAATATAATACTATTTTAACCAGTTATAGTGAACAGTTTGTTTATCCTGAACACACTTAAAGAATTGTATCCTTCACCTGTTAAATAAAAGTTGTTACCCTTCGTATTATTTACAAATTCATAAAAGATGCAATAAAACCTTTTTCTACATAATATCTTTTGAATGAAATAAGAATATGACTTTAATAAAATTAAGCAAAAGCAGACAGATTTGAATACACTTAAACATAAATTTAAAAATATACATAAAAACATTAGAAACCTAAAATGAGACAATTAAAAAACCTGTAAACATTTCGCCAAGTAATAACAAGGCATTATCAGTATAAAATATCAACTGAATATAAACAACAGAACCAAATAAGAACAGTTTAAATTAAAGTTGCTTATCAAAAAACAGAGTATATTCATGTGGGACAGAGCAAGCTACATTCATTGTCGGTGATTGAAGGCCTGACCAACCATCAAGGAACAGTCTAACGTGCTAGTTGTTGCAGTCAAATTTCAAAATTGAAGCTTTCACAAACAACGGAATGTGATCAGTGTCAAGACTGTCAAGGGAATATTGGACAATTTTTGAATTCAGTTTATCCCTTTTAAATTGCTTGGGAAAACATTTAGAAGTTTTTAAATGTCTTTTTTTAGATTTTTAAATGTTTTTATGTATACTTTAAATTTATAATTATGAATATTCAAGTCTGTCTGCTTTTGTTAAATTGTACTAAAATCATATAGTTTTTAAATTCAGACGTTAAATTTATGTGTACTAGGGGGCACAGCCCTCTGCTCCTTAAAGCTCGTCAACCCCGTGAATTGCTACGCAAATCACATTGGGACCGTTATTCGATCCCAGCTCGCTTTGCTCGCTCCCCACCATTTGTGTCAACTTTAGCAAGAATGAATGCTATAATAAATCGGTACTACTTGGTTATCCCGTCGACCAAAAATCTATCGCCAAACTATAAGATTAAATGCCAATCATGGTTGATCGTAAATGTCACATTCACTTTACTTTAAGCAAGTTACACGTGTTTATGTCATCAAGTGATTTTTATTTCGGTGTTTTATTTGTATTTTTATTAATGTTATACTAATTTATTTGTTCTATCGTTATTTAAAATAAAAATTATGTCAATTTGTATGATTTCGTGAAATTGGTCGATGGGGTAACTAAGGGGATAACCCATAAATCATTAGAAATTCACAAATATTTTTAATGTATAAAACAATAATGGAAAACTTTGTTGAAAATGTAAATAAAATTGCATTTAGGTGGTGATACTAAACATATCTTATCAAAAGTTTGGCAGTATAACTTGTTGATCATCATTGAGAAAACTAAGCTGGCTGGAAATTGACGCTGTTTAAATTTAAATGGCATGTTAGTGTCAGATGGGGTCCTTCTCCTTTCATTTTGCCAATAGTATTGAACAACACGTCTTAAATTCATTTAAAATTATAATAACACGCTATAAAGGATGCTACGCATCATGCTAATGAACTGTAAACAAAAAGTTTTCGTCTGTGTCTAAATACAATCTTATCTTGAACAAAAAGCTGATTCGCCCATTTTAACACGTCACATTAAAATGGACCAATAGCAATTATCATTCATGTATCGCTCAAGCAGTTTGTGTTAAAAGAGATATTCTGTCTGGATTTTGATTTGCTGAATGGGTCGGTTCATGTGACCGTAAATTAACCACTGAGAATCGTCGTTGTGGTTGTTGCCAAATAGCAAGCTACAAATACAGCCTTTTTTTCGTGCTACGCAAGAGAAGTATATATATAGATTGTAGAAATAAGAATAGTGCTAAATAATTTGATTTGAAATTCCATTGGCTTCAGCATGTTTATCATTTCTCAATAAAGCTTTTAAGTTTTCATGTTTTTATATGCAATAGTTTTTGCAGCATAAGCTCAGAAAATGAAGAGGACACAGTCGATTCAAAAATCGCCGCAGCAGTGTTAGTAATTTTTTTTTTTATGTAAGAGAGAAACAACCTTATTTTCAAAAATAGCCCATTTTAAATTTTATCCTATAATACATTTTACTACAATAAAATTACAGTACTATTCTATATAGTATATTTATAATTAAATTAAAATCAGTTAAAATATAAAAATGTTAAATGCAACAAATTACTCAAAAAGAATGTGAATTAAAAATGAATTTAAATAAAACAACAGCAAAGAGCTTAATGGCTCAGACTGAAATAATAAGTTGAGCTTCAAAAGTTTAACATATTAAGCAAAAGAATTTTTTATAATATGTCCTTTTTAAATTAAATGTAACATTCTCCTTTTACAGGCAAATAAACAAATACCAATTAAGTTATGAAATATTAATAGTAAAGCATAAGGGCTCAATGACTCAATATGTTAAAACTGAAAGAAGGCTAGGCATGCATTCATTCTAATATATACTTAAAATCTAAAATAAACTTATAATTAGTATATAATTGTAATTAAGTTATTAAAAAATTTTCAATATTGGTATAAAAAATCAGAAATAAATAAACTTTAATTCACATTGATTTTTTTTGCTTCCAGACAAAAATAAAGTTGTTATATTCTAGATTCATTATTTTTAGAGACTGGAAAACATTCTGAAAAATCCTCTTTAATTGATACTAATAAACAGCTAAACTGGTAGTTATATGAAAAATATTACCTGCATAACTTTTGGCAGAATAGTTTTGTTGAAATGGTCCTCCAAAGTTGGAGAAGAGAAATCTCTCTTAAATATATCCTCATCATTATCCTAAAAAAAAGGGAAAAAATTTAGAGCATGAAAAAAAAAAAAAAAAAAAAAAAAAAAAAAAACATTATGCAAAATGAAGAAAACAAAATAGGCATTACAGTTTAATTTATTACTATCAGTATATATCCATTTTTCACATGTGAATGATAAAAAAAAATACTCTCCAACCCTAAACATAGAGAAACACAATATTCTATCAATGAAAGTGTAAAAAAATGGTGACAATTTCATCCATAAAAATAAAACATATTACAATGGTTGTTTATAGGATGTACTTTTTACTTTTATTTTCAGCATAAAAAAGGTATACTGAGAAAAATAATTGATTTGATTTCAATAGATAAGCCAATTTCTGAAACAATAAAGGGATTAATTAGCAAAAATCCCTCATTGATAGCCATTTTTAAAAGAAAACATGCATTTTAAACAAGAAATTAACCACTTTATTTATGACTGAGTGAATATGAGTAAGTTTTTTTTAACTCTTTGACAGTTTCTTTCTTTTTTCTTTGGACACAAACTAAAAAATAAGGGGAAAATACCAATTTTCATTATCAAAACTAGCCACCTCATTTAATTTAAAAATTAAAAATTAGTTGTATCCAAAAGTTTTGCGTAACAGGGCAAACAAACTTTTTTTGCACATATGGCATATGGACAGAAACTTAAGGAGTTGTCTCAAAATTGTTACTATAATGTGAAAATTAAAATTATTCTTTTTTTCGACCAATCTTTTCAAATACTGGCAAAACTATTTTACTACATTTTATAAAAATTTAAAGCTATAACAGGAATTACATTTTTAACATCACATAATTCTCACTGGTTAAAATCCTTAAGATCTATTTAATTTATCATATATCCAGTAAATTTTCATCATCAAATAGAAACAGTTTTAAATATTAACTTATGGTACTATTCAGAAAAAGATTAAAAGCATCTGTAGTTGAAGTGATGTTAGATTTAGCGGAGAATGTGCATACCCATCATATCAAAATCAAACATTTATTGACAATTTTCACAAAATTAATGTAATTTTCATTCATTTTACTTACCCATCATACATAATATAGGGTAAGTCTTGTAATCGTTTTGAAAATCGGAAAATTTTTTTTTGACAGATTTACACGTTTCAGACACTGAAGATTCCGAAAAACATATTTTTAGAAAAAAAAATTGTCCGTCCATCTGTATAACTGTGTGTCTGTAATCGCTCTATCTCCCGAACAAACTGAGATAGAGACTTGAAATTCGGTGTGTACTTAGGGAGTAATAATGGGAAGAAGCCTATTGAATATCAGTAACCTCGATTAACCGGAACAATTTTTTTCAGACTCTTGAAATATTCGTTCTGATAAAAGATACACAAAAATTTTCGAAATTGTTTATTTGAAGGAGTGAATATAAAAGACAATAAAAAACCATAAATTTTGCATCATGAATGAACTCGATCGGATAATTAGTTGCCGAGATATTTGTAATTCTATTTTTCACACTCTTCGATTTTTCCTGACCCTGTATTTCATTCAAATTCCAATTCAAAGATATATTTTAATTGGAAATGAGACACTTAATCCGACACAGTAAACTGTTAGTTAATAGGATTGTAATTTTTCGAGTTAAAATTATAAAAAAAAATTGTCCGTACTTCTGTATGTCTATGTGCCTGTAATCGCTCTATCTCTTGAACAAACTGAGATAGAGACTTGAAATTCGGTGTGTACTTTGGGAGCAATAATGGGAAGAAGCCTATTGAATATCAGTAACCTTGATTAACCGGAACTATTTTTTTCGGACTCTTGAAATGTTCGGACTGCTTCTCCCTGTTAGCCCTCTTCCGCGATGTAATGCCCCTCCATTTATGCAAGTAAATGATATGAGGTGGACGCCGATTCCTGCTGTCTAATGTACTGCAGTTCTGCCTCAATCATCTTGAACCTTTAAGAATGTGGGATGAGATTTTTCCTGCAATCTTTTTAATCTTTTATTTCTGATATTACTCCCTCTACAGTATCGTTACCAATTAATTCATTAATTTCGTCGTTTGCCATCCCTTCTGAAATGTCTTCTGCACTGACATCGTCAGTACCCGGTATATTTTTCAGCAACGGTAAAAGCTTATCGTTCTCATCTCCCATTGCAGTTTCCCACACGGGTTTATGCCCAACTTTTTAGTCCAAAACAATGTTCCAAGACTTTGCAATTACAATGTTTGGAATTTCTTTCCATGCTTTTTGGTCGCTTGCAACATTCCTCATTTTTTTTACTCGTCCGGATAGTCACGAACAGGATAGTCGGGAGTTTACTGTCTATAAATCTAAACATTAAAATAAAGCAAAACATAGAGATACTGATAAAATTGTATTCGATGTGAATAAATTAACACAATACCCGAATTTAATTTCTTACAGTTTTATCTGATTAATTTACATATTTATGTTTTCAACAATATTTCCTGGGGGTTTTCTTTTATATTATAATTATCATTTTGTAAGTTAAAGCTGAATGAAAAGGTACCAAAAAAAAAAAAAAAAAACCCAGCAAACCAGCTAAATAAATCAAACATAAATAAAATATCGTCTGCCTCTGGTTCTTTTAGGAAAGAATAGATATTCAAAACATAGAGAGTAAAGATATTTCATCAACATAGGTAAATTTCGGAGACTTGTTAATTCTTCCCCATTGTTGGTAGTGACGCTAGTACTGTTGCCATTACAGATTTTGCCGCAAATGTCCCATCTTGCTTTTTAATCTATGGGCCGATCTAGCTTATCCTAGGTCAATTCAATTTGGCGTGTTTTTATTGATCTCAACAAATGCCCTGACGCCAACCTTGTGCAAAGTAGTATTGCCGTCACCCCTGCATATTATATTTTATTCAATGAGGAGTGGGATACTGTCCCCATCTTTCCCATTTTACTGCCATATGTAGTCACAGAATATGTTTCATATGACAAACTATACAATACGAACTTTTAAAAGTTCTCTGTTTTATATAAAATGGAATAGGTAATAACAAGACAGATGTCACAAGTTTAAAATATACATTTTATTTAAATTTCCTAGTATTTTTGGTCTGTAATTACGTAGCCATCATTAGGGAATGAATGTAATGGCAGTTAACAAAACATTACCTGACGATGACTGTGGCATTTTAGATTGAAAGTACAAGCAAATTTGGATAAAATGCATATCTTAAACTTGTAACACCTGTCACCTTTAAAGTAAAAAGGAAAATTTTTTAAAGTTCATATTGTGTAGTTTATGATTGATTCAAGGAGGAGTATTGCATTTCGTCTTATGATTTTATGTCCCATAAGGTTGATATTAGTTTTGAAAATATTATGAGCTTTAAAAATATTTCAATACTTATAACATATTTCATTAAAAGTAGTTACAAAATATGTTCCATATGATTAATATTATTTTTTTTAAATACTATGAGCTTTAAAATTATATTAATACTTATGTAGAACGTTATTTCATTAAAAAGTCACATTAGGTAAAAAATAATTTTTCTCTTTGTAGATCAGTCTATTACATCTTCTAGCATGCAACTACGAGTTTTAGGCTAAGTCTGATTAACTTTGATTTATGTGTAAGCCTATGTCTAATAAGAGGGAGCAACTTCAAATTTTCTTTCAAAAGTGAAAACTGCTAATCACTTATTAGTGCAATCTTTTAAGGAAAAGATAGAAAAGCAAAATGACAAAGAATTTGCATTAGTAGCAAGCATCGGTTTGTTTCTTTCAGATATATTACTATGTGGGCAGAGGAGAATTAAAGTGAGGAAATGTTATTATTTTATGGTGGTTTACATTTAATGTATTGCTTTAAACCAAAGAGCTTTTAGAGGCTTAAATGCTTTTAATTTCGAAATACATATAACTCAATGAAGTTTTACGTTTTTTTCCAGTTTGGTAATAATCTTTGATTTCACTAATTGCTAAGTTTGATGAAATTTGATAACTTATTTTTAACACAAAAAAAAAGTACAGTGAAACCCTGCTAATTCGGACCCCGTTAATTTGAATCTCCGGATAATCCAGATCGGTCTGCTCGATTTTTTTTTCAAGTTTGAGACGCGATCAGCAAATTTCCATAACATTCATTTATTTCACCCTCGTATTCTGAATAAAAAAGTCTTTCCTGAAATCTTTTCGGAAGAATACCTTAAGCATTCTTATTTAAACTCTTTGATGTTATCTTTCAAAGAAACAACAACAATGTATCACTTTAAGTTTGACAATACCAATTTTCACAGTTTTCTATTAAATCCATTTCAAAATGTCATCAAAAGCTCACTGCACAATAAAGTTTTATTTAGAGCATTGCAGGAAAGCAAGGTGATCCACTGACTGATAAGGATCGCTTTCTGATCTTTGTCAGCCAGCCCACAGGTCTCTCGGGACTCTTTCCTTGTCTTCATGACAAAACGCTTCTACAATATCACTTGCGGAAACCTCCAAGTCACTGCGCTGTTTCCTAGAATCCGACCTTATGGCGACGAAACAAAAACATAATTTTGTGACTATGCAAAAGAAATTGGAAGCATTGAGTAGAATTGATAAAGATGAACAATTAAAAAAGACTGCTTGTGAATTAGGAGTAGGGACCTCGACAGTGTTCGATTGGAAGAAAAATCGAAAAACAATAGAGGATTTCTGCTTGAAATCAATTCCTAACGACGGTTTAGACAATCAGAGGAATGTTAAAAAAGCTAAACTTGAAACACTGGATGAAGCGTTATTCGTTTGGTTTTGAGCAGAAAGAGATTGTGGTTTATCTATATCAGATCCAATAATCCAATAAAAAGCCTTAAAGTTAAATGCAAAGTTGCCTGATGGTGATCCAGATTTTACTGCCAGTCAAGGGTGGTTAAATAGATGGAAAAACCGGCATGGTGTGCGTCAACTTACTGTGACGGGTGAGAGCTTGTCTAGTGACAAAAACGCATCTGAAAAGTTCAAAAAGGAATTTGAAGAATTTATTAAAACAGAAGAATTACGGCAGATCGGATCTACAATGCCGATGAATCAGGACTATTCTACCGCATGTTGCCAAATAAAACTTTAGCCTCAAAATTAGAAGAATCAGCTAAAGGATATAAAAAGAGCAAGGACTACCTCGCTATAATGGCTTGTAGCAATACATCAAGAAAGCACAAATTTCCTCTTCTGTTAATCGAAAAATCCAAAAATCCCCGTGCACTAAAAAACATAAATCGTCAGATTTACCTGTAGTTTACTGTTCCCAGAAGAGTTCTTGGATGGAGAGCGAAATTTTTAAAGAGTGGTTCTTTGTCTATTTTGTTTCGGTTTGAAATCGTGCAACTTACCCATCAAAGCTGTCCTCCTAATTAATAATGCCCCGACACACCCCGAAGAAAGTCAACTGACAAAAGGAAACATAATGGTAAAGTTTTTACCACCTAATATGACAGCGCTAGTATAGCCAAAGGACCAAGGGGTTCTTCAGAACATTAAGAAAGTTTACAAACGACAAAATGCTGAATGAATTTTTAGAAGATGATGAAGAACATGGAGTGGTAGAGATTCTCAAATCAATCAATATCAAGAAAGTAATCTATATGATTGCTGAATCTTGGGATCAGGTTGCTGAGAGTACTCTCTCTCTCACAAAGGATACACAAAACTGGCACAGCAGAAGATTACAAACTTTATACAGTGAAATACGTTTAACATGAAACTGAGGGGACCGAGAAAATTTTTTGTGTTAAAAGATTCTTAAAATAAGTACAAACCTCAAATATTTTTGACGTCATCAAATTTTATTTCGATTTCCTGTTAAACTACTAGTACCATTAGGATAAAAAAAAAAGTAAACAAAATATTGTTTTGGTGGGGGAAAAATCAGATATCCAGGGTTAGTACTGGTCCTATGTGATATTTCAGGACGTACTTTTTTCAATATTTCAAGACAATTTCAGGACACATTTACCAGGCATACTACTTTTTTTCCCACGATCATTTGTCGAAGTTCGAGATTTTTTTCTGCAATCTTTTGCCAAAACTCAAATTTTCGTCCCCCGCGCGAACGTTTGCCAAAATTCGCGAATTTCAGCGTATGATTGACGACATTCCCGATTTTTTTCAACGGCCGATTAACAAAATTTGCAATTTTCCTTCCTGTCTAACTGACAAATTCCTGATTATTATTATTATTATTATTTTTTTTTTTTGTGACCAGTTGACAAAATTTGTGAATTTTTCATCAGCAGATCACAAAAAGTTTCACTATTTTCTGACTCTAAAGCACCTATTAATTCCAAAATACCGATTTTGTGCAATTCCGCAAAAAAATGAAAAACAAATATATATATATTCACGGAAAAATCATGACTGTTTGTGCTATAGTACAAAACTTGTGAAATTTCAGGAATTTCAGGACATGTTACCATATTTCATGACATTTCAGGACGTTTTTTCATTTTTCAGGAATTTAAGGAATATCAGAACAAGTACTACCCCTGGATATCTTTTTATGAAGTGTCTTTTTCAACATTCAGAGATCTAGCTTGTTTGAACCAAATAAATTAAGCTGTCTCCAAATCTTCGTGCTTAGCAGTTCTCATACGTTTTCTCTCAGGCTTAAACATACTGCGCTCAAACATTAACATAATGGGATCCCTGTTTTTTATTATTGTTGAAAATGTAGAATTGGCAATGCAAAACTCTTTGCAGATTTCTGTTTTCGCCCTTCTTTTTCATCAACTGCATTAAGCAACTTCATCTTCATTTGAAGTGAAATAGCAGTTTGTTTTCGCACCGATTTCTCAGCCATTGTGCTCATAAAACATAAGCTAATTTACAAAAAACACGAAATTCTCTGATTTTCACCAAAAATTCAGTGGTTTTAACACAAAATTCACCAATTTCAAATTAAACTAACTAGCTCAAAAGCAAATTTTTTTCGGTGTTAAACGATTTTTGTTTCGTGTTAGAACAACAAAAATGTATTAAATTGCATCGTATACTGTCCGGACCACTATATCATTTCGTATAATTACAAAGTAAACCTTTTTACTGTCTGTAAATATTCAATAGGTTTAATATAAAAGGGGATTTTCTGTAAGCATGTTTCATTTTATTACATTTTTTCTCATTCTCCGGATAATCCGGATTGGGTCTGGTCCCAATTAATCTGAATTATCAGGGTTTTACTGTAACAATTTTCTAATAAATATTATTCTATCAATTGACTGATTTTTTTTTTTTTTTATGACACAATTGCACTTTGAAAAATATTATTATTACTACTATTACTGATTTAATTTAAAAGTTTTACAATAAGCTCATAAGCAGCATAATTCTGCAGCTATGAGAGACAATCAATTATATTTTTACTCAAATAATAAATTTATTTTTAAAAAATAAGTGCATTTGATTTAATTGAGATTAAAGATTAATAGCAAGCTGCAACTAACTAAATTTCAATTGAATTCAATTGCAATAAGGTTCAATTGCAAATAATATATTTTAGTTGTATACTGCAATAAAATCAATCGTAGTTAAAATATTTTCAATTAAATTAAGTGGGAGTTGAAGCATGCATTTAAATGAATTACAATAACATTTTGATGTTGTTACACATTTATCATCAACATTAAAAAGAAAAACAAATGTGCAATGTTACAATAAACTGTTACTACTGATAAACTGTTCCCTAATAAGTGATTGTCTTGATGTTACAATAACTGAAAGACCAATCGTCGGACGCATCTCTCACGCCCTACCCCGCTCCGTTCTTTCCTTTTTTCTCTCATGAATTTTAAAGTATAAAATACTTTCTTTTTGAAATTTACTTAAATCCTTTATGTTACTTTGGAGAAAAAAATCTATAGTTTAAATCTCCTCTTAAATGTTCACTAACTTGCGACAACACTGACCTACGACGATTGGCGAGAGTACTGACAGCGTTTTCTCTCTTCCACCAACTTGCCAATCAAGTGCTTGAAACGTGAGTCTTCCTGAAAAAGCTGCCGGAGAAATCGTTTGGATGAATAAAAGCATGCCAAATTGAATTGGCCTAGGATAAACTAGATCAAACCAATGAACAGCAGGCTAAACTAGTTTATCCTAAGTGCGTTAGGTCAAACTAGTTTGGTCTATGAAAAACTAGTTTATCCTATGTGCATTAGAATAAACTAGTTTGGCCTAGGAAAAACTGGTTTATCCTATGCGTATTAGAATAAACTAGTTTGGCCTGAAATCAGGTTTGGCCGGTAACATACATAAATAAATAAAAGAGAAGAAAAGTAAAACAAAGCTGCTCATACCAAGAAGAATGCACCACGATGATAATATTTCTGTAAGAACTTGTATTTGCCTTTAGCAGCTTTATTTGTAACAAGACGTGGATTGGCTCTTTGTTCAGCACGTCTTTCTTCTTCTGTCATATTATGTATTCTTTCTATTTCCATCCTCTCTTTTTCATATCTATAAATTAAAAGCAAATTTATTAACTATTAACATTGGTTTTGAGCATGCAAGACATGAAATAGCATGGAAATATTAAAGTTGTAGCTTTCTTTTCCCTTCCTTTTACAGGGATTTTATGACCTGTGGGACCCGAAGTAATGCAGAATTTTCTATGCTGAATTTGCTCTGAATTGGGTTTTTCAGGTCTGCCAAACCCAAAGTAAGACTGAAACTTCATTTATTTTTTGAGCACACAGGACCTCATATAATAAAATGTAATAGTAATTTGTCCATCTTTTTTTTATTATTATTTAATTTGAGTCCATGATACCTGAAATAATAAGAAAATTGTAAAGTTTATTTATTTTTTATTTTTTCCCTCAGATTTTTTTAGTCTGCACAACCTGGAGTAAAAATAAAATTGTAAAATTTCTGTGCCTTTTTTTCAAAGATCTGCCAGATCTGAAATAAAACCCCAAATTGTAACATTTTTGTTTGTATTATTATTTCTTTCTCTCAATATCACAGAACTCAAATGAAAAAAAAATTCAACCTTTTTTTTTTTCTCCTTTTGCTCAGATTTTTTGAAGAAACCCATTTTCAGGCATTTTCAAATGACTGGTTTCTGTCTCATTTCTAAAATTAGTGAACGGCACAAAGTTTGCTCATGGGTTTGCCTGTTTTTCGCTGATCAGATTCTGCATAAAGGTTGTTATAAGAAAAATGTTTATTGCTATTATTTGATGACATTCTTTGTACTTTTGGCAGTACACTTTCAGTTTTCCCACACATTCGCTTTTCCCACTGGATATAACGATGGTATAAAAATGACTTATAGAAAAAGGAAAAACACTATTTGATTCTAAAGTGTTTGGATATTAAAGTCTATAAATATCATACACATAATAAAATAGGCTTTGTGACTGTGTCGAAAAAATTTGGAATGTTCAGCAGCATTTATATATATATATTTTTAATAACAACCTTAAATATATTTTATACAAAATACTACAGAAAATTTAAGATTATTCATATTGTTTGCCTCAGTTTCTGTGTGTACAATATGTGTTCAGTAAGTTGTAAAACTTCTGTTGTACATATGCTGGTTCAACTGTTAAAAGTTTTGCTCAGTATTTATTTTCTACTTTTTACAAATTTGCTGTCAAATAGCAATAAAAACAATTCACAAAAAATTGACTAAGTAAGGGATATTTCAGAAAGTGTCTCATTACGAATCATGGAGGGGAGTAAGCTTTGTGAGGGCTCATTGATATTGAATGTATGAAAGGATAAAAGTATGAACGAATAGCAGAAGTGAAGAATTTTCTTTATATTTTAATGGAAATATTAATTTACCATCATGACTTACAGAAAGTTAATTTGATGTGTGTATACAAATAAAAAATGCATTTTTTTAGTTGAATGATGTAAAGTTTTCCAAATAAAAAATAATGAACTTAAAAAGCACATTTAACACTAGTAATGAGTTCTTAAATTAGATAAAATGTATATAAACTGCATATAACTGTTAAAACTATCAATTAGTAATTTCGAAGATGTTATTAAGGGCTGTGAACATATAACATTATCACTTTATTTATAACATTAATCATGTTCGGCATATCTATTGTTCTAGTATATCCGCATGTAATCCATTGTTGACGATACCAGATGCTTGAAATTATATTTGTGTTGTTTATAATAAATAAAAGAGGGAAAATTTGTTCACCTGTTTTATTCGTAAGAAGTTCTGCTTTCCTCCCTTCCCCTGCAGGGGGCAAGTGCAATAAGACAATGTTATTGTTGAATGGATTATGTAACAAACATTATTATTAAATATTTTCAAACAGTAACTAACTCTTTTAGGTGTTATTTGGTATAAAGTTGTTCCACGTGTAATAGTGGTGTTTCATTGACTTTTTCTCTTCCTATGTACCAGTAAAGTACGGGATTAATAAATGAATAACCATATCCTGTATATCACTGCAATCATATAAAAAGATAAAGAATTTTTAGACATTGATAACATTATAATTAAGAGGGGGGAGGGAGGTTCAAGGAATGATAACATATGATATTGTAAAGGGGAGAAGGGGTCCAAAATTATCAAAAAATTGATAATGTTACATATGTATAGCGCTTTAGAAGTTGAACAATGTGAAGTTTTCCAAATAAAAAATAATGAGCTTAAAGAGCACATTTAACATTAGTAATGAGTTCTTAAATTAGATAAAATGTATATATGAAACTTAATATAACTGTTAAAATTATCAATTAATAATTTAGACTTTGTAAAAGTCATGTTATTATTATTAGCTTGAAGGTATTTGAAAAGAAGAAAATACATCAAGTCATTAAAATTTTTATACATACAAATAACAAAAAAAAAAAAAAATCATTTTTAATTTCTGTTTAATTGTATTTCTATTTTTAAATTAATACATACACACAATTAATATATATACTGTAAAATCTGTCTAAGGCAGAATCGATCCAGGACTGAGAAAGTTTTCCGCCATAGACATTATTCCGCCTTATGCACATAGGTAAAAAAAAAAATTGTCACGTATTTTTTACATTTGTAATCTTCAGTACTGTGCTCCAAAGTGAAATATTATTTAGTATATTTTTTAAGTTTATGACAAATAATAAAAATAAAAAAAAACATGATTTTGAGCATTTCTTTGTTATTTTTTTACACACGGAGAAAGTTTTAAATACGAGATTTTCCATGTTATGAATTTAATGAAAAGTATAAAAGACAAAAATGTGTGCATTTTTATTTCTTCAATCAACATTTTCCTTTTACTTACAATTGTTTACAGTTTTTTACACAAAAAAACCTTCTATTTTTCTCAGCGAAATGGATTGAAATATGGTACATATAATTAAACTATACTATTTTATTTTTTCAATTATCCAAATAATTTAAAAAATTTGCTTTTTAAATTTTGAATGTATGACATTTTTTAAAAATCTCGTAGTATTATATTTACAGGTAGAATATTTTATTTTGTTTTCCTGTATTTTTTTTTTTTATTATAAGAGTAGTGAAAAAAATATAAATGCATATAAATGCAAATTTATGTACCGTAGAAAAACAGAAATTTATTTGTGTAAATAAAAAGAAAGTGTTGTATACTGAACAAATACAAACTGCATATTTTCCTTTTCATTATATCTGCAAAAAATCACAATTTCATAATTAAAATTCTCTCTCTGTAAACAAATGAATGCGTAAAAAAATCTTTTTATTTATATTTGTACTTATATGTATTTATTTATATGTATTTCACTTTTAAAGTTTCATTTCATATACCGAATGCTTTTCAGTTTTAAAATAACCTTCTTTCCGTCTTCTGCAAAAATTGATTTTCACCAGGATCTTAAAAACCTTTCTGCTTCCGTGTTAGACAGATTCCGGCTTATGGAACAAGTATTAATGTTATTGTCCATGGATTCACCAGGACTTAAAAATCTTTCCACAGTAGACAGATTTCCGGTTTACACAGAGACTGCCTTAGACAGATTTTACTGTATATATAAATACTTTAATTATTGTCTAAGAGCTAGCAACGTCAAAAACATGTGATTTTAGTAAGGCTCATTTTTCTGTAAGACCTTCCGTTTTATGGTGTAATACATATGCGGACGGTCTGGCTGGAGGGAGACATTGCGTTTACCTGGATGCAGGATTATGCAGGCGAAATAAACAACAAAATTACGCCATTTTAGCAAGACTTTTCATTCACTTCATTTTTTGTTTATAACATCTGTTTCTACTAACTGTTCATGATATTAATCCATCGTTGCCAATGTTGTTAAGATCCTGCCAGATCCCGATTTATAGGTAAAAAAAAATGTCATCTTCATGCCATTTTAGCAAGCTTGAAAATTGTAACACATTACTCTTTGGCTATTAGACAACCTATAGTTAATTTGCCAGACACAAATTCAGTTGATAAGTTAATTGCAGATAGCTTTAAATCTGGCAGCGAAAGTCCCTGTTTGAAGAGTGGTTTATAGGTTAAAAATAACATGTCCCCTTCGCGTCATTTTAGCAAATTTGAAAATTGACTATCAGAAAACCTAAAATTAATTTCCCAGGCACAAATTCGGTTGATAAGGCTAGACGGCTTTAAATCTGGCAGCAAAGGTACCTGTTATAAGAGTGATTTATAGATTAAAAAGATTTGTCCCCTTCACTTAATTTTAGCAAGCTTGAAAATTGTAGCATATTATACTTTGGCTGCCAGACAACCTATAAATAATTTGCTAGACACAAATTCCATTAATAAGTTAATGCCAGATGGTTTTAAATATGGCAGCGAAAGTGCCTGTTTGAAGAGTGGTTTATAGGTTAAAAAGAAATAAGACATCTTCATGTCATTTTAGCAAGCTTGAAAATTATAACATATTAATCTTTGGCTATTAGACAACCTATAATTAATTTGCCAGACACAAATTTGATTGATAAGTCAATGCCAGACGGCTTTAAATAAGGCAGCGAAAGAGCCTGTTAGAAGAAATGGCAGCTTTTGTAGTGATTTGGCTTCATTTAATGACAGTCAAACCTTGATTGTTATCATAGCAACAATCGTTGCTTTGTATATATATATATACACATATGGGTAATATATTACAAAGAGTAATACGCTACAATTTTCAAGGTTGCCATGATTTTTTACCTATAAACCAAGATTGACAGGGTCTTAACAACATTGGCTACATCTGGCAATAATGGATTAATATCACAAATAGTTAGTAGAAACAGATGTTATAAACAAAAGTCATGCTAAAATGACATAATTTTGTAGTTCTTTTTCTCCTGCATAATGCCTACTCCCAGAGGTAAACGCAATGTCTCCCGCCAGTCAGACCATCTGAATACGTGCTACACCATAAAACGGAAAGGATATAGAAAAATGAGCCGTGCTAAAATCAAGTGACAAAAATGCTGCTTGCTCTTAGACTATATGTATGTTTGCATAATTAATATACTATTTGTCACAGTCCTCTAATAAAAAAAAATTACAAACACATATTTTAAATTTTAGTGACATGATCATGTTAATAGTAAAGTAAATAAAAATTATAAAGTAATATAAAAATAAATAATGTATCATAATCAAAAGATGACCATATATATAAAATACAACTTACGCTTCCTTTATGTCCTTATCACGCTTAATACGCTTTAATTCTCTAAGTTTCCAAGTTTCATAAGCAGCTTCATCATTTTCATCATCAGTTATGACAAGATCAGAAGCATTTTGAACTTCTTGTTGTTCCATAAGTTCTTTTTTTGTTTCTTCTTCAACCATCTGAAAAAAAATATATGTATAAATAAAGTGGTAACATTGAAAATTATTGAATCAATTCTCTGCAAACTAGAAATGACAATAAAATAAAATAAACAAAAGTGTAAGATGATTTAGAGATGGTAGTGCACACCACAACAAACAATTTTTGTACAAGATACTAGCGTCACAGTTCATTTATTCAGACAAAAATACAAAAGGCTCACTTGAATCCAAATTTAGATTTTTTGTTTGTAACTTTAACAATAATGAAGATATTTTAACAAAATTTGAAACAGTCTGATCTCTCTCTGTATGAAATGTAAAAATATCACCAGAAATGCTAAAAGTGGCTACCATCCTAATCCAAATAATGCTGAACTAGGAGTTCCATACTTCTGAAAGTAATTGACAGTTCATATGATTTCATTTACCTAAACACGGTATATTTCTGTCACTTTTCACGACATCATTGCATTTCCTACACAGTAAGGTAAGTCTGATGAAAACTGCTTTAAAATATGTTTAACTCAGTTAAAGTTATAAATGATAGTTATGTTTGGATTAGAGTGAGACACTCTTTTTTGACAATCTGGGGGTGTTTTGAGCGGGGAAAAAAAATGGAATAAAACCTTGTTTTCCTATACAAAAATATTTGTCTTGGTATACACTACCACCTCTTAAAGTTTGTCAATCTTTTTTGTATCATATATATATCCTATATATATCTGTGTTGGGAGACATTAACCCATTAAGGATCCTGTCCTGAATGATACTTTCATTTTCAGGTTTAGAAAGTGAAAATAATTTTATAAAAAATATCTGCAACCAAAATTTAAAAAGTAAAAAAGGTACAATGTAGAGACAGACCTCTGCTATCCAAAGCAATATATATATATATATATTTAAAAATGTTTAAATGCAAACGAGGTATTAGATAAATCCCCCCCCCCCCTTCCCCATAGGATTAGCCTTAGCTTGTGAGTGTCTTCGCCGGCAGGGACAGGAGCCTTGAGGACTACACCTTCTTATACTTGACATAAATAAAATATAATTTTATTTTATACATATTAATGACTAAGTAAGAGAAAAGAAGCAATATTATAATTTATTTTTTTTTTTTTTTTAATGTGAGACATGATAATGTTGTGAAAACGCAATGTCAGTACAAATCAACTACATGAAAAGTTTTAAAACATTTACTATGTAGCGGTACATTACATTTGCTACACATAGTTAGCTAAAATATCGGTATCATAAATTGCTGAATTTTATTTCATTCTTTAAGTGCATCTATGAACACAATCTGAAATTTATCAATAAAATTTTCAAAATATATTATACTATTTCATTCATACTTTTAATTTTTTACAACTCAAATCAATTAACAATTTTTTTTTTCCCCTTGAAAATAAAAGTCACATATGTGATAGTAAATTTGTTCAAAAAAATATTCACAAAATAAAAAAATCTCAAACACAATGTGTTGCGAAATCGCAACATCAGTCTTTAATGGGTTAATTGGTTAATTAATCGAATTTTAAACTGGCCCTCTTTTAATCTGAATAAATGACAGGCTTAACTTATGTAGTTTATTGAGGAACAGTCTTACACTTACTGAACATTATAAAAAAAAAAAAAAAAAGAGAGAAAAAAATAGCATTTTAAAATGAATAATCAGATATAATAACTAGAAAGAAAAATCATGCATCAAGCATAGATTAAGAAACACTTTCCAACACTTCGAGAATACTTTACTAAAACTTGACTGTTTAATAAGATAAATATAATGCCTGAGTAAACATTTTAGAAAATGCATAACACATTTGAAAAGCAGATTTTAGGTGTCGCCATCAACAACTGCAAAAGTACTCCAATTCTTTCAGCCCTGTATTTGATCTATAGATTTCTATATATTCCACATAGTATTCTAAAATTTTATTTAGTAAGAAAATGCATAATAGGTTGAAAATTCATTCAGAAACTTCTACCAATAGAAGGAAACATACTTGAATTCTTTTGCACAGCCCTGTATATTACCTACAGATTTTTATACATGACACTAAAAGTTATTAGGCTAAAACTATTAAGCTAAAATTTAATTCATGTTATAACACACTTAAAACTACTGAAATCAAACTTCCAGAAACTATCATCCATAGGTGGCCATGTATGGCTCTTTCTACATTCTTTGCATGGCTCTATATTTTATTTACATTCTACAAACATCACTTAGTATACTAAATACAACACAGCTTGAAATTGCATACCAACTTTAATAATTAAAACCAACTTTAAGAAATTCCCGCTCATACTCTGCAATGCATCTAAATTCTTTTGTGTAGCCCAGTATATAGTTCTATAGAATTTATACATACCACGTAGTATGCAAAAATTTAGTTAAACCTAAGCATACATACCATAACTGAAAATGCACCTCTAACAATTATTGTTAAGAAACAGTACTTCGGATACTATACTACATCCAAAATCTTTCGTGTGTACCTGTAAATGAACGATAGATGCTATGCACATCATATTCTACGGTAGGACTGGGCGATGTAGGAATTTCTCTAAATCGATTTATCATCCATCTAACATTGTGATTTAGTGCTAAATCGTGATTTAACAGAATAGAATATGGAAAACTATCTTTTAATTTTTAGTAACAAAATACGGTCTTGATGCACCCCTCCCCCCTTTTCTCTCCTGCATTATATAGTATACTTAGCTTTTAATTTTTCAAATATTTTTCAAAAGAAGTACATATTTTACACACAAAAAAAGTTTGAATGCCCCAAAACACACTTTTTTTTCATTTTAAAAATTAGTGAACTATTTTAATAAATTTTATAAACTCATTCTTTAAGAAATAATATAAAAGAAAAGGATTTCTTTCTACCTTTTTTAACACTTTCCAACAAAGTTGAAGTTTATTCATTTGGTTTATCTGTTCGTCTGTCCATGCTCTAACTCCCATAAATATAGCCAGATTTTCATGCAATTAATAAACTTTATTAAGGGTCACCAAAGCATATTTGGTATTGTATTTGAAGTATATAGGATTAATAGTTCATTTACAGGAGCACTCATAAGTATTCCATTATACTATGGTATATGGGGAAAAATCGTTTTCAGAGTATTTAAATGACATTACGCTATTTCAAATATATTGAAACTGATATAAATCACTGAATTTCACTAAGATCATGTTAGAACAGGGTATCCAAAGCCCCGGGCACAGAATCGGCGCAACGCTGCGACGCACGTCGCAGACTCTTCAGAAGGTCTGCAGACTATTTTTCAACTGTTTTAAACTTAGAAAAAAAATTTTGTTAGAAATTATTTGCCATGTGCCATAATAATACGATCTGCGCCACATGCGATTGACGAAGCTCCGATTCCCTTTAAAATATAAATAATTCACGGAGAAAACTCCAGACACGCGATTGTGAAACACCCATTATTAAATGAGTCAATCCACGTAGGGGTGATTTCTTTAAAAATAAAAAAAAATCGGTCATTAGTCCGAAAATTCGAACGTAAATATCACGATTTTCGACAAATGTTCGCCGAATAACAATTTCGTCAATCGCTTGCAGTTAAAATAGCCAATTTCGTCAAAGGATCGCGAAAAAAACGTGAATTTCGTCAAAAGATTGCGAAGAAAAAACGAAATTTTGTCATAAGATCAAGAAGGAAACGTCAATTTCGTCAAAAGGCTGCGGAAAAATAGAAACTTTCGTCAAAAGCTGGCAGAAAATGCGGCTTCCGTCAAATGATCGCGGAAAAAACACGAATTTTATCAAAGGGCTACGGAAAAATAGCAAAGTTCGTCAAATTATTGCAGAAAAACGCAAATGTCATCAAAGGTTCGCGGAAAAAGCACAAATTTTGTCAAAGGATCGCTAAAAAATAAGATTTTCGTCAAAAGATCGTGGAAAATAGGCGAATTCCGTCAAAAGATGGCGAAAATTTTGTCACAAGATCGAAAAAAATGCCAATTTCGTCAAAGGGCTGCGGAAAAATAGCAGCTCTCCATAAAGGATGGCGGGAAAACGCGAGTTTCGTCGAATTATCGGGAAAAAAACGTTAATTTTGACAAAAGATCGCGAAAAAACCGCAAACATCGTCGAAAGATCGCGAAAAAACACAAACATCGTCGAAAGATCGCGAAAAAACCGCGAACATCGTCGATAGATCGCGAAAAAACACGAACAAAGTCTAAAAATCGCGAAAAAAGGCGAACATCGTCGACAGATAGCGAAAAAAATTGCTGCAACATTGATGTTTTCAAGAGATTTTTTTACAGCTGAGAGGCAGGTTAAATATTAGTTAGCCATGTTTTGATTGAAAGCATGTTAAATTTTGAATTTCACAACTAGCTAAAATTGCTAAATAAAACATTGCATTAGAATTATAGTATTTGCATGAATTACTCAAATTTGATTTTCTAAGAATTTCAATCTGCTCCAATAACAGCTTTTATTGCTAAAAAATTAGATTTTTGCTGCTACAAAAATGGATTTTACTGCTACAAAATTAGTTTTGCTGCTTCAAAGTGGCTTTAGTGCACTTTCACCCCTGTATTATCACATCTATATATAATTTTTGATGTTATCACATTGTATCAATCTTTTCAAAAATTTTAGAAATTGGTGTTCATATGTTATTTTTACTGTTATTCTGTTTTCTAACTTCACAGAAATTTTGCCAAATTTTATGAAAGATTTTTCAGGTAGTGGTGTTAAAAATTTTGAGGACAAAGGTAAATTATTTAAAAAAGTACTTTGCTTTTATGTTAATCACAAATATTAGGGGGGTTGAGTGCATCAGGGATTGGAAAGAGGGCATTTGTCCTTAAGTTCTGCAGACTGTTTTTAAAGTTTTTGCTTGCGTTGCAGACTGTAGAAAAAAATTCTGCTGCTGGGTCCAAAGCATTTTTTATTCAATTACATGGACACACAAAAGAAATCGGTTACAGTACTGTCTTTGAGTAATAATTGCTGGAGTGTACAGTTTAAAATTTGGTATGCGCTTTTAAACTTTATTAATGTTTTGAATGTTACTCGTTGTATATAAATTCTATACCTCATATACAGGGCTGCACAAAAGTATTCATGCATCATTCTCCTTATAAGAAATTGCTGAAGAGGAATTTTCAACTGAAGTATATGTATTTCTTAAGTAAACTAAATTTTGGCATGCATGCTGTTAATAGATATAAATCTATATATCATATACAAGGCCGCTGAAAAAAATTCAAATAATTTTCTAATTGTAGATGGGAACAGCTGAAATTTTGTTTTGACATGTGTTATGCATTTCCGTAGGGTTGAATTAGACGTAATAGTTTAATTTTTTAAACGGTACAGTTTTGTTACATTATTCTGAATGTGTTGGAAAGTGTTTTATAATCTATGTTTGACGCATGATTTTTTTTTTTTTTTTTTTTTTTTTTTTTTTAACACCTTACTTGTTATGGTTGCTACAATCTAAATTCCTTAAGGGGGGAGTCTCCCTAGCCCACTCAAATAGCAAAATTCTAACAACATACACACACATTTTTTTACTGACACAGATATTAAAAAGCTATTGAGTTAAAACAGAAGCATATTCAATGAATTCAATGATGAATTTAACTGTTTATTTACCGTGATAAGAAAAGTAGTAAATAAAAAGAAAAGTGCCCGGTTAAACTGACATCATGGAGCAAACAGGCTATTCACACTTATTGTATACTAAATGGTACCCGCCAAGATTTGACGGTAAATAACTTGAATATTTCATTCGAAAAATTCTTGAATTTTTAATGAATTGCTTTTAAATTAATTATTGAAATTGTGACAAATTTCTATATTGCATAAGTGATTCCTATTTCTTTAAAGCGATAGAGGGTACAGTCAGCCAAACCTATTCAATAAAATCACAGAATTTTAACTTTATAATTTACAACCAATTATGCTTCTTTTTACCAGAAATTTAACTAAACATAGTAGGTAGAGCATTTATTTTTATTTACCATGGTCTCATTTTTTTCGAAAAAATAACAGTATTTATTTTTATTTATTTATTATGATTTTTTAACTACATGACCATTAAAAGCTGCCATGAATTTTATTTTTATCAGTCTCATTCTCTAAACACCCAAATTTGAAACTTGGTGCAGCATATAATTTTTATTACTTGAATTTTATTTTATATTTTTATACATTTTTTAAGTATTAAACAATGGATATCAAGGTAATTTTTTTAATAGTTCTTATATGAATATCTTTCTTTCTTTTCGTTTTCTTTTTTTAAGGAAAAGAAATGAAAACTTTTCTTTCTGACACACACACACATATGGTCAGAAGATATAAAAAAAAATTGTAGATCAGCTCAATTATTTAATTGATAATTACATTAAAAATATTTTAGCTTAAATATTTTAAATATAAAATTATTATTATTATTATTTTAAATATTGTTCAGTGTTAAATTTTATTTAATTATAAAGCATTCAAATAATAATAATAATAATAATAATAAAATAAAAATCATATTTCTCCTCCTAATGAAATATGTCATTATTGAAATAATTTATCATGAAAAATATTACAGAAATCATTTTGCTGGGCGTTGGGTTCGAACCTCCTATCCACTACAAAATATCGGCGTTTTAAACTGCTGCTTTAGACTGCTCAGCCACCGAGAACTTGTTCTCAATCCCTCTAAATTGAACAGGGTTGATGCATGTGCAGATTCCCTGAAATGGGTCTACTTAAAATTTTACCTTTGCGTATTAATATATATGATGATTTTATAGTTTTTTAAGGTTTTAAAAAGCTGAAGAAGGATATATGTTATACAACATAGATTAAATAAGGTAGATGTTCGACTTATAATACGGCATCGGAATGCTTAAGCCTTGGCCGAAATAAAATGGCTGATTTTAATGAAAGATTATCAAGATCCAAATGAGTTCACTCCGGAAGCGTTATACAATTTGCGCCATTATATATATAATAATACTCTTATTTCAAATAATAATGCCCTTGGAAAATAAATTAAGGGGCGATAATCCCCTTCTCCATTTATACTTAACCAATAAATCTCCAAATCTAATCAGGGAAGCGCCTTATCAGAATAAACCTGTATACCAAATTTGAAGCAAATTGGATAATTCTGCATGAAAAACGTACTTAGCTAAATTAAGGGGGGATTAGCTCCCCTGTTCCCCCTTTTATACTTCAACAATGAACCTCCAAATCTAATCAGGAAAGCACCTTATCAGAATAAACCAGTATACCAACTTTAAAGCAAATCGGATAATTCTGCATGAAAAACACATTTATCTAAAGTAAGGGAGGGTAGTCCCTGTTCCCCCCTTTATACTTAACCAATGAACCTCTAAAACTGATCAGGGAAGCGCCTTATCAGAATGAAACTAGAAAAAAAATGTGAAGCAAATCACATAATTCTGTATGAAAAATCCATGTATCTAAATTAAGGAAGGGATTAGCCGCTGTTACCGCTTTGTACTTGCCAATGAACCCCCAAAACTAATCCGGGTAGTGCCTAATCAGAATGAACCTAAAAAAAAAATTTGGAGCAAATCGGATAATTCTACATGAAAAACACATTTATCTAAATTAAGGGGGGTGGGAGATTAGCCCCCGTTCCCCCCTTTATACTTAACCAATGAGCCTCCAAATCTATTCAGGGAAGGCCCTTATCAAAATAAACCGGTATACAAAATTTGAAGAAAATCTGATAATTCTGAATGAAAAACGCATTTATATAAATAAAGGGGGAGAGGGTTAGCCCCTGTTCCTCCACTTTATACGTAACCAATGAACCTCCAAATCTAATCAGGGAAGCACCTTATCAAAATAAACCGGTATACAAAATTTGAAGCAAATAGGATATTCTGCACGAAAAATCCATTTATCTAAATTAAGGGGGGGGGGGGGGGGGTCACCCCTGTTACCCCTTTATACTTAACCAATAAACTCCCAAAACTAATCAGGGTAGCACCTTATCAGAATAAACCTAGAAAAAAAAATTCAAACAAATCGGATAATTCTGCATAAAAAATCCATGTATCTAAATTAATAGGGGGGATTAGCCCTCTCGTCCCCCCTTTATACTTAACCAATGAACCTCCAAAGCTAATCAGGGTAACGCTTTATCAGAATGAACCTACAAAAAATGTAAAGCAAATCTGAAAATACTGCATAAAAAACCCATTTATCTAAATTAAGAGGAGATTAGCCCCCGTTCTCCCCTTTATACTTAACCCTAATCAGGGAAGCACCTTATCAGAATGAACCTAGAAAATTTTTTTTGAAGCAAATCGGATATTTCTATCAAGAGTTATATGGGGCATTGACTTTTGGGAAAAAAAATCTGGCGAAATTAAACTTGCTAAAATAACATTTTAATCTGATAGACGAATGCCTTAATGATTCAAAATAAAGAAAAAATGGTCAGCAGCAAAAATTTTTTTATTTAACTGAGGTTTATGTTAATCTTATGTTATGGAATATTAAACTTTGCGAGTTTAATTTTCCTTACCTTTTGACACTAAAACTTACTTTCTTCAAAATTTTTACTTATTATGAATTTGCATAGTACCCACAGGACATTCAAATAAGAAATAATAACAATGTAGTATTTTTAGTACAAAATTTTGGAATAACATTGTCTTAAAGGGGTATTAAATAAGGGACGGTAAGGTATAAAAAGGGGACGGTATAGGAAAAAAAGGGACGGTAAGGAAAATTACCACCTATTTTAGGCAGATCACATTAAGACTAAATGATAGCCACAATGTTCATTGAGTTTTAGAAACAGTTGTTAACATTGGATTAAATTAATTTTTTTTTTTTTTATTTACTTCGAAAAGAGCAGGAATAAACCTTGGGGATGGTAAGACTACCAATAAAGCTACAATCTTGAAATTGATATTTAAATGCTGATTTAAATTATGCAGTAAATTTCCTGTCAAAGAATTTTAGACATTCTTTCTCTAGCGTACTTTTGCATGAGAAAAATCTTGAAAAAAATTCTGTGGCCGCATCTGAAGTGATTTTCTGTATAAGTTTAGCAAGAGGGATGGTAAGGATGAAAAACCCAGGGACAGAGATAAAAAAATAATATCAACTGTAAAAATGTGTGCAGGTTAATTTTTTGCTACATATTTATATAAAACAACTGTCCCAGTTTTGGGAAAAAATTACATCAAATTACTTTTATTGAAACAATTTTATACAGACAGCTCCAAACTTAAAAATCAGCATCAGGGACATGGGATGGTATAGAAGTTTTCCTGGTATTTGGACTCCCAACATCTTCCAAAACTTATTTATCTCGTTAATATTGTTATGCAATCATGCAATGGGATGTTCCAGAGTATATGAAATAAAAAAAAACACAAAAAAGTGTATTAAAATAAAAATTATTATTTAAGGACATGAAAGTCAAAGTATTGTGAGAATGCCCCCATATACATACGTACATACAGAACCTGTGGGCAAATTAGATCTCAGGCTTTCATAGCCTGTGAGCTAAAAAAAGAGGGGGAGGAGAGAGGTATGAGAAATAAGGTGCAATTTTATTTCTTTTTAACTTTTAGATTATAATAAAATTCCTTTAACATAAATGCTGACACTGAGATAGTAGATGGAGAAGGTTTATTAAAGTATTATTCAACTTATTATTCGACACATTATTAAAGTATTTTTACTAATTACAAAATAATAATAATTTCAAAATAAAATATTCTAATATTACCCAAATATATGAAGATCAATTTTCCATCAAAATAATGCATAAAAATATAAGCAAAAAAATAGATGAATTTGGATTTTAACGATTACTTTTTTTTTTTCTTTCCCCCAAGAGAAATAGTGAATCAATTTCAGCAAGATACTCAATCCATGTGGCTGGTGTTAAAATCGGATGTCAGACTCTGTGCATAGCTATTTTAAAGTACTTTAAATAATTATAGAATAGGAAATAAAAAATGTAAATTAAAATATTACCCAAACATGGGAAAAATGAGTTATTCATTAAAAGAAAGCATAAAAATAAAAACTGAGATTCGGTGAATTTGAATTTTAAATATCAAACTTTATTCTTTTTTTTTTTTCAATCATAAATACACAATTTCAGAAGAAAAAAAAATCTTGATGCTGGATTCTACTTTAAAATATTTTAATTACTGAATAATAGAAAATAAAAAATACATATTAAAATATCACTCAAATATGTGAAAACAATTTTCATCTAAAGATTGCATTAGCATACAAACTGAAATTCGATTAATTTGGATTTTAAGAATTTTTCTTTTCAACTTTCAACCATTTACCGGGTGTCCTAAAAAGGACGACTGATTTTAAAATTCAATAACTCCCAAACGGTGACAGATATTTAAAAAATTCTTGCAGGAGGATTATGCATGAGGTCAAAAGTTTTTTACAGTGATTTTCGATTTTAGTTCGAATTACAAAAAATAGATGGTGCTGTAAGCAATAGGCGCTAAATACACGCTTGGTTTTTTGGCCTTTCTCTTCTTCCATGCGGAAAAAGAAGATTAAAATGTATTGAGTGGGTCCCAAAGTGCCAAAAATCGAGCCTGAATTTAGCGTCTATTGATCACAGCACCATCTATTTTTTGTAATTTGAACTAAAACCGAAAATCACTGTAAAAAACTTTTGATCTCATGCATAACCTTCCTGCACGAATTTTTTAAATATCTGTCACCGTTTGAAAGCCATTGAATTTTAAAATCAGTCAGTCCTTTTTAGGACACCCGGTAAGTGCTTAATTTCTAAAAAAATACACATTCCAATCTCATAAACTCTGAATCTCATTTATAAAATAAATAAATAAATATCAATTTTTACTTAAATCATTTTCTTAAATCGCCTTTTCCTTACATTGGAGAGCTTTGAAGCCTCAATGTTTGCTTAAATCGGATCCTGCTAAATCACCGGCTTGCCATGTTTTTCTTAAATCGCCTTTTCTTAATTAGCCTTTTTCTTAAATCTGAAAGCATTGAAGCTTGCAATATGTTTTTTAAATCGGATCCTGCTAAATCAATTTAACACCAGCTTGCCATGCATGCAGTAGATACATCAATGTAAATAAATAAGTTTTCCGATGTTAGCTCTGAATCGATATTTTGTTTTAAATGGATTTAAAGCCAATAGATAAATTATTTTTTCTGATGTTATCTTTAAATCGATGTAAGACCAGTGGTTAAATCGGATTTATGATGTTTGCTTTAAATCGTGATGCAAGACAATGGCTAAATCGCGATTTAAGACATTGGCTAAATCGCGATTTAAGACATTGGCTAAATCGCAATTTTCTATGTTAACTTAAATTGATTTAAGACCAATGGTTAAATCGGATTACTGATGTAAGCTTTAAATCGATTTAAGGCCCTGGCCTATTCTACAGCAAGTATCTTATCCAAAGACCATTATGTAACCAAATTAGGTTACTTGGCTCTGTAAATAAGCAATAAATGTTTCACACTCCATATTCCACAGAAAGCATGTTTAGTGCATCTCAGAAATATCAATTTTATTATGTTTGTAATAGATAATTACAATACATCACAAACAATTTTTCCACATGGACCATGATATAGCACAGTTCTTATGAGTGCTATTGTAAACAAATTATAAGTGCTACACACACCAAATTCTATTGTAAACATCTTATAGTGCACTTCAGTGAAGTATGTCAATTTCAATATGTTTGAAACAGCATAACATCATTAAAATATATGGCAAAGAAGTTTTTTCCATAGACAACAATGTAACGACATTCTTTTGAGTGTCACTGTAAATGAACTATAAATGCTTCACAGAACATTTTCAATTCCAAACATGCCATGATAAACCTCAATTACATATATCAGTGACATGGAAATCTGAGTACATGAGTTAGAGCATGAACAGATAAATCGAATACAATTAAATTGAAAAGTGTTAAAAATAGCCACAAGTGTAAGCACAATATTCATTATTATTATTATTATTATTATATCTTACTTAAACTGAAAAAAAAATCAAACCCAGTTTATAAGATATGATTTAAATAGACTACTAGGTGCACCTGTCAAAATTCGACAAAATTTTGCAGAACAATCATGGAAAAAAGTCGCAAATTGTGTCAATCAGTTGGTTGAAAATCATAAATTTCATCTATCAGTAGCGCAAAAAAGAAACAATAAATTTCGTCCATGAGTTCCAGAAAGTAATCAGTAATTTTGTTAAATGATTGCATAATAAGATCTTGAATTTCGTCGAATGATTGTGAAATAATATCACAAATTTTGCCAATCGCACTAGAGATAAATTGCAAATTTCTTCAATCAATCGTGGAAAAAATTTTAAATTTCGTCAATTGGTTGAAAAAAAAAAAAAAAAAAAAACAGTAAATTTCATCAAACAACTTCAGAAATTAACTACGAATTTCATCAAACGATCACAGAGCAATATTGTGAATAAAGCGCTATAATAAAATATTGTACCTACATGGACGCAGAGGTCTGATTTCAGAGTGTTGGAGGGATTAACTGCTATCTGTTATTCACCACCTTAAAAAATCATCTATTTTTTTTTCATCATCCCCAATCATCATTCTTCTTTTATAAAAATATCATTAGCATTTATTTTAGGTGAAAATTCTGAATCATCTGTTTTTAATCACATATTTTTTATTAACTACATACGATGTTCTTAACATGATGCCATTTTCACTACAGAATAATTTTGCCCTTCGGAGATAAAGTTCAAATCTCAGAAACTGCAGAAGGAAAATATATAAAAAATCATTTAGGAACAACTGTATTGAAATTTATCAGTTTAATAAATGAATGCGATTAATTTGACACTTTAAAAAAAAAAAAAAAAGAAAAGGAAAGGAAAGGAAAGTGCAATTTCTGTAACTACAGATTTTACTGTCTCCTACAAAAAAAAAATCATAGTTGGGGTTTGGACAACTAAAAAAAAACTAACTGCTATTTCTTAGAAGTTATAATCATGGTGGGAACAACCAGCACAGAGACTTTCACTTTTAATGCTCTTACATCACTTCTAATGATCGCATAATTTCAATTTTTACATCATCGAATAAGAGAGCAAAATGTACCTTTGAATGAAATTTGTTTGAAAACTGTACCTCAATTTAATAAATTTTTAAATAATTTTTAAGCATAAATTCTCTTTTATATCTATCTTCAATTGTTAAACAGTAAATGACAGACGAGTTGCCACAATTTCTAATTATATTCCCAGAGCAAATTAAAAGTTTCTTTTTTATTTTATTAATTTTGTGTAATTGGATCCACTTCCAAGCCGTACTGACTTTGACATACAATGAATGCCACTAAAGATTTTAAACAATATTTTTTTGCCAAATCACATTTGCTAAAATATGTCATTTGGCTGTGGGCCAAAATACAGAAGATTAATCATCAGATGAGATTAACCATTTAAAAAAAAAAAAAAAACAGCAAGCACATTTAATGCTAAAAAACTGCTCAGTCAGAAAAAAAAAAAAAAAATTGTAATTTAAATTATTTTCTGAGATTTTATATAATGTTAAATGAAATTTCTCTAATAGTGGTAATTAATAACTTCACTATTGTGGATAAATTGGAGAAAAAGGGATATAACAGGGATTATTACACTTTTATTGACACAATTTTTTCATTAAAATTGAAGAGAAAAGAATTTCCATTTGAATAGGTGGTTTAAAATAATTATCTTGATTTCTATTTCATGCATATGATTTCAAAAAAAATCTAAAGAAATAAAAATGTATTTTCACATTTTTAAGCTTCATCTGTTTGTTCACCAGATGAATCGGTTTGTTTTAGAGTACCAAACAAATCGATATCTAGAATTCATTCTATCATAGCTTTTAAGTATTAAATTAAACAAGAAAGGTTGTTAAAGAAGTTTAAACTCCAAGTAATCAAGTGAGCAATTATTTCCTCTGATTCATAAGAATGAAATTTATCGAAAACAGACACTTTGAACTTGAACTAAGGCAAAAAGCAGCAGGCCAATTACCTAAGTCATAATTAAAACATTCAAATTAACAAAAAAATTATTGATAAGAGCCTATAAACTTGAATTTAAAAGAAAAATAAAGCAGAAAGTTTAACAGAGAATGTGTGTCAAAAAAATAATAACTAAAGGTTATTTTTAAAACTTGGAATTATAAAAAAATAAAACAGCAACAATTAAACAATTTTTTTTTTAAATATTAAACAACTAATAATCTGAATTAAATTGCAGGAGATTTTTCTTTTGAATTATTTACTTTAAGGGTTTGACGTCTTCTTTCTTCAGCTTGCCTCTTAGCTAACATTTCTTTTTCTTTTTCTTTCTGGGCCTGTTGATCTTTATCCTGGACGGTTATGCGATCCTTCCTTTAAAATAAAATTTCTAAACTGTAAATATATTTCCCATAAAAATTTTAAATCAATCAATAGAAAAAAAAAAAAAGAATGAAAAGAAAAATTATGAACACCGATAAACATTCATCATATTTTTCTAATAAAGCTATTTTATATTAAACAAAATACAATAAGAATAAATTTTCAAAATACAAGCATGTACCCAAAATTTCTAAACATATTCCATAAAATTCAAATGAAATATTTTTAAAACATTCTATTTTTATAACATGTAAAGAGAAGAAGCAGAAAGACATTTCTCACAATAAAGAAAAATTCTAACAAGAAATATTTTTTGTTACAATAAAATAACAAATAAAGCATAAAAAGTTTTAGAAAAGTTATAGAGTTTTGACGATTTTAAACTTTGTGCATTGTGGGAAGGCGGGTTTTAAAATTTTAGAAGAGGAGAGGGATTTAAATTTCTTTTTTAAAATAGAAATCTGCTAAAATGCAGAAGGTTTTCACACCTGATTACGGAATAACAGAAGTGTAAAATGAAGAGCTTTCTGCTGATTTTGCATAAAAATAAAGACTTTCAAGGACTGTATGAACCATGTAGAATTTTACCTTTCAATAAGGATTTTTTAAAATATTTTTTATATATTAGTATTAAACTGCATATTTAGAATTCTGGATTACTAGAATCTGGATAATTAGAGTTTTGCTTTATATACAGTCTTTTACAAAATTATAAGGCCACTCAAAATTCTATATTTTCTTAACAAAGGTAACATAAATGTGAATTTCAAAGAAGGTGCATGAAATAAATCAATTTTGTAGTGTGGATTAAGCTCAGAAAAAAATAAACGGTCAAGTGCGAGTATTACTCGCGCACAGAGGGTTCCGTAGAATAAATATATGAATTTGTAATCGTATTATTAAAAAAAAAATGTTGCTAAAAGAATACTAAGACTTTGTAAAAAACTATACAACACAGAGTTGGGTATAACTGTATATACTAGAAAAGTGTAAATGGATATACCATGAAAGTTCAAAGAGATATGCAACCTAAATGATATCAAATATAGCTCTTCTGCATAACTCATTTTTTAATATTATCCTAATCTGTTTATGATGAACTTAATTCGGTACTGACAATAAGAGCAGTGCATATTTAAACTTCATTTGACAGTTCATAAAACTAAATTCAGCGTACTAATAACCTTTCTCTCTACAGTGTAGCTAAAACAAAATTTTTGTTCAAAGTTTAAATTTGGCATTGTGCGAAATGCGCTTCGAAAGGAGGTCACAAATTTGCAACGCCGCCTTGGTCCATGCTGCGTTTTTCCAGATAGGTTTTTAATTAACTTTTAAAGTCACTCGAGGCGTATTGAGAGATCCATTCAATGCAAACTAGTCGCGAATCCCATAATATTTACGTGATTCATTCTAATTAAGGGGTCTCAGGGCTCTAAAGCTTCAAAATTTTAGAAATAATTTTTTTTTTTTTTTTTTTTTTTTTTTAGATGTTAAACTCCTATCTTTTCTGAACATTTTGATATAATTGTTTCCTTGAAATTCCCATTAGAACAGAAGTTAAGGCTTTTAGAATTATCCGCTCAATAGCTGAAGTGGCGTTTCCAAAACTTTGAAATAATTTTTCTCCAAATGACATTTTTGGGCATAACGCGCAGGATACCTCAAAAACTTCTGAATATTTTTTTCATAAATTTTCAAGACATATATTTCATGTTAGTCTGTATAAACTGAAACTAAAATTTCATTTTTATTGTTCAAAAATTATTTTTTTAGGTGATTATACTGTTGAAACTTTCAAAAATTTGTATTAGCTAAATGCAACTTTGCATTAAAAATATAAAAAATGTTTTAAATAGAAATTTATTTTAGTTCAAGGTAATTCTTATAATCTGAAGTATAAGTAGGCACCAAAATTTTTATTCTAGTTGCAATATTTATTTAGTGATCCTACACGTATGCTGTTATACCAATTTTCTGCTCAACAAATGTCTGACAGTTTCAAGCCCCATGTAAATACTAATTCTGCATCTTGCAATTTTTTAAATACATGAAATGAAAGAACATACTTGTATCTTTCATCCCAATAAAAACTGTGTTTTAAAATCCTATACATTTCAAGACATTTAAATGTTGAAAATGGTCTTTTTTTTTCTTTTTATCCAATTTTAATCCGTATCTTTATCTATTTTCTTTATCTATTCTTTATCTATTATCGATCCGTATCCAATATCTGTATCTTTAAGGGTTAATATCTTGACTAATTACTGAAGATTTTTTTCGAAAATCTTATCAAGAATGCTTTTATACATCTGCTACAATAGGTACCTTCAGTGCTGCTCAACACTTTTGCTGAATGCCCGCAAATCGAAATTTGTGTGTAACGGAAAAATGCGATTTTCTCAAAAACTGTGTGACCTAGGATAATTGCTATAATTTTCCTGCAAGGTTTACATTAATGTCTACTACCTCTAATTTTTTCATAATTTTAGTTTCAGTAGATTCTGAATTGGATGGGGGGGGGGGGGGACATATTTTTGCGCTGCATTTTCAGCAATATTTTTGAAAATATAACACCTAAAATTAAAAGGATTGTATTTTTGAGTTCAGCGTTACGAAAGCTTTCACACGATACCACCCATGATATACAAAGAAAAGATTTTTTTTTTCAAGTAGCTTAATTAACCCCTCTACATTTTTACTAAATATATTTATGAATGTTTAATAATCTGAAAATATATGGGTCAATAGTCTTTATTACTTCCCCCAATTTGAACTTTCCATGTTCCATAGTTTACGAGTAAATGGCTGTGACAGACAGACAGACACAGGAGTGATCTTATAATGGTTCCGTTTTTACTTTTTAAGTACGGAACCTTAAAAAGATTGAATATCCTTTTTGTGTCAGATGGTTTTTCCAAATTATAGTGCTTTTAATAATGCAAACAATTTTGTTTTAATTTCAGAGTTTTAACTGTAACCTAACCTATCTGGAAATATTAGAAATAAGGAAGAAAGGCAAAGAATTCAGAATTAAACCTGTTCTTTGGATTATTAGTAAAACGTCTCATTGAAGTGAACTATCTGAAGTAGAAGTACGAAAAGTTAGGGTCTGGTGGGATAAAATGGGTAGGGATTGATATTTTTGCATATAACAAATGTTACATTTAAGAAAAAGGTTTTTATTTTTTAAATATATTTTCAGACATTAGTTGACAACATTTCTATTCCTACAAAAAGTTTCTGTGTTGTATATGTATAGAACAGGATATACCCTTGTTTTCATCTGTAGAATGTGTGTGTGTCAATTGTGACAGTGTATAACCCTTAAAAATCTATATTTTTGAAAGTTATTCTACAAATATTTTTTATAGTTTTAATTAATAAAGATTCTGAAGTAAAGTTCATGACAAATTGGAAAGTAATATTTAAAATACTTTTTTTTAAATTAAATTTTTTGTGTGGTGAGGTAAAATGGGTATAAGTTAGACTTAACCAATCCATCCAATTAAAATGTAATTAAAAGGGGTGAGATTTCTGCTTTTCGGTGCAATTCTGCTTTTTGGGTTCAATTGCACTTTCTGCTTTTTAGAAACACTGTATATAACATTTATTGTTTATTTACAGGGTCACACAAAAATATTCAGCAACATTATATGTGAAAATTCTATGAAATATGTTTTAGTGATGTTTTACTTTTTCGAACTCAATCGAACTCATCTATGTTATTAAAGTACCCTACAATATGTTTTCTATTGAAAATGGTAGGATTTATAGTATTTACAGGGCCACACAAGAGTATGTGGATTCAGTACAATCTATGAGTGTTATTAATTAGTGATGTTAATCCATTACCTCTCCTTATAAAGATTTAAAAAGTGCGATTCTTACAGCAATTTCTCCTTCTCAGTCATATGGTGCAAAAAACGCATTAGAAAATGCAATACGTAAAGGGAAATGAGGGCAGAGTAAAAGTGGTGAAATTTTGACACATCATGAAGTGGCACAACGTCTCTTACAAGAAGAAATCGATCCTTAAGAAAAGAAGGAAAATTTAAAGCCTCAATCAAACAAAATAAGAAAAAAAGATCCCAAAGTGAAATAAGCAAAAAATAAAAAGTTGTTAAATTCAATGGACAAATTATTGATGTGGAGGCGGGAGGAGAGGAATTCAAAGCGAAGTTCATAAAAATGTCAAGCATTGGTGATTTTTTTTTTTTACATTTCCTGAACAAAATGACACAGATGTTGTTACCAAATCTCAAATTGGGAAAATTTTAAAAGAAGTCGCATTTCAACAACTGTGGTCACTACAGATTTCAAAGTTAAAAAAATTATGCAATTTTTTAAAGTTAACATTTCAATTAATTTTGTGTAATTTTCTTCATATAATTAAAATTAAAGCTTAAAATAAGGTTTCCAGCAAATTTAGATAATAATTTATTACTTATTCAATCAATACCTATTTTACCCCACATGGTACCTATTTTATCCCACTTCAGAGATAAAAAGTGTACACAAAACAAAAAAATATTGCTACTATTTAAAATTAAAAAAATAAATTAACAACTATATAAATGTTTTGCCAAGACATCAGTTGCATAAATAAACAAAAAAAATCTTATTGAATATTTTTCTCTCAATGAAAACAAGCATTGAATGAAAAAATAGTGCTTTTCATACCCAATATACCCCACCTGACCCTAGGTTCTAGAATCAAAAATGACAATGTTAATAAGACAGAAGTAAGGTTCTTAACCATTCTAAAACTGGTAATCATAATGTTTTGAGTAAAAAAGAATTGTATAGAATGCAAAAAAGATCTAAATGCAAAAAAATGATCAGCTCATAATAATAGGCAAATTTTTAAGATGTCAACAAAAAAATATATATATACCAGTTGACTCATAAAATAGCATAGCAGATAAGTAAATAAGTGCCTCATGCAATTGTGTGGTGAAGTTTGCAGTTGAATGCTTGTATTAATCTTTAAAAACTAAAAGGAAAACCATGACTATTAAAACATCATAAAGAAGCATGCCTGAAGAGGGCAATGAATGCAATGTCCTAGAGCTCTGACGGCAAAATGAGCTCAGGCAGTTATCAATGTATGTTATATAGAAGTTTGGTACCCTTTGGGCCACATTTAGGAGTGTTGAAATGAAAGTTCCAACAAGATGCTCCTAGTCACACATCTAAATCAACAAAAGATTGGGTTAAAAGATAAAATATGATGTTATATCTTGACCGAACCATAATTGTAATCTAAACCCCATAGAAAACCTTGACAGTTATTTGTCCCACCAACACAAAGTAAATTAAAACCAGGACCAGCAGAACCTTTAGCAAACAGGGCCCCGTACTCATGGGTGTCTTGTTAGGGGACCCAAGCCTCTCTATGCAATTTAAAATAACGTTCCTCTGTGAAGAAAAAAAAAAATGATATTCTTGCTCTAAATTTGCTTTGAAATGTTTTTTCATGAAAAAAGTAAGCATTAACTTTATTTCTAAGAGCAAAGGGGCTATACATACATAACATTATCAACTTTTTGGTAATTTTGGACCCCTTCCCTCCCTTACGATATCATATGTTATCATTCCTCAAATCCCCCCCCCCCCCCTTGTAATGATATTGTTATCAATATCTAAAAGATCAAATTTTCATTTTTTTTAATTTTTTTTTCTTTTGTTTGGAATGATGTACAGATATGGTAATACATTTATTCGCACACTTTATTGGTTCAAATGAAGAAATCATCAAATATCACTTTGTATATGAAATAACTTTCTATCAAGTAACACTTAAAAGAAATAATTACTATTTAAAAATATTTAATAATAGCTTTTTGTTATGTAATGCATTCAACAGTAATTAATGTCTTTGCACTTGCCCTGCAAGGGTAGGGGTGATAGGACAGACAGAACTTCTTATCAACTGAACAGGTGGACAACATTCCTTCCGATTTATTTACCAGTAAACACAACAAGTCTCATTTCAAGCAAAGCATACTTCGCAGTTGATTTCTTGAACAGAAAATTATATATTCATACACATATCACAGAAGAATAGGAATGCCAAACCTTGTGGTATTCCATATTTTGGAATTAAATAATTTCATAATAATTTAATGATCTTAATAATAACTTTATATTTCCATAAAAATAGATAACACACTATTTTGATGTAAAGAACAAGTTACAAATAAAAAGAGATAATTTTGGTTGGATCAAAAATGATAACGATATCAAAAGACAAACCCCCCTCCTCCTAGAAATATCTTACGATATCATTTACCAGACCCCCCCCTCCCCCTTAAAATGATAATGTTATATATGCACAGCCCCAAAGGTGATATAATCGTCAGGAATATATAGGTTTGATGATGATCCTGAAAGTAATTGCAAATGCAAAAAATAAATATTTAAAATATTGTAAAGGTAAAGTGCTTTGCACAAGTCTTCATGCGACGTGACGTTGCTCTGGCACGGACTATGCCACAGCACTTATTATGCATCTCTCAAGGGAATAATAGAAAAAGCTCTATAAAAGAACTTAAAAGAAACATTTTGAATGTTAATAACTGATACTGTGTATCATATAGAATATGAATATTGAAATGCTATTTTGTTCCAAATTTTCACAGATAATATAGTTTCAGAATGCATCCATGTACTTAAGAAGCTTCATTAAAATTTAAGAAGTGACATTAATTCCTGAGCACTATTTCTTGCTGCAGATTCCATTATCTACTTCTGTAAATGCAATTAATACATACACAGACACTTTTGGTATAGGTAAATCTAAATGTTCACATATTCCTCGCAAATAAAATGGCAAACAAATTTTCCTCAATCTTTTCAATTTCTGTTTAGGTAGTAGAGTCTTTTGGAATTAAAAGGCTACCTTTGAAAAAGTTAAGCACAACCATTTTTTGTTTAACACTATTCAATGAAGCTCAAGTTAGATTCATTATATAGAAAATATAAGGTTTTTATGTTTTTAATTGCACTGGTATGTGGTAGCAAAATAAATAAATAAATAAATATATATATATATATATATATCGCATTTTTTTTCATAATGAAACAAGCAATAATGTTTTTTGAACGCATCTATTTTTTTACATCAATGTATAGAAGAAAAATAAATGAAAATTCAATGTAATAAAGATGCATTTAAACATTGTTATATATAAGGCTTCTTGACCAATACAAATCAACTTATAATTCAATACCAAGTATAAAAGAGAAAACTTATTAAAGACGCTTTACTATAATGCAAACAAAATAACAGATTCGTACTAATGACAACTATTCTAACTGAAACAAACTAGGTGTAAAACTGTCTAATATACATATTCAACCATATTTATTTGTGAAACCAAAATTCAAGGACTATCCTTATTTTAAACTTATGGTAAACAAATATAAAGAAATGAATGATCAATCAGTTCCAAATGCATACTTTCGAACAAATACAGGTTTTAAGCGCTGCTCAGTCTCTTCTTCGGAATCTGAGTATTCTTCATATTCAGATTCATCTGTTTGATCATTATCAGATTTATTTTCATCATCTTCTAAATCTAAAAGCTCCTGAAAATAAAACTGGATTTAGTCTTACCTATATTTAACTTATTTGATGTTATATGAAAATAACATTACTTTTATTGCTGTTTAATATGGAGGCGTTTTTATTTAAAAGGGTGATATTATAAAACAGAGAAAACAGAAGAATGTACACAAAAAATAAACACAAAGTATTATTACTACTTTATCAGTGATTTCTTAAATTAGGGAAATCACTGGACAAAGTATTTTTCAATACTTATACATCAGTATAAACCCTGATTAGTGTCTTGGTACCATCATTTTCAATGAGGAACATGCTACTGGGTATCCTAAAATTGACAGACTGATTTTAAAATTCAACAACTTGCAAATGGTGACAGCTATTGATAAAACTCTTGCTGGAACTAGAGGGTTATGTAAGATGGTAGGAGATTTTTTACTGTGATTTTCGATTTTATTTTAAAATAGTACTGATAGATGGTGTTGCAAGCAAAAGGTAGGTGCTAAATCAGGGCCTAATTTTTGGTCTCTCTCTTCTCTCAGTATTGATGCGGCAGAAGGAGATTAAATATATGGAGTGGGTGTAACAGTTTTCTCTATTACATATTGGCTTACCCCCCTTCCCCTTCTCCCAAAATCAATTTTAAACATAACTCGAATTCTTTAAAAAAAATTTCCTTCTCCCTCGCTCGTGCAATTGAAATCATTAATTTAATTCAATTCTTAAAATCATACAGATTTTTATCAACATGCCTTTTTTTTTTTTTTTTTTTTTTTTCATTTCTACAATGACTTTAATTCAATACTTTTAAATATTCAGTTTTATAATTACAGATTTGTCAGTTGCAATTTGCAGTTATCAAAATCCGTTCTCACAGAATCAATTTCTATCCATTAGCATGCTTTGTTTAAAAAAGTAAAACAAAAAATACATATATAAGCGCAGCTGTTTGTAATATTTCAACTGCATTTCATTTCCATCTGCTGTTGCCCACTTTTTAAATAAGTCATTCTTAATCGCTACTAAAATTTGACTGTTGAAAAGAAATAACAGAAAAAGTTAAAATGTATGTGAATGCTGCCTCAAACGTTATTACATATACCTTATCTTGATTAATGTTTGATCTAAAACCATATGCTGCTCCTCTGCATTTCACACATCCGTTTTTGTTGCGCAATAATAAATTAATGATTATTTAGTCTATTGCTTAATGAATGCATACAAAAGCTGATTTTTGTCACTGCTCCCAGTTTCACAAAAAACTTTTATTTTGCAACACTGTGATTCACACGTCTAGAAGGGAAACCATATTACATTCCTCTAAATAGTCTTGCCAAAGCTTTGTTCATCTTTGTTCAGCTGCCAAAACCTTTGTAAATGGCTATAACTTGTAATGCCAAGATATGTGTGGATTATTAGCAAAAGTTACCACTTCGCTTCTACTTGCTCTGCTGTAAGATCCCAAAAAGGGGCCGCTTCTTGTGTTTTAATTATTTTGCGGAGCACCTATCCATGCATGCTTTACTACGAACTGGTTTTCCATCTAATGAATAAATATGACTTGATTTCTTCCACGTACATTGTTGGAGTTTTTTTTCTTTTCTCATTCCATCCCAAACATGGCATATAACTTTTAAAAGATGAACAACATCATCACAGTGGGAACTTAAGAACAAATATTCATTGCCAACTGAAAACCACTCGATATATTTAACATCCTTCTGTCGTATCAATACTGAGAAAAGAGAGGTAAAAAATTAGGCCAAAATTTAACGGCTATTGGTTGCAGCATCATCTATCGCTACTATCTTAAACTAAAATTCAGAATTGCAGCAAAAAATTTCCTGACATCTTACATAACCCTCCCAAAGAATTTTTCAAATAGTTGTCACCATTTGCAAGATATTTAATTTTATAATCATTCAGTCAATTTTGGGACACCAGTATAATGAACCTTAATAACATATATCAATTTCTCGGCAAGTAAAATATATTTATGAATGTTACATAACCAAATGATTCAAAGTCATAAATACTTTTCAATTGTGTTGGAAAGAGTGAAAAATTATATATGGACCATTTGCAATACAAAGCATTCTACAGTATACATATTCTGCTAATTAAAAATGCCTTTGTACTTAAAATAGTGTAATATACTTCAAACAGTAACAGCACATAATTGGTCTTGTATTCAATTTCAATTTCTGCAACCTGGTAAACTTAATTGAAACCATTTTTGGTTGACAACAAACTGTTTTCTACTTTTACAGAAAATTTAAATCTTATGATTATCCGATTAGCAATGTCATGGAAGTTAGATATTACCAATCAGACTGAAAAAGTACAATAAAAATTTTTAATTTTCTGAAATGCAAACTTAATGGGGAAATTGTATGTTTTTCAGTTTCACTTCTATTTGATAGAATGCTAAAAAAACAAGCATTTTTATGCTACTTTTACATATGAGTGAGAATCTTATAATTTATTAAACTAATTTCAAAATCTTAATTTTCATTTTGGTGGGACAACAGGGCATTACATAATGAAAGCACTAGTGACATCGCTGCACATGTAAACAAATTCTCACTGCAGTTCTAATATAGTGTTTGACAACTGTTTACTTTTCATTCTTACTTTTGCTTACATTTCATTCATTTTTATTTTAAAAATGAGAAAGAAATCAGTAAATAAGTATTGCATTGTCCTTTGATATACTAGTTCTACTGCAAATACAAGTGAAAAATGTTTTCTTCACATACACATACCTAAAGACCCTGGCAAAAGACAAGTTTGACAAATGCATTGAAACAGGATGAAAAATTTAATAAAGTATCATCCAGATCTACACTTTTGTGATGTGAAGATATTTTTTCAGTAAGTAAATATATTTTCAATTCATCTTTATCTTGCTTATAAACCGTAATTTCCAGCATATAACCTACGTCTAAAGTAGGTCTGTTTCAAACCAGACGTTTTATTTAATAACTACTAGTAGGTAAAAATAAGTGACATTTAAAAAAAAATAATTTCTAATTTATTTCTGCTGCGGCTTATAAACTGGAAATTACAGCATATCTAAATGTCAGAAGTTAAATCATCAATCACTGGGTCCCTGAATTCATTTGGAAAGGTTTTCATTTAATAAATATAAAATTATACAAATTCGAAGTTTATTTGCAAAAACAGACCGGAGCTTGCATAGCACCATTAGTGTACATTGCCGAAGGCAGTGGAGCCCCAACTCTAGGTTCGTTTGGATAGATTTTAAATTCAAAATATAAAACCATACAAATTCAAAGGTGTATGCTGCCAAAACACAATGAAGCTCCCTGTTGGAATTTACATTAAAACCAGTTTTAAGTTTGGTTCGATCCAATTAAATTTTGCCCCATCTCTTTCACTCACCTCCAGAATATTTAGTTAAATTGTATCAAAGATAAATTGTGTTCTTTTTAAAGTTTAACTCTGTTTAAGAAAAAGGTTAAATAAACATAGTTGACAAGAATATAAATGTAAACAAACATTTGATTGTTGAAAAGCAAAGTTCAAATGGTTTAACTAGATACACATTAACTTTTTTTTTTCATATTAAGAACTATTTTGAATATAATTAATTATAAAAATAAATACATCCTGAATGCTTTATTTGCGAAGAAAGTATCTCATTCAGCAACTAAACTGCCCCATGTCAACAGTCTCTAGAAATGGTAGGTAGGTTGGTATCATATACTAAAGTTAATCACTGCATGTTAAACTTATTGTTAAGATGTTGAATAATTGTTAACTTGTAACCATAACCTTTCTTATAATGTGCTAATGTTATTCAATTAACTGTGACTCTAACTTATTTGTCAGTTTAAAAAGAGATGAAGCAGATGTAGTTACTGTGTACACTTACTACAATGTACATTCTTAATGGAATAGTAGTTTATTTTAAAGCCATATTGAAAGCTGCAGACAGACAATGCATTTAGCTAATGTTGTATTTTTTTCCCCACAAATAGTTTTAACTAGTTGTTTTTAAAGATATTTAAACTTAATGTGCTAATTGTTGTTGTTGTTTTATAAAAAGGAATTGTTTTGCTTCAAGTTGGATTTCATTCATGAATTTTAGACACCTGCATTGTTACAGACTTAGTTTTACATTCATTTACATACAGAGTTATCCTGACAACATGTTGCTAAAAGATGTGGTGACTGCTCTTCCAATAACTCCCCCCCCCCCCCCCATCAACTCTAGGTTTATATGGATGAATTTTCATTAGAAAATATAAAATCATACAAATTTAGGAGGACACATTGTCAAAGACAATGTGGGACCCCAACATTAGTTTCATTTGGAAAGACTTTCGTTTAAAAATATAAAACCATTCAACAGTGATTTTAGGTACAATTAAGGGTATTATCACAGGCCATTTGTGTCTGGTGATATGAAATAAAAAGAAGTTCAAGCAGTAACTAATGTTACACTCAAAACTATATCATTTTTAAAATGCATACAACAGAGGAAAACATACCTCCAGCAATTATCGATCTTAGTCAGTCCTTTAAATGAGTTCTTTTGTGTATCTCTATAAACGAATGATAAATGCTATGCACTCTATAATCTATAGAAAACATGCAGTGCACTTAAATGATTTAATTACGTTTGAAACATAATACCATTAAAATGCACTGCAAATAATTTTCTTCCATAGATCATATTTCAAAAGAATTCTTTTGTACACCCCGGTAAACAAACTATAAATGTTACTTATTCTATACACATGAGAAAGCATGCTGTAGTCCATCTCAATAATGTATGTCAATCTCATTATGCTTGAAATATTGTAACATCAATAAACTGCACAGCAAATGATTTTCTCCCATAGACCATTATGTAAAAGAAATCTTTTGAGTATCTCTGTAAATGAACTGTAAATGCTACAAACTTAATTTTCAATTCCAAACATTCTACCTCAATAACAAATAAAAATTTCATGGCAATCCAAGTGTATTTATGAAAGTTAAAGTGCAGACAAATCAAATAAAAACTTTTCAACTGCGTTGGAAAGTGCTAGAAGACTACTAATACAGCAAAATGCATTACTGTTGCTGTTATGGTTCAGGAAATAATAATCATATGAAAAAATTTACATTTTAAACTACTTGCATAAATTGAAAAAAAGACAGGTGAAAAAAGGGAATGAATAAGTATTAAAAAAAATTCTCTTATAAGCATTCAATGCTCTTCTTAAACATCACGCTTAATTTGTTGGCTGTAATCCATGGCTTTTTTATAATTTTCTGTTACGACACATTAATTTGGTGACTGTGATAAACTTGTTTATGAAAAATTCACTACATTTTTTATGTTTGGTAAATAGCACAAATGCTTAAATTTATTAAAAAACATATAATTTTAGCTCTGTTCCTTTTTTTAAGATAGAGTAACAAGCGAAAAAAAAAAAGAAACATTATTTAAACTACCTATTTAAGATTTTTAAATTGAATTGATAATATATGTAAACATAAATTAATTGATATTAAACTAATAAAAAAAAATTATTTTTGAATTTTACTCTACATTTTTAATTTATTTTCTACATTTTAGCCTTTAAAATATTTCATTGTTACAGTTTCACAGCCATTCGTCATATTTTTGCAAGCGCTTATTGGTGCATCATTTAGTGTTGACTCTAGAATAAAAGGGACGCTGGGCGGGAATTTTTCAAAAAGGGAACACTATTCTGAAAAAAGGGAACACTATTCTAAAAAAGGGTACATTTTTTCAAAAAGGGAACATTATTCTAAAAAAGGGCATATTTTTTTTCAAAAAGGGCACACTTGTACCTTGTTCACAATAAATATTTTGAACTGGTTTGTTTACAGACCGTAAAATTTGCGATATTTTCCTGGGATTAATTGAATTGCCACAGGACGCATAGGAAGTTTTGAAAAGGGCAGCAGGGCGCATCGGAAGGGTATGAAAGTGGCGCCGGGCGCAAAAAAGAAATAAAAAGGGCCGCCGGGCGCTGCGCCCTGCTAAAGCGGCTTAGAGTCAACACTAATCATTACATTTATTGTTGGTTCAACTCATATAAAATTGCATGAATTGCAGAGGATATTTGCCAATTTGTTACCTGTGGCAGGCTAATGGAAAAATGCCTTAAAATTAAGGCATCAATTTACTCTTAAGTTCTAAAACACAGTTACTAACCTAAGATAAGGGCCGAGGAGTGACCAACGAAGGGATAATTAGAAGAGGACGTTTGTCCTTGAAAAGTCAATTTTCCCTACAGAGAGTATATTAAAATGGTGTATTGCCATTGGAAATATACCTCTGGGGATAACTTTTATGATTCTAGCATGTAAAGAAGCAGGTTAAAAATAGATTACAAAATTCCATCTTCACATACAAAAACCTGGTTGTGTGTAATAAAAGACTATACAAATATTTTATTTGGCATGGAAATAGAGAAAAGCAATAATTTAAAATTTGATAACTGTTTAAAATAATTTTGAAAGTACTAGTTACTTTATACTTTTTATGGGTATGTATGTAGGTAAGTATGAGCATAAGAGAAAAATAGAGGGAGAGAGACGTAACAAAATAATATCATTAGAAAATAATAATTCTGCTTTTTCAGAATTTACAGTCACCCGCGATGAAAAACTAGTCGGATGTGGCAATCCCAAAACTTTCTTCTACCTCACATATGTTAATACTTTCTAAAAAATGCAGCATAACAGCACCACCGGTTAGGTAATTTACACCAAAATCTAATCAGCAACAACTCATGTCAACTTCTAATTGAATTTTAAATTTGATGAAAATCGGTGCATTAGTTTTTTAGATAGAGCTATTGCACAAATCGTGAAAAGTTCTGTGTAGCAGTGGCAGCTGTTGGGCAATTTAACACCAAAAAATTATGAGGATCATTTTATATCAGGGACTAACTGGATCTAAAGTTTGAGAAAATTTCCTAAATTAGTTCTTGAGATACAACTATTGCTTAAATCATGAAAAATGCAGCATAGTAACGCCACGTATTGGGCGATTTACACCAAAACCTAAACAGCAATAATTGATATCAAGGATTAACTGAATCTGAAGTTTGATGAAAATTCGTGGATTAGCTCTTGAGATAGAGCTATTTCAATAATCATGAATAATGAATGCAGCATAGATGGGCCATCTGCTAGGCAATTTACACCAAAAAGTAATCAGCACCAATTTATATCACGAACTGAATCTAAAGTTTTTTTAAATTCCGCTCATTAGTTCTTGAGATACAGTGCCCACAAAATTTGTGTCACACACAGATAGACATTTTGTAAAAACATGTTTTTCGGGATATCTGACCTAGAGGTCTGCATGGGCCGACATTTCCCGGCCCAACTCAGAGAAAAAAAAGTTCGGCCCGGTCCGGTAAAAAAGTTGAAAGTTCGGCCCGGCCCGTAGAAAAATATTTATTGGCCCGGTTAAAAAGTTAAAAGTTCGGCCCGAGTGAATTTCTACAAAACATTGATTTTTATGTCGATTTGGTTAAAAGTTTTTCTCATACAAGGAGATCAAGCCAAAAGTATTTATCTTAACTTTTCTTTTCATGTTTATAATCTTCATTTTTATAGAAGTGCCGCAGGGTGCGATATTTATTTTTTTAATGAATCACTATTTCTTGCACGTAAATATTTCAGTTATCATTAATATTGTTAATCCATATTCCATGTATTGAAATGTTAAAAATCTGAAAAATGCTATACAGTAAAATCTAAGACAGAATTGCATAGAAAAGAAAAAAAAAAAATGCGTTATAGACAAGTTCCCTTCTTAGCAAGTGTAAATATATTATATATTATTTTCTTACATAGTATATTAATTTTGTTTGTTATTAATTTTTATAACTTTCTTACGTAGTATTAAGTAGTATATTAAGTTTGCATGGATCAACACGTTTTTCAGTTTAAAACAAGATTCCGTCATAGACAGGTTCTTTTTCACACGTTTTACTATATTTTAATTTAACTGTATTTTAATAAGTGTAGAAATCTACTACTCTTTAAAAAGAATGAATTTGAATGTTTAATTGTAGAATAATGGCGATTTAAAAATGTATGCATTTTTTAACAAAAAATTTGTGCCAATCCTAATTTTACTGACCTTTGAATGGACCAGGCCATTCCAAGACAATGATTTTCATACGGGGTGGGTGAAAACTAGGAATGAAAATTTTGGGCCATGGAGATTAGGAATGGAACCAGTACCCGGGTGTGTGCAGAAAAAATAAGTTAGGCCTGGCCCGGCCCGAACCTTCAGGAAAAAAGTAAGGCCCGAGCCCGGCCCGGCCCGAGACTTCAGAAAAAAGTAGGGCCCGGCCCGAGTGCCTTGAATGAAAATAGGCCCGAGCCCGGCCTGTGCAGATCTCTAATCTGACCCCTAAAACGTGTAAATCCATCGAAAACCATTCGACCGGAATTTGAAAATTTTCATGAATCCAATACTTTCTTCTTGTAAAGATAGAAGAAAGTAAAAAAAAAAAATGTATAAATAGTACAAAACATATTTCAGTTTTAAGACTTAAAACACACGCTTTTATTTTATATAAAATGATGTCATTCGCATCTGCTGAAGAATTCCACATTTATGATCCAGTCTTAAACAACATCTACAGAACAGTATGCATAGGACATCACTATCGTGGAATAGTACACAAATTCAGCAAAAAGCGATTTTAAAAAAATCTCCTATCTAATGATTCATATGCCTTCATTTGTTTGTAACATTAATATACATACTTAAAATTAAATATAGTTTATAATAGCTCCATGTTTTATCAGAAATCATTCATTTATATTTTTTCAAAATAGCATGTATTTTAATTACTTTTTTTTTCAGTTGTTATACGAAAATGGCAACAAAAAGATATAATAATCTACTACTTTTTCTTTACTTTCTACTGAAATGAGTACTTCTGCTGCCAACATTAAAGAAATGGCATTAAAAACTACAAAAAAATTAATATCTCAAAAATGAATTGAGATGCAGTTTTCAAACAAATTGCATTTAAAAGTACTTTTTTTTGCCTATAAGATGGTATATAAATTGAAAATGCATGATGTTTAGAAGTTAAAAAAATTACAGTAGATTATCCATATTTAACCTTACATTGATACAATTGCTTTGTTTTATGGATATAAAAACATGATTTTACAAATGAAATAAGACTTCATTAGAAAAGGGAAATTTAAAGAAGAACAGTTCATGATAAAAATAACAGTAACATTCAAAATTTAACTTGACAAGGATAAACAATAACAGATTAATATTTTATACAGTAAAACTTTTATAACAGACACTTCCAAATAGCAGACATCTCCATTAAGAGAATGCTTTTTTGATTCTCAACACACAACCACACACACACGCACATATATATATATATATATACATAACCATAATATAATTACAAATCATCATCTATTTCCAATTATACTATATATATATATATATATATATATATATGTGTGTGTGTGTGTGTGTGTGTGTGTGTGTGTGTGTGTGACTTTACCTCAGAATATTGGACTACTCTGAATAATGGGACAAATTTCTTGGTTCCAAGGTGTCTGCTATTTAGAGGTATTAATGTATTATTTTATAAGTTGAAGAGCTTAAAAAATAAAGTAGCAGGTGGAAATCTTTAACAACAAAAAAAAACTAAATATTCAGAAAATATTGGAGAAATAAATTAAAGTATAATAATAACAAACACATACAAGAAATATGATAATAAGAAACACAAAATAATAATAATTTATTATACCTCTTCTTCTTGTGCTTTTTCTTGAGCTTTCAGTTTTAACAACAGACGCCTTCTTTCAATTTCCTTAAATTAAAAAAAAAAGCGTTAGTAGTTGATTTTATAAAATAACCTTCTTTGCATACAGTGATATTCAAGGTATGATTAAATAGATAGTTAAAAAAAAGCTCATTAGATAAAATAAAATTGCCTGCATAAAAGATTCTTTTAATAGAATTTTAATTGTAGGTTGACGCTGGTGGAAAATATTAAACTATTGAAAAAAGCAAAAAAATATCCCCCCCCCCCCCCATGGCCATTATGTGCTAAACATTTAGTTTTTATACCAGAATGGGTCAAGAAATGTTCCTACAGGGATGGATCTGTGCAGACTAGTAACCTGCAACGGGTTGGGCAACCCGATTTTACTCAAACCACGTCAGGCTGAACTGATTATTTTCAATGGGATAGAGTGGACTGTTAATCGTTTCAGTTTGGAGTTGGAGATCAGACTTTACACTTTGCAGGTCGGATTTGAGTTCGCCTGATGTTCAAAGAGACAGCCTAGTATATTTTTCAGGTAAAAAAACTATATATTTGAAAATTAATGAGTATATATACATCCATTTTTCTACATAAAAGATAAAATTAATATTACAGATATGATTGTAGACTACCTTTCCACAATTACCTTAAAGTATGAACTAATTTCCTTCTATTTTGGGCTTGTGTCGGATCAACAAACTGATCAGTAATCGATTGATTACAGTTTTTTAAAGGAATGTAAAACACTTTACAGAATGTAGACATTCTTACTTCTCAAATAGCAGGGTTTTTTTTTTCTTTTTTAAATTTTTGAATAAATAAAACTTTCATTTTGAGCCTTGGCACGCTTCAGGCTCAGACTGAGCCTGTCTCATCTCTAGTGCAGAACTTTACCCACATTAAGTTTAAAATATCAAGATAAGAATTAAAATACTTCTTTAGTATCTCTAACCCTGAAATGTTTTCAACTGATATTTAGCTATTCAAATCAATAGGTGTTGATGCTTAATTTATTACAACGCAATTACAAGAGAAAAAGCACTTCCCTTTCTCAAATTAAAGGTCTTGTCTTACCAAAGTAAATATTTTATACCTGCCTGAGCTCTCAGTGGAGTCCTACCGATTTTACTCAAACCCATAAAACAGTTCAGATGTTGACCCAGTAGTAGAAACAGTGCAGCATGACGGCGGGCACTGCAGATTTTTTTAAACATTGCAGATTAATCCACCAGCTTCAAAAGACATGCTGGGTTTAAAAAATAGCTGAAATTTACTTTAAAGTTTCTAGATTTATGGTATTTGTTGTATCTTTTTATTATATTTTCTTTATAAACTAGGGGGCTCGGCCTCCTACGAGCTACGCTCACCAACCCCCGTCCAGACACCACAGACTCTAAATGCATGCTAATTTGATCAGCTTTAAAAAGATTGAATTATAATTTAAAAAACAATGGCGATCTCCCTATAAACGAATTTCTATTCATTTCTCTTTGATTGGGAAATTTTAACGCTAAATCCGCTGCAGTACTACTTAATTATCTCATCAACCAATTTCGCCAAATTATACAAATTGACATAATTTTTATTTTAAATAACGAAAGGACAAATAAATTAGTACAACATTAATAAAAATACAAATAAAACGTCGAAATAAAAATAACTTGATGACGTAGACACGTGTAACAACATTTCAAAATAAGCTAATATAAAAGGAATTAAGTAAACAGAGTTTTTTGTCTCCTGGTATTTTTTAACAAAGCGAAAAGAAAGTTCTTTTAAATGAGACATTTTAAATTAATATTTTTAATCTGACGTAATTTTTACCAAGCTATTCTTTCTCTTTTAAATATATACGTGAAAATACTTTTGTTAGAAATGAAATATTATTTGCGCTTTCCTAACAAAAATAGTTGAAAAGATCCTCTCAAAACATCAAATAAATGTCTAGCGCAATTTCTAAATTTAAACTGTTTTGCAATATTATTTTGTGTTCATTTTATGTAATAACTATAATGTGACATAAATATGACGTAATTTCTCCTATTTAAGACTTCTAAGGCATGTTAATGAATTTATTGTTTTACAATATCCTTTCTCTTTTAAAATTCACGTGTATACTTTTTATGACGTAATTTTTAATAAGTTCCTGCTTTTTGTACATAATTATTTAATTCTAATTCCAAATGATTTTTTCTGTTTATAATAGTCACGTGTAAATAAATTTTTAATTTGAAGCAAACATTATTGTTTACGCTGTTTACACATTTGGCAACAGTATAAATTAATACCATTTTCTAAAATAATGTAAAAAATATCTCTAGAAATGCTGAAAATTTGAATTTAAAATAGAAATAAAACCTCAAAAAATGAGTCAAAATAAAAAAATTAATGCAATCTGCACTCCGGCAAATTCTAACGCATAAAATGATCTAAAAATGATTACACTGCCATGTATAGTTTTTGCTGCTATAAAACTTTTTTAGTGGAATGATTTTGTCCAACTTTGGCATTAAATATCTCTTAAAATAATTCTTCAATTTGAAAACTGTCTGCATCAGCGTGTTTATCAAACATTTCTGTATAAAACCACCGATTTTCATATTTTTGTATGCATTTTTTTTTCTTAATATTAACGAAGAAAGACCTCCAGTCACAAAAAATTCAAAACCGGCGGTGACAGCAGTAGTTACTTTTTTTTAGAATAGAGAGATGCAAATTTTGCTTATTTTATGGAGTTCTGTTATTTCTTATGATAGTAAGCTTAGTCTAGCATTGTTAGGTCGCCGATAAATTTTACTTTGCTGCAGACTGACAGAGAAAATTCTGCTTCTGGGGGTGTTGACACTAATTTCTTTTTTTTTTTTTTTTCTGAATCAGGTTCGAGTCAAATTGAGCCCAATTATTTTGGTTTGAGTTATATATATGTTTATTTTTCAACATAAGAAATAAAATTCATATTAGAGGCAAAATTGTAAGCTATTTTCCTATGATTATAGTAAAAAATATAAATACATGGATTCGATAAAAGCAAGGATCAAAAAACACATTGCCTCACAATGCAATATTAGCACATGGAATGTTCAGTACTGTTTCTTGGAATTCGAACTCGCTGCACAAACATAACAATATTGTTAAGGGAATATAGTGGCACAGTCAGAGCTTAGATATCATTATTAATTTCTCTTTGTATGAAAACTAGCTTACTGAATGGTAAATAAGGTTTTAAAAATGTGTTTTTTTATTTAAAAAAAAATTCAGATTAATTTGATTAAAATCGGATATTTTTTTTCTTTAAATGTTTTTTCCTGTGTGAAGATATTGAAAGATTAACTGTGAGAAAATTCTCACATTGCTTTTATTTTTTGGGTATTGTATTTTGTTTTCAGCGTGTTGGTTAGTGACCGGCATAGCTTTTTGCTCTAGCTCATGCATCACTAGACCTGAGAACTTTGCCAGTGACACATCTTCATAGCATCGTTTCTCCTTTTGATATGCACATGTGCCAGTTGGAGTGTTCTCCCTTAGCATTTTTTGTGTTTCTTTCAGAGTTCGCTTCTAAGGGGGTGTGATTTTTATCAGCAATCATGAATTAAAAGTTACTTTTTAATTCTTTCATTTGTTTCTTAACATTTTCGTCATTGTTTAATTATCAAATGGTTTTAAATTTACCCTTTTGGAATTTTTGTCTTAAACATGGATAGGTATTTATACTGATGCAGCTCAAAATTACATTTAGAATTTAAAGAATTTTTAAATTTGATGATGGTGTGATAACGTGATTTATCGTCCAGCACAAGGTCTAAAGGCCTAGAGCTTGCCTTTAATATGCTGAGTCAAACTTAAAAAATGTTCTTTTTTTTTAAAAAAAAGTTAAGTGGCCATGGAGTGATATTACGATTTTTATTTCCTGAAATTTTCAAAAAGCTTGTCTTAATTAATTTTAAAGTGTTTGGCTTCTTCAAGATATTAACAGAAAGAATTTCTTATTTGTGAATGTAGTAACCATCAGTGGAAAAACAACTTTCTTCTTTCCTTCCAGTGGTTTATTTAATAAACGAATTTCACCTACCAATTTCAAGAGTAATTATTCAAGCCTTCTTTTATTGTCCTTTCAAGATACAATAAGTAAGATCTATTTAATTAAAGTCGAACCTCATTATCCTGGCATTCTAATGACCAGAAAAAAGTGTTGTCATATGCAGAGTGTTGCGGTAACCAGAGTTGGAGAAAAATGTGTTTACAAAAAGCTGTATTTTTAATTAATTTAAGACAATTTTAAATTCATAACTGTTCTTGCAGTTTTAAGCAATAAAACATTATTATTAAACAAAATTGAAAAGAATAAAAATCAGATTTATGATGACTTGATTTTTTTTTATTGTTACATGAAATATTGATGAATTAAGGTTTGCTTTTCCCTAGATGTGCTTCCTACAATTCTTTTTTCAATATTATACAATGAATTGTAACCAATATTCATCATTTCAGAAATGGATGTTAGATTCTGTTTGGTTAAGGGTGTATTCGAAAAAATATTTTTTCACCCTCAACAGCTCGAAATTTTCTGAGACATTTTCAGATTCATTTTTAAAAGTAAAAACATGAAACTTGCTGGGGTGATTTCTGAAGACATGTTTAACATGCCGTGTGATTTCATTTTCAGCTCAATTAATTAGAATTTGATTTTTAAACAATTATTTTCTCAGTATGACCATTTTTTTCATTCCCAGATCGCCCGCTTCGGAAAATTCGGTTCAAAATGCTAACTTTGACAGCGTTTTTTACAGTATTTTCTGCATTTATCAAAAAATGAAGAAGCACCGCACATTATATAGTTTCTAAATAAGAGAATTTCCAAGTTTGATGCGTTTGAGAGCAAAAATGAATTTTAAAATGAATCAGAAAATAAGCAGTTTGAATTGGAATACACCCTTAAATGCAATGCAATGCTTCGGTTTTAGTCGGTTAAAAAACGCAGTGTAACCACAAGAAAGCGTGCCTGACCAGAACAAAAAGACTGTGAGTAGACTGATATGTCTATCTGTAGCTTAAGTGGGTCATTCATAGTGTGTGAGTTTATTTATTCAGATAAAAGATTGAAGTAAAATTCCTCATTTATCTCAGTGGGTATTTTAGAAACTTCTGTGAAAAGTTTGGCTAAGACATTTCTCACTGCTTAATTTACGTGCTTATAAGATGGATTATGAAAAATGGACAATTTTCCTAAACCGTTTGGGATATCTGGAGTTGAAAATTATTCAACGACGTAAAATCTGGAGTTTATTTACATTAAAATCATATACAGAAAATCAGGACTTTGGAAAACTGATGTGGAAAGCGGAGTGACGTGAAAACCGGGTGTCAGGATAACGAGGTCCGACTGCATTATATTTTCTCTTCATTCTGAATTGATAAAAGAGGATGCAATTTTCAATTGCTTGAGGTCAATTGACTTTCAAATTATTCTGCAGATTTTTCACAAGGCATAAAGTACTTTCTATACAATCTATTGTTCGACAGAATGATATTTATTATATTTGGCAACTTTATTTTTAAATGAGAACAAAATAGTTCTTATAACATATAACCAAAAGATTGTTGGTTTCCAAAAAAAATTAAACCTCTAATTAAATGATATTAAGATGTACAGCTTATATTTTTATGCTTTAATAAAATTATAATAAGTAATTATAGAAATAATAAAAATTGCAAATAAGTAATTTCATTAATACAAATAACAAATCAATCAAATTTCAGTGCAGCTCTTCTTGCAGTTCTATTATGTAAAATTATTGCAATCATATAAATCTAAACTTGCACACATAGGTAACAAAAAAAAAAAAAAAAAAAAAAAATTATGAAAATTAATTACAATAATTCCTACATACAGAGTAAATATAATCATAAGAATGACCAGTCATATTTGCATTCCATAATAACTTATATGAAATATGAGCATTATTATCCATGCAATGAACATCATTGGCATTTAGTGCTATGAGTAAAGAAAATGTTCTAATCCTTTTTCCTACTAGCTTGTTTCTTTATTTGCTGTGTACAGTCCAAATTTTTTTTCAACTTCCTACTCTAGTAGCTTTTTATATCCTTATGCATTCTTTTATAATAGCTGTTGAGCAGATACTATACTTCTTTAAGTCTTCTTTGTTGCACCAATTTTGTTGTTAGATTTTATGAGAAAATAAGAGAATCATTCTTTTATCTGCAGAAATTTATTAAGACTTTTTATAAAAGAATGAATAATTTTATTACTCAAAGGAAGTTAATATGACAATGATTATAATAATTTTAATTAAATATCAAACTTAAATTAAATGCTTTTTATGCCTGATAAAAATTTACCATTTACAAGTTTGAGAAATTTTTTTTAAGTAAATGGATAAACAATGGAGATGTAATGTTAACAATACATTACATCTGTTTATACTTTCTGACAAAATAAAAAGCAATCTGTTCCTTCCAAACTTATGTTATTATTTGCATTAATTACATTCCTCCAGAAAATTTAACTATAACAGTTAGCATACAAAACAATGAGCAAGAAATTTTAATGTAAACATTTTTATCCTGCAAGATTTAAGACAGGAATGATGCCTAATATTTTAATTTTTTGAAGGGATACCTTCCTAACAACCTTGTAGTGAATGTGCTGTCACTTTCAGAGACATGCAGACTCAGTGTGAATTGTTTGCGGAACACACAAACACCAGCCCAGAAAAAATACCATATATTTCTGTTAAAGAGTAAATAAGAGTAAATACTATAGGGGGGAAAAAATCTTTAATTATACTAAAATGCATTACATTTCCTTGACATTTTAATTTTTTGTAGATTTATTTGAATCAAATTACTTATAATCAATTAATTGTCATTTTTTAAAAATTTATTTGAATCAAATTACTTATAATCAATTAATTGTCATTTCTAAAAAATTTATTCTGATAGACTTTTGATAAATTTCCATAAACAGTTTAGAGAAAAAATGTCAAAATTGTGAGCATGAGTTACATGAGTTAGCAGTTACTTACATGAACTTACATGAGTTAGCAGTTCAATGAGTTTATTGATTGGATAAACAAGTGTCAGCTGTGGGGCAATTTTTAATTGATCAAAATGAAGCATCAGTCACTTTCAAAGATTTTAAAATTCCCTGCTAGACTTTATGTTATCAAGCATAAAAGTGGGAAATAGAAAAAATGGTGGAATTTTTTCTCCATCAATACAATAGCACCGTTTATAATTTAGACACATTTCAACTGTTATTTATACAATAAAATGAAACATTACTCTATGTATGATGGACATTTTCTTTTAATAACTTAGAGATTAAATATAAACAAAAAACAAATTTAAATTAACAATAATTTTATAGGTTCTTTGGATTAAAAAAGGAAATTGAACACAGTTTACTAAAAGGAGTGAATCCAAAATTGTGATTAACTTATGAAGCACAGTGATTAATTTTTCAAAACGAATATTATTTTAGAAGGTTTGTCAGCTTAAGATTTTTCCATTTTTTTCAAAAGAAAAAAAATACATCTATGCAAAATACAAGCAAGTCAAATCAATCTTTACTCCAGAAATATATCACCAAAAATGCATTACGGAAATTACCCAAAAGTGTTGCATAATTAGACAAAATATTCTATTCCAAAAAGAACCTTATGGAAACTTCCTTTTCCTTTTAAAGTCTTAAAAAAAATCACTTTGGAAATACATAAAAAAAATAAACTTCATATACACGACTTTTAGATGCTTATTCACCTTGGATTTTATTACTCTTTTGCACAGGAATTCAGACAGAAACAAACTCCAAGGATTTGAGTAGACAAAATGTTTGATTAAATTTTTGAGAACCCCCCCCCCCCTCCCCTATATTCTTCCAATATTTTCTTTGCATTTTTGTATGAATTCAGAGAATGTCCAAAATTACTTTAAATTCAGGAGGAACTCTTGCTTTATGCTGTTATTTTTGCACTAATTGAGAAGTTGGATTTAGGGACAATAAGAAAGATGTTGTTTAGTTCTCCTACAAATGATTGCTTTTATAGAAATTGTTATGTATTCACCAAACATTTTGTGTACTTTCCAATCATTAGTGGTTAGAATGTCCATTAGCATGATATATTGGGATATTTTAAAATGAGGGCCTACTGTACCCTTAATCGACATCAACATTTTTTTTTTTTTTTGCTTGTTTTAGACTGTATTCTGGATCTATTTACATACAGAATGAAGTATGATGATAGTAAGATTTGTTCATTTCAACTCAGAATATAAAAGTGTTAAAACACATACACACGTATTAGCATTCTATCCAATTTTAGATGCTGCTACAAGAACTGAATATGCACTATTTCTTACAGATTTAACGAAAAACTTAAAGTTAAAAATAAATTAATTAAGTACTATGATGATGTCTATAATATGAATGGAAAAGATATGTTTATAAAATAAAAAAGGAAGAAGAATTTTAGATTTAAATTCCCATACATTTTATGAACAATAGCCTAACCTTGATAGTCAATGATGATGTGAATATCAATCATGAAACTAACTGCTTCTTTAACTACAATACAAAAGTCATACAGGTTTTTTTCCTTTTTTGTTTACTGATGGAATCCTTATACTGTTCAGCGGAATAAACCTAAGAATAGTTATCTGAAACATGGTTGCTAAGCAGAATTGATACAATAAAAATTTTACTTGAAGTGATATTTTGATTGAAATGCATACTGAGACTTCAAGACTGAAAAATCTAAATGTCAAGCAAATTTTCTAAACAACAACAACAACAACAACAAAAATTGGTGCATTTACATTTCTTTATTATTGCGTCAGATTTTGACAGAATAGATTTAAAATAAAGTTAATTTTATTATTATTTATTTTAATTCAATAAAATATATTGATGTAATCTTAGAAGGAAAAAAATTCTTTCAAAAGTGAATTTTATCAAAAAAATATCATGAGGAATGCCAACATGTAGTTTTAGATACACTGAACAATATAAATAGTTTTGTAAGTAATTATATGTCTGATGAAAACTTCAAAGCAATTACAAAAAATTCAAAATTAGTTTCAGAATAATTCGCTGTAGAATTTGCATTTTTAAACTGGAGATTATTGCAGCCATTAGAGGGATATAAAAAATCAATATAATATGATTACAAACATGAAAATTATATATTAGATCCTCAAATTTCATTTTTCCCCCCTACTGCATATTAGCATCTTTACAATAAAAGGTTTACTTAAATAAATATAAATACCAATCAGACATTTACATATTTATGCAAAGAAAATTTATGCAAAGAAAATTTATGCTGCCAATCACTTTTTTCACATTTTAAAAATAATGCATATCAAGTATTTCAATTTATTTTCCCAAACATTGCAATTTGTCAGAACCGTACAATTGCTTTTCAGTATCTTTTGCCATTAACTGTAACTGTGACATTTGAGGAATAATCGTTTTCTAAACTTAAAATTATAAAAAAAAAAAAAAAAAAAGTATATTACTGTCAACAACGATACAAGACATACTTCAAATCTTGTTAATTACATTAAGTAGAGTTGGATACTTTGGATCAACTTAATATACACGATATTACACAAGAATTTTCATCAGTAAAAGTGGGGAAATTTCAATTCACTGACCTTTTTTTTAATTATTTAAATATTTATTTACAAATTTGTTTACAAAGAAACTTTGCAATAAAATTTTTATTTTATATTCTAGTAAATATATTATATATTTGTTATTTATACCGATATAAAAGAACAAAAGTAATTTTTTTGCCAAGAAAAATATACTTTAATTATGTACAAAAATATTTAATATTTTCTTTTTGGCAAAACTGCCAATTATTGTAAATCTGCATATGGTATAATCCATAAATGATTTTCTTGACACATAACATAAATTCCTTTATTTTCAAAGTTATTATTAATTACTTTTGTAAGTAACTTGCATTTTTCTTATATGTTTATTATTTTATTACACATTCTTTTTGTAATTTGCAAATTTTGTTCAAAAAAATTTAATTCATATTCAGTAAAACCATTTAAGAAGAAATTGCAAAAGAATGAAAAAAAAAAAAAAAAAAAAAAAAAAATCAGTTTTAAAGAATTTTTCACGTTAGCATTCCTGTTTCATCAATTGTAATTCTGTTGTATAAATTTTGCTGGAACTATAAAAATTTCCATTCAAAGCAGATTTTCTTTACAGACAGGTTCCATCTTTTACAGCTATTTCATAATTCATTTATACTCATTGAAAAGTTTTCATAAAGTACAGAATATGAAAGCGTTAAAACACATAGACACTTATTAGCATTCTATCCAATTTTAGATGCTGCTACAAGAACAGAATATACACTATTTCTTACAGATTTAACGAAAAACTTAAAGTTAAAAATAAATTAATTAGGTATTATGATGATGTCTATAATATGAATTTTAAAGATATGTTTATAAAAAAAAATAAAAAAAAAAAGGCAGAAGAATTTTAGATTTAAATTCCCATACATTTTATGAAAGCCTAACCTTGATAGTCAATGATGATGTGAATATCAATCATGAAACTAACTGCTTCTTTAACTACAATACAAAAGTCATACAGGATTTTTTCCTCTTTTGTTTACTGATGGAATACCTGTGAAAATGAAACCTGTCTCTAATATAATAGTACAATTTCTACATTCTATGTCTTAAACACAATTTTATTTTATGCAAGTTTCACTATAATTCTTTCCTTTTTAATTTTTAAAAGGGTGGGGGGGGAGGGGGGGGGGGAGTTAGGAACATATGGCATCAAGTGAAGTTCTGTACACACAGGAATACTGCTGCCATGACCCTTGTCACGCTTTCACATTTCTGGCATTAAATCCTATTATTTGGCTGCAGTTACTTTTTATAAAAAGTAGTTGATGGGAAAATAGACAAGTGCAAATTTTTTTAAGTTTTTTTCACTTATTTAATAGACAAAATACTTTTTTTAAAAACATTGCGTTCAACAAATTGCATTCATCTTGCATTTTAACATTTTTTACATGATTTTTTGAAAAAAAAAATTAATGATCTTTTAAATCACTGATTTTAATAATTTGATTATAACTGTGCACACCCTAATCATAAATAAATATAAATTACTTCTGGACAAATAAGTGTTAAAAAAAAGTTTTTATAATTATATATGACAAATCATAAACAATGCTACTAAAAGTGTTAAAAAAAAGTTTTTATAATTATATATGACAAATCATAAACAATGCTACTAAATAAAAATAGCAAATAAAGCCTTTGTGCAACAATATTAAAAAGCAGAAAAACCAACATTTAAAATGCACAAATAATATATGAAAAGCAGCAAACAGCTGTTTTGAATCTACTAGCAAGATTCTTCTTCATTGCAAGATAGGGAAAAAGGAAACAAATGTTCTTCTAACCTTGATCTTGATTTTTGGGAAGATCATTAAAAATTCTCACTCTTAAGTCAATGACTTATCTAGTAGTCCTGATTTTCCAAGTATTTGGAAAGCATTAATTTAATTTCCCCTTTTTTGGTTTCTTTTTCTCTCCTTCTCCGGTAGATGTCACTACTTGTACACCCAGTCGTTTCCACTGCTTCTCTCTCATTGGCTGTTTTGGCGCCTTCGCTACCCGCATAGGGTATATAAGCCAGCGCGTCTTTGTCTATCATTTTGCTCAGCCTTACTTTTTCTAGCACACTGTTTTTTTTTCCCCCTATCTAGCACTGAAAAAGAATCTCGCTAGTAGATTCGAAACAGCTGTTTGCTGCTTTTCATATAATATTTGTGCATTTTAAACGTTGGTTTTTCTGCTTTTTAATGCTACTAAATTTCAAAACTTACATCTTCATCCAATTCTTCTTCATCACTGCTTTCTTCCTCATCTCTCCACCTTCTTGGAGTACCTTCAGCTTCTTCTGCCTCACTTTGTTCTTCTGTTATCAGTGGTTCATGAATATGACGATGTCTTGCTATTCTGGAAAATAAAATAAGAATAAGAACCATCTAATAATAAGGACCTTTAAGCACTGCAAGTGGATTTACAACATGGGATTTAACCATCAGTGTGTATTTACCAGAGTTGGCATTTTTGCCAGGACAGTGGCAAAAACTGGAAAAAACCAGAGCAAAAACGAAAAAAAAAAAAAAAAAAAAAAAAAAAAAAAAAACCCTGTCAAAATGGCAAATTTTTATTTGTCTTTAATGTGTAATTAAATCTATACGCTAATAAGGATAATAATGGTGTAAACAATTAAATTTAATAACATATCATTTAATACTTTTATTTAATTTGCTACTTAATAAATATAATTAAATATTTCTACATATTTTAAATCTTTATAACATAGGTGGGATTCAGTCTAATACTTAGGAATTTAAAAACCAGATTAAAAATTGGATATCTAATTTTTTTTCTTAAGTATTTTGTCAGCCATTAATATTTTTTTAATTATCAAAAGGTTTTATATAACTTTGCTACTTTTGTTTTGTGTAATGAGTCTTAAAAATGTGTAAATATTAGTAAATTAAGTCTTTGGTACTAATTAATAATTATTTATTTGATGAAACTAGTCTGTGACAGATAAAAAAGTAATTAAATTAAACTGAAAATTATAGATTGAAAAAACTCTTTTACGCCTTGTTAGGAAACTAGAATTTTTTTCCCTCCCTCTTACACTCTAAGAAAGGGGGGAAAAAGTTACATTTTTTACTTTCAGTAAGTACCCTGTAGCCATTTTATCTTGTTTGCCGTTGTATCCATTTTCCACCCATTATCAAAAGATTTTTTTCAAATTTTTCATTTGTGCAAACTAAAATTCGAAATAAACTGTCAACAAATACTCTTTCTAAACTAGTTTATTGTTATGCTATGCTAAAACAGTAAAAATTTGGTTGTGATAGAGATATCGCTAAATTATTTGAAATTTAATAGTGTTCTGCTTTAAATATAATTTTATATTAAAAAATTGAATTTAGAATATGTTTATTTGAATTTCTAACACATGTAAACATAAATCTTTTACTCATTTAGAGCCTCCACAGTTCTATTATGTGAATGCAATCATTAATAATTGTGTAAACATGAATAAATAATCATGTTTTCTATTTATTTATATAAAATTAGTATTTTTTCATTTATAATTTTGTTATAAAAGTTAGTATTCTTTCATAAAATGCATAATTATACTTTTTTAACTTAAGAGTTAAAAAATCAATATTCATAATTTATTTTTGAACTCTTAAGTATAAGTTTCTTTTTTCTTTCGTGAATTTTTTTTTTTTTTTTTCCTAAGAAAAAAATTAAATGGACAGCCTATTTTTGCCACCACTTTGGCAAAAACCTATTTTTACTGGTGCGGTTTTAACCAAGTTATTCCCACCTATGGCAAAAACTTGCCAACCTTGGTATTTAATTTACTAAAAAATGTTTAAAGATACTCTCAGTTTAACTCAAGAAAATCACCATTTCAGCTTTCCTGTTTTGAGCAATTTCAGCACAATGTAGCTATAGACTTCTTTCTATTTGTTCCCCCCTCCCGCAAGTGATCAGAGATTATGGAAGAGATTTCAATAGCATCTTTAATGTTTTAAAAAGTTCCAGTCTTTAAAAACAAATAATGCTCATATCGAAGTCTTTTGTTGTCAAACTACACATAAATTTTAACAAATCACATAAATATTTACAACATCACTAAATTGCATAAACATTCATAACATCTCATAGAAAATTCAGAGTTCACAAGGATTTGAGAAGAAAACATCTAAAGAGCTCAAGATTTTTTTTAACTTAAAGTAAAACTATTAAGCACAGTACACACACGAAAATACACTGTGTTTTAATTTTCTTTATTTTTTTAATCAATTTATCAAAAGAAAAAAAAATCATATGAAAATTACTGATACAAAACAAAATAAATATTTGTTTTCTTAGTATAGAGAATTAAACTCAATTCAACTTCACTTTGCTTTTTTAGAATGGCAGCAATCCCTTATATTGTACTTTTATAAGCATTTTTTTTTTTTTTTTTTTTTTTGTATGTGTCCATTATCCTCTCAACCACTTTAGATTGAAAAAACTATCACCAAACTGTAACACTTAATAAACAAATGGAAGGGTGTTGTCCTTCTAATTTTTTTAATAGTTACATATAGGAATATTTTAAAATTTGGTGTTTAAAAGGTTACTGAAGAATAAGATGCCTTTTTTGTGAGTGTAGATATACCAGATATAAAATGTGTTTAATTCAGATGACTTTGAGCAAAAGAAAGCTTTGTTTTAGGAAATAATTACAAGAGTTTAAGTAACTATAAGGATTAAATTAATTATAAGAATAATATAAGAATTTGAATACAAAATTATTAAAGTAACTCCTAAACCAATTTTTTTTTTTTTTTTTTGGTGGAGGGTGGGGGGGGGGGGGGGTGATTACAGCATTTATGAATTAAATATGAAAATTTTATTTAACAAATTTAATAAGATACATACAGAAAAGTTAATATGAGTAGCATGAAACAACATTTTAATCCTACACTACATGATTTTTAGGTAGATTTCGTAAGAAATACTACCTATTGCAGTCGTTACCATGGTGCGACTTTTGAAAAAATCCTTCATAACTTTTCATTATAGGACCCCAGGAACCCAAAACCCCCCCACCTAAAAAGTTTATATATATATATATATATATATATATATATATGTGTGTGTGTGTGTGTATGTATGTATGTACTAAATTTTGCCCACGCAATAAAAGTCGCAATTATGCACGGATCGTCTTCAAACTCGCCAACAACTTTGAGATAGCTAATATCTCGGCGGGGATTGAAAATGGGCAAAATTGGCTCAAGGCAATGGAAATGGGGAGGGTTCAAAATCTTGAATACTATCTTAACATGATTCTGATAAAACCAGCTCTTACACAACAATGAGATGAAAAAATAAATATTTTTTTGTTATAGCAGTTGCAAACAATTAAAAAAAAGCAATAAAATTCTCACCACAGCAATTGCTTTTCTATTGCAAGATTTTCACGTGAAAAGGTAAATTCAATAAATAGTTTGACGAATTGAAAACACATCGACTATTATGTCATAAGTTTTCTAGAGCAAGATTTCCGCATGAAAACTCAAAATGAAATAAATAGTTTGACGAATTAAAAAAACAAACAAAATACTGTGACATATTGGAAATAAAATGGACCTCAGCAGGTGAATATATAACATCATGTGAGTTTGAAGAAACGTATTAAAACATGATAAAAACCCGACTATGGAAATATTAACTTATTTTAACACTTTGAGGTTCTCTGAATTTGCTTTAACTATTTTTTAAACCTATTCCATATACATGCATGTGTGTATTCGTGTATATTAGAATTTTCACAAAATGTTTAGCTCCCTAGAGCTCACTCTTAGTGAAGGAACTGGGTTTATCTCTAATCTTGATTTAAGTTTTGTTGGTGAATTTAGTAGTACTTAACTTCGAAATCGACCTTCGCCAGTAGGCCCGAGCCGGCAGGGATTTTTTTTATTCTTTTGAAAACATGTTTTTTATACTTGTACTTATGTTTAGACAACACAAATTTTAAAGAGTAATTCTGCTCCTTATTTAATAGCAGACTTCTATGATTAGATAAGTTTAATATTTTTATTTAAATATAGTGGTGGCTTGAAACTGAATTTATTATTAAAGGTTAAATTTAAATTGATTCATATATGCATCACTGTGCAGTGTAGGGTTAATGCACATTTAATTTTTTTTTATCACTGCAAATTTGAAAAAGCAAAAATACAGTTCGCTCTCTGTTTAACGACTTTCAAGAAACCTCGAAAAATCGTCCTTAAATAGAGATCGTTCTTAAACAGAATTTGTAGAAAAATAATATTTGAATAACATTTCTCTTCATGGTTTACAATCTTAGAACTGTCAATACATTTTTCATTGGCGTGTTTAGAATTGTAATTATACTGCATACAAAAACAACATTACAGCATATAATGTTGCTTAAAGTACAGTCCTCCCCACTTAATCGGGTCATGGATAATCGAATACCCTACTTATTCGAATAGAATCCGCCGGAACCGAATTTATTCCAATTTGTTCTATGTTATTTTTCCCCGCTTAAACCAAATACCTTTTACAAACGTCCCCGCTTAATCGAATAACAACAGTGTGACCGATGTTTGAAAATGGGCACGGAAAGCACGTTTCAGCAAGAATTTCCTTCCACCTTTTGTCATTTTTGTTGCCTTTACACTGAAAACAAATTTTCAGTTCTTCCTGCAATGATTTCGGCAGGCATGGATCAAATGATTTCCCCCCCCCCCCCTTGATATCGCCACCATCACTTCTTGCTGTTAACCAGGCTTTAATGGCAATGCTTTCGAGAGTCACTTCGAGACTCAAGATGGTAGTTGTGGTATTTTGCACTCACTGGAAAGATAACTCAATATTTACTCCTTTAAAATTCCACTTAAACAATCCCCTTTAAACGATTTTTTTAAGGCAGTATAAATAACGTAAATTAGAAGTAGCAAAGTTTTGACCAAATTCAAACGAGCTGCATTAGGTGTGATGTAAACCATTTAAATGTATGTACTGACATTAAATTAATACGTATTTACTTTATATTAGCATATGTATTTATTTTAGTTTATGTTATTCTATTAACGATTTATTATGCTGTTAATTAAATATACCGTAGATGGTTATTTTGCCTTTTTACTATGCATTAAATATTACAATTATGGTTCCCCGTTTAATCAAATATTATTTCTGGAACCGTCAATATTCGTTTAAACGGGGACGACTGTACAATAAAAATATTTATAATACATTTAATTAAACAATTTTACTTACAGTAGAATAAAAATATTTATAATACATTTAATTAAACAAATTAACTTTTTAAAACATCCAAAAGTGTAGATTGTTTCAATGGTGGTCTAATTTTTAGTACCCTTGCTTCAAGCTTCTCAAGAATGTTGAATGAGTCATCTTCCATATTTGATGAAACAATATACTAGTGAAGAATATCCAGGGCAGAATTCGCATCTGAGAAAGAAGGAAGTCGCTTTCTGTTTCATCAGCTTTATTACCATCTGCATCTGAAGTTGCATTTTCATTTGCGATGTCTTCATAAATTTGATCTAAATTTTTGAAGTCGGTTGTTAAAACGTCTTCGTCACATGGGTGAAGTCCATTACACTCTTCTCCTTTATCTGTACTCACCCGAATTGCAAGAAAACTTGTTTTTCTCTCAGATGAAGTTCCTTCGTTTAACGTGTATAAACCGTTAGGGAGAAAAAAAAACTATGTGAAAAATCATTGTTAAATAGAAACAATTTCGTCTTTAAATAGAGATTTTTTTTACTTAAAGGAGACGGGACCGTAAAATGTCATCCTTAAACAGAGATCGTCGTTAAGTAGTTGAAGGATGTTAAACAGAGAAATGACTGTATATAATATTTGATAATGTCGTAATCACTATATTGAATGCATGAGTCCTTCACACACATGAAAATTAAAAGAAAAATATCACCAGATGCAGCAATCTTGCTGTGTTGGGATGTCCAAAAAATACAAGAAATTTGTTAATGCCACGAGCATTATACCAGATGTACAAGCACTTTGCACACATGAAAAACACAAATAAAAACATCGCTGGATGCAGCAAAAGCAACCTTGCTGTATTGGAATCCCCCCCAAAATGCATGAAATTCTTTAATGCCATGATCACTACATTACATGTAAATGCATAAAGAAAAACAGAAAAAAATAATCTTGAATATTTATTTATTTTTTTTTCTTAATTATCCCTCTCAATTGGTGAGTAAATGTTTGAGAAGTTAGTTGAAATCGATCTATTGTATGTAACTTACTGCAAGATTTTTTAAATGCTTTTGCTCTTTTGATATTATGGCATCACCACTTAATCTCATAACTGTTATTTTAATTAGGATAAGAAATAATAAAACAGGGGAAAATCCAGATAAACGCCGAATTAAAAATCACATGATAACATAAGAAACATGACGCTAAGTGAAAGCGACATCACAACTATTGTTATTAAATCCAATAGTTTTTTTTTTTTTTTTTTTAATGGAAAGTGGTCTACAGTATAACAGAGGTGTAACATTTTTTTCTAATTTTACTTCCTTAGAAGATAAATTTCTTTCATGTCTTGCATAGTTCAGATAAATCTTTAAAAAGGCATTATTATACATCTTACCTGTCTTCTTCTTCATCGTCATCTTCTTGCTCTCTTCTTAATAAACGACGCAACCTAGGATCAGATTTTAAAGCCTCTTCATCATCAATAGTAGGTGGCTCAGGAGGAGGAGGAGCAGCAGCCTTATTTTTTTCAAAAGGAAATTCATCTTCGCTTTCTTCTTCACTACTTTCTTCAGGAGCATACTTAGGCCTAAATGATAAAAAAATGTAAGCTTAAGCAAAACAAAAGGCAAACAAGTAACAATTTATAATTAATTTAAAAAAAACTTGAGATAAAACACACTCACGGAATCAAGGTTTGCCTTATACTACATCCAAATACATAAAATTATATAAGTGCTCTAAAAACACATATATCACTTTATAAAAACTTTATTGAAGGTGTTTTAAATATATATACTATAGACACAAAACTGTATTTTCATAAAAACCAAGCACTTTCGAGCAAACACTTGCTCATCATCAGGGCTATAAATGAACACAGATACAAAATGATAAAATCAGTGAAATATATTGTTAAACTGGTTGGAGAATGGAACAAACTATTAAAATAAAACAGAAAGGGGGGGGGGGGGGGTACGGAGGTGTGCAAAAATCACATCTTGTTTTGGAACTATTCCTAAATTATGGTAATAATTCTTAAGAATAGATCAAAATGAAAAGTGATTTTTATATATATCTCTCTCCCTCCCATGTGTTTCAAGCTATGCCAAAAAGACATCAATTATTGTTTGTTCTACAAGAAATGATAAGAATATAAGTACAAGAAATGTAGTACAAAAAACGTTTGACACATAACAGTGAAAGTGAAGCAAAAAATGAAAACTATTTTTCAAATAGAATAAAGACAGAAATTCCTTATGAATACAAAGATCATGTTAGCTGAGCTTAATATTTGATCACCTTTATGCAGAATTAAATACTGAGCTTAATATTTGATCATCTTTATGCAGAATTAAATACAATTTATATAGAGAAAAAATATTGTTGAATGAAAGACAAATTTAGATTACTTTCAGATCAGACTAGAAACATACAATGAATGAAAAAATAGTATATGAATAAAAAAGCAAACATAACATGTGATTAGATAGAGTATTCAACCATGTATTAGAATTTTTCTGTAGATTACAAAAAGGACTCTGCAGTTTAAATTAATATGATGCCTATTGTCTGCAAGTTTTTTTCTTCTTTAAGGGACCAGGTAAGCTCTATCTCTGCCATGTTAAATTCACCTACTTTATGTACCTTTTTCTCAGAAACGGTGATAGATAGAAGTCTAGATTTTTTATGGTAGTTAGAATAACATGTTTTACATACTTTAACAGACCATTTTCTTCCTAAGTGAAACTGAAAATTTATTATTAATTTTTTATTGAAAATCATTTTTTAATTAGCATTTTTACAGCCTAAAATAAATAATTATCAGCAAATCATGAAACCCCTGAGTTAAAGTATGTAAAATATGTTATTCTAACTACCATAAAAATCTAGACCTCTATCTATCGCTGTTTCTGAGAAAAAGGTACATAAAGTAGCTGAATTTAACATGGCAGCGATAGAGCTAACCTGGTCCCTTTAAAATGAAGTGACAAGTTGAACGTTATGTACTGCTTGAAGAATAAAAGCAAATTGGAGGCAATTCTTCCAAGCATACTTCTTCAGGCTTTTCCTTGTGCAACAATAGTAATTCATTCAGTTTCCCTTTGAAAATCTCCTCTAACAGCAACCGTTCTCTAGCAATATTTCCAAAATTGGTCAATGTTTAACAAAATACCAGACAATTCTAAATGTGCTTCTTAATGGTGATCATACTAAACACAAATAATTCTAGCACAATATGTTTACCAAATGGCATCATTAAAGAGTACTGCGGTCATCAGAAATGGCTACATGCCCAAATTTAAAAAGTTCATGCCAACAATTTAGCAGGTAGCTTGCTTCTGTGTCAGTCTAATGAATAGTAATTTCTATAGATTTACTTTATTTTTGATTTTGAAACAGAAGTATCTACTTGATGTAAAATAGCTTGTTTAATCCATCCATTTAAAGTTCCTTTAAAATCTATATATTTAACTCTTAAAGGCGTGATTTTTTATTTTGTTTTAAAATAAAATATATATGATTCTAAGAAAGGTTTATTACATAGGAAAAATAATGAAAAAAATCAAATATATATTTTTCGTATATAATACATCAATTTTTTTCTTATGTTGCACATTTGTAACACAAGCAAAAACTACTCAACAAAAATAATGAAATATTAGAAACTATTTTAATCAATATGAATATACAGTCGGACCTCGTTATCCCGACACCTGGTTTTCACGTCACTCCGCTTATCACGTCAGTTTTTCAAAGTCTGCGATTTTCTGTATATGATTTTAATGTAAAAAAACCTCCGGATTTTACGTCGTTGAATAATTTTCAACTCCGGATATCCCGACAGTTTAGGAAAATTGTCCATTTTTCATAATCCATCTTATAAGCACGGAAATTAAGACAAAAAGAAATGTCTTAGCCAAACTTTTCACAAAAGTGTCTAAAATACCGAATAGAGATAAATGAGAAATTTTAAATCCTTTGTCTGAATAAGTAAACCCACATACAATGAATGATCCACTTAAACTCTAGATAGACGTATGAGTCTACTCGTAGTCTTTTTGTTCTGGTCAGTCGGCGTTTTCTTGTGGTTACACAGCGCTTTTCTTCCGACTAAAACCAAAGCATTGCATTGCATTGAAATGATCAGAAATTATCTAACATCCATTTCTGAAACAAGGAATATTGATTACAATTCATTGTATAATATTGAAAAAAGAATTTTGGGAAGCACATCTAGGGATAAGCAAACCTTAATTCATCAATATTTCTTGTAACAATAAAAAAACAAGTCATCATAGATCTGATTTTTATTCTTTTCAATTTTGTTTTTGTGTTTATTTTGTTTAATAATAATGTTTTATTGCTTGAAACTGCAAGAACAGTTATGAATTTAAAATTGTCTTAAACTAATTAAAAATACAGCTTTTATAAACATATTTTTCTCCAACTCCGGTTACAGCGACACTCCGCTTATGACGACACTTTTTTCTGGTCATTAGAGTGTCAGGATAACGAGGTTCGACTGTATATACCTTATTTTATGTGAATTTTTATTTTGTAAAACTTAATTCTAAGTATGAAATTCTATGCAAAACATAAGAAAATTCTGAATATCTGATGTTCTTTATTACTTCTCACCAAATTGACTAAATATCAGCCCTACTACAATCTACTGGAGGAAATAAACAATGATCCTTCTGAAAACACAATGCAGCAGTATATGAAACATAGATTAGTTAAATAAAATTCAATCAGATGTCATAAAAACACAATTTTTTTACATGTTGCAAATATGCTACACAATGCATTTAAGGGTTAAATCACAAACTGTTTTTTTTTCATAATCCACCTTGAACTTTTCTACTGAACCAATATCTGCTTGTGAATGCTGTGTCTTGAAAATTTAAGTTCTTCATCTTTAAGTTCCATTCTATGTCAGCTGAGTATGTAATGCTTTATTAATAGTTTATTTTAATGTATCAAAATGAGCTTTCCTGAAATTGATATTCAGCTAGTATCTTGATATGTATTTAGAGGTGTAACTTTAGTTGCTATATCATGGCAGCAGGTTCTTTTGTTTGAAAAATATATAAATTCAAGACTAGAAAAATATATTCCTTTAATTTTGTTTTACAATTACGATACCACTAGCAAACCCTGCAGCTTTGCTCGCATAACAGTTGAAATATGCCAAGTGATATTTGAATGACTATTTTTTATTAGAAGAACACTTTTTGGAATAATTCAAAAATTACAAATTAAGCAACAGTTTAACTAAACTTCATTATAAAACTGTAATAGACAGAAATGACATTTTAATTAATAGGAAGAACTAAAACTAATTCTAAATAAATGATAATTTAGAAAGTATTTGAGACTTTTATGCTCATTTCAGTATTCATTTTGAAGTTTTGAATTTTTTAGAAACCATCTTAACACATTTACATCTTAAAATTAAACATCATGTCAAATTCCAAAATTTATTGTCTAAGAGTCTATCACCTCTCTGGTGTTAGTGGCACCAACATAAAATGCCGAAACAGAGTTGAGATAGAATGTCTCGAAAAATGTTGAACAGAGACTGTCACCATTAATTAGCCAACATTAACCTTGAAATCGGTTGGTACAGTCGGACCTCGTTATCCTGACATCCGGTTTTCATGTCACCCTGCTTATCACGTCAGGTTCTCAAAGTCCTGATTTTCAGTATATGATTTTAATGTAAATAAACCCCGGATTTTACGTCGTTGAATAATTTTCAACTCCGGATACCCTGACGGGTTTAGGAAAACCCATCTTATAAACTCGGAAATTAAGCGGTAAAAAAATATCTGTCGAAAATACCCATGAGACAAATGAGAAATTTTACTTCAATCCTTTATCTGACAAAAAAAAAAAATAACCCACACACTATGAATGACCCACTTAAGCTTCAGATAGACGTATCGGTCTACTCACGGTCTTTTTGTTCTGTTCAGGCGGCGCTTTCTTGTGGTTACACCTTACACGGCGTTTTTCATCCGACTAAAACCGAAGCATTGCACTGCATTGAAATGACTAGAAATTATATAACATCCATTTCTGAAATATCGAATATTGATACAATTCATTGTATAATATTGAAAAAAGAATTGTAGGAAGCATATCTAGGGATAAGCAAATCTTAATTCATCAATATTTCATGCAATAAATAAAAAACAAGTCATCATAAATCTGATTTTTATTCTTTTCTATTTTGTTTTTGTGTTTATTTGGGTTTAATAATAATGTTTTATTGCTTAAAACTTGCATGAACAGTTATGAATTTAAAACTTTCTTAAATTAATTAAAAAATACAGATTGTTATAAACATATTTTCTCCAACTCCGGTTACCGCGACACTCAGCTTATGATGACACTTTTTTCTGGTCATTAGAGTGTTGCGATAACGAGGTTCGACTGTATTTCCTAATATCTGTTGAAAATGGGAAATAGATGTTTTAAAAGGCTTTCTTGTTGTTCCTGCCAACCAGACGGTAGTAACACCGGTATAAAATATAGATACGTATAAGGGATCAGGGACTATCACCCTTGATTCGCAACCAATAACTTCTGTTAATTGGTTAGGTACTTTCTGAGATTGCCTAGAAATCACCATTTAGAATGTTTTTCAGAACATTTTTCGTCCATTTTCACATTTTTTAAATTTTGAATTATTTAGGAAATGTTTTTAGAGATCATTAATATCTAATACCTTAAAAAGTAACTACCCTGCCTAATTTCAAGTTCCTAGCCCTTGCAGTATTACAAAAAACGCAATTTAGATCGTTTTTTTCTCCTGCACCCCCTTTTGGGGTAATGCCCGTTGCTCACAGGCCTATGTTGGAGAGGGCTGTCACGATCGTTTTCACACCATTATTTTTTAAATTGGTTTGGTACTTCCCGAGATTGTGTAGAAATTGCAAATTTAGAATGTTTTTTAGAACGCTTTTCGTTCATTTTCAGCCTTTTAAATTTAGATTTTTTAGGAAATGTTCTTGGAGATCATTCAGGGATGCGCCGACCCAGTGTGCAAAGTGTGCAGCGCACACAGGCGTCAAATATTTCCGTTGAAGTGCAAATACTTTTAAAAATCCTTATTAGTTTAATTTAATTAAACTAAAATGTATTACATTTTTATGACATCTGAATTATGTTTTGTAAATTTGCCTGAGATAAACTGTCTTATAGACATTTATTTTTATTATTATTATTATTTATTTATTTATTTCATTTCATTCTGCTTCTGTGTGATTTAGATGTAGACCTATCCTACCTTTCAATAAACAGAGGCGCGCCTCATATAGATGCAATTAATGAAAGGCGCCATAATTCACATGGCTGAAAACATGCAACACTATTATCTCACCATAGTAGTGGTAAAGAATTGTACAGTTTTATTGCAACAGGGCTAATATGTACCTGTTTTTGTTATTTTTAATTAACAATCTTCTTACTGCAGAATTTCTTGTCATAAATAAGATGAAACTTACTATTCGGATGCATATATACATCTCACGGGCATAAGCATAAATCCCCTACGACTCAAAAACTCTATTTAAAAATAATTTGCAGAAATAATATAAACCATAGTAAATTTAAAATTACATTTTTCAGAGGGTCAACCTATCTCAAAAGTTTTGTCGGTGAAGGGGACAGACACCTTAACTACTAAATAATAAATTAATAAAATAAAATAATTAACAGTAAATAACGATCACTGGTAACAATTAAAAGAACCCCATTCAGATATTATTGATTTTAAAGGAAGCATCCTTTAAAGTGGATTTTTTATTTTAAAAATAGCTAGTAAGAGGAAAGATTCGAATGGGCACCAGGAAAACTTTCAAAGGACGCCACCATAGGTCCGCGGGGAGCGCGTTGGACATGGACAGCCTTGAATTAGAGAACAGAATTTCCAGGCTTGGGCTCTGCCCCTTTATATTTTCACAGTTCGCGACACGGCCTGTACAAAAATTAGTGAACACGTCCGACTCAATTTCTACAAAAAATTCCGAATTTCTTAACATACAATTAAAATCCTTTTAAAGTATACTGCATACATATTTATGAAGAAATGTTTGATTATTATGTGTTCCCAAGACAGAAAGTACACAATAGCAACATTAATGATTACATACTTAGACTTTTCAACATTCAAATAAAGATTCATTAAAAAAAATAATAATGTAGTTTAGAATAAAAGAAAAGAAAGAGGGTTTATAATTTTTGAAACTATATAATAAAAAGTAGATTTTTGAAAATATATCTCTGTAATTTATTAAGGTATATTTACAATGATTCCATTATCAGATGCTCATTATCGCTATTACTATTTCTACAAAACATATTGCTTGCCCGACATATCCTGGGAACAATTTTGTCTAATTCCGGCTCTACCCTGAATAGAGAAACAATGTAAAACCAGAATAGGTATGACTGTGTGCTGTTCAATGTAGAGATTTTAGATTGGAGAGATTGGCGTCAGCTATGGAACAAATTTTAATTGGTAAAATGAACCATCACCCGTTTGTGAAAGTTTTGTCGTTCCGTGTCGTAGGTTTAACATTGTGAGTTTTGTGCTCATAGAGTAAAGTCTACTTTAGGCGGCCGAAGCAATATCTTTTTTTCAGCGCTCCTGCAAATTATCACTTCTGTAGAAACTTTTATGTATTGGACAAAAATTGTGTGTCTTTTCAGATCATACACCTCCGAGCAGAAAAAATACTTTTTATCTATACTATCTTGTATTCTGGACCTGTCATCATGGCGGAAACAGAATTTTTGTTAAGGGGGAGGGGATGGTGAAAATAGGCTAAATTTGGCCATAAATGTCCAAAAATTCTTACTTTGTCGGAACTTTCCCTGCACTCCTTCGTACGTTTGTGTCTAATCACATACTGAATATATAAATGTGATGATTTAAGATTTGTTCATTTTAATTCAGAACATAAAATTGAAAGTACTGAAATATGAGCACCTATTATAGCATTACATATAACTTTAAACGCTCCAGAGACTAAAATGGCAAAAAAAAAAAAAAAAAAAAGTTAAATTTAAACTTAATAAAGTTAGGACTGTTAGGAGCTACAATGATCGCTGTAATATGAACGGGAAAAAAATGAAAAAATATTTTCAAATTTTCATTCTATGCCCTACTAGCTAACCCGCCCGACATTGCAAATGATAATAACCTTAAATACGCCTAAAATCAAATGTTGAATGATTTTTTATTTTTAAACGAAAGTTTTTCCAACCTATCCTAGAGATGGGGAGGGGGGGGCGCAATGTCTTCAGCAGCATTATACACTGGACGTGCCACACACTGTCCGGTTTGTTTTGATTTTATATTTTTAAACGAAAATCTTTCCAAATGAGCCTAATATTGTCACCAGCACTGCCTTCGGCAGTATACAACCTCGAATTTATATGGCTTTTTTTAAATTTTTAAATGAAAATCCATCCAAACGAAGCTCGAGTTGAGACACCAATGCCTTCTGAGGCGTACACCGCAGTTGATATCGAAGCTCCGATCTGATTTTTCAAGCGAACTTTGAATTTGTATTTAATTTCTGGCATTTAGATGTATGAAAGTTTCAATTCTGACCAAAAATTCTTGATAAAACATAAAAAATATAAAATGCACATCATCCCCTCACTATTTGAAAACACGAAATGATATTCAAAGCACATATCTCTGAGACGGGAAACGATATCTTAAGAAAACATGAACTGGGAGAAAAAAAAACATCTCTGGGGAAGACTTGAAATGACTTAAAGATTTTTTTTACATAGTAAATATTAATATTTTTTCACACCAGATATATCGTTAGATTTGGAAAAAATACCAAGAATGATATATAGTATCATTACCCAGGATAAATACCAGGTACCAAGTATTAATAGGTGGGTTTTTTTTCTTTTTTTGAAAATTTTAAACTTTAGAAAAACGGGAAAACTTAAAAACTGACGTAAATCACGGCCAAATAAAAAGGGGTTTTGTAAGAGTAAAAAAAGATACCGTTGGAATCAAAAAGATAAGACGATTTTCTATATTACCCCCCCCCTCGCTTTTCTTTTGTAACTCGACGGGGACCCGGCCATCCTAATTTCAAAATGCAGTGAAAATCGAAGGCTACACTTCCGTCAGTGTGAAGAACCGCGTTACGTCTGGAGAAATGCAGAGGCATGATTGCTTTGAAAAAAGAAAGCTCGCCATTTTGCGATTTATCATTATGGCTTTTAATGATATTTCGGCTAATTATCAAAAAAATGAAAAATCTGAGCTCAGGTGCATTTGGACCTGCCATCTTTTATCCGCATTAAAATTTTCTGCTATCCGCGGTAGATTTCAACAACACATGCAGAGTCTTTTATTAATATAGATATGCAAATTAGAGATGACAAACAACTTTCTTTTATTAGTTTCTTTTATTTATTTACTATTGTATTATTTTCACTCGGATAATGAAATTTGACCGTTTAATGCAGAATTCTGATACAGACAGGTTTTATTTTCACAATCTTTACTGTGTTTCGAATGTTATTTACATAGCTGCCAATCTTCCTTATTTTTCATGTAATTTAAAAATGTTTGGAACCAGAAATCTTATTTAATAAAAAGAAATAAAATACGAACCCTATAGAAACAAGATGCATTTTATTAAATAATTTTCTGGTTCAAAAAACTTTATTTGAACTGTATAAACTCCAGCAGGGTGGAATCTAATGCATTTATAGATACTCATATATTTTTTTTAAGTTTTATTTTTGGAGGTGGGGGGGGGGGGGGGAGTCAGGGCGCCAATTGAAATTCTGCACACAGGCGCTGGATACTGCTGGCGTGCCCCTGAGATCATTTGTATCTTATAAATAGCTGCCCTGCCTAATTTTAGGATTCTAGGCCCTACAGTAACACAAAAATTGCAATTTAGAACATTTTTTGCTTCTGCAACCCCTAGGTGGGTAGTGACACCGAAATGAAATAGAGCCTATGTTGGAGCAAGGGGTGTCATCATCAATTTCCAACCATTACTTTTGAAATTGGTTGGGTACTTTCTGAGATTGCGTAGAAATCGCAATTTAGAATGCTTTTCGTGCATTTTCACACCTCTCAAATTTTTCGAATATTTAAATAAATGTTCTTAGAGATTATTTATGTCATATAAATAACTACCATGCTTAATTTCAAGTTGCTAGCCCCTGCAGTATCACAAAAAACACAGTTTAGAATGTTTTTTGCTCCTGCACCCCCCTTTTGGGGTAGTGGCACTGACATAAAATATGGCTTATGTTGGAGTAAGGGTTGTTGTCATCGTTTTCACACCATTTTTTTAAAAATTGAATCGGTACTTTCTGAGATTGCGTAAAAATTGCAGTTTAGAACGTTTTAGAATGCCTTTCCTGCATTTTCACTCCTTTCAAATTTAGAATTTTTTTAAGAAATGTTCTTAGAGATCATTTATATCTTATAAGTAACTACCATGCCAAATTTCATGTTTCTAGCCCTTTCAGTAACACAAAAATTGCATTTTTATAATGTTTTTTGCTCCTGTACCTCCTTTTGGCCAGTGGCACAGACATAAGATACAACCTATGTTCTAAGTGGAACTAACATCATCATTTTGATACCATTACTTTTGGAATCAGTTCGGTAGTTTCCAGTTAATTTTAACACAATTATTCTAATTGGTAAATAAATCATATTAGATGTAATTTTCCAACTGGGCGAAAAATGCCCGGACCAGGATTCGAACCAGGGATCTCCTGGCTGAAGCCGCCAGTGCTCTGCCATCTGAGCTATCCCAGACGAATCTGGTGGAACTTTCTCACCCAGCTAACCTTAATGATTATAATATCTGGTCTGAAACCTGGTTCAGCTCAACAGAATAAATCTCAAGTAATGGAACTCCAGAAAACACTGGATATGAAATTATATTAGATTAATTTTAACACAATTATTCTAATTGATAAATAAATCATATTAGATGTAAATTTCCAACTGGGCGAAAAATGTCGGGAGCAGGATTCGACCCAGGGATCTCCTAGCATTCAGCCATCTGGACATTTTTCGCCCAGTTGGAAATTTACATCTAATATATACTTGTATACCTTGTAGAAATAACTAAAAATATTTCAAATAATTTTCATAAGGTAAAAATTTTAAAGGTAAATGAAGGGTTAGTTAATCATTCTTTTTATAAATAATCCAATTGCAGTTATTATAATCTGACAAGTAACCAGGTATACCTAAAAGTCATCAAACATTTTTACCATGAATGGAGTAAAAAAGAAGAACAAATAAATACCTTCTTCCAGATACATATCTGAAGACTTTCACCTTTTGCATTGACACTTCACCTAAAAAATAAAATAAAAACATTAAAAATAAAGTAAAGGGGAAAGAAAACATAACATACATTAATTAAAATATTATTGCATAATTAATTATCTTAAACATAAATCAGATTTATTAACACATTCAGGGACACAAACTTTTGAGGAATATCTCAAAAAATACACCACCATATACTATTATTGGCACTACTTACAGAGGCATTATACTTTTTTCAGGTTTAATGTCCTTTTTCCGATAAACATTTAACCTTAAAAAAAAAAAACATTACAGGCCACATAATATTCAAAACTAAAATTACTTGGAACTATAAATTTGTTGGAATAAATTTATAAAACCTACTTGAGAGCAATAACTCTAAGTACATACTGCTATATCAGTGTTCGAAATCCTTGGTGGTCCGCTGGTCCGAGACCACCAAAAATGCAATCGGACCACTAATTTGAAAAATTTAGTGGTCTGCAGGACCAGTAACTTTTTCCCCCTTTCTCACAAGTAAACTTAATTTACCCGTCCCCTAGAAAACCGCAACCAAACACAAATCACACAATAATTTTAAAAAATTGCATTAAATCTCAGTCATTTGAAATAAATAATCAGATAAATAAAATGTCTAATTAATAATTTTATAGTTTTTCGTTATGTATACTGTTTATTTAATTTTTAGTAAATTATAATTTTACATTTTACTATGCTGAAAATTTTGGATGGCTGTAAAGGAAGTTTGGTTTATATATTCTAAGAGGGGGGGGGGAGGTCACTCAAGGCTTAAAGGGACTTAATAGAATTTTATGTAGCGGGCCAGTGATGATGACTGCGGACCAGTAAATTCTCATGCTTACTGGTCCTCGGGACCAGTGACTTTTTTTTATCAATTCTACCGCTGTATATGTAATGAAAGTGTCTCACTTTTTCTTGGGTATCTTTCTGATTTATTTAGTTCATTATAATGTAATCATGGTAAATGATAACAGATTTGTTTGTGCACATGACTTTTTATTTCTTTATTTTTTTACAATACAATATTGTGTACACAGAGAATATATACTAACAAGGGCTGCAATTTCTTGTGTACAATCATTTTCTTTCATACTTCTCCTTTTTGCTAATCTCAAATGTGGAATCCTCCAAAATCTGGACGATTTGCTAACTGGCGATTATTTTCTGAAAAATCGCAGTGTAAAGGGGGGAAAACCAAAAAAAAAAAAAAAAAAATCTAGAATTGCTAAAATTTTAAAAATTGCAGAGGACAAAATTTATTATATTAAGCTAAAAGTTTGATACCAAATTCCTTATTGCTAATGTTCAGAAATTGCTAAAAAATGAGAAAAACTCTAAAAATTGTGAAAAGTTGCTGCATGAATTTCAAATAAATTTCATGGAAAGAAAAAGACCGCATTTACTGTATTGGGCTAAAAGATTGAAACTGGATTTCTTTGACCAATATGGAAAAATCACTGTGAAACGAGAAAAGAAAGAAAAGGGAAAGAAAAGGTTAAAAATTTAAAAATGAGAGGGCAAAATTTACTATCGCAGTCTAAATTTTTTTTTTTTATTATAACAAGAATTCTTTCACCAAATGACAAAAAACTGCTGTGGCATGCGAAAAATAGTTAAAAATTAAAAAATCACAGATTATGAAAATTATTACAATGGGCTAAAAATTTGAAAATGAATTCCTTTTAAGACTAAAAAAAAAAATTCCACAGAAGGCAAAAAAATCTCAAAATCATGTAAAAAATTCACTAAAATGCAAAAATCACTGTACGAATTCTGAGGTCCAAAGGATTCTGGACTTCACACTGTATTCTTATCCCTATACACATGTTTATATAGTCTTACATTCATAAAGTAACTTTGAGCTTCAATTAACTACTTTATGTACACTCAAGTTCACTTACCTCTCAATTAAAATCAAGCTTTATCTCTTATCGTCATCTGTAGTCCAGTTTATTTGTGTTTCTCTTCTTTTAATCATGAATTCCTGTATCTTCATTCTGCTAAGCAACTACCATTTCATTTCTAATTGCATTAACTTGTTTTTCTTAAACTAAAACAAGATGGTGTTGCCAGCCTTGAGCGATTATGTGTCAGTTTGGTATTTCACATCATGCATCATAACTCATGAATTAGATTTCTGCAGCCAGTGGGTGTGTCTCGTGTAGCACAGTATAGAAATTGTTTCATATGTCTGATTATGATATAAATCCCAGACTATCATTCTCCAATTGCCTATTGCTTGTTTTATACTAGAGAAGTTTCTCTCACTTCTTTTAGTAGTTATGGGATAATATGGATGTTTTTACACCTTTTGTCTTTAATGGCATTTAATTACATTTTCAAGAAGTCCTTTTCAGAGAAGTTTTAACTTTAAAATAGTAATAACTATATTTTAAATACAGTGTTCTTTATAAATTATTTTTAAACTCTAAAGCTGGATATTGCTGGTTTGTTTGAGTAGTAAAGTTGGACTTCAACAAGTTCTGGAAAGATGTCCTCATTATGCCATTGAACCTTTAATTGATGTGCTTGTTTTTACCCCAGTGACTTTTTGATAAGAGGCACGTTTTTTATGTAAGTACCGTTTTGGAATTAAAAAAAGACGTGCAAAGATATCGCAATAATTTTATTTTTGCATGAAAGCCTGTACCTTCATCTACTTTTCTACATAATTTCCGTGATTACTGAGGCACTTGTCATAATGTGGCACCAGTTTTTGAATACCCTCCTCATAAAATTCTGCCGCCTGACTTTTTAACCACTGTATCACAAATGTTTTGACTTCGTTATCGTCTTGAAGACGCTGACCACCCAGGTGTTTCTTCAAGTGCAGGAACAAATGGTAGTCGCTGGGTGCCAGATCAGGGCTGTATGGAGGATGATCTAGAGTTTCCCACTTAAAAGATTTGATGAGATCTTTGGTCCGATTAGCCACATGTGGACGGGCATTGTCATGCAGCAAAACGATACCCTTACTCAACTTGCCATGTCTTTTGTTCTGGTTTGCACGGCGCAGATTATTCAATGTCTCACAATAAGACGCTGCATTGATTGTCTCATTACGAGGCAGAAACTCCACTAGCAATACTCATTTTTTTATCCCAAAAAACTGTGCACATGATTTTCTGGGCAGAAATTGTTTGCTTAAACTTCACTTTTTTGGGTGATGATGAATGTCGCCATTCCATGGATTGTTGTTTTGATTCTGGTGTGACGTAGGCCACCCATGTTTCGTCACCATTAACAATTTGGTCTAAAAAATCTTCACCTTCATTGTGGTACCGCTCAAGGAAAGTCAATGCACTGCCTAAACGTTGGGTTTTGTGCAAATCCGTCAACATTTTTGGAACCCAACGTGAACACAATTTCCGGTAATTCAAGTTCTCGGTCACAATGCGATACAAAACACTACGAGAATATTGAGGGAAGCAGTCGCACAATGATGAAATTGTAAAGCGTCTGTTTTCTCTCACCTTTTCGTCCACTTTCTGCACCAAATCTTCATTAACGACCGAAGGAAGCCCACTCCGTTCTTCATCATGCACATTTGTGCGGCCATCTTTAAATGCTCTCTCCCATTTCCTTACCATTCCATCACTCATAATGTTTTGGCCGTAAACTTCACAGATCTCACGATGAATATCGATCGGTTTTATGCCTTTAGCACTAAGAAATCGTATAACAGACCGTACTTCACAATCAGCGGGACTCACGATCGTCAGAGGCATCTTAAACACTCAGTAAACAACGTATACAATGAAGAATCATACTGTAATGGCGTCAGTGCGTAGACAAGAGATGTAATGTGCTTTAATCATAACACTTTAAAATATATGATGATTATGCACGTTAAAATGTAATTAAATAAAGCAGATAACGCATATGGAAACTTTTGGCTGGGAAAAGGATTATCCTGGAAGTGAATATGTAGAAATGGTATTATGATCTTTATGAAGGCAAAGTAAAAACGTATGCAGATTAAACAAAATAAAGATAGTTTATTTTTGATTCCAAACACAGACTTGACATTAGTAGTAAATAGCAGCATTCATTTTAAACAGACATTTTGTAGACCTTGATGACGATGTTTCACAAATCAGAACAAACATTGTTGTTTGAAAATATCACAGTATTGAACTTTAAGATAAAACATAATTATACAGATAAAACTAACATACAACATCCAGAACGTGGTCCAGCCACGTTCAGTAACTTGAAATACTTCTTCCATTAAAGGAAGATAAAAGTGCATCCTATTAAGATTGGAATCGTATATTTATATAAAAATGGTCGGATTGAAAACGTCGTTTCAGATGAACGAACCAATCAGAGAACGGCATCGAATCGATGCAAAGATTCAATTTGAAAACGATATTCTAAGTCGCCATCTGGCGGGAGAAATATCGTCACGGAAGTTGAAACGTAGTCGAAAGAAAGTTTTTGCCGGTGAAGTACGGTAATGAAATGAAATTAAAAACGGCAAAATGGTATGAATTACTATGGATGTTAAAAGGGTCAGGAAACTTTTATTACAGCTGGATATTGTCTAGAATCAATAGAGAGGGTAAGTAAAAGTTTAAGAAATATTTATTGCTGTCATTATTTAAGAAATAAATAAATGTAAATAAAGTAAATGAATGACAATGAACTTAAAAATAAAATGAAGTTTGTGAAATGAGGTTTTATGACAGGAGATGATAAGAGGCAATGAGAAATACAGTGTTTGTATCTCTATCAAATGCCCCCCCCTCCCCCCTCTCATTGTCTCTTAAAAAGAGATAACTTGTGAAAACAAGTAAACTCAAAGACGAAGGATTTAAAAAAAAAAAAATCCAAAGACTATCACCAAACAGCATCTTCACAAAATTTTAAGTTTAACAACATAAAACTATAAAAAAAACTGGATAATAATAATGGACAATAAACTGGAAGGGTTTTTAAACTTGAAAATTTTTAACTTTAAAGTGCAAACCTGAAACATTACACCCCAAAAAAAAAATTTAAATGCCCCCCCCCAATATGAGGACTTGAAAAATGGTTCAATTTTGAACCTCAAAAACTGAAACAACCTAAATGGTTGAAAAAGTGAAGTTTGAACTTCATTAACAAGTTTAAAGAGAAGTTTTAAATACTTCAAAAAGATTAACTAGGAAAAATTTAACAAATTTTAACAATTTAACTAGAAAAGTTTAACAATTGATGATCTCAACAATTTAAATTGAAAAATGAAGTAGTAATGCATGGAGAACTTGCTGGATAAAAGAAAATGATCCAATTTAATGAAAACTTGTTGGCTATAAAGGTACACCTTCTAAGTCCAAGACCAGAGGTTGACGTAATCCAGACAGAAGGTTTAAAAAGGTCCAACAATGTTAAATGCAAAATTCTCACACAGTTACTTAAAGAAAAAGATGAATACGTACCAATTCAAAAATCTAACAATTTCCAATTTGGAAATGTCAGCATCAGCTCAATATGACAACTTGATCCCTACATTACATTAAATACAATTCTTTATTACAATTATATAAAAAAAAAATTATGTAGATAATTAAACAGTTAATGATGATTCATATTCCAGACCAAGTCCCGCAGACGTTTCCGTTCTCCTACTTTTTGTCAAGGCAGGAATGGTGGCTCTCGTGCAAAACTATCAGATTCCTCACGTAAGTCAGTTTTCTTTATCTCTCACTCAAGTTTGAGTAAAGTTAATAGTGACTGTGACTGGATTTTCGATAGTGGCACTAGCCATCATTTTTGTTCTAATAAAGCTTTATTTTCTAAATTTGAAGAGCTTAACGATGAAATGTCTGTAGCGGTGAAAAATGTCTTATTTCCTATAAAGGGGAAGGGGGAAGTAAAACTACGATTTGGTCAAAGAGTTTTCACTCTATGTAATGTAATGTATAGTGACCAACTTCGTAGAAATTTGATCTCTGGCCCATAACCCTTTAATGTGCTTTAATCATAACACTTTAAAATATATGATGATTATGCACGTTAAAATGTAATTAAATAAAGCAGATAACGCATATGGAAACTTTTGGCTGGGAAAAGGATTATCCTGGAAGTGAATATGTAGAAATGGTATTATGATCTTTATGAAGGCAAAGTAAAAATGTATGCAGATTAAACAGAATAAAGATAGTTTATTTTTGATTCCAAACACAGACTTGACATTAGTAGTAAATAGCAGCATTCATTTTAAACAGACATTTTGTAGACCTTGATGACGATGTTTCACAAATCAGAACAAACATTGTTGTTTGAAAATATCACAGTATTGAACTTTAAGATAAAACATAATTATACAGATAAAACTAACATACAACATCCAGAACGCGGTCCAGCCACGTTCAGTAACTTGAAATACTTCTTCCATTAAAGGAAGATAAAAGTGCATCCTATTAAGATTGGAATCGTATATTTATATAAAAATGGTCGGATTGAAAACGTCGTTTCAGATGAACGAACCAATCAGAAAACGGCATCGAATCGATGCAAAGATTCGATTTGAAAACGATATTCTAAGTCGCCATCTGGCGGGAGAAATATCGTCACGGAAGTTGAAACGTAGTCGAAAGAAAGTTTTTGCCGGTGAAGTACGGTAATGAAATGAAATTAAAAACGGCAAAATGGTATGAATTACTATGGATGTTAAAAGGGTCAGGAAACTTTTATTACAGCTGGATATTGTCTAGAATCAATAGAGAGGGTAAGTAAAAGTTTAAGAAATATTTATTACTGTCATTATTTAAGAAATAAATAAATGTAAATAAAGTAAATGAATGACAATGAACTTAAAAATAAAATGAAGTTTGTGAAATGAGGTTTTATGACAGGAGATGATAAGAGGCAATGAGAAATACAGTGTTTGTATCTCTATCAAGATGTAGGTAACCAGCGCGCATGCGTGGAACACCGACCGTAGCGCTGCAGCGGCTGAATCGCAAAACGGTACTTACTTAAAAAACATGCCTCGTATCTTTTAAGGTTGTGATCTCTGGAGGAATGGAATTGACGGAGCTCCACTCTACCTGATGTTTAAGTTCATTTAGTTCAAGTCCAGTAAATTACTGACAAATTGAGTGCTTTATCTTTATGCACTTTTCTTGATGGGTATTTTTATTTCAAACTTTATTTAGTGAAATCATCACAATAGTATGAAACTGGTGTCATGTCTGGAGCTTTCAATTTTATCATTGACTGTTTCTTCATTTTTCTTTTAAGATGGCTGGTTTAATGACACTTAGAACTTCCATATTTTTAGAAAGAAAAACCTAGCTGAATAAACTAACACTGTGTGATGTGTTACGGTTGATTACAAAGTTCTTTGAATTTCTGTAGCTTGAGCTTCTGTACATTTACAAATACATTTGTTTGATCAAAGATAGTTTGTTATCTTTTCATTGGATACAATATGAATAAAAAATGAACAGTATATGTTATGAAGTTCCGGTCAGTCATAAATCAGATAAGTCTTGTTTTTGTTAATTAGATATTTTAAGAGACATTGTTACATTTTTTAAAAGTTTCTTTTATTTATTGTTTTGATTTTATATTTAAATAATCAATATATATTAATGTTATTTTAAACTGGATTTTATCTTTTAATCCACCACACAGTTATTTTGTCTTCAATGTATTTAATTAGTTACAGATAATGATTAGATTCTTTTTTACTGAAGTATAAATGCAGTATATATAAGAGATAACATGAAAATTACATTGAGCAAAAGCATGGTTCATACACTCGAGAACAAATAAAATTCAAGCACTTTTCAAGCACTATTCCAGCACTATTCAAGGACTGTTTAGATACATGCATAAAATGGCATAGAATAACACATAAGGAAAATAGCCACCCCATTGATTATCTATTTCAAAGAAATCTTATCAAATCTTTTCATTTTTATAACAGGCATTTTCAAGACATTATTAGAGAATTTAGCTAATGTGTTTTAACTTATTAAGGTACCATGGGAAGAAATTTCATTTCATATATAATAAAAAGTTAAGACAACAGAGCTTGATTTTCTTTTCTTTAAGTGCAAAAAAATATTAAAAAAATAAATAAATAAAATGTATGGTATCACTACAAGAGCAGAAAACAGGAGTAAACCAGTTAAATTTTAGGAATTCTGAACACTCATCAGGAGTCATATATTAGCATTTCTGAAGCTGTGAACAATATACTTTTAAATAAATATTCTCTGAATTCTCAAACCTTACAGCATTTGCGCTTATCCATACAAAAAATAATTGAAATAAAGGTTAGATAATTTACTTTTACTTTTTAAATTTAAATAAAAAAGATTTTTTTAAATGGGTTTATAAAAGGGAGATACATTTTTTTTTAATCACTTACACAGTGAAAAATTTGGAATTAATATAATTCGGTGAAGTTTTAACTGATTGACAACATTCACAATTTTTATAAATGACCGATTTTTTTTTTTTTTTTTTGGTGACTGATTGACTATGTTAGGAAGGAGCGAGTTTTTTTTTGGGGGGGGGAGGGGGGGGGCAATATAGGAAATCAGCATCAAACTGACGAATTTTGTGATTTTTTCAACAAATTGACGAAATTTGCATTTTTTATCGATGACCAATGGGCGAATTTTGTGGTATTTTTCCCCGGTGGATTGTTAAAATTTGCAATTTTTGTTCAATGACAGATTGAATTCGTGATTTTTTTTCAACGTATAGTTGACGAAATTTTCAAGGCTGATTCTCAGCTTAAAAAATTCTAATATTCACAGCAAATTTTCTGAAAGACTACAGCAGATAGCAGAAGGGGTAAATCCTCTTCCGGTACTGGTTATGCTTTTTTTTTTTTTTCGAGGCCCTTTGACAAATTTAGTCTTTTTCCGTAACCTTTCGATGAAATTTTCCTTTTTTCCGCGATCCTTTGACGAATTTTGTATTTTTTTAGCGATCCTTTGAAGAAATTTGCATTATTTCTGTGATCCTAGGGTGATTCTGAATTTTAAAAAAATTCTGAAATTTACCTCAAATTTTCTGAAAAGTTACAGCAGAGAATGAGAGGGGGAAATCCACTCCCGACACTAACTATACGTTTTTTCTGCAGCCCTTTGATGAAATTCGCGTTTTTTCACGATCTTTCGACGAAAATTGCCTTTTTTCACGATCTTTTGACGAAATTTGCCGTTTTCTCACGATCTTTCGACGAAATATGCCATTTTCTCGCGATCTTTCGACGAAATATGCCATTTTCTCGCGTTATTTGGACGAAATTTTCGGTTGTTCGCGATTTTTTGACGAAATTTTCAGTCTTACGCAATTTTTTGACGAAATTTTCGGGTTTTTTCGCGATCTTCTGACAAAATCTTCGGGTTTTTTTGCTATATTTCCACGAAATTTACAGTTTTTCCCGCGTTTCTTAGACGAAATTTGCGTTTTTTCAGAAAATGATTGGCAAAATTTATTTTTTTTGGTGACCGTTTGCCGAAATTCGCGATTTTTTATGGCCGAATTTTCGGATTGGTGACCGATTTTTTTGTAATTTTCGGAAATGAATGCCTTAAATTTTTGGAAAATTCGGAACAGAATCACCCCTACGCGATCCTTTGAAGAAATTTGCAATTTTTTGCGATCTTTTGCCGAAATTTGTGTTTTTTTCACGATCCTTTGTCGAAATTTGCGTTTTTTGCGCGATCCTTTGATGAAAATACGCGCATTTTCGCGATCTTTTAATGCAATTCGCGTGTTTTCCGCGATCCTCTGACGAAATTTGCGCTTTATTTGAGATTTCTTGTCGAAATTCGGGTTATTTCTCTAGTCTTTGACGAAATACGTGTTTTTTTTTGCACGACCTTTCGAGGAAATTCGCGTTTTTTCCGCGATCTTTAGACGAAATTCGCATTTTTAAAGCAATCCTTAGCGAAATTACCGATTTTTTAATGCGAACGATTGTTGAAATTGATTTTTTTCGGCAGCAATTTGTCGAAGTTCCCGATATTTTCCAGCACTTTTCATTCCTTGAAAATGAATACTTTTTTTTCCAGCACTTTTCATTCCTTGAAAATGAATGTTTTTTTTTCCAGCACTTTTTCTATTTTTTCCAAAGCGTACGAACCATGAAAAGTAGCAGCTTTGAGTTCACTCATATCTCTTACAACAGAAAAACAGAAGGGGACTCTTCACTCATTTGAAACACCTGCTCAGTAATGTTAAACCTATGGTCAGGCTGTTTTCGAATTTCTCGTTTTTGAATATTTTTACATGTATTTCTTCGCATAGGATAGCTGAGCCAGGGCTTGAAATTCAATTTTTCCTAGGAGGGGAGTCTCCCTACCAACATTTATAAATGGAGGGGAGTTAAGCTATTTCGGAGGGAGAAAAAAAATCTTTAAAATCCACTGTTTTTTTATGAGCTATTTAAAGAATTGCATTAATACACACATGGCAAAATACCATTGAAGCAATTTAAATAAACAACTCAATAATTATGTAAAATGTTTTTTATTTAAAAAAGGAAGAAAGTCAAGCTTTTATGCAGTCTATTTTTCAACTTTCAACCAAATGTTATGTCTTTAATAATAGTTTTTTTTTTTTTATGAAATTCTGAATTTCGATTTTAATTCGATTTTGGGCCCTGAATCCTCTTTCACAAGGTAAAACTTATGACAGACAGCACAAGCACAACTTTTATAACTTCGGAAATTATTGGAAACATATGGTTAAGTTCTCTTAAAAATTGACACTTACTGTTCTTTTTTGGTGCACCCTTTTTGATATCTTCCATTTTCTGTCATGGGAAAAAATATCGTGAAATATGCCAATCAGGCGTAGGGAAAAAATGTAAATATTCTGGATCGGTCGAGGGAAGAATATCGTGAAATTCGTCGATTGATTGCAGGATAAAATTGCAAAATTCGTCGATCTGCCGCGGGATAAAACTGTGAAATTTCGCCAGTCTGTCGCAAAAAATAACCGTGAAATTCTCATCTGATTCTGGGTAAAAAAAAAAAAAAATCTGAAATTCACAGCAAATTTTCTAAAAGGTACAGCAGGGGATAGGAAGGGATTGGGAAATCCTCTCCCGGTGCTAATTATTTTTTGTTGAAAGTCGAGTAAACTTTTTTTTGGTTTGGTTTGATTTCAGGCTGAGTGTAGATTCTTGCAAATTGGGTTCTGGTTAAACTCACTTTTTCAAAAGTTAGTTCTGTATATTATTTCAGATTAAAAACTATGTATATAATAAACATAAATATTTGTGTGCTGTTTTTTTTTAGAGACTGTCGCGTTTTTTTTCCTACGATCCTTTAACGAAATTCGAGTTTTTTTCCGCGATCCTTTAAAGAAATTCGCATTTCTCCCGCGATCCTTTGATGAAATTCGCGTTTTTCCCGCGATCCTTTGACGAAATTCTTGTTATTTCCGAGGTTTTTAGACAAAATTCATATTTTTTCCGTGATCCATTGACGAGTTTCATGGTTTTTTCGAGGTCTTTTGACGAAATTCGTATTTTTTCCGTGATCCTTTGGCGAAATTCGTTTTTTCCGCGATCCTTTGACGAAATTCACGTTTTTTGTGCGATCCTTTAACGAAATTGGCATTTTTGCGATCTTTTGACGAAATTCGCGTTTTTTGTGCGATCCTTTGACGAAATTTGTGTTTTTCCACGATCCTTTGACGAATTTTACGTTTTTTTCGCGATCCTTTGACGAATTCGTGTTTTTCATGCGATCCTTTAACAAAAATCGCGTTTTTTATACGATCCTTTAACGAAATTCGCGGGTTTCTGACGAAATTCGTATTTTTTACGTGATTTTTTCACGAAAATCGCGTTTTGTCGCGATCTTTTGACGAAATTCGTGTTTTCACTGCGATCCTTTGACGAAATTCGCGTTTTTCTGAGGGTTTTTTTTGAAGGAATTCGATTTTTTTCTGAGGTTTTTTTGACGAAATTCGCGTCTTTTGCGCGATCCTTTGGCGAAATTTGAGTTTTTCCGCGATATTTTGATAAAATTTACGATTTTTTTTTTCAATCTTTAGGTAAAATTTAAGGGTTTTTTGCAATCTTTAGATAAAATTTGCGTTTTTTCCTGCAGCCCTTTGACTAAATTTGCGTTTATTCCGCGATCCTTTCACGAAATTTGCATTTTTTCAGCAATCCTTTGACGAAACTCTTATTTTTCCACGATCCTTTACCGAAATCTGCGTTTTTTGCGATCCTCTGATGAATTTCGCGTTTTCCCTCGCAATCTTTCGCCGGAATTTGCGTTTTATTCGCGATCATTTGACGAAATTCGCTTTTTTCCGCGATCTTTTGCGACGAAATTGGTGATTTTTTCTACAAACAATTGACAAAATTTATTTTTTCAGCCATCATTTCTCGAAATTCGCGATATTTTCTATTATATATTTTTTTTTATGTCCGTCAATCGTCAAGTTTCAAAATGGAAAATTTTCATGAAAAGGGTGAAATTTTTTGGACGGGAGCCTCCCGCCCACGTTATTCTTTTGGGCGGGATTTGAAAATTTTGGGCGCGAATCCCGCCATGAAATTCAAGCCCTGTGAGCTCAATCTCTAATAGGGTCATTTTTTTACTTTTTCGATTTTGGTTACAGATTTTTTTAATAAAGGTACTTTCACTTTCGAAACTGGTTGAGAAAGTGAAAGTACCTTTATTAAAAAAGTCCGCAACCGAAATTGAAAAGTAAAAAATAGACATACTACAGATCAACCTCAGCTATCTTATGCAAAAAAAAAAAAAAAAAATTGTTTAAAATATTCAAATTTAAACGATTTCTTTCTATCTAATCGAATCTAAACGAAATTAAAACTATATTTCGAGTTCTATAGCATGGATTTTGACAAAACTTACACTGTTAAATAGATATCGTTTCAGGGAAGGTTTTAAGCTATAATACACCGTTCTATGTAGATTAGTTATAGAATTATAACGGGAAGTTCTATTATTTTGGGCTAAAGGGTTGCCATTATTTTATTGGCTATAAATTTCGTTGATAAATGAATTGAAAAGGCTGTAGAGGAGACTTGATCCCAAGGTCTAAAACCAGAGAAAAAATGCAATTAAGTCTCTGAAACTGGAAACATTAATAAAGTGATTCCTTATGAACAGATCTAGCAGCATAATTTCATTCAGCCATTTTTATTTTTGTTGTAACAAAGGAATCTCTGTTTTCTTACAATCAAACTTTTTTTTGAGTAGGTAGTTTATGTTTCATATTTTTTGCTAAATATAACTAAATTACTTACTTTTATTGATATAATATACTAACATTCCTTACTGCTTAAATGTTGTTATTTAAATCCAATACAGCTTCTTTATTTTTGATTTAGCAATTTTTTCCCCAAACATGCACATTAGGGACACTTAATCCCTGCTGTATGGGGAGACTTGATCCTGGGGATCGAGTGTCCCCAAACCAAAGTTAAGCTATATTAATGTTAAATCTTATTAACCCCCTACTTCTCATTGTGACATTTAGATATTATCTATATTAGTTAGAATAGTTGCCTTGATTTTAGATTGTTGACAAAGATAGAAAGTTAATATGTGGCTGCATATGATGGTTAGCAAGCACATGATGGAAGAATGCACATGTGAGACATACGTCTAACTTTGTAAAAATTTTACAGCACTTCGTAAAGAACGTAAGATATTATAATCAAAACAGAAAAGTGTTAATCATAATGAATAATCATGAAAAACATTTAAGCATTGAGAATTTGAATTATACCAAAGAAAATTGAATAATTTTGTTGAAATTATCACCGCACACTTCTCACAAATTGCAGCCTCTGGATTGTACTGTATATAGACCACTTACAGGGGTCTGTCCAGACTTTTCTCACAGGGTCCTGTTTTGTAAAATTGTGAAGTTTTTCTTATTTTTGTGAAAATTCTAGTCATAATTTTGTGAATTTTAAATTATCGATGTCTTCATGTTCCATCCTTCATATATAAAAAGCTAAGTAATATGCTTTTTGGTGAGTTCCAACTGCTTACTTACAGGCCAGATTTTATTTTTAAATGACTAAATTTGTGAACACTTCAATTTGAAGGTGAAAAAACTCTGTGAAAGGTCTATTCAAGAGACAAATAATTTTGTGAAGGGTCCTGTTTTGGGATAAAATGTTTTGTGAAGGGTCCTGTTTGGGGATAAATTATTTTGTGAAGGGTCCTGTTTGAAGAAAAATTATTTTGTGAAGGGCCCTTTAAAGGACCTAAAATTTTCCTAAACATATCCCTGACTTAAAAGATATTTTAATGTGGCTGATCAAGACTGGATGACTAATCATCCTGCTCAAAGGACAACAATTTATCAAATTGCTGAACTGATCGGAATTGCCTATCCTAAAGCCATGATGACAATATAATAAACGGATTTAAAATCCCTGGAATAGATCCCTTAAATAGGAATTTCTGAAGATGATTTTTTATCATCTTTCATCTCAAATCAACCATAACTTCAACAAGCAGTAAAAAAATTACAGTTAAACCAAACATAGTGACACCAGAAGGCATACAAGTCTTCCCTAAAGTTGCATTACCAAAAATGGGATTATCTAAAGAAATGAAAAAAGGTCTTCAAAAATTTTGACAAGCATACCAACTAAAAGACAGAATGAAGAAGAAATACAAGATCATCAACTGAATAAAAAACAAAAATCGGAAAAACTCATTTTATCTCAAGAAAAAAAGATAAAAACACTAAAAATGAAAGACCCGATTCTTCAGAAAATTATAAAAGCAGTTATAGTGTTTATGATTCAACCGATCCAGATCCACTTGATGAACATTCTGATGAAATCATTGAAGATCCAAAAAAATTGTCGATTGATGAAAATGACTGTCATTGTGCAGTTTCTGGGAAAGAAGAAAATTAGTCATTTTGTAAGAAAAATTTAAAAGATTTAATCATCTGAATGTGAAATCAATTTTCTAAGAAAACAAGGGCTTAATTTCGACCAATTTATTTATCCAGAAAATGTTGACAATGATGACATTGTCAAAAAATTACCCAAACCAACGATGCAGGTGGAATTCTTCGAACTGCAATAATTTTAATATTTACATTTGATTTTTCAAGCTTTGAAAATGTTTCTTGATCATTAATTGTGTTTTTCTCCTTTTTTAGATGTTAGTCAACAATAAATTTGATTTCTACTACTTAATTTGAATCATTTCAAGGATCAAGTCTCCCTTGGCAAGGGATCAAGTCTCCCTGCAACTGGGGACACTTGATCCTTTTTTTATTTTTTGGAAAACAATTTATTTTAATTTAAAAAATGTTTTTCAAAAATAAAAAAAGTACTACAACAAGAAAGACACATGAGCCTTTAATAATAATTGGAAACATTTAAAAACTGAAAAAGGGATCAAGTCTCCCCTACATCTCAGAAAAAAACTGTTACTAATTTTATAAAAAAAAAAAAAAAAAAAAAGAGAGAATGAAAAACAGTTTTGACGAGTGGTGATATTATAAAATGAAAACATTTAATTTAAACATGAAAGAAAATGTTCGTAATTCTTATAAATTTATTCAATATGAAAGTTTGCAGTTTTAAACTATATTTGCAATTTATCTCTTGCATCAGGTTAAGAAAAATGTATCAGAAAATTTGATAAGATAATATATGAGTAACGATTTCAGTTTTGTTTTTTATTTTTTTAAAATTTACTTTTTATTTTTATCTAATTCATCCATCATGTGGCTTGCAGAATTAGCAGATGTCATTATAAAAATGACGGTACTTGTGAGCTACATGTTGTATGTTTATTTACGATTTCGATATTGTCGCCAAACAATTTTATTTTAAGCCAAAAAGGCAGCATGGCAACGGCCTGAGCGATTTTCACAATAATGGTGATTTTTCAAGCGTACAACAGCATTTTTAGAGTAATGTACTTCTACTTATATATGTGGTATATATATAATAAAAATGGAAATTTTGTCCCGGCTGCTGATAACTTGAGTTCTGATGAACTTGCACTTTTATATAGATAATTTTTCAGGGAAGGTTTTAGTATATAACACATCATTCTACATTGCTTAGGTATCAAATTATGGTTTAAAGTTCCTTAATAGATAGTATATAATATAGTGTTCTACATTGTTTAGTTATAGAACAATGGGAGAAAATTTGATAATTTTCCAATGTAGGGCCCTTGGCGAAATGAAGAATATTGGACAGATATTGAAGAATATTGTAACGAAAAATTTTTGACTGTCCCTGTAATTAAACTATACACCTGATTTTCATAAAATTTGAAATGACTCGACAAAATTGCGCAACAGTTATATATTTAAAATTTTAGACCATACGGTTGGGCAGTTTTTGCTCTGTTATATGCAGACGGACGGACAGACTGAATGATGACTATAGGTGCTACGTACTTCTATAATTACAAATGCACCTAAAAAGCATAAAAGTTCATTATATTCATTTTTGTAGCTGTTCATTTCATTTGGCCAAATATCTTAGTTTCTGAAGCCTGAATTGTGCCAAACTTTTTTTTAAAAAACACCAAGGCTCCTATACTGAAACAATACCGAAAATTCTGTAATCAGGTGAACCCGTTTATGACAGATCTCAGATGAAAGTTTTGCTATTTGACTAACTACTGTCGATTTTGGGGGAAAATAGTTGTAAAAGGGTTCAATCAAACAATACTTGACTGATTCGACACCAAACTTGGCTGTAAATCACTAATATAGATGTCGGAGTGGTCTCTTTGTTGACTGTCACAATTTCCATAAAAAATTTTCAGTTTAGATTTCCCTTATAAATATCATAGAAACCCGCTACGCGAGGAGATTTCCTTTTGGCACTTTTAAGTTAGCCGGTCTCAAATTTCGTGAATAGCATTTTAATTCTCGACACTAGCATGTTTTATTTTTTACCATGTGTAAGTTAAAAAGAATCTTTTGATGATTAAGTAAGTGTTTATAAGTTATTATTTGTTATTTTTATTCTTTTACATTTTTAATGAAATGGTTATATTTTAAATGAATGGCGATGGGAACAATAGATTGCCATTTACCACATGTGGCCTTCTAGTACCTTTTTTCCTTTGAGATTGTAGAAGCAACATTTCACAGGAATAATTTTTTTTTAAATCTGGTAGCCAAAAAAGCACCGCTCTTAGGACTATTAATAATATCAGAAATATTGCTGATATTGAGTATTATAATATTTCATAGGTCAAACTACATTATCATTACAAACACATTTACATCTAATTGTAACCATTGATAAAAAAATCAGAAAAATTGGATAGTAGGTGTAGTTTCTAAAGTATGCATTAATTAAGGTGATAAATTACATAATTGAATCTACAGACAATTGGTGTATTTGGTACCGATAAATTACATACTCGAGTCTACAGACAATTCACATAGTGAGCCGGATTACCAGGCGTCGTTTGGTGCATAATTAATTTTTAAAAAAGGTTTAAGTTTATTCAGTGTTTTTAAAGCGGACCTAATCCATGATCGAGTTTACAAATAAATGGCGTAATTTGGAACAAAATGTTTTAGAGACGTTTTGCTAATTTTATGTTACACCAACACCATACCAAAATGTATGCTATTGTGCTATTTATTTCAATCCTGAATGTGCAGAGATTTTTTGGTGCTTTTCCAGTATTAGGGACCTTGGTGAAATAGAGGAGTAAAGTTGTGCAGGAGGAAATTTGGTAACATAGTTTCTGGCAACTTATTCATGGTTTTATATCATATTCGCAATCATTTTTTTATTCAATACTTATACAATTTATTTAACATAAAGACGCCATTTATCTAAATTAATTTATAACTTCATTTTTCGCTGATTCAAAAAGGGAAATGTTCTTGCAATGCTAAGAGACCCTTACAATTTCATGTGTGTAGTTTAAATTTTTGAAAAAAATATTTTATTGATTATTATTTGTTTGTGCTTAGCATACTGGTAATAGTTCTCAAAACTCTGTAATTTTGAAATGTTATATTTTTTAAATGGTTACTTTCACGACAACAATGTTAATTTTTTTTCAAATGCTTTGTTTGGTCTCAACTATTATGCTTGCTGATAATGCTGTTTGGTATAATGAAAAAATACTGAACTTTGAGACTTCTGCATGGAGACTGCAATATATAACATGAGCACGGATAATACACAATAAATTAACAGGTATATAGTTCAAGCTGGCACTGAGATGGTAAAATACCTTTTCTTTAAATAATTTTAAAAAAGAGATGAGGAAAATTCTGTGATCAGAACTCTCACCAAATTGGCTCATTTTAACAAGAATATTTTGGTACAAAATGAAATACAGTTGTTGTAATCACAAACGTAGATCTCAATACTTTCCGACTGAAATGTTTTTTAAATTATTCATCAGAGACAACAAAAAGTAACTTGCAGTTTCATAAATTTTACTCATCATTATTCTTATCTATCTATCTACTTCTACAATATATATAAATGCAGGTGGGAATTTCGTTACGGCTGCATATAACTTGTGTTCTACAGATGGATTTTGATGAGACTTAAAATGTTAGTTAGATAACTTTTCTGTGAAGATTTTAGTACATAACATACTGCTGTATATTGTGTAAACATTGAATTATCTAGAATTGTTTTTTATATAATCAGACAAACCTGATTATGAAAAATTAGTCTTTGTAGAAGATTCTGCTGAATGGATTTCGATAGAAATTGCACTGTTAGTTAGATAATTTTTCAGACAGAATTTTAGTATATACCATAACCGTTCTACATTGCTTAACCCTCCGACTGTCTTGGAAAAGGGTAAAATTGTAATGTTGTTTTTTCTGCATTTCGTTTTAAATGCTAAAAAAAAATATTCTATGAACATTTTATAAAAAAACTTAATAACAAATATGAATGTAATCCTTGGAAGTGTTAATCATTGTTCAATGTATTAAAAATACATTAAATCAATAGAATTATATTACTTTAAATATTGCTTGTATGGCAGTGAAACCTGGAGCTTAGTGAACGTATTAACACGGGCTTGTCAGTGAGGGGGTTAATAATAGAGATATGGTGGAAAGTTCTATAATCAATCCAAATCCTACTGTGATTGATCAACTAAAATAGTTGGACCTTAACAGCTGGAAATTTGTCTGCAGATTAGAAATTATAATAGCACAATGGCATTCATATCGTTTTAGCTATACAAAAGGACATTCCAGGTAAAGGTCTATAACCATAGTACTTTAAAATTCAAGGTCAAATTCACCATTTCATTTGATTCAAGGTTTGCTTGAGAAAATGGACCAGCGCAGTGGGCATAGCCTGCTTGTTTAAAATAAAAAGAAAAGAAAGTAACAAGAAATAAGACTGTAAACAAAGTAACTTTATTTTGACATCAAAACATCGCTCCCAATTTACACATGCAAAAAATAAAAGCTACAAGAAAAAAAGGGCTAATGATGAGAATTGTACCTGGCTAACATAAAAGTACACAATCATGAATTAAAAAAAAAAGAGAGAAAGAGATGCAGATAAACTTATGTTTTATTCTATATTTAATGTAAATTTTACTGGTAGCAAATTTTCTTACCTGATGGGTGTGCTTTTTCAACTTTGCATATATATCTTGTGTATCTGATGTTACTTTGCTTAGGTATAGAGTCTTAAGGGGATTCTTCGCGCACTTGAAAACACCTGCTCGATAATGTTAATCCTATGGGCAGGTTAATTTTGAATTTCTCATTTCAATTTGAATATTTTTAAACAGTTTTTTTTTGCATAGGATAGCTGGGCTCAATCTTTATAAGACTCTTTTTTACTTTTTCGATTTTGGTTGCAGATTTTTTTCAAAAAGGTACTTTCAGTTTCGAAACCGGTTTGAAAACTGAAAGTACCTTTTTAAAAAAAATAACCAAAATTGAAAAAGTAAAAAAGATTCATATTAAAGATCAACCTCATCTAGCCTATGCAAAAAAAAAAAAAAAAAAAAAAAATCGTTTAAAAATATTCAAATTGAACCGAGAAATTCAAAAATAATCTGCCCATAGGATTAACATTACGGAACGGGTGTTTTCAAATGCATGGAGAAGTGCACAAAGTAAGTTAGCTTCAACATTTAATGTGCTTTGGCATTTCACCTTTCAAATAATCAGGGAAATGAAAAATTTTTTTTTTATTAACTCATTTAGCTGTCCCGTTTCATATGCTAGTTCTGAACACAAACACATTGTATACCCGTTAGTACCTAGAACCTTTTTGTGTACCATCAGGATTACCCCCTTGGGGGTACACAAACCCATATCATACTTCGTTTTTAAATGAATGAATGCAGTTAAAGTATCTGAAATAAACACCTACAGAAAAATACTTGCTAAATATTATTATGTAATATTATTTACTATTTTTTTTAAAAAAATTCTACTCATTATGTTAAAAAGAAATTTCGTGAACTTTTCAAGTAGTTCAAAGTATAGAAGACATGCAAATTTTAGATAACTTGAGGTCACAGATGTCATATATGCACCACATAGCAGCGATTATTTTTCTGATGTCACGAAAACCTTGTTTTTGAATATACCAGTTGCATGTATATTTTTAAAAAGGGAATAACAATAAATAAATAAAAGTTTAATTAATAACTATAGAACAAAACAATTTACATAATTTTAAAAAAGAAAATACCCTGGTGCGTATATGACACTGGCGTCAGAAAAAAATTGCACCAACATGGTGCATATATCCGTGCCAACTTGAGGTTAATAATTAATAAATCAAGAAAACACAAAATAGCAAAAAGAGAATAAATTAGAATGTAATTTAACTAATATGGACATAAAAAATAAATTACTTTACCTTTTTCATTTAATACTGGAATGGCTCCAGCTGTAGACTGAATCTGACTCTGAAGAAGAGCCAAGTTTGCAGCAGACGACATGTTGAAATAACTTTTGAAAAGCACTATAAGAAGGAAATAAGATCAATGTTTAACACACAAAGTAATAAAACAATTTAATAAAAAGAGATTACAGACAAAAAGAATTTAATGTTTATTTATGTATAAACAAAATACAGGAACAGATATGCTATAGGTTGGTAGATTGAACTTGTCAGAAAAAGGCAAAATTGTTGGTGAAGAATTGATATTTGTGGCAATTTAGATTTATAATAATCATAGCTATTTTTCCAACTACCAAAAGTAAAAGAAAATCGCCATAATTATTAACTGAACTATATGATCTGACTTTTTATATTTAGATGCTAAATTTATTAAAATCAAATCTTATTTTTCTACTGTTATGTACCTACTGCTTTGTATTGTTAATTTTTAATATTTCTTTAATATTATATATAATTTTTTAAACGCCAATAAAATCACTTTACTTTTAAAAGTAACTACCCTATTGGTTTGTTTATCTTGAAGTCTCAGACCATTTACAAAAATGGCATTTTGCCTTGAGAAAAAAAACACCAAGTTCAATCTGCAGACCTATAACACATCTGTTCCAAAATGAATTGCTTGTAATTTTATATATATACTAGGGGGCTCTGCCCCCTGCAAGCTACGCTCGCCAACCCCCATTCAGAAACCACAGAATCTAAAAACACACTAATCTATGGGTTTTTTAAATTATATTAGAGAAGATTGAATTATACTGAAAAAAGCTGTGCAGATCTCTCTGTAAACAGGTTTTCATTCAATTCCCTTTGATTGCAAAAATTTAAGGGCGAATCAGTTGCTGTTAAGACATCCATGGTTGTTTTCGTTTTTGATTAAAGAGGATCAGTTAAATATTTGAAAAGAAGCTAAAATAAAATAAATTAAGTATACGGAGTCTTTGTCTCCCGGTATTTTAAAACAATCTCTATAACAATAGCCTAAGTCATGTGACTATCATCAACAGTTCCAGGTGGACCACTTCGCTTTTTATACTCTAGGTGCCATTTTGGTACTTTAATGTTAGCCAGGCACAGGTGATAAGTCGCCAAATATTATTCTATCACCATCATATTATAATAGTTCAAGTCATCAACTGCCATAAACAAATACAGTCTGATCCCTTCGGCGTTCATATGAAAGTTTGGCACAGATGTCATATACGTCACATATTGGCACGATTTTTTAACAACGCCAATTTGGGGAGCGCATCAACAGCATAAACAACAACATCCGGCTTACCATATCTAGTAAAATAATGATACTTTGGCGGCAGTTAAGTGCTCATTCTGTATATGACAATGTCGTCAGAAAAAAATCGCGCCAATATGGGACCATAAGTTTTCCATTTTTATTAAAAAATCGAAATTTTTTTTCGAATAAAACTACATAAAATTTGCCATGGTTGCAAAGAATTCTTGGTACTGTTAAGCTAGCCGGATGCAAATCTCGCCAATAGCTTTTTTTTAACTCGCAAGTTAGCATTTTTTTTTTCAAGTGGTAATATTTGGCCAGATGTCATATACACACAGCAGGTTTGGCATGATTTTTTTTTTTTTTTTTTAACGAAAATTTGGCGAAAATCTCGTTTTTAAATACCAGTTACAAATGCATTTTTGGTATTACTTAGTTATCCCGTCTGCCAAAAATCTATTGCCAAACTATAAGATTAAATGCCAATAATGGTTGATCCTAAAAGTCACATTTACTTGACTTTAAGCACGTTACACGTGTTTATGTCATCAAGTGATTTTTATTTGGACTTTTTATTTGTATATTTATTAATGTTATACTAATTTATTTGTTCTTTTGTTATTTAAAATAAAAATTACCGTATATACTCGCGTATAAGTTGAGGAATTTCTGACAATTTTCAGTAAGCAAATTTGGGGAGTCGACTTATACGTGATTCAGTTAAAAAAGCAAAAACAAAAACATCGAATACTGCAAAATTATGGCTTTTTATGTGTATGAATAAAAAATAATATATAAAATATACAAATAATAATAATTTATCATTTAAAAAAATTCAATGATTTGTTTTTGTTTACTTACTATCTTTTCGCATTTGCAAGTGAAATCTTTGGTTTGATTTTGTGCAAAATTGAAGTAAAAAGTTAGGGGGTCGACTTATAAGCGGGTTGTTTATTTTTTCCAGAATTTGCATTCGAAAGTTAGGGGGTCGACTTATACGTGAGTATATACAGTATGTCAATTTGTATAATTTGGCGAGTGTTTTGGCGATTTATATAATTTGGCGAAATTGGTCGACTGAATAACTAAGAAGTACTGTATTTTTTAAATATTTTCTAAAGGAAATATAAAAAAATAATTAATAATTATACAACAAAATAATTTATATAATTTATAAAAAGTAATAAAAGTAAATAAACATTTATTATCAAATAAACAACAATAGCCGGGTTACCATGTCACCTTTTCTGAAATATGAAAAAAAAATATCTGTTTGATTAAAATTTGAGTTGCCATCATTAGAAAAATGTATATAAAATTAGAAAAAAATTAATATCTAGAAAACTAATTCGAATTTAAAAATTCTAATACCAGTTTTGAGATCTACGGATCAATGTTGATTTTTGGTGTTAATTTCATCGCAGAGTATTCCATTATTTTAGGAGAAATTGCTTGAAACATAATCAGTTGTTTAATCAGTCGATTCATATATCCGTTTCATAAGGATTTTATATATACTAGAGGATCGTACCCGGTCTAAAGAATATAGGTGAAAACATTTTTTTTAGTGAAAATTAATAATTTTTTTTATATGCAATAAATTTTTTAGATTGACCACTTACATTAAAAAAGCATTTTTCATATGAAAAATACGAATTACACAATCAAATACATTTTTGAAATTTGTCAAAAGCGATATTTTCTTATTAGCCGCATGCTAAGAGTTATTTGACCAAGATTTTGCTGCTTATGACATTCTTTTATATTCTGATAATTTCAGAGCTTATACATGTCTAGTAAATTTGTGTTTTATTTACGTTATTTTATTTATTTATTCATAGGGAAGTCTTTTTTAATGGAAGTTAGCCGCAAGAAAATGATGAACTCTTTATTTTGTTTTAAGAGCAAACGGATTAATCTTTCGTAATCGAGCTCTGTGCGATATAGATAAATTAAAAAAAATATTTCATGCTTTAAAATTGTTTTTAAAACCATAGACAATCAGAAAACTGAGATGAACTTTACAAACAAATTCCATTTGAAAAAAAAAAAAATCCTATTTGGTGATCTAAAAATTTAAATTGTACGATTACAAATATATTAGATTTGTGTTTTTTCAATATTATTCTTTTATTTGTTTATAAAAGAAGTATTAATTTTGTTAATTTGTCTTTCACAAATATGTTAGTTTGGTGGGTTTTTTAATATTATTCTTTTATTTGCTTATAAAGGAAGTATTAATTTCATTATGCAAAAATAGTCAGAAACAAATGCTGAAAAATGTTTGTTGCTTTATGTGCAAAATGTTTATTATTTTGTGTATTGAAACCGGCAAGTGATAAGATAAACTTTTTAAAAAAATCATGCTTAAAAATTATTTTAGAAAATATAATACATCAGTCAATGAATAGAGTTTTTAAACAAATTGCATTTGCAAGTACATTTATTTCCCTATGCGACAAAAATTGAAAATGTACGATGGTCAGAAGATTGAAAAATTGCAGTAGCGAAATTTCAAGACCGAAATTTGATTGGGAAGTATTGCCATTCGCGAAATGACGTCAGCGTTACGCACAGATACGTTTGTTCTTTATAATATAGATCCATTCTAGAAGCAAATTCATCTAGGCGAGAATCATCAATTTCTGTAATATAAATCACTATTATTTGCATGTCACCTCTCTTTTATAAAGACACTCTAAATTTTTGTAAAACATTGCGTTTTATCAGTGTGTGATTTCGATTACATTATTCTCAAAAGTGAAGCATTTTCACCTGTGAAGAATTTCAAAGCAGCTGGGCTGTGAAAATGACGCACGTCTACAAAACATAATTCAGGTTTAAGAATTAAAATACACGCTTTTTTATAAAATGACGTTATTTGCATTTAAAGCAATCTACTTTTACAACCCAGTCTTAAACTTCGTCTATAGAAAAGTGTGCATATGACGTCATTACCACGGAATAACAGACAATATTCTTGACATAGCCCATATTTTATTTTCAACTATTTTTTCAGGTTTTATGAGAAAATGGCAACAAAGATACTGTATCTCCTATTTTCCGTTTACTTTCAATGACTTTCAATAGAAATTAGGTACTTTTGTTGCCACGATAAGAAAAATAGTATTAAAAACTGCAAAAAAATTAATATCTCAAAAATTAATTGAGATACAGCTTTCAAACAAATTGCATTTAAAAGAGCATTTTTTTCTTATTACGACGGTGTAAAAATTTAAAATGTGCGATGTTTAGAAGTTTAAAAATTTGCAGTAGAGAAAATTGCAAAATGAAAATTTCATTTCAAATTTCAAAGTGTTGCCATTCGCAAAATGACGTATGCGTTATGCACAGATATGTTTGTCCTTTATAATATAGATAGGGTAGATATCGTATATTAGAGAAATTGCTTGTGATAGTATTCTATTAAATAGCCTTAATATCAAACAAATTGCTTGTGTGTATTGAAAAATTGAATAGTTTCGTCAATATTTTTCTGATTATGCCAAGTTCTTTTTTTTTTTTTATCTTGACAAGACCTATTAAATAAGAAATACCCATTCAGTTTCCTGAAATAAACATTTTTAATCGGGTTATGTTTCAATGAACTATATACATATTTCTATAAAATATTAAATTTATACTTTTATAATGATATTTTTCGGCAACTTCAGCAATTGTGGGATGGGACCGATGTACTTTAAGATGATTAACTTTGTGAAGGGGTACATAAATATAGAATTTTTGAATTCTTTCTTAAAACACTAGTCACTGTAAACTTATTTAGGTACTTTTCCGTTATACAAACACCATTATTGCCAAGCGTAATACATTACATACATTTACATAGTAATGTATGTACACATTATCATACATTAATACATAATACATATCCATTATCATACATAACACATGCACATATAATACATTTTGGCATGGTGCCTGTATAATGAAAAAGTACCCTTATTTCAATATTAATAAAATAATTTTTATTAAATATAATAAATAGTTTAGAACATGGAAGAAATAGTAAAACATTTAAATGTATTATAATCCCACATCCGCATCTTGGATTTTTTTCTTGCATGAAAAAGTCTTTTTTCGCCAAGTAGTAAATGTCGCCAATGGTTATATATTGTTAATAGATTAGTACAATATTGAAAAAGCTGGAGTATAATAATTATAACTATTAATTAAAAAAACAATTTTTAATTCACGCCAAGAAAAAAATCCAAGATGGTGAATGCAGGATTATAATACATCTGTTCCAAAAATTTAAAATAAATGATTTTAAAAAAACTGAACAGAAAAATAGCATTCTAATGGTGGTAATATAATAAGTACCATACTTTAACAAATTGTCTACTATAACTGCTTAAGCGATCTTTTATTTTTGCGTTGAATGTCAAATGTATGAAGATTTTTTTTTTCTTCCATGAGGCATTTAAAATAAAATTTTAAATCGAATGAAGTAAAATGTAAACAAAAATGCCACATAATATCATGTTCAAAATTGGACTGATTCGTTGTTGTAATCATTCAAATTGGGATGACATGAAGTCAGATCAAAAACATTTTGATAAACGACAATCCTTAAACTTTAAACATCGAATCACAATATCAAACAACAAATAGCAGTAATTACAATATCAAGACTTAATCTGAAATATTAAATAAATAACAGCAGATCAATAATTTGAAATTTTGCTTTCAAATCTTTCATTTCTGAGAAAATCTAGTAAAATGTCAAGTTTTTAAATATTTAACATAATAATGCAACAAACTGCAATTACCCAATTAAAATAAATTTATAAATATAAGTTGATTTGTCTGGTTTTTTTTTTAATTTTTTTAGTTGTACACCTGCACTGTTTACTTTACTTTACGAGTGGCTTCTGTTGCCATATTATATTCTGTCGCCATAACCATGCTGATTATTTAATTCTTGAAAGTGATCTTGGCAACATGAAATTTTCCAAACTTCTAGCTAAAGATGAAACTAACAAGCTGAAAATGTTCCAAAAAGGACCTGATATTTTTAAAAATCGGGATCAAAAAAAAAAATCATATAATTTCTTCCTAGCCATAAGATTTGAGTGCCTTTATAAGGAAAGAGAAACCGACATCCAAATGTATTTATGTCACAAAAGCTCTGATTGGTCTACCAATAAGACCTCTGCGTTCTGATTGGTTTACGATGAAGAGCATCACCCGTGACAAGGGGCATCCGAAACCATAGATTAAGGACCAAGATGGAACATTTAGGGCAAAATCTGTAATGGCAACAATACTAGCGTCACTACCAAATTGCACAACGCTTAGGTATAAACAAGGTGACGTATCAATTTGGACTCCTCCCACACTACAAACGCTGTTTTCGCCACAAGTAGAGCTGCTAAAATCGACTAATGAAGATTTTCAGTCAAGACCTTACGTTCAACGTAAGGAAGATTGAATTTCTTGTACAATACTTATTGAATTAAATTAATAAATTAATTTATAGGGTTTTTAAAAAGTTGTAAATGCGAAATTTGGATAAAATTTTTAAATATATTTTAAAAAACAAAAGGTTTTTTTAAGTCCATATTTAAGAGTATATTGTAGTAGTTTTTTTTTTTTTTTTTTTTTTTTTTTTAATACACTCTTAAATAGTTATCAAAATTAACTTAAATAATTGATAGCTTTTTTTTCATTAAAAATATTTATTTTTGCAAATTATTAAAAACTTGTGAATGGCTATGAGAAATGTTTTGGGTATAAATTGTACTATTTTCATTAAAAAAAAATCAGTTGCATATTTAAGTAAGATTTACCTAAAGGTATTGGAAAGTAATTGCTAGCTCAAATTATTGGAATGTAACTGTCAATATTATTGTTTTATTATTTCTCCTTTATTAAGTATAAATTTAAAATCTTATTATGAAAAATAAAATTCTAGATCCTAGAGAAACTTTAAACTTTTCTTGTTTTTTAACAAGATATAAAAATAATGTATATATATATAAAACTTCCCTGAATACTTAAATAATAACTAAATACCATTTTTCAATGACTAGCCTTAAATTTTTCAGTATACACACACACACACATTTATTTAAATATAAATTCAACATTTATTCAGTATTCAAACATATTATCCCCCCCCCCCCCACACACACACACATCTCTATTTCTCTCTTTTTTTTTTTTTTTTTTTTTTTTTTTTAGAGAGAGAGAAATTTTATTTCAAATTTCTAGCTTAATATGTCATATCATAAAATGAAAATTTTATATGGGTAGTCACAGAAAGATTATATTGTATTATTACTATTATTATTTTTAATAGTATGATGAGTTTACGAAGGAATTCATTATTTTCCATCTAATTGAGAAAAAAAAAGAAACCTAAAATTAATTTCAAGTAACCCAGAGGATCTTACTTTTCATAAGATTCTGAATTTAAATTAATAAAAGAGAAATCAAGAGAAAAAATACATTAATAATTTTAGCTAACTCTTACTCGAACTTGTAAATCATTTTATAAAGATAGTTCGATTTATTCAAAACAATTGTCATAGCCATTCATAAGTTTTAATAATTTAACAGAGAATATTTTTTTTAAGGTGTAGAAAGGACACTTTACTTAAATTATTTTTAATAAATAATCAACTAAGAGAGTGTTACATAAAAAGCGATATCCTCTTACATTTGGACTAAAAAAAAAATAATCTAAATTAACATAAATTAAAACTTTTTCATACCTTATAAATTAAATCATTAACTTAATTCAATTAGTATAGTATAAGAAATTTAATTCTCCAACAAAGTATGGTTCCACTTCAGGCTGTCATGTTTATGATTTCATGTCGATACATGGCAGAAGTAGAGATCCGTCTTTATCTTGATTTAAACCAGGTCCTGGCTGAAAATTTGTACTCTTTATCTAAATGTTTTCATCGTTTGAGCACTACTATATGGCAGAATAGACTTTAAAATCCGAAGGATCAAGAATTTAAATTAAAAATCCAGTTCTTAATTAATAAATTTATTATTTTCAGTATCTTTAAGTTCAGATTAATAAAAGATTTTTAAAATAAAATTGAAATTTCTATTTCTAGGTAGTTTTACAAGAATAAAACAAGAATTCAAATTATAACAAGAGTTAACAAGAATTCAAATTATAAATTCATGAATTTATAACTTCCAGTATCTTCAGATACTGGAAGTTATAGTAATATAGGAATTTTTTATATATATATATGTACTTTGAAATACATATTAGTTTAGTTTATAGTATAATTTTTTTATTACTATGAATAACTATATATTAATTACTATTAATTTTGGAAATATACATATTATACTTAAAATGTCAGTTATTTTCATCTCTTAATATGAATTAAAAATAGTTCAAAAGTTTTAAAGCAATAAATTTCCAAACTAATAAATTATTAAATAAAAAAAAAATGCATGAGCAATTTTAAGACTGTATATGAAGTAGAACTTAAATTTTCACATCTTGACTTATATGAGCCGAAACTTTCTTATTGTATCATTTTTATTTTATTGTATCATTTTAAATTTATATTACATTATAAAGGAAAAAAATTGCACCACTCAAGTAAAATCATATTATAATGGTTAACAAAATTATCTTTATAACATTTAAAAAAATAAATTAAAAAAATATCAAAGTATAAGATTATTTGTATTTATGATTGTGTGCTAAAATACATACAAAGGTCTTTATAACATAAAGACTGTCAAAAGATTGTTAAAAACTAGAAGTGCTTTCAACTGCAATAAAACAGCAGTCATCAGGGGAAAGATCAGAGGCGTCTGATGACTGCTGTTTAAACAAAAGTTTAAAAAAAAGAGAGGGGGGGGGAGGGGATATATTTTAATACCAAATATTAAATTTATATGCTTTAACATTGAAGTTATATTTAAGTATATGTCTGTACGTGTACTGCAATTTGTATGCATGAATACTTTTCTTTCCTGAAACCTGGAAAAAAAGAAAAAAAACAACTTTACACTTTATCTTGACTTAAGTCAAGCATTTGTTAGTATTAGCAAGTTTTATTTATTTGATATTTATTTCTTTTATTGTTTTTACTTTAAAGAAAATTTATTTTAGATTTACTAGTTTTTGATATCATACAGTAAATTGAAAAAATTATGGCTATTCATAGGAAAATCATAATTAATTATTATTATTATTTAAGAATTCAAAGAAAAGTTTTTTTAAAATTTATTATTTTTGCATCTTGTTAAGAAACAAGAAAAGTTTAACTTGAAGAACCCCTTAGAATCTTATTTTTTATAATAATATTTTGAATTTATACTTAATAAAAGAGAAAGGAAGAGAAAAAAAATAATATTAAAAATTACTTTCTAATAATTTTAGCTATCAATTACTTTCTAATACCTTCATCTAAATCTTACTTAAAGCTTGTACTATACTTATTGAATTAAATTAATGAATTAATTTATAGGATTCTTTAAATGTTGCAAAATTTGGATTTAAATTTTTAAATATATTTTTAAAAAATTATTACTATTTTTTTTTTTTTGTCCAAGTGTATGTTTTTTTTTTTTTTTTTTTTTTTTTTTTTTTTTTTTTAGTAATAAAAAGTAATTGTTATTTTTTTGTCTCCCTTTCTCTTTTATTTAGTATAAATTCAAAATATTATTATGAAAAATAAGATCCTAGGGGGTTCTTCAAATTAAACTTCTATTGTTTCTTAACAAGATGCAAAAATTATGAATTTAAAAATTTCTTTGACTTCTTAAATAATAATAATAATTAAATAATATTTTTCTATGATTAGCCGTAAATTTTTCAATTTACTGCATGACATCATAAACTAGTAAATCTGAAATAAATTTTCTTTAAAGTAAAAAAATAAAAGAAATAACAAATAAATAAAACATGCTAATATTAACAGATGCTAGTCCTAAGTCAAGATACATACATATATTTAAATATAACTTATATGTTAAAACATATAAATTAAATATTTGGTATTAAAATATAACCCAACCCCCTCTTTCTCTCTCTTTTTTTTAAAAAAAACTTTACTCTAAAGAATTTTTATTTCAAATTCAATAGCTTCTGATGTCATATCATAAAATGAAAATTTTATGGGAAGTCACAGAAAGAACCTATTATTATTATTATTATTGTTTTAAGAATACAATGAATGATGTTTTTAGTTCTTTGTTAAGAAGAAAAAAGAAATGTAAAATTAATTTAAAGAACTCTTCAGAATGTTATTTTTTAGAGGATTAGCCAGTAGATGGCGCTAGTTTCTAGTGTGGGAGGAGCCTTCAGTTTGTTTATACCGGAGTGTTGTGCGATCTAGGGCTGACCGAAGAATTAACAAGCCTCCGAAATTTACCTATGTTGAAGCAGGTGTCAGACGATATTCTATTCATGCTTGCTTTATTTATTTAGCCGTTTTTTATTTATTTATTTATTTATTTTTATCGTACTTGTATTGGTCACCTTTAACTTACAAAATGATAGAGTAATAATATAAAAGAAAAACCCTAGAAAATTCTGTTAATAACGTAAATATGTAAGTTGTTAAAAGTTAGATTAAATTGTAAAAAGTCCAATTCAGGTATTGTGTTAATTTATTCATATCGAATAAAACATTATTGAGTGTTAATGTCAGTACCTCTATTTATTTTTAATTGTTGGATTTATATAATTCTAAAAATTTGCCGAAAGGAAATTTTCCCCTTCTGTAATTTTACTATTATTTCTTATAGGTTAATATTATAAATATTATTGAATTGGTTGTACGTTATTTACATTAAAAAAAATATTTTTATTTTATCTGTAAGAAAGTGAAAATGCGTAAATTTTAAAAGATTATTGTAGCGATTATTTGTAGCGTAATACGTTAAACTTCATAAATTAATAAAACTTCGGCTATAAAAATTTTCCTACCGAATGGGAATATTTATGAAATTTTCTGGGATTTGTAGAGTACAATACTTCGTATAATTTTATATTACACCATTACTTTATGTAGAGTTGCAAAAAACCCGCAGATTTTGAGGGACGGGAATAAACCCGGAAATTTTGGGGAATAAACCCGGAATTTTGGGGAATATTGGAAATTTTGAAGGAGTTTTGAAGATAAACAAAACCAGTTATTTTTCAATTTGAAATTTTCATTTTAAAGAAATTTCAGGGAAGAATGTTCCAAAAAGATAGATTTTACATCATGAATTCACAAAACTTATGATTTTACAGTCTAAATCTTTATAATTTATTAGCTTTACAACAATGGCGGCTGTAAATAGGTGAAGATTTAAAAGTTTCTTTTAAAAATAATTTTTTTTTTTTAGTTTCTGTTGGCTCGCATATCTCTTATTCAGGCAAACTTTATATTAATTTCCTAACGAGTTGCTTTATATTTTTGCCTTGATTTCTTTTAATTTTGTTCATTTTCTTTTTTGTTTACATTCGTTGATTTGAAGAACAGAGGTGAAGTTTATATTCATGCTAGGAAAGATGAATCTCTCATCTGCCTCTTTCACGTTTTACTTATCGACGATTAAACTACCAAATTTACTTATGATAATTTAATTTTTTATTACTTAATATTTCTGCAGCTGAAGCCTGTATTTCGTTAGTTTTTATGTAAACCGGGCAATTTTTTTATATTTTATGTTATTAGTTTTGTTTACATTGACAAAAATTGAAATCATTAAAAATAATAAATTAAAAAGTTTTCCTGCTTAAAACTTTTTGAAAACTCCCGGAAATTTTTTAAATTTCCTTCCCAAAAAACCCGGTTTATTCCCGGGAATAAACCCGGTTTTTTCCACCCTTTGCAACTCTAACTTTATGTAGCTTTAAATCCAATTATATCATATTTACTTCATATATAGCATTCAAGCTGAAATTTTTACACTGTTTTTCGTTGTACTTATATAGTTCACTCATCATGTAAAGAAAAAAAAAAGCATATATCCGTGCATGAACATACCGGGTGTCCCAAAAAGGACTGACTGATTTTAAAATTCAATAACTTGCAAACGGTGACAGATATTTAAAAAATTCTTGCAGGAGGGTTATGCATAAGGTCAAAAGTTTTATTACAGTGATTTTCGATTTTAGTTCGAATTACAAACAATAGATGGCGCTGTAAGCAATAGTCGCTAAATACAGGCTCGATTTCTGGTCCTTTCTCTTGTTCCATGCTGAAAAAGGAGATGGAAATGTATTATCCGGGCCACGAAGTACCAAAAATCGAGCCTGATTTCAGCGTCTATTGATAGCAGCGCCATCTATTGTTTGTAATTCGAACTAAAATTGAAAATCACTGTAATAAAACTTTTGACCTTATGCATAACCCTCCTGCAAGAATTTTTTAAATATCTGTCACCGTTTGCAAGTTATTGAATTTTAAAATCAGTCAGTCCTTTTTGGGACACCCGGTAGAATAGATATTAGATATATAAAATCGAATATCTATTCTATGTTCATGTATCGGTATAAGATTCTATTGAAAACGTAAACATGAAACATTAAAAAAAGAAAGATCACAATGGAGGATATTCCAAATCTGGGTTCGAGGCTGAAAAAAGTCATGTGATACCGGTAATTTACCCAAAGAATTTATAACCGATAAGAAGGGAAGATACTACTGCTTTGCCTCATGAACTTTTCCATTGGCTAGCGGGGATTTATATTACACGTCTACGGGGCCTTCTCTTCTTTACGCTAGAAGTTTTTACCTTGACCACATGATCAAAATGAAAATGGAATATCCTCCATTAGGTAGATGCTCCATGATAAAAATTTTACAAGGATGGGGAGTTTTTTCCCCATTGTCACTAAAGGCGCTATGATCACAATCGCTATGGACCCTATTCAGGTGACGTCAGACGCCAGAGCTGGAGGTATGATCATCTGTTATTTTAGTTACTGCACCGGCAGAATACCAGTATGCGCAGGCGCAAACACCGCTAGCAGACGACTTTAGCCTTGACCCAGGTTGAGTGAATACATTTTAACTAAACATTTGCAAACTTAGGGCATTTTCTCGCATACAGAACAACATTTTGAATTTAGAATACAATATATTAAGTATATGCTGCTGCATCAAAGAATTTTTTTGCGATATTTTTAACAAACAAGCATTACTAACTCACACTCCATAGACTGCTATGCTAAACACCGCCAGTAAATACCGCCAGCAGACGAATTTTAGCCTCGACCTCAGGTCGTGTGCATAAGGTCCATTACCATTACGCTCTATGGGAGTGTCCGATCTTGGATGTTAATCTATGTCCGAAACTTATCTTATGAAACTGCTTTATTCTCTATTCTATACTTTTAACATCTATTCTTTTCGAGGCAAACGATTTTCTCGTTGGACTGTGTCATTGGAAATCATTCTAGTATAAATGCCTTTTTATTATTAAAGAAATGACAATTTTTTTTCGAAATTTTTTTAAATCTTAAATATGTCCAGCAGAATCTTGTCTGCTATGAAATCGAAACATTATTTTTTTTACTTTTACTACGGTTAACACAAAACTGTGAGTACTTCGCTAATGCATGTTTTATACTAGTAAATCTGCAGATCAAGAGCCTCAACGTCATCTCTGCAACTTATTGTTTGTAGCAAATTTTGCTTAATATTAATCTTTCTACAAAAACAAAATTTAAACTTTTAAATTACACAAACATTTATAGAAGGAGAAAAAAATATTTCGATGGTTTCAGACATTAGAAGCGTTAAATTAAACACGTTGTTATGTAATGATATTCTGAAATTCTCACTAGCTACTTATTCTAGTAATTTTTATATAATAAAGCAAATTTCTTCAGGGGTGTGCCCCCCCTGAACCCCCCGTTGTGTAATTTATTTTGCATTTGTAATTTTTTATTGATTGAGTTAATGATTATCCTATATCTTAGATTCATTTTTACACTGCGATTTATAAGGATAAGCAACAATTTGGTCAAGCATTTTACGTTATCCTAATATCCATACAGCAGTATTTACTTGCCTGCTAACCACAAACACCTGTATCTAATGGATAAAGAACTTTTGGAAATGTAAACTGAGACATCTAATTTAGAAATCTAATACCTTTATAATTTTTGTTTCCAAAAAATAATTTTGATTACCATTCTGCAATATTTATATCTAAGATCTAATCTAAATATCTAAAAATGTACTCGATAGCATTAACTTACTAAAATCACCCTAAAGTAGGGGGAGTTCTAAACCTAACGGTTAATAATTCACCATCGTGTCCACTTCCAATTGACTAAATAGATAAATGTGATATGGCGCCGTTAAGTATTTTTTGTGATAGCCTTTTAATAGTATCCACATTTAATTTAAAATCGTGATGTTACAAACACCGTTGAAATTTGATGCACGCCTGTGTTCAGGTCAAATTACGAAAGGTTAACTAACCTTTTATTTCCCTTAGCCGGGCATTTTGTTTCATTTTTCGTAATAGGGATTATTTTAATAATTTATTTTACACTCTACAAGCTGTTACACGGGACGTTGTTCACGTAGCATTAAAATAGAGATAAATGCATTAGATAAAACATTTCACTCCCCACCAGACATGGCAAGTCTCAGACTTTTTGCACAACACTATTACCTTACAGAAAATGTTGTTCTTTTAAATCGCGCAAATGTTTCAATTAAATAAAGTAACATTTTTTGTATTAAAATACTGGTATCCAGAACGCCGGAGGCTTGGCAGCTCTGCTCCTCTTAATAGAAACATATATAGTTAACCAACACTTTATCACATTTTATAGGAAACAATACGGAATTTCTTATTTGTATGGCCTTACATATACCTCAGTCATAAAAATGTAAAATTTTGTGCCAATTAATATACGCAATTGCGAAAATGAAATCGCAACCAATGAGAAAAGGAAGGCCAAGTAAAATCGTGTAAATCGAGGAATCTTTCTTCGTAGTGTGGGAAAATACCACTACAAAAATTATTTTAGGTGGTATTTGGTGTGAAATGTTTATATGTATTCATTCCTGTCCTATTTATCTTTTTTATTATTTGTAATTTGCTGCATTTTCCCCTTGCACGTGAAAATCTTACAAATTAAAATGAACTCTTTGGGAGAAATTGTTATTCCCTTTTTTTTTTTTTTGGCAACAATAAAGTTTATAAAGTTTAATAGAATAATGTCAGTTTATTCTGTATGAAAATAACGAACTTTTTCCTTTATAATCAAAATAGTTGAATACATAAATAAAAATATTATTCTATATAGTATATAAATACTATTTTCATTTCTGCGTTTAAATCAGTCTATATGCAAATATCTATACAAAGGCATTCATTAATTCATTCCTCTTAACTTTGATTTGACTTAAAAAACCATACATACTTTCACATTTATGATATTTTTAGATGAGATATAGTTGCTACGCAACGGTTAAAAGAAAAAAAAATGAAATATAAGTAAATTCATAAAATAAAATGTTTTATATTATTCGAACACATGTATAAAATTCCATCATAAGTTATACACCTAATTTAAAAGCTCTGACAAATGTTTTGACAAAATTGCAAACTAATAGGAATAATTTACTACTCTTATTTAAAAATTTCAGCATCCAAAATTTACCATTTAAATCCATTTTTTATATGAGCCATTTCTTTCAACAAATGAAAATTTGAAAATCGTCTGACTTGCCATTGAAAAGCATTGCAGAGCAAAATAAAATGTTCTATATTTCCCGAACGAATGAACCAAATTTAACCAAAAACCATACAGCTAAGTCCGAATACCTCATCAACATGCCAAATTAATTTCAAGCCGATCGGATGCTTTTTGCGGCAGTTATCGCGGAACAGACAGACAGACAGACAGACAAACGGAAATCAAAACTTTTCGTGTCTCCACAGTAAGCCTTCACTGACGTATCGGCAATTAATGGAATATTAAAATCTATCATCTATGTAGCTTTTATTTGGGTTTCATGCGTTTTTGCTGAGTATATAGTTATGTAAAATAATCTGATACGAAAGTAAAAATCTAATTAAATATTTATGTATTTGGCATGTGAAAATTTGCAGATGAAAATTAGCAAAGATTATATAATATACAAGTTTAAAAAAGGGAGAGGGAAAGTAAAAATAACCATAAATGCCTTTAATTCTTCAAGATAATTTAATATATATATTTTTAACTCAACATGAATATAACTATTTCCCCCCTTAAAGTCTTATCCAATCGTTTGCTTTAAAAACAAAACGTTTTATTATTTTTGTAAAAAAAATTTATTTTTCTAAAGATAAGATTTTTAGCTTATTTTTATTTATTTACTAATATTGCAAACCTTTTATGTCCACAGACACACAATAAAAAAAAGAAAAGAAAAACGTTTTCTTGAAAACAATAGCATTTTATTAACCCTCAAATACACGGGCGGCATACTGCGTAGTGCGCACGTCAGAGAAAACTGTACTTTGCCACCGATAAATTCAAATAAAAATCGCCACATTATTTAATTGCAAGCATTTGTTACAAATTCTACGATTATACAATTTGAAGGTTACTTTTCGAAAAACAGTGATGACAAATGTAAATAACATACGTACTCTGAATATGTCATACCTTGCGTGTGTATTCCAGGGTTAAAGGAAGATCATATGAAGATAGAAGCTCAGTAGCAGAAATATTCCATGGATAAGTAGTTTCTTCCTCCTTGTCACTACAGGCACTGCGATCGCCATCACGTTAACATTATTCTCTATGAATCTTATATGTTTATCTATGGTCTAAAAAGGCCATCTTCATATATCAGGTTGAGACAGCATTTTCGCCGCTAGGAAAATAGAGCGGAGTTTGCAATCTATATCTACCATACTACAATATGAAGTTTATTACCTTTTTCACTGTACTACGGCACTCGCCTTTCATACAGTAGTCCTCAGATTTGAATCTAACCGATACCAAATCCTCGAAACCTACATCGCCCAACCAATCAAAATCTACAAAAACCGATGGGAAAACAAAACGCAACGCCCATCTTGTTGAAGGTGGTTGCTAGAATGTGACGTCAGTTGAAACTGATCTATTTTCAGTACTCAACAAACATTTTGTTCGTAAAAAAATACCGATAAATATAAATTTATTTACCTTTATTAACTTAAACCAAATCAACAATTTCAAAATAAAAATATTAATATTTTATTGTATAATTATTTTATGGTATCCAACTACAACGTTCAAGAATATTATCAGTACTGTCATTTAAAATAAAAAAGAAAAGTGCCCAGCTAAACTGATGGCATCGAGCTCACAGGCTATTCACACTAATTGTATATCATACTTTTATTTTAAAGAATAATGCCCCTCAAAAAAATAAGTGAAGGGGAATTAGCCCCGTTTCCCCGTTATACTTAACCAGTGAACCTCCAAATCTAATCAGGGAAGCTCCTTATCATAATAAACCGGTATACCTAATTTGGAGCAAATCGAATAATCCTGCAAAAAACCCATTTATCTAAATTAAGGGGGTGGACTAGCCCCCACCCTTTATCTTTAACCAATGAATCCCCAAAACGAATCAGGGAAGCTCCTTAACATAATAAACTGGTATACCAAATTTAGAGCAAAGCGAATAATTCTGCATGAAAAACACATTTATCTGAATTAAGGGGGTGGACTAGACCCCCTTTCCCCCTTTATTCTTAACTAATGAACCCCCAAAACTAATCAGGGAAGTCCCTTAACATAATAAACCGGTATACCAAATTCGGAGCAAATCGAATAATCCTGCAAAAAAACCAATTTATCTAAATTAAGGGGTGGACTAGCCCCCCCCCCCCCCTTTTTATCCTTAAACAATGAATCCCCAAAACGAATCAGGGAAGTTACTTAACATAATAAACCGGTATACTAAATTCGGAGCAAAGCGAATAATTCTGCATGAAAAACCCATTTATCTGAATTAAGGGGGTGGACTAACCCCCCTTTTCCCCCTTTATCCTTAACCAATGAACCCTCAAAACTAGTCAGGGAAGTTCCTTAACATAATAAACGGGTATACCAAATTCGGAGCAAATCGAATCATTCTGCATGAAAAATCCATTTATCTGAAATAAGGGGTTGGACTAACCCCGTTTTTCCCCCTTTATTCTTAACCAATGAACTCCCAAAACTAATCAGGGAAGTTCCTTAACATAATAAACCGGTATACTAAAGTCGGGGCAAATCGAATGATTCTGCATGAAAAACCCATTTATTTGAATTAAGGGGGTGGACTAACCCCCCTTTTCCCCCCTTTATCCTTAACCAATGAACCCCCAAAACTAATCAGGAAAGTTCCTTAACATAATAAACCGCTATCCCAAATTTGGAGCAAATCGAATGATTCTGCATGAAAACCCCATTTATCTGAATTAAGGGGGTGGACTAACCCCCCTGTTCCCCCTTTATCCTTAACCAATGAACCCCCAAAACTAATCAGGGAAGTTCCTTAACATAATGAACCGGTATATCAAATTCGGAGCAAATCGAATGATTCTGCATGAAAAACCCATTTATCTGAATTAAGGGGCTGGACTAACCCCGTTTTCCCCCCTTTATCATTAACCAATGAACTCCCAAAACTAATCAGGGAAGCGCCTTATCACAATGAACCTAGAAAAAAATTTTGAAGCAAATCGGATGTTTCTATCAAGAGTTATCGCGTTACGTACATACATACATACATACATACATACGTACGTACATAGATACAGAACGGGCGGGCACATTAGCTCTCAGGCTTTGATAGCCTGTCAGCTAAAAAGTAATAATTAGAAAGGTGCCATAGAAATGATAAGCTATCTTCATCAAAACATATTTAACCCTCTTCGGGTCTGGTGTACTATTAATAATACATGTCTTTCCATCGAGTATTATTTTGTCTTAACAATTACTTTTGTTAATGTTTAGATATAGTAATGATAGTATATGTCTATGATTTCTTATTATGACTTCATTTATGTTTTGTCATTTAGTAATAACAATAATAATAATTTTTTGCTCAGTTCTCTTTAACACATTGGCGATTCCTTTATTTTAAACATATGTTTCACTCTTTAAATTTAAAATACAGGTCACTTTTCTGAACGAATCTTGTGCAATAAAGCGCAAAAAATATTAGAAATTTGTAATATATGTTAAATACGATCTGTAATACGATATTTTCCAAACCTCTACAAAAACTCTTCCTTAAGCCATTGTCATATGAATACTAATTGAATAGTACGCAAAATAACTACATTCGTTAGATCACAGGCAATGGGATATTCTTTAAACTTCCGTAAATCTATTTTGATAGCTACGGTTAACATAACATAAATGTGATTTTGTTCTCAAAATTGAAAAAAATCGAACCCGAAAGAGTTAGACTAAGTGCAAATGATTTGAATAACAAATTGAACTTTTTTTTTAAATGAGCATTAATATGTTGTTATTTTTTTAATAACATTGTTGTTAGAAAGTAGGAACTAATTGAATAAATAAAAAGATCGTTTATTCTAATATTTTTTTACAGAACTCAAACAGAAAGTTAAAACTTTGCGTTTACTATAAATTTGAAAGGAAATCTAATGATAATATTCTTTCATTTATAGATTTTTTTTAATTTATATATACCATCGAAATTCGACGAAAAAAAAATGTTTAAGAAGGAAATGTTTCATCGATCTATGTTAAATCTACAAAATTGATTACAATAAAAATGCATCTTATATTGGTTAGTCTAACTCTCAAACAAATATTATTTTAACCTAAAGTTAACAAAATACTATTTCTATAAAACTCAGTTTTTCAAATTATCAAAATTAAATTTTAATCGTATATGTCAACAGTAAAATATAATAAAGATCAGTTATTATGATGAAGTTATCAATTGAGGTTCTTATGCTTAGTATTCCGGAATGAATGCATCAAAATTTATTCCACTTTGATCATAGAATTTTTCCCCCGAGAAATCTAAATCCTACATCATTTTCACCTTCTCAAAATTTACATACGCACCTCTCATATCCGTATATACCATTTTAAAAGAAAATGATATTTTAATTTGATCATTTTAAAATAATTTTAATTCAAAACTTGAAGTCACGATTGTCATTAACATCTTTGAATGTGAACAGTCGCACTCTTAACTTCAGATTCTAATCTCAGTACCGGAGAGTAAAAATTACCGTAGCGTATGTATTTTAGACGCATTTTTATTAAAATGTTTGGTTTTATCTAAGAATTTCAAATATGACGTCATTTTCACTTACTTAAGCATTTCGCCTTGTGTCTCAAACTTAGTATCAGTACACATGCAGAAGGAAAAAGATATTGAATCTTTATGAGGAAAAATGAGTATTTTCAAAAGCAGTACGTCATTTTCCGTTCAAAATATTTTGGCTTAGCATGTCCCTGATGGGATTTTGCGCCACTAAACCATGCTACAAAATTTAAACCATACAATTTTAAAAAAAATGTCATTTTGAGTTTTTATCAGAAAATGTCATGAATAAAGATAAATAAACTTCATTATTTCTCTCTTCTGTACAATGATGAAAGCTATCTAATAACCACCATCTTGAAAAAAAAAAATATTTTTTAAAATTAAAACATAAAAATGGGTATATTTAAAAAAAACAGCTATTGCTGATACATCTACAAATAAACAACTTTCAGTTTAAAAAATATATATTAGTCAAACTGGTTCAGTAGCAAGCTCAGGGCAGTTGACTAAAAAACAGCCCTGTGTTTTTAATATATATAGATTATGTAAAATTATGAAAAATTAAATTAAGCAAATTATATTATTTTGATAAAATTATAGTAGAATGCCTTAAAGAATAGCAATAAAATTTTATTAGTCGAGAGAATTTTGGACAAAATCTTGGGAAGCCTGATATTATTTTAAACCTCAAATTTTTGCCAAGATCTTCTTTGTTTGCTTATCTAATTCAACGAAGCAAATTCAAACAGGCGAGAATCATCAAGTTCTGTAACATAAATCGCTAATTTATTGGACAAAGATTTCCGATCTGATCATGCACACTGAATTTCACTGCTGTTCTATAAATACGCTGTAATATTTTGTAAAACATTGCGTTTTATCAGTCTGTGATTTCGATTACGTTATTTTCAAAAGTGAATTATTTACACCTGCGAAGAATTTCAAAGCAGCTGGAGTGAAACGACGCACTTCTACAAAACATATTTTAGTTTTAAGAATTAAAATACACGCTTTTGTTTTATAAATTGTGTATCCACTAAAGCATTCCACTTTTACGATCCAGTCTTAAGCAAAATCTATAGAAAAGTATGCATATAACGTGAGTACTGCGGAATAATACGCAAACAATATTTCTTCATTTGTTTGTTTGTTTGTATAGAAGTGGGTTTAGAGATGATTTTAGCTGAATTGAAATCAAATGAGTGGTTCATCTCCCAGCAATGTTTAGCTATTGAAGATTTATTGGTTTCCTGTTTTTGAATACATTATTGATGTTCTTTAATACGTTATTTTAAGCCTCGTTTGATCTATCCAATATAGGAAAGACCGTGCGGGCAATTAATGAAATTCAATATCTTAAAGTCAATGCGATTGACACATTGTGCGGCCTTTCTATTATTGATACTGCTTTATGTAAACTACAGCAACCTTGTCCCTCTAATTTAAATCAGCCCTCTTCTCTTACCAGTAGTAGCATTGTGTTACCTTTCTGTCCTAAATATGGCTTTCCTACTGCCAAAATTCTTAGACAGCATCACTTCAGAATAATTTTTACCCCTACGAATAAACTTACCCGCTCCAAACTCAAAGATCCTATTGAGTTATCCAACTCATGCGGGGTATCTATAATATTAATTGCCAGTGCGGTCTTTCCTATATCAGACAGAAAACACAGGGCTTAAAATTTCGTATTAAAGAACATCAACAATATATTAAAAAAAAAACAGGAAACCAACAAATCTTCAATAGCTAAACATTGCTGAGAGATGAACCACTCTTTTGATTTCAGTTCAGCTAAAATAATGTCTAAATCCACTTCTATACATGAACTTAACTTTCTTGAAGCATTTCATATCTATAAAAATCATGAAAATATTGTTAATAGTGAATTCGCTATTCTCCCTTTATTAGATTTTTTGGAAATATTACATAAATCCTCTTTTTCTTAATTACTACCAGTATTTTTCACACTTTTGGTGGCATTACCTATACTATTCTCCAATTGACTGGTACCCGTATTTTTCTGTTTCCCTATTGGTTAATGAATTTTCACTTGAATCCGCTTCTCCCCAATATAATTGAATGTTTCCGCTATTACGCTAAAGGTTACCGAAACTAGTCTGCTCTAACTTGGCAGATTCTGGCGTTTTTAACGTTGTTTTTTAATTTATATTATTCTGCACCAAGTAGCATCTTAATATTTAATTAGTATATATCGGCTATTTCTACGCCTAACATTGCAAGTTCATTATTGAATTTTTTAAAATTTACTCTCATAATCTGTTGATGCAATTTATTTAAAGAAAAATAATAAATAAAACACATACTTAATACATCTAAAGCAAAAGAAGTTCGACATTTTACATCGCCTATATCCAACTCTTTAGGATAAATGTATTTTTCATTATCAATTTCTATACAAATCAAGGCATTCAACATAAAAACTCTTTACATATTTCACAAAATAAATTTATTTATTTATTTATTTTTTTTTACAGAAAAACCACCAATATATACAATATATTTAATATCATTTTCTAAAATGCTTTCAATATTTATTTTCTCCATGTGATTCAGAATGGAATTTTAAAATGCTTTTAATTCTTAATTTTTTCTTTGCTACTAGAATTTGCTGAATTGATATGTAATAGCATGAACCAGACATTTGTCTATATTGTACAAATCTATCTTCTAAATCAGCTATTTAGAATTTTTCTGTTAGGGCATATTTTGCTTTAACTTTATTATAAATATATTTAATTAGTTTCATAATTGTCCAAGTTGTATGTGGAAGAACGAAAAGTGTTTCTAGAAATAAACCACTATGTCTAGCCTTTTGCTTTGCATTTCCTCATGAAATAATGAAAACATTTATAACGTAAAACATCATCTGAAAACATTTCTAAAACTAGTCGGATGTGCCAATCCCAAAGCTTTCTTCTATCTCATGCATGTTAATACTTCAAAATGCGCTAGCACAGTGCCAAAATTAAATGGCAATCTATGTCCATTATAAGGATTCTAAATATAGGAAATTCCATGCACTAGTTCTTGAGATATGATTATCGTTAAAATCGCGCAAAATGCAGCATAGCAGTGCCTCCTGTTGGGTGATTTAAGCCACGACTTAATCAGCTACAACTTATGTCAATGTCTAACTAGATTTGAAGTTTGAAGAAAATCCGTTTATTAGTTTTTTAAATAGATCTATTGCGGAAATCGTGAAAAATGCTGAATCTGAAGTTAGATGAAAATTCGTGTATTAGTTCTTGAAATAGAGCTATTGCGGAAATCTTGAAAAATGAGCATAGCAGTGCCACCTGTTGGGCGATATACATTAAAAACTAATCGCACCAGTTTATATCAAGGTTTTACTGAATCTAAAATTTTGGAAAATTCCGTGCATTAGTTCTTGAGATAGAGCGCCCACAATTTTTTTTGCCACAGACAGACTCACAGAGTGACAGACAGACTCACAGGCAGGCATTTTCTAAAAACCATCGAATCGTGTTCATGACCTCCTAAAACGTATAAATTCATCAAAAACCGGAAGTCAAAATTTTTGACGAATCCAATACTTTCTTCTTGTAAAGATAGAATAAAGTAAAAATATCCTGTCATCAGTAACTAATGTGAAGAGAACCCCCTTTCTTTAAACGAGCATTATAACATTTCATGGGATGTTTACTATTCACTATTTCTCACGACATATTTATTAATTCGATAAATCTTTCCATCGTTATATATTATGATAACTATTTAATGCGTCACCAAATGATTTTAAAGGAACTGAATTTGTATCATCAAAAATTTTAAGCGACAGTGCAATATTTTGTTTTTAAATGCTGGTTGGATGGATCCATTTATTGGTTAATTTAGGAGCAGATTTTAAGACAACATCTTTTTTGGTGTGTTCGTAATTATATAAATACGTAGCACCTATAGTCGTCGCCTGGTCCGCATATAACAGCGCAAAAACTGCCCAACCGAATGCTTTGAAATTTAATATATATCATCGTTGCAGAATTTTGTCGAGTCATTTCAAATTTTATGAAAATCAAATCAAACTTAAAAAGATATTAATAAAAGCTTTCTTCATTCTATTAAATCCTATCATACGTAATTAATTCAATGATATCCCCATGATAGTAATTATTCTAGATTGATGCGGTGGTTACGTCCTATTTAAGATGAAGTCATATTATATCCGTATTACTGAATTTAATATTTATAATCGTAATAAATTTTGTATTCATGCATTTTTGCATAATATTGCAACAGCTATTGAACCAAGATCTTAATATTTATAAAACTAGTTATAGTAAGAACGTATCTCATTTGTCCGATTTATTCTTCTTTATGAAGTTTTTCCAGTGCAGTGAAAAAAGTTTCTAAAATTTTGATACAGTTATGAGGGTACGGATTTTTTTTTTTATTTACTTGTTATAAATAACCAACTACAGTTGAACCCCGTTAATACGTGATTCAAGGGACCGCTCAAAATTCGCGTGTTAAACGGGTTCGCGTTTTAACCGATGTTCATGAATTTTCGTCCAGTGGTCTATATAATAACAACCTATACGGATAAAATAGGGCTCGTGCGTATTAGGGGATTCAGGGAATTTTAGGTGCTTTAGAACCAGAAATTTTGAAAGTACTGGTCGCTACATCTGAAGATATCATTGTTTTTCATTAAATAAGCCAAACATTACTTTACGAAAATTCAGGTAAAAGGTGCTTGAGAGTCCTTGAAGCGTACGAGCCCTGTAAAACACATCTTTGGCTAGTTTCATGGGTTTCTGTAGTGTAAGTCACATAGCTGGTAACTGCTATGCTTGTTGGCCACAGTTATTTTCGAAAAAAATTTCTTGGCCTTATTTAATTAATGAGATAGCTCTGGTAAAATAAATCACATTTTCCGTTCTAAAATATTGGTTTTCAAAAATCGTAGCATATTAATCAAAAGTATTCATGGAACAATTTTTAGCGTTTTTAAGACATAAAATGATATTTTATTTGTTTTTAATCATTACTATGTGTTTATTAAGCAGGAACGTTCAAAATCTTGAAATTCAAATAAAAATTATTGTCTTAAGTAAAAATCATATGTCTTTTCAAAATTAGATTTATTATGTACGTCACATAAAATTGAGCAAAATGGACACAGAAATTTGTGCTAACCATGTAAAGTAAAACTAATGTGACCACAATTAAAATTCTCTAAAATTGTGTTAAATCCACAATTAAAATCCTATCCCTTTATATCCTATAGAGATTATAGGATATAAAGATCCTATAATCTCTTTTGTTAGCTATACAGAACAAATAGAGAAAAGTGTCGATAATACTCAAAAGTCGATGTAAAAAAAAAAAAAAAGTTTAAAATTAATAAAGTCAATAATCACTTGTTTGACATGCGGCCGCACCATTTGCATGATGTTTTGAGCCACATTTAGGTGGGTAACGCTCCCTCGTCGAGGGTCCAGAGCAGGTTCTCCTCTTCTTCCTCCTCATCCGGTTTATCAAGCACTGTTCGTGTTATCCAGGCTTCGGAGCTAGGAGGCTGCTAGATCTTTGTCGATATTAATGAACATGTCGAAACAGACAAAATTTTCCTCTACAGATTCTTGTTCGCCAAGCCAGTGTTCTTCAACCTCAGAGTCTCTTTACAAACGGTGTCCTCGCTACTTCCAAAACCCCCTTTTCTAAAACAATTTGCAATCGTCATTGGTGTGACACTCTTCCATACTATGAAAAGCATGTGCATAGCGTCAAGTGCTGTAATAGGACGACCTCTTATCAAGAATGGTTGCCGCCGTATTCCATTTCTTGAAGTTATTGTCGTACTATGTGAGTCTTGTAATTTACCTTGGCGCTGTTAATGTTTTCTTCGTTATTGGCTGAGTGACACTGGTCGAATTTGAAGGTAAAAATTCAATCTGGACTTTCCCAGACTTCCTTTATCTTTCGGATGTGTAAGACAATTGTCCATAAGCAATAACACATGGCGTGATTCTTTTCCCATAGGTCGGTCAATATTACGAACCCATGTTGAAAAAAGGTTACACATCATTCACGCTCTGCGCTGACTTTCGCACAGGAACGGAAGATTGTTGACGTTTGCAAAGCATCACGTTTTGCATGATTTCTGTATAACCAGTAGCTTTATATTTACTGAACCATTAGATTTGGCATCGAGTAGAAGAGTAAGACGGTCTTTGCTTAGTTTACCCATAGGACACGCTTCTTCTTTTATAGCAATTTTTTAGTTGGATATCATTTTGTTAAAAAGCCTAATTTCGTCGACGTTGTAAATATCACGACTTGAGTAGTTTTTTACAAGCTGCCGAAGCGCATTTGTTTTCCAACAAGCGACGTCTTTGTTGTTTACAGAAGCTGATTCACCGCACACTTTCTGAAATTTTATTCCGTGGCGAGATTTAAATCGATCCAGCCATTCATTTGAAGCACTGAAATCTAAAACTACCATTTTTGCTGCGACTTCAGAACCTTTTTCTTGGATTAGCATGCCGCTTATTGGGATATTCGTAGAACGCGCTTGAACAAACCACTCGTGATGGGCCCTCCACTTGTCCTTAAATTTGGCGGTTTTTATTTTCTTGTTCCTTGGTCCACCAGTATCAGCTTGGTTAACGATGACATTCCTAATCTTCAACAAAGTTATTAAAGTTGATTATTTATGCCTTTTTCTTTGGAGAATGCCGATTTATTCGGGACAGCCTGGGCATCGTACTGATTTATAATTTCTAATTTATCAGTGATAGAGAGAGCTTTTCTTTTGATGTGTTTTGCTCCTTTTGCCACGATAAAGACTAGACTAAACTTTTAAAAGAACACGTGGTTATCGTTGACCATATTCCGCCAGAAACGACAAGCGACTCTCTTCTTTCGTAAGGCAGGCCGCACACTGAGGCGACAGGAGGAAGATGAAGTGCGACTTAGGAGAAGAAAAATGTCAAAACAAAGAAGAAAGCTGTTTCAAACACGTTTTAAACCTGTTTTTTTTCTTGATTTCAAGCAGCATGTTGCATGAGTCCCTTTAGTGTGCGCCCCGCTTTAGATATCACAGCACTGATCAACAACGAACCGGCACTGTTCCTAGTTAGGATGGGGGGGGGGGGGTCAAATCGTTTCTCCATCGTAGGGGAAAGTTCGTTTTTCGCTTCTTTATCGGATAAGATTTCCATTGGTTTTTTCTGATCAGCGGGAAAACAACATTTTTACTTATTTATTGTGCACTCATTAGAGCACATTTTCTCTCGTATTTTCCTGGCCTGTTTGACTATACGAAGTAATCGGCGCCGGGAAAGATTTCTCGATTAAAAATCAGAGGTTTAAACTGATATTTTTAGTAAAGTTATTTATGGTTGGATTAAATTTGGAAGAAAAAAAACATTCGTAGTTTAAAGACTTGTCTTATGTAATGCTTGGGACATTATTCCCTCTAAAACATCCTCTGTTTCAAATAAAGCACATTCGCGTATTAAACGTGGATTTTTCTTGCCACGGGGCTGATAAAATTTCGCGTTTTAAGCGGGTTCGCGTAGTAACCATTCGCGTATTAAGAAGGTGTTTTTTAATGCATAAGATAGGCGTTGTTCAAGGGACCAAAGAAAATTCGCGTATTAAGCGGTTTCGCGCATTAAGCAGGGCGCGTATTAACGGGGTTCGACTGTATTTCTAATGCTTTTAACTAAATGAACAGTATCAAAAATAAGAATTTTTTTTCTGGATCATTTTAAAGATGTTTAATAGAACATTTTAATTCGTTGTTCCGCATAGTTTTAAAAACTATTTTTATTGATACAGTTATTATCAGACGTTATGGATATTACTCTAAAGCCAAAATTTTCCATTAATAATGGGACTTCTTTTGTCATGTGGAAAAGATTTTCCGCACTTAACTTATTTACGGGCACTAATGAAATTATTTATTTTTGTACATAAATGCATAGTAGTTGCTTGATTTTCTGAATTATTTACAAATCCCAAAAGTTTGTGAGCTTTGTAGGAAATATTTTGCTTAACGTATATTTCGGCAATAGATCAGTTTTAACTGACGTCACACCCTTATCAACCACTTGACAACCACGTTAATGTTTTTTGTTTGCCCACCAATTTTCCCGGGTTTCTTCACTTTCGTTGGTTAAACGCTAAAAGACGGGTGATTTTGGTTGGTTAGTGGAAAATTGGCGGCATGTGGTCACGTGGTTGAAACTGATCTATTAATATGTTGACAATTTTTTAGATTTTCCAACATAGTTGTAAAGTGTTTATGAATGCGGCTTGTCTGTCTTTCAGCCCGTGCTCTAACTCGCTTAAATAATAGTAGGATTGCCATGAAATTGATATATGTTATTGGGATTTGCTATGGCATATTCGTTATTGAAATTGAAGTCTGTAGTGTTTACGGTTCATTAACAGGGCACTCAAACGAATTCCGTGACATTACGGCTCATGGGGAAAATTGTTTGCGGTGTATTTTAAAGATATTATACTAATTTAAACACATTGAAATTTTATATCATTTTCGTGTAACACAAGGTGCTTACTATAGAATCTGGTGTGCATATAATTTATCGTTCATTTACAAGGACACAAAGAAGTATTTGGCTACAATACTGCCTATGAAGAACTTTGCATTTTCAGTTGTGGTACGCGTTTTAAAATTTAACAATCATTTGCATATTACTTGATGTGCATAAATTCTACAGATCATATACAGAGCTACACAAAAAGTCTTAAGTATATTTCCGTGTATTGACGGGAATTGATGAATAGGAATTTTCAACTGTGCTATGCGTTTAATTGAATTAACTTTTAGCGTTCTATGCAATATATACACAAATCTATTGATCATATACAGGAATGCACGAAAAAATTCGGGTATTTTTCCAACTATTGATGGTAATTGCAGAAACAGGGTTTTGAAATGCGTTATGCATTTTCTAAATTGTTTATTTAGACATCTTTCGTCTTAATAAACTGTAACTTTTTTATTACAGTATTCTGAAAGTCTTGGAAAGTGTTTCATAATCTATGCTGCATGCATGGTTTTTCGTTCTTGCTTTTATATCATACTAGCATACCCCGTGGCTTTGGTCGCGTAATAGTTGAAATATGCCAAGTGATATACGTATGTCTAATTCTTATTTGAAGAAATTACACTTTTTTGATAAATCAAAAATTACTAATTGAGCCACAGTTTGACTAAACTTCATTATTACACTACATTAGGCAGAAATGAGGATTATATTGATAAGAAGAACTAAAACTAATTCTAAATAAATGATAATTTAGAAAATATTTTGATATTTTTATGCTCAATTCATACGCTTATTTCAGTATTCATTTGAAGTTTTGAATATTAAGAAACCATCTTCTTAGTACACATTTACATCTAAAAATTAACCCTCATTTCAAATTCCAAGCTTCTTGTCTAATGGTCTACCACCTCTATGATGGTAGTGGCACCAACATAAAATGCCTATGTTGAAACAGGAACTGTCACCATTAATTTTGCAACATTAACTTTGAAATCGGTTTCGTATTTCCCAATGTTAATAGAAAACGTAATTTACTAAAGTTTTAAAAAGCTTTTTTAGAACCTTTGTTGTTCCTGCCAACCCACGATGTCAGTGGCACCGGCATAAAACATAGTCTGTGTAGGTTCAGAAACTGTCACTGTTGGTCCGCAACCATTACTTTTGGAATCGATTCATTATTTCCTGAGATTGAACAGAAATTGTAATTTTGGATTTTTTAAGAAAATCTTTTCACTCCTTCCCTTTGCTTCACCCCTTTTAAATTTCGAATTTGTTTCCGACTGTTCTTAGAGAGCTTTTATATTTTAGATGTGACTACCATGCCATATTTCAAGTTTCTAGCCTCTTTAGTATCACAGATTTCGCAATTTAGAACGTTTTTGGCTACTGCAACCCTCTAGTGGTTGTGGCACCGACATAAAATACAGGTTATGTTTGATCAGGTCTATCACCACCAATTTAAAACTATTATTGTTTTTTTAGCGGTTTGATATTTAATAAGATTGCATAAAAATCGTAATTTAGAAAGTTTTTAGAACGCTTTTCGCTCACTTCCCTGCTTTCTTTCGGCGGTTCTTAGAATATATTTGTATCTTTTAAGTGCCAAATTAAAAAGCGTTAGATCCCTCAGTATCACAAAAACGCAATTTAGAAAACGTTTTGCCACTGCAAGGTACCCACTCCCAGGTGGTAATGACAACAACATAAAGTATAGCCTAAGTTGGAGCAGGGACTATCACTATCAATTTGCAACCATTACTTTTGAAATCGGTTTGATATTTCCTGAGATTGAATAGAAATCGCAATTTATAGAACTTTTTTAGAGCGCTTTTCGCGCATTGTCACTCTTTTTAAATTTTGATTTTTATAGGAAATGTTCTTGGAGATCATTTTTATATAATAAGTAACTATCATGAGAAATTTTATGTTTCTAGGCCCTTCAGCAACACAAAAATTGCATATTTAGAACGTTTTTGGTTCCTACACACCCTTTGGGATAGTGGCACAGAGATAAAATAGAGCCTATCTTGGAGCAAGTGTTGTCACCGCCAGTTTCCATCGATTACTTTTTAAATTTGTTTGGTACTTCCTGAGATTGCGTAGAAATCGCAATTTAGGACACTTTAGAACACTTTTCGCCCATTTTCAAACCTTTTAAATTTCTATTTTTAGGAAATGTTCTTAGAAATAATTTTTATCTAAGCAGCTATCATGCCAAATTTCATGTTTCTAGGCCCTTCAGTAACACAAAAATCGCAATTTAGAACGTTTTTTGCCCCTGCAACCCCCAGGTGATAGTGACACCGACATAAACAGAGCCTATGTTAGAGCAAGTGCTGTCACGATCAATGTCCAAACATATTGCGTTTTTTAGAACATTTTTGCTCTTGCATCCCCCTTTGTGGTAGTGACACCGAAATGAAATATAGCCTATCTTGGAGCAAGAGCTGTCACCATCCTTTTCACATCATTATTTTTGAAATCGGTTTGGTACTTCCTGAGATAGCATAGAAATCACCATTTAGAACGTTTTCTAGAATGCTTTTCTCGTATTGTCACCCCTCTTAGATTTAGATAACTCAATCGCGCCCGTCGGCCTAATCGTTCGGAGTTTTCGTGGTTTTCTTCGAACCGTGGATTTCCATGCGTTAATACGGATTAGGTTCCCTTAGCAAGACCTCCACGGAAGGCACTCCCCCCCCCAGGGCCCATATCCCTCGTGTAGATAATTGGCCGTCAACAATCAACCCAACCCTTAGATTTAGATTTTTTTTAGAAATGTTCTTAGAGATGATTCTTAAAAGAGGCTTTTAATTGAGTTATGTTCTTTCATGCTGAACTATATTTAGTATATTAAGAAATGTTTGTATTGTATAAATAAAATCATATGCAAGGCCACGTAAAGAACTGAATACATGACCTCCTAGGAATAATAATGTGTGGAAGTATGATTTCAGTAGTTTTAACCACGTTTTAGCCTGAATAAAATTTTAGCTTAATATGTGAGGCATATAAAAATCTGTTCGTAATATACATGGCTTTACAAAATAATTCAAGTATGTTTCCGTATAGTGGTAGAAATTGATGAAGGGGAATTTTTAATCTGTTATGCATTTTCTTACTATACTAAGTTTTATCATACTATGTATAGAATAAGATACAAATATTTAGATTAAATACAGCACTGCACAAAAGAATTGAATTACTTTTCCGGTTAGGGACCGTAATCTGGTTTTCAAAAGTATTATGCCATTTCTAAAATGTTTAGTTTTTTTATAGTATTAAGCAGCTAAATTTCGTTAAAGAATTCTACAAGTCATGGGAAGTGATTTTGTAATCCATTCTTGATGTTCGATCTTTCATTCTTGTTTCTTATGGAAAGTGAAGCTAAAAGTACCAAATTATCTCTTAGTCGGCTTTTCAAATTATGTGTTTAGCCATCGTAAACTAGGCGGCGGGCAAAGGAAAAATTATAACGTCATTTTGCTTCAAAATGAAATTATGATGTAGGACAAGATTATTAACAGAACATAAATGACTGATCTGTCGATGATCTTGGTATAATATTAGCAGCAGGGAGCGCCAAATCGTCATTTTAGCGTTACTATCATGTCATCGAGTTTCGGGATGGAATTTTAATATGTTGCATATCTCGTCTAGTACAATGCAAATATTTCAGTCTGCCTCGTAATATCTTTGAATGATATAAGCAGAATGAGGCTCCAATTCTTATTTTGGCGGAACTATCTGGTCATAGAATTTCGAAATGAAATTTTAATATGTCTCTTTCGATTAATACGATTTAAGTATTTCAGTCTGTTCGTGGTATCTGAGTACTATACAAGCATAAAGGGTAGCCAACTCATTATTTTGGTGGTACTATGTCATTTTCAATTTTGAGCATAAAACGTTAATGATTAAAGTTATAGATTTGCATGATACAAATGTTTCAGTCTTTTTCGCGATATCTCTATAAGATATGAGAAAAACTAGGCGCCAATTCTTCCTTTTAGTTGTACTATCGCATCATCGAATTTCGGAATGAAATTTTAATACGTTGCATATTTAGATTAGTACAGTAAAAATATTACTATCTGCTTCATGATATCTTGGTACGATATGATCAGAATAGGGCGTCAATTTGTCATTCTGGCGGTATTAACAGATCGAGTTTCGATGTGAAATTTTAACATGTCATAGACATCGGTTATTGATATTCTGTGTAATGCATATTCTAAAGTACCAGTTCCTTTGAAACTGAACAATGTTGGCTTCATTTTTAGGGTTCCGTACTTAAAAAGTAAAAACGAACCATTATAAGATCACTCCTGTGTCTGTCCGTCTGTCTGTCACAGCCATTTTACTCGTAAACTATGGAACGTGGAAAGTTCAAATTCGGGGAAGTAATAAAGACCATTGACCCACATATTTTCAGATTAATAAACTTTCATAAATATGTTTAGTAAAAAAGTAGAGGGGCTAATTATGCTACTTGAAAAAAAAATCTTTTCTTTGTATATCATGTGGGGTATCCTGTGAAAGCTTTAATTTTAGGTATTATATTTTAAAAAATATTGTCGAAAATGTAACGCAAAAATATGCTCCCCCCCATCTAATTCCGAAACTACTGAAACTAAAATTATGAAAAAAATTAGAGGTAGTAGATGTTAATATAAACCTTGCCGGAAAATTATAGCGATTATCCTAGGTCACATAGTTTTGCAGAAAGTAGCATTTTTTTGTTATAAACAAATTTCGATTTACGGGCATTCAGAAAAATTGTTGAGCATCGCTGAATATACCTATCGTTGCAGAAGAATAAAAGCATTGTTGATAATGAATTTCGAAAAAAAATCATCGGTAATTAGCCAAGATATTAACCCTTAAAGGTACGGTCAGTTTGGACATACACAAGGACAGGGGCGGCGTACTCTATGCCTAGTTAGCAACTTTTAATGATATATATGTGTAATGTAATGTCCAGTAACAGTATAAAAGCAATAAACGTCAAATTGTTAAAAACATACTAATTTAAGGGGTCTCGGGACTCTAAAAAGTGGAAAAAAGGAAAAAAAGACCATTTTCAACATTTAATGTCTTAAAATGTATATGATTTTAAAACACAATTTTAATTGGTATGAAAGATATAAGTATGTTCTTTCGTTTCATGTATTTAAAAAATTGCAAGATACAGAATAAGTATTTATAGGGGGCTCGAAACTGTTAGACATTTGTCAAACAAAAAATTGGCATAACAGTTTACGCGCAGGATTACAAAATAAATATTGCAACTAGAATGAAAATTTTGGTACTTACTTATACTTCAGATTGTAATAATTTCCCTGAACTTAAATAAATTTGTATTTAAAGCATTTTTATATTTTTAATGCAATGTTGCATTTAGCTAATACAAAATTTTGAAAATTTCAACAGTAAAATCACATAACAAATATTTTTTGAACAATAAAAAGGAAATTTTAGGTTCAGTTTATACAGACTAACATGAAATATATGTTTTGAAAATTTCATGAAAAAAAATTCAGAAGTTTTTGAGGTATCCTGCGCGTTATGCCCAAAAAACGCCATTTGGAAAGTAATGACTTTAAAGTTTCGGAAACGCCGCTTCAGCTATTGAGCGGGTATAATTATAAAAGCCAAAACTTCTGTTCTAATGGGAATTTCAAGGAAACAATTATATCAAAATATTCAGAAAAAATAGGAGTTTAACATCTAAAAAAATTAAAATTTCTTAAATTTTGAAGCTTTAAGATTCCTGCGACCACTTAATACTTTCCGGCACGGAGTAATTCTATTTATAAACTTATGAAATAATGAACTGACACCAGAATTTATAAACGAATTTATTAGAAAATGCGAACTTGCTTATTTTCACGTACATGATAAAAGGAAAATTTTAATTAAATATTCTTGATGCCGTTTGTCTGTTTTGGAATTAAAATTAGGTGTTCGATTTTTAAGGGAATCGCCCTCGAAAGATTTAATCAGGATGAATCGCATAAATACTGTGGGATTCGCGACAGTTTGCATTGATTGTATCTCTCAATACGCCTCGAGTGACTTTAAAAGTCAATTAAACACCTATCTGGAAAAACGCAGCACTGACCAAGGCGGCGTTGCAACTTTTCTTAGCACAATGCAGTGATGGAACAGTGGCGCAGCAGTTGAGCGATTGTCACCTCTAAATATTTATAGTATTGTTCGCCTTAAAAAAATCTCAGAAATTCTGTCCTGGAGTTAGATTAAGAATACCAATTAAATTTAACGGTGTCAATTGATTCTCTGCTGCTACATCTTTCCATCACTGACAATGCCAAATTTAAACTTTGAACAAAGGTTTTGTTTTAGCTACACTGTAGAAATAAAGGTTATTACTACGCTGAATTTACCGGGTGTCTCAAAAAGGACTGACTGATTTTAAAATTCAATAACTTCCAAACGGTGACAGATATTTAAAAAATTCTTGCAGGAGGGTTATGCATAAAGTCAAAAGTTTTATTACAGTGATTTTCGATTTTAGTTCGAATTACAAACAATAGATGGCGCTGCGATCAATAGAGGCTAAATTCAGGCTCGATTTTTGGTACTTCGTGGCACGGATAATACATTTCCATCTCCTTTTTCTGCATGGAACAACAGAAAGGACTAAAAATCGAGCCTGTATTTAGCGACTATTGCTTACAGCGCCATCTATTGTTCGTAATTCGAACTAAAATCGAAAATCACTGTAATAAAACTTTTGACTTTATGCATAACCCTCCTGCAAGAATTTTTTTAATATCTGTCACCGTTTGGAAGTTATTGAATTTTAAAATCAGTCAGTCCTTTTTGGGACACCCGGTAGTTTCATGAAATCCCAAATGAAGTTTAACTATGCACTGCTTTTATTGTCAGTACCGTGTTAAGTTCATCATAAACAGATTAGGATAATATTAAAAAAAGAGTTATACGAATAGCTATATTTGATATTATTTAGGTTCCATATCTCTTTGAACTTTCATGGTATACCCATGTACACTTTTCTAATATATACAGTTATACCCAAAGCTACGTTGTATAGTTTTTTACAAAGTCTTAGTATTATTTTAGCAACGGTTTTTTTATAATACAATTACAAATTCATATATTTATTCTACGGAACCCTCTGTGCGCGAGTAAGGCTCGTACTTGACCGTTTATTTAAAATATAAGTTCCATAGAAGCAGAAGATGGGATTAAAAAACCCAATAGTTAAAATTACAGGCATTTTTTACAAATATTTTTTAACAAAAGGATACACGTTTCATTAGTAGGATAAATTAGGCCTATATCTTTCTGGACAGTATGGTGTGAGCATATTGAACTTGTGTCACAGATGAAGCAGCTCAATTCTCTTGTTATTAATGATGAGGGTGAATTCGCTGATCATGTAATATTCATGTATACGCTCATATCATGTATATTGTCACGCATATATCATGTATAATTCAATAATCATGTGTACGCTGACATAATTCAAAATATCGGATATTTTGATATATGTCCGATATTTTCGATATATATCCGATATTTTCGATATATATCCGATATTTTCAAAATAGTCAACTCACTACTGACAATAAATATTTTCAAGGATAATATAAATTAGAAACTAAAGTATATTGCAGTTAACATGAAAACTTAAACAATATTCTAAAAATGCATTTCTCTTTTCCTTTTTTTTCACTTGGAACAAAATTGAAGATCAACTATTTGAAAACAGATACAATTTGAATTAAATACACTTAGAAAAAAAAATTAAACTATTGGATTCAGTATCAAGAAATCAGAACTTTATTGTGCAAAATTTTAAATACGAAACAGTTTTCTTTTATCGTAGAATTTTAACATAAATGTAAGCTTGTCTTATTTTTTATTCCCTAACATGTTGTACAGTTTATACTCAGCTAAACCAAAATCAGAAAAAGTTTCCTTTCTAATGAAGCTGTATGTAACTGATTATTTGTAATTAGACAGTTTATCTTTCAATGGCTGTTGTGAACTAATAATTGTGTCATATAATTATTAGTTTTACATTAAAAAATGAAATCTTTAAATATAAAGCTTGGAAAATGTATTTGTTTTCTTCTTTTTCTTTGACTAAAAAAGTCACTGCCAGAGGCAAATGTTCTTTACCTACAGAAGGACATCATCACATAACATTTGAAAATTTCATTTACACTTGTTTTGGTCAAAATTATCTAAGCAGATATCTTTACATACGGGTGTGATGTATTATAAAATAAAGTCTGAAGAGGATCTAAATATTGGAGTCAAAGAAACAGTCAAGTGTATTTCACTCTGCACAGCATCAGACAACATAAACCACAGTACCTATATTACTTGGGTTCATCTGACATCGATCCTTCTCCTTATAATGAAAGAACTTCCTTATGTTGATACATTACACTTTCAATCGGAAGGACCCATTGTCCAGTATAAAAACAGATCTAACTTTTACTTTTTTTGTAAATCTCTTTCCTAAGCTTTTCCCTAAAATTGTAAGTGCAACTTGGACCTTCTCACAGTCAGGCCATGGGAAGGGGCCAATGGATGGTGTTGGAGGTACCTTGAAGAGAACTGCTGATGTCTTAGTGTGTCATGGTAAGGATCTTCAAACAATCGATGCATTTGTGCATAATTTACAAGAGGCTGTTACTGGGGTTAAACTTATTGCCATCCCTAGTTCTGGTATTGAGGAAGTGAAAAGTAAATTGCCAAACAGTATCCCTGCCATCTTTGGGATCATGAAGACACATTAAATTACATGATCAGCGAATACATTTAAGTGGCCGACAACTGGTCCAGTGATGGCCGAACACTAGAATTGAGTGGCCGACTACTAGCGACTTTGCTACTTTTAAGTTTAACTTTTTGTAAATAAAAACTATAATCATTTTTTTTAAAACAATTGCTGAAACAGTAGAAGATAAGTATACATTAACATGTGTCACGGTTAAAAATGTTGTATTGCTTTTTAAAATTCCGCTTTGAGCTATATACTAAAAGAAAGCGCTTAAGTGGCCTACTATTGGTGCTTTTACCCTATATTCTGTTTTTTCCCTGTTAAAAAAGTTCTACGAGAGCTTATGTTAATCTCAGTGAGTAGATTACTTTCATATATAAACTGTTATTTTTTTCATTTTTAAGTGCGTTCGGAATTATATAAATGCGTAGCAACTCTAGTCGCCATCTGGTCCGTCCGTATGTCTGTCCGCATATAACAACGCCAAAACTACCCAACAGAATGGGTTGAAATTTTATATATATGTAATCGTTGCAGAATTTTGTCGAGCCATTTCAAATTTATGAAAATAGAATCAAAACTTAAAAAGGCGAGGAGTGAGTGGATTGGCTCAGTCGGGATTTGAACCAGGGATTTCATGATGAGGAGGCGAGAACGTTAGCATCGAGCAAAAGGCCAAGCCCGTTACTCTAAGCTAGTAATTTGCTTTATACTGATCATGTGAGATGAGATCGCTACACACTCCATCCCCGATGAGAAAAACGTATTGCTGACGTCTGACGTCTGACGAGCGGTATGCACTCATGAGTGATGCTGTCGTGCGTATTTGTGATGCGCAGTATGACAGGCTTTGTGCTGTGAACGTTTCACAGGTTTTGCTTGCAGGGGATGATTTATTTGGTGCTGCCATCTGTTGGTTATAAAAGGAGATGATTGTTGCTGAAGGTTGTTGTTGCGTATTTGTCCGGGTCACCAATGAGGAGTGGTGAATTGGCGCCGCTGGTATATAAACCAGGGATCTCATGATCAGGGGAAGAGAACTTTAACATCGAGCAAAAGTCCAAGCAGTTAGTCTAAGCTAGTAACTAGCTTTATACTGATCATGTGAGATGAGACTGCTACAAAGGTATTAATAAAAGTTTACTTTATTCTATTAAATTCTATCATACGTAATTAATTCAATGATATCCCATGATAGATAATGATTCTAGGTTGCCATAGTGATTACGTCTTATTTAAGATGGAGTCATATTATTTTCGTATTGCTGAATTTAATATATATATAATCGTAATAAATTTTGTATTCATACATTTTTGCATAAGAGCGCAACAGCTATTGCACCAAAATCTGAATATTTATAAAACTAGTTACAGTACGAACGCACTTCATTTACCACGTTTGACAAGTAAAAGAAGAAAAAAGCTTATGAAAAAAGATAACAGAGTGAAAGTTGTGCGTAAAAAATAGTGTGATATCTTTCATTTCAAAGTTTGTATTATGGTACTTACTTAACATTTTCCATTAACTAATTTATCATATGTAAGTCAAGTGCTTGCGTAGAAGTTGATAGAAATTGTTTTCTCCTGTACTATATATAACACAGCAAAAGTTTCTGAAATTTCAGATTAAAAAAAAAATATATATGCATCATGGGTTTGAGGGCCAGCTTAAAAGAAAAATATACATATAAATGAAAAGCGTAAAATGTTTGTTTTAGTACCAATTTCGAACTTCGAAATTAACTACCCACTTGAGTGCTTGGAAATTTGCGTAAAATGAGGAAAAATGGCCACCAAGCTCATTATGCAAAAATTTTAAAAAACGTACTAACAAGGAAGGTCTCCGTACGGGCATATTCAGAAAAATCTGAAAAAATTACAGAGTGTTCTTCTCATGTGGATACATATGTTTATAAACAATTTTTTGGCGGAACCTCGATAGAACGTTCGTTAAAAAATAATTAAAATTTCGTTTATTTGACGATTTATCATAGGTTGGCGATGAAATGAAATTTCGAAAAATACTTTTTTATGTCGAATACTTTTTAAGATAAAAATGGTTCATATTGGACTTGTTTAAATAAATTTAATGTAAATAACTTTAGTTTTGTCAGTTAGTTTGAGTTAACTATAGTTTTGTCATGTATATATATATATATATAATGAAAGTTAAATATCAAATTATAGGAATTAAAACAAAATTAAAATTGTTTCAATATCTCAAAATTATGTCCAATTGAGGACTGTCGATTCAATTTTGATACTATGGAAACGACGAATTCTTTGATAATGAAATGAATAACTGGTAAATGAATCTTGCCTTTATTTTGTAACTAGCGAACTTGCCCGGCGTTGCCCGGGTACGTCAAAAAACAGCAGGAATTACGAAAAAGCTCTGAAAATCACAATAAGATATCGCGAAAAAATTTTAAATCGCTTCTCAAATTTTGAAAACAGAAAAAATAATTATATATTGTGTTCGAAGATTGAAAGTTGATTCCTTTCACTAATAGGGAAAAATACTAGCAAATCGCTAAAATACACTAAAAATCACATACAAAATTCCCGAAAAATTCGAAAATTGCTATACGAAATCCGAATAAGCTTTATTGAAATTAGGGCAGAATGTACTTTAGGTCAAAAATGGAATGTCAAAAAATTGCAACAAATCGCGAAGAAACGTAAAAATCGCATTAAAAATCACAAAAAGTTCAAAAAACGAAAGTTCACGAAAGTCAAAATTTACTGTAATTAGATAAAAGTTTCAAATCTAATTCCTTTGACCTGTAGGCTCTCTTAAAATTTTTGTTTTGGAAATCATGCTAAGCATTAGTTCATGTTACTTTTATTAGTAATTAATTTACTTGGACTCCCTTAAATATAATTAACATAATCCCTTAAGTTAATATTAGTTTTTGTGCATTAAAATATCTCAATTCGTTGATTTTCTGTAAGCAAGTAAGCTCTATTGTTTTACAGTGGAAGTCTATGGGAATTTGGCGAAATATTAAAGATATCGCCAAGTTGGTTAAGCTACAAACTTGGCGTTATTTGGCGACAGAACTGGATCCCCCCTACGGTAACCCCTCTTATAGGTATGGAGATGCATTACATGCTGTTCAATAATCGCATAATAAATTCGCTAAAAATTCAAAAATCGCTGTACGAATTCCGGATAAACTTTTTTGAAAAGAGAACAAAATTTACTATATTGGGTTAAAAGTAAGAAACTGTATTCTTTTTCCTAATGTGGAAAAATCGAATTAATATAATCCCTTAAGTTAATATTAGTTTTTGTTGCATTAAAATATCTCAATTTGTTGATTTTCTGTAAGCAAGTAATCCATATTGGCTTACAATAGAAGTCTACGGGAATTTGGCGAAATATTAGAGATATCGCCAAGTTGGCGTCACTTTTGGCGACTCATTTCGGTCGCCAAATTTGGCGACAGAACTGTGTCCGTGTACGGTAACCTCCTTATAGGTATGGAAATGCATTAAATGCTGTTCAATAATTGCATAAAAAATTCGCTAAAAATTCTAAAATCGCTGCACGAATTCCGAATAAACTTTTTTGAAAAGGGAACAAAATTTACTATATTGGGTTAAAAGAAAGAAACCATATTCTTCTCACTTATATGGGAAAAATCGCCTCGAAACTTAAAAAAGTGCTAAAAATCGCATAAAAAATTAAATAAAAAAATCTAATCAAAAAATCGAAAATCGGGCTTCGAGGTGCAAAACTTCATATATAGACGTACCTTTTCCCCAAATTTTGTAGCTCTACGTACAGCGGTCTCTTCAGAACACCGTCGACACACTCACTCACTCACACACAAACTTCTTTCCTTATTATTATAGATAGATACGCTTAAATATATGAAAGTATTTTTTATATATGAAAATGTTTTTAAAGTAAAAAAATTAAATAACAAGCAACATAAATATGTAATACGAAAAAATGTATTTATTAAACTCTCTCATTGTTTATGTTTAAATTCATTAAATACTTTTTACACGGATTCTAAAAATCAACAAATAAATTTCAGGTGCATTAAAATCGTTTGCTTTTGGCGAGGAAAAGTACTGCCTACTTATCGCGCCAAGTACTCGAAAGAATTTAATTTTCTACAGACTTTCTACTGTAATTCTGCCGCTGAATTTGACTGATTCTTTAATGCATACAAGTAGTTTAATTGGTATTTTTTAGCTCACAGGCTATCAAAGCCTGAGAGCTAATGTGCCCGCCCATTCTGTATGTATGTATGTACGTACGTACGTACGTATGTATGTATGTATGTACGTAACGCGATAACTCTTGATAGAAACATCCGATTTGCTTCAAAATTTTTTTCTAGGTTCATTGTGATAAGGCGCTTCCCTGATTAGTTTTGGGAGTTCATTGGTTAAGGATAAAGGGGGAAAAGGGGGGTTAGTCCACCCCCTTAATTCAGATAAATGGGTTTTTCATGCAGAATCATTCGATTTGCCCCGAATTTGGTATGCCGATTTATTATATTAATGAACTTCTCTGATTAGTTTTGGGGGTTCATTGGTTAAGGATAAAGGGGGAAAAACGGGGTTAGTCCAACCCCTTAATTCAGATAAATGGGTTTTTCATGCAGAATCATTCTATTTGCTCCGAATTTGGTATACCGGTTTATTATGTTAAGGAACTACCCTGATTAGTTTTGGGGGTTCATTGGTTAAGGATAAAGGGGGAAAAGGGGGTTAGTCCACCCCCTTAATTCAGATAAATGGGTTTTTCATGCAGAATCATTCGATTTGCTCCGAATTTGGTATGCCGGTTTATTATATTAATGAACTTCTCTGATTAGTTTTGGGGGTTCATTGGTTAAGGATAAAGGGGGAAAAGGGGGGTTAGTCCACCCCTTTTAATTCAGATAAATGGGTTTTTCATGCAGAATGATTCGATTTGCTCTGAATTTGGTATACCGGTTTATTATGTTAAGGAACTTCCCTTATTAGTTTTGGGGGTTCACTGGTTAAGGATAAAGGGGGAAAGGGGAGGTTAGTCCACCCCCTTAATTCAGATAAATGGGTTTTTCATGCAGAATCATTCGATTTGCTCCGAATTTGGTATACCGGTTTATTATGTTAAGGAACTTCCCTGATTAGTTTTGGGGGTTCATTGGTTAAGGATAAAGGGGGAAAAGGGGGGTTAGTCCACCCCTTTTAATTCAGATAAATGGGTTTTTCATGCAGAATGATTCGATTTGCTCCGAATATGGTATACCGGTTTATTATGTTAAGGAACTTCCCTGATTAGTTTTGGGGGTTCACTGGTTAAGGATAAAGGGGGAAAAGGGAGGTTAGCCCGCCCCTCTTAATTTAGATAAATGCGTTTTTCTTGCAGAATGATTCGATTTGCTCCGAAGTTGGTATACTGGTTTATTATGTTAAGGAACTTCCCTGATTAGTTTTGGGGGTTCATTGGTTAAGGATAAAGGGGGAAGGGGGCTAGTCCACCCCCCTTAATTTATATAAACGGGTTTTTCATGCAGAATTATTCGCTTTGCTCCAAATTTGGTATACCGGTTTATTATGTTAAGGAGCTTCCCTGATTTATTTGGGGATTCATTGGTTAAGGATAAAGGGGGGCTAGCCCACCCCCTTAATTTAGATAAATGGATTTTTTTTGCAGGATTATTCGATTTGCTCCAAATTTGGTATACTGGTTTATTATGATAAGGAGCTTCCCTGATTAGATTTGGAGGTTCACTGGTTAAGTATAAAGGGGGAAACGGGGGCTAATTCCCCTTCTTTTATTTTTTTGAGGGGCATTATTCTTTAAAATAAGAGTATAATATACAATTAGTGTGAATAGCCTGTGAGCTCAATGCCATCAGTTTACCTGGGCACTTTTCTTTTTTATTTAAAAATTTTCCGAGTATGCCCAGTAAGGAGACCTTCCTTGTAAGTATTCATCGAATAGTAATTGGTACAAAATAAATATAAGTTTTAATTAATTTTTCAACTACTTTTCAGCAGTGAAAGTTCTTTTCACTGTTCTGTTCAGCAGTTTCACTGCTGAAAAGTAGTTGAAAAATTAATTAAAATTGTATATTCACCGATGCTGGGTTCATTTGCGTCTCATGTTTCGCCACTAGATTGTGTGCTCATGAAGACTTTTCCATCTAGTGCTGCAGTTGCAGGCTTACCGACTTATATAAGTGAGAGATGCCAAGCTGGGCATCGTCCTTGTGGCTTAGTGATAGAGCACTGGAAATCTATTCGAGGGGCCCGGGTTCGATTGGGGCTGTTCAAATATTACGTAAGCATATTTTTGACCCCCCCCCTTAATAATTACGTAAGGAAATTGGACCCCCCCCTACTTAAAAAAAATTAGGACACAATACAAATTATAAAACTACTCGACTAATATAACTACTAAATAATAATAAACGCTTGTTATATTTCTTTACAATTCTATTTAAGAAAATTTCTTAGATCACAATTTTAGAAGAACTTAGCCATTTGAAAAATTTAAATTTGAACATGACAATATCTATTCCGATGCTGACCACGGCTGCTCAAGCCATTTTTCCATATCTGTTATGATATTGGTTTCCAGTTTTACTTGATTATCTTCATCGCTTACAATTCGGATGCAATCTTTATCAACTTCATCTTCATTGATCCACTCAACATCTTCCATATCTTCCACGAATTTTACGAAGCGCATAAGTTCATTTGCTCGACGAGCAGCAATTCTCAATAGTCGTATAAGGCAGTCCTTCTCGCTTTTTTCACTCTGTTGAATTTTTTTGTGTCTGTTTGCTGACTTCTGAGATGCATGATATTGGCCACAACTTCCACAAGTTCTTGCGGATAATGCGTGAACTTTATGGAAGAGCAAAAATAATCATACAGCATCTTTAAAAATCCCTTTTCTGTACTATTCAGATTTAAGGCCAGACGGAGACTTAAATCTATAAATTCCCCCTCTTCACTTGCAATGAAGTCATTTGACGATTGTATCATTTTAATTGGAGGAGGAATGAATCGTCCTTTTTATATACGAAATAATCCACTACGTGCAGGAGAGCAACAATTCTTTTTTTCGCATTTTACAATTTGCAGCATGTATTGACTTTCTTGTACGAGCTTCGAATACCAATCCAAGTCATAACCAAGAGACTCTGGTTCGCCTGAATCAACATATGTGGCAGTAACGGGATAACTGTCAATGTTTAATGAGTTCCAGATATCTGCGAGAGTTTTACCACCATATACTAAGTTATTTTGCTCCATTTCTTCATCAGTAGTGCGACCGTACTCATCGAGATGGGAACCATAATGGTTATGAGGGTGTATAAGACAAGACAGTTCTCGACTGAGTGGTCATTCGCCTTTCTACTCAATTATATGCACTTCTTCCAGGAGCATTGCACGCTATGAAAATTCCATCCAAATCATGCTTTTTGAAATGGTTAATAGCAAACGATATAACTTTCTGGTAGCGGTGATTCTCGTCTGGATCTCCATCAACCGTTACTATGATTACAGGTTTGGTGAAACCCTCTTCTGTTTTCACTAATTTTTTAAAATCTTTGAGTATTAATAGAGTTTCAAAATCCTGAGCATGAGTATTTGCTGTGGAAGAACTGTGTTTCCCACTTCTTATAGCTATTAACGTTGGACCAGAATAACCTATGTATGGCTTTACTTTGACCTGCCATGCCAGGAGCAATCACAATACCAGCGTAAACACATGGAATAAGTTTGCGGCGTTCAGCGATGACCCAGTCGTGATCGCTTAAGGATACGTGATACTCCATATGCATCAGTATCATAGCCTGTTTATTGGCTGCTGTAATTCCCAAAGGTACACACGCTTTGTCATCATGTGAGAGAAGAAACACTTGCATGGGTCCAAAAATTGAAGCTAAAGTTTCTAAATAATGGATGGATATTACTGCAAATTGGGTATCAATGTGAGATCAGATCGGTGATAATCAGCCAGAATCCAAGAAAGTTTTATCGGCACTGTGGTGACATGTCTTCGACACTCGGTGGTTGAGGAATTTTTTGGAAGCAAACGAAGATATGTTCTACTCCTGCTTATTGCAAAACCAACCTTTTTCAGTTTTGCAGTCAAGTCATCGAGAGTTTTGACACTTCGGACTTGTTTCTTCTTTTTGCATCTGCAGCGCTTCCAATAATAGCTATGTCTGCTATTGCTTTAAGTAATAATGGTTGTTTAAACTTGGTCTTCCTACTGATTCCCTCAAAGCTATTTTTTTTAATGTCTGGATTATCATGGCAGATTTCTCCAAGCTTTGTTCGTTTGGTGGTTCGATGTTTCTTTGGTATTCAGCATTTTGTCGTTTCCTTTTTAAGGATTGTTTTTCCTTTTTTGAGATCACTGGAAACCTTATTTATCTGTTTTTGAATCTGACAAGGAGAGGGCCAACCTTGTTAATCACAGATTTTGATTATTTTAATATATGTTGTAGGGTATAGACCCCTTAGTCTCAGGTTCAACGGATTTTATACAACGCTCGTTAGTTCTTGAGAAACCGGGGGGGTCTCACATTAGTAGATGATTTAAATATTTACTTTGTAACAATAAGGACAGGTTGGGCGTAGCTCAGTTGGTACGGCGTTTGCTGGCTGGTCGACGGGTTCGGGTTCGATTCCCGAAAGCACTAAATTTGTTTTTCTTATATTTTGTTTTATAAATATACTTGTAATTATAACTTAATAATCGCATTGTCAATTAAAATTTATACTACTGTATTTCAATTATAATTTTAACCTATTTAATTTTTTTACTTTTAACTAAATAGTTGTATAAAACATCATAAAACTGATAATTTTTTAAAAATCACTTTTAAAATGTATTTCATATATTCAGTATGTATGCAATGACATTGAACAATTGTGTCAATTCGTGATTTTAAAGAAATATCATTTATTCATTGCTTTAACAAGTGAAATCAATACGATGATACTATTACTCTGTTTTTAAAGTAACAAACATAATTATGTTAAAAATTAGCATCGGAATTAAATTACAACGGATTTTTTGCATATTAAAGATTTTTAAATTTGTAATATGTATGCTTACGCTTTCAAATATTTCGTTTTTCCCTCTATCTTTTTTCTGCTTTTTTTTTAAATTTTATTTGAATATGTTTTATTTTATCATAACTAGATGGCACCACAACAGGTTTCTAACGATTTTGGAATTTTTATTATTCAATAATAAATCCAATTTCTTTTTAAATGTCTTTAAAGGATGAGAAATAATAGTTCAAAATAAAAAATTATAAATTTAAATTTAAATTTGTTAGCATTATAATTAATATACGATATTAAAATTTTTACTTGAAATTATTAAATTATAATTACAAGTATATTTATAAAACAAAAAAATGAGAAAGACAAAAAATGTAGCGCGTTCGGGTATCGAATCCAGGCCCGCGGGTCAGCCAGCAAACGCCGTACCAACTGAGCTACGCCCAACCTGCCCTTTCCGTTTCAAAGTAAGTATTTGAGTTGTGTACTAATATTAGACCCCCCGGTTTCTCAAGAACTAACGAGTGTTGTATAAAATCCGTTGAACCTGAGACTAAGGGGTCTATACCCTACAACATATATTAAAATAATCAAATTCTGTGATTAACAAGGTTGGCCCTCTCCTTGTGAGATACATTGGTTTCAATTCAATTGGGTTACATTTCATTTTTAGTAAGGTTCAAAATTTGAAAACAGTTAGAAGATTATCTGCTACAAAACTAACATATTTTTTTAATTTTTTTCCCCCATGGATGCATTAATTTTTGAGTTATTTGAAAAGAAAAAATAAGGCTTAGCTTGGCTACGCCATATTTAAAAAGTAATAACTCGTTTTTTGACGTATTTTTGGTCTTTATTTATTCATATTCTGACCATGTTTTGCCAAGGCTACACGGTCATTTTATCTTATCTATCTTTTTTCCAATTTTTACAAGTAATTATGTAAACTTAAAGTTATGATAAAATATATTTAAAATTTTAAGAATAAATTGATTATAATTACCTTTATAAAATAATCAAGAAAGACTGATTTCTTTTTGGTTGCCTTACGCAGTTCGTCCTCAATTCTTTTTAGCACCAATATCTCTAACTCTTTGTCAGTTTTAGAAGACTTTTTGTACTGCCGCCACACATCATTAGTTTTACATTGGATATCCTTCAAAGGTTTATCTGATGCAGACTTTTTGAAACTTTCAAAAAGTTTTTTATACAAGATTTCTCGAAATGAAGACATATTTCTGATTTTATTTATTTTAAACACCACTACACTGCAGTACTGAGAGGTAGAGGTCTGCACAGGCCGAAATTTCCAGGCCCGGGCCCGGCCCGACTCATAGAGAAAAAAATTCGGCCCGGCCCGTACAAAAAAATTATTGGCTCGGCCCGATAAAAAAGTTAAAAGTTCGGCCCGAGCCCGGCCCGACCCGGAAAAAAAGTTAAAATCTCGGCCCGGCCCGATTGAATTTCTACAAAACATTGACTTTTATGTCGATTTGGTGAAAGATTTGTCTCGTACGAGGAGTTCTGGCCAAAAATATGTCTTAAATATTTTTTTATGTTTATAATCTTCATTTTTATATAAGTGGCGCAGGCTGCGACATTTATTTTTTTTAATCAATCTCTATTTCTTGTATGTAAATGAATGCGTTATCATTAATATCGTTAATCCATATTCCATGTATTGAAGTGCTAAAAATCTGAAAAATGCTATACAATAAAATCTTCTAAAACGGAATTGCATAAAAAAGAAAAAAATCCGTTATAGACAAGTGCCCTTCTTAGCAAGTTTTAAATGTATTATATATCCTATTCTTACGTATTAGTATATTAATTTTGTATGGATCAACACGTTTTTCAGTTTATAACAGGATTTCGTCATAGACAGGTTCCTTCTCACATGTTTTCTTATATTTTCATTTAGCTATATTTTAATAAGCGTAGAAATCTACTATTCTTTAAAAAGAATAAATTTGAATGTTTAATAGTAGAATATTAGCGATTTAAAAATGTGTACATTTTTTTTCAAAATTTTTTGAGCCTGACCTAATTTTACTGACCTTTAAACAGATCAGGCTACGCCGAGACAATGATTTTCATATGGGCTGCGTCAAAACTAGGACTTAAAATTTTGGGCCTTGAAGACTTGGAATGAAACCAGTCCCGGCTCTGTACAGAAAAAAATGGGCCCGGCCTGATCCCCCAGGAAAAAAGTAAGGCCCGAACCCGGCCCGTCCCGTAAAGAGTAGTAACTACGCCCGGCCCGTCCCGAACCTTCAGAAAAATGTATGGCCCGGGCCCGCCCCGAGTGCCGTGAATGAAAATAGTCCCGAGCCCGGCCCGTGCAGATCTGTACTGAGAGGTTTCAAACTCACGAGACACCAGACAGTAGAGCAGTCGGTCACTATGGTTATGGGGTTCAACCACTTGACAGAGGAGGGGTGGAAACAAAAAAGATAGAATTTTACTTACGTTTTGGAAGCTTTCCCGGAAAACTCATATTGTCACAATACATCATATCGCATCGGTCCATTCAATTCTATTCTATTCTATTCTCACAATTGGAAATAGTAGTAAGTTCTCAGAGATAATAAGCCCTCATGCATCAAACATGAACAGTCACCTCTAGATAAAAGAAATCGTTTATGTTTTCCTTGTGCGGTCAAAATAGCTGAAATCAGAACTTCAAGTTTAATATTCTTTTGCTATTTCTTTCTTTGATTTGAAATTTTATATATATATATTTTTTTACAAGTTAGAGATTCTGAAAATGTCTTACGTAAGCATCATTCAAACCCCCCCTCCCCCCTTGTCACCAAAATAAGCAAATCGCTAACCCCCCCCCCCCCCCCCCCTCCTCCTCCTTAGGTGCTTACGTAATATTTGAACGGCCCCATTCCCGGCTTGGACATTTTTCACTAAGTTGGTTTACGACTTGTTAGCAATGTGATTATTCATGTATTAAATATTCAATAATTTCAAGCGTAATTTTACTGCTGAAAAGTAGTTGAAAAATTAATTAAAACTAGGGGGCTCAGCCCCCTGCTCGCTAACGCTCGCTAACCCCCATGAATTGCTACGCAATTCATATTTGGATTGCTACGCGATCCCAGCTCGCTTCGCTCGCTTGCCACTATTTATGTCAACTCTGGCCAGAATGAGTGCTATCACAAATCCTTACAACGCATTAAATTTACAATTATTTTTAATGTGTAAAAAGGAATAGAAAACTTTGTTGAAAATATAAATAAATATGTACTTGGAAACAGAATTAATTTAAAATCTTAGTGAAAACACAATAAAAAATATTTGTTGTTTGGCCGCTATGCGATCCGAGCAAGCAACATATAAAATTTATAATTATTTTAATTCATAAAAAAGTAATTGAAAATTTTGTTGAAAATATAAATAAAAATGCATTTATCAAAAGTTTGGCGCTGACAGATCATCATTGAGAAAGCTAAGCGAACAGGAAATTGACGCCGTTTAAATTTAAATGGCAAATTTAAATGACATGTCAGATGGGATCCTTCTCCTTTCATTTCGCCTATAGTATTGAAAATCACGTCTTAAATTAATTAAAAACTATAATAAGATGCTATAAAAGACTCTACGTATCACGCTATCAGACTATAAACAAAACGTTTTCGCCTGTGTCTAAATACAATCTTAGATCAAAAAGCTGATTCGCTGAATTCCTCACGTCACCGTACAACGGACCAATAGCAATTGTCATTCATTTATTGCTCAAACGGTTTGCGTTAAAAGAGAGATCCTGTCTGGATTTTGATTTGCTGAGTGGGTTGGGACATGTGACCGTAACTTAACCACTGACAATCGTCGCTTTGGCTGTTGTCAAATAGCAAGCTACAAATACAGCTGTTTTTTAGCGCTACGTAAGAGAAATATATATATATATATTGTATATTCACCGATGCTGAGTTCATTTGCCTCTAATGTTTCGCCACTAGATTGTGTGCTCATGAAGACTTTTCCATCTAGTGCTGCGGTTGCAGCCTTACCGACTTATATAAGTGAGAGATGCCAAGCTGGGCATCGTCCTTGTGGCTTAGTTGTAGAGCACTGGAGATCTATTCCAGGGGCCCGGGTTCGATTCCCGGCTTGGACATTTTTCACTAAGTTGGTTTACGACTTGTTAGCAATGTGATTATTCGCGTATTTAATATTCAATAAATATAAGTATTTTACGCGTGCATTTACCTGTATTTATTACCTATATGCATGAAGTGTTTAAATATATAAACAAACTTACTAGCTGCGCTACTTTTCCTCAATGTGATTCTCACTGTGACATCACATGAATATTGTCCATATGAAAATTGTTTTAGGGGCGGTCCATAAATGATGTCACATTTTTTTTCAATATTTTTGACCCCCTCCCCCCCTTTGTCACAAAGTGTCACACTTCACCATAACCCCCCCCCCCCCCTTGTCACATGTCACGCTATATTACATAAACATATACTTGCAGTTCAGAAATAAAGCACCACGTTACAGATTATATTTCAACTTTTATTTTTAAACTTTAACTATGGGTTTTAATGACATTAGTGAGCATAACAAGAAAAATTATTCGTGCACTTATTTTGTGTGAAATAAGACTAAGGTTTACAACAAAAAACATAATTGATGTACAATAGTAATAAAATATTAATATGGAAGAGCAAATGAAAACAGTAGTATTTTGGAATTTGAAATGGAATTTAATATATTTGGCTTTATTTCTTATATTTACTTTATCAATAAAAAATACTTTAATTTCAAAATAACTTCAAAATTTAATCTGCTGATTTTTAATGCTTTTATTTTAACCAAAAGTGTGTGATGTCACACCCCCTTGTCACAAACTGTCACAATTTCACGAGCCCCCTTTCCCCCTTTAAGCGTGCCATCATTTGTGGATGGCCCCTTAGTCCTTTCCGGCGCAGTGTGCCCGGGTCGGGATACCTAATTTTAATTCCAAACTTACAAGCGGCACCAAGAATATTTTAATAAAATTTTGCATTAACAATAAAAGTGTAAAGTTACAAGTTTTTAACACTTTCCAACAAAGTTGAAAAGTGTTTATGACTGGTTTGTCTGTCCGCATGGCCGTCTGTCCGCGCTCTAACTCCTGTAAATATACTCGGATTGTCCTCAAATTTTTGGTGGTTATTGACGTTTACCATAGCACGTTCCCTATTTCAAATGAAGTTTGTAGCATGTTTAGTTGATTTACAGGGACAGTCAAAAGTTTCCCGTTACATTAGGGCCTATGGGAAGAAATTGTTTAAAAGGATTTTTAATGATGTTGCACGCATCCAAACATACCAAATTTGATATGCATTTGTGGAGTGCACTAAAACATTCATTCTGTATAATATGCGGTGCAAAGAATAGTTATTATTCTTTTACAGGGCCACACAAAAGAATTCCGTTACATAATGATATTGGAATGGAGGGGCGAATTGTTTGCGGCGTATTTTAATTATGTTAAACTATTTCTTGAAATGCTCAAGAAATATAATGAAATGTATCATATAACGGAATTGATATGGGTCGCTTAGGTTTACTATAAGTTATTTCATGTATATTACGAAGTGCATAGCATTTACAGGGACACACAAAAATTTTCAGATAGTATATTGTAACAGGAGTACTGTACATTAGCGGTGATTGCTGGAAATGCATTTTTAATTATGATATGCGAATTTATGTTCTACTATATTTATGCATACTATATGGTGTGTATAAATTCTATAATTCATATACAGGGCTACACAAAATAATTCGTAAGGGTTACTGGTTATTAGCGCAAATTGGTTAAAGGTGGTTTTAAATGAGTTATACATTTTTATGCTGAACTGCATTTAGTTTATTAAAAAAAGTTTGTAGAATATAGATAAAATGATATACAGGGTCACGCAGAGAATTGGATACATACCGTCAATGGATGATAATTTCTGGAAATGTGGCTTCAGTAGTTTTGTGTTTTAGTTTGAATTAAATTTTAGCTAAATAGTGGCATGTAATAAAGATACTAGGTAAATTACAGGGCTGTACAAAAGTATTCAAGTATTTTTTCAATTAATTGTATAAATTGCCGAAAGAGAAATTTCAACCTGTTATACGTTTTCTTGCTAAACTAAATTTTCCTATTATATGGAATATATATCAACATACAGATCAAATACAGGGCTGTTCAAAAGAATTGGAATACATATTTGGCTATGGGCGGTAACTACTGGAATCAGATTTTTAAATGTTTACTTAGTTATCTTATTTACCTTATTTCCCTAAGTAACGAAGTTTAGTTAAAGCTTTCAGGGAGTGTTGGAAAGTGTTTCATAATCTATGCTGTACGCATGATTTTTCTTATTTGTTAATTTCTAAAAAAGTCGTATGTAAATTCCGGTGTCAGTCGATAATGTCATCATTTTACAACAAAATTTGCCTATGCCGGAAAAGGTTAAATGTATCGTTTTAATACATGATGTAATTTTCACCATTGGATGAGCTTTGCGTGTATAACTTTAATTATTTTAAGTTTTTTTTCTGTTTTAATATTTACTGGTAAATATGTACATATTTTATGACGTAATTTTCCCCATTTTCTGCTTTTTTACGCGTGATCATTTAATTATTAATTTAAAGTTTTATTTTCGTTTTAAATAGTCATGTGTAAATATATTTCTTTATGGAAAGGAAATATTATTCTTTGCGTTCTTTTACAATTTGGCAACAATTTAAACTAATGACCTTTATACTTTCTTCTATCTTTATAAGAAGAAATAAAGTATTGGATTCGTGAAAATTTTCGAATTCCGTTTTCCGACGGATTTATACGTTTTAGGGATCAGAGATACCGAAAAACATGTTTTTACAAAATGTCTGTCTGTGAGACTGTGACTCTGTCTGTATTTTTGTGGCACAAATTTTGTGGGCGCTCTATCTGAAGAACTAATGAACGGAATTTAATAAAACTTTAGATTCAATTAGTCTCTGATAAAAATTATCGCTGATTACATTTTGGTGTAAATCGCTCAACAAGTGGCGCTGTTACCCTCATAGCATGCATGGTCACAGTGACGTCATTGTGACGTCACTGTGGTCACGTCACATCTGTGACCAAAATGCCACCACTCAGTGATGTCACATTGTGACTCAGATGTGAACTTCTTAGAAAACTTAAAAAAATTACAAAAGCTCTTCAAAACATGTTATTTAATGTAAAACTGGTAATTAAAAACTCACTGTCATGTCACTGCATGTAACATACGTCACATTACATATGTGGCGAAAAACCCACCACATTGTAAACTCACAGTGTGAAATAAATATGAATTTCAGAAAGCTTTGAAAATGAAGCGAAATATTTTAAACAGGCCGTCTTAATGCATTTTGGAGCTATACTTTATTACAATAAATATAGCTACTTTTATACTTTCAATAATATTTTCGTTTTCTGTTAATATTTAACTAGTTTAAGTCACTATTTAAAAATAAATGTTGCTGTTTGTTTCTGACTTTTTTTTTAACAAACTTAACACTTTCTGAATATATAATAAAATATACAAAATATATGCAAAACGCATGACATATTTATTCATATTTTAATTTTTTCCCCAGAAATTTCTTTAAAAATAGTTATTGTACACGCTGCTTTATTCTACAGGAAATTAATATAGAAAAAAAATAAAAGATTATAAAGAAAAAAAAAATTCTTTCCCCGATAACCTTTTTTTTTATTTTTTAGGAACATATTTTGTATTTATTACATGTGATACAAACTTTAACTTTTTTTTTCTAAAGGCCTTTCCTTATTGTCCATTAAATTGGTTTTATATACACTAGAAATTTCAATAATATTTTATTTTATATACCCTAATTATGACTAATACAATTTTTATAATTTACAAAAAAGAAACTTTATAATCCATTTTTACTTGAATTGTTTTCAAATTGATTGAAAGCAAAAGTAAAATGCACAAAATAATATTCAAACAGAACATTTTAATTAGACACTCTCTCATAAAGTATTACGCATTTAACTTACAAATCTACACTGTTAAAAATTTGTAGCATTCTGGCAGGTCATTTGACCGTTTTTTCCGAAAACGGTCAAAGTCACCGTAATTTAACACTATTCTGACCATATTATTGGCCATTTTATGGTCAGAATATAGCTAAATTATGGTTATGAAACCATTTTTTCAAAAAACGGTCGAATGACCTGCCAGAATGCTGCAAAATTTTTAACAGTGTACAATAACAAATAAAAGAAATAAACCATCTGTCCGCGAATTTTGTTTTCTGCAGACGATAACAAGAGGAAACAGTGTATTTATTCTTTCGAACAGTGGAAACAGCTGGAAAATAGTAGCTGTGAATGTGTGTACTTGGCACGGGTTTTTTAAATTTTACAAAAGTTATACAGGAATACGGTCAAGAAATATTTTACATAAAATATCAGTCCGAAAAAAGTACAACGTGCAGTGACTGGTTAATCTAAGCTGGCCAATGTAATTGTACTGTATTCGGACATAATTCTTCTCAAGAATCGTTTCTCGCTGTTTGGATTACTATAATGGAATTACAGAGGACGATTTCAACGAGAAATAGGTAAGAAAAAGTGATTTTTGCTGCTTTCTTTTATTACGATTTCAGTTAATTTCACATAAAAACCTGTTACAAAAGTAATAAATGCCATTAATTTAACTTTTATCTATTTAATAAAATTTAATAAATTTAATGTTTATTTTGAATAATTGAAAGAAAAAATAGTGTGTCAACGATTTTAATCAGATAGTTAAAATCATTTATTTAAATTGCATTTTAATCACATTTATTTTCCTTTTTAAAACTATCTGGTTATAATCACATTTTCGCAGATTAAACAAAAATATATAATCAATAATTCACAAAATTAATAAAAATTTAAAGCTAATTAAATTACCGAATAAAAAACCTTTTATAGATTAAAATTGTTTGCAAACTTAATTTTTTAATTTTGCGTTAAGTAATGTTTTGAAATAATTTGCACTGCATGTTTTTATATAACTAGGGGGCTCGGCCCCCTACGAGCTACGCTCGCCAACCCCCCGTTCAGACACTGCAGTCTCTAAAAGCACGCTAATTTGATCGGCTTTAATTGAATTTTTTTGGAAGATTGAATTATAATTAAAAAAACAAAGGCGATCTCCCTATAAACGGGTTTCTATTCATTTCTCTTTGATTGGGGAATTTTACGGAAAAATCAGCTGCTGTTAAAAGATACAATGGCATTTAAAAATCATCTAATATAAAATGAATTAAGTAAACAGAGTCTTTGTCTCCCGGTATTTTTTAACAAAGCGAAAAGAAAGTCCTTTTAAATAAAACATTTTAAATATATCGTTTTTAATCTGACGTAATTTTCACCAAACTTTTCTTTCCCTTTTTAATATTCACGTGAAAATGCTTTTATTAGAAATGAAATATTATTTGCGCTGTTCAAAAAAAAAAAAAAAAATAGTTGAAAAGTTCATCTCAAAATATCAAGTAAATGTCTCGCGCTATTTTTAAATTTAAACTACTATTTTGCAATATTATTTTTTGTTCATTTTACGTAATAAGTGTAATGTGACGTAAATGTGATGTAATTTCTCCTATTTAAGACTTCTAACGCATGTTAATGAATTTATTACTTTACAATATCCTTTCTCTGTTAAAATTCACGTGTAATTATAGATGAAGTAATTTTCAATAAGTTCCTGCTTTTTATACGTAATTATTTAATTCTAATTTGAAAGTTTTTCTTTTCTGTTTATAATAGTCACGTGTAAATAAATTTTTAATTTGAAGCAAACATTATTGTTTCCGTTGTTTATACAGTTTGGCAACAGGTTAAATTAGTACAATTTTCTGAAATAAGTAAAAAAATATCTCTCGAAATGCTGAAAATTTGAATTTAAAATAGAAATGAAACCTCGAAAAATGAGTCAAATTAAAAAAATAAATTAACTCTGCACACCGGGAAATTATAACGTATAAAATGATCTAAAAAGTATTAAATTCCGATGTATAGTTTTTGCTCCTATAAAACTTTTTTAATGGAACGATTTTGTCCAACTTTAGCATTAAATATCTCTTAAAATAACTCTTCGATTTGAAAACTGTCTACATCAGCGTGTTTATCAAACATTTCTGTATAATACTACTAATTTTCATATTTTTACATGCATTATTTTTCTTAATATTAACGAAGAAAGACCTCCGGTCACAAAAAATTCAAAACCGGCGGCGGCGGCGGCGGCGGTGACAGCGGGAGTTACTTTTTTTTAGAATAGAGAGATAAAAAATGCATATCTGCTCAGCGATACGGAATCTTCCGCATCAACGTTTTATTTATCTTCTGAGCAATTTCACATCGTTATTGCTAAAAGCAACTTCTTAAATCTTATAAAATTAAAAAGGCTGGTGATGCCTAAAAATATATTTTTTTAAAGGTAAATTCGTATTCTTTACAATTTTGTGTTAGAAAATTGACAGTATTATGAGAAGTATGATAATTTTCTGTTTATTGCAAATATAAAAAAAGATACCTTTTATTCAATAATGTTTTATGCTTAATTTTTGTTTTTTATATGCTTAAAATGATTTATTCCAACATCCCAGTAATTTCAACATTAAATAGTGCTTAAAATAGTTCTTTGATTGAAAACAATTTAAAATTTACGTGCATAACATTTTATGATGTATATGACGAAATTTTAGTCCTATGGCAGATATATGTGACATGTGTATAAGGCATATATGAAGAATATCACATAATAAAATGCATGAATATTATATAGGTAGGTGTGCAAGTAATGGATGCTCTTCCAGTAATGAACACCCTTGAATGATTTTGATTAAAAAAAATAACCAATAAAAATTTAGCTTTTTATTATTTTTTTCATAATTCCCCTCTTGCAGGTTTTATAAACTGGGTTATTCTTGACACTCATAATCAAAGCAATTAGAAAGCAGAAAATAACGTTTCGAAGTTCTTCTGTTTTTCAGTGAAAATCTTAATGAACCAGTTAAAAGCTTAATTCACTAAATAATTTTATATATTGTTTGTTTTCTTACAAAACTTCCATGTTTTTATTTTGGTAGTAATAGAAAACTTTGAAACGATTAATTACTCAATTTCCAGTAATGGACACCCCATCTGGACATTGCTAAAAATGCAATTTAAGCAATGTTCATAGTAGATAAAAACCTTTTGACAAAACTGAAAACCTAAGTAATCAAATTTAATAATTTATATTGCACTTACCAGAATGTAATAACACAAATTTTTTATAATTCTGCCTTACATATTTTATAATCTGGTAATGAATAAAACAAATTAGGAATCAGAGAATATTGTTTAAGGATATAGGGAAAAGAAGTGCACCTACCCATTAAAAAAAAAGTTACAGAAGTTGTTAAAAATATACCTATTATTTCCTGTCTTAAATGTTTTTATACATCTCTGACCAAAAAATAAATATATAAATAAAAATCCCATATTAGTAATTAAATTTATATTTATAGTAATAAATGAAACTATTAAATCTGCCGATCAGTGGCCTCAAACATCAGTTCTGAACTTTTATTTTGAAATTATTTTATTTAATATTTAAAACATTCAACCTGCGGTGTTATTTCTTTCACATTTGTAATAATCATTACTGCAAGTAGTTGATATCAAGTAGTTTCGGAGTGTTTCACTGTTAAAAATAGTGGTAAATATATGAATTTATGCACTAATATTCCAAAACTTTTTTTTTCAGATTTTTTTTAATTACCTTCCTAAATCCACCACTGTCTCCATAATTTGACAACTGTAATTCCCTGACATTTATTATTTTAAACCATTTATCTAAAATAATTAAAATATTGATCTTGTGATAATCACAATAATTGATTTAAACAGTGAATAATTATCACATATATTTCATTAATTATTGATATCCTAATTGTTAAATTTATTTGAAAATAACTATTTTGTTTCATTAGTATGCTTTCGATAAATCCTGTTTCTAAATACAGTCATAAAAACAATTATATGTACTATATTTTGTGTGGTGTCCATGACTGTAATTGTGGGTATTTTGATATATTTCTGTTATTTACAATAAAATTTTGATTAATATTGGGAAATAAGACTATGAGAATAGTTAAATATTATTGATATATTAATACTGAAAAAACTGGAATATAAAAATTATAGGTGTTAATTAAAAAATAGTTTTCAAAGAAATTTCTTAAGGGTGTCCATTACTGGCACATCTACCCTATATGACATATAAAACATATAAAAGACCTATACATGATATATATATATATACGTACATAAGTTTAACTATGACTTTGGCAAAATCACAACTGTAACCTTGGCGTAATCGTACATGCACATACCACTATAATAAGGAAGTACCAAAGCGTAATGGGTGAAGTAGTTGCATCGCCTTCATTTATACTCAAGATTTTCAACTGAAATCTATATGTTGCAAATATTGCTCAAATAATTCACGTAGTTTTATCAAATGATAATTCTATATTAACCCGTTAATAGTCGCGCGTTGGTCTTTTCCCCGCCCGAAATTCGTTATCTTCCTGTAACTCATTTCCCATTAAAGTTACGATAGCCAAATTCCGTGTAGCTGACCTTGAGTGTTCACACTCTTGTGTAGTATAATTGCAAGTCATTCCTGCTATTTCTTAGCATTTTATAGCATTCTTAAGTTTCAATCGGTCTAAATGACCGCGTTGCGACCACTTGCGTTAGTTGAATTTTTCGCCCTCGTGTTCATCCTTTCCCATTTCCGCGAAATCTGTAGGGGAATGTTTCTTCGAAGTCCGGACTCTCTGCCTGTTGTTATTTCGTCTTTCTATCTGCTATTTTACCCGTTCATAGAATACTTTTTTTACTTTTAGAATGTGACTTAAAATTGTTTTATTATATTAGTTGTGAAGTCAGTTCGCACAAAAAACTGATGGATGGTCACTTACATTTTTTTTTCATTGTCAAATATTGCAGGAATAAATTCTCAAATTGACAATCGTTTAAATATGGAAAAAAAGGGAAATTCATCATCATTATTTCAAAGAACTCGCTTTCCATTTATTACCGGAACATATAAATGAAAGAAAACAGACAATAACACTGCCAAACCATTAAAAAAGAGAGAAGAGAATTTTGTGGAAATCAGTAAAAAAATTGCCGTATCTCCAAAATCTGAAAAGTATCTTTTTTGTACAATAACACAAATTCGAAAGATAAAACAATTTTCTCAGAAATGTAGTATGTATATCTGTGAAGAACATACATATAATTTATTTGTACAATAAGAAAAATAAAAGAATTTTATAATGTAGGTTAGAAATTACGAAATAAAAATCTCTTTTGGATAATTCAGTGAATGTTTATACTATGATTTAAAAAAATATTTTAAGTATTTTTCTAAAATTTATCTATTTTTAAATTTTCATACTGTAAGTAAAAACACATTTTTTTTTTAACAATGCCTCAGAAAATGTTTTTATTACTATTATTATTATTGAAATCCAATTGAGGCTTGGGGGCGGTATCTAACAAATTTAAATTTGTTGTCCTTCATCAATTGTTCAAACTATTTTTCAGAATAATGTTTTCCAGAATATGAGAGAAAATTCATTTAAATTAAATTATTGCTGCATATTTATAATTTCGGAGAAAATTTTCTTATTGTTTTTATTATTTTAATGAATGTTATTATAAAACAATAAATTATAATATTAATACCTTATTATGAAATGTACAACTGAATATTTATTTTAATTAAATAGTTGCTGTAAAATACATCCCTATTAAGATGAACCTTTCAATGATTCTATTAATTAAAATAATTTATCCATCTTAGGATTTAAATCTACAATTGCAAATGTATTTAAATTAAATATATAATTTCAATAAATTATTTATTATTTACTTTATATAAGCGAAGTTCGTATCCAGCGTTTTTATTCAAGGGCGCTGCTCCCACCCTGAAATAAGTACAAAAACTACAAATCGTGCATTTTCATTTGAAAAATGGATTTAATCATAAAATCTCGAGAGCCCCCCCCCCCTCCTCTCCCCCCTCATACACACACAGACACCCCACAAAATAAATAAATAAAACGTAGTTACAACATTTACATTTATAATTTCGAAGTTAAGCATTTTTTACCTTTTTCTTTATTATATATATATATACCGGGTGTCCCAAAAAGGACTGACTGATTTTAAAATTCAATAACTTGCAAACGGTGACAGATATTTAAAAAATTCTTGCAGGAGGGTTATGTATAAGGTCAAAAGTTTTATTACAGTGATTTTCGATTTTAGTTCGAATTACAAACAATAGATGGCGCTGTAAGCAATAGTCGCTAAATACAGGCTCGATTTCTGGTCCCTTTTCTTGTTCCATGCTGAAAAAGGAGATGGAAATGTATTATCCGGGCCACGAAGTACCAAAAATCGAGCCTGAATTCAGCGTCTATTGATCGCAGCGCCATCTATTGTTTGTAATTCGAACTAAAATTGAAAATCACTGTAAAAAAACTTTTGACCTTATGCATAACTCTCCTGCAAAAAATTTTTAAATATCTGTCACCGTTTGCAAGTTATTGAATTTTAAAATCAGTCAGTCCTTTTTGGGACACCCGGTATATATATATATATATATATAATATGCTGGTAAATTAGTGGTATTGTATTTGGTTTTTGTGTTGCATGTCATAGGTTCCATTTTTATTTTCAGTTTAATTGTTCAATTTAATGTCAGTGTAATATATTGATGCTAAATTTATTAATTTTATTTTATTAAATGGATATAGAGTGCCGGAGTATCATAAAAATCTACCTAACTCTGATTATGTCCTTCCAAAAAAAAAAAAAAAAAAAAAAAAAATAAAATAAATAAAAAAAACCTATCACGAATTTAGATTCATATTCGTAAATGTTTTCCTGCTAATTATTGATTCATAGTAACATCAGAAATTCAATCAAATCATTTACTATTTACTTTTAAGTATTTATGCAAAACGAAGAGAGAGTTATTAAAAACACTTATCTAGATGCCAACTGAATATATACTTAAGCGAAATAATTAATTGCTGTAAAAGGTTGTGAAATAAATAATTGCTGTAAAATGTTGTAAAATGAATAATTGCTGTAATCTTTTAAAATTCGGTCAATATTTTCACCCTACGTTATCCGTTTTCGATCATCTGAAACACCGGCAAGTTTCCCCTTCGTTTTCGGCCTGCTGGTAACGGCGGCAAATGGACCGAACGCGACTACTAACGTTCTAAAAAATGTCGCGACTACTCTCGGGTTAACTTTAACAGGTTGACTCTAATTGGTAAATTAATCAACAAAGTTTTAATTTCTCTAACTGAGTGAAAAAGTGTTCAAGTCAGGATTCCAACCAGAGACCTTTGACGTATGCTGCCAATGCTCTGCTAACTGAGCTGTAAAGGAAAAATTTCACTCAGAGAGCTATTATTATGTACTTATATGAGTAGTATGTGTTATTCATACGGGTAGTATGGAAAATAATTAAAGTATTATTATATAGGGATGTATAATAATAATAAGTATATATTCATATTAACTGGGTGAATTGTGTGTGTCAGATTTATCCAGAATAGCTCAGTTAACAGTTGACAGAACATTGGCAGTTTACGCCAAAGATACATAGTTCGAATCCTGACCTGGACACTTTTTTCACTCAACTGGAAAAATTACAACAAAAGATAATTCTACTTGAACATAAGCGTTATTGGTCAGAAATATTGGCAAGCTGTACAGTTTTATACATGTGCTTTGGATGTTAACGTGAGTAAAATCTTTTGAAAGAAGTGAAAAAATACTTACTGGCAAAAAACTTTGGCAAAAAATCTTCTACAAAATGAGAGAAATAATTTTTTTTTTTTTTTTTTTTACTTTTCGCCTCGCCCACCACAGCAACAGAAAATAGTCATTGTGTGCCAGTTATAAACATAATGAAAGCTGTGCAGTTTTTAGCATGTGTGTGTGGGAGGAATGTATAAATATTTTTCAAAGGCAATATTCATCAAATATTGAAAACAACGCAATCTGTTACAGTTGTAAGGCAAGTGAGGGAAATTGAATTTTTAACTTTAATTTAGAAGAAAGTCTCTATACTGTGTATGACTATTTATACATGTTATGCAGTATTTGTTCATAAATTGTGAGTATACGATTTTAGGATTCAAATCAATTCTAACAGAAAGATCGCAGGCAGTAATTATAACTTCAGACGATCCTGTTTCTTTTAAATTGTTAGAGAATCTTCATAAGAAGTTAAATCGTAACAGAATCATCACAGTGTTAATAACAATTTCGTCGCAAATGGCACATATTTCACAAATTGGTCACAATGCGACTTCAAAGTATTGTCGCTGTCGTCACAGGTTCGTCACAAGGTTATTTCCAAAATAGTCACAAATGACACATTTTTCACAAATTCGTCGCACCGTGACTTCACAAAGTGGTCACAATGGGACGTCACAAACGAGCTCTAAAACGACCATATCGACTTCCCATTGTAGTCACCATGACTTCACATCGACGGTCACAAAGTCAGAGTGTGACTTCTCAACGACGTTGCTGTGACGTCACCATGCCTTACGGGTATACTGCATTTCCCCCGATTTCCGCAATAGCTATATATCAAGAACTAATGGACGGATTTTCATAAAACTTCAGATTCCGTCAGTCCTTGATATAATGTGGTGCTGATTCCTTTTTGGTGTAAATCGCCAAACAGGTGGCGCTGCTATGCTGAATTATTCATGATTATTCCAATGCGCTATAAGAACTAATGCATGAATTTTCATCAAACTTCAAATTCAATTAGTCCCCAATATAAATTAGTGCTGTTTAGTTTTTGGTGTAAATTGCCAAACAGGTGGCACTGCTATGCTGCATTTTTCACTATTTCCGCAAAAGCTGTATCTCAAGAACTAATGCATGAATTTTCATCAAGCTTAAGATTCAGTTAGTCCCTGATGTAAATTGGTCCTGATTAGTTTTTTGAATAAATCGTCCAATAGGTACCACTACTATGCAGAATTTTTTACGATTTTCGCAATAGCTCTATCGCAAAAATGGATTTTCATCAAACTTCATATTCAGTTAGAACTTGACATAAGTTGTTGCTGATAAGATTTTGGTGTAAATCTCCAAACCGGTGGCGCTGTCATACTTATTTTCAGGAAGTATTAACATGTAAAAGATATAAGAGAGTTTTGGGATTGCTACATCCGACTAGTTTATATATCAAACTAAGGGGCTCAGCCCCCCGCAAGCTACGCTCGCCAACTACCGCCCAGACACCGCAGAATCTAAAAGCACGCTAATTTGATTGGTTTTAAAAAGACTAAAGAAGGTTGAATTATAATGAAAAAACCTATAGTGATTTCCTGTAAACTGGTTTCCATCACTTCCCTTTGATTGCAAAAAATTAAGGACGAATCAGTTGCTGTTAAGACATCCAGTGGTTGATTTCGTGTTTGGTTAAAGAAGATCAGTTAAGCATTTGGAAAGAAGCTAAAATAAAATGAATTAAGTAAACAGAGTCTTTGCCTCTCGGTATTTTTTAACAGCGTTATAAAACGATTGACATAATACAATTTACTACAATTAACTGCTTTAACCCCTTCAAGGGCGGTGGTTCATTTTTGGACCAATTAATTTTAATTCTTAAATACCACATTGGAACCAGAATATTGGAATGAAAATTATTCTTTTATTGAGTAAGTGAACAAAAGCATTTTCGTATTACGAAATTTGTTTGCAAATTCTGGTGCCATTCACTGATTTCAACATTTTCCGAATAGAAGTACCTTGCCCCTGAACGGGTTAAATGCATATTAATGTATTTATTATTTTAAAATTTCCTTTCTCTTTTAATATTCACGTGCAAATATAACTTTCAAGACATAATTTTCAATATTTTCCTGCTTTTAACACGTACTCATTTAATAGTAATTTTAAAGGGATTTTTTCTGTTTTTAATAGTCACGTGTAAGTAAATTTTTAATCGTTAGGAGACATTATACTTTGCGCTGCTTTTAGAATCGAAAACAATCAATAGCCCGAGTCATGTGATTATTATCAACAGTTCCGGGGGGATCCCTTCGCTTTTTATATCTCAGGTGGCCATTTTGGTACTTTAATGTTAGCCAGCCACAGATGATAAGTCGCCAAATATTATTCTATCGCCATCATTTCACCTATATTATAATAGTCTAAATCATGTAATTGCCATAAACATTTACGGGCCCTTCCCTTTTTTATATTCCAGACGGCCATTTTGGTTTTTTAATGTTAGTTAGCCACAGGCGATAAGTCGCCAAATATTATTCTATCGCCATAATTTCACTTATATTATAATAGTCCCAGTCATGTAACTGCCGTAAACAATGCATGGCAGCAATGCAATGGGCTGATCCCTTCGCTTTTCATAAAAAAGGTTTCCATTTTCATTAAAGAATCAAAGTTATTTTTTTTAATAAAACTACATAAAAGTTGCCATGATCGCAAAGAATTCTTGGTTCTTTTATGTTAGCCGGGTGCAAATCTCGCCAATAGCTTTTTTTTTTAACTCGCCAGTTAGCATTTTTTAACACTTTCCAACAAAGTTGAAAAGTGTTTATGATTCGGTTTGTCTGTCCGTCTGTCCGCGCTCTAACTCTCGTAAATATACTCGGATCGTTCTGAAAATTTTAGAGGTTAGCGACCTCTACCATAGCGCGATCCCTATTGCAAATGAAGTTTGTAGCATGTTTAGTTCATTTCAGGGACAGTCAAAAGTTTTCCGTTACATTACGGCCAATGGGAAAAAATCGTTTCAAATGATTTTTAATGGTGTTACAACACTCTTTCAAACATAGTAAAATTGATATTCATTTATGAAGCCCACTAAAATATGCATTCTGTTGAATATGCGGTGCAAAGAATAGTTATTGCTCATTTACAGGGGCACACAAAAGAATTCTGTTCATAATGGTATAGGGGAAATTGTTTGCGGTGTATTTGAAAAGATTTCAGATACTATATTGTAACCGAATTACTGTATATTAGTAATGATTACTCGAAATGCATTTTTAATTATGATATGCGTTTTTTAGGGTTTCGTTCATCTAACGAAACCCTATTCGTCTCGCTCCTCAGTCTGTCTGTCTGTTTGTCCGTCTGTCACAGAGCCCGTTCTCAGAAACTATACATGTTGGAGAGTTGAAATTTTGCATACTTATAGCTAAACACCACACATCATACGAAAAATCATAAAATTTTGAAAAAGTCGTACATTTAACCCTTTTGGCGCCCACATATGTATTTTAAACAATTCTTTCTAAGTGAGGCCCTGTTTAGGTTGGAGGCCCGAAATTTTGCATACTTATAGCTGAACACGTCGCATCAAATGACAAACCATAAAATTCTGAAAAAGCCGTACATTTAATCCTTTGAGCTCCCACATGTGTATTTTGAGCAATTCTTTCTAAGTGGGCCCCTATTTAGGTTGGAGTCGTGAAATTTTGCATACTTATAGCAGAACACCTGAGGCCAGGCGACAAATCATAAAATCTTGAAAAAGTCTTACGTTTAACCCTTTGAGCTACCAAAAATATATATTTTAAGCAATTCTTTCTAAGAGAGCCACTAATTAAGTTGGAGACATGAATTTTTGCGTACGTATAGCTGATTACCTCAGACTACACGGCAAATGATAAAATTTTCAAAAAGTCTTATAATATTTACTCCTCCGGACTCTAACTTGTGTATTTTAAGCAATTTTTCAAACCTCCGCCCTTTTCTCCTGGGGAGCACTTTTCATACTTTTGCCGACACCCCTTTGACCATTCTTTCATATTATGCACCATAGCCTCACATATTTTAGTTCCACTTTTTACCGCCAGGGGCACCTACTTATCTCGGGTGCTATTGACCCAGTCCCCTCCACTAATATATCTACGGGTAATATATAAAACGGAGTTTCGTTCGGATAGACGTTTGTTTAGAATAGAGTGCGTTCCTGGTTGCGAAATGTGGAACTAACAAATTTTTCAAAAGGATAAAGTGTTTTGAAAGGAATATTAAACGAAACCCTCTGTGCGATCTGTGATCACACTTACCTACTTGTTCACTATATTTATGCATACTATAAAGTGGGTATAAATGCTATAGTTCATATACAGAGCTACAGAAATGAATTCGTAAATGTTACTGAGTATGAGCATAAATTGCTTAAAATTGGGTTTTAAAGGAGTTATGCATTTTTACGCTGAACTGAATTTAGTGTACTAAGAAATATTTATAGAATATAGATAAAATGATATACAGGGCCACGCAGAGTTGGATACATGGTCGTCTATGGGTGATATTTTCTGGAAATGTAATTTCAGTAGTTTTAAGCGTGTTTTAGTTTGAATTAAATTTTAGCTAAATAATGGCGTCTAATAAAGGTACTAAGTAAACTACAGGGCTGTACAAAAGTATTCAAGTATGTTTCCATCTATTAGTATAAATTGCTGAAAGATGAATTTAAACCTGTTATGCATTTTCTTTCTAAACTAAGTTTTCCCATTATATAGTATATATATCAACATACAAATCGAATACAGGGCTGCTAAAAAGAATTGGAATACATATTTGGCTATGGGCGGTAACTACTAAAATCATATTTTTAAGTGTTTACTTAGTTATCTTATTTACCTTATTTCCCTAAGTAACGAAGTTTCGTTAAAGTTTTCAGGGAGTGTTGGAAATTGTTTCATTATCTATGCTGTACGCATGATTTTTCTTACTTGTTTATTTTTCGAGTGGTAAATTAAAACGATGCTACTTAGTTATCCCATCGATTAAAAATCTGTCGCCAAACTATAAGATTAAATGCCAATAATGGTCGATCGTAAATGTCACATTTACTTGACAAGGAAGTTACACGTGTTTACGGCATCAAGTGATTTTTATTTCGATGTTTTATTTGTATTTTTATTAATGTTATACTCATTTATTTGTTCTTTCGTTTTTTAAAATAAAACATTATGTCAATTTGTATAATTTCGCGAATGGTTTGTCGATTTATATAACTTGACGAAATTGGTCGACAGAATAACTAAGTAAATAACCGTTAAAACATTGCTTTGAATTTGAAATTAAATGTTATGATTTGTTGCATCATTATTTAGTCGGGTTTGGCGGGGTTTTCTTTTACGACAATTTTCAAAAACCTCGTTTTCGAATACCAGTGACATATGTATTTTTAAATTATTTTCTGTTATTTTTAAAATGAAATAACAATAAATAAATAAAAAATTAATTAATAACTATAGAACAAAACAATTTATAGCATTTTTTTAATAAAAAGAAAATAAATGTAAATAAACGTTTATTAATAAATAAGTAACAATAGCCGGGTTACCATGTCAGGTAAAATAACGCCATTTTGGCGCCTATTAGGTAGCCCGGTGCGCATATGACATCTGCGCCTTATATTTTCTTTTCGTTTCATTTAAAAAAAGAAAGAGGTGAAAGCCATTAATTATAAATGTTTCAGTTTTAATGAAAGTTTTGTATTAAATAAAATGATAACGAAATAAAAAAAGCATTGTTCTTAGCATAGATTTAAGGGAGGCCAAATTGATCGCCAAATTAGTTTAAAATAATAACCTTTTCTGAAATATGAAAAAAAAATATCTGTTATGATTAAAATTTGAGTTGCCATCATTAGAAAAAAGTATTTAAAATTAGAAAAAAAAAATAATATTTCGAAAACTAATTCGAATTTAAAAATTCTAATACCAAATTAGAGATCTGCGGATCAATACGGATTTTTGATGTTAATTTCATCGCAAAAGTATTCCATATTTTAGGAGAAATCGCAGTGAAGCATAATCAGTTGTTTAAACAGTCGTTTCAAAGAATCGTTTCATAAATTCGTTTCATTTCAGTCGTTTCATATATCCGTTTCATAAATTCGTTTCATTAGGATTTTATATATATACTAGGGGGCTCTGCCACCAGCAAGCTACGCTCGCCAACCCCAGTTCAGGCACCGCAGAATCTAAAAACACGCTTATCTGATGGGTTTTAAAAATATTACAGAAGATTGAATTATACTGAAAAAAGTTGTGCAGATCTCCCTGTAAACGGGTTTCCATTCAATTCCCTTTGATTGCAAAAATTTAAGGGCGAATCAGTTGCTATTAAGACATCCAATGGTTGTTTTCGTTTTTGTTTCAAGAGGATCAGTTAAACATTTGAAAAGAAGCTAAAATAAAATAAATTAAGTATATAGTGTCTTTGTCTCCCGGTATTTTAAAACAATCTCTGTTACAATAGCCTAAGTCAGGTGACTATCATTAACAGTTCCAGGCGGACCACTTCGCTTTTTATACTCTAGGTGCCATTTTGGTACTTTAATGTTAGCCAGGCACAGGTGACAAGGCACCAAATATTATTCTATCACCATCGTTTCATCTATATTATAATAGTTCATGTCATCAACTGCTATAAACAAATACGGTGTGATCCCTTCGCCGTTCATATGAAAGTTTGGCACAGATGTCATATACGTCCCATATTGACGCGATTTTTTAACGACGCCAATTTGCGGAACGCATCAAGAGCATAAACAACATCCGGCTTACCATATCAAGCAAAATAACGATACTTTGGCGCCAGTTAAGTGCCCGTTCCGAATATGACATTGGCGTTAGAAAAAAATCGCGCCAATATGGGACTGTAAGTTTTCCATTTTGATTAAAAAATCAAATTTTTTTTTCGAATAAAACTACATAAAATTTTCTATGGTTGCAAAGAATTCTTGGTACTGATACGCTAGCCGAATGCAAATCTCGCCAATAGCTTTTTTTCAACTCGCCAGTTAGCATTTTTCTTTTTCGAGTGGTAATATTTGGCCAGATGTTATATACGCACAGTAGGTTTGGCGTGATTTTATTTTTTTTACGAAAATTTGACGAAAACCTCGTTTTCAAATACCAGTTATATATGCATTTTTAGTATTACTTAGTTATCTCGTCCACCAAAAATCTATCGCCAAACTATAAGATTAAATGCCAATAATGGTTGATCGTAAATGTCACATTCACTTGAGTTTAAGCAAGTTACACGTGTTTACATCATCAAGTGACTTTTATTTCAACTTTTTATTTGTATATTTATTAATGTTATACTAATTTATTTATTCTTTCATTATTTAAAATAAAAATTATGTCAATTTGTATAATTTGGCGAGTGTTTGGACGATTTATATAATTTGGCGAAAATGGTCGACGGAATAACTAAGTAGTACCGTATTTTTTAATTATTTTCTATTACTTTCTAAAGTAAATATAAAAAAATTAATAATTATAGAACAAAATAATTTATATAATTTATAAAAAGAAATAAAAGTTAATAAAAATTTATTATCAAATAAACAACAATCGCCGGGTTACCATGTCAACCTTTTCTGAAATATGAAAAAAAAATATCGGTTTGATTAAAATTTGAGTTGCCATCATTAGAAAAATGTATATAAAGTTAGAAAAAAATTAATATTTCGAAAACTAATTCGAATTTCAAAATTCTAATACCAGTTTTGAGATCTGCGGATCAATGCTGATTTTTGGTGTTCATTTCATATCAAATTATTCGATATTTTAGGAGAAATCGCTTGAAACATAATCAGTTGTTTAATCAGTCGATTCATATATCCGTTTCATAAATTCGTTTCATATATCCGTTTCATTAGGATTTTATATACATAGGGTAGATATAGGGTAGATATATCTCTATTGAAATAATAAAAATTTGAATAAACAATTGAAAACAAAAACCCTATAAAAATTAATAAAATTAAATATCGAATTGCGTAGTGCACATCGCGAGCTTCTCAAGCATTGGGTAGTGCACGTCGCGAGCTTCTCAAGCATTGCGTAGTGCACATTGCGAGCTTCTCAAGCATTGCGTAGTGCACGTCGCGAGCTTCTCAAGCATAACCTTCCAAAAGATGCACTAGATTATTTTTAACACAATTATTGTAATTGGTAAGCAAATCATATTAGATGTAAATTTCCAACTGGGCGAAAAATGTCCGGAACAGGATTCGAACCCGGGATCTCCTGGCTGGAGCCGCCAGTGCTCTGCCATCTGAGCTATCCCGGACGATACTGGTCGAACTTTTTCACCCAGCTAACCTTGAAGATTACAGCATCTGGTCTGAAACATGGTTCAGCTCAACAGAATAAATCTCAGGTAATGGAACTCCAGAAATCGCTGGATGCGAAATTACACTAGATTATTTTTAACACAATTATTGTAATTGGTAAGCAAATCATATTAGATGTAAATTTCCAACTGGGCGAAAAATGTCCGGAACAGGATTCGAACCCGGGATCTCCTGGCTGGAGCCGCCAGTGCTCTGCCATCTGAGCTATCCCGGACGATACTGGTCGAACTTTTTCACCCAGCTAACCTTGAAGATTACAGCATCTGGTCTGAAACATGGTTCAGCTCAACAGAATAAATCTCAGGTAATGGAACTCCAGAAATCGCTGGATGCGAAATTACACTAGATTATTTTTAACACAATTATTGTAATTGGTAAGCAAATCATATTAGATGTAAATTTCCAACTGGGCGAAAAATGTCCGGAACAGGATTCGAACCCGGGATCTCCTGGCTGGAGCCGCCAGTGCTCTGCCATCTGAGCTATCCCGGACGATACTGGTCGTACTTTTTCACCCAGCTAACCTTGAAGATTACAGCATCTGGTCTGAAACATGGTTCAGCTCAACAGAATAAATCTCAGGTAATGGAACTCCAGAAATCGCTGGATGCGAAATTACACTAGATTATTTTTAACACAATTATTGTAATTGGTAAGCAAATCATATTAGATGTAAATTTCCAACTGGGCGAAAAATGTCCGGAACAGGATTCGAACCCGGGATCTCCTGGCTGGAGCCGCCAGTGCTCTGCCATCTGAGCTATCCCGGACGATACTGGTCGAACTTTTTCACCCAGCTAACCTTGAAGATTACAGCATCTGGTCTGAAACATGGTTCAGCTCAACAGAATAAATCTCAGGTAATGGAACTCCAGAAATCGCTGGATGCGAAATTACACTAGATTATTTTTAACACAATTATTGTAATTGGTAAGCAAATCATATTAGATGTAAATTTCCAACTGGGCGAAAAATGTCCGGAACAGGATTCGAACCCGGGATCTCCTGGCTGGAGCCGCCAGTGCTCTGCCATCTGAGCTATCCCGGACGATACTGGTCGAACTTTTTCACCCAGCTAACCTTGAAGATTACAGCATCTGGTCTGAAACATGGTTCAGCTCAACAGAATAAATCTCAGGTAATGGAACTCCAGAAATCGCTGGATGCGAAATTACACTAGATTATTTTTAACACAATTATTGTAATTGGTAAGCAAATCATATTAGATGTAAATTTCCAACTGGGCGAAAAATGTCCGGAACAGGATTCGAACCCGGGATCTCCTGGCTGGAGCCGCCAGTGCTCTGCCATCTGAGCTATCCCGGACGATACTGGTCGAACTTTTTCACCCAGCTAACCTTGAAGATTACAGCATCTGGTCTGAAACATGGTTCAGCTCAACAGATCCTGTTCCAGAATCCTGTTCCGGACATTTTTCGCCCAGTTGGAAATTTACATCTAATATGATTTGCTTACCAATTACAATAATTGTGTTAAAAATAATCTAGTGTAATTTCGCATCCAGCGATTTCTGGAGTTCCATTACCTGAGATTTATTCTGTTGAGCTGAACCATGTTTCAGACCAGATGCTGTAATCTTCAAGGTTAGCTGGGTGAAAAAGTTCGACCAGTATCGTCCGGGATAGCTCAGATGGCAGAGCACTGGCGGCTCCAGCCAGGAGATCCCGGGTTCGAATCCTGTTCCGGACATTTTTCGCCCAGTTGGAAATTTACATCTAATATACTTCCAAAAGATGGTCATACTATCACGTTACTACATTACTATCCATAGTTTTTGTTCTTATTGAACTTTTTTAACAGAACTATTTTGACTGACTTGAGAATTGCATACGAGTAGCTCCTAAAATAATTCGTCTATTTGAAAACTGTCTGTCTCAACATGTTTATTGAACATTTCACTACAAAACAACCACTTGTCACATTTATGCGGAATACTTTTCTTAACATTAGCCAAGAAAGATGTCCGGTCACAAAAATTTCATTTACGGAGGCAGCGCTAGTTACTTTTTTCAGAATATAGAAATAGAATGCGTATGATTTCCATTCCAAATATGTGAGAAGCTCACAACCATAGCGAACCAAGTACAATTTGAAAAAAATGAGATATTCCATTTAGAAGGTGTATAGAATCTATTTTATCCACTCGCACAGTAAACCAAGTCTATAAACAGATGACATACACTGACGGAAAAAAAATCCCAACACCAAGAAAAACTTGTGTTAGATAAACGAAATTTGGTAGGCGTGTTTATGCATCCGAAAGATGACATTGATTGAAATTTCGCGCTTCGCGCATAAGTGTGGCGCTAGTAGCGCCACTCAGAACTTGCAGATCAGGTTTACTTTAAATGTGTGCTGTAAAGTTCGTGGGCGTTATTTAGCTTCGAAATGTGACGTATTGAGTTTATGTTGGCCAAGAATGCCTTTAACAAGACAAAGAAGCCACTGTCAACAGCTCACCGAGTTGGAACGAGGTCGCGTATTCGGGCTACGAGAAGGTGAATTTTCTTTCCGCGATATTGCAGAAAGACTTGGCTGGAATGTATCCACTGTGCATGATTGTTGGAAGCAGTAGTCAAAGGATGGTACTGCCTCAAGAAGACCGGGTTCCAAACGGCCACGTGACACTCCTGAGAGGGAAAATCGCCGTTTTCGGCCCACGCCTGCTGCGCATTGTACTGCGTCTGCGGCAGAAATTCGAGATGTAGTTGTTACCACAGTAAGTAAGTAAGTAAGTAAGCACCCACCCTGGGAACCCGCTTTTGGCAACGAACTGTTAGAAATCGGTTACTTCAAGGACAGCTCAGAGCTAGGCGCCCTCTAGCGTGCATTCTACTGACTCCAAGCCATTGCCGTTTGCGACGCCCTTGGTGTCAAGCCAGAGCTCATTGGAGGACAGAGTGGAGATCTGTTGTGTCTTCTGATTAAGAAGAAACACATCAGATCTCCACTCCGTCCACCAATGAGGTCTGGATTGACACATATGGGTTCGCAAACGGCAATGGCTGGGAGTCAGTGGAATGCACGCTAGAGGGCGCCTAGTTCTGAGCTGTTCTTGAAGTAACTGATTTCTAACAGTTCTTTGTGTCACTGTGGAACCAACTGCAGCTCGAATTTCTGCCGCAGACACAGTACGATGCGCCACAGGCGTGCTCCGTATACAGCGACCTTCTCTCTCAGGAGTGCCACGAGGCCGCCTGGAACCCGGTCTTCATGAAGTAGTACCATCCCTTGACCACTGCTTCCAACAATCATGCGCAGTGGATACATTCCAGTCAAGTCTTTCTGCAATATCGCGGAAAGAAAATTCACCTTCTCGTAGCCCGAATACGCGAACTCGTTCCAACACGGTGAGCTGTTGACAGTGGCTTCTTCGTCTTGTTAAAGGCATTCTTGGCCAACATAAACCCAATACGTCACATTTCGAAGCTAAATAACGCCCACGAACTTTACAGCACGCATTTAAAGTAAACCTGATCTGCAAGTTCTGAGTGGCGCTACTAGCGCCACACTTATGCGCGAAACGCGAAATTTCAATCAATGTCATCTTTCATATGTATAAACACGCCTACCAAATTTCGTTTATCTAACACAAGTCTTTCTTGGTGTTGGGATTTTTTTTTTTTCGTCAGTGTATATGATAAAGTATGTGAAAAGAGACTTGGTTCGCTGGGAGTGGATAAAATAGATTTTACGCACCTTCTAAATGTACTATCTCATTTTTTTTTAAACGGACTTGGTCTACTATGGTTGTCAGCACCCCATATAATAACTTAATATTAAGCCAAACTGCTTACATTATTTTGACAGTTTATAATTTGCTTATCTCTTAAAATAGCAAACAACTTGCTTCTTAAAATATTATATCAGTAGTAAAAAATTACGAATTTTGCAAGGTGGTTGGATGTAATGATCTAACATTGGTAGCTAATGAAAAGAAAATATAAACAGAAAAATTTCATGAATTCGAAAATAACAGAAGATTATTGCTAGATTCGGGTGCCATGTTTAAAATATTAGATATAAAGTCTTGAGTCTTTTCTTGATTTTATTAACATAACATAAACACAATAATTAAAATATCTCTCTATTCTAAAAAAAAGTAACTACCGCTGTCACCGCCGCCGCCGCCGCCGGTTTTCATTTTTTTGTGACCGGAGGCCTTTCTTCGTTAATATTAACAAAAATAATGCATACAAAAATATGAAAATCGGTGGTTTTATACAGAAATGTTTGATAAATACGCTGATGTAGACAGTTTTCAAATCGAAGAATTATTTTAAGAGTTATTTAATGCTAAAGTTGGACAAAATCGTTCCACTAAAAAAGTTTTATAGCAGCAAAAACTATACATGGCAGTGTAATCATTTTTAGATCATTTTATGAGTTAGAATTTGCCGGAGTGCAGACTGCATTAATTTTTTTTATTTTGACTCATTTTTTGAGGTTTTATTTCTATTTTAAATTCAAATTTTCAGCATTTCTAGAGATATTTTTTACATTATTTTAGAAAATGGTATTAATTTATACTGTTGCCAAATGTATAAACAGCGTAAACAATAATGTTTGCTTCAAATTAAAAATTTATTTACACGTGACTATTATAAACAGAAAAAATCATTTGGAATTAGAATTAAATAATTACGTATAAAAAGCAGGAACTTATTAAAAATTACGTCATAAAAAGTATACACGTGAATTTTAAAAGAGAAAGGATATTGTAAAATAATAAATTCATTAACATGCGTTAGAAGTCTTAGGAGAAATTACGTCATATTTACGTCACATTATAGTTATTACATAAAATGAACACAAAATAATATTGCAAAAAAATTTTAATTTAGAAATTGCGCTAGACATTTATTTGATATTTTGAGAATTAATTTAAAATGTCTCATTTAAAAGAACTTTCTTTTCGCTTTGTTAAAAAATACCAGGAGACAAAGACTCTCTTTACTTAATTCCTTTTATATTAGCTTATTTTGAAATGTTGTTACACGTGTATACGTCATCAAGTTATTTTTATTTCGACGTTTTATTTGTGTTTTTATTAATGTTGTACGAACTTATTTGTTCTTTCGTTATTTAAAATAAAAATTATATCAATTTTTATAATTTGGCGAGTGGTTTGGCGATTTATATAATTTGGCGAAATTGGGCGACAGGATAATCAAGTAGTACCGCAGCGGATTTGGCGTTAAAATTCCCCAATCAAAGAGAAATGAATAGAAATTCGTTTATAGGGAGATCGCCACTGTTTTTTAAATTATAATTCAATCTTTCAAAATCTTTTTAAAGCCGATCAAATTAGCGTGCATTTAGAGTCTGCGGTGTCTGGACGGGAGTTGGCGAGCGTAGCTCGTAGGGGGCCGAGCCCCCTAGTGTCATAAAAAGTATACACGTGTCTCTCTATTCTAAAAAAAAGTAACTACCGCTGTCACCGCCGCCGCCGGTTTTGAATTTTTTGTGACCGGAAGTCTTTCTTCGTTAATATTAAAAAAACTGTTGCATACAAAAATATGAAAATCAGTAGTATTATAGAAAAATGTTTGATAAACACGCTGATGGAGACAGTTTTCAAATCGAAGAATTATTTTAAGAGATATTTAATGCCAAAGTTGGACAAAATCGTTCCATTAAAAAAGTTTTATAGGAGTAAAAACTGTACATAGGAATTTAATCATTTTTAGATCATTTTATGCGTCAGAATTTCCCGGTGCAGTTAGTTTTTTAATTTGAATAATTTTTCGAAGTTTTATTTCTATTTTAAATTCAAATTTTCAGCATTTCGAGAGATATTTTTTACAAATTTTAGAAAATTGTATTAATTTAAACTGTTGCCAACAGCATAAACAGCGCAAACAGTAATGTTTGCTTCAAATTAAAAATTTATTTTACACGTTACTATTATAAACAAAAAATATAAAAAGCAGGAACTCATTGAAAATTACGTCACAAAAACTATAGTTACACGTGGATTTTAAATGAGAAAGAATATTGTAAAATAATAAATTCAGTACATGTGTTAGAAGTCCTAAATAGGAGAATTTATGTCATATTACACTTATTACGTAAAATGAACAAAAAATAATATTGCAAAAGAGTTTTAATTTAAAAATTGCGCGACACATTTACTTGACATTTTAAGATGATCATAATATTTCATTTCTAACAAAAGTATTTTGACGTGAATATTAAAAAGAGAAAGAAAAGTTTGGTGAAAATTACGTCAGATTATAATTGTCAGATTCAAATTATAATTCAATCTTCCGAAATCTTTTTAAAGGCGATCAAATTAGCGTGCTGTTAGAGTCTGCGGTGTCTGAACGGGGGTTGACGAGCGTAGCTCGTAGGGGGCAGAGCCCCCTAGTTTAATAAATAAAAAAGACTTTCGATAAACTTCAGTGGAACATATCAAGCATAGCTCCATTTTCGCGATAAATGTATTCTATCTAAAAGACAAATAATAGTTTTCTTGCCAGTTCGGGATTATTACGTAACGGCCTGAGAGACAGTCAAAACTCCGCCCAGAGTCACGTGATTCAATAAATTCTCAGCAGTACCCAATCGGCCGTAACGTCAAAATTGAGTCTTGAGAATTTCAAGTCTTGGTGTTTGTTGTACGAGACAGAAATGCTTTAGTCGATTGTCTCGATTGTTGGTAAGTTAATTCTATGTTCTTTTCTCGAGCGAGAGACAAAGACAACTAATTTTTTTTTTTACAATCCGATCATATACATCCAGTCATCACTATGTCTTTATTAAGAAACTAAGACCTATATATGGCAAGTAATATTTATTCTAATCAGTATGCAATTGTCAAATAAATCTGCAAATTACAGAAAAGTGCAAATTGATTATTTATATATGCATTATATAGGGCTCATTCCATGCAAAATGAGCAAATCAGCTGTGGCAGACATGTCACAGATTTTAATGAAAATCAGTCTATATGTAGATCATATCTATTTATGAGTAAATGTAAAATAATAGATTTCAGGATTGTTTATTTAAGTATTAAAATATACATTAAAAGTGAATGCAAAATCGAGGTATTGTCTACATGCTTAGAATTTCAATTCTGAATATTAGCCTTAGGAATGGAAAGGCTATATTAAAAATTAGGAATTAATTAATAAGTAATAAGTATTAGGAATAATAAGTAACAGATTGGCGTAAGTTAGTAATTGTATTTTTATTCCGTAATGAGAAAAAAAATTATTTTTCAAAAATTTTGAAGTAAAAATACAATATTTCTACTGCTCATTAAAGCATGAAGGACAGCTTTGACAATTTTACTTTTTTTGGCTTTATAGCTAAATGTATATATTTTAAATATCGAAAGTTTTATTCTTGCCTTTTTATTCCTTAATGAGAAAAAAATAAACAGTAAAAAATGTTGAGGGTAAAATGCAATATTTCTGTCACTTCTTTTTAAGTGAAAAAAAGCTTTATTAAACTTTTAAATTATTTCATATTATAGATAAAAGTGTATAATTTAAATATAGAAACTTTAATTTTTGCTTTCAGTTTATTTTTGGCTATTAATATATTTATTTTAAACTACAGTAAAAAAAAAAATATTACTTTGAACAAAAAAAAAATTATATATTTATCCTATAAATCCATAGATGGCAGCACTGCATCTTTTTTCTCTTTGAATTCGTGGAACATTGTAAAAAAAACGCGCGCTTATTCAAAGAGTAAAGCTCTTGGAATGCAACAAATATTACTTTTTTAACCAAATTTTGTGACGTTAGGAATCAAAAGGCAATCTTGAATTTTTTTTAGCATATCATGGACTTATTGATCTTTATGTCTGTGCAATAACTATAATGTCTGACCTTTCCTTCAATTTTTTTTTGCCTATCAATAAGAGGAAAAATTACAGTTTTGTCATTTTTTTTAAACTTCTAATTTTTATTAAAGTTGAAGGAAATACATAGCAACTTAAAAACTTTAGCAATTCGATCTTAATATGTAACACTACATCAGGCATCAGTTTCACAGATTTTTTGAATTCCTTTAATTTTTATAACGTTTTTAATTTTCTCAAAACTGACAAATTTTCAATTTTTACAAAAAAATTAACCCATTTATGCCTAGCGTCCCATTTTTGGGACGTTTCAAATTTTAATGCATTTGTATAATTTTCTCCTTCTTTATAACACGAAAATTGCATGAAATCATTATTTATAAACAGTGGTGTAGTCGTAAAAAAAACAGAGGGTATACGTTCTAAGCAGAGGGTATACGCTCAAGGCAGAGCGTATACCCTAGAGTGTATCTACTATAGCTTTCTTGAGAAACAGAGGGTATACGCTGTTCCTTAAAAAAATCCAGAGGGTATACGGCGTATACCCCCATATACCCTCCACTACATCCCTGTTTATAAATGTCTTTATCTATAACCGAGAGATGACATAACAAGGTGGATATTTATTTGCTTAAATTAAGGCTTTTTTTCGGTGTTTATAGATTTTTAATTTTTCAAGAGGGCGAAATGTAAAAAGTAAGTTTATTTGTATTTTTTCTATCATGGACCCAAAATCGCAAGTTATAATCTTAGCTTGTGGACTTTTTTAAAATACATGTTTTTTTAAATTGCGAAATTAAATGTTCAAGCCTACTTTTTATGCATTTTTGTAATGTACAAAATGTAGAGTTCTAGGCATAAATGGGCACATATTTTTGTTAGAAATTTAGGAGACAGTTATTTATGCAATCTCCTTTCGAAGATATTTATGAAATAAATTGTTATTAAGTCTGCAATACGATTATTCTTATTTTATTATTAATAATAGTTATAACGTTATTAGTCTCTGCAAAGAAATAAATATATTTTTTGTAGTTCATTAAAATACTAATTATAGTACATAATATACAATTTAAAAACATTTTAAATATAAATATAGGCAAAATATATAATTATGCATATTATTCTACTACAAATACTCATATTTAGTTCTTTTACATTTTATCAAATAAATACAAAAAAAAAAAATTAAGCTTGATTTTTTTTAGTATTTTTCCAGTTCATTTTGCAACATTTTAAAGTGATTTTACCAAAAAAATTGAGAAAACAAAAATTCAGGCACAAATGAGTTAAGATTAATCATGACGTTACCAAATTATTATTATTAAATAAATATGAAGATAATTTTCCACAGATTACAATATTATAAAAAGATTAATTTATGTTAAATAGTTTTCAAGATACGGAACTTCAAACTTGCAACTTTGAACGATTGTACACATGCCATTCTATGTCACAAGTTCTTTAAATGTCCAGAACTTCCAAAATTTTTAATTTTTTTGTCGAAATATTTTACAATGCTCTATTTGAATATGAATTGAATATGTGTATCAAATTTTATTATTGGGTGAGTGCAAAAGTTCTACCCGTTTTGGGCATATGTAAATGTCAAGCGGAATACAGTCGTTACAGCTTCGAGGTAAAAAAGGTGGATAATAACGAGTAAAGCAGTAGAGTCTGTATAGGCACAACATTTGTTAGAAGAACTCATACGGAATGGGAAACAACATAGCAAGCAAGCAAGACCACGTCAGACATTATTACGGTACGAGTATGATAAAGCCGTTACAGCAGCCAGAGCTTGCCACAGCATTTGTCATGCATATGGGGAAGATCCCGTGGACGATAGCACCTGTTACCGTTGGTTTAGGAAATTCCGGGACGGACCCGGGAGCTGTAAAGATCATGCCCGTTTTGGGCGCCCATTAATGGTTTCTGAAAAGGATCTGGACAGAGCCATAGCAAAATCCCCACATTCAACAGTCAAAGAAGTAGCCGAAACGTTCTCGGTACACAGAACAACAGTCAAAAGACGGATGCATGCGCTTGGCTTCATCACCAAATTCGATCAATGGGTCACACTAGCTTACAGTACGGCAACGATAAGACAGGATCTGCACCTGTGTTTCTTTGCTTTCCTGTAACAGTAGGGAATCATTTTTGAACCGAATTGTAAGGGAAAATGGGAAGTGGATACTGTACCGTATTGTGAAGCATCAAAGGATCATGTGCCGATATTGCAGAGGGTACCCCATTGACCTAAACAGGAGGACTCCATTCCAAAAATGTTTTGCTCAGTGTATGATTAAATGGTAGGGGAACAATCAACTAGGAGGCCCTTGCACCAAACCAAATGATCAAAGCAGACCTCTACTGCCAACAATTGGACAAATTGTGAGCGAAATTCACGTCTAAGCGGCCAGCATTCATCAATCGCAGAGGGGCTCTCTTTGAACACGATAAAGCCAGCCCTCATGTTGCTTTAAGGACTCGGCAGAATTTACTGGGTTTTAGTTGGGAACTTTTACCTCAGCCAGCGTATAAACCCGACCCTGAACTTTCGATTTATCACTTTTGTTTATTGTTACACAACGCCTTTGCTCACCGAACCTTCAATTATGTGGAGACTGTAAAAACGGCGTTACAACAGTATTTTGACTGTAAAACAGAGGGTTTTTATCGGAGCGGGATTAACTTACTGCCAGACAGATGGCAAGAGGTCATACATAATTATGGTGCATGCGTGAATTCATAGGTGCTTAACTTTTTGTGTTCTCCGCCTTTCTGTTTTAGCTAAAATACGGGTAGAACTTTGCACTCACACAATAAAATCGGTTACTATGCAGCCACGACTTTTTTTGAATTTTTGCTCATTTTGTGTGGAAGGACCTATAGAGGAGAAGGTCCAAATACCGGCTAGGGTCCAAATACCGGCTACTAGGTGTTCTGAGAAATGAGCGCAGCCTAGTGGCGATAGGTAGAGCTTATAGCTTTAACTGAGAGAATGAACTTTCGAGGAGTACGTCGCTGAAGTTTGTCTCGTTTAGAAACAGTGAATGCAAAAGTGTCCAAACGATGTAATCTGGTGCATCAAAAGTTTTCAACTATGTGTTTCTCATTTTTTAAAAATATACTGATCATATATTGACTTGAATTGATGATTAAGCTATTTTTTAGACCTTTATTAGACCTCAATTGCCTCGCGCACATTATCGATATTTTATTACATGACGGATTAATACCGGTTTTAATTTAAACATAGTAGTGGCCCGAATATCGGCTACCTACAATACCGGGTAGCCGGTATTTAGACCTCTCTCGGTTGCTCTGCTTGAAGGGGATTAAAATAAAGTAATTTAAAAAGTTTTATAATTAATAAATTAATTTAAGAATCAGAATCAGTTCTAATCTCATTTCGCAATATGAAAAAAGCAACTGTGGCCGTAATTCTTCGGAAGCGACACCGGTTAATAGATCACTTCACAAAAAATCGCTGTTGGACACTCCAAAATTCCCTGTCATAAATGTGAAGAGAAAGTAGAAAAATGGCGGAGGAAAACAAGTAAAAGGGGCACTGCGGACAATAATGGGATTCTGGGTTCAATGCTAAGAATGCGATATGTGGACCTATAGTGACTGCACCGATGCAGAGAGTGATATTATGTTTATGATTTTTTGTGATAAAATAATTCTCATTACAATCAGCAAGCTATTTTATTTTTGTTTCACACGTTAAAAAACAAAACTAGAAGTATAATAGAAAGAAGACTGCGAGAGATAGTCGATATAAGAATTTTATAAATTTGACAAAAATGCTTGTTTATTAAAAATTACGTATTTTTTCTGTGTACAAGAAATGTTATTAATCAATAAAATTCATTAAAATGATATACTTATTTCTTAATAATTGTCATTAGCTCTATTTGTGTGATCTTTTGAAAAAAAAAAAAAAACTTAGGTAGCCGTTATTTAGACCTCATTTTCAAAACTCAAAATTTGGAGATTTTCGAAATTTTGCTCTTTATAAACAGAAAAAGCCTTTTAAACAGATTTTTTCCCTCTAAACAGGGGTAAAACATGTCAAGATACCCTGCTGTCACTTTTTCTAATTTTGAAAATTGTCGGAATTAGATTTTAAAAAATAGTGGTAGCTGGTATTTGGACCTTCTCCTCTACATATGACGTTTTAAAAGGTGTAAAAAGAAAATAAGCTTAGCCCACCAGGCGCAAAGCAGCTCTTATATGAAACAAAAAGATATAGGTTTTAGCCAAAAAGTATGAAATTCCATGAAAAGCGGGGGCAGAAAGAGATAACAATAAAAAAATTAAACAATTGAAACAAGAACAAGAAAAACAACTCCTAGCTCTTCGGAAGGTAGGAGAAGCCATGGAGCACCAAACAAATAAATGTATCCTCACAGGTTTCGCAAGGTATGGCAACTTAAGTGAGCTTAATTAAAACAATTACTATGTAACTAAAACCAACCAACTTCTTTATAACCAACTAGGGGGCTCGGCCCCCTACGAGCTACGCTCGCCAACCCCCGTTCAGACACTGCAGTCTCTAAAAGCACGCTAATTTGATCGGTTTTAAAAAGATTTTGGAAGATTGAATTATAATTAAAAAAAGCAAAAGCGATCTCCCTATAAACGGGTTTCTATTCATTTCTCTTTGATTGGGGAATTTTACGGAAAAATCAGCTGCTGTTAAAAGGCACAATGGCATTTCAAAATCATCTAATATAAAATGAATTAAGTAAACAGAGTCTTTGTCGCCCGGTATTTTTTAACAAAGCGAAAAGAAAGTCCTTTTAAATAAGACATTTTAAATATATCGTTTTTAATCTGACGTAATTTTCACCAAACTTTTCTTTCCCTTTTTAATATTCACGTGAAAATGCTTTTATTAGAAATGAAATATTATTTGCGCTGTCAAAAAAAAAAAAAAAAAAAAAAAAAAAATAGTTGAAAAGTTCATTTCAAAATATCAAGTAAATGTCTCGCGCTATTTTTAAATTTATACTGTTTTGCAATATTATTTTGTGTTCATTTTATGTAATAACTGTAATGTGACGTAAATGTGATGTAATTTCTCTTATTTAAGACTTCTAACGCATGTTTAAAAATGTATTATTTTACAATATCCTTTCTCTGTTAAAATTCATGTGTAATTATAGATGAAGTAATTTTCAATAAGTTCCTGCTTTTTATACGTAATTATTTAATTCTAATTTGAAAGTTTTTCTTTTCTGTTTATAATAGTCACGTGTAAATAAATTTTTAATTTGAAGCAAACATTATTGTTTCCGTTGTTTATACAGTTTGGCAACAGGTTAAATTAGTACAATTTTCTGAAATAAGTAAAAAATATCTCTCGAAATGCTGAAAATTTGAATTTAAAATAGAAATGAAACCTCGAAAAATGAGTCAAATTAAAAAATAAATAAATTCTGCACACCGGGAAATTATAACGTATAAAATGATCTAAAAATTATTAAATTCCGATGTATAGTTTTTGCTCCTATAAAACTTTTTTAGTGGAACGATTTTGTCCAACTTTAGCATTAAATATCTCTTAAAATAATTCTTCGATTTGAAAACTGTCTGCATTAGCGTGTTTATCAAACATTTTTGTATAATACTACTGATTTTCATATTTTTGTATGCATTATTTTTCTTAATATTAACGAAGAAAGACCTCCGGTCACAAAAAATTCAAAACCGGCGGCGGCGGCGGTGACAGCGGTAGTTACTTTTTTTTAGAATAGAGAGAAACCAAATTCAATTTTATGAACTTAAATTTTAAAATAATCACAAAATTTCATACTTTTTGGCAAAAAACTATACAAACATATATTTATATATGCATTCATCAAACTTTGATGTCTAATTTCGACATTAATTCCTTGAATGTGCTTAGATCACACCTTTTATCAGCTTTATCTTGAAGAAGCAATTGAAGATATTTATCTATTTCAGCTTTTCCTAATTGAGGATTTTTCTTCTTTTCCTTTTGCTGCAAAATTCTCTCGTTTATAAATTTTCCCGTCTGGAGCTTTTGTTCCTTTATGGTGTTTTTCAACGGAAAATATTTCTCTGTTACATTTAATCCTGGCTGAAGAATGGTTTTCGCTTCATTTTTGAGTACAGGAAGGTCTTCCTCCAAATCTTTTGTTAATTGATTTCCATCACCTTGGCACGTTCCATCCGGGCCGTAATTGTAATAGTCGTATTCCTGAAATATAAATAGTTATTTAATGTTTCATTTTTCATAAGATTAGCAAGTTCCATCCACTTTGGAGCAAAATTCCGTAATATTAAAAATCTGAGTTAGTCATCGTGTACAGCAGTGCATAAAATAGGTTCATACAGATATATGTCAAATGTAACACAGAATTTTATAGTAACTATTTTCACAGTTAATTTCTACGCTTAAATGTCGTAATCTTTGTCATATTTTGACTATTTTGGACAGCATTGACACTTTGGATACAGCCTTGGCATGAAATTTCTATGGTAGAATTTTCTTTTTCTTAGAAATTTTTTTTACCACGCTACTTTGCGACTTTCCGAAGTATTTTCAATGTTCGTGGGTGGTCTTTGCCTAATGATCGCTTTAAAAAACAACTAGCTCGTACTAAATGAAAATTTGGGGGTACCACTGGATAAAACATGGTTTTATTTAGGTGGATGTAGAAAAACCATGCATTTATAAAAATGAATGGATGGAAAAAAATCCAACAAAATGGGTAAGTGAATATAATGAAAAGTTTCGGAAGATATACAAGATTTATATCGAATTTTGTTATGAAGGTAAATAAAAGCTCAGAAAAACATCATGTAAAGCTAAGTAAGTTGACGCTATTATTTGAAATATGTCTTAGAAATCATTTTAGAAGAAAAAAATCCCTACAGACACGGCCTACAGGCGGAGGTAGATTTCGAAGTTGAGTGCTAATTTCACCAACAAAAACTAAATCAAGATTAGAATTAAACCCAGTTTAACCCTTTAATTCTCGCTCCCGTCATATTCACGGTCTGTATCTTTTTTACTTTCTTCTATCTTTACAAGAAGAAAGTATTGGATTCATGAAAATTTTCGAATTCCGGTTTTCGACGGATTTACACGTTTTAGAGGTCAGAGAACCCGAAAAACATGTTTTTACAAAATGTCTGTCTGTGACTCTGTGAGTCTGTCTGTCTGTCTGTCTGTCTGTCTGTGTGTATGTGACACAAATTTTGTGGGCGCTCTATCTCAAGAACTAATGCACGGAATTTAATAAAAATTCATATTCAGTTAGTCCCTGATACAAATTGATGCTGATTAGTTTTTGGTGCAAATCGCTCAACAGGTGGCGCTGCTATGCTGCATTTTTTATGATTTCCGAAATGGCTCTATCTCAAGAACTAATGCACGGATTTTCATGAAACTTCAGATTCTGTTAGTCCTTGATAAGACTTGATGTTTATTACGTGTTGGTGCAAATCGCTCAACAGGTGGCGCTGCTATGCTGCATTTTTTACAATTACCGCAGTGGCTCTATCTCAAGAACTAATGCATGGATTTTCATCAAACTTCAGATTCAGTTAATCCTTGACATGAATTGAAGTTTTGTATAGTTTGGTGTAAATCGCTTAACAGGTGGCGCTGCTATACTGATTTTTTTACAATTTCCGCAATAGCACTATCTCAACAACTAATGCTTGGATTTTCAACAAACTTCAGATTCATGTATACTTTGATATGAATTAGTGCTGTTTGTGTTTTGGTGCAAATCGCTCAACAGGTGGCGCTGCTATGCTGCACTTTTCAGAATTTCCATTATAGCGATATGTGAAGAACTAATGCAACAATTTTCACTAAACTTCAGAATCAGTTAATCCTTGATATGAATTGACATTTTGTACATTTTGGTGTAAATCGCTCAACAGGTGGCGCTGCTATACAACATTTTTCACGATTTCTGCAATCGCTGTATCTCAAGAACTAATGGACATATTTTCATCAAACTTCAGATTCAGTTACTCTTTGATATGAAATGATACTGATTACGTGTTGGTGAATATCGCCCAATAGGTGGCGCTGGTATGCTGCATTTTGCACTATTTCCTCAATAGCTCTATCTTAAGAACTAATGCACGAATTTTCATCAAACTTCAGATTCAAGTACACCTTGATAAATGTTGATACTGATTATGTGGTTGTGTAAATCGCTCAACAGGTGGCGCTGTTATGCTGCATTTGTCATGATTTGCGCAATAGCTCTATCTTAGGAACTAATGCACGGATTTTCCCCAAACTTAATATTCAGTTGGACATTGACATATGTTGATAATAATTAGGTTCTGGTGTAAATCACCCAATAGGTGGCGCTGCTATGCTGCATTTTGATGGATTTACACGATTTCATGGACAGTAATATCTCAAGAACTAATGCACGGAATTTCATCTTTTTAGAATCCTCATGATGAGCATAGATGCACTGTGATAATGAATTTTGAAGTATTGACAAGTATGAGATAGAAGAAAGTTTTGTGATGGCCACAACATACTAGTTCAGATTTATTCAGATTTGATTTCCACCAGTTTTATAAAATAGTGTAATCAGCTTTATTATGGTTTCATTTTACCTGTCATTAAATAAGGTGAATATTTCATTTTCAAAAAAGGGGTGCCAATAAGCAATTTGAATTTTTAAACCGTAATTTTATGCGACCGTTAACCCTTTCGCGAAGGGAGCCTTTTACGAAATGTTTATTACTTTGCTACCGGTTTTAAAAAACAGAAGTTTGTGCCTATTCAAATCGGGAAAATGCTCGGATTAAATAAGGCAAATTTTACAGTAAAATTTTACTGGTGAGGATAAACGAGGATCCTTAGGCCTATTTCCGGCACGTATACGTGTCGCTCGTCCCCAAGGGGTTAAGGGGTTAACAATGTTATCTGGCTGCTTTTAACGATTTTTTAATTTCTTTTTTGTGTAAGAACTGGTTTTATCAGAATCATGTTAAGGCGGTATTAAAAAAAAAATATTTTTCCACGCTCAACAACTCGAAATTTTCTGACACATTTTCAGATTCATTTTTAAAAGTAAAAACATGAAACTTGCTGAGGTGATTTTTTGAAGAGATTTATAAGCGACCTGGGTTTTTATTTTTCGTTCAATTAATTAGAACTTGATTTACAAACAATTATTTCCTTAGTACGGCCATATTTTTTGTTTCTAGCACTATCGCTTCGGGAAATACGGTTCAAAATGTCAACTTTAACAGCATTTTTTGAAATATATTCTGTCTTTACCAAAAAATAGAGCACATTATATAGTTTCTGAATAAGAGAACCTGTCAATTAGATTTGTTTGAGAGCAAAAATGAATTTAAAAATGAGTCAGAAAAATAGCAGCTTGGATTTGAGTACACACTTAATACAATAATTTTTTCGCCTACCTCTATTTTTGTTTAGTTTGTTTTCGCTGTAAGAGTTGGTCCTATAAAAAATTTGTAGAGAATATTAAGAAGATGTTTAATAAATTTAAGCGGATTGGATATCTTGTGAATTGACGAAGTTAAGAATTTTTAATTTAAATTAATTTTTCAATTAATTTTTAGCAGTGAAATTACGCTCGAAATTATTGAATATATAAGATGTGAATTTAAGAATTTTTTTCTTCTTCAACCCTCCCCCCCCCCCCTTTTTCGTTTTTCGTTTTTAATTTTTTTTTTTTTTTGCAGTAAGAGTTGGTCCTATAAAAAACTTGCCAATATAAAAGTTGTTTAAGAAGATTTATAACAAGTTTAAGTGAATTTGATATCTTGAGAATTGACGAAGTTATGAATTTTTTTCTCCCTAAAACCCCGTTTTTTTTCGCCTCTTGAGCCCAATTTTAATTTTATCAAAAATCTGTGATACATAAAATTTTGGCCTTTTTCCTAGAAGTAAAAATAACTTTAAACTGATTTCATATGTATTATTATAGATAAGAAGATATGTTTTTTTATGGTTTCCACAATACTTCTCCCTATTTCGTCCCCCTTGGTCCGATTTTGAACGTTAGCGAACTTGACCAAGATTTTCTGCTTCTTGATTTAACATGTCAGTTTGGTAGAGTTTTGTGCGGAATTATGGAATTTATCGTGTCCATGTAAAAGTGATATATATAAAGTTTTGAACTTGGGAGGGGGGTGGGTTCTAGGAGTCACGATCGGTGCAGATCTGCACAAATGTTTCAAAAATGCCAATGTAATAGGTAGTATTTATTATGAAATCCACCTATGAAAAAAAAAAAAAAAAAAAAGACTGAGCTTCGCATATGACAATGTCTCCAGTCATCTTCTAAGTCAATTGCCACATACTTAGTGGAAAGTAATCACAAACAGAAATTAATTGTAAGCTATTTGAAGGAATACCTGTAAAATCACTTGACTTTTCCGACAAAGAACTTCCTCTGCATTTGGTTTGTTGAAGCAAGCTGAACAAAGAAAAAGTCTACTATCGTGGAAATTTCTAGCCTCAGTTATAGTCAAGCGTCAAGGCTATGCATCAAACTGTAAGGAAAAAATAAGGCAGTTAAACCTAGAAATTAAAAGTGAAAATCATATGTGAATGAATCTTTTTATAGGTACACGAAATATTTACACAAACCTCTTTGACTAATTTTCTTATCCCTGCACAGGGGCACAGGAAGCGTAGAGTTTCATATGTGACACAAACAATCTTCCTTCAAATAAATATAATTTTCAAAATTACATGTAATGTCCAAAAATATTGTAATTTTCTGTCTTTGTGTAATCTGTAGCAGAAGTCTCAACGTTAGATCTGCAACTCGTATATATATACCGGGTGTCCCAAAAATGACCGACGATTTTAAAATTCAATAACTTGCAAACAGTGACAGATATTAAAAAAATTCTTGCAGGAGTGTTATGTATGGTGTCAGGATACTGTGATTCTTGATTTTAGTTCGAATTTCAAACAACAGATGGCGCTGACAGCGATTGGCGTTCAGTCGAGGCCGAAACCGACTTCACTCAGCATTGATGCGAAGGAAGCAGATTAAGGCTATGGAGTGGGTCTCATTCGCCAGTACAGTCTTGCTCTTAGGGTACAGCGCCTAGAAGATACAGTGTGGAAAACGGCTATTCCTATAATGCTTTAAAAAGTGCTAAAAACTTCTATCCCATAAATCCCCAACAATGCTCAGCGGCAATATGCTGATACGAGCGCCATCTCGTAACTCTTTTCAATATAAACACTGTGTTTTCAAAAATTATAGGATGTTAAATGTCGAAACTATAAATATAAGATATTTTGGTCTGTTATAAGCTAATTTAGTTAAGGAATGACGTGAAATAGGTTAAAGAGTCTCTTTTAGAATGACTATCGTTTTTAAATCACTACGATGGCGTTACGATCGACATATTGTTATTCAGCATCGTTGTACATTTATGGGATTCAATTTTTTAGCACTATTTTGTAGCCGTTTTCTACACTGTATCTTCTAGGCGCTGTACTTAGGGCCCGATTCTGAACTCATTCGATATGGAATGCCTTGTTGCCATGAGAACAACAAATTCTTCGATAGTGGATTACAGCGTTCAGAACTGGTTAAACAAGGCTACTTCTATTATTTGCTTTGAGGTACACTGTTTAAAATATCGTGAAAGATTACCTCTGTTTTTAAAGGCTATATATTTTCTGACTAATGAGAACGCTCGATAGGTGTTTATGTAGCGTTCTCATTGGTCAGAAAATAGATAGCCTTTAAAAACAGAGGTAATTTTTCACGATATTTTTAACAGTGTAGTTATTTTGAACAACAATATACTGTTAAACATTTTCACGATTATTTTTTAACATTCATAAAAGTCCACTGACGAACTTCCTTAAAAGATCTAAAATTTCTTATAATGTACCGGGTGTTCCAAAAATGACCGACGATTTGACAGATCAATTAAAGAAAAATGGATGGTGATAGAAATGTACGGTTTGCTGCATTCTGCTTAGGTAACCAGTTGGACTGTGCGAAATAGGAATTTCTTAAATCGATTTACCATCCATCTAACATCGCGATTTAGCACTAAATCGCGATTTAACAGATTTTATCATTTAGAATGTGGAAGCTTATTTTTTAATTTTTAGTAACAAAATACGGACTGTTTGCATCCCCCCCCCCTCCTGTATTATTTACTATACTTAGCTTTAATTTTTTCAAATACCTTTGAAATGAGGTAATATTTTACACATTAAAAAAATCTTTGAGTGCCCCAAAACACTCATATTTTTCCATTTTAAAAATTAGTGACATATTTGAATACACTTTATAAACTCATTCTTTAAGAAATATTAAAAAAGAAAAGAATTTTTCTTTGGTCTGCTATGTTATGGCCGTTATAATCTAAATTTCTTAATGGGGGGGTGGGGCTTCCCCTAGTTTACCCAAATAGCGCCTCATTGCTAATAAGACACATACTCTTTTCTTTTTTTTACAGACACAAAATTAAAAACTTGTTGGGGTGAAAACGAACTAAATTCACCGAATTCAATGATGAATTTAACTGTGTATTTACCATGAGAAAAGTGTAAAAAAAGTGGGAATATGTGAGAAATAATGTGCACTTTTATTTCTTTTTAACTTTCAGATTATAATAAAGTTTGTTTAACATAAATGCTGACATTCGTATAGTGAATGGAGAAGGTTTGAAAGTGTGAGCCTCAAAGCACATTTTTGAAATTGCTGATTTTTTTTCGTGAGTGTTGGCACCCTGTAAGATTAGTAATAAAATGAAATCTTAAAATATATTTGTTTTTAATGATAACAAAATGTCAAAGAAGCAGAAAATCGCAGATCTTCAGGAAAATCTAATGAATGCCCCATCCACCACTCCCCAATTCTGCTGTAAAGATCAAGTTACTTGACTCATTACAGAACTCTTTTTAATAAATTACAAAATAATAATAAATAAAAACTAAAATATTACAATATTACCCAAACATATGAAAATTAATTTTTCATCAAAATAATGCATAAAAATATAAACTAAAAATGGATGGATTTGGATTTTAACCTCAAGACTTTCTTTCTTTTCAGACATAAATAAAGAATCAATTTCAGCAAGATTACAGCACCTAGAATACCTAGTGTGGAAATATGCTATCCAAACAGTGCTCAAAATTTGTATCCCTTAAATGTGCGACGATCAGGGCTTAATTTCTAACAAAAAAAGTACCGGAGCCCTAATTGCCCTATTCTACGGTACCGGTACTAATATCTGTATTGTTCTCCCTCTACCTCCCCCCCCCCATCACTCCAATCTGCATATTTATATTTTGTACATTATTTTGAAATTTTAAAGCATTTTTTTTTTCTTTAGCAAAATAAAAATTCTAAATATATCTATCAGCATATACTTAGCTGTCAACTATTACACTTTTTAGTTATCGCTCCTTCTAAATAGTAATCTTTGCCTAATTATAATGTCAATTGCGATTTTTTGTTAATTCTATGAATAAATATGGTAAGGATTGTGATTCGTAAATAGTGTTAACACAAAAAAGGGTTAATTCTCAGCTATGCGACAGATGAGCTTGAGTCAATTAAAGCCCAAAAACAGAAATAAAATTTGAATCCGTTTTATCTCCATCTCCTATGTGTGCGACACATTACGTCACACATAAGTGTTTTGATAAAAAAGAATGCAAAAACTTGGAGATGGGAAGGAAAGGAAAGGGTAACTTAGGCTTCGGTTTTTCGGAAGCGCTATTGCACTGGGCTCCGGAGCCCTGTTTTTATGAGCTCCGGTGAATTCCAACCAATATTTAAATATTTACTGAAAACATAAAAGTACCAGAGCTGGGCTCCGGTGGGCTCCGGCGCAAATTAAGCCCTGGCGACGATAGTGCTAAAATTTCAAGTGTCGATCACAGCGACATCTGCGGGATTTTTGTATTACTAGTATTACATTGTATAGACTAGCAATTTCTTGCAGTTGTAGAAAATATCCTGCAGATGTCGCTGCGATTTGCATATTGCAGCAGTATCATTGCACATTTAAGGGATACAATATTTTAGCGCTTTTTTAAGTACGACAGGGATAGCCGATTTTCACACTATATATTCTAAGCATCTAGGCGCTATAGCAAGATACTCAATCCACGTGGTTGGCATTGAAATTGGATGTCAAACTCGATGCAAGACTATTTTAATTACAGAATAATAGAAAATAAAGAATATATATTAAAATATTACCAAAACATGTGAAAAATTAATTTTTCATTAAAAGAATGCATAAAAATAAAAACTGAAATTCGATGAATTTGGATTTTAAATATGAAACTTTATTCTTGTTTTTCATCGATAAATACTCAATTTCGGAAAAAAAATCTTATTTAATAAATAAAGGTTATTTCATGCGGACCACGGCCAAATCGAAATACACGAAACAATGCAGTTCTGAACGTTGTATTCCACTATCGAAGAATTTGTTGTTTCCATGGCAACAAGGCATTCCATTGAAATCATGTCGAATGAGTTCAGAATCGGGGTTTAAGAACGAGATTGTACTGGCGAATGGGACCCACTCCATAGCCTTAATCTCTTTCCTTAGCATCAATGCTGAGTGACGTCAGTTTCGGCCTCGACAATCGCTGTCAGTGCCATCTATTGTTTGAAATTCGAACTAAAATAAAAAATCACAGTAAAAAACTCCTGACATCATACATAACCCTCCTGCAAGAATTTTTTAAATATCTCTCACCGTTTGCAAGTTATTGAATTTTAAAATCGTCGGTCATTTTTGGGACACCCGGTATATACATACATATATATATATATATAAATATATGAGAATAAATCTGGATTTATAATTTGGAAAATTGTAATATTTCTACATGCTTAATTACAATAATATGGGACAGATGACAGCACTATGTATTTCTACTTAATATTAATTTAAAAAGGGAAAAAAGGAAAAAAAATATAACTTGAAGCATCATCAGTAGCGGCAGCACTATAATATTATTCCCATTCCATTCTATTAAAATATTGTTTTCAACTTATATTATTTTCTTCATTCCCATCTCTCAATTTAATATCTCTACTTTTTCTGTCCCATTTTGTAATGAATTTACTCTATTATCCTTTAATTAGCATATAAAATAATTTATAATGATTAGATTAATTACGATAATTTATAATTATTATATTTATATCATTATTTACTTGGTGTGATGAGTTTCAACGGTAAGAATTCGCTTTTAACTGTATCCCGTTAATATGGCGGGGTTTTTGCTGTGATTTAGGGGATGCATGATTACTATTCAAATATGGTATTTAAAAATTCTATTGATGAGTAAGTTTTTAACTCACATGTTTCATTTTTATCTCTATTGTGCATAATATTGTTCTCTCCGTGTCTTACATTGATTAATTATATATTTATTTTATTTTTTATGGTATGGTTAATTGGGCAGTGGGAGAAATAAGCTTTTAAGCTAGTAGCTTATTATTTCTTCCTCAGATATTAAAACACTTTTTACTAATGATTTCGTAGTATTGCCCTTGAAAACGAGTTACGAATCATTAGTTCCAATTTTATTCATAATTGTTCCACCAAATAAACCAAATTTTTTACAACTTATTACAAAACGGCATTAAGATTTTTTATGATGAATCAAACTGTACTAATAGAGTAAAAGAGAAACATTTGTTGGTTTGAAGGCAAGGTTATCTCTGAAACCAGTGAACCTTTTTAAAAAGTTCTTTCACTATATGATAGCTGATAAATGTATTTACCAAGCAGATTGTATTATATATGTTTTTTGGAAGGGGTTGTTTGGAAATGGGTTAGAATGTAGGTTGTCTCATTAATTCGTCTCATATTAATCGAATATGGCACGAAAAGTAAGTTTCCGTAAGTAAAGTGACGTAACCCTACCCTTTCGACTCGGGCGTCTGTTACACAAATTTTCTTCGGTTAACACCACTTTTTGAAAAGAAGTTTCCTTGAAGTTCATAATTTCAAAAATGCTCTAATTAAATAAGGCAAATTTTATTTTCCTTTATTAGTGGTGCCAAAAACAAATTTTGCAAAGAAAGATGATGTCTAGACTGGACATATGAGTGAAAAGGGTTAAAATCGAAGGTTTTTGGTAGAAATGAAAAGTTTTATTTTTTTCTCCTAATTAACAGAATCATATTTGAAAAAAATATCCGATGTCAGGCTATACCAAGGGAGGATCCATGCAATTCTGTGGTGCAGGCCCGACTTTAAATCTCGCGAAAAAGGAAAACGTTTTTACTTTATCTTTAGGATTACTTACACAATTGTGTACTCAGGTCTTAAAGGATTAATTAAAAATATTGAGGTACTATACTATTTTCACGAAAAGACTTGGAAGCTAATGTTAATCCTGTGGGGAAGTTACTTTGAAATTTGTCGCTTGGATTTTAATATTTGTTATGGCTTACCTTGACATTGTTTTGAACTCACCTCCTTGCGCGTTCCACCAGACTTTGTGTTTGCGTTTTGGCAACGGCAGTCTTTATCGTTTGTTGTTTTTGTTCGCACGTCGAATGTTCTTATGGAATAAAACCGCATCTAGTGAGTTATTTCGTTAGCTAAAATGACCATGGGGTCATTACTGTTAGTAATAATGTCTATTATAGTATTGGTGTAGCATAATTATATAGATTATGTCTTAAATTTGAGTGATATTGTCCACGAAAACAACATCGCAATATGTTTCGTAACTGGCTATGGTGTCAGTCCTGATACAAGTTCCTGTATAAAAGAACTGTTTGTTATTAGACTCTCTTCGTATTATTTGACTATCTTCGCATTTATATTTGAACTAGTTACAGTCTATTATAATCAATGTACATACACGCACAATATTTTTAATCATAATTTTTTTTGCATAGTGTAGCTGAGGACAATTTCTATCAGGGATAGTTTTTATTTTTTTGATTTCGGTTTCAGAAAAAAAATTACTTTCACTTTCGGAACCGGTTGGAACTGGTTCTGAAATTGAAACTATCCTAATATATATATAAAAAAAACTGTAATCAAAATCGAAAAAGTAAAATCTAGTCCGGCTACAGAGATACTTCAGCTATCCTATGCAAAACAATCATTTAAAAATATTAAAATGCAAGTGAGATATTTGAAAATAACGTTCCTATAGATTTAATATTAGCGTTCTCGTTTCTTCCCGTGGATAGTGCAGATTTAAAAATTATTTCCAGGAGTATAATCTCCCCTAATGTCAGTAGACACACAAATACCACTTGGCTTATTTCTTGGCGTATTTAGAATTTATAGCTTTATAGTTTTACTATAAGTTGTTGAACAAAACAATTAATATCTTCAACTCATAGTTCGATATTAGGCGTCACATTTTGCAACTAATTTTAGCGTCGATGATTTTGCTATATATGATAGATTAGTTGGCTCAGAAAATAAACTGGGTCGTTTCCATCGCATCATCCCAGTTGCTACAATGTGAAATGAATGGCAACCCAATTGTTGATGCTATCCCGACTCGGAGACATTAGTAGCCGGGTTACCATTAATTTCACATTGCAATTTGAAGCGGTGTGTGTGATGTTGCTACGACAACCAACCCCTCATTCGCTGGTGCGCCAACTGACAAGCATATTTGTTCTCTGTACCATCTAATTTATCATATGTAGCATAATCATGGATGCTAAAATTGATTGCCAAAAAGTGACGCTGCCTCCCAGACTATTAAGGCATCACATGAAATTGTGAAACTTTATTCTTTTTCCTTAAATTTTCTAAACATTTAAAGCATACAACTTATATGTGTTATGTTCTTTTTGAAAAAAACATTTTATTTAATCCCATTTCGATGAGATTCAAATAAGGAGAAAAATATTTAGTGCAAAATTTTTATGCCTATAGTCCAGCATATTAGATTTTTTGTGACATGATACACTGTAAAAAATTGCAGTAAAACTGTCCAGTTATTAAACCATTGTTTTATGGATAACGTTTACTTAACCAAATTATTCAGCACTTTCTCATTGGGAAGAACAGAGATAAAATGCTGGTTACTTTACCATATTCATGAAAAATTGCTGATCAGTACTTTCCTTAATCACTTTTCAAACAAAATCTCTGTAAATTTATGCAAATTAATGGTTTGTCCATCATTTTCTAGATATATGGTACTATGTGTGTAAAATATGCATGTATCCAACAAATAATTGTTTTATGGAAAATTTTAATAGCTTACAGTCTGTACTACTGACAGTGTCAAGAAGCATTGTACTTCGTTTGTTAAAACTGATCCGGGAATGTCGACTCTAGATTGGAATCAATGCAAACTAATACCGTGTGTCCCACAAATTCTTTAATACTTTAAAATGCATTCAAATTTTAGAATTGGTTTATTTGAATGCGGTGTACGGCAAAATTATTCTCGCGCAGGGGGATTGTTTTTGGTAAAGAGAAAATTTGAGCAAAAAGTTTTGTCATTAGAGGGCGTTTTAACATCCAAATCCCAAAATCCTAAATTGGAAGGCTACGTTTACTATGGAAGAATACGGAATACCGATTTCTGTGGTATGCCAGTTATTTATGATACTTCTCTTGCGCTACTTGCAGCCCTCGTGAACTGTTTACTTAAAATGTCCATCTGCGAAGTTACAACAGAGGTACGGGGTTCTCATAAACGTGGTACGCTGCTGCGAGGTTGATCGCACAACCTCCCGTTTCTTCAAAATGTTGAACGAGGGACAGCAGTCCAGAAGGCGTTATTGGACCCTTGTCATTCTTCCTTCCTTTCTGTGTCCGAAACCGTCTAAAACTTCGATTGACGATTCCTGACTAAAGTAAAACAATTCACTAACGATGCCTTATCCACCAACATCACCATCACATGGAAAAACGCACGCTTGCATTAATATCGGGAAAATTTGAAATAAGCTGTTAAACGTGCACTCGGTATGTTATAGGAATCTAATTTGGATATTTCTTGTAACGTAATTTTCCAATTTGGAATTTTTGTATTTGGATGTTAAAACGCTATCTAGTAACAAAAATTTTCGCAATTTTTTTAACAAATAAAATAAAATAAAATAAAATAAAATAAAATAAAAAATAAAAAAAACTCCCCGCATGAGAATAATTTTGCCGCAAATCGCATTCAAATAAACCAAATTTTCAATACTTCTTTAATATTTAAAGTATTAACGAGTTTTCGGGACATCCGGTATAGAAATATGTAGAACACATTACCTTGTTTTTGGCTTCGCCATAGTCGGAAATACTACCTGTAAAATTGTGTTACAGAAATTAATTTCACTAAATTAAATAGAATTATCGTATGTATTAAAAATTATTATACATCCTTTCACTGGAGGAATAATGAAGCAATGTTTGTGTCTGGTACATAGTTTTACTATAAGTTAATTAAATGGATTAAAGCAGTGATCATGATCGTATCTAAAGAAAATCGATCTATAATATTAATGCGATGTAACAACTGTAACAGAGTGTGACTTAAAAATTAATAACTCAATGACTACAGCAGGTTTTAGGACATATGGAAGTTTATAATGAAAAACATAAAGACAGCACTGGCACACTACATAACAAACAGAATCCAAACTAAAAACATTCTACAGAGTCAGGACAGGATGAGCATGCATCTCATGCGATTACACATCGATTGACATATATTGATTGCGCTTCCAATCCTCCACTCCTTAATCTAAATATGTCCAACATAAAGTATATATCACTTAACATACAAATCTACTAACAAAGGTACCAAAGCATAAATAAAAACTAACCAAACATAATTTTTTTTTAATTCCTCAAAGAATATTTTCCCGATAGGTTTAGTTAATTAATCTGCAATTTGTTCAGTGGAGGGTGTTCCGACTAATTCGCTAAGCACCTACTTAGACAGCGCATTCTCCGATTGAACTCACCACTTCCGAATTGAAACGAACTGATTTGTTGTTGACATGTAGAATTCTTTAGATGTATCGCGTGGAATGACGCTTAATAGTTTTTTTCGTTATTTTTGTTATTAAATGTATGTTTTTGTGCCGTAAAAGATACTGATTATTTGTCATTTAGAACCAGTGAACCAATTACTAGATATTAGATTAGATTTCAAATGAATATTTAGATTAATTCGATTAGAACAGAACATTTTGATGCATCGTGCCGTGAAATCTTCGATTTGAATAAGATTATTGCGTAATATAATGAAAGATTTTTTTGCGACTAACCAACATAAAGTTGGCTAGTTGATTTTGTTATATTTTACTTTTTGAAAAATGAATAAAAATAAAGAACGCAAGACGCCGTAATACGCATCGAAAACTATTCAATAAACTGTTATAAGAAATTGAACAGTATTTAGCTGCACAGAACTTTCTTTAGAATATTTAGAAAAATTAGTCGATACATTAAATGTTAACTGTAAAACTATTACGGACCTAGATAATAACATTTTAGATCTAATAAATTCAAAAATTGTGGTAAACAAAATACTCGATATTGATGAAAATATGACCAGAAAATAATATCTTATAGAAGTAAATTAAACTTTAATAAAAGTTTGAATTCTAATAAAAATATTACTAATAGTAATAATATTGATTCAGTACGGACATGTCATATTATTACCGAATTGAAGAAAGTAAAGCTACTTAATCTACAAATGGGTAGTTCTGAAATTAAGTGGAAATTTGAGTCCTCGATCAAATTTGTGTATTTTTATGCAAATAATTGTTCAACTAAATAGATAATCTATGAAGGCACATCTAAAACTTGCATTAAAATACTTTAGAATAAATTTGAAATTTAAAACTATTTTAATAAAATTAAAATCACACTAAATGTCACCTCCATGGTATGTCCCTCCATGCCTGTTTTCACTTTACAACATGAATGTATCCCATAGGAAGGAGGAAAAGAACCATATAAAATATATTAAGTTAAAAAAGGGATATACTTTATTTACTTTTTAAAGGAAAATTTTGAAAATTTATATTTAAAAAAAGTTACAGACCAAGACACTTCTGTCCCCGGAATTAAAGCTACTTCCATGACATATAAGTTATAGTTATATAAAAATCTACTTGATGGCAGCATAATTTAGAACTTGGGATACAAATTAACTACAGGAAGCAACATGTTGGATGGAATATTTCTGAAGCATGGTAAGTTGTTATTTAATCTAGTTTTAATTTAAAACTTTTTAATTACCATAGTGTATTTTAATTGATGTCAACTCCATGGCCTCATTAATTATGTCAGTTTTAAAAATAGCGGAATTCTGTTGATGAATAGCTTTAAATTGCTTTAGTTTATTTTGTATCCAAGTAGCATTATGTTAATGTTGTGCATAGTTTAGAAAATATTAGGCCTAATCTCAGATATGTCACCTCCATGTCATTGTTGTAGCACGGAAGAGACATTGATCCATGAATGTGACATTTATTGATGTAAACAATATTTTAAGGGTGCTTAATGTATATTTTTAATTATTGAACCTATATTTTTATATTAATAAAAATATTTAAACATTAAGTTTTGTATAAGTTTGTTTTATTAATGCGTTTCAATATTTCTTTCAATGGAAGTTAAATTCATGTTTAATAAAACATTATTTTAAAGCCTCTGTTGAATTTCCTGATCTCCTACACTTAAAAAAATAAAATAAAAATAGAACTAAATTTAAATTTGCAGTTTTTCTATTCTAGGCAATTTGATAAATGACAAAAAATACAAAATATTGAATATTTAATATATTTAAATAATATGGCCAAGTGCTGTATTTTCTATTTATCTATTAATCTACGTATTTTTATCTAATTGCACATTAATATTTTTAAGTATTTTTTATTTATCGTGGTTCGACCAAAAAGGAAAAGATTTCTGTAGGTTGGTTGGCTGGTTGATTTTTGACGGCCGATTATCTACACAAGAGATATAGGCCCGAGGGGGGGGGTGCCCTCCGTGGGGGGTCTTTCTAAGGGAACCTAACCCGTATTTACGCATGGAAATCCACGGCTCGAACAAAACCACGAAAACTCCGAACGATTAGGCAGACGGGCGCGATTGGTTTCGAACCCAGCACCTCCCGTCTACCAGCTTCGAGAGCAGAACCTCTCAGCCACTGGTGGGGCTAGATTTCTGTAGGAAGAAAAGAAAACGCAGACGAGCAGCAGAGCAGAAAAGACAATAAAATTAAAGAAAATCCAGAATTGTATGAAGAATGTAAGAAAAAAGAACTCAACATGTATTACAAGAGGAAACAAGAAGGAAATTTTAAAGCTATTTCTCAACTGAATAAACGATAAAAGCGTGCACAAAGAAAGAATTGGGTACAAAGCACAAGGAAAGGTCGAGAGAAGAAAACAAATAAAGAAAAATTACAGCAAGTTCTATTAAATTCTGCTACACCAGATACAGATGATGATCCAGAAATTATAAACAATCCTATTGCGAATGCTAAAGATGTGACAGGAAAAGCAGGTACTAGTCGGGTAAAAAGTGGTGGAAAAATTGTTAACAGAAACAAAACAAAGCTATACAGAAGGATAAAATTGCTCGAAAAAGAGCTTAAAAATGAAAGTTATGAAAATTTGAAATATAAAAGTGAAAAAGATAAATATAAGAAAAAAAAATATCAACGCATCAAAAGTAAAAGGGAAAATTTAAACAATCCAAAAGAAAAGGTACAAAAAATATTGAAAGGCGAAAACGTTTCCCTTAAAGTCAGAAAATGTCTTGAATTCGGTTCAGCATCAAAAGTCAAAAAAAGCCTTTGGACTTGTCCTTTCTGGAAAAATAATAAACAAGTACCACGGTGTGCACAAGATCCCAGTTAGGTCCTGTTAAGCTGTATTTAGCAAATGTGACCTCAGTTGAAGAATACGTAGAAGTTAAATTTATGCAAAGATGTTCGGGATCCAAGAACAAATTTGTTTTCAGTAAAGAAACTGGTGCAATCATTACATGAAGAATTAATTTGTGTGGTTAAACAGCTGAAAGTAAACCATCGGTTACAATATATCTTTGATTTAATCCCTAAAAACTGCAATAATATTTAATAAAAAATTAAGCCTGAGTTTTGTTCTTTTTTTGTTAACATGTTACTCAAGAGTACGTGTTCTGTACCTGTATTGCAATCCAGTTTTTGCTTTGATGTGTTATTTGAGTATCTGTATCTCTCTATTCTAAAAAAAGTAACTTACGCTGTCACCGCCGCAGGTTTTGAATTTTTTGTGACCGGAGGTCTTTCTCCGTTAACATTAAGAAAAATATTGCATACAAAAATATGAAAATCGGCGGTACTATAGAGAAATGTTTGATAAACACGTTGATGCAGACAGTTTTCAAATCGAAGAATTATTTTAAGAGATATTTAATGCTAAAGTTGGACAAAGTCGTTCCATTAAAAAAGTTTTATAGGAGCAAAACCTATACATCGGAATTTAATCATTTTTAGATCATTTTATACGTTATAATTTCCCGGTGTGCAGAATGAATTTATTTTTTAAATTTGACTCATTTTTTGAGCTTTTATTTCTATTTTAAATTCGAATTTTCAGCATTTCGAAAATATTTTTTACTTATTTTAAAAAATTGTACTAATTTAACCTGTTGCCAACTGTATAAACAGCGCAAACAATAATGTTTGCTTTAAATTAAAAATTTATTTACACGTGACTATTATAAACAGAAAAAAAAACTTTCAAATTAGAATTAAATAATTACATATAAAAAAGCAGGAACTTATTGAAAATTACTTCATAAAAACTATATTTACAAGTGAATTTTAACAGAGAAAGGATATTGTAAAATAATAAATTCATTAACATGCGTTAGAAGACTTAAATAGGAGAAATTACGTCATATTTACGTCACATTACACTTATTACGTAAAATGAACAAAAAAAAAATTGCAAAACAGTTTAAATATAAAAATTGCGCGAGACATTTATTTGATATTTCGAGATGAAGTTGTCAACTATTTTTGTTGGGACAGCGCAAATATTTCCTTTCTAACAATAGTATTTTCACGTGAACATTAAAAAGAGAAATAAAAGTTTGGTGAAAATTGCGTGAGATTAAAAATGATACATTTAAAATGTCTTTTATTTATTTATTTATTTACTGAACAACAAACATACGACTTGTGTGCTTGACATGAGAGCCCGCTAAAAATGTCTTATTTAAAAGAACTTTCTTTTCGCTTTGTTAAAAAATACCGGGAGACAAAGACTCTGTTTACTTAATTCATTTTATATTAGCTTATTTTGAAATGCTTAACTGGTTTTATTTATATCAAAGAGGTAGTCATAGAAGTATCAGTCATAGTATCTTTTAACAGCAGCTGATTTTTCCGTAAAGATCCCCAATCAAAGAGAAATGAATAGAAACAAGTTTATAGGGAGATCGCCACTGTTTTTTAAATTATAATTCAATCTTTCAAAATCTTTTTAAAGCCGATCAAAATAGCTTGCTTTTAGAAACTGCTGTGTCTGAACGGGGGTTGTCTCGTAGGGGGCGGAGCCCCCTATTTTTATAAGAAATAACAAATTATTACACCTCTTAAACAATAAAACAACCCAATATCGCAATCACAAATATTTTTCAATCTAGTAAATGGACAATAAAAGTTATATTCATCATTACTATTAAAGGTTGTCACCTCCATGATATAATGTGTCACTTCCATGTTTATTTGAAAAATAAAATTTAATTTTAAATAAATAAATAAGCCTCGACCTCTAATCATGATTTTTTTTTATCTTTAAAACATTAAATAAATGTTGGAAACAAAACTTAAATACGACAATTTGAATTTTTATTTTTCACAAATTGCCAAAGTGAAATTTTCACTTAATTTCAGAACTACCCAAATAAATCGATTTTTTAGCGAACTAGATAAATTTTTAGAATTTTAGAACCAATTTCAAACGGCAATAGATAAAAATCCAAGTCTAACAGAAATCGAAAAATTTAGCTAATTGAAAAGTTTGGTTTCAGAAATGGCTGCAAACACGATTAGTGGTTTTGGTCTGACAGAAAATAATTATTCGCCAACTGTATATCGCTTTTGAAAGAAAAGTATGGTAGACATGACATGCTCGTACATGCTCAGAAGTAATTTATTGAATATGAAATGTTTGAAAATTTCTCCTGACACTAGTGATTTAAGAAATTTATACGATAAATGTCTAGTACAAATTCAAAATTTACAGTCGTACGGTGTAAAATCCGATACATACAGTGGGTTACTTTTCCCAATATTACTGAAATTAATACCCTCAGATTTGACATTAGAGTTTAATAGAAATCTAAATTACGGTGAAATGTGGAATATAGAAAGTCTTATAAGTTTTCTTAAAAATGGAGTTGAAAGTAGAGAATGGATAAATGCATATATATAAATATTTTACAGACATACATACAATAAATACAATAAACCCAACGGGAGTGAAAAATTAGCCAGAGCCAGGAATCGAACCCGGGACCACTGTACCCAGGTCGAAATTCATGCTGGTATTTGTTTGCTAGACAAGCATTAAATGCTGTATCCCAGCAATGTTAACTAGCATAAACTACCATAACACGTTTGCTGGTTCCACCATAATTACCAGCAAGTCATAGTGTGTATTGGAACACTTTACTGCTTGGCCAGCATACATATTCCAGCTTGTGTTGCTTGAATATGTTGTTGGTCTAGCAGCAATCAAGATCACCACTTGCTTGTAATTTCTGCTTTCTAACATTAATTCACCAGCAACACATATTTTTTTTGTTGCTAGTCTATCACTACATTTCTACCATCAGTTGCTTTTAATTTTCTAGCATCACTTGCTTTTAAATTTTGCTATGCTGGCATTACATTTCTAGCATCACTCGCTTTTAATTTTTGCTATTCTAGCACTATTTTTCTAGCATCCCTTGCTTTTATTTTTTGCAATTCTCCCGGTTAGAAAAAAATGACGCTGGTGGCGGCATCTTTGGAGAATTTCTGAAGTACCTACAGCTTTTAGAAAGGGAAACTTAGGTCGGCTTTTCTTTTCCTCTGAGAAGGACAGAACTCGCTATCTCCGGTTTGGAAGCCAAATGCTTTACTTACTTCGCTACTGGGGTCGTATTTGCAAACGATTTTAAATGCAGGTAATGGGTGTAGAGCTGATTCTGCTGTGCGTTGATATTTTTATAAGATAGAGGGTTATGGATTATTTTAAGATTATTTATAAGACATAGAATTTATCGAAGCTGTTATCCTCCAAGTTTCAAATAATAAGGTTAATTTATAATTGGGTTTTTTCTATGTTTAATGGATAATTAGAATATGGCTTGATTATTATAATTCATTAGTGGAATTTTCTTTGCTTAATGAATGGTTTGAATATGGTCATAATTATTTGTTGCAGAAAAATAAAAGATTTTGAAGTGTATTTAGGGTAGAATTTATCAACTTAGGATGGTTAAGATTTTAAAAGTTAGTCCTTATTGGAGGTTGGGGGGGGGGGGGTCAATTGTACATATTTTCCATTCGATTGTTATAAACTTATTTCTTAAATGAAACAGTGCTCCTTGAATTTTGAAATTTAACTAACTAAATTCTCTTTTTGAAAAGCACGGATTTTTTTTTTCTTTTTTTTTTGTATAATTAAAATAATTAAACACTAAGGGAATGAACAGCTAAGAATTTTATGTTGGGGGAGTAGGGGGGGGGGTTCCCAAAAATCCTTCACGGAAATTATCAGTTTTTTTTTTTATATTTATGGGTCAAAATTTTATCTAAATCGGGGGGGGGGGGTGCTTTTCCCCAATAAATCCTTTATAGAAATTAATTTTCAGTTTTTTTAGATTTATGTGTTTAGATTTTATCTAAAACGGGCAGACGAAGGCAGTATTGAATTTACGTTGTAGTGGTTCGAAAAGGGAAATCTACCGCCCCTGGATTTTGAAATTTAACAAAATAATATCTTTTCTCTGATTTTAACAAACATAGCTAATTTAATCTTTTCGAGAAACTTAAAAGAATTAAATACTAAGAGAAAGTGCAGCGAAGAATTTTCTTCCAATTCGAGGGAGGGGAAGTGGGCTTTTTCCTGTTAAGTTTACCATGGAAATTATTTGTATATAATTTTTTTAAGATTATGTGTTAAAAAATTATCTCAAACGTATTCAAGGGGCAGTGTTTAATTCAGGTGTCGGTGACACAGCCCTCCCCCCTCCCAGCTTTTGAAATTCAATAAACAAAATTTTATTTTTCTCCCATTTTTAAAGATATAGAAAATTTATAATTTACAGGTAACCTAAAATAATTTAACAGTAAGAGGAAAATCAGTTTAAAATTTTCTGTTGGAGGGGGGGGGGGGGGAGTTATTCTTCTATATCCGCTTTGGTAATTAATTTTTAGTTCTGATTCTTTTGATATTTAGATGTTAAAAACTAATCTCAAATGGGTGATTTAAGACAGTATTGAATTCAGAAGAGGCCCAGCCCGGATTTTAGATTTTAATGAACAAAATGTTTTTAAAGATATACTGCATTTTTTTCGAGTAAGTTAGAATATTTAAATTCTAAGAAACAGAAGAAAAAATTCCTTTATAGGCGGCGGGGTGGGGAGGGTGAGGGCTCCCCTAGAAGGCTCTCATAGAAGTTAAATCCCTCATGGAATTTAACTAACCCCCATAAATGTTAATTTAAAAAATAGAAGTTATATTTTACATCTTGCAAAATCGCAATGTACTGTGAAACCTCCATAACGCAAACTCCCGAATATTCCGTTAAGGGAAGAGGGTGTAGGTGATCCATTAAAGCCTCCTTCGAATTTGAAATGTAACTAATTTTTTTCTCCGATTTTATAAAATAAATTGAAATTTAACCTTTTCTCTTAGTTTAAAATAAAAGAGAAATTAAGAATTTTCTGTTGGGGGGGGGGGGGGGAGGACGGAGGTGGAAGAGACCTATTGTGTCTCCCCGGATTTGAAAAATTAATTTAATTTATAATTAAAATTTCCTTTTCTTCTATTTTCAAAAAAACATAGTCAAATTTATACTTTCGAGTAACTAAAAAAATAATAATAAAATAATAATATTAATAAACATTTGATGCTGCCAAGCAATAACAAGCACACAATTCTTCATTTAAGTACCTACCTCATCATTACTGGGAAGAGGCTTGTGTAGCAAATTAGCACATCTTACTGGCACATAGTACGTCATGCTGTTTTCTATCAAAGCTGGTTGCATAGCATATTATGCTGGCAAGCATAAAAAAGCATATAATAGCATGTAAAGGTACCTACCTCTCCATGCTTTGACAGAAGCTTAAACAGCAAATAAGCACATAAAATGCTTATACATAGCTTGTCATGCTATTTCTTCCTGAGCTGGCTGCATAGCATATTATGCGGGCAAGCATAAAAAAGCATATAATAACACGTAAAGGTAACTACCTCTCCATGCTTTGAAAGAAACTTAAACAGCAAATAAGCATAACATGCTTGTACATAGCTTGTCATGCTATTTCTCAATAAGCTGGCTGCATAGCATATAATGCTGATGCTGCCAAGCATAAGAAAGCATACAATAGCACATCAAGGTATCTACCTCTCCATGCTTTGGAAGAAGCTTGAACAGCAAATAAGTATAACGTGCTTGTACATAGCTTGTCATGCTATTTCTCAATAACCTGGCTGCATAGCATATTATGCGGGCAAGCATAAAAAAAGTATATAATAGCACGTTGAGGTACCTACCTCTCCATGCTTTACAAAAAGCTTAAACAGCAAACAAGCATAAAATGCTTGTACTTAGCTTGTCATGCTATTTCTACCTAAGCTGGCTGCATAGCATATTATTCTGGCAAGCATAAAAAAGCATATAATAGCACGTTAAGGTACCTACCTCTCTATACTTTGGAAGAAGCTTAAACAACAAACAAGCGTAAAATGCTTGTATATAACTTGTCTTGCTATTACTGTGTAAGCATATACTAGCATATATGTAAGCAGTACTAGCTATAGAGCATGTGATGCTGGCTAGCATTGTAAAGCATATACTAGCATGAAAATCTAGCAGACAAAGCAATACATAGCAATAACTAGCCTATTTCTGATGCTAGTACTAGCAAGAATTTTGACCTGGGTATACAAGACTGCTGCTCTAGCCACTGAGCTACTCCGGCCGATGCCTGGGTCTGCAATTTCTCACTAATAAACCAAGTTGGGGAAGTCACCAGCCATCTACAGGGTGATTCAGCTCGTCGGTGACAAACTTTAAGGATCGATAGAGCACACCTAGACGAACATTTTTGAATAGGGAATGTAGGGTCCCTGACGCGATGGTAAGGCGCTAGGCGCTTTCGAAAATTTGGGTGCCGAAATTCGAAACGTCATAAAAACTAGGGAAATGGTTAGATTTTCTTGCTTGTTGCGTCGAAATGATTCTGTTTGTTTAGACTTTCTTCAGTACCAATTTGATAAGCGTATCTCTTAAAACATGGATAGGGGGCGCTGCAGACTTTGGAGAGCTAGACAACAACTTTAAGCCCGTTATTTTGATAATTTAACACATGCTCGCCAAAGTTTATACTCTAACTTAAAGTTTGAACCCAAAAGTAGAGCCCTGCAAAAAGCGTAAGAGCCGGAATAAAATGTCAAAGTACAGGGTGGTCGAAACTCGAAGGCTCCTAGGAGATAAACAAACAGATTTCTTGACTTATGGCATGCATTTTCATGATTCTGTTTGCTGGGGCTCTCTGAAACTCAGTTGAACGGTACAAAAAGAAACATCGATAGGGGGCGCTTTGGGCAAAAAACATAATTCGTTGACATTTCGGACGCTAACTGGAAACGGGGCGCTACGATCAGTTAGAAACAAAACAAGAGAGTAATTTACTTATCATAAGAAGCTATTAAAACTGCAGTTTGTTTGTTTTTTTAACAAACATAGCTGGTTTCAATCATGCACAATGCGCGCAATAAAATTTACATAAGGTGCTTTTTGCTGATTTATGCAAAAGATATCGTACCATATCGATATGCAAAAGATACGTAATGCGTAGACGACAACGCGAGATGACGTAGTTGTATGCGCAGACACGTCTTTTGAACGTGCGGTACCTAATTAAGCTTCGGGTTACTTGTCTGCAGATCGGTAGTAGGATGGAACGGTACACAAACTCTGAATTGGCTGACATGCATTTGGCGTATGGCGCTGCTGGTTGTAATGGACGAGCCGCTCAGCGGTTGTACGCCGAGCGTTACCCCAACAGGCAAATCCCCTGCCATGCCTTCTTCGCTCGAGTACACCAGAGGTTGTCCACAACGGGATCTTTCGACGGAGGCAGGCCTGAACGGGAGCGATCAGTGAGCACCCCCGACAACGAAGAGGCTGTGCTTAACCTGGTTGAGGACAACCCAGGTCTTAGCACGAGAGATATCGCCAGACATGTTGGCATTTCGCAAGCAACTGCGTGGCGCATCTTACGTTCCCGGAATCTGCACCCCTACCACATCCAGCGGGTGCAGTTGCTCAGAGAGCAGGATTTTGGCCCTCGAGTGGAATTCTCAAGATGGTACTTGGCGATGAGATCCAGGGATCCCCGTTTTGTAAACAGCATTTTGTTTACGGACGAGTCCACCTTCAGCCGGGAGGGAATGTGGAACGCCCACAACAGTCATGTGTGGTGTGATGAAAATCCACATGAAACCAGAAGCCGAGCAGCCCAGGAGCGTTTCTCAGTAAATGTGTGGGCCGGCATTCTGGGGGATTGCCTCATTGGCCCTTATTTGTTACCTGAACGGCTGACAGGTGGAAATTACCTGATTTTCCTGGATCAAGTGCTGCCGCAGCTTCTGGATGAGGCGCACGTACCCGAAGGTTCGCGTCGCCAGATGTGGTTCCAGCACGATGGAGCTCCGGCCCATTACACGAACGACGTGCGTCTCCATCTAAACGCAAGGTATGGCCAGCGGTGGATCGGGCGTGGGTGTCCAGTTCACTGGCCTGCCCGATCACCAGACCTCACCTGCTTGGATTTCTTCCTTTGGGGTTACCTGAAGGCCGAGGTATACCATACACCTGTTAGCAGTGCTGAAGAACTTGTGGCGCGCATTGTGGCAGCTGCAGGGCAGATCAGAGATACTCCTGGCATTGTTGGAAACACACACTCCTCAATGCGACGGAGGTGCGAAGCCTGCATCATGGCCCAAGGTCGAAATTTCGAGCATCTTCTGTAGTGTTATTTTTTGTAAATAAATTTCCAGTATCATTGATGTTTTTGGTCTAAATTTATTCAGAAGTGTTGAGCAGAGGTAGAAAATGTGTTTTCATTATTACTAACTGATCGTAGCGCCCCGTTTCCAGTTAGCGTCCGAAATGTCAACGAATTATGTTTTTTGCCCAAAGCGCCCCCTATCGATGTTTCTTTTTGTACCGTTCAACTGAGTTTCAGAGAGCCCCAGCAAACAGAATCATGAAAATGCATGTCATAAGTCAAGAAATCTGTTTGTTTATCTCTTAGGAGCCTTCGAGTTTCGACCACCCTGTACTTTGACATTTTATTCCGGCTCTTACGCTTTTTGCAGGGCTCTACTTTTGGGTTCAAACTTTAAGTTAGAGTATAAACTTTGGCGAGCATGTGTTAAATTATCAAAATAACGGGCTTAAAGTTGTTGTCTAGCTCTCCAAAGTCTGCAGCGCCCCCTATCCATGTTTTAAGAGATACGCTTATCAAATTGGTACTGAAGAAAGTCTAAACAAACAGAATCATTTCGACGCAACAAGCAAGAAAATCTAACCATTTCCCTAGTTTTTATGACGTTTCGAATTTCGGCACCCAAATTTTCGAAAGCGCCTAGCGCCTTACCATCGCGTCAGGGACCCTACATTCCCTATTCAAAAATGTTCGTCTAGGTGTGCTCTATCGATCCTTAAAGTTTGTCACCGACGAGCTGAATCACCCTGTATACGATAGCCTTGGATGACCGGACAACGATGAATAGATTTTTACTATTACATCGATCTACGAAATATAATAATAAACACACATACTACAATATATATTAAAACACACATTCACACATAAATAACGGCGTTATTTATGTGTGAATGTGTGTTTTAATATATATTGTAGTATGTGTGTTTATTATTAGAGAAAGGATATTAACTATCCATGATTTAGATGTTAAGAAATCATTTTCTAATGGCAATAAAATTGAATATAGCCCAAAATTTACAGATAAACAATCGAAATGTAAGCCGAGATATCAATATAATATGAAAGGATATAAACAAAATAATGTTTCAGCTACTAAATTAATGACTTTTATAAATAAGAATTCGTTTTTATTCTGTAATAGTGTTGATCATAATAGTGAAATGTGTAATTATTTAACGATAGATCACAAGAAAGAAATATTAGAAAAGCAGGAAAGTAGCTTTTTATACTTGCATTGTAAACACTGAATTAGAAACTGTGAAAAAACAAAAATGTCGTTATTTGTGGTAAAAAAAATCATAAAAGGGCTATTTGTTTTCAACTTGAAAATGATTCCAAGATAAATGCTGATAAAAGTGTCGTATCTATTTCTCATTGTGATAACAATTCCAAGTAATGTACAGAATGAAAACACGCATTGCAACGTATTTTTGCAGGCATGTTCTGTTATAATAAAAGGTCCTAAAAATAATAAAAATGAACCAGTTCGTGTCTTATTGGATAATGGTAGCATGAGAACATCCATAATTCGCGACATTTCACATAAGTTAAAATTGCCGGTTATTAGAAAAGAAACTTTATCCGTTTATGTTTTTGGAACCGAAAAAGCAACTGAGAAAACGTATAATGTAGTAAAGGTAAAACTTGAAAATAGAGAACAACCCTCTTTATATATTGATGCGGAAGCTCTTGAAACAGATCAAATTTCAGCTGTTTGCTTACCCACTCCTGATAAATATATTCAGCGAACACATAATAAATTAAAAGGTTTACAACTGACAGGTAGTTATGAATATACTAGTAAACAAATTGCAGTTTTAATCGGCACTGATAATTATTATAATATTGTAACTGGTAGAATTAAAAGATTAACGAATAATCTCATAGCTACTGAAACCCTTTTTTGTTGGTGTTTACAGCGTTATATGGGGTCAGCCAATGAATTATTCAGCATGAAAATTATAGTTGAAGAAAAAGATATATCCGATCAAATCAGAAATTTTTGACAGTTGGAAAGATTAGGAATTGAATCCGGGACGACGACATTTTGGCTGATTTTCAGTCTAGCATTGTTTTTAAGGATAATATGTAAAAAGTGAAATTTAAATGGAAGGCGAATTTGAAAATGTCTCTTAATAATAATCACAGTGGCATATAGAAGATTTTTGATGTTGAGAACTAACTTTAGAAACCACCCTTTATTATTCCCTGAATATAAAGCTATTTTAGATAGTTATTTAGCAGATAATATTATAGAACCTGTTGATAACACATCTGATGTAAATACATTTTACTTACCCCACAGACCAGTAATTCGTGAAAGTAAGTCCACCAGTAAAGTTAGAATCGTATTCGACGCAAGCGCCCATGCCAAAGGTAAACCGTCATTAAATTATTGTTTAGCTACTAGATTGAATCATATCCTTGAATTGATTCAGCCTTTTAATCAAATTCAGAAACTTCCCAGTAGCAATTACTGCAGACATTCGACAAGTATTTTTACAGAATCGAGATTGATGAACTAGACATGCACTTTACAAAATTGTTTGGGATGATGAACCATGAGTTGATGATCTAGGTAAGGAATTTAAGATATTCAGACTAAAGAGAGTTCTTTTCGGTAAGAAATCAAGTCTCTTTCTTCTGGCAGCTACTATCAAGCATTACCTACAAAGGTATGTAGAAACATTTCCTGAATCTTTTGAAATTTTAACTTCATCATTATATGTTGACAACTTTATTATAAGTCAACTAAATGTTATGCATTTAAAATTAGTAAGGACGCCTATGAAATATTTCAAGAAGCTAGTATGACTTTTAGGAAATGGTAAACCAATTCGCAAGAATTATATGAGAAATGGGAAGTTCACACGTTGATGAAATAATTGATAACTTAAATCTAACTAATCAGCTTTTGATACCTTCAAAGGTTTTAGGGGTTGCTTAGGACCCAAACAGTGGAATATTTTCAGTTAAGACTCAAAATCTAGAAAATTTTCTTTCGAATAAACTTAGTACTAAAGGTTATTTATTGCAAACTATTGGTTGTCTTTTCGACCCAATTGGTTTTCCAAGTCCTTATACCATGCTTACTTAAAAAATGTTTACTTAAAAAAATGTTTATTTAAATGTTATTAAATGTTTATTTAAAAAAAAAAATTGGTATTTAGGACTTGATTGAGATGAAAACCTACCCAAACATTTGGGCAATTTATCGAATGAGTTGTTTGAGAAAAAAAAAAAACTGAATACCCAGCATACCCAGATTTACCCATTAACATATCCAGATATTATTTGGCTGATATTACTCCTGATGAATTCGATTATTTTGAGTTGGATAGTTTTTCAGACGCTTCAAAGAAGGCATATGGTACGATAGTACAGATTCCGATCATGACTAATTGGGGCCCTGGGTAAAGATAAATTAGGGGGAAACATTCGAATAGTTGCAATATTATTCAAATAGAACAGATGGTCAGTCATATGTGTAACGTATAAACAAAATTTTTGCTCCTAGGATTTTAAATAGAAGAAAATGTTTTGCTCCATCAATTCTAAATTCAGTACCTTAATTAATAAAATTACTCTTCTTTTCTTAATGCAGAACAAAACCTCTTTTATATAAATTTAGCAACTTGTTATATTACTTTAAGATGAATTTAATAATTTCAGCTTATAGGAGAGTGTCAAATACCCCAACATGTAAATATGAGTTAATCAAGTTACTTTCTTATGCATTTTTTAAGTTGTACTTCGCACAACATAATATCAAATCCGATACATTCTATTTCACACGCAGAAAGAATTTTTTCAATAAATTTATAAAGATAGCAATTTTGCGATTGTTTTTCATATTTCACTAAAAGTTAAAAGAAAAACTTTTAATGCGGAAGAAAATTTATCTCATAACAATTAGAACTGATTATTTCCAACCACTAAAGTTTAGATATGATTTAAGTTCATTGCTAATACAATCTATTAAAATCAAAATATTATTTCTTATTTCATATTGGTTACATAATATTGGTTATAGTGGTTGAGGTTAGCTTTGCGAAAGCATTGAGCTCTGTGAGTTCAAAATGAAACTTGTTTTTCAGAAAGTTTAGCAGAATCTTTTAAAGATGAAATTTGTATTTTTGATTTGAAAAACTTCAGAGTTATAATTTGAAAAAAGTAAATATTTTATAAATTAATATATGGATTTGGGAGCCTCTTGAGGTCCGGGGTACCAGGGCAAAGTCCCGATTTGCTCATGCGATGATCAGGGCCTGCGATAGTGTATCTTAGAGCTGTGTTAACCCTTTCCGGCACAGGCAATTTTAGTTGTAAAATAATGAAATGATTGACTGACACCGGAATTTTAAAACGACTTTTTTAGATATTAAAAAAATGTTATTTTCCATGTTGATTGTAAAAGCAAAATTTTGCTAAAATATTCTTGGTGCCGTTCGTAAGTTTGGAATTAAAATTAGGTATCCCGACCCGGGCACACTGTGCCGGAAGGGGTTAAAGAACAAGAACGTTGAAATCCAGCAAAAGTTCCTTTTTTCACTCTTAGCATCTAATTTTCTACGTTTCTCTTTTGGGATTGTAACTCATACTTCAGACATAAATGTAAACTTTAAATTTCTGATGCTAAAAGTCTCGTTTTTCCACAACTCATAGAGTGTGTTTTCTTTCACTGTGCTAGTACCTGTTCTGCTAATTATGTACACAGCTGTATTCGCAGCTTCAGCACAGAACTTATTATCTAAATTTTTTGCTTAGCAAAATAGTTCTTACAGCTTCCATGATAGTTCTCATTTCTCTTTCAGCTCTTCCATTTTGCTATGGAATGTATGCGACAAAAGATTCATGTTCTATGCCATGATGAATCAAAAGTTCCTTAATTTTATCATTCATAAATTCTTTGCCATAGTCGGATCTTATTATTCAGTTATTTTTATTTATCTGGTTTTTGCACATCAATATGAACTCTGACAATTTATACACTTGATACTTATTTTCTAAGAAATAAACTTTCCTAAAGTGAGAGTAATCATCTTTTAATAATAATAAAAAAAAGACTTTTCATATTGATGCTACTTCTATTGGGTCACATAAATCTGCATGAATTATGTTGCAAATTTCAGACGATTTCGATTTATTTTCTGGAAAGGAATTACGTTGTTGTTTTACTTGAATGCATGCCTCACAGAAGGGAATATCAGTAGAATTTTCCTAGGTAATTTCATTTTCTGTAAGCAATTTCTTGACATGATCAAAATATTGATGAGCTAATTTTTCTTGCCACTATATATCAGACTTTTCTTTTCGTTTTTTTAAATTATTATCAGCAACACAAGATTTATCTTGATTCTCAAATTTTCTCAAATTTTCTTCTGTAGTCATTTTTCTTTCATCTAAACGAAATACCATTTTAAAGTGTTTATCTTTTGGTTTAGCTGCAGTAAATATTTTGTTTGATTCTTGATGAATAAATGTAGCACTGTGAGAATTGGATGTCATATATAAAACTTTATCTAATGCTTTACCTTGAGAGAATACGTTTTCTTTGAAGTTAGGAGCATGTAATACATTGTACCGTTCAGTTTTAATACATATTTCACCATTAGATGACATAATAGACATCAATATAAATAGTTACTATTCCAATAGCTATGATAGAAGTGCCATCACATATTTTTATTTATTTAGGCTCTTTCAACTTCAAATAATTTCCAGACTTATATCGTTACACATAAATTATGAAGCTCCACTGCCTAAATAGAAATCTACACCCAATTCAGAATTTATAATTCCCATAAGTGTAAACACTTTGCCATTTTCACAATTTGACTTCAAATTTTTATTTTTACGAAAATAACAATGTTTAAATACATGCTCTTACTAGAAATATTTTTTTTACTAGAAAAATTACAGACAATATTTCTTCTTTTAGAAACATTATTTCCATACCTACATTGAAATTTCTTGGGGCCTAATTTTCCACATGAAACACACTTGATATTACTTTGATTTTGATTTTTAGCTGTATGAGCAACCGTTTCTTCTTTGGTTGTTAATCTTTCTTCCTCACGTAGCAATCGAGCAGTTAGGTTGCTTAAAGTTTACTGTTCATATGCTACGGATTCCCAGGCAGAAGTGAAGTGCTTATATTGTTCCAGTAGAGTCATAATTATTTTTGTGACGATCATTTTTTCAGGAATAAGCTCGTTATTTTGCTTATTTTCGGCAAACGTATTCTAAACTTTAGATAAAAATTCATCGCATTATAATCGAACTTCAAGCTGAAAAACTATTTTTGTAGCATGTGAATACTCACATTTGATTTTCTTTCATAAATTGAGTGCAACTTATTCCACATTTCTTTTGCTGTAACACACGGAGTTACATGCGTTATTGATCCAGTTTCCATACGGGAAACCAAAATGTTTTGCACTTTTGCAACCTTCACAATGAATTCAGCATATACAGAATATGTTGCTCCTGGTTTCACTTTTACCCCCTTTACTATATCATACACTTCCCAGCTATAAACGTAGTAACGTGGAATGGCTTACAAGGGAACCAATTTTGGTGCTGCTCGCACCTAGCATCTAGACTTGGTGCATGTTGTAGCCCTATACATAAACCCTTCCCAATTTTTTAAACAGTGTATACGAATTTATATATAAGATTTTGTAATTCTACGATTCGTTTATTTTCATCATTTCAATTTATCGCAGTATATGTACAATTAAAGATAACATCTCATTTTCTTTGCTTCCACATGTTATTATTAAATCTATGTTCTCAGCAATATCGCTCAGACTAATCCCTCTGAGGGAAGTCCTAGTAAAAAATATGTATTATAAATCGTTAGTTCCATCAAGTTTCAAAATTAGGCTTTTAGAGAATGAGATTGGTGTAGATAAAATTCATGGCCGCTTGTAAAGGTCGTGTAGTTAAAAAAATAAGAATAAAAATATATATTGTTATTTTTTCAACAAAAAAATTGAGACTGTAGAAAGTAAAAATAAATGCTCTGCCCAGTATTTTTTGACCAATTTCTGATAAAAGGCAAGCGTGATTGGTTGTAAATTATAAACTTAAAGTTCTTTCTCTTCATTCAATAGGTTAGACTGACAGCACTCTCTAGCTGGCCTTCAAGAAATAGGAATCACTTATGCAATATAAAAATTTGTCACGATTTCAATAATTAATTTAAAAGCAACTAATTCAAAATCCAAAAAATTTTTTAATGCAACATTCAAGTTATTTACCGCCAAATCTTGACGAGTACTATCTAGTTTAAACTAAAAAAGGTTTACAAAGTCAGGACAGGATGCTCAGGCTCACACATCTCATACGATTACACATTGATTGACATATTTCGATTGCATTTCTAACGACAACTAAAAAAAATCGCCGTTTTATTAAATCGCTGAATTTTATCATATCAAAAATGTATTTAAATCTCAGAAAATAACTCATTATTAAAAAATTAATATCCATGATGTTCGCATTATTTTAAAAAAAAAGTATACTCACAACAGTGGTGACTTCTTCATTTGGAACACATGTCAGGTTGCGCATACATGGACAGAGTCGCGCATAGAAACGTAGCATAGCAGATGAGCCATAAGGCATTGAATCTACATAACAGCTTTCACCTATAAAACAAATATGCCAATTAAAACTGGTTTTGCATATAGTAATTATATTTTTAAATAGGAGAGATTCGCACAAACGATAACTATGATCTAACACATGTAGCACAAAATAGTTGGCTAATGTCGGTTTAATGTGAAGTTCGAAGTTGGCCAACAGTAGGAAACATCCGCCTTCCTGTACCATTAGCCAAAGAACTACAGTCCAGGCCAAAGCATAGGACTTTTTTAAAACATGCACATTCGCCTACTTTTGTTCATTTTAAGATATTTTTAGTAATTGTATGACATTTTTGAGTTTATGTATTGAATGATGATGGTTTGGCTGAATGCCAACGAATTGTTTTTTGCAGTAAACTGCCCCCTGAATACTAGGCCTGAGCGCTGATACAGAAATGGCGGCTGCCGAAGACGGATTTTTTTAAACGTAAGCACGGTCCCTAAAATTTAAATACCAGTATTTTATAAAATATTTCTTTGACTAGTTTAATCTAAAAAAAAAATGAAGCGAAAAAATTAAAAAAAAGTTATTTGTACCAAAATTTAAGGGACCATACACACGCTAAAATAATCTCACTTCGGCAGCCGCCATGTTTGTGTCGGCGCTCAGACCTAGTATTCGGGGCCGGTGTACTGCGAAAGACAGTGATTGACATTCAGCTAAATCATATCTATATTATAAAGGACAAACATATCTGTGCGTAACGCATACGTCATTTTGCGAATGGCATCACTTTGAAATTTGAAATAAAATTTTGGTTTTGCAATTTTCTCTACTGAAAATTTTTTAAACTTCGAAACATCGCACATTTTAAATTTTTACACCGTCGAATAAGGAAAAAAATGCTCTTTTAAATGCTATTTGTTTGAAAGCTGTATCTCAATTTATTTTTGAGATATTAATTTTTTTGTAGTTTTTAATAACATTTTTCTTATCGTGGCAACAAAAGTACCCCATTTCTATTGAAATTCATTGAAAGTAAACGGAAAATAGGCGATACTATTGCCATTTTCTCATAAAACCCGAAAAAAAAGTTTGGGCTATGTCAAGAATATTGTTTGTTATTCCGTGATAATGACGTCATATGCATACTTTTCTATAGACGAAGTTTAAGAATGGATTGTAAAAGTGAATTGCTTTAGCGGAATCAAATGACGTCATTTTATAAAAAAGCGTGTATTTTAATTCTTAAACCTGAATTATCTTTTGTAGAAGTGTGTTGTAGAAGAAGTATCATTTTCACAGCCCAGCTGCTTTGAAATTCTTCACAGGTGAAAATGCTTCACTTTTGAAAATAATGTAATCGAAATCACACACTGATAAAACGTAATATTTTACAAAAATTTAGAGTGTCTTTATAAAAGAGAGGTAACATGCAAATAATAGCGATTTATATTACAGAAATTGATGATTCTCGCCTGGATGGATTTGCTTCGCAGAGTTAGCCAAGCAAACAAATAATTCGTGGTTTAAAATAATATTATGTTCCTGAAGTTTTTGTCAAAATTCTCTCGAATAATAAAATTTTATTGCTATTCTTTAGGGCATTCTACTACAGTTTTATCAAAATAACATAATTTGCTTAATTTATTTTTTCCTAATTTTATATAATCTATATAATTAAAACACAAGTTTGTTTTTTAGTCATCTGCCCTGATATTTCTGCTGAAACAATTTTACTAATTTTTTTTTGTTAACTGAAAGCTCTTTATGTGTAGATGAGATCGCACTATCTGTTTTTTTTTTTTAACCATTTGGAAAAATGGTTATTGTCCTCCGTCAGGGTAGGAAATCAAAAACATATCTGAAGCGTTTTAATGGTTGAATCCGCATTTTATTCGTTTTCTGATTGGTCTGTACAGTAATCTGTATTTTTCCTTTACTTTCAACAGAGATGGATACTTCTGTTGCCAGTATGACAAAAAAAGTAATAAAAACTACAAAAAAAAATTAATAACTCAGAAACAAATTGAGATACAGCTTTCAAACAAATTGCATTTAAAAGTACATTTTTTTCTCTATACGACGGTGTAAAACGTAATACTGTGGGATGTTTAGAAGTTTAAAAATGAAATTTCCTTTAAAATTGGTCCAGGAATATTAATGTTTAATCCATGGCGTACGTAATGTATGACTAGCTCCGTAGAAGTTTAAAAATTTACAGTACCGAAAAATGTAATCCATGGCGTACGTAACGTATGATCAACTCCGTGCGATTTTTTATGTCTTAAATTTTAGTCTTCGAAGAAAATCATTTTCCAAATGGTCGTTGTAATTTGTTAAATTGCATTTTTTTTTAATATCCCCACTTTTAATTTTAAAAGCATGTTATGAAATTTTTTCAAAATGATTAAAATTAGATTGCTTTCATTATTGCAGACAAGAGAGAAATAATGAGGCATTTTTATCTTTATTCATGCTATTTTCTGATAAAATTTCAAAATTGTTGATAAAAATTGTTGTGTAGGGTTTAATGTCGCAAAATCCTATTAGGAGCAGAATATCATATTAGGGGCATAATAACGAAAAATGACATACTGCTTTTGAAAACACCCATTTTTCCTCATAAATTTTCTATATTGTTTTCCTTTCTGCATGTGTACTGATACTAGGTTTCAGACACTAGGCAAAATGCTTATTTAAGTGAAAATGAAGTCATATTTAAAAGAAAATGATCATTTTCTTAGATAAAACTAAACATTTTAACAAAAATGCGTCTAAAAAACATAAATTGCGCAATTTTTTACTCTCCGAAATTGAGATTAGAATCCCAAGTAAAGAGTGCCCCTGTTCACATAAAAGATGTTGCTGACAATCCTGACTTCAAGTTTTGAGTTAAAATAATTTTTAAATAATCAAACAAAATATACAATTTTTAAAAAAAGAATGAATATGGATATGAGAAATACGTATGCAAATTTTGAGAAGGTGAAAATTGTTTTTCATTCGTAATACCAAGCATAAGAGTCTCAATTGATAACCCACAACCTAATAACTGATCTTTATTATTTTACTGATTAAGTATCTATATTATAAAGAACAAACGTATCTGTGCGTAACGCTGATGTCATTTTGCGAATGGTAACACTTCGCGATCAAATTTCGGTCTTGAAATTTTCGCTACTGAAATTTTTTAATCTTCTGACCATCGTACATTTTCAGTTTTCGTCGCATAGGGAAAAGAATTTAATTTCAAATGCAATTTGTTTGAAAACTGTATCTTAAATGACTGATGAATTGATTGATATTTTCTAAAATAATTTTTAAGCATGATGTTATTTTAAGTTTATCTTATCACTTGCCGGTTTCAATACATAATAATAGTTAACATTTTGCACATAAAGCAACAAACATTTTTCAGCATTTGTTTCTACTATTTTTGCAGAACGAAATTAATGCTTCCTTTATAAACAAATAAAAGAATAATGTTAAAAGAAACACCAATCTAACATATATGTGAAAGACAAATTAACGAAATTAATACTTCTTTTTATAAACAAATAAAAGAATAGCATTGTAAAAACACAAATATAACATATTTGTAATCGTACAATTTAAATTTTTAGATCACCAAATAGGATTTCTTTTTCCAAATGGAATTTGTTTGCAAAGTTCATCTCAGTTTACTGATTGTCTATGGTTTTAAAAACAATTTTAAAGCATGATATATTTTTTTAATTCATTTATATCGCGCGGAGCTCGATTACGAAAGATTAATCCGTTTGCCCTGAAAACAAAATAAAGAGCTCATCATTTTCTTACGGCTAATATCCATTAAAAAAAACTTACCTATGAATAAATAACTAAAATAATATAAATAAACACAAATTTAACAGACATGTATAAGCTCTGAAATTATCAGAATATAAAAGAAAGCAATAAGTAGCAAAATCTTGGTCAAAGAACTCTTAGCATGCGGCTAATAAGAAAATATCGCTTTTGATAAATTTCAAAAATTTATTTGATTGTAAAATTCGTATTTTCCATATTAAAAATGCTTTCTTAATGTAAGTGGGCAATCTAAAAAAAAATATTGCATATAAAAAAAATATTAGTTTTCAATTAAAAAAAAAATGTTTTCACCTATATTCTTTAACCCGGGAAGCCCGGGTACGATTAATTATCTATATTATAAAGGACAAACATATCTGTGCGTAACGCATACGTCATTCTGCGAATGGCAACACTTTGAAATTTGAAATAAAATTTTGGTTTTGTAATTTCTCTACTGCACATTTTTATACTTCTAAACATCGCACATTTTAAATTTTTACACCGCCGTATAAGGAAAAAAATGCTCTTTTAAATGCAATTTGTTTGAAAGTTGTATCTCAATGCAATTTTAAGATATTAACTTTTTTGTAGTTTTTATTACTTTTTTTGTAATCGTGGCAGCTCCATTTCTGTTGAAAGTAAAGGGGGGAAATGAAAATAGTAGATTGCTGCCATTTTTGTTGCCATTTTCTCATAAAAACCGAAAAAAATTGAAATTAAAATACGTGCTATGTCAAGAATATCATCTGTTATAAAACCCAGTGAGTTTTGGCTTTATTTCGTTTTTATTTATCAATTAAATGATTTTGCCGTGCCGGCTCCATTGCGAAATATTAATAAGCAATTTGCACATAAAAAAAAGTTCAGAATTTCACTCTCGCTAATTTTCTACGTCAAAATTAAAGCTTCATCAATAAATGAATAAAATAATAATATATTAAAAAGCATGAATTTAACATTATATGTAATCGAACAATTTAAATTTTTAGAGCCGAATTGGGAAAAATATGTGCTTTTAAATGTAATTTGTATGAAATAGAGTTGCTAGGCAACTGTTAAAGTAAAAGAGAAAAAATAATCTATATATTGAAAACACAAGATAGCTTTTTTAGACATCTTCCCTGAACTTTCTAATGTACCAATTTTGCTAATAATTCTTTTTTAAAATGAAAGCTGTTCATTTGTAGATGTCTTCGCACTAGCTATGTTTCTAAATATTTCCACTTTTATATTTTTAATTTAATTTGAAAAGTTTTTTTTTAATTTCATCAAAATGGTAGCAATCGTATTATTTCCACTGTTGCAGAAAAAAGAAATATTGGGGTTTATTTATACTTATTGATACCATTTACTCATTAAAATTAAAAATAACTTTATTTTAAGTCTGAACAGAAAATGACGTCACTATTTAAAAAACATTTTCGCTCATAAAGCTAATGTTACAATATATTTTCATCCGGCAGATACCGAATTTGAGACACTTGGCGTAATGCTTCAGTAAGTGCCATATTTAAAAGAAAACAATTCTTTTCTTTGATAAGACTATATATTTTGCCACGAATACATCTAAAAGACATCAGTTTCTGGAATTTGTACTTCGCGGTACTGAAATTAGAACCTCAAGCCAAAAGAATACATTTTCACATGCAAAGTTTTAGCTGACAAACGGAACTTCACCTTTGAAAATCTATCTGTTTTATAAAGGAAAAATATGTCCGTGCGTAAGGCTAACGTCATTTTGAGAAATGGCAACGCTTGACGATTAAATGTCGGTTTTGCAATCTTTGCTACAGCAATTTTTTTAATTTCTAAACATCGCGCATCTTCAATTTTTACACCCGTTATATAGGGAAATAATATCTACTTTCAAATGCAATTTGCTTGAAAACTTTATCTTAATTGATTTATTCATTATGTCTTTTTAAATAATTTTCGAGCATAATGTTTTTTAATCTATACAGGGGCGTCGCCATGGGGTGTTACGGGGGGGGGGAGCCTCCCCTCCCAATATATGTGAAGTTGGGGAATTTGAGCTTAGAGTTGGGAAATTCTAGATTTTTGAGACATTTCCTTTTTTAAAAATTAGAGAAAAAAAATTACGAAATTTTTATTGTTTTGTTGATTATGTTTCTGTGTACTGTAGCAGTAAACAAGTTAAATTATCAAAAGAAATCAGCCACACTCAATCTATCATTATATTTTTCAGTTCTACAAAAATATTATACATCTACCAGACCTAAATTTCTCTAATCCTTTTCATCAATAGCTGACTATCCAGCTCCTTTATTTCCTCCAAAACTTTGTTCCTTTCTCAAAAATTTTACCTTACCTCCCCTTCTCCTCCCAAAAGAGAATCCAGCTATTTTAATCCAAAGGGATTGCATTTTCTTTTGAAAATGGGAGATCACTTGTAGCACAACAGAAAGGAACGTAGTCACCTACTTGAAACACAGCTGGCCAAGAAGATTTGATATGAGTTTTAACAACTTGCACTAAATTTTGAACTAATTTCGCGATTTTTGGACAATGTTTTACTCATTCTGATGATTTTTTGCCGCAAAAATTAGCTAACTCTTCGCTGTCAAGAAAAAAACGTTATATGAGCAAATGTGAATATAAGAAGTCATTAGTTTAGATAAATCTGTCACATTTTACTTTTGTTTGTGTGCGGAAATATATATCAGTCCTGTTCGTTTATATTTATAGGTGTTTATGAAATTTTAAACCGAAAATTCAGTATTGTGTCTTTAAACCTGTACTAAAAAATGACTATAAATCTCAGCACAAAAGAACCCTTCATATTAGGAAAAGAGTTTTCGTGCAAAATTTTGAACCATTCGAGGCCATTCACCTAAAATTCCCTTCGAGGATGATAAAGGTAAAAAGTGGACCATTTTAATTTGGATCAGAAATATGACCATTAAAGCAGTCCAACTGAAGAAAAAATAGACATGCACTGTAACACTGACACGTTGCACTTGAATAAAATTTTAAAGAAATAAAGATTTCCCTATAGACAAGTTCACAAACAATTATGAATATTAGGATGTGACTGAAGAAGCTGACTTCCGAAACGGTTTCACCAAAGGGAATAGATAAAAATAATCAATGAACAGCAATCAACACTGATACACATAAGTTTTACAGGAAAGAATTATAAGAAATATAAGAAAATTTTGCCAATTTAGTAATGGGCTTAAATGACAATGTTCCCTTATCAGGAGAATATTGCACCAATACATTTCATATTTAAATTACAATTGTGCAAGACAAATTTGAGTGTCACTAACTTAGAAAAGTTAATAATGTTTCCACCTGGATATGAGAAACCGGATGTACATGACTTTCAGAGTCAAATAGAAATAAACCAAATCCGAACTCACTTAACAAACCTTTTACCCATGCCTTACAATTCAAAGACTATTTGGGTCATGCCGTCAAACTATATACTCGTATCTTAACATTCACAACAGCTTATCTTTATGGCGTTGCATCTAATGAAAGAATCTTTAGTAAAAAAAAAAAAATTAAATATATTTTGCAAACTACAATGAGGGATGAAAGACTTGATAACCAAATGCTTTTAAAATGTGAAAGTGAAATAGTGGATTTTATTAAACTGGATGATGTTATCATCAGGTTTGGTTCTTTGAAGACCAGAAGAATTAATGTTAAATGAAAACTAGTTGGATGTGCCAATCCCAAAACTTTATTCTATCCCATTTATGTTAATACCTCAAAATTTGCAATTACAGTGTTAAAATTAAATAACAATCCTATGCCCATAATAACGAATTGTAAAGATATAGATTCGTTTAATTGTGTGCATTTAAAAAGGAGATAGGAGCATCATATTTTTCCCACAAATCATTGAATTTCGGCACACACTCTGTTAGATGTCTACAACCAAAATTCTAAACCCAAAGACCAAAAAAGCTATAACTTTGGTCAGTATGCACCCAAGCTCAATAAGGAAGTGCAACCGAATATGAAGTTTGGCTAAATTCCGTGCATTAGATTTTCAGATATAGCTTATGCGAAAATCGTGAAAAATGCTGCACAGCAGTGCCACCTGTTATATGATATACACAAAAGCCTAATAAGCACCAAATTATGTTAAGGTTTAACAGAATATGAAGTTTTACCAAATTCCGTGCAACAGTTTTTGAGATATAACTATCGCTAAAATCATGTAAATCGTGGAAAACGCCGCATAGCAGCCACCTTTTGGGCGATCTACACCGAAAACTAATCAGCATTAATTTTTATCAAGGTATAACTGAATCTAAAGTTTTATTAAATTCCGCGCATTAGTTCTTAAGCGTCCACAAAATTTGTGTCACATATACACAGACAGACATTTTCTAAAAACAGTCAAATCATGTTCAGGACCTTCTAAAACGTATCAATCCGTCGAAAACCGGAAGCCGAATTTTTTTACTAATTCAATACTTTCTTCTTGTAAAGATAGAAGAAAGTAAAAAGCGTGTTTGTTTTTTTATTTAAAAAAAAACAATAATTGGAATTTTTATGTTTCTAGTTTCAAAAATTTTATTTGAAAAAGAATTTTTTATGCATAAGTTTCATTATCATTATTACACACTTTGTTCATATCATTTGTTTCAAGTTGGGAAATTTTGGAATTCTCCCCCCCGAAAAAATATCTGTAGCTACGCCCCTGAATCTATATCCATTGCGTACAGGTTCATTTACGAAATAAGCCATTTGCACTTAAAATAACATAAATAATTCACTATTTGTCCCTAACTAATTTTTTATAGTGAAATTAAAACTTCATCAATCTATTATATTAAAAAGTGACTGTCCGTTTGTATTTCACAGCTGTTCCTCCTAGAATATGGAACGTTGGATGATCAAATTAATGCCAGTTATCCGCATGGGTACGAGGATGTTAAAATTGGTCGTAGAATTTTAAAATTTGATTAGTTTTCGAAATATAAATTTTTACGTTATTTTTAATGACATTTCTGTAATAATGGAAACTAAAGTTGCTCCATTTTTCTGGATAAAAGAGAGCAAAGGGAAAATTACAAAGATTATTATATATCATTGTTTGAAATCATTTTTAAATTGAAATTAACGTTTATTTGAATAAATAGTGAAAAAATTATTGTAGTTTTCAAGAAAATTTCACGAAATACACACACATATTCAAGTTTCAGGAATCCGTTTATTTTAGAAAAACAAATTCGACTCTCGACTGGAACATTGAGATAAATTCTGTTGACGTCAAAAAGAATGAAAAAAAAAAACATCGTACGCTAACTATTGCATTAAGATGGCTAATAAAACATTTCAGAAGCGGATTAAAAATTAAATGTTACAGCGAGAAAAATAATAATTCTCCAAATATTTATTTTAATACATAAGCATAAAATACTTCTGAATAAATTCGTCCAAACAAATTCATTTTTATATAAGTTGACCAAAATGACATCATTTCTGCCAACTCCGAAATTCGAAGCAAAATCTTGGAAGAACGAAAAGCTCTAGGCAAATAAAGTTATAGAATATGTGCATTTTTATTGGGAAAGATTTTGAATTAAATTGTAAATATAACTTATTGTTTGAAATATTGTATTTAGTAAAATTAATATTGTAATGGCTTTCTAAATTTACAATAAAGTTAAGATTTCATTTTTCACAAAAAGATCGATTGTCTCATGCAATTCGAAAGCAACACAACGGGTTGCTATGCAACTAGTCTATATTATAAAGGACAAACATATCTGTGCGTAACGCATATGTCATTTTGCGAATGGCAACACTTTGTTATTTGAAATACATTTTGGTTTTGCAATTTTCTCTACTGCAAATTTTTAAACTTCTAAACATCGCACATTTTAAATTTTTACACCGTCGTGTACGGAAAAAATTGCTCTTTTAAATGCAATTTGTTTGAAAGCTGTATCTCAATTTATTTTTGATATATTAATTTTTTTGTAGTTTTTAATGCCATTTTTCTTATCGTGGCAACAAAAGTGCCCCATTTCTATTGAAAGTCATTGAAAGTAAACGGAAAATAGGAGATACTGTATCTTTTAGTTGCCATTTCTCATAAAACCTGAAAAAAAGTTGAAATTAAAATAGGGGCTATGTCAAGAACATTGTCTGTTATATTCCGTGATAATGACGACATATGCATACTTTTCTACAGACGAAGTTTAAGAGTGGATTGTAAAAGGAGATTGCGTTAGTGGATGCAAATGACGTCATTTTATAAAAAAGCGTGTATTTTAATTCTTAAACCTGAATTATTCTTTGTAGAAGTGCGTCATTTTCAAAGCCCAGATGCTTTGAAATTCTTCACAGTTAAAAATGGTTCACTTTTGAAAATAATGTAATTGAAATCACACATTGATAAAACGCAATGTTTTACAAAAATTTAGAGTATCCTTATAGAAGAGAGGTGACATGTAAATAATAGCGATTTATATTACAGAAATTGATAATTCTCGCCTGGATGGATTTGCTTCGCCGAGTTAGACAAGCAAACAAATAATTCGTGGTTTAAAATAATATCATGTTCCTGAGGGTTTTGTGCAAAATTCTCTCGAATAATAAAATTTTAATGCTATTTTTCTGTTAAAAATTTCAGATAAAAATTCAAAATTGTTGATTAAAATTGTTGTATAGGGTTTAGTGTCGCAAAATCCCATTAGGAGCAGAATATTATGTTAGGGGCATAATAACGGAAAATAACATACTGCTTATTAAAACACGCATTTTTCTTCATAAATTTTCTATATTGTTTTTCTTTCTGCATGTGTTCCATACTAACTTTCAGACACTAGGCGAAATGCTTATTTAAGTGAAAATGAAGTCAAATTTAAAAGAAAACGATCATTTTCTTAGATAAAACTAAACATTTTAACACAAATGCGTCTAAAAAACATAAAATACGGAATTTTTTACTCTCCGGAATTGAGATTAGAATCTCAAGTAAAGGGTGTGTCTGTACAAATAAAAGATGTTGCTAACAATCGTGACTTCAATGTTTGAGTTAAAAAGCTTTTTAAATGATCAAACAAAATAAAAAATTTAAAAAAATTATGAATATGGATATCAGGAGTGTGTACGCAAATTTTGAGAAGGTGAAAATTGCTGTTTTTCATTCCGGAATACCAAGCATACGAGTCTCAATTGATAACCACATCCTAATAATTTATCTTTATTACAATTTACTGATTAAGTATCTATATTATAAAGAACAAACGTATCTATGCGTAACGCTGACGTCATTTTGCGAATGGCAACACTCCACGATCAAATTTTGGTCTTGAAATTTTCGCTACTGCAATTTTTTTAATCTTCTGGCCATCGTACATTTTCAATTTTCGTCGCATAGGGAAAAAATTTACTTTCAAATGCAGTTTGTTTAAAAACTGTTTCTTAATTGACTGATGTATTATATTTACTAAAATAATTTGTAAGCATGATTTTTTTAAGTGTATCTTATCACGTACCGGTTTCAAAACATAATGATAACAAATATTTTGCACATAAAGCAACAAACATTTTTAAACATTTGTTTCTGACTATTTTTGCATAACGTAATTAATACTTCCTTTATAAACAAATAAAAGAATAATATTAAAAAAAAACACCAATCTGACATATTTGTGAAAGACAAATTAACGAAATTAATACTTCTTTTATAAACAAATAAAAGAATAATATTGTAAAAACACCAATCTTACATATTTGTAATCGTACAATTTAAATTTTTAGATCACCAAACAGGATTTTTTTTTTCAAATGGAATTTGTTTGCAAAGATCATCCCAGTTTACTGATTGTCTGTGGTTTTAGAAACAATTTTAAAGCATGAAATATTTTTTAATTTATCTATATCGCGCGGAGCTCGATTACGAAAGATTAATCCGTTTGCCCTTAAAACAAAATAAAGAGTTCATCATTTCTTTACGGCTAATATCCATTAAAAAAAATTCCCTATGAATAAATAAATGAAATAATATAAATAAAACACAAATTTAATAGACATGTGTAAGCTCTGAAATTATCAGAATATAAAAGGATGCAATAAGTAGCAAAATTTTGGTCAAATAACTCTTAGCATGCGGCTAATAAGAAAATGTCGCTTTTCATAAATTTCAAAAAAAAATATTTGATTGTATAATTCGTATTTTCCATATGAAAAATGCTTTTTTAATGTAAGTGAGCAATCTAAAATATTTATTATATATAAAAAAAATTATTAGCTTTAAAAAAAAAAAAAAAAAAAAAAAAAAAAAAAATCACCTATATTCTTTAACCCGGGAAGCCCGGGTATGATCCTCTAGTCTATATTATAAAGGACAAACATATCTGTGCGTAACGCATACGTCATTCTGCGAATGGCAACACTTTGAAATTTGAAATGAAATTTCGGTTTTGCAATTTTCGCTACTGTAAATTTTTAAACTTCTAGACATCGCACAGTTTCAATTTATACACCGTCGTATAAGGAAAAAAACGCTCTTTTAAATGCAATTTGTTTGAAAGCTATATCTCAATTTATTTTGGAGATATTATTTTTTTTTATAGTTTTTAGTACCAATTTTGCAATTGTGGCAACTGAAGTACTCCATTTCTATTAAAAGTAAAGGGAAAATAGACATGGTTTATTTATTTTTATTGATTATATCCTTATTGATGCCATTTTCACATTACAAATAAAAGTAACTTTTTTGAACAGAAAATAACGCCAGCCATTAACAAAAATACGCATTCTTCTTCATAAATTTAAAGATTGAAGAAGATATTTCAATATTTTTACATTACGCTGATACTGAGTTTCAGGCGCTGGCAATATGATTCAGTGGGTAAAAATGTCATATTTAAAACAAAACGATGATTTTCTTTGATAAAACTAAATATTTGACCAATACTAAATGGTCAATACTACGGCAACTAAAGGCAAATTTCTGAATGGTAAATTTTCGCGGGTACTGAGATTAGAACTTAAATTTTATGCGAATGTTGACATGAAAAGTTGTATCGGACAAACGTGACGTTAAGTTTGGAAATATATCCATTTTAATAATGTATTGCGCGTTAAAATACTTTTAAATTGTGAATTTGAGTGGAGCGTATGTAAATTTTGAGAATATGAAAATAACGTACAGTTTAGATTTTATGGGGGAAATTTTTATGATGTGACAAAGCGAAATCCTTTTTACTGATTTTTCATCCCGTAAAAACAAACGTAAGAGCCTTAATCGATAACTTCAACACAATTACTCATATTTATTACGTATTCTAATACAGTTTAATTTTTCAATAATTTAAACAGTTGAAATTTTTAAAAATAATATTTTGGTAATTTTAGGTTTAAAAAATTATTTATTTTAAGAGTTAGATAACCAATGCAAGATAAATTTTTTATTGTAATTATTTTTGTAGGTTTATTATAAATTCGATCTAACAGTTCCATTCTAAACATTTTAATTCGTCGAATTTCGACGGGTTCCAGCTCGTATATATAAAATCCAAACGGAAATTTCGTTCCGAACGCCGAGATTTTGAGTTCTACCGCATAGATTTTGACGGAACTTATACCGCTAGATAGGTATCGTTTCAGGGAAGGTTTTAAGCTATAACACATCATTCTACCTAGATTAGTTATAGAATTATTACGGAAAATTCTGTTATTTTGGATTTTGTTACTTCATATTTCCTTAAATATCTGGTCTCCTATTGGTCGTAGAGCTTAGATCTCGCGCCAAAAGTAGCTCCAAAGCACCCAAGCAAACTTTTCCCCGCGATTATTTTGCCGTCTTCCGATTTCCTCTAACTCTATCAGGGGCCCGCGTAGGTCCCCTTTAAAATATTTTTCGTAGTAATTTCAGCAATTATCTTAAATTATTGGTTAAAACCGCCACCCTCCCGATTCATGTATCTACGGAAAGGTTGCATGAAGGAGTTTCGTTCAGATACGCTTTCGTTAAGAATAGAGTGCGCTCCCTGGTGGTGGAATGTGGAACTAACATAACGCGATATTGTTAAAATTAGGAAATCTAACAATGCGATCTGTTTTAAACTTTGAGATAGTTCATAACACATAATCTATTATCTATTCTATTATATATATAAAATCTATTATCTATTCTATTATCTATTATATATATAAAATCCAAACGGAAATTTCGTTCCGAACGCCGAGATTTCGAGTTCTACTGCATGGATTTTGACGGAACTTATACCGTTAGATAGGTATTGTTTCAGGGAAGGTGTTAAGTTATAACACATCATTCTACCTAGAATAGTTATAGAATTATGACGGAAAGTAGTGTTATTTTGGGCGAAAGGGTTACTGTTATTTTATTGGCGATAAATTTCGTTGAAATGGTATTCGTATTGAAATGGCTGTACATATCGGAAGAAAACTTTTATTAATTTTGTTTAAAGGTTGGTTGTAGGTTGGTTGTATGGGGTTTTATGGCGCAAAATCCCTTAAGGGACATGCTGCGCCAAAAAAGTAGACTAAAACATCAAAAAAGTGAGAGATAGAAAAATGACAAAATAAAGGAACAATGAGAAGAGCAATCTGGATGGGGTATCCCATCCAGATGTAGTCGAACAAGAGTAGAAAAGACTAACTTTTAAATACTATAAAACAGTAGAGTAAAAACAAAAGAATAAATCAATAAAAAGTGCAGTCTGGAAGGGGTTCCCTTCCAGATATCACAAAGGTGTAAACAGAAAACTTAATCGTTAAACCAAAGATATACAAATTAAATTTCAAAGTAAAATCCAGCATGTTTTAAAAAAGTAAATAGTGCCCTATGAGGTGTATCCCCAATAAGGTTTGTCAAGAATGGTGATGATGACTTAAAATAAATTCTATATAAGTGCCGGAGGCCCGGACAGTCAGTTAAAACATGATGAATGGTCAGGTAATCAAAATGACAATGTGGACACATGGGAGCATCCTCCCGAAGTAAAAGATGTTTATGAGTGATCCTTGAATGTCCAATTCTCAGACGAGTAAGTAGAACATCTGTTTTTCTTGGATAACTCGGAGGCCAGGTCATTATTAGAGGTTTGATATGGTGCAGTTTATTATTGTTTTCTAGATCCCAACTCTCTTGCCATTTATTCTGAATAAAAATATTTATAAGTAGTTTAACGTCTGAGAAAGGAACATCATGGTGTAGCGGATTAAGAGCACGTTTTGCCGCCTCATCTGCTTTCTCATTGCCAGGAATACCCATGTGTCCAGGTACCCAGCAGAATAAAATATTATGACCACGCCTTGTCAATTTGTTATAAATATCTAGGATGGATGAGACAAGAGGATGCTTGTTAAAAGATTTAATTGCGTCAATAGAACTATTTGAGTCTGTATATATAATGAAGGATGAGCTATGATGATGAGATATGTGCACCATGGCTCTCTCTATTGCAATCAGTTCAGATGTAAAGACAGAGATAGAAGGATGAAGACGATAGCTTAATGAAGTGTTGTCACAAAATACACCACAACCAACAGTATTACCACTCTTAGATCCATCTGTATAAATGTCAGTATAGCCATTAAAATTTGCTCGGTGTGCGGCAAATAACTGTTGAAAAACTGCAGGGGCCAAGTTGTTTTTATCATATCCTTTAAAGGGATGGAGCGATGTAATATCAGGAGGGTTCCAAGGAGGGAGTACATGCAATGGACATGGACTTACCCTGATATTACTCAGTGGGCTATTATCAGTAATTTTTCTAATTCTGACACCAAAAGATGGGATGCAAGATGGTCGATGCTGATAAAGAATATCATTGTCGGTGTTTGAAATGTATGTATGAAGAGGATGGCAATGATGTGAAAGGAGACGGTAATACAGTTCTAAAGAAAGCTTTTCACGAATGTGGTGTAATGATGGTTCATTGCAGTCAACATAAAGACTTAAAACTGGAGAGGTACGAAATGCACCAGAGCAAACACGGAGTGCGCTATGGTGCACTGTGTCAAGTTTTTTAAGAACAGAATTACGTGCAGAACCATAGACCTGGCAGGCATAATCAATTTTGGAGCGGATTATAGAGCGATAAATTTTCAAGAGAGAACCACGGTCTGCTCCCCAAGAAGTGTTTGAAGCACCTTAATTAGATTAAGTGATTGCTCGCACTTTTTACGTAACTGCAAAACATGTGGCAAGAAAGTGAGTTTTTTATCAAAATATAAGCCAAGAAAGCGAATGCAATCAGTAACAGCAATTTGAGATGCTCCAATATAAATTTCAGGATCTGGATGCAGATCCCTTCGTCTACAGAAATGCACACAAGAAGTTTTGTCTTGGGAAATAATAAAACCATTTTTATTTGTCCATTGAATAATACGGTTGATAGCAATTTGTAATTGTCTCTCAATAAAACGCATATCTTGTCCTTTACATAAAATTTTAAAATCGTCAACATATAGTGTACCCTGCACACAAGGGGGTAATTGTTGCAGTATATCATTTATCTTGATTGCAAAGAGGGTGACACTCAGAACACTGCCCTGTGGTACACCCTCTTCTTGTACATAAAAACTGGAGAGAATCCCCCCAATTCGAACTTGAAAAATTCGAATGGCGAGGAAGTTCTTAATAAAAATCGGGAGGTTCCCACGAAAGTCCAGGTTAAAAAGGTCGCGAAGGATACCATACCTCCATGTCTTGTCATAGGCTTTCATCATGTCGAAAAAAACAGTGACCAGATGGTTGCGTTTTAAAAAAGCAGTCCGTATATGGGTTTCTAAAAAAATGAGGTTATCGATAGTGGACCTACCACGCCGAAATCCGCTTTGGAAGGCTGCAAGGCAATTATTTGATTCAAGAACATGCACCAGGCGGCAATTAACCATTTTTTCTAAAAGTTTGCAGAGGCTGCTAGAGAGTGCGATAGGCCTGTAATTGTTTGGGTCACTGGAGTCTTTCCCTGGCTTAGGAAAAGGAATGATAATGGCTTTAGACCAGGCATTAGGGAAAGTTTGTTCAATCCAGATTCTATTGAAAAAAATAAGTAAGTTATTGAGAGAGGTGGAAGAAAGATGTTTTAGCATGGTATATGTGATGCCATCATGTCCTGGGGCAGATAACCGGCTCTTTTGCAAGCAACTTAAGAGTTCTGGAATAGTAAATGGGAGATTGTAATCATGAGAATGGCGAGAGTTAAAATTGATGCTGGTATTTTCCGTTTGTCTTTTGTATGATAAAAAAGGTTCTGGGTAAGAGTCACAGCTAGAATTGGAAGAGAGGGTACTAGCTATTGTCTCAGCTATATTTTTGGGAGACGCTATTGTTTGGCCGTTGTGTTTTAAGACTGAGATATGATTTTCAGAATATAATCCCATACAATTTTTTACTTTTTTCCAAAGAACTTTACTTGAGGTGTTACTGTTTATATTGGAGACGTATTGCATCCAGGATTCACGTTGGCTTTTACGCCGCACTCTTCTAGCATCAGCCTTTGCTTTTTTGTACATAATATAATTAGTATTATTGGGATACCTCCGGAAGATACCCCAAGCCTTCTGTTGATTTTTTTTTGCCTTTTTGCAGTCATCATTCCACCATGGTTTCCTGTGCTTTGGGGTAGAAAGTGATTTTGGAATGCTAATATCTGCAGCTTTGATAATACATTGGGTGATATTATCAAGCGCATCGTCGATATCACCTTCTATCATTTCACTTGTAATTTTTGCAAGGTCTGTGAAAGTTCGCCAATTGGCTCTGTCATAGACGTAGCGTTTAAAGCAATTATTAGAATCCGTGTGAGGAGTTGTCTGCGAGATAAAAGTGGGAAAGTGGTCACTGCCGTACAGGTCATTAGAGACCCAGAAGGTCCAATACGGATATATAGATGGGGAGCAAATAGTGAGATCTGTGGCATGAAAGGTGCGAGTCGGTTCATGAAAATATGTATGATCACCATTATTGAGTAGGCATAAGCCATTGTCGGAAATTAATTTTTCTATTATGTCACCACGCTGATTAGAGTCAGAATTCCCCCAGAGTTGGCTATGAGCATTAAAATCCCCAATGATGATGAAAGGAGCGGGGAGTTGGAGAACTAGATCCTGAAGTAGTGCTGACTGAATAATTTGATGGGGTGGTAAATAAATAGAACAGATTGTAATGAGACGTTTTACATGAACACGGACTGCAACAGCTTGTAAGTTTGTGTTTAGTAAAACATGAGAGTGAGGTAAACTGCGAGAGATGAAAAGAGCCACTCCACCAGTAGCTCTTTCATTGCCTGTAAAATCTTTTCTGTAGGTAGCATAGTTGCGTAATTTCGCTTTGTCAGTAGATTTTAGATGGGTTTCCTGCAGAGCTAAACATAAAGGCTGATGGTCGGATAGAATATTACGGATTTCGTCAAGTTTATTATGATAGCCACGGCAGTTCCATGAGATAATATTAGACATGATTAAATTGTTTTTTTTAAGAAGTTTAGCTGTGGTATTTTATTCGGAGATAGTGGACATACTATCTCCCTCGTTAAATTCTTCACCCGGTTCTGGGTGAAGAGCTAAAGCATCATCTTCTTCCATTTTATCATTCTGTATTGATTGAGTTTTATATTTGGATGTTTTACTTTTTTTCCTTTTGGCTGTATTTTCAGATGAACTAGTGGCTTTAATTGTTGGTAGGTTAAATTTGTCTGCATCAGATTTACGGTTTGGTTTCACAGATGGTGTTTTAGTTGTATTTTGAGAGCCTCTATTATGGAGTGGAGGTTTCGAAATAAAAGATTGTGACAATTTTGAAGAAGCATTTGCAGATGATTTAGGAGGAACAGAGTTTTGTGAATTAGGAGGAGCAGATTGCGTTGATCTATTTGTCTTACCTGAATTATTAGACAGGTTGTTTTCTTTTTGATTATGTTGGCAATTAGGTCTAATTGGGAATTCAGTTTGAGTTGCGATAGTTTTATAAGTTTTATGAACGGTTTTTGTTAAGGCAGCAGCATATGATACACCAACTTTGGGCGTTCTGGATTCGACTATTTTTATGGCTTCAGGGTATGATATATTTTGTCTTGTGCGTATTGTCTGTATTTCTTTTTCTATTTTCCACATTTCACACGATTTGGCATAGGATGGATGATCTTTTTTGCAGTTGACGCAACAAGGTGGAGCATTGCATTGCCCACTTTCGTGGCCAATTGCACTGCACCGACCACAGGTTTCTTTACCTCGGCATGATGTTTTTGAGTGCCCAAAGCGCTGACAGTTAAAGCAACGCAGTGGGTTTGGGATGTACGGTCTGACAGAGCATGATAGATATCCAACTTTTATATATTTGGGTAAGTTGGGAGTATTAAACGTCAGAATAATATGCTTGGTAGGTATTTGTACTTGGTTAGCTGGAATTTGTTCATCTTTGCGGTTTATTTTTATACGTCTAGCTGCTATGACATTTTGTTCCCTTAAGTTTTCCACTATTTCATCTTCGGTTACATGCAAGAGGTCATATTCTGATATCACTCCGCGAGATGAGTTTAAGGTTCTATGTGGTGATATGATGACAGCAATGTTTGCAAAGTGAGTACATTTTTTTAAGTTTAATGCCTGTTGGTTAGTGCTTACTTCAATTAGCAGTTCACCTGTACGGAGTTTTTTTATTGTTTTGGGTTCGCCAACCAGTCCTTGGATAGATTTATTAATTAGGAAGGGTGATGTTTTATCAAAACTCCCTTCTTGGCGTTTGACGACAAAGAATCTTTCTTCAGTTTTATTTTCATGAGAGTTGGGATTGTTAGATTCCGTTGTGGAAACATAATCCTCGACTCTCTCACTCCATGATAATTTATTGCCTTGATTGACAGTAGCCTTTGAGCTAGAGCTCGATGCATCAAAATTCTCTTTATTAGATTGTGGGGCCTCCACATCGCTTGTCTTATTGTCTGATATTGTAGCCATATTTGAGAGATAATGTTTAAAACGCCAGGCATCGGGCCTGGTCACCGACCCTTCTTCTTACCGTTACTTTAGGCGCAGGTCTCAAAAGGGTGAAAACTATCAACAAACTTCCACGTTTTTCGAACGTTGGATTAAACTCGATAGCATCTCCAAACTCTAGTTCATTCACAGTGGGACTCGGTTGTCGTAGGTAAGCCTTTACAGCTCTGTCCAACCTACATCGCCCTTACGTCGAAAGGACACCAGTCGCCCAGTGCATTCCTAACCACCGCCATACAAGTACGGCGCCCACCGATCACGGAACCGAAATTCGGAGATGCCCTGCACTCTGGGACTCGAGATCAGCCTAAAGAGGTAGAAACGAGGCGATGAGATTAAAAAACCTCAACACCCAGAGTGTCTCACGTGAAAATAAAAAAATCCACTATTGTAAAAAAGAAAAAGTGATGTGGGTGAGAACTTAGGAACAAGGTGTATTTTTTGTCTTTTTTCAATTTTTTTTTTAAACAAAAGAACAAGAACAGTGTTAGTAGAACAAATAACAAGTTGAACAAAATGGTCAGTAAAAAACATGAACAAGAACAAAGAGGGATAAGAAACTGAAAAAAGAAGATTAAAAAGTGTGAAACAAAGAAAAAGGATAGACAACTAAAAAAAGAAGAAAACAGGAAAGGAGAAAGATCGCTCGGGAACCCGGGGTCGCGAAACCCGTAAATACCTAAAGAAGGTATTCCCCTGGGGGATAATTTTGTTAAAAAAAAAAAAAAAAAAAAAAAAAAAATAGTTTTGACGAGTGGCAATATTATAAAACGACAATATCGAATTTAAAAATGAAAGGTAATTTTTTAAGCATTAAAAAATTATTCAATATGAAAGATTGCAGTTTTAAACTATATCTGGCAATTTATCGCTTGCGTCAGGTTAAAAAAAATGCATCAGCAAATCTGATAAGATAATATCTGAGTGCAATTTTGTTTTTGTTTTAGATATTTTTTATAATTTACTTTTTACTTTATTTAACTCATCCATCATGTGACTTTCAGAAGAAACTAGCAGATGTAATTATAAAAATGACGGTACTTGTGAGTTTCATATTGTCTGTTTATTTACGATTTCATTTTATCGCCAAACAATTTAATTTTAAGCCAAAAATGCACAAGCGTGGCTTCGGTTTGAGCGACATTTTCAATATTGGTTATTTTTCAAGTAGACGATTGCATTTTTTGAAAAATCTAATTCTACTTATATATATATATATGTGTGTGTGTGTATGTGTGTGTGTAATTCAAATGGAAATTTCATTCCGGCTGCTTAGAATTTGGGTTTTACTGAACTTACACTGTTAGATAGGTAATTTTTCGGGGAAGGTTTTAGTACGTAACACGTCGTTCTACGTTGCTTGGAATCGCATTATGGTTTAAAGTTCTTTTATGAGATGAACCTGATAATGAAAAATTAGCCTTTATAAAAGATTCTGCCGAATGTGTTTCGATGGAACTTGGACTGTAATTAGATAATTTTCAAGGAAAGATTTCAGTATAAACCATGTCCTTCTACGTTGCTTAGCCATACAGTTTTGGAGGAAATTCTATAATCTGGTGAACTCAATTATCACAATTTAGCCTTTAAAAATGTTATAATAAACGGTTTTTGATAGAATTTGCATTGTTAGTTTGGCAATTTTTGAGAGATAGTTTTAGTATATAATGTATTGTTCGACACTGTTTAGTCATAGTGCAAGGGGGTAAATTCTGTAATTTTCAAATTTTTCCTTTGCGAAGTGGAAGAAATGGGTTTGGAGAGAAAAGGAAAGTTTTAATGCATATTTTCTGTTCAATAATTATAGAATTTATTTACTATAAAGAAGACACTTATCTCTTTTTATACAAAAACAGAAGTAAATTGTATATAAATAACAAAAATATTAATATTCATAAATAAAAGGTTTATATATAGGAATACATATTTTAAAAAGCATAAAAGTTCATTTTATTTGTTTTCACAGCTGTTCATATCATTTGGTCACAAATCTCAATTTTTGAAGACCGAATTGCCCCAAGCTTTATAACATCTAACAATACCCATTGATCTAAAATCAGGAAAATTGGAAACTAGATGTAGTTTTTAAAGTATGCCTTAATTAAGGAGATAAATTACGTAATCGAGTCCAGAGACAATTGGCATATTAGGTACAGATAAGTTACATAATTGAGCCTACAGACAAATGGCGTATGTTACCGGGCGTGGTTCGACGCACAATTAACTTAGGAAAAGGTTAAAATTGATTCTGTGTTTTTAAAGCGAACCAATTCTGTAACCGAATTTACAGAGAATTGGCGAAATTTGAGAAATAGTTTTTTGGAGACATTTTGCTACATTTACGATATACCAACACCATACCAAAATGTACGCTATTGCGCCATTTATTTCAATCCTAAACGTGCAAACATATTTTGGTACTTTTCCAGTATAGGGATCTTGGCGAAATAGAGAAACTAGCATTGGCGGGGAAGGAAATTTGGCAACATATTTTCTGTCAACCAATTCGCTGTTTCATTTTATATACACAAGCATTTTTTTCTATGTTTATATAATTTATTTAACATAAAGATGCTATTTATCTAATTTTATATAGAAACAGCAGTAATTTGGGTACTACTTAGTTATCCTGTTGAACAATTTCGCTAAATTATATAAATCGCCAAATTATACAAATTAACATAATTTTTATTTTAAATAACGAAAGAACAAATAAATTAGTATAAAATTAATAAAAATACAACTATAACGTCGAAATAAAAATCACTTGATGTCGTAAATACGTGTAACTTGCTTAAAATCAAGTGTATGTGACATTTATGATCAACCATTATTGGCATTTAATCTTATAGTTTGGCGATAGATTTTTGATCGACGGGATAACTAAGTAGTAGTACCGTAATTTGTATGTAAAAAACATTAATAATATACACATATAAACAAAAATTTCATCAAGTTGGTTTTCTTAACTGTTTATATCAATTAGCAATAAATCTCTCTTTCTGATGTCCGAATTGCGCCAAGCTATTTAAAAAAACGCCAAGGCGCCTATAGTGGAAAAGTACCAAATTTAATTGCAAACTGTGCCAAACATTGTGGCTTGCTATTTATTGAATGCGAATTTCTTTTGGCTTTAATCATTATTCAATCGTAACACTGCAAAAAAATTTAATTAACTGTTTTTTTTAATTAAAAGTATTTTTTATTATTAAATACAATTAAGTTATAACTTCATTTTTCACTGATTAAAAAGCGAAACGTTTACTGCAGTGGTAAGAGACACTTAGAATTTCATGTGCGTAGTTTAAATGGCGATTTTGAAAAAAAATATTTTATAATATCTGAACCCACACCAAATATGCTCATTTTACCGAGAATGTTTTGGCTCAAAATGAAATACAATTGTTGCAGACTTAATTTTAAATCTCAATACTCGACGACTGAAAAGTCTTTAAAATTATTCAGCAGAAACAACGAGGAATAACTTAGTTTCATAAATTTTAAGATTCAATATTCTTATCGATCTATTTACTTCTGCTTCTACTATATATACGAAAGTAAAATGCAAATGGGAAATTCGTCCCGGCTGCATATAACTTGGGCTCACCTGACTTGATTTTGATGAGAATCGAAATGATAGTTATATACTTTTTCAGGGAAGATTTTGGCATATAACATATCCTTGTATGTTGCTTATACATATAATTATGTTTAAAAGTTAGATAATCATACGAACCCGATTATGAAAGATTAGTCTTTTTAATAGATTCAGCAGAATGGATTTCGATTGAATTTGCACTGTTAGTTAGATAATGTTTCAGGCAAGGTTTTAGTATATATTATACCCTTCTGCATTTCTTAACAATAGAGATGTGGTGGAAAGTCCTATAATCAGTTGAACCAGATTGTGAAAGTTTAGCATTTTTAAAAAGTTCTACAGAACGGATTTTGATAGGAATTCCATTGTTAGTTCCATACCTATTCAGATATGGTTTTAGTATTTTGCATATTGTGCTACGTTGCTTAGTCATAAAATAAAGGCGGAAAGTTCCATAATCATGTGAAACCGATTATGAAAGATTAGACTTTTCAAAAAGTTCTAAATGGCGGATATTGATAATACTTGCTTTGTTGATTAGACAATGTTTGGGAGGTTTTAGTTTATTGCGTATCATTCTACTTTCCTTAGTTATAGAATTATGGGGAGAAAGTTCTATAAACAGATGGACCCCAATATGAAAGATGGGCCTTTAAAAAAAGTTTTACTGGATGGATTTTGCCAGTTTGTTTGTTTGCTTTATTAGTTAAATAATTTTTCAGGTTTTGTTTTATTACATTGCATATTGTAATATCATTCTTTACCAAATCCTACTGTGATTGATCAATTAAAAGGGTTGAGATCTTAATAGCGGAAAATTTGTCTGCATATTAGAAAATATAATACACAATGGCGTTCATGTCGTTTTCTGCAGTACAAAAGGACATTTCAATAAGGTTCCAGATTGCTTTAAATCACAATGTCAAACTCACTGATACATTTAGTTTGATTCAAGATTCGTTTGGATAAACAGACCAGCGTAGCGGGCATAGCCTGGTAGTTCAATACATAAACGCAAAAATGTCATGGAATTACTAAAATTACCTTAATGGGTCCAGGACACAAAAATCTTCAAATTTTCTAAAAAAAAAAAAAAATATTACATTAATAATTGCTTTCTTTCTTTCTGCTTAAAATGACGTTTAAATGATGTTTCCATCTTAATTAGAATAGGAAATATTAAATTTTTCATTTAGGTTTGTTTTCAAAATCTAGCTTTCAAGCATTGGTTCTCATACAAACGACTTTTTTGAAAATAAGTTTTTCTTCATGAAGGGTTTTTCACAATTTCTCGTATTTAAATTGTTATAAGTCAAGAAGCTTTAAAGATAAATAGTTCAAACTTGGAACATGTCTTTTTCAGTTATTACTTTCTTCTATCTTCAATAGAAGAAAGTATTGTAATCGAAATTTTTTTCGACTCCCGGTTTTCGACGGATTTGCATGTTTTAGGGGTCAGAGATTCCAAAAAACATGTTTATAGAAAATGTCTGTCTGTCTGTGTGTCCGTCTGTCCGTCTGTCCGTCTGTCCGTCCGTCCGTCTGTCCGTCTGTCCGTCCGTCCGTCTGTCGGTCTGTCCGTCTGTCTGTCGCCATTGTACCATCAAAAAGTGTATGAAGTTATGTATAGAATTAAACCAAAATTTTATTATAAGTTTTTGGCTATGGCAAGCAGGTCCTCCCGGAATTTGGAAAAAATTCGCCGGTAGAGGGCGCTGATATAACAATTTTTGTGCGATTTTGAATATTGTACCATCCAAAAGTGTATGGAGTTATGCATAGAATTGAACCAAATTTTTAGTTTAAGTTTTTGGATATGACAAGCAGGTCCTCCCTGAATTTGGAAAAAATTCGCCGGTAGGGGGCGCTGTAAATGCGTTTTTTATGCGATTTTGAATATTGTACCATCGAAAAGTGTATGAAGTTATGCATAGAATTGAACTAAATTTTTATTTTAAGTTTTTGGCTATGGCAAGCAGGTCCTCCCTGAATTTGGAAAAAATTCGCCGGTAGGGGGCGCTGTAATTCCGATTTTTGTGCGATTTTGAATATTGTACCGGCCAAAAGTGTATGAAGTTATGCATAGAATTAAACCAAATTTTTATTTTAAGTTTTTGGCTATGGCAAGCAGGTCCTCCCTGAATTTGGAAAAAATTCGCCGGTAAGGGGCGCTGTAATAGCGATTTTTGTGCGATTTTGAATATTGTACCGTCCAAAAGTGTATGACGTTATGCATAGAATTAAACTAAATTTTTATTTTAAGTTTTTGGATATGGCAAGCAGGTCCTCCATGAATTTGCAAAAAATTCGCCGTTAGGGGGCGCTGTAATAGCGATTTTTGTGCGATTTTAAATATTGCACCACCGAAAAGTGTATGAAGTTATGCATAGAATTGAACCAAAAAAAAAATTAAGTTCTTGGCTATGGCAAGGAGGTCCTCCCTTAGTTTGTAAAAAAATCGCTCGTAGAGGGCGCTGTAATAGCGATTTTTGTACAATTTTTGTGCCATTTTGAATATTGTACCGCCGAAAAGTGTATGAAGTTATGCATAGAATTGAACCAAATTTTATGTGTTTATTTTTGGCCATGTCACGAAGGTCCTCCCTGAATTTGGAAAAATTCTGCCGGAAGGGGGCACTATAATTGCGATGTCTGTACCATTTTCATTATTGTACCATCGAAAAGTGTATGAAGTTATCCATATAATTGAACCAAATTTTTTGTGCATGTTTCTGGCTATGGCAAACAAGTCCTCCCTGAACTTGAAAAAATTCCGAAAGAAGGGGGCGCTATAATTCCGATCTCTGTGCCATTTTCATTATTGTACCATCGAACAGCGTATAAAATTATGCATACAATTGAACCAAAATGTTTGTGCTTGTTTTTGGCTTTGGCCAACAGGTTCTCCTTGAATTTGGAAATATTGCGCGGTAAAGGGGCTCCGTGCTAGTGATTTTTGTATACTTTTCTTGATTTTTCGTAGTTCTATTGTGCATCGGCGGCTCATGCAGCGGCGGGAACTCGCTTCCTGCTATGCCGGCTATTCGCAAACAGCTGATAACGACAGAATAAGAAAAAATTAATAATTTTAACAAATATCATGATATAGATTAACTCGTTTTTAGTCCGTTTAATTGACTTGAGCAGAAATTTAAGATGAAAATCAAAGTTGGTATAGTATTGAACTAATAATATTGAAGTATTAGCATGTGTAACTAGGTTTTGAAATATTAAGATGTATAAGATAGAAGAAAGTTTTGGGATTGGCACATCCAACTAGTTTTATTTTAATTCTGATACAGCAAGTTTGAAAAAAAATATTTACTTTTGAAAATATGATTTTTTAAAAAGTTGCATAAAAAAAATTTGCTCTAAATATTTTTATTTTATATTTAAATTAATATTTTTAAAAATGCTGAAGGTAAATTAAAACTTCTGTTTATTTAAATGAAAAAAATTGAAATTCTACAAATAACATTTCGAGTTATGACGATTTTAATTCACCCTACTCTTTTAGTAAATTTTAAATTTTGAATTAAACTAGTTGGATGTGCCAATCCCAAAACTTTCTTCTATCTTATACATCTTAATATTTCAAAACCTAGTTACACATGTTAATACTTCAATATTATAAGTTCAATACTATACCAACTTTGATTTTCATCTTAAATTTCTGCTCAAGTCAGTTAAACGGACTAAAAAAGAGTTAATCTATATCATGATATTTGTTAAAATTATTAATTTTTTCTTATTCTGTCGTTATCAGCTGTTTGCGAATAGCCGGCATAGCAGGAAGCGAGTTCCCGCCGCTGCATGAGCCGCCGATGCACAATAGAACTACGAAAAATCAAGAAAAGTATACAAAAATCGCTAGGACGGAGCCCCTTTACCGCGCAATATTTCCAAATTCAAGGAGAACCTGTTGGCCAAAGCCAAAAACAAGCACAAACATTTTGGTTCAATTGTATGCATAATTTTATACGCTGTTCGATGGTACAGTAATGAAAATGGCACAGAGATCGGAATTATAGCGCCCCCTTCTTTCGGAATTTTTTCAAGTTCAGGGAGGACTTGTTTGCCATAGCCAGAAACATGCACAAAAAATTTGGTTCAATTATATGGATAACTTCATACACTTTTCGATGGTACAATAATGAAAATGGTACAGACATCGTTATTATAGTGCCCCCTTCCGGCAGAATTTTTCCAAATTCAGGGAGGACCTTTGTGACATGACCAAAAATAAACACATAAAATTTGGTTCAATTCTATGCATAACTTCATACACTTTTCGGCGGTACAATATTCAAAATGGCACAAAAATTGTACAAAAATCGCTATTACAGCGCCCTCTACGAGCGATTTTTTTACAAATTAAGGGAGGACCTCCTTGCCATAGCCAAGAACTTAAAATTTTTTTTGGTTCAATTCTATGCATAACTTCATACAGTTTCGATGGTGCAATATTCAAAATCGCACAAAAATCGCTATTACAGCGCCCCCTAACGGCGAATTTTTTGCAAATTCATGGAGGACCTGCTTGCCATATCCAAAAACTTAAAATAAAAATTTGGTTTAATTCTATGCATAACTTCATACACTTTTGGACGGTACAATATTCAAAATCGCACAAAAATCGCTATTACAGCGCCCCCTACCGGCGAATTTTTTCCAAATTCAGGGAGGACCTGCTTGCCATAGCCAAAAATTTAAAATAAAAATTTGGTTTAATTCTATGCATAACTTCATACACTTTTGGACGGTACAATATTCAAAATCGCACAAAAATCGCTATTACAGCGCCCCCTACCGGCGAATTTTTTCCAAATTCAGGGAGGACCTGCTTGTCATATCCAAAAACTCAAACTAAAAATTTGGTTCAATTCTATGCATAACTCCATACACTTTTGGATGGTACAATATTCAAAATCGCACAAAAAATGTTATATCAGCGCCCCCTACCGGCGAATTTTTTCCAAATTCCGGGAGGACCTGCTTGCCATAGCCAAAAACTTATAATAAAATTTTGGTTTAATTCTATACATAACGTCATACACTTTTTGATGGTACAATGGCGACAGACAGACGGACAGACGGACGGACGGACAGACGGACAGACGGACGGACGGACAGACGGACAGACGGACAGACGGACACACAGACAGACAGACAATTTCTATAAACATGTTTTTTGGAATCTCTGACCCCTAAAACATGCAAATCCGTCGAAAACCGGAAGTCGAAAAAAATTTCGATTACAATACTTTCTTCTATTGAAGATAGAAGAAAGTAAAAAAATATGAGAGGTTTTATCATGTGATTTTGTTTACAAATGATGTGGTTAACCATCACAGAAAATTTCAAAACTTTAACTCAATAAATAAAATTTATTTGAAAATGTGCCCCGGAACCCTCTTAAAATGAATAAAAGTAGATGATTGTGAGTGTTTAAAAAGAAATTCCCATTTCTATGGCAAGGACTGTATTCTAGAACTGATATTTAAGCTTTTTTTGGGGTTAAGTTTGATAATTAGTGTTTTATGTTTTGCATTCATTGCGAACAAAACTCTAGCAAAACTGTTATGGCTGAGTGGTATTGAAAACATAAATAAAGATGCTTTCATAATATTAATAAAAAACTAAACCTGTGGCTGTACGATCTATGAAGAATCAGGGTCTGCATTGCCCAACTTTGTTTAATTGACCCTGGGCCCCGAGGTGCTATGCAGCAAGTACTCCGACCAGGTGGTCAACCCAACGCGAGACCCTCGGTGTTTAGTTCCCAAGAAAGCTTGTTACTCATTTTATCGATTTCCGAAGGGACGAAAGATTGAGTGAACCTTGACCAGCCGGGAGCAGAACTCGCGACCTATAGCTTGGCAGACATGCGTGCTGACCACTACGCTACTGGGTTTCCTTATATTAATGACATACACATTTATTGAAAGCTGAAACGCAGTATCGAACATGCCAGAGAAATAGAAAACATATAGCTATAAACTATAGAAACTAAACAACAGATATCGTTTCCATCAACTATCGACAAATATCGCTTTGCCAACATGTATGTATTATAGATACAATAATTCTCATACGCTTAAAATGGAACGTACACGTAGTTATAATGATTGTTAATGCACAACAAAGTCTTGCAAGTATGATGGAGGTTTACGTTGACGAGCCGATCTTCGTAGCTGAACGTGAAGTCCAATTGGTGTTGCTGGTCTCTGCACATTTGCGTCGGTTTGTTGGGAACTGTTTCTAGGTAGTGCTATCCATAGAGGTTGAGAAGATTCCTTTTCATTATTTTGATCCTTATACTCATCGGTTTTAGAACTTCTGGTGAATTTGACAGTCTTTTTTGGAATCTCGGGTATTCTAAGTTGATCAATATGGCGCTTGAATATATGTCCCTCATCTAATTTTACTTGAAAATGCAATTTACTAAATTTTTGAGGTACAGTACCTAACTTCCACAATTCTCTATTTCTGACATAGCATCTCGCTTGTACTCAATTTCCACGTTTAAATTTATGCATTTAATTGGGTAATCATTGTTTTTAATATGTTTCATTGGATGTATGGCATCAAGTTGAATTCGCATATTTCGCTTCAAATACAGTTCCGCTGGCGTACGATTACTAGACAGCAGATTAACTCTGTATCCGAATAGTATTTCTCTTATCTTTGCGTACATCGATAACGGTTCAGAATACATTATTTTTAGACGATTTGTTGAGTGTTTGCACATTTCGTTCGTCTAAACCATTTGTGGCTGGATGACCTGGAGCAATTAGTTTTTGAATATTAGCACAGAATAACTCAAATTCGCCACTTACAAAAATGTTCGCTTTATCCGAGTTAATGACCTGTGGAAAACCATGAAATGCAAAAATGTTCAGATAATAGTTCTATTATAGAAATAGAAGTAGGATCATTGCGGCATATTTTTACTTCAGCCCATCTTGATTTTGTGTCTACTACGATAACAAAAAAAAATTTCTGCGAGATACCTACACTATATGGCCAAAGGTAACTGGCCACTTGCGATTTTAGACATTTTATTAAATATCTAGAAAAATAAACGAGGAATTAACCTGAAACTCCAGGTGTGTAAGTAGTATAGTATAGGTCATATATCACCGTGAAGATTTTTTTCGGAAACCCCATAGGGGAGCGTCAACAATTTGAAAAAGAACGAATATCTTTTGGACAACCTTGTGAAAACTAATGTAGCAAAAGCGTTCAAACTGTAGATTATGATTAAGTGCCTTATTGTAATAAATTGTGTTAATTTTTATGAGAATAACATGTATATTCGTGGAGAAATTAAAGTTTTTATAAAAAGAGTACCAAATTTTGGCAAGTTTTTTGCTTATAATTTGTAGAGTTCTTAATATAAAAAAAAGTTCTTTTCAGAAAATATGACAAATAACACTGTACATAATACCCTGCAATCAGAATGAAAAAATAATAAAAAATGTATGAAAAATGAGTAATTTTACTAAATAATGATTCGTTGCGCATGCCCGAATGTAAACAAAATATAATTTGCATAATGTGTAGCTAAATGTATAGAGTAACTTTTGTAAAAGTCTCAAAAACATAGCTTGAAAATTCTGAAAATTATCATTGATAGAATAAGCTCAAAATCCGTTGTTTCCAAAATGAAGCAAAAAGATGAGGGGTTGTATCCATACATCCATTGATTAGTGCCAGTATAGCATATAGAATATTCCACGTGCTTCTGTATTTTGATACAGCCCCTTATCGTTTTGCTTCCTTTTTGGAATAAGGGATTTTGAGTTTATTCTATAAACGATAATTTTCAGACTTTTCAAACTATATTTTTGAGATTTTCACAAAAGGTGCTCTATACATTTAGCTAACACATTATACAAATTATATTTTGTTTACATTCGGGCATGCGCAGTGAATCATTATTTAGTAAAACTACTCATTTTTCACACAATTTTTATGATTTTTTCATTCTGATTACAGGGTATTATGTACAGAGTTATTTGTCATATTTTATGAAAATAACTTTTTTTATAATAAGATCTCTACAAACTATAAGCAAAAAACTTGGCAAAATTTGGGACTCTTTTTATAAAAACCTTAATTTCTCTATGAATATACATGCTATTCTCATAAAAATGAACACAATTTATTACAGTAAGGCACTTAATCATAATCTACTATTTGAACGCTTTTGCTGCATTAGTTTTTACAGGATTGTCCAAAAGATATTCGTTCTTTTTCAATTTCTTGACGGTCCCCTATGGGACAAATGTAAATAAGTGCGAGCAATAAGCCAAAATTACATCCACTAATAACCATATCACAGTATTAAAATAATTATTTGCTTAAAGCACGTTATGAAAACACATTAAAAGTAAATTAAAAATCTACATTGACATGTTTCAACCCTTTTACTGAGTCGTCATCAGAATGTATAACAGAAAATTACAAGTACGATGCATATAAAAAATGGAAAAAAATCGTCGAATATAAACAAGTAATCATATAACGCGACCTACATTTTCGCGATTGTACGTGTTACCTCTATGTCGCGACGCCGTAAGTTGTCCAACCATTCAACCCATAAATTCGGGATTCGAAAAGATAATGTATCGTTACAAACTCATGAACCTCTTATCCATTCATAGATACAATAGAAGTTACCAAGAACCTATAACATTTTATCGATAATGCAGAAATCACTGATCTACCCACGAAGAACACTTTAAAGAGTGGTTTAAACTTAATTATTTCAAGTAACTTTTTAAATTTTGATAATGTTATTTATGAACACTCATGTGGTGCTCCGATGGGATCCCCAATATCTGGCCTTCTGGCTGAATTTAAATTACGCCCCCTCGAATATAAAATTTTCAGCACTTTTGAGGTAGTTCCTTCAGTATGCTTACGTTATGTAGACGATATTTTTATTGTTTGGCGAGGGAATATTGATCAGTTAATGATTTTCATTCAACAATTAAATGAACTTGACAATAATATTAAATTTACTTTTGAACTAGAAACAGGGGGAAAATTACCTTTTTTGCTGAGTTACAGAGAAAGGGGAGTGAATTAATTCGTTCATTTTACCGAAAACCTATCGCGGATTTAAACGTTATATCTTCTGATGCATGGACCCCAATGTCTTATAAATTAACCATCTTCAGGTTCCTAATTAATCGTGCTTTCAGGATTTCTTCCGATATAAATCTGGGGGATGAATTAGAGAAAATTAAACTTATAGCTAATGATAATGAATATCAGGTAAAATTAATTAACAAATTGATTCAGAGCTCCTTTGATAAAATGTACATAGATACTTCTAAAAATAAAAATAAAACTATTAATGAAGTTAATATGAAAAGGTTGTAGCAAATTATTTCCCGGGTTTCTTTGAATATATAAAAAATCATTTAAGAAATTTTGGTTTATGTTTGATCGCGAAGCCCCCTCCGAAATTAAAGATGCTTTTAAACACTAAAAGTGATCCTATTAATAGGGATGACCTCTCAGGAGTTTATATGATTCCATTTTTAGGGAGGGGGGAATCAAAAATCATTATATAGGTATAACCCAACGAAAATTAAATATCAGATGTAAGGAACATATAGCGGACATAAAATATAATAGAGGTAATACTGCTTTATCCCGGCTGAATCAAATAGTGAACATTAACATACTTTTTAACGAGAGTAGAATAAGCTACAGGTCTAATTTTTATTTACAATTATTTATAAGAGAGTCCATTGAAACTTATTTAAGAGATTCAGGAGTTTGTAAAGATACATTATCTTTTCGTATCTCGAATTTATGAGTTGAATGGTTGGACAACTTACGGCGTCGCGACATAGAGGGAACACGTACAATCGTGAAAATGTAGGTCGCGTTATATGATTACTTGTTTATATTCGATAATTTTTTCCATTTTCATTATGCATTGTATTTGTAATTTTCTGTTATACATTCTGATGACGACTCAGTAAAAGGGTTGAAACATGTCAATATAGATTTTTAATTTACTTTTAATGTGTTTTTAAACGTCCTTTAAGCAAATAATTATTTTAATATTGTGATATGGTCCCCTATGTGGTTTCGGGAAAAAATCTTCACGGAAATATATGACCTGTACTATTCTGTTTACACACCTAGAGTTTCAGAATAATTCCTCATGTGTTTTTCTAGCTATTTAAGAAAACGTCAAAAATCGCAAGTGGCCGGTCACTTTTGGCCATATAGTGTATATCAATACCTTTCCAATAACGTATCTACGTGCCAGCTGTTTCTGTTTAGTGATGCCAATATGAGTCCGGTAATTCATCTAAGACACGTTTCTGCAATGTCATGGTATTATCACCCACTGTCTTTTAGATGAAAGTCCATCTTCAAGAGTATGTTCATACGATAGTTCGGGATTAAGTTGAATTGTTGAATTTCTTGTTTAATTTTTAACAATTATATATCAGAATTTGTGTCTTTTCTAATCGTATCTGCATTTAATAGTTGAAATTCCATTAATTGAAGTAATACAAACTTGATTGATTTTGTTATTTATAGTCATGTCGTTCGATGTTTTGTTCTGGGTAACTGGAGTTATCGAAAGACAATCGGCACCTATGTTTTCACTGCCTTTCTTGAAATCTACTTCATAATCAGAAGCTGATAAGAAAGTAGCATAACGTAGTAAACGTCCTGATGTCATTGGTGGAATCTTTGAATCTGGGTGAAATATTCTTGTCAAGGGTAAATTGTCTATTCTTAATTTAAAATGTCTTCCAAAGACATAGTTAAAGTAGTGCTTTACTGAAGAGACGATAGCAAGAGCTTCGCAATCAAGCTGTTAATAATGTTCTTCGGCCTCTGTTAGCGGGCTGGATGCAAATGCAATCGGTCGTTCCATGTCATCAATTGTGTGAGAAAGTACTCCTGAAACACCTACTAGACTTTCATCACACGTGAGAATAATATCTAATGAAGGATAATACGGAACGAGAGTCTAATCACTGGCCATTTCCAATTTTAATTTTATAAATGCTGATTCACGCGCGGCTGTATATCGGAATTTAGTACATTTTCGAAGAAGCTGCCAAAGGGGGCAGGTAACTGAGGAATTATGTGGCAAGAAACGTGTTCATACCTAAAAATCTGCAAAAGTCTGGCCTGTCCATAATTGCTCTATATTTTTCGGGACTCTTGGAAATTTTATTGAGTTCTACAATGTGTCGTAAATATTCGATTCTTGTTTGAAGTAGTAAGCATTTATTCCTATTTAAATGGAGATATTACTTTATTTAATCGTTGAAGACATAATTCCAAGTTGTTCCAGCATTCATCTTTTGTTGCCCCGTGGAATCAAAATATGATAGAGTTTTAGGTAGGCCCCTGGAGAATTTGGTCAAGTATGCGATTGAATTTGCTAGGAGCTGTTTTAATTCTAAATGACAGCCGATTCATGCAGTAAGTTCCGCAGGTGGATAGATAAAGTTTGGACGCTGCTGCTCTCTGCATCTACCTGTAAATGAAGATCGGCTTTGTACAAGTCTAGGCGGAAAAAATATTTCAAATTTCTGAGACAGTTAAGAATGTCATCAATTCGTCGAATAGGATAGTTTGCACTTACAAGGCGTTCATTTACAACAATTTTGTAGTCAATGCAGATTCGACCGTTAACGTCTGCTTTCGGTATTACAACTAGCGGAGATCCCCAATCAGCCGTAGAAACTTTTGAAATAATTCCCTGTGCTTCTAGTGAGTCCGATTCTTTATTAATCCTGTCTCGGAGGGCACATGGTACACCTTTTTCTTAATGAAAAATGGGGTTGTTAACGGTGACGAAAGATGGATGACGAGAATGAGATGGATGAGGAAGAAAGGACGAAGGAAGGAAGGTTGGATGATGATGAAGTTGCAGTGACACTTTGAGACCTGGAATCTAGCCTACTTTTTCATCAAAGAATTCCGGATATTTTGAAATAATTTCATGAAGGCTATTTATAGCTTGCAGTTGTAAATGTATTGAATTATTCTTTTTAAAATAAATTTCCTGAAGGTTAATACCATGATGTTGAATCCAGATACGCCACAGTAATGCATCATATTCGCTTGGAACAAAATACAATTAGAGTGTTCACGTGCAACCTGCCTTAAAATGGTTATTTAAATTTCATTGTTTTGGTAACTGTATGTAAATTCTGTTTTCTGTAGTTTATATTTTGACTTGTAACGCATAATTAGTTTATTTTAGATCGTATTTCTATTAAATATATTTTTCATATTCAACTGCGCTTATTACTCTGTTTGCTACACATTTAAGTATTATATTTTACAATTTACATTTAACAGGTTATGTTGCCCAGAAGCTTATTTTATTTTCCATTGGGAATATTTAACAGTTCAAATTACCAATTTTGCGTACAAGTAGGATTTAACATATGAAATATCGCTGAACAGCAAGTGAACTTTACTATGTTTAATAACAGTAACTACGATGAAGGGAAATTAAAAATGGAAATGTTTTTACCGATAAAGGGTTATAGGATGTTATTACATCGGAACAACCTACTGAAGTGGGAGCTGATCGAGATGCTTAGAATAAAGCAAAAAAATCTGCTAAAGGGAAAATTGCTTTAAGTGTAGAGGATAATCAGTTAATACATACCAAGCATGAGGAAACAGCAAAGGTATGTGGAATTCTTTACTTAAAGTTTATGAACAAAGGCATTTAAATACAAAACCTTTCTTGCAAAAAAAAGCTTTACAGTATGAAATATAATGAAAATTTAAACATGAAAAATTATTTTAAAAATGTATTAGAAGTTCTTGATCAACTAAGGGCTCTAGGTGAATTAATTCCAGATGATGATATTGTTGCAACTTTACAGTGTAGTGTTTCCGATAGTTATGGTTTTTTAATTACAAGTTTAGAAGCTCGTTCTTCTGAGGAAGTATCATTAGAATACGTAAAAAGTAACCTTATTGCAACATATGAGCGTCGCTTAGAAACATCTAAATTAAATGATGAAACTGCAATGAAAATATTTAAAGGCACAAAGGAAAAGGAAGAATTTAGGATTAACTCCGAGAACAAATCAAAACAATTTTGCCATTACTGTAAACGGCCAGGGAACATTAAGAAATTTTGTTATTTATGGAAAGCCGAGCAGCATAAAACAAAAGAACACAAAGTTAAAATGATTACAGATAGTCAGGAGTTTAAAACGGAAAATGAAACTTTTCAATGTCTTAAAGCTTTCAATAAATTTTCTAATGTTGATCGGTATATTGATTCTGCTGTGACAACTCACATGACAAACGATAAAAATGTTTATTATACTGAAATAAAATCAAGGCAAGACAAGTAAAAGTTGCTAGCGGTCAATTACGTGATATTAAAGATATTGGTGATGGTTTAATTAAATACAGAGGAACAGACAATGAAGTTAGAAATCTAAAACTTTGTGTTTTTTATATATTCCAGATCTTGATAGCAGTTTATTATCAGTAAACTGACTTGATGAAAACGTTTGTTTTGTACACTTTGGAATCAGAAAGTGTACAATAATGAAAAATAGTAAAGTCATAATTGCAGGAAAATTAGAAAACTGTCTATACAAGTGAAACTACAATGAAAAGGCTAATAAAGTTTTTGAAGAATCGCATATAAATTGTCTTTATATGTGCAATAGAATATTTGGACATCGCGATCTTCGAACAATTAAAGAATTATACAAGATAGTCATCTAGTCCATGGTTAAAAAACGAAGGACTGTAAACAGAAAATGAAATGTTTATGTTGTACAAATGTTAAGATAGTTCAAAATGCTTATCCTAAGAGAAGTGAACATCGAGAGTCAAAAGTTCGAGACTTATTTCATGCTGATATTTGTGGACATTTTTCAAATGCGACTCCCACATAAAAGCGTTGTTTCTCAACACTTATAGATGACAAATCCAGATTTCTAACTGTTTATTTACTGAAACAGAAAAATGAAGCAGCTACAAAAATTGAAGACTTTTTTTTGTTATGTGAAAACTAAATTTGAACGTACGTCAAAGATACTCAGATGTGACAGAGGAGGGGAATTTGTGAATTAAAGACTCAGAAATTACATGATTAAGGAAGGAATTAAATATCAGTTATCAGTACCACATTCGGCACATAGGGAAATCGGTGTTATCTTACAAAGAACTTGTAACTATAATTTGTTATTGTTAGTCAGTAGTCAATTCTCGGCCCTTAAGGGGACCGGGAAAGCCCTATCTCCGCCATGTAAAATTGATCAACTTTATGTACCTTTTCTCAGAAATGGTGAAAGATAAAGGTCTAGATTTTTTAGAGTAGTTAAAATAACATGATTTAGGTATTTTAACAGACCATTTTCTTTCTAAGTGAAAATCAAAATTAATTATTAATTATTTATTGAAAGTCATTTTTAAATTAGCATTTTTGGTAAGATTTCACTGCCTAAAATAAATAATTCTCAACAATCATTAAATCCCTGTGTTTATTTGACTTACTTATACAATATAAATAATATAAGTATTAAATAAAAACCTGAGTTCTTAAGTTTAATAGATATTGAAAAAAAGGAACATAAACATGAAAAATCCAAGTTTTGAGAAAAAGTCAATTAAAGATTTAAATGGTCATTAAGCTGTGAAGTAGTACTCTTAGAGAAAAATTAATAATTTCAACACTTATTTTTTTATATATATAAACATGTGTGACACATCGTTAGAAACATAAAAGTTTAAACTATTTAGTGATATAAAAAAGTAAAAATCGATTTTTTGATTGGATTTTGCTTTCCCGGTCCCCTTAACTTATGTATCAGAAAATTATCAAGATTTACTTCCCCTAACTCCTTTAATGTTTTTAATAGAAGGTAGTTTTCAGACGTAAACGGTATAGACGAGATTGACTCACAACATTACGAAAAAGAATTAGGTACCGTGCTAAACTTTTTAGGGAACTTTTTAAGAAGCCGATCTAGAAACGATTATTTAGGACACCTGGTAATGAAGCAGACTCAAGGCAAAAATTACTCGAGAACCTGAAATTAGGGAAGCTGTATTGATAATTGGGTAATGATTGGGATGATTTAAAAAAACGGCTATATTGGCCTTTGGCGAGAGTTACCGTAAAAATTATAGTGCGTGACGGGAAGGTCCGAACAGTTATACTTAAAACTGCCTCAGGAATTTTTATAAGACCAATTTAACGTATTTATCCGTTAGAGATTAAAGCCAAAGAGATTAATTCCCCTGGAGGTATGTTGAGATCAAATGACCCCGTAGGTGAGACCGAATGTGATGACCAGTCATCATCTCATAAGCAAATCCTATAGAACAAATTTACTTCATCCGGTCGGCTAATGGAGTTTCCTAAGTGACTCGATATTTTTAATCAAGCAATTTATTTTTTTGAGTCGTTTGCCACGACTCAAAAGGCGGGAGGATTTTGCCTAACCTCAGCTTGGGAGAGTGACGTGGTTTTTACATAATTTTTTTGTATCTCTTTGTATAAATATCGATTGCTTTGCTCATTTGATTCTATTGATTATCATGATTTCCTTTTTTAAAATAGCAACGGTTTTATACTTTTATGTTAAAAATACAAGAATGGTCTTGCCAGTTGACATGTAGAATAAGGACGGTAAAGACGTACCTGTTTGAAAATATTCTTTTGATTTCTTTTATTTTTGGTTATAATAAATGTTTTTTTTTTGTTATTGTTAACTGAAGATTTTATCTGCATTATTCAAACCAATAGTAGCATCGGGCAGATGCTTAGAATCTAGCAATATTTTTGTTTGTTTTTTAAATCGAGTTCGATGAACTTTTTAATTCTCTGCAACACCTCTGTTAATGTGATTAAATGTAATTCCTTTGATTTTGATATAATAATTGGTACTGACGTAATGCATTATGATATTTTAACTATTTTTAGTCATAATGTAAAAATAAATAAATTTCAACACGATTCTAAAAATTAGTTAATGTAATTTTTCGATTAATTTTCAGCAGTGAAATTACGCCGGAAATTATTGAATACTAAATACGTCAAAATTTTCACATTGCTAACTTAGTGTAAACTAACATAATGATAAATGTCCAAGCCGGGAATCGAACCCGGATCCCTGGAATAGCCCTCCAATGCTCCACCATAAAGCTACGCGGACGATACCCAGCTTGGCATCTCTCACTCTTAAATGTCGGCCATCTTGAAACCGCAGCATAAGATGCAATAGTCTTCATGAGCACACAACCCCTCGGAAAACATCAGACGAATAAAAACCAACATAAATGACCACACATAAGTATAATTTTAATTAATTTCTGTGATTGCAGCCTTACCGGCATTTAAGATTGAGAGATGCCAAGCTGGGTATCGTGCTCGTAGCTTAATGGTAGAGCATTGATGCACTATTCGATGGATCCGGATTCGATTTCCGGCTTCGAATTTTTCACTCTGTTGATTTACGCTTGGTTAGCAATGTGAAAAAATAAGTATTTAATATTCATTAGTTAATGTTATAAATTCAAGTGAAATTGCTTTAGGGTCAAATTTAGAAAACCCTTATTCTTCCACACTCCAAAATAGTGTCTCAAAAATTCAAAATCAGAAAACAAATTATTATTTAATAAATTTAATTATTCAAGACTAGAAATTAAAGAATTACGTTTAGAAAATAAAAATTTTATTATTCAAGTTAAAGCAGCTGAAAGAAAACGTAAAGTATTAGATAAATAATTATTTGAAATAAAAGAAGCATTTATGTCAGAGAAAAAAAAAATCAAGAATGGCGGTAATGTACCAGGAACCTAAATTATAAGATATGGAAATTAAGATAGAAAAAGGCGTAAAAGAAAGTCAAACTATCACCAAAACGTACAGAAAATTAGAAAGGCGTATGAAAGAGATAATGTTTGAATTAGATGAAGAACAAAGACGCTCAGAACAATATAGAAAGACAATACCCGTTTTAAACAATTAGAGAAACTCTTAGACGAATTGGAAGAAGAGTGTTTTAGGATAAAAATCACTAAAAGAAAAATTCAAAGAAAATTAGATTATTCCCAGGAAGGTTTAAAGAATTTGCCGCGGGAAATCATTAGACCTAAGAGAAAATAAAACTAAGCAATAATTCCAAAAATCTCCTGAAGGATTCAGATTACACAGATTTAAAAAATAATGAAAAACTGTCGGGTCTCCCCAAAAACGAGAACAAACGAATTAACTTCTTACTTCTGAAGAAAATGTTAGAAAAATTTATCTAAAGTAAATGTCATCATACAGCACAATCGTGCTGCATACTAGAGCTCGGCCGCATCTTTTACGTTTTGAAACATGATGAAAAGACAACAACTCAATTACAATCCAAACCAGAAAACATTCAGTGATGAATAATGACTTGTTGGAAAGGTCTTAATTTAGCGATGTGCCTTTCGAAGGTCGGGTCAAAAAATATCCAATATTAAGGGAATGGCACCCATTTAAACTTTACATAGCGTTCCATAATTTTACAATATAAAAATATCTCCTTCAATCTTTCTTTCCTGTTGCCGTATCCTAAAAAGCGGCACAATAATTTTAAAAAAGTGATAACACGCGTATTTTGCTTTAAATAAAAATCAGATTTTTCTCGCTATATTTTTGCATTTTTCAAACCGACGTCATTCTGATCAGAAAATGAAAATCTTACCTATATATATGTAAACACTTTAACTAAACACGCGTTAAAATGACGCAGTATCTTCATTTGAACGTTTTTAATGTTTAAAAATCTATTTTAATACAGGAGTTTTAATTTCAAAAAAACAATTTAGGAAAAGATAATAATAAAAAAAATCGTTTGCTAGGTATGACGTCAATTTCTGTTTAACTGACATAACTTTGTAATGATGTTTTATTCTGAAAAGAGATTCCTGATATTCTGAAATTAAACCTTATTATTATCATCCATAAAACGAAAGATTTATTTTTAAGTCATACGAAAGAAATTTTCGGTAAATGCTAGTTCATTTGGTTGTATTTATTGAATTTTCCTGCGTATTGTCAAAGAAATCGTATACTACTATTGCAAGCGCCAAAGAAAACATGCATTTTAATTATATAAGCTGAAACACTTTACTATAATTACGTCATTATAACGCCAAATGAAATTCAATTTCGCGAGTTAAAAAAGAAAAATAATATTGTTGGACCGAAAGTAATAATCTAAGACAGGGACGGCGAACCTATGGCACTCTGCAGGTAATTTTTGGCACGGCATAGATTTAAGTTTTACATCAAAATATAGTAGAATTTCACAAAATGCATTAATTAATATAGATGTTGTCTGCGTTACTTGAATTTGATTAGTTCGGATGGTTGTGATTGTCACACAGATTGAAGAAACTGAAATATAACTTAATTTATCCAAATCTAGCTCAATATTGGCTCAGAAAATTTTGAAAATTAGAATATTATCGCTAAAGGAAAATTAAAAGTATAATAAGCATAAATGCTGATTGTAAAATTATAACAACTTGGAATTCAATTCCAGACACTAAAAGCTGTTGTTTCTGGCGCTTGCTATTTTGACAGTTTTTTCTGCATGACATTCTTTTCGTAAAAAAAAAAAAAAAGAAATATTCATATAAAAACGTCTTGTCAAGTGAGTGCAATTAAACTTGCATTCGATCGAAAATAACGAAGTACGAAGCGGATATAAATTATTTGGCATTTAAGATGAAACAACAGAAATAATATTTTTAAAATAAATTTCTACAGTATAACATCAAATACTACCTGTATTCTTTTAATACTAAAAACAAAATTTTAAGTAGTTTTGATTCATTATTATTTGATCCATTAAATTTATTGATTGTTGGCACTTCATGATCGCGTAAAGTATATTTTTGGGGAAATTTGGCACGTGGACGTGAAAAGGTTCGCCATCCCTGGTCAAAGAGCTAGCAACGTTTTCGTCACTTGATTTTAGCAAGGCTCATTTTTGTATATGCTCTTCCGTTTTATGGTGTAGTATGTATGCGAAAGGTCTGGCTGGCGGCAGACGTTACGTTTACCTGCGGGATAAGGGGTTATGCAGGTGAAAAAAATTCAAAATTACGTCATTTTAGCAAGGCTCATGTTTCTATATGCTCTTCCGTTTTATGGTGTAGTACGTATGCGGACGATCTGGCTTTCGGGAGACGTTGCGTTTACCTGCGGGAGAAGAGGTTATGCATGGGAAAAAACTTCGAAAATTCGTCATTTTGTAAAGCTCATTTTTCTATATGCTCTTCCGTTTTATGCTGTAGTGTGTACGCGGCCGGTCTGGCTGGCGGGAGACGTTGCGTTTGCCTGCGTGAGAAGGGGTTATGCAGGTGAAAAACTTCAAAATTACGTCATGAAACACTTCTGACCTTCCTTGTACCTTTCAAGGTCAAGGTTGAGAAAGGTTGTATGGAGGAATGTCTTTAGTTTTTGGCAAGAAAAGTAGAAATATGGCTTTTGGGATTAAATAATCCCGCGCGTGTACAAACGTTGAATTTCGATATGTTCCTTCGTTACGGGATAACACAGACTAAAATAATTTTATGAAAGATTGAAATAAAAGCTACCTGTATATGTTGATGAAAGTGTATTAAATGTAATTACAGCAAATTTTATAAAATAATTCATGTTTTAAGAGGTAAAACAAATCATTGCATATTTTCTAAGGAAAAAAAACCGCCATTTTTACAGAAGCTGTTATAAAATCGGAAAATAAATATGAAATGCTTGATTTTTCCCTAAAAAAAAGTAGTACTGATGCATTTTACAATATAGAGTAGTAGACTTTTTTTAAAACGCATTTAGCCAAAAATATAATGGGAGGCAAAATGAGGTGAGATTTACCCCACGCATGTATTAACGTTACAAAAATAGGTGCATGCGCTTACGGTTCAGTTAATTATGCGCTAAACAACGCCCGGTAACATGCGCCAATTGTCTGTAGGCTCAATTATATAATTTATCCGTACCAAATATGCCAATTGTCAATAGACTCGTTTACGTAATTTATCTCCTTAATTAATGCATACTTTACAAAGGACACCTACCTTCCAATTTTCCTGATTTTTTTTATCAATGGTTACAGTTAGATGTAAATATGTTAGTCATTATCGTGATATTTTAGTTTGACCTCCGAAATATTATCATAAATATCCAATATTAGTAATATTTCTGATATTATTTACAGGTGTATTGTATAATATTTTCAATCACTTTTGATCATTTTTCTGCATTCAGTCGTTTTCAGACTTTTTTTTAATTTTAAATTCCCATTAAGTTCCAAAGTCAGAAATTTTCCCTTTTTATAGTCTTTTCGCAATTTTAATTCTTTCTTATGACTATTTCTTACCCTAGCTTTTTTTATGTGTTTGAGGGGTTGGCTAGGATACTGTATAGTCCCTTAAACCAGAGGAGCGTAGGTACAGTCGTGGGAAAAAAAAGTAAACACCCCCTACTAACTCCTCAACAAATTATCGTAGAAGAAAGTTACTGGTACCGAACGATTGGAAATAAAGTCTACTTTTAAATGATGTATATAAAATTTGCTTAGGGGGCCACCTACATATTAAAACGAACCATAACTTTGTTTTTTTCAATAGCAGTACCCAATTCTGACAGCATAAATGAACTCTATACCCTTCAATTAGCCTAAAAACGAATTTTTATGCAATTCGTACCATAAGTTTCCGAGAAATTAATTATTTTAAAACGAGTGTATTTTAAGGGCTGTATCCAAAGTGAAGTTCCGTACTGGATTGTTAACCGAGAGAGCCGCTTCCTTGATCAAGGCACCTTAAGCGCCACTCAAGGAGTCAATGAAGCGTGTTAGATTACTGTACGATAGAATAAATTTCAAAATGTCTACTCACTTCCATCATAGACGGCCCCTTAAACCATCATTTTGCCGTTTTTTAAGCATAATTTGAAAACTACTTGGAAGAAAAATGTGAAATTTTTGAATTTCCATAAAGCAGGACTTAATAAATCTAAATCCATCAAAAAATTGTAGGTTGCAATTCATAATTTTTTCGAATATTAATTTCATAATTCATAATTCATATCATAAAATTATAAAAATTGCAAATTCAGCTTATTTATGTTTGGGTATATTAGTATTATTACCACAAAAAAAATTAGCACATTAGGAGCATAATTTCGGGAGATATAAATAAAAATATGAAAATATAATTTAACATTAGAAGCACTAAATTTTGAATGTTTATAATTCAAAAACTTATCATTCAAATGACTTGAAATTTGGTGTCTAGGCATAGTTTGAACCGAAGATTTGAAATATCTCGTTAAAATTGGGTATTGCCATTGAAAAAAATGAAGTTAGGATTCGTTTTAATATGTAGATAACCCCCTAAGAAAATTTATATACATCATTTAAAAGTAGACTTTATTTCCAATCGTTCGGTACCAATAACTTTCTTCTATGATGATTTGTTGAGGAGTTAGTAGGGGATGTTTACTTTTTTTTTTCCACGACTGTACATAGCAGAAAAATTCAAGAGATCACACTATGTATAAAACTTAGTCTAAGGACTAGTCTGGCGGTCAGTCCTGAGTAAAGCATAGGTCAATATCCCAAAATGGGGTTTAGCAATAAGAATGGGGTCTTCAGAGCTCTTGAAATATACTGGTGAACCAATGTTTCCGTTAGTTTTTGATTGGGACAATTGGTTGGGCCGGTTAATTGGGATCATTGGTTGGTTAATTGGGGCGCACAATGGATCAAAGTATAGGCGATGTCGAACATAGGATTATCACTATAGTATAACCGTACATATATGATGTTTTTTGTTACATTTAGGTTTAAATGAGTAAAATAAATGATACTGAAAGTATCTGCATGGTTTTTACGAACAGTTTCGTGCTTTTTTGTCACAAACAGTAAGTTTAGGAAGATGATGAATAACTAAAATAAACTGGACAAACAAAGCATACAGTTTTTATTTATATCCAAATGACATTTGTGGAATATTTAAAGCAATTGTTTAATTTTTAATTGGCAACATATACATAACTCTTTAAAATTGATCTACAAAACTGCAACATTTTACTGTAAAATTTTAGATCTTATTTCAGTGCATATTTGTTATTATTGGGTTTGAGTTTTTTTAAATTATTTTGTAGTAATATTAATTTTAGCCTATTTCTTTTTTTATTTGAAACAAGATAATTTCATTTTGCTTTTTTCTTATAATTTTTTGAAATATGGTAACAAATAGATATTTGTTTTTGTTTCTGAAAAATTTAAATAATGGTTTTAGTTATGAAAAATCAATGCTTAGTTTTGTAAGTGAACAGTGTGGACTAATTGCCTCAGAAATTGATGGAGAAAATTTAAAGGAGCGTTTACGTATATTTTGTGTAAATGCAAAAGATAGCTGGCTGAAATCTGAACGAAAATTAGATCGTTTCAATAATAAAAACTATTTTTCACTTCAGTGTTCCTTTAAAGTTGGTAATGAGCTTAAACCATTTGCAGTTGAACATTTGCAGAAATGAACATCACGAAAATGTTTCACAGACGTAACCAAAACTCATGAAAGAAGACTAACTCAAAGTTTCAGAGAGGATACTTCTGAAGAAGCTAAATTAAGAAGAATCAAAGAGTAAAATTAAACACGAATTCAGAATAGAATTAGGTTTGCTAATAGATGTTAAACAAGGAAGTGGTTTGACACACGATGAAAACAATGCAAGGACATTTTTAGCTGAGTTTGAAAAGACAGCTGAGATCATTGGATTGGATAAAGAACTTATTAAACGTTTTGCAATTATAATGGTGATCGCCTGTGACGAAGTAATTAATGCCGAAAAATTTGGCAATTTTGCACTGGGAACAGCTAAACAATGTACCTCAAAGTATGGTTGGTATTATAAGCCAGCTTCTGTACATAATTACTAACTCATGAAAAGGATATGATTACAAATTTTGCTGTTCCAATTGGGTAATTATCGGAAGAAGCTAGCGAAGCTCGAAATAAAGTGTTTCGAAGGTACCGGGAGTCTCATAAGAGAAAAATAAGTTGAAGAGCATGTAATGAAGACTTATTGCACCATTTGCTTAAAATATCTGACGGTTTTATTTCCAGTATTAGACACAAAATACAAAGCATTCAAAGGAACAGAAAATTTCTAGAAGCATTAGGACTTTTACTTTAAAATATAACACTTTATCACTGACATAGCAGCGCATCCATTTATTAGAGTACATTTAACCATCTGAGAGCCTTTGCGATTTTCAGCATTTTCATGTAAACGTTTATATAACCCGAGATACGAGTATATTAAATTTAATTTCGCAGTTTAATGTTAAATTAGTTTTTTATACCATTTCATCCTAGAAATTTCTTACAGTATAATCCTCTTTAAAAAATATTTGTGTGTACAGCCAATTTAACATGTTTTCTGGAAGCGGAAAATTACGTAATAGCCGTTTTAAGGTCATTTATTTCGAAAACGCGCAGGTTTGCACAAAAAATCCTCCATACCACATTAAAATATAGGCTTTCAGGAATATCAGCATGTGTTTGAAATTTCAAACAACTTTAAATAATTTAAGTTACGTAATTTTGAATATTATGAAACCGTTAATTCTATATGTGTTGTTCATAATGTAGAATGAGACATAAAATTCACTCAAAATGTACTCACTAGTTATTTAAAATGTGTTTTAAGAAATTAATAATGATATTTTAAATGAGTTATTAGTAGAGGTTACTTAGGTTTTATTTCAGAGCTCAGCAAAAAGTCAGTAAAATTTCCAAAAAAAATTCCTCTGCTGAAAGGTGTATATTCCGAGCTATACAAATACGATATAATTTTGTATAATTTAAAAAATAAACATATATTTGTATTTTTTAGATATTCTTTTAAAATATTTCATTGCAAAAAAATAGTTATTTAATGATTATTTTTTGGCTCTATGTTCGCATTTTCTTAAGGATTGATCCACTGTGGGGCGGTTGTTTGGTTAGTTGATGTTGGTTGATTAAGTTCCTGAAAGGATCTGAAAAAGATGTGAAATGATTTAAAAAAAAACTGGTGGAACCAGAGAGAAAAGTAAAGCTCGATCTAAAAAAGTTACAATTAAAAATTGTCAAATAGTTTCAGTTTAAAAAAGTAAGTAGTGCATAGAAAAGTAATGAAATCAGATTATCTGTAAAGCTCATGAAATTACCCAAATTTTTGTTGATAGCTGAAAATGTGGACTGAACTTTACTGGTGCCTTATATTCAAAATCATATTATCCACTCAAAATGAGTACTGGGTATAGTAAACAGAATGTGTAGTTATGTGCAAAATAATTTCTGTCCGGCCTAGAAATTTTGGACATGATTGCATCAAGTCAAGCTAAACTCCACAAAGCTGAAAGAATCTAAACCATGAAGTAATATTTTAAGTATAACATTAATATAGTCAAGTTGTTAAGGAATTGTTATTATTAGCATTTCTGACACAACACATGTAGCGTAATAATTTTTATTTCGTGTAATTACTGTGAAAAGGGAGCCTTATGTCAATGGACTTAAGCCAGACAAGTAGTTAGCATATGGTTGAATCGTACATGCTTAAGGTTTTGGGCTTATTTTTGACTTTGATCTTCCAGGCTTATCAGTGATTCCTGGAATGGAATTTGGTCCATGCTTTGTACTGAACGATCTCTCATGTTCTCGCTCATTTCCAAATAAACCTCTAACCTATTCTTATGAACCCAAATTTTTAAACTGGTTATGAATGATTGGAATTCAGAATGAGTTAAAAATGCCTTTACTTCCCTGATTGATTTTAAGGCACTAGTAAAGCTCAGTACACATTTTCAGCTATCAACAAAAATTTGGGTAATTTCATGAGCTTTACAGATAATCTGATTTCATTATTTTTCTATACACTACTTACTTTTTTAAATTGAAACTATTTGACAATTTTTCACTGTAACTTTTTTAGATCGAGCTTTACTTTTCTCTCTGGTTCCACCAGTTTTTTTATATCATCTAAAATAGAAATTATTGAGTAATTACCCAAGAAAATTAAAGACGTCCATAAACCGGAGATAATTTTGAAAGTGAAACCGAAGTAAATTATCATGAATAAACAAAAACAGAAGATTAGAAAAATGAAACTTTGTGACAGAAAAGAGTATAAATAATTAAAAGCAAATTCTATTCGAATTCCAAAGGTGACATCGATAACTTCGAAGATGACAATTCTATCGATCTTGACAAGTATGATCACGATCTTGACAAATTACGCGATTTTGTAGATGTGTCGTCTAGTTGCAAAAGTGGCCATCTCCAAAAAATAAAATTTTGAGAAAAAGCTGATTTTTTACCACACTTAGCCAAATAAAGTTTGGAACCAAAACTCTTCAGTTTTATAGTCATTAGGGCAGTATATTTGAAAACACGAAATAAGGTGGCAGGGGCACATGAAGGGAAGGGGTTATTTAGGTCTTTGTTTTGGATTTGGCCGCCTTTGCAACTTACTTTGGAGTTGGCCGGTTTTGCAACAAACCAGAAATTAATTTTTGCTAAATTTAATCTGACATTGGGTTTTTAGGGGTTGAAAATACGCAAAAATGTTTTGTTCAACTTAATGTTATTTAACAAAAAGAACTTTAGGAAAGTTATTAACGTAAAACGACTTTTACACAGTTACTAATTGTTAAAACTCACTAACAGTTAAAACTAACTGACTAGCTGTTAAAACTGATTTAAATGTCACTAAACAAATGATTTAAATGACATGATATTATTTTAAATAAAATTATTAAATTTTAAAAACTTAAACAAAAATCATACTATGTACATGTGCATACAATTTCAAACTTTAGTGGTCTCATCGTTTTCGATAGTCTCACAAATTTCGTCATGATGATCCATCCATGCGTCTTTTTCTTCATCATCTTTGCTTTATGCTTTTTAAGCAGCTGATGCCAATATATTTTTTTGAAAAAAAATAACCCCTTGCCAGCATCCCAATTTGGTCTGAAATGTTTCGTCAGTAAGTTTTGGACATCCCGAAGTTTTAGAGGCTTCACCACGGTATCCGGAGCCAAGTCCTCAAGCTTGCAGCTCATAATACTTCTCTTACTCTTGACAACAGACTTTCTGATTTCTACCTCAGATTTGTAGAAGACCTCCTCTTGCACCAGCAGCTTATTTTTATATTCTGTTATGATTTTTTTTTTTCGTAGGAGCAAATTTGAAATGTCACAGTGCAGGTGGTTTGGGGAAGAAATTGCTGGTCTTCTTCCAATCATGGTCGGTCTCTTCCCGACTTGAAAACTGTTCCATATTCAGATAAAATTTCTTCATACTTTGCGGGCTGAATGAGGGTCTCGATTTTCTTCAATCTCCTTTCAATTGAAGCTGAAACACGGTCTGGAAGGATAAAAGAATACTGAATCAACGTAGGCAAGTTATTAGATTAATAAAATATTATGGCATCATGATAACTAATTAATCAAACTATGCTAACTATGATGTTATTATGTTATCAATTAATTATGTATTATATTATACCCAGGGTGGATTACGCATAAGGCAACTTAGGCTATGGCCAAGGGGCGTACGTTAGGTAGGGTTCGCAAAATTAAGAACTTTAAAGATTTTAAATTTAATGAAATAAGAACAATTTAATATTTTAACGAAATGTGTTAAATAAAAAATAAATTTGTAATAATTACATTTAAAACGATTTTTCTACTTCTCGATACACCAGCACAAAATTCTCTCAGATTTTAAGTGTAACAAAAGCCCATTCATTTCCAGTCTACAATCTTCAAAATACTAACATTTATAAAGCAAAATTTAAATGTATTATTAATTAATTAAATAGGTAAAAAATTCTTAAATTTGTCAAAGAAAATTCACTTACAGTTTCATGAAGGGAAGGGGGGGGGGGCTCGGAAAAGTATTTTGGCCTAGGGCATCAAAAAATGATAAATCATCCCTGGTTATCAAAAGGTGTACATTACCTTTGAATTTTGGGTTTTCTCCTTTACCACGTCGTAGATCCACTTTGCCGCTTCCTTGGTTGATTAGTAGACATTTCTTCCAGAAACACTTCCATAGTCGGATAAAACACGAAGCTAAATTATTAGAAAATTTGTATGCAGCAAGGGAGAGCAGTCACAGGCGAGTGAAAACACGATAACGTTAATATAATCAACAAATGAGAAGTTATTGTGGGGTTGAGCAGAAGCGTCAGCTAGCAGATATGGAGATGGCCGGTTTTGAAACTCACCGGCTGAAGGATTTGGCCGCTTTTGCACCACATCGTGATTTTCAAACGCATATAACACAGGGATTGACAGGTTTTTGCATGGTTTATCGTTTTCAGATGATAGAAACCTTTACTTAGAACTAAAACAAAATTGAAAAAACACATTTTCAATTTTTGAGGAGTTGGCCGGTTTTGCAACTAGACGACACAGATGCTATATTTCGAAGAAATGTGAAGATTTTTCCAATTGTGAATATAAAATGTGATGAAGAATACAGAAGATAAAGACAAAAAAAGAGGGTGACTGAGAAAGAAAAGACGCAAGAGAAAGAAAAAAAGAAGAAATATTTTGTAGTGATGTTTAACGGCGGTAAAGCCATTATGACGAATGTGCTGTTTCTGTTTGAAAGAAGAACTATTAACTGTTAATTTTTAACTCTTGACTCTCCGACAAGCTTTGTTGTTTTTATAAAGATGAACAACGAATTTTTAACGCATTTTGTTTTTTTAAAAGATGAACTCTAAACTTTTTAACACTTGAGGCTCTTGTACATAAAGTTTCCTAGAAGTTCGAAACTTTATTTTGAAGATTTTGTTTCTTAGATCATATTGTGTAGATCCTGATTGTGTATACTGATCCGTTTGAAGAAAAAAACCCAGTCCTAACGTGTTAAACGAAGTTGTTTAGCACTTGGGCTGCCCCCTTATTTTTCAAAATCTACCTCCAGGTGCCACCTACTTTTTCTCTTCCTACATAATTCTTTCAAATAAAAAACATCACCATGATGCATATAAGAATGTATATATGCGTTCTAATTAATTTTTTAATTGGTCCGACGACCATTCGGACCTGGAACACAACAGAATCTTTTTCTACCCGTATGCTAGCTCCGAAGGTGTGTCGGACGAATTAAAAAATTAGCTTAAAAGAATAGGCGATACTGAGTGCCACCCTAAAATAAAAAGTGCGTAGGCTGTTGCGCCGGCGGTGGGAAGAGCACCGGAAAATATAAAGACATGCTCCGAAGGTTCTTCGAACCCGGCACAAAAGGACAGATCTTTAACTTTGAACATGCTTCGGATCCGGCAGCCAAAGTGCTAAGCTTTACTCCATGTCAATACTAGCAGACACACCTAACATATAATGCCAACTGAAGTGGAGAAAAATTGTTAATGTGCACCTCTCCTGCGCGAGCGCGTGTCTGACTACTGCGACATCATCCCGCACCACTTGCTGGCGTGTGATTGTCCCTTTAGCGTTGACACTACATCACGCTCTGGCGCCGGATCGGCAGTGAAAGTGTTATGCAAAGAACTTTAGATTCTGCTTGTTTTTTGTCTTTTCATGGTACCTTGAACTCCTGTTAACTTGAACTGTTGATAATGTTTCTCCTACCATTGATCACCAGAGGTCAGTTGACTTACCAGCATGGTTAGAGCTGTGTTCTATTTAATGTCTGAAAAAATATCGTAATTTACTTCCATCAGATAACAGCACCAAATTGGTGTCTATGTAAGTCCTGTTACGCGATGAAGCGTACAGATTGACGTTCGCTTCGATGTAAACGCGAGAGAGACGATACTAGGTAAGGGCTTGTTAAAGATGGCGAAATAAAAACAGACTGCGGAGACAACGTGTTAAACGAAGCAGTAAGATGCCTTATGACAGTCCTTAATAAGATTTCTTAAATAATCTTAAAGACGTAACTACTTCCTTTTGTAAATATGCAAAAGCCATGTATATATTTTGTAATATGGTTTTTTTTTTTTTTTTTTTTTTTTTTTTTTGTTAAACGTAAGCAGTTTCGAGTATTAACTGATGTCACAGAAATTGTCACATAACTAGTGTGAAGCGGTCTGTGAGACCGCTGCAACGAAAGATGAATAAAAGACATGATTAACTCATAGGATGGTGTTTTTTTACTAAACCTTTTGCACAGGACTGTTCTAATTAAAATTCACCTATTCAAAAGTCTTTGGTGATAATACTAAAGTTCCAAACGGAACAAAATTTCAGTAATGTTTGTAGTTAAACTGAAAATTGCAAGTAAAACTATAAAAATTGAAAAACGCCGCGGTCTGAGAGACCGGTAACATCAGTTAAAGGTTAATGTAGGATTACAGTCAATTTTATGATGAACAATATTTATTTATAAGTTTTAAAAATCTCAGCTTGACTGAGACCCTTAACCCGTAACCGGAGTGACAAATATTGTCGCATAACTATCGTGATTGGTCTGTCAGACCGATTATTCTAAAGATAAATAAAATGCTACATTAACTCTCAAAATACTATTTTTGTACTAAACTTCGTGTACAGGACTATTATATTTAAAATTCAGTTATTCAAAAGTCTTTAGTAAAAGTAAAAGGATCCCAAATAAAACAAAAATTAACAAGTATCTATAGTTAAACTGAAAATTTGTGAAAATCGAAAAATGCAGCGGTCTGTGAGACCGCAAAAAGCGGTTACGGGTCAAATCTGATAGTCATAATACAAGAGATTTCAAGATTATAAAGTTACTGCAGCAAAATGCGCACGTCTACATTTCTTTAACCTTTAACTGATGCCACAGAAATTGTCACGTAACTAGTGTGAAGCGGTGTGTGAGACCGCTCCATCGAAAGATGAATAAAAGCAGCGATTAACTCATAGGATGTTGTTTTTGTACTAAACATTTTGTACAGGAGTGTTATAATTAAAATTCACCTGTTTAAAAGTCTCTGGTGACAGTACTAAAGTTCCAAACGAAAATAAATTTTAGTAGCGTTTGTAGATAAACTGAAATTTGCAAGTTAAACTATGAAAATTGAAAAAAGCACCGGTCTGTAAGACCGGTAACATCAGTTAAAGGTTAACTCAATAATGACCAATGTCTGGAGTGAGAAAACAAGATATCGCCAAAAACATACATATAGAACGTGCAGCAGAGAATAAAACGAAAAAATCTCCGAAAACATTAAATTAAATAAATGTAATAAAATTTTTTTTAATTTAATAGATTACAACAACCATTTGGAATTTATTTCGCCCACCAAATTCCGTCGCATCCTCTTCAACAACAGATCGCAATGATCAAACTTCAGACGACGAAAACCTTCATCGATAAACTCTCCAACTCCCTTTGGAGAAGAAAAACAGTTTACAAATCGAAAGCAGTTCCACCGAATCATCCACAGATTGTGACAAATTACCTACGTTGAGCTCAAATTTTCCCGGTTAGAATCGACCGATTGTAAAACGAGGTGGCTAGTGGATTGGAACCCCTCGAGACATGGCCTTTTACTATCAATCGATTAAACATTAGATTATTTCCTTTTTCGCGTTCGTCTTTTATTCTGTAATCGATTTTCATGGGCTACATAATCAGTTGAAGACCTCGATTTTCATGGCCTACATAATGAGTTGAAGACCTCGATTTTTGCTTTGCAAGACAATTTTCATTTCGGCGTCGCTCTTTGGCTTTGGATTTTTCCGTATCTGATAATTTGCGCTTACCCATTTTGTAACTTTTTCAATTTTTAACGATTTTATGCATTTCGATTACCTATTCAAACAATTTTTAACGATTTTTTCCTTTCTATTACCTATTCAAATAAAAAGTCTTCTAAAAGTAAAGAACATCGTTGAATTTCGTTAAAAAAAATAAAATGCGAGCATCATTTGGCCCCATCCTCGACCGAAAATAACAACCATTTCCAAATGGTTAAAAAAACAAGCTTTCATTAAATTCACAAAATGTAGGAAAAATATGTATTTTTAAAATGCACTAAAAAGTAGAAATCGAATTTCGCAGTTAGTTTCATATATGACAACACGATATTTCACCAAGTTGGCCAAAATTTGGCGTTATTGTGGTAACCTTGTAATTAGTATTTTTCAACAAATTCTCATTGTTGAATCCGATACCGATTTCGCCATAGGAAATCAACTAATGCCCCCCCCCCCCATTTCCTTCCCTTACGGATCGAATTTAAAGAAATGCCCAATACATGTTTCGCTCTTAGGAATATATATATATTTCAAATTTCAAAGCTTAACAGCAAGTGGGTGAAAAATGAGTCACATTGAGTGCGACATACAAACAAAAAGAAAGTATAAAATCTCCGAAAACAGTAAATTAACCTTTAACTGATGTTACCGGTCTCACAGAGCGGTGCTTTTTTTAATTTTCATAGTTTAACTTGCAAATTTCGGTTTATCTACAAACACTACTGAAATTTTGTTTCGTTTGGAACTTTAGTACTGACACCAAAGACTTTTCAATAGGTGAATTTTAATTATAACACTCCTGTACAAAAAGTTTAGTACAAAAACAACATCCTATGAGTTAATTGCGACTTTTATTCATCTTTTGATGGAGCGGTCTCACAGACCGCTTCACACTAGTTATGCGACAACTTTTGTGACATCAGTTAAAGGTTAAAAAAATCAAACGGAATCCTTTGGAAACGTATAAGTTCGGTTTTAAGGTCACCTTCGTACCAAATTTCGTAGCTTTAGGTTTGACCCTTCACCCATATCCCTTCAAAGAGACAGACAGATGGATAAACGCCTAGACACACTTTAAATTTGATTATGTGTAAAAAAAAAACAACAACAACAACAACATTATTTTAAAGAAAATTTTCTGTTATGTTCTATACTGCAAAAATCGCAATTTAATAGAATCTAGAAATAACGACAAGTAGGGTCAGAAACGATATTACATTTGCAAATACGTTTAAACTTTCAACATTAGATTTACAAAAACTTAAGAGGCTACTTCAGTTAGGAAAGAAAGGCAAACACTAATGTTAAGTCTATGGGGGTGTTATTTTCAAATTTCTCGCATTGATTCTAATATTTTTGATTGATTTTTTTTTTGCATAGTATAGCTGAGGACAATCTACAACCGGGATAATTTTTACTTTTTTGATTTTGGATGTAGTTTTTTTATATTAGGATAGTTTCAATTTCAGAACCGATTCCAACCGGGTCCGAAAATGAAAGTAATTTTTTTAAAAATCTGAAACCAAAATCGAAAAAGTAAAAACTAGCCGGGTTGTAGTTCGTCACCAGCTATACTATGCAAAAAATCACTCAAAAATATTGAAATCAAAACAAGAAATTTGACAATAACGCCCCATAGACTTAACATTAGCGTTTTCCTTTCTTCTCGTGACTGAAGTAGCTTCTTAAGCAAATATATATTTAAAAAATTCTAGATTTTCACGGTCTTCTTGTAGAGTATCTTTCTACCCAATCTTGTAGCAGTGGAATTTTCCGACATAACATTATTTTCTTCATAGGCAGACAAATAAACTTTTACGACAAGAAAAAAGAATTTCAAACAGCAAATTTTTGAGGCAATACAATGTAAATCTATCAATAGCTATAATTCATATGTTCCAAACTTTTTTGGATAACTTAATCCTTTTTATTTAGTTCTTTTTATTCTAATGTTTTGAAGAATTGACATATAGCTAATCTTTTTTAATCTGCTTAGAACACTAGCGTTAAATTATAAAATAAGGCATCATTTTTTATTTAAATTTCCTTTTGCGTAAAAAAGTTATCATATACGGTTACGTACTGTTATTTTTTTCAAGGTAATATTTATTTTATGATTTTCTCAATCCTCTCGAATAGAGAATATACAAAGTTTTTTAACTATTTTATGAAATCATATTCAGTTATTTCACGTTTATAGAATCTAAAAACAAATTCACAAGGCAAAATGTATAATAATATGTATAGGTCAAGGCAAATGTGTATAATAATATGTATTGATCATGTATTGATCAAGGCAATTATAAGTATAAGAAAATTAAATAACCTCATATGCGCCTTTTTGTGCTTGGATAAAATTACATTATAGTGTTTTTAATTAATTACGTAAATTTTAGATATAAGATTTTGTTACCTTCTCCTTGAAAGCTCCTGCAGGATAAATTCTCTTCACTGATGTCCCTGATTCGGGAACCCTCATTCATATCGTCCTCCTCTCTAACGCAACACTGTTGATCTGAACATATTGTTGGATCTGTAGCACAGTTTTTAGACATTTCTGCATATACCTGAAAAATAAACAAAGAAAAATGCGATGCTTTATGCAAAATAACTTTTTCTACGTTGCTCATTATGTTTTAGCGAAAATCACTTCAGAAGAATCTTAAGCTTTTTTTTTTTTGGTTAAGAGTATAATCATTTTTTAAATGTTAACAAGCTCACTGAGATAATAAAGCCACAATACTGGGATTCAATGATACCTGTGTCGTTTCTAAGTTACAGTAACCGTCGTTATCATCATGAGATTATTTTAAATATATATACGCTTTCATTTTTTTAAAAGGAAGAATACGATATTAAAAAATTCTAAAAAAGGTGTTATTTTACGACGTTTGAAATTTATTTCACTATGCAAATTTGAAAAATGATGTCTTCAATTAATCACGCTTTCAAATAAACTGCCGTTGTACTATATATAGGGCTGCCACGGGCGACTATTTTTATGTTCTGTTCGACCGCTAATTAAAAAAAAACACATTTTGTAGTATATTTCTCTTGTTCAAATGTTGTAAAAGCATATGTCAAAGATTTTTGTTTTGAAAATCTTGTGCGAAATAGAATTTAAAAATAGTCGTCTGTGGCAGCACTGTATATAGTTTTATTTTATATAAATTTATATAAATATTTTCTTTAATTATAACGATTAGTTTATGATTTGACTATAGCATAGGTCAGAAAAATTTTACTCTTGGAAATTCTACGTAACTTTTATATTTATTTAGTATCATAAATATTTACAACTTAAGGTAAAAATTAATAATTAACCCTTTACTGCACGAATTTTTCTATTTTTATGAAAAAAATTATTTGAAATCTATATATAGGTCTAATACTGGGAAAAATAGTAAAAAAAAAAAATAAATTTCAAATTTTCAGCTAAAATTTGTTATTTTATGGTGTGTGACACTATTTTATGGTGTGGTGTGTACACAATTAGAGTTTTAAAATATTGTACAACTGTATTTTGCAACTAAATGAGCTTAAATTAATTAATTTTATCTGCTTAACAGTCTGCTATCTTTTTGTATTAATAGCTTTAAGTATTCAATAAAAATAATGAAAGTAAATCTTACCTTAATATTTTGATTGATTATCTTACCTTAATATCTGGTTTCCAAAGAATAAATTTTATATTTTTGTCTAATGCATCCATCTGACACTGACAAAATATTGTGCTGTCCTCTAAAAAAAACCCACAGGAAAATGTATCCTAAAAAAAACCCACCCTAGAACTTCATCAAAAAAATCACTGAAGTAAAATTTTCTTTTTGTCCTGTTTCTATATGCCATTTACAATAATAAAATTATTTAAAATTACTTTAGAAGTGCTTATTTAGTTTTTTAAAAAATAAGCTAATAATACAGAATTCTAGCAAAAAAAGAGCTTCATTTTCACAATTTTTCTTGTTATAATACGACATGTTACAATGATGTACATCAGTTTTTAGATGTTTTTATGTTAAACCATTAATATGTGAATAAAATGCACCATTTTCAGCTTATTATATTATGTTTGGCTCAGTTTGTGACGATTTGAAAACAGGGGTAAAAAAAAAAACCATGCGGGAACTAAAAATCCCCACTTTTTTATATATAAATAAATAGTGGAGCATACATTTTTTCTTTGAAATATTAATTAAAGGGGGGGAAAACAATAAAGTATGTAAATTTAATGCATATTTTGCATTTCTAAGAATTTGTACAAGTTATGTCATACCTCCCGTCATCCCCCTCCTTTGTTTTTGCAAAATAAAACCCATCCACTTTTTTTTATGTGCACAAAGATATCCTTTTACTTTTATATCATACATTGTTTTAATGTTTACGAGCTTATTTTATTCTAATCATTATTTTGCTTTTTTATGCAAATTTTATTTGGCGATTCTCAAGTTCACTGTTCAACAAGGACGAAACTTTCTGACACATTTACTCATTTTTAAACATAAAGGTACAAAATTGACAGGGGCTGACTAAGCGATTTGGAATCGAAATAAGTTTTACGTTTTTGATAAATTACTTATCTAGTTACAAGCGATTTTGGGTCCCATGACGACTGTTTTTTCGCCTCTCTTTGAGTGTTTTTTCTCCCTTTGTCTGGAAATTTCATTCAAAACTTCAACTTTGACATTATTTTCTGAAAGATCTTTTATATTTACCAAAAAATGGAACATTTCTGTAGTTTCTGAATAACACAGTGCCAATTTCAGGCGTTTCTCCTTTCTGAACAAGGATTAATTAAAACTTGTGTGATTAAGTTGCCCCTTTGGATTTGATTGCAGAAAAACTGAAAAAGAAAACTTTTTTTTTTTTTTTTTTTTTTTTTTTTTTTTTTTTTTTTGCAGAATTGTGTTTTAAAAATAATTAATAATGAAGAAAATACTTTACTGTCTAATATTTTGGTTTCTAGAAGTGTTTTTACATGTGGGTTTTTTTTAAGTAACATGGGTTATTTTTAGGAAAAAGTGGGTTTTTTTCAAATTCTTCTTTAATTGACTGCCATTTTGTAATATATTGACAGAATCAAAAATACTATACATTAAAATCTTAGTCAGAACAAGCTGTGAAAATATAGCTACTTCAAATTGTTTTGTATTTTTTATTAAATTTTATATAGAGAAAAATTCAAAAAATGGGTTTTTTTTAGAGAACAGCACAATAAGTGTTATTCTATTCTTTGAATTGTTCTTTATCAGGGACATAGATCTTATTGGCCAAATTCATGGCACATAATGAAAATTATAATTTTTTAGGTATGTACCAGAAATGGCACATGATGCAGTAAAGGGTTAGTATCCATAAAAGATGCGCTCACTGGAAGCTATGAATAAAAAATCGCACACTGAGGGTTCCGTACAATAAATATATTGATTAGTCACTGTAATATTACAAAAAATCGTTGCTATTAGAATAATAAGACTTTGTAAAAATCTATGCAACGTAGATTAGGTATAGCTATATATACTAGAATTCAGAGACATATGAAGCCGAAAAAGTATCAAATATTGCTATTCTGTATAACTTTTTAAAAGTCTTATCCAAATCTGTTTATGATGACTAAGAAGTTAATCAATATCACCCTATTGCACCGGAATGTTGATGAATACATTGTCAATAATTGTGTTTTCCATGTTAGTAGATTATTGAATGAATAGACTTGAACCTAGAGTTAAAAAAATTTCCGGCTGTTCATTTCTAGTATTGTTTCTGAAGTTGGCATTGAAATCACCTGCAATAATTATCTAGGTTTTAAAAGCCGATAGCGCATAGACTACGCCGACGGGTCTTTATGTAAAACCATCAGTGTCTTTAACCGCTGCCATCGAAATACTCAAGGCCAAAGGACACGAGTTGTGACGTCACCACTAGTCGACCGACATCTCACTAGTGTTGGAATTCACACCGGAGAATTTTGAATAGCAATTTCCTTTTATTTTATTTGTGGAATATCTATCATCTTATAAAACAATAATAAATATTTAAACTTACTGGTGAGAATTTGGAATCCCCCCATAAAAAATCAGCCAGATGTGTCATTCCGCATCTGGTGAAATTTTTATTTAAGGTTTACAAATTCTCACCAGTAAGTTTAAATAGTTATTATTGTTTTATAAGATGATAGGTATTCCACAAATAAAATAACAAAAATTTTCTATTCAAAATTTTCCGGTGTGCATTCCAACACTAGTGAGAAATCGGTCGATTAGTGATGCCATCACAACTCGTGTCCTCTGGGCCTGAGTATTTCGGTGGCAGCGCTTTAACCCATTAAGGAGGAGCCTCTTTTACATTTCTTTTAATTCTTCGACACCGGTTTTTTCGATATTATAATTTTGATTTATTTAATCGCTCAAAATCTGAGATTAGATAATGTGAAAATTTCCAAACTAAAATACTGGTATTCAAATTTAAAAGTTTTGTTCGCCTGAAATGGCAAGTTTTTTGCCAACCAGCTTTAATGAGTTAAACGTTAATATCTCGTCTAATAACAGACATTTTTTTTGAAAATCCTTATCAACAATACTTTTATGCTTCCGCGAAGATAGGTGCCTGGAGTGCCCCTCAACTTCCTGGCTGAGCGCTCACAGACAGAAAATTGTGTGCAACGGAAAAATGTGATTTTCTCAAGAACAAAGTGACCTAGGGTAATCACTATAGTTTTCCTGCAAGGTTGAAATGAACTTTTATTACCACTAATTTTTTCATACTCTTAGTTTCAGTAAATAGTAAATTTGGAAATAGAGGTGGCGGGGACATATTTTTGCCTTACATTTTCGGCAATATTTCTGAAAATATAAAAGTCTAAAATTAAAAACAATGTATTTTTGAGTTCAACGTTAGGAGAGCTTTCACACGATACCCCACACGATATACGAAAAACAGATTTCTATTTTCAAGTAACTTAAATAGTTTCCTTCATTTTTCCTAAATATATTTTTGAATTGTTAATAATCTATAAGTATGTGTATATCATCGACATAAAAATCTCTTAAAACTGTAGTCTTTGTTTTTAGAAAATCATACCTTCATCAATTGCTAACTGACTCAAAGTTTTAGTTGCAAGATATGGAGCAGCAGCAGTTCTATACGTGACAGTATTTAGCGAAAAACTTGTATTTGTTTATCTCATAATATTCTCTGAAAATCCCTATCTTTATCATGAATTTCTACCTGCCAATACATCATTCTTAGATCATCTGTTATTATGAAAGCAATAAAAATAAGCTTAATAAAAAAGAAAAGTGCCCAGCTAAACTGATGGCATTGAGCTCACAGGCTATTCACACTAATTGTATATTATGCTCTTATTTTAAAGAATAATGCCCCTCCAAAAAATAAGTGAAGGGGGATTAGCCCCCGTTCCCCACCTTTATACTTAACCAATGAACCTCAAAATCTAATCAGGGAAGCTCCTTTATATAACAAACCGGTATACCAAATTGGAGCGTTGACTAGCCTCCCTTTTCCCCCTTTATCCTTAACCAATGAACCCCAAAACTAATCAGGGAAGTTCCTTAACATAATAAACTGGTATATAAAATTCGGAGCAAATCGAATAATTCTGCATGAAAAACCCATTTATCTGAATAAAGGGGGGGACTAACCCCCTTTTCCCCCTTTATCCTTAACCAATGAGCCCCCAAAACTAATCAGGGAAGTTCCTTAACATAATCAAGTGGTATACCAAATTTGGAGCAAATCGAATAATTCCGCAATTAAAACCCATTTATCTAAATTAAGGAGGCAGGACTAACTCCCCTTTTCCCCTTTATCCTTAACCAATGAGCCCCCAAAACGAATCAGGGAAGTCCTTAACATAATAAACCGGTATACCAAATTCGGAACAAATCGAATAATTCTGCATGAAAAACCCATTTATCTGAATTAAGGGGAAGGGGACTAACCCCCTTTATCCTTAACCAATGAACCCCCAAAGCTAATCAGGGAAGTTCCTTAACATAATAAAGCGGTATACAATATTCGGAGCAAATCGAATGATTCTGCATGAAAAACCCATTCATCTAAATTAAGGAGGCAGGACTAACTCCCCTTTTCCCCTTTATCCTTAACCAATGAACCCCCAAAACTAATCAGGGAAGTTCCTTAACATAATTAATTGGTATACAAAATTCGGAGCAAATCGAATAATTCTGCATGAAAAACTCATTTATCTAAATTAAGGGGGGTGGACTAAACCCACTTTTCCCCCTTTATCCTTAACCAATGAATCCCCAAAACTAATCAGGGAAGTTCCTTAACATACTAAAGCGGTATACAAAATTCGGAGCAAATCGAATAATTCTGCATGAGAAAACCATTTATCTAAATTAAGGGGGCTGGACTAACCCCCCTTTTCTCCTTTATCCTTAACCAATGAACCCCCAAAACTAATCAGGGAAGTTCCTTAACATAATAAACCGGTATACCAAATTCGGAGCAAATCGAATAATTCTGCATGAAAAACCCATTTATCTGAATTTAGGGGGAGACTAACTCCCCTTTCCCCCTTTATCCTTAACCAATGAACCCCCAAAACTAATCAGGGAAGTTCCTTAACATAATAAACCGGTATACACAATTCGGAGCAAATCGAACAATTCTACATGAAAAACCCATTTATCTAAATTAAGGGAGGTGGACTAAACCCCCTTTTCCCGCTTTATCCTTAACCAATGAACCCCCAAAACTAATCAGGGAACTTCTTTAACATAATAAACCGGTATACCAAATTCGGAGAAAATCGAATAATTCTGCATGAAAAATCCATTTATCTAAATTAAGGGGGGTGGACTAACCCCCCTTTTCCCTCATTATCCTTAACCGATGAACCCCCAAAATTAATCAGGGAAGTTCCTTAACATAATAAACCGGTATACCAAATTCGGAGCAAATCGAATAATTCTGCATGAAAAACCCATTTATCTGAATTAAGGGGGTGGGTCGACTAACCCCCTTTATCCTTAACCAATGAACCCCCAAAACTAAACAGGGAAGCGCCTTATCAGAACGAAACTAGAAAAAAAAATTGAAGCAAATGGGATGATTCTATCAAGTGTTATCGCGTTACGTACATACAGAATCGGCGGGAACATAAGCTCTCAGGCTTTTGATAGCCTGTGTGCTAATAAAAAGCAAATTAAATCATCTGTGTTGGGACCTACCATTAGAATGTTGTTTAACACTATTTCTATCAAGAGGTGTCAAAAGACACCTTTCGGATTTTTACTTAAAATTATTCTCTAAGTTTAATAATTTCTCCATAATTATGTTTTTGACTTTTCGAACAATAGTTGTGGAATTCACCGATATCATTTTACACCAGCTCATCCTGGATCTAGAAATATGCATATGGTATACTTATTTCTACCATGAGGTGTCCTTTTGAAACCTTAAGGATTTCATAATTCCTAATTTCTAAGGATTTCATAATTTCTAATTTTAGGCAATCTTACATAAATAAATCAATACCATTTTACAGCATCACATCAGTTTATAATCAGATTAGAGAATCCCGATTTCAGTTGTAACGGAAAATACAGGAGTTGCTGAATAACTTTGATATTCGCTTGTTTTCCACCATGTTGCATTTTAGTGTAGATCATTGTAGTGACTAGTTCTAAAAAATTGATTAACCCGCTTTGTTCAGGTAGTGAGTTCAATACACATGAATTTTGTTTTCATTCGTGTAATAACTGCGGTATTGAATAAGGAAATATTTTTATTTTACTGCTGTTTTTATGATTACTGTTGTTGTTGTTGTTGTTGATGTTACAAAGATTAAATTTTTATACATGAAACTGAAAGTTTGTTAAGTTAATAGTATTAAAATATTTGATTTTCCTTCTATATATAAAAAAAAGTTTTGATTTGGAAATGGACCAATGAAAATCTGCGTAGATATTCCGGGTAGATCGGCATCCAATTTGAATGCTTAAGCATGGGCTTTCATCGTTAATATTAAGAAAACTTTTGCATACAAAAATATGAAAGGTGGTATTATAGAAAAATGTTTGATAAACACGCTGATGCAGACAGTTTTCAAATCGAAGAATTATTTTAAGAGATTTTAATGCTAAAGGTGGACTAAGTCGTTTCATTAAAAAAGTTTTATTTGAGCAAAAAACTATACATGAGAATTTAATCATTTTTAGATCATTTTATACGTTATAAGTTTCCAGTGCGCAGATTGCATTTATTTTTCTTATTTGACGCATTTTTTGAGGTTTTATTTCTATTTTAAATTCAAATTTTCAGCATTTCGAGAGATATTTTTTACAAATTTTAGAAAATGTCATTAATTTAAACTGTTGCCAATTGTATAAACAGCGCAATCAATAATGCTTACTTCAAATTAAAAATGTATTTACAGACTATTACAAACAGAAAAAAAACTTTAAAATTAGAATTAAATGATTACATGTTAAAATCAGGAAAATTACTTCATAAGAACCATATTTACACTTGAATTTTACGTCATATTTAAAATGGCCAAAAAATATGGCAAAACAATTTAAATTGAAAAATATATTTGCGCGAGATATTTTGAGATAATCTTTTCAACTATTATCGTGAATTCAAAGACAGCGCAAATAATATTTCCTTCTAACAACAAAAGTATTTTCGCGTGAATATTAATAAGAGAAATAAAAGTTTGGTGTAAATTACGTCAGATTTGAAACGATACATTTAAAATGAATTATTTAAAAGAACTATCTTATAGCGCTGCTAAAAAATACCGGGAGACAATGACATTGTTTACTTAATTCATTTTACATTAGCTTATTTTTAAATAACTAATTTTTTTAATTAAATACGAAAACAGCCATTGTATCTCTTAACAGCAACAGATTTGGTCTTAAAAATTCCCAATCCAAGGAAAACGAATGGAAACCCATTTACAGAGAGATCGCTACTGTTTTTTTTTTTTTTTAAATTTTAATTCAATATTTTTAAAGCCGATCAAATTAGCGTGCTTTTTGGATTTTGATGTGCCTGAACGGGGGTTGGTGAGCGTAGCTCGTAGGGGGCAGAGCCCCCTAGTATAACAAATGTAAGAAGGTGATGACATTTTTTAATTGTTGTTCCTGTTGACGTAAAACATGTATGATTACATTTATGTATATATTTATATTTTATATATTTATCTTTTGTAGATTGTTGAATTTAGCTAGAATTTATAACCTGATTAAATAATCTCTAATAAATACGCATCAATGTATTAATAAATATATTGCTCAAATTATCTATATTTAACTGATAATTTGAAAATACGGTTTCGGCAATTATTTGCATTCAAACGTAAAGGTGTTAAAAGACATCTTTTCGTATACACAAAACCGTCGTAGGAATAGTGTTAAAGAAACACCTATTGTTGTTTTAGCACTAGCATCAAAACCTACTCTTAATTTGGTAGTTAAACTAGAACTATTTAAGACAAAGTGATGTGGGATGTAATAATGTTTATTCTCTAACTCATGATCTGTATCTTAAGCAAGGTCCATGTGGCCCAGAGATAAATATTCTTGCATAAATTGAACATATCGGTTGTAAATTTCTGGCATGGATATTAGTCGTTTCTCAAGATAAAGAAATCTTCTATGCTCCATTTGGCGAGAATCACCTAAACTATCTCGATACTGTTTGAACGGTAATGCGAATGAGTAGCGGCCTGATTTTTCTCTGAAATGAGAACTCTCAAAATGTTTTCCCCAAAGTTTTTCTTCAACTGTTAACCCCTTGGGGACGAGCGACACGTATACGTGCCGGAAATAGGCCTAAGGATCCTCGTTTATTCTCACCAGTAAAATTTTACTGTAATATTTGCCTTATTTAATCCGAGCATTTTCCCGATTTGAATAGGCACAAACTTCTGTTTTTTAAACCGGTAGCAAAGTAATAAGCATTTCGCAAAAGGCTCCCGTCGCGAAGGGGTTAAAGGTTGCACATTTGGAATTTTTTCTAATTCCCAGAACGAATTTACTAACTCGCCAGTTTTTGTACTTCAACGATTTACACATACTGGACCAGTTGCCAGCGTTTCAAAATTTGTAGTACCCAAAATTAACACCCAAGTCTCGAATTTAATGCTATAGGAAAGCTAGGTTCACGTTTGACAATTTCTCCAGTCATTAAATGCATAAATACATTTACACCAAATAGAATGTCAATTTTTTGTGATTTGAAAAATAGTCGATCAGCTAACATTAAATCATTGAACTTATTGCAAATGATTGAAGGCAAAGACACATAGGGAATATTATCTGTCACCTTATCCATCACGAATGCTGATGTTGATACTCTAAGATCACTTTTGAAGTAATTCTTAAGAAATTCGATTAAGGTTTTAAGTTTCGGAATTTCATAGCTTTTAAGCTGACGTTCCCACTACAATTTTATAGAAGGATCCAATTTTTGCAAAATTAAATAAGTCATTAATGTATCACCAAATTTGTCAATGGTTTGGTTCAATACTTCTAATGAGCAAATGACTTCATTAGTATTGTCATTTAGATTTAAAATAGCAATAGCTGATTCTGTTTGAATAGTTGGTAAACTTTATAAACGGTCAAGTGCGAGTATTACTCGCGCTCTCAGGGTTCCATACAATAAATCTTATATTGTAATACGAGCAAAAATTGTGTGTGTATGTGTGTGTGTGTGTAAATTTTATCTTAAAAACGTTTTTGACTAAATTTTGTATTTTATCAATTTCGGGCACGAGAAGACCATTGGGCTATGTCATGTGTTCCAGAAAATTCGTTTAGTGGGTAATTTTGGGTCATAATGAGTCAGGATCAAGCTAATTATATCTAAAAAAGCGCTCTATCGATTTCGACTAAATTTTATATCCAACCGTTTTTGGGTACGAGAAAACTGTTGGACTAGGTCACATGTTCGAGAAATTTCGATTATTGGGTCATTTTGGGTCACTTCGGGTCAAGCTAATTTTATCTAAAAAACGCTCTAACGATTTTGACTAAATTTTGCAGTCTACGGTTTTGGATTACGAGAAAACCAATGGGCTAAGTCGCATGTTAGACAAAATTCAATTAGTGGGACATTTTTGGGTCACTGTGGGTCAGGCTAAGTTTATCTAGAAAACGGCTCTAACGGTATTGACGAAATTTTGCTTTTTATCGTTTTAGGGCACGAGAATACTATTAGGATAGGTCGCATGGTCAAGAAAATTTAATTAGTGGGTCATTTTGGGTCACAATGGGTCAGGTGTCAAGCTAAATGAATCTAAAAAAAGGCCTCAAAATACTTTGACAAAATTTTGTAATATTGAATGTGTGTGGGCATGAGATGACCACTGACTTTCTGGGCATCAGAGGACCATTGATCCAAGTCCCATGTTCGTGAAAAATCGATTAGTGGGTCATTTTGGGTCACTGTGGGTCAAGCTAATTATATCTAAAAAACGACTCAAACAGTTTTGCCAAAATTTTGTATTATGCCGTTTCTGGGCATGAGAAGAAGTGTGGGCTAAGCCAACGTTCGAGAAAAATCGATTACTGTGTCATTTTTGGGTCCCTTTGGGTCAAGCTAATTGTATCTAAAAAACGGCTCAAAACATTGACAAAATTTTGTATTATACCGTTTCTGGGCATGAAAAGACGTGTGTGCTAAATCACATGTTCGAGAAAATCGATTACTGGGTCATTTTGGATCACTGTGGGTCAAGCTAATTGTTTCTAATAAACGACCCAAAACATTTTACAAAAGTTTGCATTATATCGTTTCTGGGCATGAGAAGACGTGTGAGCTAAGTCACATGTTCGAGAAAAATCGATTACTGGGTCATTTTTGGGTCACTGTGGGTCAAGCTAATTGTAGCTAAAAAACGGCTCAAAACATTTTGACAAAATTTTGAATTATATCATTTCTGTGCATGAGAAGACCATTGGGCTTAAGTCATATGTTCGAGAAAATTCGATTAGTTGGTCATTTTTGGGTCACTGTAGGTCAAGCTAATTTTACCTAAAAAACGACTCAAACGATTTTGGCAAAAATGTTTATTACATCGTTTCCCAGCACGAGAAGACCATCGGGATAGGTCACATGTTCGATAAATTTAGATTAGTGGGTCCCTTTTGGGTTACCTTGGGTCAAGCTAATTTTATTTATAAAACGACTTCAACGATTTTGACTAAATTTTGTATTCTATGTCTTTGTATTCTAAATTTTGTATTCGGGTTCGAGAAGAGCATTGGTTATAGCATTGGAGCATTGGTTAGGTCGCATGTTCGAAAAAATTCGGTTAGTGGGTCATTTTGGGTCACTATATCTCAAGATCATACCAATTGTATCTAAACAGCAAGAATGATATAGTGAGAATAAAATATCGAATTGAACACAAGGCTGATTTTGACCGAGCTAGCTTGGTCATCCCTGCTACTATGTGAATTATTAACTGTATTATTAACCCTTAACCGGGATTCGTGAAAATCCCGTGCACAAACAGAACACTTAATTATTTACCAAATAGTGAACTTGAACATGTAATCTTTAATAGTAATGCGTTAACAGGACCAATTTTTTAATTTAACAACATAAAAATAAGTTTGGAATGTCGGAGAGAGAAAATATTAAGGGCAGACATGTAGACGCAAACATCTCATTACGTTTCCGGTTAAGGGTTAAAAAATCGTTGCTAAGAGAATAATAAGACTTTGTAAAAACGATACAACTTAGGATTGGGGATAGCTGTATATACTAGAAAAGTATGAATTGGTATACCATAAAAGTTCAAAGAGATATGAAGCCTAAAGAATATCAAATATTGCTATTCTGTTTAACTCTTTTTAAATCTTATCCTAATCTGTTTATGATGAACTTAATTCGGTACTGACAATAAAAGTAGTGCATCTTTAAACTTCATTTGGTATTTCATAAAACTAAATTCAGCGTAGTAATAATCTTTTCTTTTTACAGTATATCTAAAACAAAACCCTTGTTCAAGGTTTAAACTTGGCATTGTGCTAAGCGCGCTGCGAAAGGAGGTCGCAAAGTTGCAACGCCACCTTGGTCCGTACCGCGTATTTCCAGATGGGTTTTTATTTAATTTTTAAAGACACGGGAGGCATATAGATACCCACCCAATATAAACTAGTCGCGAATCCCATAGTATTTATGTGATTAATTCTAATAAAATTAGTCTGTTTTAAACAATTTGACGTTTATTACTTTTATACTACTACTGGGCATTGAATAACAAATATATATCATTAAAAGTTGCTATCTGCGCTTTAAAAGCCGATGGCACATAGAGTACGCCGCCCCTGTCATTATGTATGTCCAAACCGTCCGTGTCTTTAAGGGTTAATATCTCGGCTAATTACCGACGATTTTTTTTCGATAATCATTATCAACAATGCTTTTATACTTCTGCTACGAAAGGTACCATCAGCGCTCCTCAACACGTTTGCTGAATACCGGCAAATCGAAATTTGTGTATAACAGAAAAATGCACTTTTCTCAAAAACTATGTGGCCTAGGGTCATCTCCATAATTTTTCTGCAAGGTTTAGATTAACGTCTACTAACTCTAATTTTTTCATAATTTTAGTTTGAGTAGGTTTGGAAATAGATAGGGGGAACATATTTTTGCACTATATTTTCGACGATATCTCTACAATTATAGTACCTATAATTAAAAGAATGTATTTTTGAGTTCAGCTTTACACTGTAAAAAATTTTCAGAACGTTTCAGGAAATTATCCAGAAACATTTCTGATATTTTACCGGAATTTTGAATTTCTTTATGTCCCATGTCAATTACGGCAATAATTTGTGTAATATTTTTGAGAGGTTTCAACTTTTCGGTAAACAACTTTCTGCGCATGCGTACTTCATGTCTTTTTGTTCCATCAGCCATTTTGATAAATAAAGAAGAATAAAAAACAGCTGCCTAGGTACTTAGAGACAAATGCATCCTGAACACATGTCATCTTTGTTTGGATATCAAACAAAGTAAGTAGCTAGTTTAAACCTTTTTATGCTTCATTATTTGAATTTTCATTTTATCTGTAATACGAAACTTTGCCGAATTTAATTGCTTAAATAAGATACTGAATAAAAAAAGTATATTGATTATTTTTTACAATGTCTAATAATGAAATAATTATTTTTTGTAATAAAAACTGAATGTATCTGCCAATTGAGAAAATGCTTTTTTATTAAAATGTAAGATAAGTAATATTTTTCTTTTGAAATAAGCTTCCCACAATTTAATACGAGTAATGCATTAATAAGTTTTAAACATTATGAAATTTATTTTTTAAGATAAACATCATATTTTATTCACAAAATTGCACAGAATCACAGTATAATCAAATTCAATTATGCTGTTAAAAATCAATATTTTTATTAATTTATGAAATAAATGATATTTAAATACTCCACAAACGGTTTTTATATTTTTTCTATTGCTTCATCAAATTTAGCTTTTTTAACCCTTTAACGAGTGCCATTTTCACTGTGCAAACACCAAAGATTCACAAATTTGCCCCAAGTATTTTCGAATAGAAAATTTTGCTTTTATATTTTGGAGATTTTTTTTTTACACGTAAAAATTATTATTGTAAAATACTGGTGGTAAAACATCGTACTTCTGACATACATCAGTGCCCTTCAAAGGTTTAATACTTTTGGAATCATAGAGGAAATTATAATGCTACAAATGTTTTTATTTATTTATGTATTTTTTAAATGAGTAATAAAATCAAGTCCATGTTCACCTTTTGTTATCTTTCAAAAATTTATATATTTTATTAATCAGTTTTCGTACTTTCTTTAATTTATAAATTAATTAAAATGTCCTTTAAATACATCATTAAGCCTATGTTATATGCAAATTGTTTTGAAAAATCTTTTCCTTGATAGAACCATATATTGTCTTTTTTAGGTGCGTTCGTAATTATATAAATACATAACACCTATAGTTGTCGTTCGGTCCGTCTGTCTGTCCGTCCGTCCGCATATAAAAGAGCAAAAATCTATCCAACCGAATGGTCTGAAATTTTAAATATATAATTGTTGCAAAATTTTGTCGAGTCATTTCAAATTTTATGAAAATCGGATGTATAGTTTAATTACAGGGACTGTCAAAAGTTTTCGTTACATTACGTCCAATGAAAAAAATTATTTCAAGTGCATTTTAATGATGTTACAGCCTTTTAGAATGAAATTGATATGCACTTATGAAGTGCATTAAAATATACATTCAGTACAATATGCGGTGCAAAAAATAGTTATAAAACTAGTTATAGTACGCACGCACCTCATTTACCACGTTTAACGTGCAATTTCCAACTTGTTTTTCGTTCAATTAAATATAAACAAAATGATTTTAATAAATTTGTGTCTTAGGGGCAGTTGAAAAAAATTAGAATTTTTAATGTCCGCCTTTCCTATTTAAAACAGGGTTCGTACGGGTACCGTTATTTTCAAGGCCGCATATCAGAATTTTTTTTATAGAAAAATAAATCTAGTTTAAACGGATGGAATTTCTCCTTATTTGAGGAAAGATTTTTCATAAGAAAATACTGGTACTGAAGAATTTCTTAGTCATGAAATTCAAGCACCCGTACGAACCCTGTATAAAATATGATATATTTAAAATAAGTATAATGTACTATTTATCTCATTTTATTATGTAAAATTTGAGAAAAAAAAATTAACACATAAAAGTAATTTTTGCACGTTTTGTACTTATCTTTTGTATTGCTTATCGAATCTTCTAGCAAGGATGTAAATTATTAAGGAGATCCGGGGCTCAAAATTCTAATTTTTTTTATTTATAGAGATTTTGTTATGAAATCTTTTTCTGAAATATATTTTAATATAATAAGAATATTGAGTGTAAAAAAAAAAACCTGAAAAATTTAAAATACATATTTTTTTAATTTAAATTTTAAATTTTTAAACATATTCAATTTTTTATATAACTCTGGAAGTACTTATTCGATTTTCAAAATTTTTACACTTTTGTGTACAGAAAATGTGTCATTTTAATTTGTTTTCAGGATTTCTTAAAATATTGATTATGAATTTTTAAAAAATATTTTAAGTAAGAAAATGAAGTTTTTTTTATGAGTGAGTTTTGCATTAATTAGCAGATTTTCACAATTATCACTCAAAATTAAAAATCCTGAAGACAATTTGTTGGAAATATAGCATATAAGCTCTTTTGAAAATTCCATACATATATCTTGCAAGGAGCTTTAGATATATCCTTTTGAAGTTGACAAATCGTGAACAAATTCATTCTGAGTTAAATGAAATTAAAGTCTGGGACTTAAAAATCCCTTAAGAATCAATTTTTTATTTTTTGTAAATTTCACTTTAAATATTATTCAAGGGTAGATTACATGCATTATGGCATGTATTTATCAATATATATATATATATATATATATATATATTTTTTTTTTTTCTTTTGAGAAAAAAAAGGAATTTTACCAGTTATCTTAGATATTTTCAAAATGCCCCCGGCGCTTTCCATATCAATGAAAATCCCCACTTTTTAATATATTTTTAATACATTATTTTAAATATTTTTTATAAAAGTTTGGTGTATATATATAAATAAAACTGGGCTTCAAATTTTATATACTTAAATATAAAGGTAAGGGGAAAAAAATTCAATTTTTTTTAAATTTTTTCGAAAAAATTTAGAAAATTGTCAAATATATATATATTTTTTACCTTTATATTCAAATATATAAAATTCGATGCACAGTTTTATTTATATATATAAACCAAACTTTTATAAAAAAATATTGGGGATTTTCATTGATATGGAAAGCGCAGGAGGCATTTTGAAAATCTCTAAGATAACGCGTAAAATTCCTTTATATTCTCAAAAAGTTTTTTTAATTTTTTTGTGATAAATGTATGCCATAATTTACCCTTGAGTAATTAAAAATTCCATTTTTTGGAGAATTTTTAGCCCCGGACCCCCTTAAACCAGAGAAAATTTGATTAAAAGGAAATTTTACATTTTCTAAAACTTATTATTTTAACAAAGGAATAAAAATGTTTGCATTTTTAAAAAGTATGATTATCTGTTTTACACTTTATTTACTCGCGCAAGTCCGAGCTCGGAATTCAGTTTTAGCAAATACTTTTTATATGTTTAGTCATGAGTTTCAATTAATATATTTTTGTTGTACAGCTTCGATTTTGTTACCTGATAAATAAAAAATAATATGTTTAGAATTAATGCGCTTTCAGCTTGATTCTAGTGCTACATTTAAAACTAACACTAAAGTTTATTTTTGTACGATGTATGAGAATTACATCAAACAAAATATGTTAAAACTATATGAAGTGAAAGCTATTACTTCAGAAAGGTAACCAAGAAAGCTAATGGCATATAAAATCTGAATTATTAATATTAATTAGCTATAGGGATAAGCAGTTTTAGAAATTTTAAAATCATGCTCGCCTCATCGCGCGCCGCCGATGAGGAATTTTACCCGGCGCACACCTGTAGTTGCTGCCGATAGCAAAGCTGCAAATCCAAGGCAGGAAAAATAAATTCTTTTTTTTTTTTGAAGAGGTTTCCCGGAAGTTGAATTCTTAAAAAAAATAATAGTTTATCAATAAGCAATTATAATAAAAAAGGTATTTGAAATTTATTTGCCATATTTTATGTTGAACAAGCGGGAAATTGCTCGTCAAACGTGGCAAATGAGGTGCGTTCGTACTATAACTAGTTTTAAAATTATTTTTTGCACCCCATATTGTACTGAACGTATAATTTTTTGCACTTCATAACGTGCATAGTCTGATACATCATTAAAATGCACTTCCAATAATTTTTTCGGAACACTTTTGACTGTCCCTGTAATTAAACTATACATCCGATTTTCCTAAAATTTGAAATAGCTCAACAAAATTTTGCAACAATTATATCTTTAAAATTTCAGACCATTCGGAAGGCTGTAATATCATTAAAATGCACTTGCAATAATTTTTCCCATTGGCCGTAATGTAAAGAAAAACTTTTGGCTGTCCCTGTAATTAAACTATACATCCGATTTTCCTAAAATTTGAAATGGCTCGACAAAATTTTGCAACAATTATATCTTTAAAATTTCAGATCATTCGGAAGGCTCTAATACCATTAAAATCCACTTGCAATAATTTTTCCCATTGGCCGTAATGTAAAGAAAAACTTTTGACTGTCCCTGTAATTAAACTATACATCCGATTTTCATAAAATTTGAAATGGCTTGACAAAATTTTGCAACAATCACATATTTGAAATTTCAGACTATTCGGTTGGGTAGTTTTTGCTCTGTTACATGCGGACAGACGGACGGACTGAACGACGACTATAGGTGCTACGTATTTATATAATTACGAACGCACCTAAAAAAGCGAGTAGATCTGAAAATAGTGTTTCCTTTTATTTTTTCGCATTTTTTATGTAACTAGGGGGCTCGGCCCCCTACGAGCTACGCTCGCCAACCCCCGTCCAGACACCGCAGACTCTAAATGCACGCTAATTTGATCGGCTTTAAAAAAATTTCGAAAAATTGAATTATAATTTAAAAAAACAGTGGCGATCTCCCTATAAACGAATTTCTATTAATTTCTCTTTGATTGGGGAATTTTAACGCCAAATCCGCTGCGGCACTACTTGATTATCCTGTCGACCAATTTCGCCAAATTATATAATCGCCAAACCACTCGCCAAATTATACAAATTGATATAATTTTTATTTTAAATAACGAAAGAACAAATAAATTCGTACAACATTAATGAAAACACAAATAAAACGTCGAAATAAAAATAACTTGATGACGTATACACGTGTAACAACATTTCAAAATAAGCTAATATAAAAGGAATTAAGTAAAGAGAGTCTTTGTCTCCTGGTATTTTTTAACAAAGCGAAAAGAAAGTTCTTTTAATTGAGACATTTTAAATTAATTCTCAAAATATCAAATAAATGTCTAGCGCAATTTCTAAATTTAAACTTTTTTGCAATATTATTTTGTGTTCATTTTATGTAATAACTATAATGTGACGTAAATATGACGCAATTTCTCCTAAGACTTCTAACGCATGTTAATGAATTTATTATTTTACAATATCCTTTCTCTTTTAAAATTCACGTGTATACTTTTTATGACGTAATTTTTAATAAGTTCCTGCTTTTTATACGTAATTATTTAATTCTAATTTGAAAGATTTTTTTCGTGTTTATAATAGTCACGTGTAAATAAATTTTTAATTTGAAGCAAATATTATTGCTTGCGCTTTTTATACAGTTGGCAACTGTTTAAATTAGTACAATTTTTTGAAATCTGTAAAAAATATCTCTAGAAATGCTGAAAATTTGAATTTAAAATAGAAATAAAACCTGAAAAAATGAGTCAAAATAAAAAAAATAATGCAATCTGCACTCCGGCAAATTCTAACGCATAAAATGATCTAAAAATGATTACACTGCCGTATATAGTTTTTGCTGCTATAAAACTTTTTTAGTAGAACGATTTTGTCCAACTTTAGCATTAAATAACTCTTAAAATAATTCTTCGATTTGAAAACTGTCTGCATCAGCGTGTTTATCAAACAATTCTGTATAAAACCACCGATTTTTATATTTTTGTTAATATTAACGAAGAAAGGCATCCGGTCACAAAAAAAATCAAAACCGGCGGCGGCGGCGGTGACAGCGGTAGTTACTTTCTTTTAGAATAGAGAGATATTTTAACGTTTCATAACATAATTTTTTTTTATATTGAAAAAATTCCTTTTTTCCACCGTGCTTGCATTTATGAACAAATATACTGACGCCTATATTGATTGTTAACTTTCACTGTAAAAGAATTTCGGGAGGGTTCCGGACAAAAGTGGTGGCATTAAGATACCACGGCTGTTTGCTGTTACGAAACATTCGAATTTTTCAGAAACATTTCGTAATATATACTCCGAAACCTTTCATATGTTATGAAACGTTTCAGAGTATATATTACGGAATGTTTCTGAAAAATTGGAATGTTTCATTACTTTGCTATGAAAGGTTTCGGAGTATGTAGGGGAGACCGGGGGAATGCCGCCAACCCGGGTTATGCCGCCACCCCACCTAGTTTAAAAACTAAGGGCAGTTTGAGATAGTGAATGTACCTGCACTATAGCGGCCAACAATATAAACAGTGCCTAAAGTGAGAGTGACTTTGCTGTACGTCGTTCGTTTGTTCTAGTGAAAAATGTAGTTTCCATCTAGTTGCGTATTATTTTGGAGCTTCAAATGAGTAGAGATAAGCACCTTTTATTGTAACATTAGGTATTTAAGACAATATGACCCGTAATCTACATGCATTCGCCGACATTTTGATGCAATGTGTTGAACAAGTTCCGTTCTTCTTTCGGCTTTGCTTGGTGATTTTACGCCATATTGTCCTCTCGGGGTAATGCCACCGCCATGCAAATCGGGTGAGAAATGGCCTCATTTTAATGTGGTGGAGCCGATTCAGCAGGGTGACTTTTGAAATATGAAATAAATTGTAAGCTTAACCATTATTCTGCTCAATTACATTGCTTTCTAACTATTTTCAGTAGGTTGTGTGTTTCCTAGTATCCATTTGATGCATGTATTAGGTCATTAAAGAGTGGCGGCATTACCCCGGTACAGTGGCGGAATAACCCCAGTGTCCTGGGTAATCCCGCCACTGTGCAGAGGTTTAAAAAATATTTTTTTTATGTATGCTTACTTTGCAGTTATGATTACGGTTAAATTTATACAGATACTAAAGATAATGATTCAGCTTTAGAATTTTTACTATTAAATAATAAACATTTTTTCGACGTGAAAAAAATTAAATTCCCTTAAGGTGTCGCCATTCCCCCGGTCTCCCCTATTACGGAACGTTTCTGAAAAATTGGAATGTTTCACTACTTTGTTGTGAAACGTAACAGCAAAAAGCCGTGGCATCTAAATGCCACCACTTTTTTCCGGAACCTTCCGGAAAATTTTTTACAGTGTACGAAAGCTTTCGCACGATACCCCACACGATGAACAAAGAAAAGATTTTTTTTTCAAGTAGCTTAATTAGCCCCTCTACATTTTTCCTAAATATATTTGTGCATGTTTAATAATTTGTAAATATGTGGGTCAATAGTCTTTATTACTTTCGCCAATTTGAACTTTCTACTTTCCACAGTTTACGAGTAAAACGGCTGTGACAGACACAGGAGTGATCTTATAATAGTTCCGTTTGTACTTTTTAAGTACGGAACCCTAAAAATAGTTTAATATATGCAAAAATTTGTTCTCACTTATTTGAATATATTTCGTGCAATAGATTCCGCGCAGTTTCAAAATTAGAATTCGAAATTTGAATAGACTGAATGGCGCGACACGCTTCACCTGTCAACGAAGCCTTCAAATACTGTAATTTTTGAGCATTAGCTATACTTTTATTGCTGTTTATGCATGCACTAAAAGATCCTTAAACGCTATCCATTCTGTTATATTACCTCCAAAAGTAGGTAATGATTAACCTAGGTAATTTAATATTCTCAAAAACTTTTTCTGAATTTACACTATCAGATTTAATTTCACTCTTATTTAACTCAGCCCTTTTGGATTTTCAATATAATTTCCACAAATCAATTTTATCTGAGATTTCCTGTGCGCTATCTATCTCACTTTCTAATTGTTTAGGTTCTTTAATTAAACCTTCCATTTCCCTATCAAGTTTTTTTTAGTTCCGTTTCTTTCTTTTTTAACAATTCAATATTTTCTTCTAATTCAGTTTCATTATTATCTTCCCCTGCGATTATACTTACAATTTTCTTAATGTAATTTGGAACAATTCTCCGTAAAGCCACTTCTTTTTGTTTTAAAAGTTACTATTTCACCCATTGTTACTTTAATCAAGCCCAAAACTAGTTTTAAAATACGTAATACGAAATTTAGTTTAAGTCTAAACTATATACTTTCACAATAATTCTACAGTTTTAAATATTTTTTTTTTTTTTCTTACACAGGAAATATAATGTTCAAAGTTAACTTACATACCTCACAACCTGAGGTAATCTTTCGTCACAGACGACATCACGCGACAGGTCAGAAAAATTTCGATTTTAAAACTTTTATTTTTCACGAGCGCTCCAGCTAGACTTGTACCAAAATGGTTCTGCGTTTCAAAATAATAACACAAACACATACTACTGGTCCGTACACATAAACACAACAAAGCGGGCTGTGTATGAGATTTATTTATTACACCATTTTTCACATTCCACAACAGCAAGAATCAAAACAGAATAAACACAGAATGTTGCCACCAGCGGAAAGAAAGAAAAAGAAACTTACCTGGATTAGGAGCACACGAAACCAAGGAAATGTAACTTTAGCTAGCTGCAGACGATACTAGAAAAAGTAGGCTTGAGCTTTTATAGATTAAGGCTACCAACATAGCTATAGGTGTGAAAGTGTTATTCGGGAGATGAGAGTAGACCCGATGCAGGAAGAGAAAATTATTCATTGCTCATTTGGAAGGGAAAGAGACGGGGCCATTATCCCCTTAAGTTTTCTCCAGGGAAGTCATTGATTTAGATAGAGCTTTCAAACTTTGTTTTAAAGGTTTTTGTAAGAAAACAATATTCGGTTTTGTACCTATTGTTAATGATAAAATTCTGAAGGAATTAAAGCAAAAGAAAATAAAAATTAGTGATTGCGCATGTAAGAAAAGTGAAACTGATTTGTTTTAGGGGCGAGTGTTAACGGGAAGTTATTAACTAAAGAATTCGTATAGTTGTTTTAAGGACTCACTGATGTCAAAACTAGACTTGTGTGGGTCCTCATGGGTAAACAAACAAACGAGGAATGTGTTAGAGATAATGTATTATAGAGTTTGTCTTTGCATGCGTGAAATATTACAGTAAAGTTCTTATGGAAATTAGAGGTTTTAGGTATCTCAAATGCTGTTGAAAATGTTAAAATAAGAAGTGGAATGACAGAAAAAGATTGATTTTGAAAACAAATTATAAATAGTTCTCGATGGTAGGTATGAATTAAAGTTATCTTGAAAATACAAAAATAACCAATTGCCGGATAACTTCTCGATGGTAGGTATGAATTAAAGTTACCTTGAAAATATATAAATAACCAATTGCCGGATAATAAAAAACATATCTTTGATGCCCTGTGAAAACAGGAAGTGGATTTCCAAGTTATTTATCAAAAGGTTTTTCAGGAATAGAAAGAATTAACTCTTAACCGCTGTTAGCGGTCAAACAGACCACTGCTTTTTTCACTTTTCACAGTTTAACTTGTAAGTTTCAGTTTAGCTGCAGACTCTAGGAATTTTTTTTTTCTTTTGGCGCTCTAGCACTGCAGCTAGAAATAGGCGAAAAAATAGGCGAAAGGATAATCCTTAGGATATCCTTAATCTAAAAAGGCGAATTTTCATTATAATATTCTTGCGGATGAAATTTAGTAAAAAAACAACATCTTATGAGTTAATCAATCTTTTTATTAATTTTTTGATCAAGCTGTGTCAGTATTTAACATAAACACAGTAGTTATGAGTAGTTTCGGTCTCAGTAGTTAAGTGTTAAACAATATTGAAAGAGTTCCAGAAAACGAATTAGATAATATATGCCACTTTTTTTGCCGCATTGGCCAGTAATAAAGATGAGTAGCGTAACTACAAAAGTAAGATCCATATTCGATGCTTCTGCTAAGGAAAAGGGAAAACCATCTTTAAACAGTATTTATTTAAAGGTCCTAATGTAATAAAATTCACATCAGATATCATTGATAGGGTCAGAATGTTTCTTATTTGTCTGAGTGCTAATATAGAAAAGGCATTCCTTGAGAAATTTCTTGCATTTCTTTTACGCATGCGATGAGGTAATAAAAATTTATAGGCATTTGTCGTGTAGAAATCTACACAACAAGGCTTGTTATTAATTTAACTAATTAAATAATTTTCGCACGATCCAATAACATTTAAAAATAATTGAATTCTCGGAAAATAATTCTTTAGTAATTAATTTATACAATAAATTAAAATAACATAAAAAATACTCCAAAATTAAAGTATATTAAAATGAATAATTATATAATGCGTAGAAAAAAAATAAAAATATATATGTTGTTTGGTATTGGTATGTTTAGAAAAAAATAAGGAATATGAATTGTGAATTTAATTTGTATTAATATTGAAAATAAAACATTTCGAATTGTAAATATTTATATGTGCAAAAACAGTGTAATAAAATAAAACTCCCCAAATAAGACCAGACAGAAAATAGGAAATTACAGATAAAGGGAACATTGCTGACGCCAGAAATGGACAGTAAATGTATAGCGAAAGAATAGAAAATTTACGATGTTGAAACCATAAATTTTCTATCAATTAAGATGGTTTTACAACACTCAACGTGGGTGGTGATTCCCATGAGAAACCTGACGCAAGGGGCAAAAATTAAGTTAATGCTATGCAGTGAAAAATAAATTGGCACGCCCATAGATAGGGATGTCTAGAGTACCAATAAGGGACCAGGAGTAGCCTCCAATCAGAACGACAGCTCTGGGTTAATTTAGCCCTCCCAAAAAATTGGATCTTGGAAGAAGGAATGAGAAAAGATTATTAAGTCTTGTGTCTCGTCCTCAAGAGGTTCTATAGAGTATAAGATGTGATTTCCTCTAAGACCAATCCAGATACTTCGAAATGTTACATCAAGTTCCTTCACAGCAAGAAATATTAATGATGGAAATGAATGCTGAGAGCAGACCTATCCTTGTCAAGATATATTGATGAAGATCGCTGAGAGCAGACAAGTCTTTGTCCGGGAAATTAACTGATGCAGAATTTTACAGAAGTATTCACCTGATTTGGAGATGTAAGCTCAGTGGTTAGTGATGAGATGCGACTGCAACGAAGATATGATATATCAGCAGATTTCGCCTATGAAAGTGTACATTGTGGAGATGGAGCTCTAATTTTCATGCGTCACAGAGTGCCTAAAGAAAGTGAAATTGGTTTTTGAAAGATCCCATGAACTATATATATATATAAAAAAGGAACTTTATGCCCCGATGAACTTACTTGTGTTTAGGATTCCATGAACTATAAGTGAACTGTATGATTTGGATGATTACAGAAAAGATCGAAGTCTATTTGGGTGAGAAATTCCTTATATTTATTTCAATATATATTCGTGGCTATTGTTTTCATGTTTTCTTATGATGTGTACATTTAATATTAAGCAACTAATTTTCTAAATTTCCACTAAAGTACATAATCTTATGTCATTGAATATTATGATTGTTTATGATAAAGATTTTAATGATAACGGGAATATTATTTTTCATAAATAAAATTTTGGCAAAAACCCCATCATCGGATCGGGCTGTGAACAAAAACGGCAAGCATAAGATAACATAAATTAATAAAAAAAAAATAAGTAACAAAGTATAATTTGGATGAAAGTTTTGCTGTTCTAATGAGAATGGAACTATGTTATGTTCTGATAAAATAGTAGATAATTTGAAAAGATTATTATGATATAAAAAATCATATTTGAGTTATGAATTTTATATAAATGAAAATAAAGTTTGTTTATGTATGTATACTTATATGTCTTTCCTTTGAATTCCTTCCTTGTTCCCTTTTAGATAATATTCATAATTTATGGTATCTAATATTTTGGAATTATTAGAATTGGACGTTTCTCTATGCAACCTACAAGTTCGATATTTCCATTTCAACGTTAAATAAGTCGTCCTTGAGTTATTGCCAAAATTAATTTTATTCCAAAATTTTCTTCTCTCCTAATTTATTAAATAACATTATCCCATTAGATCTTTTCACAACGCAGATCGGGATAACTGTTTCTATTGTACTAACCATTTTACTGTCGCGTGACCCTGTGTGTTATGGCGTCCAAATTGTCACAACATACTAAAATTTAATGGTGCTAATACCAGGTGTTAGTAATGGAATTTAGGACGTAAAATTAAATGGTTGCAATGATTTAACTTATATATAAAAAAAATTATTATTTTCCTCTATTTTTATTTTTCTTTTCAATTACTAACAAAATTATTTTCGTATGTTATATAAAAAAATTATTTATGTGTATAACAAAAAGAAAAACTAAGGAAAAGAGTAGTTCAGTTCACAGCACATAATTTAGTACGAACATAACGAGTGATTATTATAATTAATATCTATGAAAGGAAATATTGGTGAAAATTTCATATTGTGTTTTATTTATGTGCATGCATGCAGAATATTCAGTGTTATTTCAGTAGAATTTATGCGAAAATATTATTTTACAAATTAGTATGATCTTGAAATTAGAGATAGACAATTACATTCTAAAATTGAAAAAATAATAATTTGCAGTGTAGGAAATTTCTGAGAAACTAGGATAGAAGCAAAACAAAATAGAAATTATTCTATTATATATTTGGGAATTGCAGCCGCTAGGAAAATAAGGCATAAAAATTAAATCATGACAGGCGGCAGAGGGAAGAGACAAACTTCTCGTGAAAGGGAAACATTTACGATAGGAGTAGATACCTTAATAAATTCTCTCCAAAATTTTGAAGATAAACCAGACCAAGAAATTACACAATTTTTTGACGAATTTGAAGAATTAGCCGATGCGGCACAATTTACCGATGATATCAAATTAGTACTTGCAAAATCAAAATTTAAAGGTCAAGCACTGGAAATTATGAAAAATACAACAGAACTTCATAAAGTAAACGACTACAAAACATTCAAAGAAAATTCAATAAAGCAGTTTCAAAAAGAAAAATCTTTCGCAAAAGCGCAATTACAGTTCATTAACGCGAAACAAACAGCCAATCAAACGATTGAGGAATTTACTAAAAAATTCAATATTGAGGCACAAAAATATTTAGCTTTATCGGGACACGAAAAAAAAATGGAGCAAAAGAACTGCTTGAAACGATGAAATTAACAAAATACCTCGAGGCGTTAAGACCAGACATTTCTTTCGAATTAAAGAAAGATCCTCCAACAAAATTCGACGATGCTGTTAGACGGGCCAAGAACATCGAAATAGCAATAAACGGAAAATGCGCAGGCGAAATGAACAACTTAACAGAAACTAGTGACAAAAAATTGTATGAGGCACTAATCAATATGTCCCAAGAGCAAAAAACTGAAATACAAGACCTAAAGAAACAGATAAATAATTTAAAGCTTGAGACACATGAAAACAAACAAAACGGAGGGGAAATTAATCACATCGCCCAACAATTCTGTCACATATGCAACAAAGCAAACCACCAAACACAACATTGTTTTTTCAATAAAAGAAGCGAAAATTTCGTACAACCTAGGGGAGCTAAACAAAATAATGTTAGGCCAAGATTTCCAAGGAACTACTACACCAATTACAATTATAAAAATTTCCAAAGAACCCCACAAAATTATATGCCGAATTTTCAAAATCCACAAAATTTCAATTACATAAGACCACATTATAATCAGCTTCGACCAAATTATATGAACAATGGGATGCCCAATTGGCATAATGAATACCATCACCTGATAGGACAAAATCAAATGCACCAAGGGAATTATAATTATCAAAACACTGTCCCAATCCAAAATGCTGATTTTACACAGGGGAATAATACACAAATTCAATATACAGGGCAACACCAAGGCGTCACAAATATACAAAACGGGCAAAACAATTTTTCTCAACCATCTAATGATAGAAATAAAGAAACGCAGCCCACTATTACCTTCCCAAGTGAAAATCAACAGAGAGGGGGTAGACAAAATACCAGAGGAAAAAGAGGACACCATCATTTAAACCGATAAGGGGGGCCTCAAAATTTAGCACAAGTGCAAAATCGTAGGTCCCGCATATTAAAAGACAAACAGGGTTATAATATAAAAACAAAATTTAACAAAAAATTGAAAAAAAAGAAACATGAACATGTGAAAAAAAAACGTGTTTGAGGGTAAGGAAAATCAAAATTCTAAGGTTAAAGAAAAATTGATAGCAAGTTGCAACTCAGGAAGAAACAATGAGTTACCAATATGGAATTTAAAGATAAAAAAGGAACTAATTATACCCAGTTTAGTAGATAGTGGAGCAAGTATTAGCCTATTGTCACCAGAAAATTTTGAAAAAATAAAACAGACAGATATAAAAATTAAATATTTAGCCAATTCAATTAAAATTACAACTTTGTCAAATAAAACGATTCCGTTCAAAAACTGCGTAAAATTTAAATTTAAAAATGAGAATAATTTCCTAAATGGGACATTTTATGTCACAAAAGAAGAATTTGACCGCGATTACAAGATTATTTTAGGATATGATTTTTTAAAAAGTAACAAAATAATCATGGACTTGGAAAACAACATTTTAAAAATTAACAATACGGTAATTAAATTAAATTCCAATGAAAATCAATTTACAGAAGCTAACAGGATTCAAAAAACACAACAAAATGACAATTTTCAAACTGTACCTAAACAAATTAATTCTAATGATCATTATAATTCTAAAAATAACATAAGAGCATTTGTAGAAAACAAAATTACTCTAAGGCCTAAAGAATCGAAATTAGTAAATTTAATTTTCGACGGAGTTTTAGAAAAAGACCAACAATTCTTTTTTCAACCCAAATACAATAATAAAAAATTAGCAATTCAGAATTCTGTTCATAAAAGTAATGAATCCGACAATAATTCATTTCGAATTATCGTACAGAATCTCTCCAACAAATATTTAAAATTATACAAGGATCAAGATATGGGGAAGATTACAACTGATTTTTCTATTAAAGAACAAAATGAAACAAATACTGACAGTATTTATGAAGTTAACAATTTAAATATAACACAAATTAGAGAATTGCGAAGAAAGGAATTGTCAAGAGAGGATTTAAAAGTAGATCATTTACCACCGAAGGTGCAAAAGGAAGTTTTGGATATTGTAATGAGACATGCGACAGCATTCAGTAAATCTTATAAAACGCTAGGAGCGACGGATGTAATTAAACCTAAAATTAAATTACAGCATGACTTTCCGATCCAAACCAAACCTTTTAAATTAGCACACGATATAAAGAAGAGTACAGAAAAAGAAATAAGAGATCTATTAGACGCAGGTATTATAGAACATACGAATTCCAGCTATGCATTTCCAGTAATTTTCGTAAAAAAAATTCCACATCAAAAACTAACGACAAAAATTTAATCAAAGTAAGATTGGCTTTAGATTTTAGATCGCTTAATGATATAGTAGAGAGCGACCCATATCCTGTGCCAAATACAAAAAAGATTTTACAAAGCATGTCAGGAAAGAAAATATACACGGTGTTAGATTTACATTCAGCGTTTTTTCAAATCAAGCTGAGGGAAGAAGACAAGCACAAATTGGCTTTCGTTACGGAAAACAATCACTTTCAAATGACTCGTTTAGCATTCGAATTAAAATTTTCGACGAATTTATTTGCTCGCTTAATGGACATAGTTCTAAGTGACTTAAAAGAAAAATACGACATTGAATATTTCATCGATGATATCCTTCTTGGAGCTCAAAATATAGAACAAATGCACGAAATACTTGAAGAAGTACTAAAAAGATTGGAAAAATTCAATTTGACTATTGAACCTACAAAACTAAAACTATATATGCCGGAAATAGAATTTTTAGCCTATAAAATTAGCGAAAAGGGATACGCACCCTCAGAAAAAATATAAAGAAAATTACCAATTTTGCAAGACCCACATCTCAAAAACTGGTGAGAGCATTCATAGGTCTATGCACATATTTTAAATCGACCATACAAAATTATGCGGAAATTTTTTCACCTCTGACAGATCTTACGAGGAGTAACCAAAAATTCAGATGGAATGAAAGAGCACAACATTCATTTGAAAAAATACAAAAATTAATAATGACGCAACCTACAATTCACCCGCCAGATTACACAAAAACTTTCTATGTAATCACAGATGGATCCAAGATCGCAACATCCGGTATATTGGCACAAAAGCAAGGTGATAAAATGATACCAATTGAATTTACAGGAAGAAAGTTAAGAGAGTCAGAAAAAAAATATCCAAGCTTGCAAATTGAGCTATTGGCGATCTACGAAACTATTACATATTTTCGGAATATATTATTAGGAAAAAAATTATATTACTGACCGATTCAAAAGCCCTAACGTACCATTTACAGTTAGAAAAACAGCCTGAGATTGTTGCAAGATGGTTACTTAAACTCCAAGACTACGACTATGAGATATCTCACATTTCTGGAAATAACAATCCAGCAGATTTCAATAGTCGTTGCTTACACAATTTAACAATTGCAGATAATCTAAATAAGCACCTTTTCACGGTGAATAAAAATTTAACTGAGGATAATATAAAAAAAGAACAGATGAAAGACCCTAAACTAACAGAAATTATAGAAGCTTTAAAGTAGGGATGCACAACCTGTGGCCCGCGGGCCAAAAGTGGCCCGCGATGGGTTAATTTGTGGCCTGCGAATTTTGTCAATTTATAACTGAGAAAAAACGCAATTTTCATCCATATGTCGCAGGTAAAAATCGCAAATTTCGTCAATTTGCAGCGGAAAAAAATTTCAAATTTCATCAATCAATTAAGAATCGCAAATTTCTTTGATCGGTTGTGGAAAAATCGCGGGTTTCGTCCGTTTATAGCGAGAAAAAATCGTGAATTTCGTCAATTTGCATGGGAAAAAATTGCAAATTTCATCAGAGTCAAGAATCGTGAATTTCGTTGTTCGGACGCGGTTAAAATCGCTAATTTTGAGGATCGTGTGCGAAAAAATATCAAATTTCTTTGATCGGATACAGAAAAATGACGAGTTTCGTCAGTTTATCGCGAGAAAAAATAGCGAATATCGTCAATTTGTCACGGAAAAAATTACAAATTTCGTCAGAATCAGTAAAGAATTGCGAATTTCGCAAGTGCGAAAAATCGCGAATTTTGTCAATTCGGCGCGGAAAAATCTCAAATTTCGTTAATCGGATACAGAAAAATCGCGAATTTAGTTGATGAGGAGCGGGAAAATTCCTAACTTCGTTGACCCGCTGAGGAAAAATTGCAAATTTCTTCAGTTTTTTACGAGAAAAATATCTTGAATTTCATCGTTCTCTGCAGAGAAAATTACAAATTTTCATTAGTCAGTTAAGAATCACGAATTCCGTTGATCGACTGCAGAAAAATTATCAAATATATCACGTCACTTTATCACGAGAAAAAAATCTCGAATTTCGTCAATTTTCCGAGAATAAAAAATTACAAATTTCGGCAGAGTCAGTTAAGAATCGTGAATTTCGTTGATCGAGCGTGGAAAAATCGAGAATTTCGTTGATCGGGCGTGGAAAAATGTCGAAATCCATTGATCGGGTGCGGAAAAATCGTGAATATTATCGATTCGGCACGAAATTGATGAAGTGCAAAAAAACTGCTAATTTCATTGATCGGCTGAGGAAAAAATCTCAAATTTCGTCATTTTTTTTTCAAGAAAATTCTCGAATTTCGTCATTTCTCACAGGAGAAAATTACAAATTTCGTCAGTCAGTTAAGAATCACGAAATTGGTTGATTGGGAGCGGAAAATCGGAAATTTCGTAGATCAGGCGCGTCAAAATTGCGAATTTCGTCAATTTATCGCTAGAAAAAACCGCGAATTTTGTCAATTTGTCGCGTTTAAAAAATCACGAATTTCGACAATTAATGGAAAAAATTACACATTTTGTCAGTTAGTCGCAAAAATATCGCGAAATTCGTCAATCGCTCGTGGATAAAAATCGTGAATTTTGTCAAAAATTCAAGAATTAAAAATTTTGTGTTCGGTCGCGAATACATCCTGAAATGTAAATCAATTGGTTGCAATAACAAATCACGAATTTCGTCCGTCGATCGTGCGCAGAAGGAAATTCGCGACTTTCGTAAATTTATTCCGGGAAACAAAATCACAAATTACATCAATGTTTATCAGGGAAAAAATTACGAGTGTTGTCAATTATTCGCTGGAAAAAAATGCAAATATTGTCAATCTGTCACGGAAAATGCCACAAAATTCGCCAAAAACTTATGAAAAATATCGCGAATTTTGCCAATCACTCATGAAAAGAAGTTTCAAATTTCGTAGATCGATCGTAGAACAAAAAAGTAGCGAAATAATTCGATCGGGAGCAGAAAAAAATCGCAGATTTCGTTGATCCGGTGTGAGAGAAAAAGTCGCGAATTTTGAAAATTTATCGCTGAAAAAATCGCGAATTTCGTCAATGTATCACAGGTATCGCAAATTGGTTGTTTGAAAAAATGGCAAATTTTGCCAGTCGGCAATGAAAAATTACCGCGAAATCTGTCAATCGGTCGCTGATAAAATATCGCGAATTTCGTCAATCAATCGCGCTTGATTGACAAAAAGAAAAATAACGAATTTTGTTAATCGGCCGCAAAAAAATAGCATAATTAGTTCATCATGTTTTGTTATTTCAAAAATAAGTTTCCTTTTATTTTTAATGAAGTTATTCTTTTATAATTTTCAATAACGTTCAATTTCTTAGAAATGTTGTGTAATTTTTTTTCTTCAAGTTTCCATTTATCAAGAAGGAACAGTTAGTCTTCATAAAGTGTTGTATGGTTATTCATAGAGGTGTGAAGAAGTCCTGCATTCCTGCATGCAACTATTTATTTCTATTTGTTTATTTTTGAACATACAAAAAAATCATTATTCATCATGAATAAAGAGACATTATCCCCCCCCCCTCCCACCTCGCCGATATAAAAATCTCTCTGTGCTGCTGATGTGGCCCTCGACAGGTTGAACATTTTTGTAAGTGGCTCTTCTCTTAAAAAGGTTGTGCACCCCTACTTTAAAGCAACAAAGAAAGGTAAAAAAATACGAAAAGTATTGTTTGAATAAAGATGGAATATTAATTTTGAAAAATGCACAAAATTCAAGTAACGAGGAATTGTACATTGCACCGCAAAGCTTGAAAGATGACATCATAAAAAGCGCACATGTACCGCATTTTGCTTTTCTAAAAACTTATGGAATAATAAAAGAAAGATTTTTCTGGTATAGAATGTATCAGGAGATAAAAACATTCTGTACAAAGTGTACAACATGCAATACTTTTAAGACACATAAAACAATCAAGATACCATTGAAAACAATGGACAAAAATTATCTCCCAGGGGAGAAAATAACAACTGATATTGTGGGACCTTTGCCTGTGTCATTAAACAGGAACAAATATATCTTAACTGTAATAGATACAGCTACACGTTTTCTACAGGCATTCCCACTCAGATCGACAGACACTAAGGTCATAATTAAGGCTTTAAATCAATATTTTAGTGCCTACGGATTTGGCAAAATTTCTAGCGAGTGATAATGGACCCTATTTCAGGTCAAAAGACTTCAAAGACTATATGGAAAATTTAAATATAGAGTTAATTACGTCAAGCATTTATAAACCATCCTCGCAGGGCATTCTTGAATGTACCCACAGGGACTTAAAGAGTTCCATCGCATCCATGTGTACTAAAACGTACGAATGGGACATTAGACTTCCATATTTTGTACTTATGCACAATTCAACCAAACATCGTATAACTAATTTCACACCAAGCATGTTATTTTTCGCAAGAGAAATAAAAACACCTTTTATGAATTTTACAGAGCATAAAATGGATTCTTACAGCACCTATGTGCAAAGGAAGTTATCACACATGCATGAAATTAGGAGACAAGTTCTCATAAATCAACAAAAGGCGGATGAGGACTTGAACAAAAATTCAAAAGTTAAACACAAACAATTAAACGTAGGAGACGAAGTATACTTAAAATTACTAATCAAACCCAAAACTTTAAACCAAAAATTCTCAGGATCATATTATGTTGAAAGAATTTTCCGCAATGACAATTACCTTATAAAAAATAAGGACAAACCGGATTTGAAACCAGTTACTATTCACATTTCAAAATTATTTGCGCCCAACATTGCAAAAAAAAAAAAAAAAATAAAATAAAAAAAAAATAAATAAAAGACACGTGTAGAAATTTTATAGAAAATAACGTTGTTGGTACTAAAAATAAATTGATAAAAATATGAAAAAGCATAAAAATCAATTTAAAATTCGGTTTCCCTCAAAAGCAAAGCAAAATTTAACATAGGGGTACGAATAATGACCAAAATATTTAAAGATAAAACATATTTTGCAAAATTATGCACCCATAAAAGGAAGTCATTTAAAAAGTATTAACTCAAGTACATTAGAAAGTAAACAAACAAACAAAAAAAAAACATAAAATAACATCATATTTTGACAAAGATATGGGAATAAATCTTTCAAAAAAAAAAAATAAATAAATAAATAAATTAAAAAAAAGTAAAAATAAAATATTTTCGTACAATTTCCCACAAAAACAAAATAGTAAAATATACACAAAGAGAATTCGATTATATAATACACAAGTAAAACAAAAACTCAATTCATTAAATTAACAAGAAACTGTATTTTGCGTATATAATAAAGGCCGCATTGAAAACGCGCGAGAGGGGCGCTATGTACGAGCATCTCAAAAAGAGAGAAAGATGCAGGAAGATGTATATAGCTAGGAGAAAGGATGAGGCGGATCAAAACCCTTTTCCCACGAGGCAGCGGAATTAACCCTACACCCACTTTTTCTCTCTTCTGGTTACCAGAGGAAATAAGCCCGGAGTAAACGCGTTCCCATAGCAACGGAAGAACATGCAGGGGAAAAGTGAAATCGAAACAAGTGCTTTACTCAAAACTTGTTCTGGGCAAGGGACGGCCTTGAAACTAGCTGTCTTCAGCAAGAGCTCAAAAACGGAGCGAATGTGTTTAGGAGAATTGGAGTAACAAGTATCTTGCAGCTCAAAGAAGTCAGAAAATAAAACTCATTTTCTAACGAAACCCACTCACCACTTTCGGAGAACCGGTTAGGGTCAAAATGGGATATGCAATGGAGCAGATCGCTAGAGAAAAAAATAAATAAAAAGATAAATAAATGTTTTTCTCACCGAGCCGGTATTGAAGATGAATTGAAGACTACGACTTTCGCCAGTTATAGAGGGCATACTCTAGGCTGAATAAAAAAGACTGTTGTTGTGAGCTGGCTGCGGGCTTACGTTGAGTCGGGCAGCCGTGTTGTTTCACATGGGCGGTTCTGGAGAACAGCGAATTCTTTCAGCGATAGAAAACTTTCTGGGACGCACTATAGGAATGAAGGGGCAATTTGAGTAGCCAACACAGCTAAATAATTGAATGACAAAATTAATATTGAATTGCATATTCATTACAATGGCTAGAAAAGAAATATTTTGAGTGAGTAAAAATGAAGCGTAACATAAGGATTATCCTGGAAAATAAAAATTAGAAAAAAAATATTAATAAAAAAAAATAGAAAAACGGAAAACAGGGTATATATAATTTATTTGTTTACACTTCAAAATTGTTTTGATGTATTTCAAAACATGTCGGAAAAATATTTGGATCGCTAGTGATAAACAAAAACACATACTTACTTCAAAGAGGACTAAATATATATATATATATTAAATTGACATATTTAACAAAAAAAAATGAAAAATTTTGTTGTACAAAATATAAAAAACGGTCACTTTGGAGATAAATAAGTAGAAATTAGCAACATTGGATGGAAAATGTATTTTCCATTAGACATATTTTAAAATATTCACAAAATGTTATGACTTTGACACGAAAATGAAACATTATGAAACACACATGGACATAAATTATGCAAATAATTTAAAATTGTTGTGTCAAGGAAGCACTTTTAAATATGGCATTTATTTTGATTACCATATTTATGACACAAAATTGATTAAATTGTATATAATTTATACAACATTCCACACTCTTTGTAAATAAAAACGATTTAAGACACCATTTATCAGAAAATAAAAATTTTGTACACATTGCTACCAATTATAAAAAGAAAAAACAAGTAGTAATTGGGAAAATGTAAACAAAGAGTAATTGTGTAAAATTGCTAAAAATTTATGAAAATAAAAGATTAAACATTACATAAATCTGAAAAATAATACATAAATAAGTAAACAAATTAATACATATATTAAAATAAACATTACAGACTCATTTAGGTAAATAAATAAAATGGATGACCACAGAAGGGTTCAAAATGAAAAGCCCACCGTTTGTAAACAACAGTATAAGGCAAAACCTGCAAGTCGTATGTAAAACCTTTAAAATTCACAACCACAGAGTAATTTGAATGTAATAATGTTTGAAAAAACTGTGATAATCGCATGGAAATACGTTATATTCCATGGAAAGTGTCATTTTGATTGCGGGTCGATTGGATGACATTGCCCAAGATATTTTCATGGGATTGTACACGGATTTTTCAGTATCGAAGCAAAATAAAAAAAAAAACAAATACCTAAATTAATATATTAATATAATAAATAAACCATATTATACCTAAAATTCAAAAATTATATATGATAAATTTGCAACAAAACCTTAACGGAACGGAAAATAATATATAAAAATTTATTAACTTTATGGTGTTCGAATGAAAACATATTCGAAAATAAACGGAAACAAGAAAATAAAAATATTATAGATGAATTATTACAACATACATTAAAAATTTCACAATGTATAAATATAAATAAATAAATAAATACAACGGATGCATAGTAATTTGGGAATCAATCGAACAATTAAATAAATATAAAACGGCAAAATGAGCATGGAACGGCATATTAAAATACTATATTTACCGCTAATATAGGAGTGAATAGAGGGTACCATCTTTTCATTACTTATGTTAGAAAACAGTAGTTTAAAATACAAAAAAAAAATTTACTCATTAGATGTCACACAAAATTCTAATTGAGTCATATGACGCACAGTAGCATATTTTAATAAAATTCAAACCAAAGAAAATCGGTAGGAGTTTCGGATTAAAACATTTCACAAACATAAAAAATATACAAAATAACACATTGGAAAGGATACGTTTTACGAAAAAGAAAAATTTGTTTTCATTAACATAGTTTATGTAATGACGCACGAAAACCACACTCTGTGCACACGGAAGAAAGCATAATATAAATTGTGAAATAAAATCAAAATATATAAAAAATACACATGTGTCAGAGGAAAATTACGAAATATTATAATATAAATACTGCGGGGAAAAATAAAAAGGATACATTTAAGACTCCTAAAAATAAAGAAACAAAAAACAAAAAAACCCACACATATGGACTATTAAGGCATATGAAAGTAAAATATAGTAGGTAAGGAAAATATTTTTAAAATTTAAGAACAATCACGGTATGAAAATAAATTATTGTTACGTGAGAGACAATCTGGAAAGCACGCTCATAATGGGGAGAAAATGGCGAGCAGTGTCCGACATGATATCTGATAAAAAAAAAAAAGGAATTGTTTATAGGACATTGTTAAGCAGTGACCCGGAGCCGAACAATTTTTGATGCTCCAGCTCCAGCTCCGCTCCTAGAGAAAATACCGTGGCTCCAGCTCCGGCTCCGGCTCCAACTCGGCTCCGACTTCGCGCTTTTAAGTTGCAGATTTTAATTTACACGTTTAATTTTTTGTTCACAAATAATGCGAAGAAAAAATCAAAATGCATCTTTCTTCTCATCAAACTTGAAATGCTTGTTCAGAAAATATGACATCTTTTAGCTTTTGCTTTTAAAATAGAAAGTTTGGTAGAATTTTAAACAAAAAAATCTTAAATTTCTTCTACACTTTTTGAACAGCCAAAATGGTACGACTACACATGTAAACAACAGGCGGCCATATTTGTTTTCAAATAGTGTTGTCACTTAGTTCAAGTAGAAAGTAGAAGTAAAGTAGTGTTGCCATTTTTTGAGAAGTTTTCCTTCCCTAATAATAATACAGTCGGACCTCTATTTAACAAACCTCTATTTTGCGAACTTATCCTTGGAACAAAGAACATTTTGCGAATTTCTTCGTAAAATAACCTCCAAATAGCAAAGTGCATTCTCTATTTAACGAATTTTTTCTTGTGATCTAAATTTCTTTTTCTCCCCATTTCTTAAAATATTTCTGGACATTTAAACTTATTCTTTCTTTAAACACATTTTATGATGTTCAGTGGCCTTGAACTGATTTTACCAGGCACCTTCTTTGTCAGCAGTGAGAAGAATTCGGTAAGTACGGAGGACGAAGGCGATAATCCCTTACAGTAACTTAAAAAAATGTGGATACAAATGAAAAAAAAGAAGTTAACCATGATGTGCTGATTGATGATTATATTTCACTTAATTCTGAAATTGAGACCTTGGAAACACTATCCGAATTGGATATTTTCGACAGTGTGAAAAATAAAAACAATACAGCAATGAATTGCGATGAAGACGAATATGAGGATGATGGAAATTATCATGATGCAGGAATTAATAAAACTTTGTATGATGAGATGCTAAAATCATTTGAAACAATCCGACGCGGATTATAGTTAGAAGAAAATACGCATGAAGGGGTTTTTGGTGCATTGCAAAGATGCGAGATGTATTAGGAGAGAAAGCACTTTTTAAAAGAAAAATCTCAGACAAAATTAACAGAGTTTTTCAGAAACTAAATTTAAGGACGCATATGTTAATGTATGGTTAAAATTATTTGTTATAATAACAATAAATACGATAAGGTCATTAAAATTCGTTAATTTTAATGTAAAACTGATTTACTTTAAACAGAAAACACTGTGTATTCCCAGACAATGTTTAGTTTTTCTTGCAAATTTCAAAGATTTAAACACATAGAAAAAATGAATTGATGATGGATATTGGTGGGTAAAATAAATAAAACAAACCGATATAATTTTTTTAAAAAAATGTGATTAATTAATTTTAGTAAAAATATTTAGTGTTTATGAATTTAAAATCTGTTTTATGTAGTTTAAAGTATTTTAAAAGGTGAATCTCTATTTAACGAATTTTCCATATAACGAACTTTTTTCCGGGATTTAGCGACTTCGTTAAATAGAGGTTCGACTGTAATAATAATAAAAACTTAAAAAATGATATAATTAAAATACTGAATAATGATGTAATTAAAATATTTTAAGCCTAGAAATTTAAAAGACTGAAAAAAAAGATTTAAAAGAATATTAAAAACTAAAGGAGCCCTGGAGCTGGGGAAAATTTAGAGCTCCAGCTCCGGCTCCAGCTCCAGGAAAAACACAGCTCCGGAGCGCTCCGGCTCCAGGCTCTAGCTCCAGCTCCGGGTCCCTGTTGTTAAGAATAAGGAACGATAAACTATATAAATAATAACAGTTATTAGATAGTACTAAAATCTTCGGATTTTAAAATAAATGACACTTACCTTATGCAGTGTAGAGATATTATCCAATATTATAAAACACACAATATAAACAGATCGCGCAATTTTATAAAGCCATTCAGCGGGTAAAAAAAAGTGATTACTACGTTCACAGACGTGATAACGAGTAAACCTGTTTGGCATGATAGAACTGACCAGTACGTCTTGTTCCGAGATTATTATCACTGTCAAGGACACATGGAGACCACTCAGGAATTTTATAAGGGATTTTCGGCACATTTTCTCCGAGGAGAAAATTTTAAGTGGATATTCTGGATTTAGATGCGGGGATGAAAATACATCCTTAGAAAAAAAAAATCAAGCAGAGCGCGATGTACATATATATTTACGCACTTTGGTTTATAATTTTTTTGTAAAAACATAGTTCTACGTAATATCCACACTGTAGGTATGTAGATAGCGCATATTTTTATTTTATGGCCAAAATTTTTGAAGTAAACTTTATTACCTACAAGCTGCATGATTGTGCATATTTTTATAGATTTCAGTATGCGTAGCATTAAAAAAAAATTAGTGGACAATGTTGACTAAAATTAATATAGCATTTTTGCAGTATTTTGATATTGAAATAGCCATCTTATATTGGAATAAATATTTCTCACCTATGCAATAAAGAAAATGTATATACTATTTTATATTTTGTATTATATTATTCAAGTGTACTTACAGGGTTATGATGAACAATCTGAAGAACTTACTATATATATCAGGTCTGATTGATATTTTGTAATATATATATGTATTATAAGTGTATTTTTGTGGTGTACATATTATTATTTTTTTAAAAACAAGGGGGAAGAAGCAATGTCGTGTAGAAATCTACACAACAAGGCTTGTTATTAATTTAACTAATTAAATAATTTTCGCATGATCCAATAACATTTAAAAATAATTGAATTCTCGGAAAATAATTCTTTAGTAATTAATTTATACAATAAATTAAAATAACATAAAAAATACTCCAAAATTAAAGTATATTAAAATCAATAATTATATAATGCGTAGAACAAAATAAAAATATATATGTTGTTTGGTATTGGTATGTTTAGAAAAAAATAAGGAATATGAATTGTGAATTTATTTTGTATTAATATTGAAAATAAAACATTTCGAATTGTAAATATTTATATGTGCAAAAACAGTGTAATAAAATAAAACTCCCCAAATAAGACCAGACAGAAAATAGGAAATTACAGATAAAGGGAACATTGCTGACGCCAGACATGGACAGTAAATGTATAGCGAAAGAATAGAAAATTTACGATGTTGAAACCATAAATTTTCTATCAATTAAGATGGTTTTACAACACTCAACGTGGGTGGTGATTCCCATGAGAAACCTGACGCAAGGGGCAAAAATTAAGTTAATGCTATGCAGTGAAAAATAAATTGGCACGCCCATAGATAGGGATGTCTAGAGTACCAATAAGGGACCAGGAGTAGCCTCCAATCAGAACGACAGCTCTGGGTTAATTTAGCCATCCCAAAAAAATTGGATCTTGGAAGAAGGAATGAGAAAAGATTATTAAGTCTTGTGTCTCGTCCTCAAGAGGTTCTATAGATTATAAGATGTGATTTCCTCTAAGACCAATCCAGATACTTCGAAATTTTACATCAAGTTCCTTCACAGCAAGAAATATTAATGATGGAAATGAATGCTGAGAGCAGACCTATCCTTGTCAAGATATATTGATGAAGATCGCTGAGAGCAGACAAGTCTTTGTCCGGGAAATTAACTGATGCAGAATTTTACAGAAGTATTCACCGGATTTGGAGATGTAAGCTCAGTGGTTAGTGATGAGATGCGAATGCAACGAAGATATGATATATCAGCAGATTTCGCCTATGAAAGTGTACATTGTGGAGATGGAGCTCTAATTTTCATGCGTCACAGAGTGCCTAAAGAAAGTGAAATTGGTTTTTGAAAGATCCCCATGAACTATATATATATAAAAAAAAGGAACTTTATGCCCCGATGAACTTACTTGTGTTTAGGATTCCATGAACTATGAGTGAACTGTATAATTTGGATGATTACAGAAAAGATCGAAGTCTATTTGGGTGAGAAATTCCTTATATTTATTTGAATATATATTCGTGGCTATTGTTTTCATGTTTTCTTATGATGTGTACATTTAATATTAAGCAACTAATTTTCTAAATTTCCACTAAAGTACATAATCTTATGTCATTGAATATTATGATTGTTTATGATAAAGATTTTAATGATAACGGGAATATTATTTTTCATAAATAAAATTTTGGCAAAAACCCCATCATCGGATCGGGCTGTGAACAAAAACGGCAAGCATAAGATAACATAAATTAATAAAAAAAAATAAGTAACAAAGTATAATTTTGATGAAAGTTTTGCTGTTCTAATGAGAATGGAACTATGTTATATTCTGATAAAATAGTAGATAATTTGAAAAGATTGTTATGATATAAAAAATCATATTTGAGTTATGAATTTTATATAAATGAAAATAAAGTTTGTTTATGTATGTATACTTATATGTCTTTCCTTTGAATTCCTTCCTTGTTCCCTTTTAGATAATATTCATAATTTATGGTATCTAATATTTTGGAATTATTAGAATTGGACGTTTCTCTATGCAACCTACAAGTTCGATATTTCCATTTCAACGTTAAATAAGTCGTCCTTGAGTTATTGCCAAAATTAATTTTATTCCAAAATTTTCTTCTCTCCTAATTTATTAAATAACATTATCCCATTAGATCTTTTCACAACGCAGATCGCGATAACTGTTTCTATTGTACTAACCATTTTACTGTCGCGTGACCCTGTGTGTTATGGCGTCCAAATCGTCACAACAGCATTACAGCGCTGTTTTCGGAGAATCCTGTTCTCCGCATTTACTGAATGCTTCCATTACACCCCTTTTAGACAATTCCTCACCTAATTTCAATATAGTTATGATAAGTTAAGAAATTCTTTTTATGTTGATAACTGTGTAACTGTTGTAAATAATGTCAGAGAAGAAGATAATTTTATTGAACAGGCTAAAATTAGTATGTCTAAAAGTTGTTTTAACTTACTTGGACATACTTACTTGGGAAGCATGTAAATTTACATCTAATAATTCTTAGGATACATCTTTATTAGGAATGAAACATAGATAACGATACTCTGAAATATCACATTAATGTAAATATGTTGATATGTTATGTTAAAGTAAATAAGAGATTGATTTTATCTATTGTGCAATCCATATTAGATCCAATTGGTACATTTTCTCCAACTACACTACTGGCAAAGTTAATTGTACAAGAAACATGGAAACAAAAAATTCATTAGAAGGATAGCCTGAGAGCGCTGTAAATAAATTTTATTTACGGCTAATTGATTTGCATTTGTTAAAATATGTGGTAGGACTTCGTTACATAGGGTGAAATGGAACACTCGACATGCATGTTTTTTTCCTTGCTTGCAATAATGCTTATACTGCATGTTTTTTTACCCGAAATCGTGATTCTTCTGGAATTAGTTGACTTTTTTGAGTGAAAAAATTCATGTAGCACTTTAAAAAATCTTAATAACTCCAAGATTGGAGTTAATGCCGTATTGCTTACATGCCAGGACTATTTTTTACCATTTGTAATGCAATTATCCTTTTGATATGAAAAATTCATTTTAGAGTGATTCTACAGTTACGCTGTGGGGGAAAAAAATGCAAAATGGTCTAATTTTGCTGCTAATCAGGTTAAAGAAATCAGGCATCTGAAACAATCAGAATCATGAAGACATATCCCGGTCACATGAATCCGGTTGATATACTATCCCGAGGTTATTTACCACGTCAAATACTATGTTCTGAGAGTGCTTTATTGGACTTGCATGGCTCAAACAAATTCCAGAATCGTGGGCTGTTAATGAAATTTTCGGGGAACCTAATGATGTTAATGATGAAAAGAAAAAGGTTAAAATAATGAATCAGAACTATCTGATCTTTTTAAAGTTGTAAGAGTTTCAAATTAGGATAAATTGATTCAGATTTTCCGTTGGGTTTTACGTTTTCTTAAGAACTGTAGAAACATTCTCCATTTGTGAAAATATCTTTCTGTTGATGAAAGCTTGGCAGCTTCATCCGCCATCTTGTTTAAAAATGGCGGCCATTTAAATTTTTAAGAAAAATTTAAATTTGAAATGTGGTACCAAAAATTGAAAATTGAAAAAATATTTTCTTCTTATGTGTTTGACCTTGATAAAAAGATTCGGGAGCAGTTTTTGTTTCGTCTATATCTTAAGAAATGGCTGAGTTATAGCATTTTGAATTTCTAGCGTGGCTGACATTTTGAAATGTCCTGATTTTTCTCACGTAATAACAGGCGTATTTATGAACCGACTTGGATGTACCTTGGTGTGTACATAGTACATACAAATATCTCGACCGAGTTCATTGGCCAGCTTCATCCGCCATCTTGTTTCAAAATGGCGGCCATTTAAAAAATTTAAATGAGATACCAAAAAATTGGAAAATGAAAAAGATTTTTGTATGTGTTTGACCTTAATACAAAGATTCCGGAACAGTTTTTCTTTCGTCTATATCTAAAAAAAAATGGCTGAGTAATAGCATTTTGAATTTCTCTTGTGGCTGACATTTTAAAACGAACTGATTTTTGTCACGCGATAACAGGCGTATTTATGAACCTATTTGGATGTAACTTGGTCTGTACATAGTACATACCAATGTCTCGACCGAGTTCGTTGGCCAGCTTCATTCGCCGTCTTGTTTCAAAAGGGTTGCCATTAAAAAAAATTAAATTTAAAATTCAAAATGAGGTATTAAAAAATTGGAAAATGAAAAAGATTTTTTTTATGTGTTTGGCCTTGATACAAAGATTCCGGAGCAGTTTTTGTTTCCGAAAACTTGTTCTTTTGTTGATATCTTAAAAAATGATTGATTTATAGCACTTCGAATTTCTAGCATGGCTAACATTTTGAAACGATCTTCTATTTGTCACGCGATAACACACGTATTCGCCTATTTCGATCTAAGAAGGCATGTGGATAGTATACATGAACACCTCGACCAAGTTCGCTGGCCAGATTCATCAGCCATCTTGTTTCAAAATGGCGGACATTAAATAAAAAAAAATATATATATTTAAAGTGAGGTGCAAAAAAATTAGAAATTGAAAAAGGTTTCTTTCTTAAGTATTTGATCTTGATATAAGGATTCAGGAGCATTTTTTGTTTGTCTTTACCTTAAAAAATGTCTCAGATATAGCAGTTTCAATTTCTATTGTGGGTGACATTTTTGAAAAATCTGATTTTTTGCATGCGAGGCACTCCTATATATTAATCGATTCCGATGTGAGTGAGCATGTGCACAGCAATTACTAAGGTCTCGACCAAGTTCACTGCTTAGCCTCATCCACCATGCTGTCTTAAAATGACAGGCACTTTAAGAAATTGCCGAATTTGGCAGCCAAATATAAGTTACTTTAAAGAAAAGCAGCTTGGATAAAGCTGAATAATTTCGCGAAATTCTCATTCATTATATTGATAAAAATTAGTATTGAATCTCCTATATTCGGTTTCCACTAAATTGAGCTTCGTGTGTTTGCATGATATAAGTTGGCTTTTTTTAAATAAGGATTATGAAAGCTACCTCTTCCTCCCGGCACTGGCCGGAAGGACTTTTCTAATATGAATTTTAAAATGTATGTCTTTCCGGTCCGATATCCCGACATCAAAAGAAACCGTAAACCTTTTTCAATTATGCTGGAAAATGTTAACAAATAATTAAATAAATAATTTATTATTCCAGTTATGCATAAACTATAGCTGACCTGCACGGCGTTGCCCGATCCCGTGATAATATTCTTAAATAAATTTGAAATTTGTATGATTTTATCTCTTTAACTCGATTTTGTCTGAAATACGTACCCGCTGACTTTGTGAAAAATCGGTTACCACCTCCTGATATTTAGCGGTAAAAAGACTCAAAATGACTGCAACAGAAATGGGGGAGGGGGGTAGATATGTTTCCGACGACTGCGTAATTTTCGGGCTAAAATGTTGATATTTTTAACTGCAAAAATCACTGTTATGCACGTAACTATTTTTTTTTTTTCACATCGTTCTGAGAGAATTTGTTGGATTTTCAAACGAATTAAATCACCCTTAAATTAGACTATACATGAATAAAATCGATATATAATATGTCATTAAATATATCAATTATATGTGAATATATACAACTAAATATGTCATTTTTACTCACTGAAGCATTTCGTTTAGCGTCTCAAACTCAGCAACAGTGGAATGGAAAGATATTAAAATGTAACAGCGTTATGAGGGTAAAAGCGGGATTTTTAAAGTGTGACGTTATTTTCTGTCCAAAAATTTTTAAAGTTATTTCTAATTGTAATGAGGAAATGGAATGAATAAGAATATACTAAAACAAAGATTAATAAATTCCATTACTACTTTTTTCTTTACAAGAATGAAAGTAAACCTATTGCCCATTTTGAAGAAGTTTCATAAAAAGCTTTTAAACTAAATTTAAAATACCGGGTGAGCCAAAAGTTCGTTAAAACTTTAAAAATTCAGGAAAAAGGAAGAAATTATGATAAAGGAGTGCGGTTTGCAAGAAAGGGCTCACAAGGTAGTCGGATATTTTGAGCATAAAAAAAAGAAAAAAGTTAAAAAATCACATGTAGAGGGCGCTGACGACACGAAACACAATGAACAGGTACTACGACACAACCTGGTTGTGTCGTAAAATGTTCTGGAGGTCATGTTGAACATTTGTTATTGGAAGAACAAATAAATGGAGCGTATTGTTGTCCTGTTCAATGTGTTTCGGGTCGTTAACACCCTCTACATGTAATTTTTTAATTAATTTTTTTTTGCTGCTAAAAAAATCCAACTACCTTGCGAGCCTTTTCTTGCGAACCGCACTTCTTTATCACAATTTCTTCTTTTTTTTATGAGTCTTTAAAGTTTTAACGATATTTTGGCTCACCTGGTACAAATATGAATACATATTTTTAAAAATATCTATTGCCTGCACATCTACAAATAAACAACTTTCATTTAAAAAAAAGGAATTATCAAAATCGCTTCAGCGGAAGGCTCAGGACAGATGACTAAAAAAACAGCCTTGTTTTTTAAATATATAGAATAACTTACCATCGCAGTGAAGCCTATTATGGAAAAAATTACTAATGCTGTTTTCATGATGTTACCTTGCAGTGAAAATATCACAGTGCAATCATAAGTGCTTAAATATACTGGCACCTTCAACTTTTATACACTGATTATGAATACAAGAAAAAAATGGTCTTCATCATTAAATAAAGAAAAAACGTAGGTTTTTATAAACGAAACCTTAATACTTTAATCTGACTTTGCACAGCTTCACTTCTATTTTTTTTCTGTAATCTATAACCCCTCGCGACGAACGTGCTTCATAGATTTTTTTTTTTTAATCTTTAATCACCTGTATTTACGAAAACAGTTTTCTCCCTAATTTAATAGCAGAATTTCTCTGATTAAATAAGGCAAAATTTTGTATTCAAATTTAAAGGTGGAAACAGTCAAGGATTCTAAGCATCCTTTACGTCACGAAATACTCGCCGTTCGTCTTCAAAAGGGCCAAACACTTGAAAAGTGTTTATGACTTCGTTTTGTCTGTCTGCCCGCGCTCAAACCCGAGTAAATATGTTCGGATTGACATGTAATTGATATGCATTATTGAGGTTCGCCATGGAATGTTGTTTTTAATGAAAATGAAGTCTTTAGCATTCGTAGTTCATATACAAGGACACTCCAAAGTTTTCCGTTGCATTACAGTCTATGGGGGAAAATCATTTGCGGAGTATTTAGTAGCGTTACACAATCTTAAACATAATGAAATTTATTTACATTATTGAAGTGCACTAGAATATGGTTATTCTAGAATGGGTCATGTTTAACACTTACTGTACGCGTACAGGTAAACTCAAAACTTTTTCGTTATATTACGCTCTATTTAGAAAAATCTTTTGCGCCGTATTTTAATGACGTTAGAAACATAATGAAATTGATATGAATTTCTGAGGTATACGAAAACGTACTTTCAGTATAATATGGGATGCAAAGCATTTTACATTCATTTACGCGACACACCAAAGAGTTCGCTTTCACTCTAAAATTGGGAGGAGTGAAATGTTCACTCTTTAAAACAGTGACAGGCATTTTCACTCTTTTTGGAGAGAATTTTATAAAAATTCACTCCTTAAAGAGTGGAATTTTCTACTCTCTACAAAGGATTGAAATATTTCATTCCATTGTCGAGAGTGAAATATGTGACTCGATTGTCGAGAATGAAACATCCCACTCCACTGACAAGAGTGAAGGCCTGGGATTATTGACTTTAAGAAATTTCCGTTCAACTTTGAACCAATATATGGAGTAAAATAAAGAAATGTACCAAAATATGTCACTTTTTAATTTTCAAAAACTCCATTTCATAATGAAACCTTGGAAAATACGCTGATTTTTTCCTAAAACGCACTCTTTTTCTGGAGTGAATAGCCACTCCTCTGAAATTAAAAGAATTTTTTTTAAAGGAAAATATAGACATATTTCAGAGAATATAAATATCTACACTCCACGTTCATATTTAATAAAACAATGACAAATCACAACACATAAAATAAACTTACACATTCTTAATATTTATTTCAAGCTTTCAACTTATTAAAAAAGATGTCAGTTGATGAGCATTGTTTTTTAAGTGGAAAAATTAAAAATATTTTAGAAGAATAGAACTCTAAAAGATTAGATTTAAATTCAATAGCAATGAATGCTGAGATCTAAATATTTAAAATTTGAATTACGCATTAAAAGAAAGAACATAATTAACGCGAAATTTTAAAATACTAATCTTAATGGGTATCTGAAAAGAAAAAATAATATTAACTGATTAAGATTTCGGTTAATTACTTGCCCTTATGGCCATTTTAAAACTATAACATATTTTATAAGGCATGCAATGAAAGCAAGCACAAAGGATGAGATTAGAATACTATATTTTAGTTTATTTCTGTCAGTAATCTAATTTAATTCATATGTAACTTTAATTGACTTTTTTCCTTAAAAGCTCAATTAGTGTTACAAACTATGAATTAAATAAATATTGTCAATAAAGTATTTTATTCCAGTCCTTACCAGGCTTGTATCTATTTTCATTCCATGCTCTAAGATATGTGGTTCTTTTAAAATGCCCATAAAATCAGCATATAAAAATAATTCACTCCATAAAAAATAAAGATTCACCCCTATGAAAGAGTGAGTACTCACTCCTACCAGGAATAAAAAGACGCACTCCTTTAGCAAGAGTGAATAGTCTCTCCTCCGAAAGAGTGATTATGCACACCTGTTAAGAGTGAATATTGACTTCCCAGGAGTGACAACCTTCACTCTTTCAGAGAGTCAACAATTTCACTTTTGCTCAGAGTGAATAGTCACTTTACAGATGTTGGACATATTTTGACTCTGCGATAGAGAGAGTACTCACTCCGGAGGAATGAATAGTGAATAATCCTTTTAAAAAAAGTGAATAATCCTAATAAAAAAGTGAATAATCCTTTTTATTTAGAGTTTATATAACAGTCTACGGAGAAAAGCTGTTCGCAGCCTATTTTAATCATATTGCAATATTTTAAATGTAATGTAACTGATATACATTACTGAAGTTTACTATGAAATTATTGCAGCAGAAAATGATATGCATATCCCATTTATTGTTAATTTGCAGGGACACATAAAATATATTGGATACAATACTTTATCCGAAATATTGTCTATTAGGGATGATTGTTGAAAGTACATTTTCAGTTATGCATTTTAAAGCTCGATTACATTTAGTATATCAAGAAACTTTTGTAGCATATAAATACAATAATGTACAGTGCACTCTAAATAAAAAGAAGTGACTATTCACTCAGGAGGAGTAATTAGTCACTGTATTCCAGAGTCAAAGCATGCCCAACATCTTTAGAGTGACTATTCACTATGAGCAAAAGTGGAATGGTTGACTCTCTGAAAGAGTGAATACTCACTCCTAGGAAATGAATATTCACTCTAAACAGGGGTGAATAATCACTCTTTTGGAGGAATGACTATTCACCCTTGCGAAATGAGTGCGTTTCTGCACTCCTGATAGGTGTGAATAGTCACTCTTTCATAGAAATGAATGTTCATTTCCTATAGAGTGAATTATTTTTATATGCTGGTTTTATGGGCATTTTAAAAGAACCACATCTCGTAGAGCATGGAACGAAAATAGATACAAGCCTGGTAAGGATTGGAATAAAATACTTTATTGACAATATTTAATTCATAGTTTGTAACATTAATTGAGCTTTTAAGGAAAAATATCCAATTAAAGTTACATATGAATTAAATTAGATTACTGACAGAAATAAACTAAAATATTTTATACCATTCTTATCCTTATATTTGCTTTCATTGCATGCCTTATAAACATATGACAGTTTTAAAATGCCCATAAGCGCAAGTAATTAACCGAAATCTTAATCAGTTAACATTATTGTTTTCTTTTCATATACCCATTAAGTTGTATTTAGTATTTTAATAATTCCCGTTAATTATTTTCTTTTTTTTAATGTGTAATTCAAATTTTAAATATTTAGATCTCAGTATTAATTGAAGTTGAATTTAAATGTAATCTTTCAGAGTACTATTCTTCTAAAATATTTTTAATTTCCCCACTTAAAAAGCAGTGCTGATCAAGTGAAATCTTTTTTAATAAGTTCTAAGCTTGATCTAAATATTGAGAATGTGTAATTTTTTTTATGTATTGTGATTTGTCATTGTTTTATTAAATATGAACATGGAGTCTAGAATGTTATATTCTCTGGAATATGCATATCAGTGGCGTGGCGTGAAAATTTTCGGTGGTCATCGCAATTATTTAAGTTTGTGGTGAAAAATTATTAACTCTAAAATTCAATGGTTGAATGTTCAAAAAAGAAACTTTAAATTTTACCTTCACTTATACATGAACTCCAAATGTTCTGCTAAAACTGGATCGTAGAGTTTTAAAAGCTTATTAAGAGTTTTAAAATATTGCTTGGTCATCGCCGCATCCAGCGATGACCGGACGCCACGCCACTGATGCATATATTTTTGTTTTAAATATATTCCTTAACTTAATCATGATTTCTAATTTTCTTCAGCTATTGCTGTAAAACGGATACTAATTCAACGCTTATTTATGTAACGACATGATAAGCCATATTCAATTTAAATTTTTCCCCCGTGTATATTGTGTTTTGTGAATATGAGTTAAATAGATTTCGTATGTTTGATAGGAAAATAATTATCTTGGAAATAGAAAAAGAAGGAAATATAAAAATAAAAGAAATGACTATATGTACCCTTCTTATTGTTTCAAAAAACATTTTTAATGTAAAAAGTAGTTATTTATCTCTTTAAAATATATTCAATCTCATATTATATAAGTGATACTACGAACTTTTAAAAAAATATTCTAAAGCAGTTTTATCTATAAACATCAGGCATAAAAAAACCATTATTTTAATTCTTAAATATCATATTTTATTTTTTTAGTGCCAATAATTACTTGAATCATAAACGTAGAAAATGCGTTTGCAACAGAAGGAAATTTAATAACTGATTCAGAATGTCTATAATTAAATGTTTGTTTAAAAACATAAACATAAAAAAATGCTTACTTACAATTCTAAAAATAATAAACATACCAATTTGAAAAACACTAAAAATAATAATTAGCATTTTATAATTGTACTATTAAAAAACAACAAATTACAATAGATGAATTAAATGCATTATTAGATTTAACAACTTCACAAAAATTTTACCATATGTCATAAGAAATTCCCATTATTTTATAAATTTGGTAAATGTTAAATCTGAAAACATTCGTATGACGATTTAGGATTTTAAATAATAATTTAAAGTATTATTAGTAATAATAAAAAACAAATCTTTCAATGTGTCACTACTGTAATATGTAAAAAGGCATTTTCACAGTATAATGCTAATTTTCAATCTGAAACCGTTTTATAATATCATAATGAAGGGAAGCATTTTTAGTATCCCAATCGCCTTTAATAGCTTCCAGTGCCTCACCTGCATGCCTCCTCGTGTAGTAAGTGTCTACAGCTTGCAGCGCCATCAAATTCTTACTAGCCTGTCGACCAAAGCGCCCCCATCCTATTTGTTTTATTTCCCCATGAACAGATACAGCGCGCATGCGCTCGAGGACGCTCGAAATTTACCTACGTTGAAGAAATATGTTTACCCTCTATGCTTTGGATATCTATTCTTTCCTAAAACGAAGCAGGTGTCAGACGATATTCTATTCATGCTTGCTTTATTTATTTAGTTGCTTTTTTTTACCGTACTTGTATTGGTCACATTTAACTTACAAAATGATAATTAGAGTAATAATATAAAAGAAAAACCCTAGAAAATTCTAATAATAACGTAAATATGTAAGTTTATGAGATTAAATTGTAAAAAATCAAATTCAGGTATTGTGTTAATTTAGTCATATCGAATAAAACTTTATAGGGTGTAATGTCAATACCTCTATTTATTTTTAACTGTTGTAATATATTATTTAGAATCCGGGGTGGAAACTATCTTAGTTACAAATTAAAACTCGATAACTTTTCTTCGACTAATAAATTTAATATTTACAACATATTTACATGTTACTAGTTACAAGAATAACCCAGTTAATTTAAAATTACGGCTTAGCTCAGATGCCTTGTCGGAAACAACTCTGTAAAACATTCTTCTCATCTCATAAAGTCTAATTTACTCAGATTGTCAGTTCTTTTCAAAGAAAAAAAATAAAAGGAGAGAAAATATGATGGAGTGCGTATTGTTCGAGTGTTACACTCTTCCCCTCACACTGCATTACTGGTCCCTCAGATGCAGTGTGCATTTCCTGGGTGAATTCCTTCGGGATGCTTGCTGGTGCCTAAAATCCTCTATTGGTCTCGTGTTTTTTATCCTTTCGTAAATATTTGCTGGCTGGGCGTCTGACGTTTCTCGGGTCTGCCTCTAGGACGAATAAAGCCTTTAGAACATCCACCATCATCTTGCGTGTAAGGACACAAAGCTGATATATGATAATTTCCTAAGGGAGAAAAGGGGTTTTCTTTAGTGGCAATGGCATAAGAAGTAGGAGATCTTTGTTTTAAAATAACATAGGGTCCATCGCGATGGGGCATGAATTTAGTTGTTTTGCTACTTTTCTTTTGAATGCAAAGTAACCCAGACGTGATCGCCTGGTTTATATTGTTCAGAAGCTTTTAAATGTTTGTCGGCATAATATTTATGCTTATCTTGGCTTTGTTCTATGCGATCTCTTATCTGCATAGTAATTTTAGCAAAGTTTTTTAAATAAGGAGTTATTTCGGGTATGAAATTGTCATTCGCAATTACAGGGCGTAAGTCATGAGCAACATCATCGCAGGTACGTAATTCACGACCGAACATTAAATATACAGCTGTGTGACCTGTGGAACTACATCTTGCAGTATCAAGGGCAAAACGGATTACTGGTAATTTTTCACTCCAAGTTGTATGATCATCTCCAACTAGCATCGCTATGCGGGGTTTTAGATCTCGGTTTTTTCTTTCAACCGGATTTGCCTGAAGGTGGTACACCGGAGTTAAACTTTGATCTATCTTTAAGAGAAAACAAACTTGTTGCATCACAGCACTGATGAATTGCGGACCATTGTCGCTAATGATTTTTCTTGGAAAACCATATCTTAAATACACTTCCTCAATTAAGGTAACAGCACATTCCGCTGCTGTTGCGTTATTTAATGCGAAAAGTTCTACCCATTTTGTGCTACAGTCTTCGATTATAAAAATCCACTTTTTCCCATTTGCTGTTTCTGGCAAGGGTCCAAATAAGTCTATTGAGAGGGTCTCAAATCTTTGACTATGAACAGGTGTTTGTAAAAGTCCAGCAGGTTTTTGGTTACTCGCTTTATAACGAATACAGTCTACACAATTTTTAACATAATCTGCGATATCTTTTCTCATTCCGGTTCAGTAATATCTCTGGGATACTCTGTAATAGGTTCCCTCGGCTCCATAATGGCCTGCGGTCGGTGAATCATGGTAATTCTTCAAGATTTCTTTCCGTTCTTGAACAGGAACAACCAATTGTGCTTCATCTGAATCTGGTTCTGGAGAGTAACGATATAAGACTCCTTGGTTTAAGAGGTAACCACGTTCAGTCCAATTAGCAAAATCTGTATTATTTTCTTTAGGTTCAAATGCTTCGATAATTTTCTTTAAATCTTCATCCTTTAATTGTTCTTCTCGGATATCTTTAGGGGATCTAATTGGCATATCAATCGAAACTGTACAAATTTCACAAGAAGGTTCTTCATGACTGCAAATAGGGCGAGACAATATACAGCAACTACGTTTGCTTTTCCAGGAATATATTCAATCTTGAGGTTGAAAGATTGTAACTGCAAAGCCCATCGGGCTAGTCTGCCTGACGGTGGCTTTAAACTCATCAGCCGTTTTAGGGGTTGATGATCGGAGGCAACTGTTATTTCATGTCCTTCCATATAGCCACGGAATTTATTTAAAGCCCAAATGACAGCAAGTGCTTCGCGCTCGGTGTTAGAATAGTTTCTTTCTGCTGCAGTTAACAAACGACTTGCATATTCTATTGGATGCTCTTCTTCTCCCTGACCCTGAGGAGGACAGCACCTAGAGCATATCCACTGGCATCTGTACGAAGAAGATAGGGCTTGGTCGGATCATTTTGTTTTAGTACTGGAGGATTGATTAATGAACTTTTCGAAAGCGCTTTGTTCTGCTTCTTCACACTTCCAAGTTGCATTTTTCTTCGTAAGATTACTTAGAGGTTTAGCTATATCTGAAAATTTGGGAATAAAACGTCTGTACCGGGAGCAGGACTGCAAAAAAGATTGAACTTGCTTTACAGACTTAGGAGCAGGCATTTGTTGAATTGCAGCGGTTTTTCCAGGATCAACTTCTATTCCAGAGCTTGTTATCCAATGTCCTAAATATTTAACACGGGGGCAGGCAAAATTGCATTTTTCTCGATTAGCATACAATTTGAATTCCGATAGTTTATTAAAAACTGCTTCTAAGTCAGACAAATGTTTCTCAAAACTTTCCGACAAAATTATAATATCATCTAAATAAGACAATATAAAGATGTCTTTGAGGGACTTTCTAAAATTATCTATTAATCTCTGAAAGGTTGCTGGGGCATTTTTCAATCCGAAAGGCATTCTAATGTACCGAAAAGTTCCGAATGGACAAATAAATGTAGTTTTGTCTCTATCAGCAGCATTTACTTCAATTTGGTGGTATCCAGACTTCAGATCAATAGTGGTCATATAAGGTGTATGTTTGGCTTCATGGAGAAAATCATCTATTCGCGGTAATGGATAATTATCTGTGTTTGTGATGGCATTTAATTTTCGATAATCGAGGCAAAGACGAATTTTTCCATTTGGTTTTGGGACCAATACTACAGGAGAGGCATAAGGAGACTCGCACTCTTCTATTATACCTTTAGAGAGTAATTCATCTAATTCTTTACGCAAAATTTCCTTTCTCGCAGGTGACATGCGGTAAGGGGGTACTGCTACAGGAGGATGTGATCCAGTATCAATATAATGTTTAACTTTAGGTGTTGCCTCTTCCCCTAGTTGGAAGCTACTAGTAAATTTTTCAAGCAGTTCATTCAACCTAACTTGTTGCTCTGAAGTGAGATGTCTACCTTCATCTTCTCTAAGGAAAACGGTGTCTAATTCAACGGATTTTATCGCTATTTCTCTGGGAGGTCTATATGTATCTTCAGCGAATCTATACTTCCACCTACATCTATCAGCAAAGAACCATTCTTGATTCACTACATCCAAAACAATTTTTGCTTTGCGTAAAAAATCGATTCCCAAAATTGTACGATTATTTCTGGCATTCGGCAGAGCATAAAATGTTGTTTTAACGTCGCGACATTCAATTTTAACATGAACATCTGTTTTATAAACTTCGGTAGTGTTTTGTAGCCCATCCGCTAAGACTACGATCATTTGAGTTTTTCCAAACTTCACACCTTGGTCTTTTAATAAAGAATACAAAACTTCACCCGCAACGCAATGTGTTGCGCCAGTGTCAGCACAAGGCCAGAGAGACTATTTATGCTTATTTTTACTAATAATGTTGGTGATGTTTGCATATTACATGTACGAAATTCTAGTGATTGAAAGTGTACCGATACATTTTTCGGAGAACAGGTTGGACACTTGGATTTAATAACTCCCTGGTTTCCACAACCATAGCAACTTAACATTGGTCGATTTAGATTCGAAGGATAATTAATTTTATTTCTCTTGGACTCCTTTTGATTGCCAATTTTACCAAACTCATTTCTTTTAAAATCTAAAGGCGTTTTTTCAAAGAGATTAAAATTTCCGACCTCACTGATTTCATTTGATCTCTTTATTTCTACTTTGTGTGACCTCAAATTATCATAAAACTCTAACTTTTCAACTAATTCAACAGGATCTGTTAAATTTTCCCATTGGTCTAAATAATGTTCTTTGCAATCAGAGGAAACCTTTTTCTTTAATTGGTCAGCAATAATTAATTCCGATAATTTTTCAAAAGAATTTATATTTAATTCGGATAGCCATCCCTCAAAATAGCTTCTAATTTCAAAATAATATTCTTTCCAGCTAATATCGGTTCGCTTTGGATGTCGACTAAACAAAACTCTAAACCTTTCAGCAGTTAACTTGAACCTCTGAGGATTATTCTTATATTAAAGATATATTGTTGCAAATTTTTCTTCCGATTCACGCGCTATTAATTTACCGATTTCATTTGGAAGGGCTCCAATTAAATACGTAATCCACAGTTCTTTAGAAACCTTTAAAGTTTCATTTGCATCTCAAAAGTTATTAAAAATAAATTAATATCATCCTTTCCAGGATTGAAATCGGGTAAAACCTTTTTTCAAGTCAACGCGGATTGAAGAAGTTTCTAGAGGGTTGCTTGTATTTACAACAACATCTCTTGTTCCTGCTTCTAACCTGAGCTTCTGTAGCTCAAATTCTCTTTCTTCGGCTAAACGTTTCTCTTCCTCAAGAGTCTTTCTTTCTTCTACGATATTTTCAAAAATTCCCTGTACAAAATCTATGTTATCTTTAAATGCCTCACTATTTACAATTTTATCACGTAATACGAGGACGTTATCATCGCTACTTATTTCTACTTTTAATTCTGAAGCTAATGTGATTAAATCAATTTTCTTACCCTTAGAAAGAAACGCTATCATTTAACTATGTTTTAGCTAACTTCAAACTTAATTCGTGTTACGAATAACTCTTAGCAAAATAATTTACTTTTACGTAATTTTTAACATATATAGAACATAGATAACATACAATATCTTTCAAAACTCAATATAACGACACCAACTATTTGCCCCTCCCCCCCCCTTTTTTTTTAAAGCTAGATTTTGTATGAAATACTACCTATTGGGATCGTTCCTATGTTGGAATTTCTGAAAAATTTTTGCAGATCTACACCGATCATGATCCCTAAAACCCCAAACCACCCTCAGTAAAAAACTTTATCTATCTATCTATCTATATATATATATATATATATATATATCACTTTCTTCTGGACACGATAACTTTCGTAATTCTGCACCAATCTCTTCCAAACTGATACATAAAATCAAAGGGCATAAAATCTCGGTCAAGTTCGTTAATGGGCAAAATCGGACCAAGGGGATGGAAATAGGGAGGGGTTTTGTGAAAACAGAAAACCCCCCATAACTTCTTAATTTTTGTACATATCAAATCAGTTTAAAGTTTTTATTACTTCTAAAAATAGGGCCAAAAATTTATGTATCACAGATTTTTGATAAAGTTAAAAATGGGATCAAGGGGCGCAAAAAATAGGGTTTTTGGGCGAAAAAAATTCATAACTTCGTCAATTCTCAAGATATCAATTCCAATTAATTTTATTATAAATCTCCTTAATATTATCTACAACTTTTATATTCACAAGTTTTTGATAGAACCAAATCGTACCGCAAAAAAAAAAAAATTAAAAACGAAAACAAAAAGGGGGTTTGAAGAAGTAAAAAATCCATAACTCCGTCAATTCAAAAGATATAAAATCCCCATGAATTTATCATATATCTTCTTAATATTGTCTACAACATCTATATAGACAAGGTTTGGATAGGACCAATTCTTACAGCAAAAACAAATTAAAAATACATAGCGGTTGAAGAAAAAAATCATCTAAGTAAGGATGCACTCAAATCCAAACTGCTTATTTTCTGACTCATTTTTAAATTCATTTTTGCTCTCAAACGCATTTAATTGGTAAATTCGCTTATTCAGAAACTATATAATTTACCGCAATGATTGATTTTTTTGATAGAGGCAGAATATATTTCAAAAAATTATGTCAAAGTGGGCATTTTGAACGGAATTTCCCGAAGCAATTGTGTTATCACTTTCTTCTGGACACGATAACTTCCTTACTTCTGCACAAATCTCTTCCAAACTGATACATAAAATCAAGGGACATAAAATCTCGGTCAAGTTGGTTAATCGGCAAAAGCGGACAAAGGGGATGGAAATAGGGAGGGGTTTTGTGAAAACCGAAAAAACCCCATAACTTCTTAATTTTTGTACATATCAAATCAGTTTAAAGTTTTTATTACTTCTAAAAATAGCGCCAAAAATTCATGCATCACAAATTTTTGATAAAGTTTAAAATAGGCTCAAGGGGCGCAAAAAATAGGGTTTTTGGGAGAAAAAATTTCCTTACTCCGTCAATTCTCAAGATATCAAATCCAATAATTTTATTATACATGTCCTTAATATTATCTACAACTTTTATATTCACAAGTTTTTGATAGGACCAATTCGTTCCGCAAAAAAAAAAAAAAAAAAAAAAAAAAAAAGGGGGGTTCAAGAAAAAAATTTTCATAACTCCGTCAATTCACAAGATATAAAATCTCCATGAATTTATCATATATCTTCTTAATATTGTCTTCAACATTTATAGAGACAAGTTTTTGATAGGGCCAATTCTTACAGCAAAAACAAATTAAAAATACATAGCGGTTGATGAAAAAAATCATCTTATTAAGGGTGCATTCAAATCCAAACTGTCTATTTTCTTACTCATTTTTAAATTCATTTTTGCTCTCAAACGCATCCAATTGCTAGATTCTCTTATTCAGAAACTATATAATGTACAGTAATGATCGATTTTTTGATAGATGCCGAATATATTTCAAAAAATGATGTCAAAGTGGGCATTTTGAACAGAATTTCCCGAAGCGATTGTGTTAGAAACGAAAAATATTGCCCTACTGAGAAAATAATTGTTTATTAATCAAGTTTTAATTAATTGAAAGAAAAATAAAAACACATGTCGCTTATAAATCTTTTCAAAAATCACGTCAGCATGTTTCATATTTTTTTTTTATTAAAAATGAATCTGAAAATGTGCCAGAAAATTTCGAGTTGTTGAGTATGGAAAAATATTTTTTTAAATATCGCCTTAATATGATTCTGATAAAACCAGCTATTTTATAAAAAGGAAATAAAAACTCGTCAAAAGCAGACAGATAAAACTGTTAAAGTGGATTTATATCTAATAATGATTTAGTTTTTGTTGGTGAAATTAGTATACTTAACTTCGAAATCTACCTCTGCCTGTAGGCCGGGCCGGCAGGGATTTTTTTTTTACACAATAATATCAAACATTATTTGCGAATAATTTAAATCAATTCTTCATATAATAATTAAAATAATGCCACGCACTCATTTATAATAATACCTTCAATAATAATATAGCTCAGTGCAACTATATAAATGTATAAAATAAAGCAAACGATTTATATTTTTCAATAATAATTATTAGATATATTTCTCTTATGAATATCTTCATTTAATTCAGATACTAAAATACTTGAAGCTACAGATGGTTTTTTCGTATTTCAATTCCAAGGAAAATATCATTCAGGTTGAATAGAATAATTCCAAAATATTTCGATTCTGGACGAATCAAATACAATTTTCAAAAATCCTCAGATTCCGGATGAATCAAATGTACTTTTGTATAAATTTTCGTACTTTAGTATCTAAATTTTCTTATTAAAGCAGTTTAACACAATTTAAAAATAATACTTATGTTCATATCTTGCTTCTGTTCGAGCCCGACGTTGGGGAGCCACTTCTGTAACATATTATTTAGAATCCGGGGTGGAAACTATCTTAGTTACAAATTAAAACTCGATAACTTTTCATCGACTAATAAATTTAATATTTACAACGTATTTACATGTTACTATTTAGAAAAATAACTCAGTTAATTTAAAATTACGGCTTAGCTCAGATGCCTTGTCGGCAACAACTCTGTAAAACATTCTTCTCATCTCATAAAGTCTAATTTACTCAGCTTGTCAGTTCTTTTGAAAGAAAAAAACAAAAACAAAAGAAGAGAAAATATGATGGAGTGCGTATTGTTCGAGCGTTATACTGTTAGATTTATATAATTCGAAAAAATTGTCGAAAGGAATTTTTCCTCATCTGTAATTTCATCATTATTTGTTATATGTTAATATTATAAATATTATTGAATTGATTGTACGTTATTTATATTAAAAATAATATTTTTATTTTATCTGTAAGAAAGTGAAAACGCGTAAATTTTAAAAGATTATTGTAACGATTGTTTAATACGTTAAACTTCATAAATTAATAAAACATCGGCTATAAATTTTTACTACCGAATAGAATATTTATGAAATTTTCTGGGATTTGTAGAGTGCAATTCTTCGTATCTATATATATAAAAGAAAGTCTGGATTTTGTATTAATCAACGTGCAGCCGAAACAACTGAACCTAAAATTTTTAAATTTGGGTAAAAATACTTCTTATGGCATAGAGTGCCGCTAAGAAAGGATTTCATAAAATTCCAACCCTAAGAGGGGGGGGGGGTAAAATAGAGAACGAACTTTAAAAAAAATCCTTAAAAATCGGATTTCATAGTTATTTTTTTAACGGATGATATTTTTAGTGTATTTTTGTATGCTGAATCGAATGGTATTAACTACATTGTTTTAAGTCCAATAGTTCGTGAGATATCTCATATTTTTCTAATTTGGCAATGTCTTTGGCGCCAAAACCTCGAAATACCTAACATTACAAGTGATAATTCATCCATATTCATTCATGTTATACATCCGTTACTGTAGCACGGAAGAAATTCAAATTAAATCATTTTGTTTATTCTTTTGGTTAAATAATTAAAACGGCTATACGAGTTTGAAAATAATACAAACGATTTTAAAAAAAGAAAACTATATATTGATTTTATTTAAAATACAAGGAAGCGATCCTCTGAGAAATTAATATTATAAAACGAAAATAAATATTTAAAAACGAATGCAATGTTTGTCGACTTAAAAACATTTTTGGTACTTACATCAGGGCCATGCGAGATACAAATGCTCCAAGTATGGCGACAATTACCCTTAATTACAGGAACCCTTATTTTTTGTCCATTTGATGTTTATTTATCATAGTTTTAGATTTATTTTATTTTTATAGTTTTTTTTGTTATTATAGATTATAGTATGTAGTTTTACGTTATATATTTTATTTATTTATTTACTTTAAACAATTTGCCATGTTTAACAAGGTTTATGTATTTAAGAATGTTAAATTACTGTTTTGAACATAAATGGCAAACAATAAACAAGATTGTCAATTATCAACCATATTTGGCGATCTATCTCACGGTCCAGATAAAATGCAAGTACCACTTTTTTCAGTGGAAGAAATTGAAATTGAAATAATACATCACGATTTATCATTTGCTCCTGGATAAGAAGAAAAAATGGGTACTTTTATGTCAGCCGTGTGTAAATTTCGACATTAGCATTTTTTAAATTGCCAATAGCAGTAGTTACATTTCGCGTACGTAAATTAAAAACAATTCTTTGCTTTAAATTATGGCCTTATTTCCTATTATGGTTTCAGTTTCTATTTTGAATGAAAATAATAAAACTAGAAAACAGGAATTCTGCTTTTTCAGAATTTAGTGTCGCCCCCGATGACAAAAAAAAAAAAAAAAAAAAAAAAAAAAAAAAAAATATATATATATATATATATATATATATATGTATATAAATATAGATACAGTAGAGTCCCAATTATCCGAGTTAATCGAACTTATACCTTTGGAATGGAGCATTTTTTTTCTGATGGATTGATGGCTTCCATTATTATGAAATAGCCATTATAAATGAAGTGTTAGGTGAAGATGAAAGAGCAGCCGTAAAAAGTTAGAACTCTGATTTTCTGGTCAGAATGGGGGGAAAAATGGCCATAATTAAAAAAAAATGACCAATTTTGTTTTTTAATTATGGTCATTTTTCCCCTTCATTCTGACCAGAAAATCAGAGTTCTAATTTTTTACGGCTGCTCTTTCATCTTCACCTAACATTTCATTTATAATGGCTGTTTCATAATATTGAAAGCCATCAATCCATCAGAAGAAAATAAATCGGTGAAAGCGGAAACCCCGATAATCGGGACTCTACTGTAGTTCAGTTTTAAGACTTATAACACACGATTTTATTTTACATAAAGCGACGTCATCCACATCCGCTGAAGAATTCATCATTTTCGATCCAGTGTTAAACAACATCTACAGTAAAGTACGCTTTTTTTTTTAAATAAGGAGTTATTTCGGGTATGAAATTGTCATTCGCAATTACAGGGCGTAAGTCATGAGCAACATCATCGGAGGTACGTAATTCACGACCGAACATTAAATATACAGCTGTGTGACCTGTGGAACTACATCTTGCAGTATCAAGGGCAAAACGGATTACTGGTAATTTTTCACTTCAAGTTGTATGATCATCTCCAACTAGCATCGCTAAGCGGGGTCTATCGCTAAATAATACACAAATAAAAAAAAAAGAGATTTCGTCATTCAAAAATTTCAACAAAAAAATCGGCTATCTAAAGATTCACAGGCCTTCATTTGTTTGTATTATCAATATAGATATTTAAAATTAAATTTAGTTTCTAACAGCTCCATGTTTTATCAGAAATCCTTCATTTATATTTTTTCAAAATAGCACGTATTTTAATAATAATAAGAAGAAAATAATCAGGCAACAAAAAAACATAATTGCTATTTTTCTCTCACTTTCAACAGAAATGGAGTACTTCCGTTGCCAATATTAAGCAAATGGCTCTAAAAACTACAAAAAAATTAATATTTCAAAAATAAAATTCATTTAAAAGAACTTTTTATTTCCAATACGACAGTATAAAAACGGAAAATCTGCGATGCTTAGAAGTTTAAAAAATTTCTATAGAGTATTTATACGTACTGCTTTGTTTTACGGCTGGCTTCTGTAAGGTAACGTTATTTTTTGGAATACACAAAATAAGCCGGAAGAAAGAAATAGCATACCGTACCGGGGGCTAATAAGAATAAGTTATGTAAACAATCTTTGTTGATTTATTACTTGCGCCCGGCTAACAAAAGTATCACGAAAGCCATATATTCACCTTTCTTTGGGTAGTTGTTCATGGGATTCCTGGTTAATCTTCTGTAATCGGATACCTCACCAATCGGTGTATTAACTACAATATTGAAAGCATCGTTTACGTATGAAGCAAAAACTTCATGATGAATTCTACAACAGAAAATCGTATCATCATCATCTACTACACATTTAAAATGGAAATTTGCATTTCTCTCCGATTGTTTATAATATTTTGATAGTATATGCGACTATTAGTTAGGTAATGTTTTTGGAACGGTTTTTGTGTATACACAGTGTTCTACGTTGCTTTGTTATAGAAATAAAGGAAACAGTTAAAAAATTAAATGAACCAGATAATTAAAGGTTAGCCTTTAAAAAAATTCAATTGAACAGATTTTTATCCAAGTGGCACTGTTACATAAATTTCATGAATGGTTTACATCATTTCATTGGTATACATCATTTCATTATACATTACTTAGTTATAGAGCTATTGGAAAAGTTATAGAGAAAGGGGAATGCAATTATGATAGATACAGTTTCTTTAATTATATAAAATGCAAATTTGATTTTCCTTCCACCCGTTTATAATTTGAGTTTTGCTGGATGTATTTTGATGGGACTTACACAGTTAGATAATTTTTTGCGGATGATTGGTACTTCTTTCATGGATGGTACTTCTCTGTAGCAAAGTTTTCTTTTGAGTTATTGATTTTTTCTGAAGCACAAACTTGACAACAAATCAGATTGCAGAAAATCACATTACAAGAGAAAGTTCCAAAACTAGGTGAACCCGATTGTGAAGATTACCTTTTATTTAAAGTTCTACTGCACGTATTTTGATTGGAGTTGCACAGTTAGGTATTTTTTAGGGATTGTTTCAATTTAACGCATCATTCTACTTTTTAGTTATGGAGCTATGAGAGAAGTTCTCAGTGGTGTAGTTGTAAAAAAAAAAAAAAAAAAAAAAAAAAAAACATAGGATAAATTCTACTGGCATAGGGTCTATACTAGAGTATATATGTTATAGCTAAGGAGGGTGAACAAAGTTTCTAAAAAAATCCAGAAGGTCTACATTGTAAAAAAAAATCTGTAGTTCTACAGATGTAAAGTTACATGCTTACTAAACTTTCAACTGTAACTGTACGAAAAAAGCTGCAAATCTACAAAACTAGTTTTTGTAAAGCTACAAAAATCTGTAACTTTACAAATGAATCTGCTAAAATTTCAGTAATCTTACTAAACTTTTATTTGTAACCCTGGCTGCAGTTACATGAAAAGTTCTCGGAATCCCAGTTTCCAAAAAAATTCTTAGTAACCTTACAGATTTTTTTATTTTCGGCGCAAAAGTGTGTCTGTTACATGAAATTTTGTTGTTGCCGGTACATGAAAAGTTCTAGGAATCCCAGTTTCCTAGAAAAACTTTAGTAACTTCACAGATTTTTTTTTACAGTGTACGGCGCATAGCCTACGCTACATTCATGAAAATTCTACAATCACGTAAACGCGATTATGAAATATATATTTAACTATCTACTCCACATATAAAATACAAAGATGAATTTTGGTTCGACCACTTATAACTTGAGTTCTTTTGAATGGATTTTGAGAAGACTTTCATTGTTAGTTAGATGAATTTTCAAAAAAGGATTTCGTATATAACACATATCATTCTACGTTGTTTAGTTAAAGAATTATGAGCGAAAGTTCTTTAATCAGTGAACCCTATTTTGATAGATTAGCCTTTTTAAAAGGTTCTACTCAGATCGATGGAATTAGCACTGGTTGTTAGATAATTTTTCAGGAAAGATTTTAGTATATAACACATATTGAAAAATTAGGCTTATAAAAGATTCTACTGAACGGATTTTGATGGGATTTGCATTTTAAAATTTTCAGAGATGATTTTAATATGCTATATATTGTTTTTCCGTTCTTTTCCATATTCAGTTGTACATAATCAACTAAAATATATGCTTCTTAAGAGTTCAAATTTTGTCTGAGCCATTAGAAGGTATAAAATCTTAATGGAGTTCATATTGTTTTCAGAAATGCGGACGATGTTTTGAGATAAATGTATACATTGATATAAAACGCAAGATCAAATACACCGATATATTTCGTTTGATTAAAGTTTCGCTTGGAGAAACCGATCGGCGTAGCGGGCGAAGGCGGCTTGTATTTTTATATTACACCATTACTTTATGTAGCTTTAAATCGAATTATATCATATTTACTTCATATGTAGCATTCAAGACGAAATTTTTACCCTGTTTTTCGTTGCACTTATATCTCGACTTATATCGTTCACTCATCATGCGAAAAAAAAAAAAAAGTATATATCCGTGCATGAACATAGAATAGGTATTAGATATATAAAATAGAATATCCATTCTATGTGCATGTATCGGTGTAAGATTCTATTGAAAACGTAAACATGAAACATTAAAAAAGAAAGATCACAATAAGGTAGATGCTCAATGATAAAAATTTTACAAGGATGGGGAGTTTCTTCCCCATTGTCACTAAAGGCGGTACTTTCGCAATCGCATTACCATTAGGCTCTATGGAAACGTCTTATCTTGTATGTTAATCTATGAGGGGAAGAGACTCAAGAAAAAATTCCATTCTCCCATTGGTTGACAAGAAACAAGAATCCCGCGATTACTTCTCAAGGTTACAAGTCCTGATAATTGAGCAGTGGTAGACACTTCTTCCTAACAAATCAGAGGGCACATCGCATTTCATCACCAAAACAAATCACCAAGTGCCACTTGAGATTAGTTCAAGTATTAAGTTGCAATCATATTAAATTTTCTTTGCGACATGTAAGGAAATTTAATTTATTTCTCATATAAAGTGATTCACGGAAAACAATGATATGGTATTTTTTAAAATATCCTTTTTTTTTCTTGCAAAAGGATGATAAAACTGACTTTGTTTTAAAAAAGTAACCAATTTAAATATTTTAGACTTATTATTTTTTAACTTATTTTTAAATTATACATTACTTATATGTTCTTTTTGTATATACAGGTGTATGTAAATTTAAACTAAAAAAAATATATCTCATATTTTAAAAGTATAAAATTGATATTTATACGAAAAATAAAATTAATAGTTTTTGATTTATAGCTTTGCATTAGGAGGACAGAAGCTTAGGGGATTAGACGCCCCCCCCCCCCCCCCCCCGAAATAATATCCTGGCTACGCAACTGCATTTAATTACCCATGTGTTTTGACTGTAGTTATGTGTGCAAAGCAACAGTAAACTCAAGCACCCCCCCCCCCCCTTTCTTGATAACTGATGTGTTTTTTAAAAATAATAAATATATAAAAAACAATTAATAAAAATACTCAGTCAAATTTTATGCATTCTTTTTCATGGCAATTTGTGTGCGTAAATATAAATAATTAAGTAGCCAAATTAGTACACAAATAATTAAAATTGTCAGAAGGGGATTTAGATCATCTAAATTCTACCTTGCCCGTATAGTAATTTGCAATATTAATATCTATTTATTATTACTGCAAAATAACAAACAGGGCCAAAAAAAAAAATCTTAAAATAAAGTGTTTTATAGATAAAGAATGAAAAAGGTCAAGCTAAAATAAATTATAGTTCACACTTGTAGTGAAATATAATGAAAAAAAAAAAAATTAAATAATAATAACAGTTTTTTTTTTTCACACACTTAAAAGAGAAAAAAAAAGTTGAAACCAAAAACAATAATATCTGAGCAATAAACCAAAAACTATAAGAAGTTTTTATAATGTATTTTGTTGCATTAAATATTTCTAGTTAAGGATTATTTGGACTAATACCTTTAACTTAGTTTTCAAATATTTAGGGTGGTAATAGTGAAGAGGCAATTTATAATAATTTTTTAATAAAAATAATTTATGTTTTTGACTGAGTTTTCAAATAATATATATATAATAAACATATTGTTTTAAAAAGTAGTTTATTAGAATTTTTTAATAAAAATAATTTGAAATTTTTTAGTAAATTTTAATAAAAAGTATTCAACAATTAACTATTACAGATTGATTTAAATATTTAATTATTTATTAAGTTAATAATATTATTAATATAAATTCATAAATTAATAAAATTTTACTTTTAAATAAAATAAACTGAATATAGTTATGTATTCAGATATATTGCTAAATAATATAACATAAAAATAAAAATATTTTACATAAGTGTAAGAAATAACATTATATTTTCAAAAATATTCATTTTAAGGAATTGAAATAAATAGCTTATAAGTAATATGAGTTTTAAAAATTAATTTCATTAACAGTATTTTATACATAATAAAAAATTACAAAGCATTTGATAATAAATTAATAAAGTTTTTGTGTATGAAAAATACTAATTAATTTTAAAAGAAAACTTTAATAAATTAATTTTGCTAATTTAATGTTTATCTGATACTAAAGTTATAAGGGGAAAAATAATGTATGTAAGTTTAGGAGATATTATTATTGAATTACAATAAATGTTCACTTTAATTCATAAAAAAATAGCTTATATGAATTTTGAAATTTATTTAAAACTAAATTTTATTTTATTTAATAACAATTAAAACTTAATTTAATCAAAATTTTATTTAATTATGTAATTGACAATTAAAAAAATTGGAAATGAACGGATAATAAAAGTCGATAAATCTTTATTAACGAACTTAATAAAAATCGAAACAAAACACAAATAAAAAATATATAAATAACAGGGAGGATAGAACCTGCCTACTTGAATTTGCTAGACAATCGCTTTAACCACTAGACAAGATCGTCCACACAAAACTCTCACCAAAATAGCATGAATTAACGGGGTACGATATTTCTCAAACTGTTTGCATTTCATCGCCAAATCATCCGTGGGAAGCAAGCCAAGGCCGGTTTCTAATCAACCAATGAGAGAATGGAACCTTTCACTCTTGAGTGGCTTTCGAGGCGAGGAGGCGAGAGGTCTCTCAATGGAGTGTAATCTCGTACAACTGTTCCTGTAATCAGTGTAATCAAGTTTTAATCATGTGATCACATGTAATCAGGGGTAATCAAAGAAATCTTAATGTAATCACATATAATTGACATAATCATAGTATAATCATGTATAATTAAATATAATCATGATAATCAAGTATAATCTCGAATTAAAAATCTAGTTTTGTGTCATTCTGTCCAGACGGAAGTTGGGAAGGGCAAAAGCAGAAAAGTGAGCTCGCGAGCTCACAGGTGAGAAAACAGAGATAAGAAAGTAGTCTGCGGGCGATCTTTCTCAAGAGTTTGTGTTTGCTATTATTCAAAGAACGTTTAGCTATCTGCACGGGCCCGGATTTGGCTCGTACCCGACTTAGCGTGTTGAAGGGCAACTTTCAAACGGGGCGGCGCGCAGAATTAGGATATTTTTTAACGGCGGGCTGGCCAAAAAAAAAAAAAAAAAATATTCATCGGGCTGTCCAGCCTAATTTAAAAATTTAAACGAAACCGATAAAACATGAACAATTTTCAGTGGCTATGACAAGTGTTGGGCGGAATCTGATTACAAAGTAATGAAATTATAGATTAAAATACTTCACCTCACAATGCAATTGATTAACATGTAAAACACTGAAAAGTAATTTCAATTAAGCTTTTGAATTGTATAATCCGACAATCGTGTAATGGATTACAAATCAATTCTTAATTAACCTTTTAAAATTTAATTAGATTAATTTGTAATCAATTACGAGATGATTCCGATTACTTTTTTAATTATATAATCCAATTAACCTATAATTGATTACAAGATCATTCCAATTACGTTATTAATTGTATAATCTATTTAACTTGTAATTACAGGTATAATCCATTAATGGATTATAGGTCAATTCTAATTATAATTTTAAAAATATAATTTAGATTGCATTCTAATGTATTACAAGTTAATATCGACTGAGTTTGTTTAAAATACGTGGGAGGTGAGGAGGGTCGCAAGCAAATTTTAAAAATCTGATATATATTATTTATAACAAATAAAAAATTTAAAGGGGGGAGGGAGTAAATTCCAGAGGCTTGATACTTGGACCCTCGGGGGGGGGGGATTTTCTAACTTATTCCAACACCCCTCATGTAATATATAATTGGACAGCGTTTTGACCACTCTTTCATATTATGTACCTCCCGTCCTCTCTCTCCCCCATTTAACCCGAGAGAGGCATTTTTCATCATTTTTATTTATGATTTAAAAATACATCTATAAATTATGTTTTAAGGCTCAACCGAGGGCTTTACAACTTTCTCCTTCATATTCTGTGATCTATTTTTCTCTATCTTAATTTGGGGCCATATTTCCCCTATGGATAAATTTCTGAACTTTTAGGTAGCTTTCATTACAAAAAGCTACTTATTGCAGCCGTTCGGAGGAAAGCGATTTCAAAGAGTTTTGGTATATTTTCATCGATCATGACTCCCAGACCCCGAAACCACCCTCCGTTCAAAATTTATATGTATATATATATATATATATATATATATATATATATATATATATATATATATCTGACCTTTGTTACACTGTGACTCTCGAATTTATGAACCGATTTAGATGTAATTCGGTATGTACATTGTACATACCAATGTCTCGACCGAGTTCGTTGGCCAGCTTCATCGCCATTTTGTTTCAAAAATGGCGGCCATTTAAAAATTTAAAAAAAAAATTTAATTTTTAACGTGGTACCAAAAAATTGAAAATGGAAAAATATCTTTTTCTTATGTATTTGACCTTTATACAAAGATTCCGGAGCAGTTTTTTTTCGTCTAGATCTTAAAAAATCGCTGAGTTATAGCATTTTGAATTTTTAGCGTGACTGAAATTTTGAAACGTCCTGAATTTTGTCCCGCGATAAAAGACGTATTTATGAACCAATTTGGATGTAACTTCGTTTATACATAGTGCATACCAATGTCTCGACCGAGTTCGTTGGCCAGCTTCATCCGCCATCTTGTTTAAAAATGGCAGCCATTTAAATTTTTTAAAAAAATTTAAATTTGAAATGTACCAAAAAATTGAAAATTGAAAAAATATTTTTTTTTCATGTGTTTGACCTTGATACAAAGATTCGGGAGCAGTTTTTGTTTCGTCTATATCTCAAAAAATGGCTGAGTTATAGCATTTTGAATTTCTAGCGTGGATGACATTTTGAAACCTCCTGATATTTGCCACGTGATAACAGGCGTATTTATGAACCGATTTGGATGTACCTTGGTGTGTACATAGTACATACAAATATCTCGATCGAGTTCGTTGGCCAGCTTCATCCGCCATCTTTTTTCAAAATGGCGGCCATTTTAAAAAAATTAAAAAATTTAAAATTTAAAATGAGATACCAAAAAGTCCTATATAAAAAAAAATTAAATTTGAAATGTACCAAAAAATTGAAAATTGAAAAAATATTTTTTTTGTATGTGTTTGACCTTAATACAAAGATACTGGAACAGTTTTTGTTTCGTCTATATCTAAAAAAAATGGCTGAGTTATAGCATTTTGAATTTCTATTGTGGCTGACATTTTAAAACGACTTGATTTTTGTCACGCGATAACATACTCACTTATGAACCGATTTGGATGTACCTTAGTGTGTACATAGTACATATCAATTTCTCGACCGAGTTCGTTGGCCAGCTTCATTCGCCATCTTGTTTCAAAAGGGTTGCCATTTAAAAAAAATAAATTTAAAATTTAAAATGAGGTATTAAAAATTGGAAAATGAAAACGATTTTTTTATGTGTTTGGCCTTGATACAAAGATTCCGGAGCAGATTTTGTTTCTGAAAATTTGTTCTTTTGTTTATATCTTAAAAAATGGTTGAATTATAGCACTTTGAATTTCTAGTATGGCTAACATTTTGAAACGATCTTGTATTTGTCACGCGATAACACACGTATTCGCCTATTTCCATGTAAGAAGGCATGTGGATAGTATACATCAATATCTCGACCAAGTACGCTGGCCAGCTTCATCCGCCATCTTGTTTCAAAATGGCGGCCATTAAATTAAAAAAAAAATTATATTTAAAGTGAGGTGGAAAAAATTAGAAATTGAAAAAGGTTTCTTTCTTAAGTATTTGACATTGATATAAGGATTCAGGAGCATTTTTTGTTTGTCTTTATCTTACCAAATGGCTCAGATATCGCAGTTTCAATTTCTAATGTGGGTGACATTTTGAAAAATCCTGCGACAGCACTCGTATATATCAACCGATTCCGATGTGAGTGAGCATGTGCACAGCAATTACTAAGGTCTCGACCAAGTTCACTGGTTAGCCTCATCCACCATGTTGTCTTAAAATGGCAGGCACTTTAAGAAATCGCCGAATTTGGCCGCCAAATATAAGTTACTTTAAATAAAAGCAGCTTGGATAAAGATGACTAATTTCGCGAAATTCTCATTCATAATGATTTAGTATTGATAAAAATTAGTATTGAATCTCCTATATTCGGTTTCCACTAAATTGAGCTTAGTGTGTTTGAATAATAGAAGTTGGCTATTTTAAAATAAGGAATTTGAAAGTTACCTCTTCCTCCCGGCACTGGCCGGAAGGACTTGTTTACTTTTTATCCGATTCTAATACATCTTTGTAAAGCTCTTTGCTTCCTTTAAATTCTGCTTTGTCTTCCTTTTTTCCCCTATAGTTGTTTTTTTTTTTCTCTTTTGTTTCCTCCATAGCTTTGCATGGTATGTTTCTGCAGCTCTTGAGGACCTCTTTCTTTTCCCTCTTTCCATCCCTTATTTGCCCCTCTTCTTTTAATTTTGCACCTATAGGGGCCCTTTGAAACTCAGCCGGTATATGGTACCTTAGGCAGCAGTGATCCTGTTCGAAGTTCGTTTTTTGGAAAATTTTCGAATGAGTTAGAGAAAATCGTATAAATTAGAGGCACTTTTCGACTCGAACGCAGTACAACCTGCATCTATACGCTGCCGTAGACAGCCAGCAGAGATTATCTTCGAGGTTCGTTTTCTTCGAGATCTCATGTTATTAGAGGCCTCGATCTAATTAAGAGCACGCTAGCGGGCGAAACCAGCTAGTTTATTATTTCTATCATGTAACTTCTTGCAAACACATAATAAGTAATCTAAAATATACTGTAAAATTTTCCCATAAATATGTATGCAGTATTATTTAAAAGAATCTTAATTGTATGTTAAGAAATTTTTTTTGTAGAAATTTGGTCGGGACGAACCGGGCATGATTTAACTGGTCTTGCACGGGCCGGATTGAGACTGTTTTCGCTGAATTTTGCTCTAGCCAGACCGTGAAAATATAAACGGCTCGGGCTGAACTTTTAATTTTTACACAGGACCGGGCCTTGAAATTCTGGCCCTTGCAGACTTCTAGCCTAAAGATCGGCATGAGACGTTTACATCGTATCTGAGCCTGAATTTAACTGTTTTAGCAGACTCGGACCACGTCGAAATCAGGCTTGCATTTTTTTTTTTCTTAGTCGAATTGGGCCTAAACTAGGCTGACATGTTCCCTTGATGTGTCGAACAGGTAATTTGTTTGATAAAAATAGTAATAGCGAAAATGAAAATTTGGAAATATATCTTAAGGTGTTCTCAAATTTCTTGCTCAACAACACGATACTTTCTGAAACATTTTCTTATATTTTTAACTGTAAATGTATGACTTTTGAAGTGATTTGAAATAGAATAATGTTTTCCATTTTTGATAAATAAATTACTTACAGAGATATAAGTGATTCTTGTCCCGTGACGACAGCGCCAATCGATTACATAGTTTTTGAATAAGAACACCTGTCAATTTTATGCGTTTCTCAACAAAATTGAATTAAGAAGAGTGCCAGAAAGTAGCTCTTTTGGATTTGAGAACAACCTTAATAAATTACAGATAAATATTTAAATAAATATCTACTTTTCACTATACAGTTTCAAAAGTTATGATGTTTTAACACTCTGTTTTTTTATTTTCTTCTGAATTACATTAATTCTTTTAACGAATCTTTATTTTAATGTTGAAAAGTCTAAGAGTCCAAGAAATCACTAATGTTGCTATTGTGTTTTTTCTGTCTTGCGAACACACAATGAGCTAAAATATACAGTAAAATCCCCCCCCCCCCCAAAAAAAAAAAAAAATGCATGTAGAAAGAAAAAAAATCTTTAAAAGAATTTTAATTGAATGTTAAGAAGAATCGGAATTTTTTGTAGAAATTGAGTCGGCCTGACTTAATTGATTTTCTTACTGGTTGAACCGAACTTTTAATTTTTATATATGGCCGACCCGGACCAAGATATCTTTGGTTTGGGCGGGCAGGACCAATGATTGGAAATTTCGGCCGATGCAGACCTTTAACCTAGATACATATTGACATTAACGTTCTTTGGTTTTATAAAGGGCATAAGAATGGGAAGTCGAGGGGGGGATGGGGCCCAATCCCTGCCCGACCAGAATGCTATATGGACCCCCCCCCCCTAGAAATGAGCAAAAAAATAAAAAGACACGATGCAAAAACTTGCTAATTACGGCATATGAGTGTAACATGGTGGGTGCAAGGAAGGCATATGCCCTCAGTTTTTTAAGAGCAAGGTACAGACATGTTTTTGCTCCTCCAGTTTTTTGTCTTGTTTTCTAGTGAAAATCCAATTTTGTATTTCTTTCTCACCCCTTTAGTTTAATAATTTTTATACTATTTTGGGTGTAAACTAGGATGGGATAAATCAAAATAACCAGAATTAACGTTATAATGTTGACATAAACATTTTCAGCCTCTCTTTCTTTTCTCTTCCTACAGAGTAGAAAGAGTTATTTTTCCATTTTCATTCCCAGTGATGTTTGTTTGAATGGACACAAGGTCGAAACTAGGGGAGGGCAGAGGGGCATTTGCCCGGAGCGCCAGAACGAAAGCCAAAGAGGGCGCCAAATGGAAATTTTGTTTATCGTTTGATACAAAAATGTATATATATATATATAAATATATATATAAATACAAATACGTGTGTGAAATTTGGATAAAATTGTCTTGCAGCCAAAAAATCCAAACGTAAAAATAACCAAAAGTAAAAGTAACTTAAAAAAAAATGCAACTAAAATAGAAACAGAAAAAAAATCATCGAAAACTATTAAAATGCAAGTGAGAAATTTTAAAAAGAACGCTCCCATAGGCTGAACATTGGCGTTCCAGTTTCTTCACGTTACCAGTTTAGTCTCATACGAAAACCCTTGCATGCTAATATTAAACCTATGGGAGCATACTTTTTAGAATTCTCACTTGAATTTTAATATCTAATTAATTTTTTTCCATTATGCAGTTTATAACTAAGGTCCGATATCTAACGTTGTGCATTTATATTTTTTTCGATTTTGGTTGCATTGTTTTAATATGAGGATACTTTAAACTTCGGAACCGGATTCCAAAAAAAAAAAAAAATTGTAATCAAAGACGAAAAAGCACAAAACATAACATTAGATATCGACCTCAGGTATCCCATTTAAAAAAAGTAAAAATAATAAAACGGAAGCGAAATATTTGTCAAGAAAATTGTTTTAACAGTAGCTTGTGAATGTCTTCGCATGACTCCTAATTCATATCACTGTCACTTAAACGCCTCAATTGTAATACTACAACTACCATAAAATCTGTCTATAACGGAATCCGAATTTAAATGAAAAAAATATGTATTTTCAACAGAAAGAATATATCAACAACCTGCTAAGATGAAAACCTGTATAAAGCGGAATATTTTTCGATTCCGTTTTCAAAGTTTCATGAATCAATATTTGATAAAGCTGATTCCGTCGTTCGGTATTGCGTATTTGTATTTTATTGTATACTTTGAACGCCAGTTCTTTAAAGTAATTTTCTTCGCTTTATCTAACGACAGAATTACCTACGATTAAAGAAAGCGAAATAAACTATAAGAAATTGGTGGTGTAAGAATTTGGAGCTCTGATTTATACGGGACACCTGACAATACTAGTCAGGACCGACTCAAGACGTGAATGTGAATTATAAAGCAAGCAATGCATATATGGCTAATCTTTGAAGGCGCCTTTCACGTACTCATTAAAAGCTGCAGACTTAACAGTAATAGAAAATTTTTAGCTTGAAACCGCAGAAGTGCTTCGAATGTCCTCTGAGAAAATTGTAGTAGGGGAGAGTACCCATATTTGGACCGCCGCTTTAATTGGACCGTATCCATTCTGCCGTTAATTACAGGAAGAGACTTCATCTACTGCTGAAATCCAACTCATCACAATGACGTCATTCATGATTAGAAGCAGCAGCCGCCTACCACGTGCTGTTTTCAGACAATTTAAAAAACCCCTAACGTTAGCTGTTTTGATCTAATTTTTTCCTACTAAACGTAAGTGAATATTTTAAAACTAAGGTAAGTTGTTATGGTTTCATATAAATATATGAATTCATCTGTTCATTGCGCATATTTTGCACGCGGATTTGTTTGATTTTGTTTTTGCTCTTACTCTTGAAATTAACTGTTTCAAAAAATGGCGCAGTTGCCGTAATTGGGCCAATTTAAGTTGCTTAAATTGGACCAGATATGCGATCATAAATTTGAAAAGTAAGTAATGAATTTCGAGGACGATAACGCTTTGTACACTATTTTTTTTATATTTATAATGGATTACTATCTCCATGCAAGTTTTTTTTTTTGTATATCTGGATTAATTTTATTTTATACAGTTTAGGCCTATGGGATAGTTTTACCCAGCACGGGTCACGGGACCCCATTGTAATTTGCCCCTCAACTCAGAACTCCGATGGAGTTACTGCTCTGTGAGTTAATGTGTTAGGAATTTTATTGCTCGTTTGGCTAAAGGAATTTAGTATTTATACAGAAAATAAGCACCGTGTTTCGACACGGTACTGCAATTGAACACGAAAAAAGCGTCGTGTAGAAAATAAGTGTTTATTTTTAAAGTTGTACTTTCTCTCTCCTAATAAATATTTCATCTTTAATAACGTAGAAATTTACTCAGCAAGAACAGGTTAAAGAAGTTTTATTTAAAGTAATCTGTAGTTAAAAATTATTATTGTTTAGATGCGGTAATCTGAAATGGAGTTGCGTGATATAGAAATATATGCAATAAGTAAAAATACCTATTGATTATTATGTTATTAAAACTAAATATTACAGTTTTCTGTTTTCTAAATTTAATACACTTCAAGTTTAGAATATATATATCTATATGCATTTGCAATTGATAAGCGAGTAAAAAATAGACTTAAATAATTTAGAAAACATAATAATGTTTTGTTAGTTTTGTTTTTGAGAAAAAAATGTCAACATCTAATTTTTATAACATATAATTATATAGACTTTTTACGTATAATTGATAAGAGAATAATGCATAAAAACTGAAAATGTGTTAAATAATTCAAAAATTTTAATAAATTTTTTTAATAATTTTGTTTTTAAAAATTTTATTTTAACTCATTTCAGTATTTTTACAAGTAGTTATATGGATCCTTTTATGTTTTATTCCACATTTAATACGAGAATAAGTAAAAACTAAGTATGTTAAATAATTTAGATATTTTAACAATTCTTTAATATTTTCAGTATTGATATCATGCATTTTTCTTCAGGAGGGATTTTTAAATCTCCTGTGGTTACGGGCAAGGGCGCCCATATGGGGGGGGGGGCAAGGAGGGGCTTGAGCCCTCCCTTAGATTTTGGTTTTCTGATACTTTTTTTAAATATAAATCAGTTGCAAGATATGAAAAATTTAACTTTATCTTGTAAAGACAAAGCATAATAAAACCTGCATCGACAAGATCAGAAGGCACCAGAGGAATTTTCCGTTTTAGACGGGTTTTTGGTCTAGCAGGTATAATTGTTGGGAATTCCTTTTGTCATAACCATGATTCTTTTTCTTTTAAATCTGGATTCTGTTTTCATGAGTTTTTAATTAGTGCTTTCGAATAGTCTGCTTCTTACAAAGAGGAAAAACACAAGATAGGAAACAAATTCCGTTTCAGACAATTTTTATTTTAGCAAATGTTACTGTGTGGGTTTTTTTCCTACAAGACGATAACACTTTTTCTGCATAAGGAAAGATTTCGTTATAGACAGGATCAATTTTTCTAAGTAAAAAAATTTTGCGTAAATGAAACGCTGAGAAATTAGAGACAGATTTAACAATAATCAGTCATCAATCCGAAAATAAAAAATATCGCGAAATTTGACAAATGGGCGCCAAAAAAATCAATTTCGTTAATAATTTGCAGAAAAAAATCACCAATTCCGTCAAAGGATCGCGAAAAAGGGGCGAATTTCGTCAAAAGATCGCGAAAAATGCAAATTTCGTCAAAGAATCGCGGAAAAAACACAAATTTCCTCAAAAGATCGTAAGAAACGCGAATTTCGTTCAAGAATAACGGGTAAAACGTGAATTTTGTTAAAGAATCGCGGAAAAAGCGCAAATTTTGTTAAAGAATCGCGGAAAAAGCGCAAATTTTGTTGTAGAATCATGGGGAAAACGCAAATTTTGTCAAAGAATTGCGAAAAAACACAAATTTCTTCAAAGTATCGCGGGAGAAAACTCAAATTTTGTCAAAAGATCGAAGGAAAAAACTTAAATTTAGTCAAAAAATCATGAAAAAACGCAAAATTCGTCAATGGATCGTGAAAAAAGGCAAATTTCGTCAAATGATCGCAAAAACGGGAATTTTGTTCAAGAATCAATGGAGAAACGTGAATTTCGTCAAAGAATCGCGAGAAAAACACAAATTTCGTCAAAGGATCGCAAAAAACATGAATTTGGTCAAACAATCGTACAAAAAAAGCAAATTTCGTCAAAGAATTGTAGAAAAAACGTAAATATCGTCAAAGAATCGGAGAATAAAACGGACATTTCGCCAAAAAATCGTGGAAAAAATGCAAATTTCATCAAAAAATCGCGAAAAACGCAAATTTAGTCGAAAAAACGCAAATTTCATCACAAGAACGCGAGAAATAACTAAGTACCTTACATTTTAAATAAAATGTTTGATAGCTTAGGAGGAAGTTGATATTTTTCTCACCTCCCCCCCCCCCCTAAAATTAATCATATGGCCGCCCTTGGTTACAGGAAAGATTGTCTCTTAAACAATATCAATAAGAATTAAATTAAAAGTAGGAATTGTGTTCATTTAGTAAAAATTTGGATTTAAAGCAATTGCGCTTCTTTTTAACCTAATTAATTTAAGCCATTACAAAAATATTGATTAATAAACAAAAGTGCGGGGGATGGAAAAGGTGGCAGTAAATTTTACATGTACTCTATTATATGTCTGTTCGTGCCGTAATATTATTGATTGTGTAATATTTCAGTTTATATAAATATATCAGTTTATATAATATTGTAATTTAAAATTTTAAAATTATTTACATAGATAATTTAGTTAAAGTTGCAAGGAATATACAGAAAATTCTGACAAAGAAAAATTTAACTAATTTTTGAGACATGCTTGTAATGAAAAGACAATTTTACTCTATGTAATTCAACCCAAGAGTAGGGTATTAAGCAGTTTATGACTCGTTTGGTTAAATGGATATTATTTATTGTACAAAAAAAAAAAAAAAAAAAAAAAAAAAAAAAACACAGTTTAGGATTGGTTCCGGATAAACACAAAAACAGAAAAAAAATAGCATACAAAATAAATATTTTTAAAATTGTACTTTTCCTCTATTAATAAATATTTCATCTTTATTAATATAATGAGCAAGAACAAGTTCTAAAGAATTTTTATTTAAGATAATCTACAATTAAAAAATATTATTGTTTACATGTACTTGGGCTTGTATGATATAGAATTGTACGCAACAAGTAAAATACAAGTATATTGATTATGATTTTATTAAAATGAATATTATAGTTTTCTGCTTTGAAAATTTGATACATCGCAAATTTATAATATGCTTATGTGTGTGTGTGTATTTACTATTGAGAAGATAATAGAGAAAAGATTACATAAATTATTTTAAAAACATAACTTTTTATTCGTTTTGTTTTTGAGAAAAAAATTCAACTTCTGATTTTTGTAACATATAATTATATAGACTTTTGTGCATACCTGATAAAAGAAATCATACTTAAAATTTGAATATGTCAAATAATTTGTAAATTTTAATAACTTTTTAGCAATTTTGTTTTTAAATATTACCTTTATTCATTTAATGTTTCATAATATGTTACAAAATCAACTTATTTTCCACATTTAGTACGAGAGTAAGTAAAAAGTTAAGTGCTTCAATATTTTTTTAATATTTCTAGAGTTAAAATCAGGCATTTTTCTTCCAGGAGGAATACAGGAGAAGGTCTTTCAGTCTTCTAATGATATAGTTTGTTTTTTCAATAGGTAGAAGGAGTACTGGAAACAGAGAGAAGATGGGAGGGGGGGGGGGAGGCACTCCCTTCCTAAATGTTTGAAAATATATGAATTTTGGTCACTTTTGGCTAATTTCAATCATTTGACACCTTTCAATAAAAATCCCGGTTACTCTTATGCGGGTCCCTTAAAAAGGGAGGCCCGGATCAATTGCCCCGCATGCTCTGCATAGGTCGGGCCCTGTGTCTTGTGCCATTAGAAAAAAAAATATTGATTAATAAAAAAATGTGTGTATGTGTGTGTGGGGGGGGGGGGAGACGGCAGTAAATTTTACTTGTACTCTAATATGTCTGTATGTGCCGTATTATTGATTGTTCAATGTATCAATTTATATAAATATATTATTACTTTCTTCTTTCTTTACAAGAAGAAAGTATTGGATTCGGTTACAGCCCGGCTGAACTATGCAGGAAAAAACATTGTAAGCTTAATCCAGACCCAGTCCCAGTCTGATGAAAAAATTAAGCCTGGACTCAACTCAAACGCAATGTAACTGTCCGATGCCAATATCTACACTGAACATGTTATATTTTTGTATTGATGTTGTCAAACTAGCATCGCCAACTGCGGCACATTTACACTCCAAATCTGTTCTCAAATGCTCTGCTCAATAAGCGCGAAAATTTCTGACACATTTAATAACTCATTTTTAAATGTAAAAGAACAAAATTGTCAGAGTTGACTATGGAAAAGATTTCTAATCGAAATGTTTTCCGTAAATATTATCATAAGACGAAACGCAATATTTCACCTTGATTCAAACATACAATATATTATATGAACCTTAAAAAGTTTACGGTTTACATAAAAGGTGACTAAAATAATAAGAGAGATGTTACAAGTTAAAAAATATACATTTTGTTTAAAACTTCTTAATACTTTCAAGCTTTTCCAAGCTCTTTAACAGAGAATTGTACTTTAATAACAATGTTAATATTATTAAAATATTCTCTGATCAAGAGCTTGGAAAAAGCTTGAAAGTACTAAGAAGTTTGAAATAAAATGTATACTTTTTAACTTGTAATATCCCTTTTATTATTTTACTCACCTTTTAAGAAAAACAATGAACTTTTTAAAGTCATATAATATATTTCATGAGTTTTCCGTTTTTTGATAAATAAATTTTCGAATTATAAGCAATTTTGATCATGTTACAACTGATTTTCTTCCTGTCTCTGGGTTGTTTTTTGCCTTTCGTCCAGAAATTCGGTTCAAAATATCAACTTTGACTGTATTTTCTGAAAGATCTTTTACGTTTACCAAAAAACGGAAAACGTCTTTCGATTACATAGTTTTTGAATAACATCTGCTTATTTCATGTGTTTCCGAACAAAAATGAATTAAAACTTGTGTCATAAAATTAGGTGCCCTTTTGGATTTGAGAACAGTCTTATGTTTCTCTTATAGTAAAGTCGTATCCATTGAAAATTAATCATATGTTATCAGCTTCGTTTAAATTTTTATATCGGGCCAGTGTTTGAAAAAGTGTTTTAATTCGCGCTTGGCGAAAATTGTCCGCTTTTCGCCAAGAAATGGGGTAGTAAGTAACACGCGAACCCTCCTTCAATTGTATTTTCCCGTACCTCCCCACTCTTGACCTTTGGGGGAGAAAAAGTAATTATAGCGTGCTGGCTGTAGCCTCATGTCTATGCAATAAATTTTGTTTGCAATGTCTTTTATATTGTATATAATTGTATTTATTTTCTTTGAATTCTTTATTTATACGGCATATTTGATTTAAAGAGTTGAATTCAAACATTTTCCTCCTGCAGGATATTTGTGATGGAAGACTTTTTACAGTTCTGGAGGGTGGAATGATACTTTTTTGCCATTAAAATGCATAAAATCTCAAACCTTGATGAAAATGTTGAAAAAGACACAGACAAACTGTCTGGAAGAAAAACACCGGTGACAGCAAAAGCTGTTAAAGATACAGGAAACAAAAAGCAGAGAGTAAGTTGTGAAGAAATTGACCTGCAACAAGGCCGCAGCTACAAATCCTCCTCTAAAGCAAAAAAAAATCATTAGAAATGTTATTTCCGTTGTTAAATTCAGTTAAATTAAAGTACAGAGGGAGCCAAAAAACAGTTGTGTTAACATCATCGCCATATAAACTAAACCTTGAAATAGTAATAATAATAATAATAATAATAATAATAATAATAATAATAAGGCAAAAATGAAGCTTTTACAGCACAAAAGCAATTGGAACATAGAGTTTTAAAAAATAGGCGTAATGTGTGTGTGTGTGTGTGTGCAATTAGCAAAAAAATGATGGAAGAAAAGAACTACAAACATAATGTAAAGAAAACTTCTGTTGAGAAAAAAAGTCTGATAATTCAGAATCTAAAAAGAAAAATCTAGACAGTGATGATAGGTTTTGCCTAGTTTGTAAGAAAAATAAAATAGCAGAAATGATTCAGTGTTCAGATTGCCATATACGGTTCCATGTTGTGTGCGCTGGAAAACAAAAACAAAAAACAAAATTCATGTATAAACTTTGCATCACTCCTTACGTGATATTCAAGTAACTGACAATTGGTTCCATAATTTCTATTCTTAATTACTGATAACTTTGATTTACATTTTGAATACATTTTGATTTAAAACAATTACTCTTATTTTCAGATGTTTGATTTCGTTATATTTCATTGCTGTTATTTTGTTTGATTGTTTCATTAATCGCAAACTTTGCTTTTAATAAAATTAGTTATATTCCCTAGTCTTTAAAACAACCTGATATTGTTTGGTCCAATTTAGGAGACTGGGGGTCCAACTTAGGCGACCAGTTGCTGAATTTGGACCACTTTTGACAAATTTTTCAAATTAAAATAAAATTTAAGATTTTCAAAAAGAAATTGATCTAAATATTTATTTAGTTAGTAGATGAATAGATTGGCCCTGTGTAATGATCTTTTGCAGATATTCCAAAAATTAAGTGAGCTACAACTGAAAATAAGTGAAGTGGTCCAAATTCGGCTTCTTTCCCCTATAACAGATGATCATTTACAAAAATAATTATAAAAGATAAGTCAAGGTATGACAAATGCTCTTTAATGAGATGAAATTCGTATAATTAGAAAATCATTCAGTGTTGTTGATGAATTAATTACAGTTTATTTTACGTGAAAATAAAAAGTTTTGATCAGAGGCATAGAGAGTCAACTTGGGATCCAGAGATAAAATTTTGAAACAAAGGTGCCAATTCAAAACTTTTATCATAAGGCGCGGGGGTGGGATGTTTTTTAAGAGGGAGTAAATATTTATTTTGATCTTGTTGTGAACATCTGAAAAAAGAAAACGATACACTTTTATTCATGCACATATTTTAAAACTGAGTTAATTAAAGGCTTTAAATTAACGAATTTAAATTTAAAGATTAGTTAAAATTTAAAAAAAGTACTCAATAATGTTAAATATGTCTCATTTTGAGAATGTTGAAATGGAAAATAAAATTGTTAATTAATAATTTCGAGGCTTAAAGTGTTGTCTTAATGTAATGTTCCTGTTTTTGTCTAATTTAACAAGCTATTCTTGCTTTTGTGCACTTTAAGTTACCATACATTATTAATTAATTATTGGTAAAGGCTATGATTATTGTTGGTCATACAATAATAAAATGTAAAAAAACTGTGGGTAAACGATTCTTCAAAGATCGGGACTTACAGTGCCCATACCTGTTTTCTTGACCCTGGTCCTTGAGGTGCTAGGTAGCTTATGCCCCGGCTAAGTGGTCAGTCTAACGTAGGACACTCGGTGTTTAGCTCCCAAGCAAGCTCGGAACTCATTTTATCGACCCCGAAGAAATGAAAGGCTGAGTGAACCTTGCCAAGCCGGGAGTCGAACACTCGACCTGCAGCGCAGCAGTCAGATGAATAAAATGTAAAATTTCTATAATTCGCGTTTGTAATGAAAAACAGGTGGCGCTTTTAGACCTGCTAATGTTTGTAAACAGTTCCACGTGTATGCGGTTATCACTGCTGGCTTTTGCTTGTGTCTTGTGTTTGCCTCGTGTGGATTAGTTACTTGTGGAATAAATCTTTTGCTTTTTTAAGTCTCTTAATCGAAAATCGACTTACTTTAGTACAAATTTTAAAGTTTGTTCTATGCAAAGTAATGTTTGACTGTAATAGCCCAAATTTTAGCTTCAAATCATTTAGTAATGAGCAGGAAAAGTCTAAAGAAGACAACGACGTGCAGATAGAAGGTATATGTATTCGATCAAGTTCAATTCCATACACTATAAATTCTGCATTATATAACAATGAAAACGAACGGATCATAAAAATATGTTGATAAAAGTAACAGCTACAAACACTGTGTTGCAGTTTTATTATACTGTAACATGTGAGTACTATTGTGTTTATTTCATACATCGTATGTATCAATTTGCTTTGCATGTATTTTTTGAAATATTACATTTAATTTTAAAGAATTTTTTTTTTATAATCTGGTAAAACGTTTCAATACACTTAAAAAAATGCAGTATAAGCTCATATAGTAAAGTGGGGACAGACGCCGCGGTGGGACAGATGCCGCAGAGATTGTGTAGACGACACTAGCGTTCCCTAGACCAATTTTAGAACTTCTTAGTGTTCCTCTGTGGTGTGTGATGTATTGTATGCGTTTCCACCGCTTAATTGTCAGTATTTACATATTTATGCCAGTTTTTATGGCTCGATCATGCGTGGTAAGTTGCTAAAATTATTCTAATGAAGTTTTATTTCATATTTTAAGAAAAATAAACAGAGATTTCATCCCAAAATCGATTGCAACTATAGACTAGATCCTCGTAGAATACAGACATGTGCTTGCCTTTCTCTCGCGTCGCTCACATGACACAAAATGGCGGCGCGGCATCTTACCCGCCATTATGGGACAGATGCCGCACCGAGGTTGAGGGACAGATGCCGCAAAATATGTTTTTGTTTTTCTGTTCAATAAATTCATCACTGCGATTTAAGTAGAACTTACATATAAATGAATGTATATTAGCGCATTCTGCTACAAATCAAAATATTCTCAGCAACAATGTTGGTTCACTATGGGTGAATAAAAAAACGTAGGCCGTTTACAATTCTCACCATCTAAACTGTTAAACAAAATATATCCTACCATAATGGTCAAAAGACCTATACAGCCAAATAAGAGAAAATAAAAGGATGCAGATATTACAAGCACAGAGTTTATAAACAATAAAAAAGAAGAAGGAAATGAAAAACAAAAGAAACTAGAAAGCGTTAAAGAACGACAACTTGGAGGAAGTAAAATGTGTAAAAAAAGGAAGGGAGAGATGAACTTGAAAACGCATTACTTGAGGAAAAAACTAAAATATGAGTCATCTTTCGACAATGGGTAAATTGTTCCTCTTATGGATTCTGATGGCAGAACTGGATTTGAATTCGATGACTCTGCATATGTTGGGTGGCTGGAGTCTTATCAAAGAGCAAAGTCTAAATCGGACAGGATTCAGTGCATCAAATTCGATCGATAGCTGCATGAAAAACGCTTACTTTACTTTTGCGACGGGTAGTGTGGTGTGATTATGAGCGAATGGAAATAGAAAATCAAAGAATCAGAAGAAAGGCCAAAAATAAACCGACTAGGGCCTAAATAGAATATAACTAATACTTACATTAAGAGCAAACTGCAATGTTCGCCTGGATGTAAACCAGTGATTTATATCTTTTTTTAAATTATTCTGTCTATCGTTTCCAGTAATTATACAAACCATTCATGTAAATTCAAATGATTCTCTTTTCATTTTCACTTTTTGTCTTAAGTTTTGTTTATAGAGATTACACTTTTGCATTTTCGTTAAACTTTTCACAATTTAGTGATATATATAATTTTTGTAAGTTTACTGTTTTTTATTTTCGTTTTAAGTACTTTGAGAAAATAAAAATGTGATTTGCCTGAAAAAAAAAATAAACAGCCTAGCATTATATCCATGCGGTATCTGTCCCACACCCCATGCGGCATCTTATCCAGCACATAAAAAATGATGTTAAAAAAGGGACCTGTGGGGAAAATAATTATGCCTACTTTATTAAGAGGGTTTTAACTTGTTTAACATGGAAATTAGATTCTAAAGGGTTTGATCAATGATTTCTGGTACTTAGTTTGTTGTTTTTTGCTTTATTGTGCATTTTAAAAGACGAAAAGAAAAACTGCGGCATTTGTCCCCACTTTACTATATAGCCATACTGCACGGCATTGGTTAAATTAGAAATTTATTGCTGTAAAAAAATTGAATTTGAAGAAAATTCTGGTATTTCGTTTTAATATTTGCATACATTATTTTTTTCTTTCACAGTAGTGATGGGCGATTCTCGAAAATTTACCAGTCGATAAAAGTCGTCATCGTAAAAAACACAATCGATACAGTCATCGATTACTTTCGAGAATCTACAATCGAGATGTTCTACAATCAATTATTGAAATCATTGTTTTTATATATATATAAGGAAAATTTTATTAAATATATGGTAACTGAAAACAGATGGAATAAAACAACAACAAACCAAAGGGATGCTATAATAGAACCACAAGACTGGAAAAGACATATGATGGCGCCCCTTGCCATCGACCTCTAATTTAAACAAATAATAATACGTAATAATATATAAAAAAAAAACAACAGAAGTCTAATTGAACTTTATCCCTTTCCCCGCGCCCATCTTATGAAAATTCTCTACTTTCAGGATCGCCAAGCACAATTCCTTCCCGCCAAGAAAAGTCACTTCTACACAAGAAGCTCTGATCAATCAGGTTACGAGATGGCAAATCTCCGTTGGGGAAAAAAAAATATATATATGCAGTGGGATTACATTTTTATTTAGTGATTCTGAATAAAATAAATAGTGAATGTAGAGGAATATTTCTGGATAAAATGTTGTCCTTTAGATGTTATGAATACGATTTTGTTAACTTTGTTACTTTTTTACTTGTCAAATCTCTGGTTGTTTCAGTATTTAAAGGAAAGAATAAATAGTATATGAATATTAGTTTTTAAAATGGCTTTCTTAGGTAAAGGTAAGCAATCTGATCTTAAATATCTGGCAATAGAGATTAGATAATAAGCGACTAACGAGTTGCGTATGATAGATTTAAAAGTTTTAGTAACTTTAAGTGTAGATCAACCGAAATATTCGTTACGTTTTCGTCCCAAAATCTGAGTTTCGCCAAACATTCGTTTTCGGGGAAAATGCTGCTGAAAATTCGGCCAAAACTATACGTGTTTCAAAAATTTCGTTTGTTTCTTCGGAAATTTTCTACGTTACTCATTGATTTGAGCTGTATTGGCTTAAATGAGACATTCTTCATTTATTGCTATGAACTTCACTGTTTATAATTATCAGTCACCAGGGACTCCAGATGTGAGTGCAAATTATAAAGCAAGAAATGCATATATGACTAAACTTTGAACATGCTTTCCACCTGCTCATTAAAAGCTGTAAACTTAACAGTAATTATTTACAGTAGAACTCCAATTATCCGAATCAATGGGGACAGGACACCATTCGGATAATCAAAAATTCGGATAATTGGATTTTTTTCCGAAAAAGGGTCTATTTTAATTAATTATTGTATGGATGTTGAAAATGGGAGAAAAAAACTGTTTTTAAAGAAAAAGATCTTTTAATTAATTAAATGAAAAGGCAACAATTTTACATGTTAATCCTACTTACAAGTGCTGTATATTAGTACAATATGTACGTACCGTACTGTAAATGAAAGTCATTGCTTGCTGAACATCTCGGTCGAAGTAAGCTGTTTAACAGTTTTTACCCGTTTTCGGGCAGCCAAGTCGCGCATCCGCTTGAATGTGAGAAGTTGCAGACGGTCACACTCGGGCTGACGCTCCACTTCAATGCAGTTACAAGGCCGACAAATGCTTCAGTAGCTGATGGTCCCGCATCTGCTTCAACTTCGACTTTAAGGTTATCTTCTGCCTCGACACTTTCTTCTCTCACACTTTCAATAAGTTCATCATCATTTAGAATTTGAAAATCAGGGTATAACGAATCACACACCTCCACTCTGCTATATTTTCAGCACTAACTTCTGAACATCCAGAAATTTTCAAAAGAATGTTTCTGAATTGCTCAAGTAGCAAGTCATCCTCATCTTCTCCTGTCTCTTCCCTTTCCTTTTCTTGATCTTCTTTTTCCTTTTTCTCCTTTTCCTTCTCTTCTTTAGTTGCTATGCCTTTCAACTTGTTCTACGCACGTCTTAATGTGACTGCCTTAAACCAAGCTCCAAGTTTCCGCCACCGTGTAAGCACAATCTTTCAAATTTATTTCTGGTTAGCCAACACACCTTCTCCGCCTTCGCCCTCTACCAAAAGTTTCTTTAAAAGTAGCCTTCTGTAATGGCGTTTCATGGTTTCGATAACAGACTGGCCCATTGATTGCAAATAAGCTTGTGATGTTTGACGGTAAAGATTGTTTTAAACTGGCCGTTCTCTCTTTCCATTCTCTCCTCATCATTTTGCGAACCGCAGTACGTTTCCGTCTTAATTTTTTTTTCTGAAATTCTGAAAGCGATTCGGATAATCAGCGATTCGGATAGTCGGAGTTCGTATAATTGGAGTTCTACTGTATTTATTCTTTTTACTGAACAGCAAATGTTGCAGATGATTTTTTTTTTAAATAAAGAATTTAAAAAAAATTACCGGGTTTTCTTTCTGTCATGTTATCTAATTTGCATATATTTCATTTAATTTGGCTACTATGACGCAAACAAAACATTTACATAAATTTTACTTATGATTTTTGGATAGCTAGACACAAAAGATAACTCAATCGATTGAAATAAATACATTTCAATGTATGATATAGGTTCAGTGAAAATGTGATATATTTAACAGGTGGGGGATTAGATTAGAGTACTGGAAAATAAAAAATATCGTTTGGATGTAAAAATATATTTAAAAAGACAAACCAAAAATAATTTTTATCGAATTTTAAAAGAAAACCTTTTTCCTATAAATTCGCCACTCAAGATTCATATCATTTCATATAAAACCCATATTTTTAATTTATGAGAGACCTGAATGAAAAAGCATTAGTGAATAAATTGTATACGTATATCAATTGATGTCGAAAATACTGTTTGCACTTGTGAATATAAATAGGAAAAAGAAAATGATGATATATTTTTCTTTTAATTAATAGCATAGCGTTACACAAATTTTTATATAATTATTTTTAAGACTTGCATTTAAATTTTTTAGAGCTGTAAGGTAAAGTGCTGTGTCACAAACGTTTAACCCGTGGAGAATTTTTGTACTGATTTAAATTACTAATAAAAATTGTAAATGAAAAATCCATGTTTCCCATTTTTACGTTGTTCTATCTTTACAAGAAGAAATTAGTTGGATTCGGGAAAATTTCCGCCTTCCGGTTTTCGATGGATTTATACGCTTTAGAAAATCTTGAACACGATTTAATGGTTTTTAGAAAATGTCTGTCTGTCACTCTCTCTGTGAGTCTGTCTCCAGGTGACAAAAATTTTGTGGGCGCTCTATCTCAATAACTAATGTACGAAAATTCACAAACCTATAGATTCAGTTAGACCTTGATATAAACTGGTGCTAATTAGTGTTCGGTGTATATCGCCCAACAGATGGCGTTGCTATGCTGATTTTTTCACGATTTTAGCAATAACTCTATCAAGAACTGATGTGCGGATTTTAATAAAACTTTAGATTCAGTTAGACCTTGATATAAACTAGCTTGATTAGTTTTTGGTGTATATCGCCCCGCAGGTGGCGATTTCTAAGTAATTAATAGCTCTATCTCAAGAACTAATGCGCGGATTTTTATCAAACTTCATATTCAGTTAGACGTTGATGTAAGCTGTTACTGATGAGCTTTTGGTGTAAATCGCACAACAGGCGGTCCTATGCGGAATTTTTCACGATTTTCGAAAAAGCTATATCTCAAAAACTAATGCACGCAATTTAATCAAACTTAGTATTACGTTACATTTCCACGTAAATAGATCCTTATTAGACTTCGGTGTATATTGAACAACATGTGTAGATTTTATATACTTTGGATTGGAATTTTGGTTGGTGGTCGGGTTTCGAAATTCAATGTTTTTTTTTAACAATGCGATACTTATATCTTCTTATTAAATACATCCAATTCAACGAAACTATATACCTTTACAATCCTCATGATGAACATAGATTGTCATTTAATTTTAGCACTTTGATAGCGAATTTTGAATTATTAACATGTATGAGATAGAATAATGTTTTGGGTTTGGCACAGCAGTCTAGTTATATTCTTACAAAAATAAAGTGATCATCTAACTAGGAAAAGAAGCAGTTTTTAAAAAAGAATATTTATCCATACTTTTATTTTTAGGATATTGTATCTCGCATCAATACTTAGGCAGATTTTTAAAAATGTATTCTAGTATTTACTTTCATAAAATAATAGCGAGTTTTTTCTTTTCTAACAGAGAGAAATTTTATAAAATGTTAACTCATTTATTATGTTTAAGTTGTCTGTAATATTGTTTTAATTTCTCTTTATTGAACATTAATAAATAAAAAAATTCCGTCTCCAGTAAAAATCAAACTGATTTTATTTAGATTTAAAAATAATAATAATAAAAATAAATGATTACATCAAGCAATTTAAATCCAGTTTTAAATAAAGCTCATTTAACTTGTACGTGAATGATATTTGTTAGCTGTTTTCTGATTTTTTTTATTTCTAAAAACTATGAAGATAGGATATGCAATGCTCCCCTTTTAAGCTGAAAGTAAACAAAGCATCGTATGAGCCAGCGCGCCATGCTAGGGAACTTCTCAGGTGCATTTGTGATAAGAGCCGTTGTGATTTAGACGCGATTTAGACACTAGTAGAATGTTGTAGTTTTTGCGGGAGAAAAGAACTGTAGAACGCTGAGGAATGAACAATGTTTGTTTTAAGACGAAAGACTTAAATTATGTTTTGAACTCGAACTGAATGTACATATCTTGTAGTATTACGCTAATATACCTTTTATTAATTTAGTAAAGTGTCAGTTTCATTTTAGTACAGAATTACATGATTTGGTAATCTACAATAATAATCGAATATCATATTTAACTACAAAATAATAATAACGATAAGTACTGTAAGTGTTAGTAATCAGATAACAGTAAAAAAAAAATCGAAAAAAAAATCCAACAGCCCAAATCACTGTCTCAACACATTTTCATTTTCAAGTAACTGCAAATTAATGCTTATATTCTAGTATGAACACAGGCATGAATCTGTTTCTGTGTCAGCATTTTGCTTTCCGGCGTCTGCAAATTAAGATATTTTACATCAGTATCGAACAGGAAAAAATCGCTTCTGAAATCAGGAACACAATTTTAGATCAATCTTTTTGTTGATAACATTGCTGAGAAAAAGTAGGTAAAAGTTTAAAATGTCGGGAAAAAATTACGGACGCCCCCTAAAACTATTTAACCCATAATCACAACATACAAAATCTACGCGAATAAAATATTAATATTAAAAAATATTTACATTTACGTTCCATTAATAATCACTTTAATAATATCCGAATACTTAAATCCTAAAATGGCGGGTGTCTTTCACTTATCTTAAGAAAGAGTGCTGTAGACTTGTTGTTATGATTGGTTGATGAGTGATACCAATACATACCATACTCTCTCCTTCTTAGAGTGAATATTCTCTCTAAGCAGGAGTTACTAGTCACTCTTTCAGAAGAGTGACTATTCACTCCTGAAAAAGAGTGCGTTTTAGAACAAAATGAGCGTAATGTCCAAGGTTACATTATGAAGTGGAATTTTTGAAAATTTAAAAGTGACATATTTTGGTGCATTTCATTATTTCATTCCATATATTGGTTCAAAGTTGAACGGAAATTTTCTAAAGTGTATAATGCCAGGCTTTCACTCTCGTCTGCGGAGTGAGATGTTTCACTCTCGATAACGGAGTGACATATTTCACTCTCTAATATTGAGTGAAATATTTCACTCTTTAAAGAGTGATTTTTTGTAAAATTCACTCCAAAAAGAGTGAAAATGCCCGTCACTCTTTCAAAGAGTGAACTTTTCACTCCTCCTAATTTTAGAGTGTGGAATGCAAAAAATTGGATACATGGCTGCCTATGTGTAGTAATTCCTAAAAATGTGATTTCAGTAGTTTTAAACGTGTTTTTGCCTGAATTAAATTTTTGCTTGATATATGACGTGTATAAAAATCTGTAGATAATATGCAGAGAATTTAAGTACGTTTACGGCTATTGACAGAAATAACTGAATCTAAATCTTTAATTGTGTTATGCGTGTTCGAACTTAATTGGAGATACTTAACTAAACTAAATTTTAGCTTACTTTGTACGCTACAAATCTGTAGATCATATACACAGTTGAACAAAAGAATTCGAGTACCATTCCGACTATGTGCACGTGCAGTAATTGTTTAAATCTGGTTTTCAAATGTGTTATGCGTTTTATAAAAGGTTTACTTAGGTATATTCTTTATCTGAAGTTTTGTTAAAGTGATCCGAAAATATTGGAAAGTCTTCATAATCTATTCTTAACTCACGATTTTTCTTTCTTGTATAGTTTCAGTAGAGGAAACAAATTGAGGTTTTTTTTTTTTAGACCACATAAGTTAAAATCAGGTATTGTTTTTTAGCCTAAATTTCCCATGATTTTTATGATATATATATTTTTTTTGTTATAAATAAAACAGATATCATCATCAGAATTTTTTTTATATTTATTGGCACTGCACTTATATATTTAAATTTTTGTGTTTTAAAAAGGAATAATACATCTTTTACGACAGAGTATTTGCAGGTGCAAGCTGTGAACTTCCAATCTGGCGATCGTTTTACTCCAGTTCACAAGCATCTAGAAAAAAATTGGTTGCTAAATTATGAATGAGCATTAAATGTTCGAAGCTTATACCAACTTTAGTTTTTTTTTTTTTTTTTTTTTTAAATTGACAATATGCCGGTCATTTGAACAAAAGAGGTCATTTTTTGTTTTCTTTTAACACTATCGAAACATAGTTGAAAAGAGTTCATGAATTCGATTTGTCTGTCCGTATTCTAACTCTCGTAAATATACTCGGATTGCCATGAATTTTTATACGTTATTGAGGTTTACTGTACAAGGTGTCCACTCTCAACGGTGCCCAATGGCTAATTCCCAAACCAGTAGGCATACACATATAGTTCCAATTACAAAAAATGTTTTAACCCTTAAATGCCTGGTGTTGCTTTTCGGCAACATACCCAATTTAGGCTCTAAAATACCATTAGAATAATATTGAAGCTATAATGCCTAATGTTGCCAATAAAATACATTCTGAAGATATTATTAAATCGATTTTCAACATGTAGATGGCAATACTTGTACTGTTTAAGAAAAAAAATTAAATAATTTTTTTAATTGTTGCTACTTATTGTTTTTGTTTTGTTTGTAAGCTTGCGAAATACCCTATTTTGACCTGCAGTGAGCAAGTAAAATTTATTTCTTATTATAGCTCCTAACATTCTTGTGTGTTTAATATTATAGAATTTTATGAAGGGAAATTATTTTTTCAATTAAACACCAGTATTGCCGATTAGTAACAAACTGTTTTTTAGCCGTAAACTGTACTTAAAACAAAATATGATTTTTAGGGTTTCGTTCATCTGACGAAACCCTATTCGTCTCGCTCCTCTGTCTGTCTGTCTGTCTGTCCGTCACAGAGCCCGTTCTCAGAAACTATATATGTTCGAGACTTGAAATTTTGCATACTTATAGCTGAACACCTCACATCAAACAACAAATCCTAAAATTTTGAAAAAGTCTTATATTTAACCCTCTGAGCTCCAACTTGTGTATTTTAATCTTTTTGTTCTAACTGAGCCCCTAATTAAGTTTAAGACTTGAAATTTTGTATACTTATAGCTACACATCTCACATCAAACGACAAATCATAAAATTTTGAAAAAGTCTTATATTTAACCCTCTGTGATCTAACTTGTGTATTTTAATCTTTTTGTTCTAACTAATCCCCTAATTAAGTTTAAGACTTGAAATTTTGCATACTTATAGCTACACATCTCACATCAAACGACAAATTATAAAATTTTGAAAAAGTCTTATATTTAACCCTCTGGGCTCTAACTTGTGTATTTTAATCTTTTTGTTCTAACTGATCCCCTAATTAAGTTTAAGACTTGAAATTTACACTTATAGCTCAACAAATCACATCAAACGACAAATCATAAAATTTTGAAAAAATCTTATATTTAACCCTCTGGGCTCTAACTTGTGTATTTTAAGCTTTTTTTCTAACTGAGCACCTATTTAAGTTGAAGACTTGAAATTTTGCATACGTATAGCAGAACACTTGTGATCACACGAAAAATCATAAAATTTCCAAAAAGTCTTATATTATTTACTCACCGGTCTCTAACTTGTGTATTTTAAGCAAATTTTCTAACCTCCCCCCATAACACCCGGTGGATACTTTTCTAACTTTTGCCGACACCGCTTTGACCACTCTTTCATATTATGCACATAGCTTTACATATTTCAATTCCACTTTTTACCGTCAGGGGGCGCCTACCTATCTCGGGTGCCATAGACCCGATCCCCTCGACTAATATACCTTCGGATAGGTTGTAAAACGGATCGTTCGGATAGAGGTTTGTGTATAATAGAGTGCGCCCCCTGGTTGCGAAATGTGGAACTAACAGATTTCGCAAAAGGATAAAGTGTTTTGAAAGGAATATTAAACGAAACCCTCTGTGCGATCTGTGATCACACTTACCCACTTATTTAAAGTATTTTTCTAAGTATTTTTTCTTTATTTAAAAAATGAAAGCCTGAAAACATTGTTACAATGATTTTTGAAAAATCAGGCATTTAAGGGTTAAATGAGGTAAAGAAGTATTTTTAAATCGATTTGGGTCAAGAAAAATATTTATTAAAAATTTACGAAATTTAATTTTTTATACGGTTCCCCGGTCCTATAAGTGATATTTAGTAAAAATTCCCTGTTACACTAAAAAGAAAGACATTAAAGGTCCCGTTCATCTAACACTAAAATTGTCGAGTTGTGAAATTTTGAAATTCATGACTTATACCACTTTCCTGCACCTGAATACAGATGAGTTCGACCATGATTCGAGGGGTCATATCCAAAGTGCTTAAAGTATTCGAAGGTGTATCTCCGATTTGAAAGAACCTGTACAAGTACAGTAAACTCTCTGTAAGGCGGACTCAGTGTAAGACCGAAATCTGTCTAACTCGGAAAGATTTTCAAGTCTCTGCGAATCCAAAGACATAGAATAAAATTTCTCTACGGCGGAATATTGTCTACTACGGAAAATTTTCTCGGTCCCTATTGGTTCCGCCTTAGACAGAGTTTACTATATTACAATAGAGTTAACTTTTATTATTAAGTTTAAGACTGGTTAAAATAATTGTATTCTAACATACTAGCGAACTTGCCCGGCGTTGCCCGGGTACGTCAAAAAATAGCAGGAATTACGAAAAAGCTCTGAAAATCACAATAAGATATCGCGAAAAATTTTAAAATCGCTTCTCAAATTTTTAAAAAAGAAAAAAAAATATATATTGTGTTCGAAGATTGTAAGTTTATTCCTTTCACTAATGTGGAAAAATAGTAGCAAATCGCTAAAAGTACACTAAAAATCACATAGAAAATTCCCGAAAAATTCGAAAATTGCTATACGATATCCAAATAAACTTTATTGAAATGAGGACAGAATATACTTTAGGAATGTCAAAAAACTGCAGTAGATCGCGAAGAAACGTAAAAATCGCATTCAAAATCACAAAAAGTTCAAAAATCACGAAAGTCAAAATTTACTATAATTGGATAAAAGTTTCAAATCTAATTCCTTTGACCTGTGGGCTCTGTTAAATTTTATGTTTAGGAAATCATGCTAAGCATTAGATCATGTTACTTTTATTGGTAATTAATTTACTTGGACTCCCTTAAATATAATTAACATAATCCCTTAAGTTAATATTAGTTTTTGTTGCATTAAAATATCTCAATTTGTTGATTTTCTGTAAGCAAGTAAGCTCTATTGTTTTACAGTAAAAGTCTATGGGAATTTGGCGAAATATTAAAGATATCGCCAAGTTGGCGTCACTTTTGGCGACTCATTTTGGTCTCCAAATTTGGCGATATATCGCCAAGTTGGGTACAAACTTGGCGTTATTTGGCGACAGAACTGGATCCCCCTACGGTAACCCCCCCTTATAGGTATGGTGATGCATTATATGCTGTTCAATAATCGCATAAAAAATTCGCTAAAAATTCAAAAATTGCTGTACGAATTCCGGATAAACTTTTTTGAAAAGAGAACAAAATTTACTATATTGGGTTAAAAGAAAGAAACTGTATTCTTTTTCCTAATGTGGAAAAATCGAATTAATATAATCCCTTAAGTTAATATTAGTTTTTGTTGCATTAAAATATCTCAATTTGTTGATTTTCTGTAAGAAAGTAATCCATATTGGTTTACAGTGGAAGTCTATGGGAATTTGGCGAAATATTAGAGCTATCGCCAAATTGGCGTCACTTTTGGCGACTCATTTTGGTCGCCAAATTTGGCGATACACCGCCAAGTAGGCGACTAACTTGGCTGCATTTGGCGACAGAACTATGTCCCTCTGCGGCAACCTCCTTATAGGTATGGAAATGCATTAAATGTTGTTCAATAATTGCATAAAAAATTCGCTAAAAATTGAAATATCGCTGCACGAATTCCGAATAAACTTTTTTGAAAAGAGAACAAAATTTGCTATATTGGGTTAAAAGAAAGAAACCAAATCATCACACTTATATGGAAAAATCGCCTCGAAACATAAAAAAAGCTCTAAAAATCGCATAAAAAATTAAATAAAAAAAAATCTAATCAAAAAATCGAAAATCGGGTTTCGAGGTGCAAAACTTCATATATAGACATACCCTTTCCCCAAATTTTGTAGCTCTACGTGCTGTGGTCTCTTCAGAACGCCGTCGACACACTCACTCATTCACACACAAACTTCTTTCTTTATTATTATAGAAGATGTTTCATTTCGTAAGGATTTGAGGCTGTTTCTTTTCATGATTTCTTTTAACAAAAATTATGTTATTTGAAATGCTTTTATTTAACTTGAAACGATCGTATGTATATCTTTCCAGTTCAAAATTTGTACTACAACTCTAACTCTCTTTAAAATATCCGATCGAGGTTAAATTCTACATACTAACGCAACTCTGATGACAATGAAATACTATTTGAGTCATTCCATGTCAATTCAGCCAGACCTTGTAACCCGACCCCCAGGGACTTGGATGAAACTCGGTGTATATACTAATTCTATCATGATATGAATACATCAGAAAATTTTCCTTCCTAGACCTCATAGTTTGTGAGATATGGGAGGTCCAATTTTTGGATTTTTCTCAAATCGCACATTTCTGAGTCTGTATTTTTAGACTGCAGTTCCATTTTCAAAAAATTGTTTCTCTGGATCTAAAATGCGAATCATCTTAAAAATACCACCGTAAGTACATCAAAAGATGCAGAGTTTAATAAAAAAATATTTAAAAAATTAATTTTAAATATTTAGGGTCAAAAACTTAAACCAAAGTTGAAAGTTATGTTTATTTTTCCAAATATTTGTGACTTTACGAAAAAGGCTCTACACAAAAAGGCAAATAAAATTTTCAATTTCTTTTTGTTTTAAATAAAAGTTAACCCTTTGGGCGTTCTATTTATGAAATAAAAATGATGTCTTTCGCATGGCTTATGCAAAAATTTTGACTTATTTTGGGATGCTGTACCTATCAAGAGACAGAAATCTTTAACTTTGCTTACGGTACCTAAATAATTGCTGCACATTTTAAATTTAAATTTATTAATCAATTTGATTTATTTTCTAAAATGAAACCTTAAAATCAGACTGATTTATTTATTTTTATAACAGTAGAAAATTTGTATAGTATTGGTACTTATCACACAGTATCTGAAATTGTGTTGTTCTCAATCTTATCGCATATGTTTGTCACATAAATTTACATCTATCATTGGATTCGGTGGTATAGTATTTCTATATATACTTTCACAATGGTAGTATCTAAAGAATATGCACAATATTTAATGAAGGGGGGGGGGGTGTGTGGATATTGAAATCATTGATTTTTTTTCTCATTTTACTCAGAAAAAGCAAAAGCAAAAACTTTACTTTGTAAATAAAATAAAAGAAGCACTTATATTAAATAAATTCATCAAGTCATAAGAACCACTGTAATTATTTAGGTACCACAGTTTAAATTAGACATATTAGATATTTTTTTTTCTTAAATGGTGCAATTTCCTAAAACAGGGCAAAATTTTACATAAGCTAGAAGAAAGACTTCATTTTTATTAAAATTGAAATAATCATTAATTAAATCTAATACATTAATTAAAATTGCTTATAAATATTTTAAAAATTTAGATCGTTGTAATTTTTTTACGTAGCAAATAAAGAATTTGTTAAATTATATGCAAATTTTTAAAGCTAAAAAATCAGATTAAACATTATATTTAAAAGATTGAAATTCAAAAATAAAATTGAGCTAAATATAAATATAGAAATAAATGACGTACTTTGCGGTATCACTTAGATTTATTTTTCAACATTCTTTCTTTGTGCAATTTTAAATTTATATTTATTATGCATAAGCAACTTTGAGAACCTTCTAATATATATTCCAATTTTCCTATCTTACTGCAACTCCAAACTTAATAACCTAACACGATATCGGTATATTAGGAAGATCTTTGTGATTTAGAATCTAAAATGTCTTTGTATTTCAAAATCGGTGGCTATCCCCCCTCCTTCCTCCTCCTCCAGAAAAAATGTTAAATATCTTAAGGGGAAATTCTCTTCATTTTGGTAAAGGTTTATGAAAATTTTTAATTTTTTTATTGCCAGAGCACCCATCACTAAAGTCAAAGGCTTTCTTTACATCAGGGAATATCTATTTTACAATTGCTATCACTTCCTTCTGTGTTAAACATACAAGAGCGACATCATGTTGCATATCATAAGATAAAATGTGTATATTGCTTGCTGATAATCTAATATTGAGAGATTGAGTGTACATAACAGTTGGATCAAGAGTGCGGCTTCTTTGGTCCAATGGTAACTTTAAACCTTACCTTGAATAAAAAAAGTAAAATTTTTGCTGAAATCCAACAAAACTATAGCTTTTTGAGGGCCAAAGTTTGGTTTAGTATCTTTTAAGATATTAAATTTCGTTATAAAAGAGTGGAATAACATTTTCCAAATATTTTACTTAGCTTGTCACAAATTTATTTAAAGGAACAGTGCTGCTAATACTGGATTGAATACTTAGAATTATAATCCTCAAATTTTTTGAAAATTCCTGTTTAAAAAGAGAATACAACTCATGTAGATATACATAATATCAATCGCTTTTGTGCATAATACATTCTTAGCAATGCTAACTACATTTTCTTAACAGCCATGATTCTTCAGTATTCATTACAATTATAAAACGTTTCAATTAGTTCAATTGTTTCTCAGAAGTTGTCATGACGGGTCTTGCAGCATAATTAGTTATTTCAAATTCATCTATTATTTTCTTTTGCAGCACAAGGAAAAATAGATCACCCTTATATTATGAGAAACAGCAGACTAATAATAATTTGATTAAGAGATTCGAAAACACCTGCCTTTACTAAAAAAATTTATCCTGCCTTTGTCAGAATTTGTTTATACAAGGCAGATGTAGAAATATGTTTCATCCTGTAGAAATGAACTAGGCTTTGTTAAATATAAGGTATTTAAACTATAAAAAACATATTTAAAATGATTAAAATTATCCAAGATAATAAGATAGAAAGTTAAAAAAAAAAGAAGTTAAATACAAATAAAGTATTTTAATTTCAAACACACATACACACACAGAAAAAAAAGTATTGAAAATATGATTGGTAAAAAGTCATTATTGCATTTTCTTATTCTATACCACAAAAGATTTTTTGTTTACAGTCATATAGTAAAAGGAAAATCAAGGATTGTTTAAATTAAAAAAAAATACTTGTAATAAAAGAAAATATATGAATGAATAAATAATTAAAACATTAGGATTATGCACAAAATTTAATGGAGGGAGGATAGACTGCAGTCACAGACTTTTTCCCCCCTTTTACTCAGAAGAAAAAAAAGCAAAGCAAAAACTTTACTTTGCAAAATAAAGGAAGAAAGAAACATTGAATAATATATTCAACAAGTCATGGAAATCACAGTAGTTATTTAGGAACCACAGCTAAAATTAGGCAGATTTTTTTTTCTTTATTGGTGCAGTTTTTCAAAACAGGGCAAAATTTGCATAAGTCATGAGAAAGACACCATTTTTATTTCATAACTAGAAAGCTCAAAGTGTAAATTGTTATTTAAAACGAAAAGAAATTGGAAATTTACAACAATCTAAATTTTTTTAAATATTTATAAGGAATTTTAATTAATGTATTAGATTTAATTAATGATTATTTCAATTTTAATAAAAATGAATTCTTTCTCCTAGCTTATGTAAAATTTTGCCCTGTTTTAGGAAACTGCACCATTCAAGGAAAAAAAATATCTCTAATATGTCTAATTTAAACTGTGGTACCTAAATAATTTCTGTGGTTCTTATGACTTGTTGAATTTATTTAATATAAGTGCTTCTTTTATTTTATTTACAAAGTAAAGTTTTTGCTTTTGTTTTTTCTGAGTAAAATGAGAAAAAAATCAATGATTTCAATATCCATCCCCCCACCCCCCCCTTCATTAAATATTGTACATATTCTTTACATACTACCATTGTGAAAGTATATATAGAAATACTATATCACTGAATCCAATGATAGATGTACATTTATGTGACAAACATATGCGATAAGTTTGAGAACAACACAATTTCAGATAACGTGTGATAAGTACCAATATTATACAAATTTTCTACTGTTATAAAAATAAATAAATCAGTCTGATTTTAAGGTTTCATTTTAGAAAATAAATCAAATTGATTAATAAATTTAAATTTAAAATGTGCAGCAATTATTTAGGTATCGTAAGCAAAGTTAAAGTTTTCTGTCTCTTGATAGATACAGCATCCCAAAATAAGTCAAAATTTTTGCATAAGCCATGCGAAAGACATCATTTTTATTTCATAAATAGAAAGCCCAAAGAGTTAACTTTTATTTAAAACAAAGAGAAATTGGAAATTTTATTTGCCTTTTTGTGTAGAGCCTTTTTCGTAAAGTCTCAAAAATTTGGAAAAATAAACATAACTTTCAACTTTGGTTTAAGTTTTTGACCCTAAATATTTAAAATTAATTTTTTAAATATTTTTTTAATAAAATCTGCATCTTTTTATGTACTTACGGTGGTATTTTTAAGATGATTCGCATTTTAGATCCAGAGAAACAATTTTTTAAAAATGGAACTGCAGTCTAAAAATACAGACTCAGAAATGTGCGATTCGAGAAAAATCCAAAACTTGGACCCCCCCCCCCCCCCCCCTCCATATCTCACAAACTATGAGGTCTAGGAAAGAAAATTTTCTGATGTATTCATATCCTGATAGAATAAGTATATACACCGAGTTTCATCCAAATCCCTGGGGGTCGGGTTACAAACCATAAAAAAATTTGTTGAATTGAAATGACCCTATTATGATCTTCATTGCTTACCATTTATACTTATTTTACAGAGTTACACAAAATTTTTTAGATAGATCATCGCCAACAATTTTAAGAAAAAGTTTTAGATTAGATAACACCAGCCTGCGATGGCTGTGCCTTTAACTTTTAAAATTGATTTTTATGTATTCTTTAGCGCTGAATCCGAAAATTACCTCCATAGTTAAAAAATAGTAAAATTCTGATACTATAAAATAGAGGAGATAGTTATGTTTTTTAATTTTTGATAATTGCTTTTTATGTAATTTTTAATACTGAATCAGAAAATGAACTTCATTTTAAACAATCGCGTTAGACATTTTCCTAAATCGTAAATTTCAAAGTTTAAAAATAGAGAAAATCTGATACTTTAAAATTGGTGTAAAACTTCTTTTATTCAATTTAATTTTATTTAATTCAAAAAGTTATTGATTTTTTGTCTTATACTTGGATTCTTACAGCTAAACATCTCAGGGACCCGATGAGGTGGTGTAGGGGCGTTTCAATTTTAACTTTGAAATTTACGATTTGCGAAAAATCCTAATGTGATGGTTAAAAATGAAAGTCATTTTCGGATTCAGCGCTACAAAATACACAAGAATCAATTATCAAAAGCTACAAAACATGACACAACTCAAATTTTGCAGCCTAGTGTAATCTATAACATTTAAAAATATGCAGAATTTTGTAAAGAATTAAGGCTGTTGCTTTTCACCATTTTATTTAAGGAAAATTCTGTTATTTGTTCCTCTTATGTGTTTAGTACAAGCTGTATATTTTGCATTAACACTTCAGAATGATTTTATATTTCAGATTTATAATGCAATGTTAATTTTAGTCTCAAATATATAGATATATATCTGACGATTATTTATATTTCTACTAAATTTGTGAATGACCCCTATTTCGTAGCACAAAATATGCTCCAACTTTAAACAGCTATTACTCGGTCATTTTTAATCGTAGAATAATGGGACTTTCTTTTGTCTTACTTGTCAGTGTAATAGGAAAATATTACTAAACATATCTTATAGGACCCGGGGACCGTATAAAAATTTAAATTTTTGTAAAAATGCTTTTTTTATTGACCGAATTCGCTTCTGAAATACTTCTTTACCTCATTCAAAACATTTTTGTAATTGGAATTATATCGCACCCTTGCTACAAAAGTGTCACAACTCAAAAATTGGCTTTTTTGAGTTATGGTTGCCATTCGGCTTGGTTTTTGCGCCTCTATCAACCACCTAAGGTGCCAGATAGTGCACTGAAAATCTAGCCACCAGGTAGCAGTTGTGTCGTTTTTCAAGTTTATCAGATGATTACTGGCCTTTCTAGAAAAGTGCCACATCTTCAGTTGTGATCTAACCTTTACACGTGAACGTGAGTTCAAAAGTGCATTATTTTGAGCTGTGACGTTTTTAATGATTCAAATGATGATGTTCTTCCAAATGATTTCGAATTGTGACAGTCTAGATGATTCATGTTTAAATATTTTCTGCTTCCTATTTTGATTTGTGGCATTTTTGATGATCAAGTTAGGTACAATTGTCGGTTGGAACTCTAAATGTGTCTCTTTTGATGTTTCAAACGAGGAAAAGTAACAATACAGGGAAAAATTCAGGGTGCTGTTTTTGTTAAACTCGCTTTAGCTACGCAATATGAACTTTAATAAGGTCTCAGTTAACTTAAAAGGTGACAGATAATATTAGTGCATATGTTACAAGTTTAAACTATACATTTTATTTAAATTTCCAACTACTTCGGTCTGCGATCCCGCTGTCTTCGTCAAGGAATATTTTCATGAATTGCCGTTCCATTCATTCAAATACAGCCCTTTGTTTCAAATGGAAGATTCTATCGGTGTGTTCACGTATGTAAATCAGGCTGCCTGCGCGGAAGGAGTTTTTGAAATGGAGTAGATCTAATCGAAGAAAGGAATTAAAAAAATGAATTATTTCATACTTAAGGTTCAAACCAGGTAAAACCAACGACTACATTTCTTTATCCTTCCCAAATATGTCTTTAGTAATACAAATGTACCTAGAAATAAAAGTAGTGGTGCTTTGGATTAAACTTGGGAAATTATTTGACGGAAGTAGTGTGATTCAATATCTTAAATCCTTGATGGGAAGAGCCCAAGACACTGACGTTGGTGTGATATTTTATTCCATCAATTGTTGTGGGCAACAGAAAAATAAGTATTTGCTTGCTGCTTATGCATACGCGGTACGGTGCTTCGGCATCCGAAGCATAACACAAAATTCTAATAAACGAACATTTTCAAAACGAGGGTGATAATGTGCATAGCGTCATTGAGAAGCAGATTGCAAAACATCTTAAATTCGCCCCCAATATACGTACCAGAGCAATACGTCACATTGATAGAGACTGAGAAAAAACAGGACTCCCTTACCATGTTAATGAGCTCACATTCGAGGATTTTAATGATATGAAGTTGCTGCATGAACAATGGGGTAACAACTTCAACGTGGACAGAACTAAAATGCAAGTGAAGTGACAAGAAATCAAGATGCTCCGTGTCGAACGAGAATCAACCTCGGGCATTTTTCTATAAAACATTCTACACAGATGAGATTTTCAAGAAGGTGAATGCGTGCAATATGAGGAATATACGATCTCAAGAGGATTTAAATTCGGTTGAGCTAGTTCGTGTAAAATTCCCTTACCTGACAATACAAAAAAGGATATTCAAGACCTCGTTAATAAAAATATAATATCGAAATTTTATTTTATTTCGTTCTTCAAGAATGTTTTAGAATAAAGCAGCTAAATATTTTCATATGCAATTAGACCAGAAGACTGATTTACGTTTGTTATTTACAAGTTTTTAACAGGTGCATTAAAATTTAATGCATTTAAATATTATTTAATGATAATATTATATATATGATAATATTTAATATTATTACTATATGCCTAGTTCCTTTGCAAACGTAATAGTTTACGTAATAGCAATACGTTTTGTTGTTTACTTTTACAGGTACAAATGATAAAGGTTCTTATACATTAAAATGTTATTTAAATGCATATCTAGTAAAAGCAGTTTACTAATTAGCTGGGTGCTTATCTTCTACTTATGGAACACTCCAGGACAGATGAAAGAAATATGTAAGCTGAATAGGCAGGGTCATCGCTAAGACTTCTTATTCGGGGGGGGGGGGGACCTTAAATTGACAAGTCAAATTTCAGTATTTGCCAACTAGTTTATATAATTTTGCCAAGTTACCACAATTAGAAAATATAATATAGTTCTTATTTGTAAAAAAATTTAATAATATTCCCAATTTGAATTGTATCTTTTACCAATTCTATCAGAAATTAAAAGTATATTATAGTTTTTATTAAAGTTTTAAACAAGTTTGCCAACTAAGTTTGTAAACTTGCCAAGTATAAGAGTATTCACGAACGTTTTGTGAGGGGGAGGCTCCCCATACCCCCTTAGCGAGAGCCTTGTCAATAGGTACTTTATACTACATGTTAAAAATTAATCTTAATGTTTCTGTATTTCAGCTGTTTTGTTTTACCATGTTTATAACTGAAAAACAGCAAAGCAATGAATTTTCTTGAAGTTATTTAAGTCAAATTAAAACAATATTATTCAATCATATGTTTCCAGCTTCATTCATTCACTCAAAATGAAGTGCTACCTATAGATAACAAAAAATAAATAGATAAATCCTTGTTAATGAAACGTCTTAACTCAAAGCCCAATTTTCTGTCAAGTCACCAAAAGTGACGCATGTCCAGAAAACAAACAACAAAAGTGTCACTACTCAAAATGATGACATACGCGTTAGTCTATGTTGGGCGACAAAAGAGACACAACTCAAAAAAATGGCATTTTTAGTTGAAAATTACAAAAATCTGAAAGAATGGCAATCTATAATATTATTATATGCACAGTTCTTCTGAATGACATCACTAGATAAACTAAAATTTACCTACACAGCTCAGAAACAGTTTTTTCCATTTTCTGAAAAACGGAGTTTTTTGAGTTATGCCACTTTTGTAGCAAGGGTGCGATGTGTCTATGACTTACGGTTTAGCAATTAGCCATTGGACAACGCTGAGAGTGGACACCCTGTAGAATGTGTGGTATTGAAAAGAAGTGCGTAGCATTTATAGCCCATTTACACGGACACACAAAATAATTCCTTTACATTACGATCTATGGGGAAAATTTGTTTCTGGTACATTTTATTGATGTTACAATATTTCAAACATAATAAAATTGATATACATCATTGAGATGGACTACAATATTTATAGTTCCTTTACAGGACGCGCAAATAAATTCCATTACGATATAATGTATGGTGAAAAACACCAGCATTAAATTCGTTTAGAAAGATTTTCGATTAAATATATAAAATCATTCAGCACTCATTTTAGGTATATGGAAGGTTATTACCATGGGCCCGAGTAAAGCCGAGCGGATCAGCTAGTCAAGAATAACTGAGCATGCGACGCGTGGCTTTGAGATTTTCCGAAAAAATAATTCTTTTCTATGAATTTTTAATTAATAACTCGGCTAAGTATATAAAATAAAATAGAATTCTGAGCCCCAGGTGAATCAGGACCTGCCTTGAACAATCCTCACCAAAATTTTCAGACTTGTACGTTCGGTAGATTTCGCTAGTTATCGCAGACAGACACACATACAGAGTGAAACATGCCCAAGAAAATATTCTTAAATGAACCTTAAATTTGTATGAATTTATATCTTTAACTCAATTTTGTCTGAAACACGTGACCGCTGACTGTGTGAAAAATCGGTTACCCCCCCGTCCGATATTTAGCGGTAAAAAGGCTGGAAATAAATGCAACGGGAAACGGTGTGTGGGGGGGTGGGTTAGTATGTTTCCAACGACGACACAATTTTCGTCCTAAAATATTGATAACTAACTGTAAAAATCACTGATTTACGAGTAACTATTTATTTATTTATAAAATTAAGTATATTTTTTAAATCAAAATATGTTAACCTTTAACTGATGTGACAGAAATTGTTGCATAACTAGTATGAAGTGGTCTGTGAGACTGCTCAATCGAAAGATGAATAAAAAGCGTTATTAACTCATAGGATGGTGTTTTTGTACTAAACTTTTTGCACACGGCTGTTATAACTAAAATTCCCCTATTCAAAAGTCACTGGTGTTAGTACTAAAGTTCCAAAACGAAACAAATTTCGGTAGTGTTTGTAGTTAAACTGAAGTTTACAAGTTAAATTATAAAAATTGGAAAAAGCTCCGGTCTGTGAGACCGGTTAAATAATGTTAATCCTGCAACAAAATGCACGGAAAAAATGAAAAGTGACTTCAGAGATTGGATTTTTTAGAAGGGTTAATTATCGTATTTTTTAAAATAGTTTCCAGTGTTACAATGAGAATTTGAAGTAGATCATGTTTTATATTTTCATTTTTGAGTATTTTGTTTTCGGTGTCAATGAGTAATCTTTAAATGTACCGGAAAAAAGAGAGAGGGGCGGGTGTCGTCCAGTATTTTAAATGTTTAAAAAATATATATATTCGTCATCGTCCAAAGTCTTTGATTTTTTTTAGGAGTTAAAAATATAATATTTTCGTAGGCGGTGTGAAACAACAATAACAACAAAAAACTGCTTTAAACTTCAGAATTAAAGTTAAAGATAATAGATGGCACTTTAAAATTTAAAATTTAGAATTTTAATTTTAAATTTAAGTTTAAATAAACGGGCAAGTGCGAGTATTACTCGCGCACACAAGGTTCCGTACAATAATATATGAATTAGTAAATGTATTATTAAAAAAAACCGTTCCTAAAAGAATACTAAGACTTTGTAAAAACTATACAACGTAGGGTTGGGTATAGCTGTATATACTAGAAAAGTATAAATGGATATACCACGAAAGTTCAAAGAGATATGGAAACTAAATAATATCAAATATAGCTATTCTGTATAACACTTTTTTTAATCTTATCCTAATCTGTTTAAAATGAACTTAATTCGGTGCTGACAATAAAAGTAGTGCACATTTAAACTTTATTTGGCATTTCATAAACCTAAATTCAGCGTAGTAATAATATATTTTTTAAAAGTGTACCTAAAGCAAAGCACTTGTTTAAAATTAAAACTTAGCGTTTTGCTAAGCGCGCTTCGAAAGGACGTCGCAAAGCTGCAATGCCGCTTTGGTCCGTGCCACGCTTTTCCATATAGGTTTTTAGTTAACCCTTAAAGACAAGGAAGGCATATTGAGAGAGCCACGCAATTCAAACTAGTCGCGAATCCCACTGTATTTATGTAATTAATTCTCATTAAGTTAGTCTGTTTTTAACAATTTGACGTTATTTTATACTGCTACTGGGCAACTGGGCATTGCATTACACAAATATATCCTTAAAATTTGTCATCTAGGCTTTAAAAGCCGATGCAGCATAGAGTACGCCGTCTCTGTCATTATGTATGTCCAAACCGTCCGTTAAAAACTCGACTAATTACCGACAATTTATTCCGCAATTCATGATCAACAATGCTTTTGTACTTCTGCTACGATAGGTACCTCCAGCGCTGCTCAACACATTTGCTGAATGCCCGTAAATCGAAATTTGTGTGTAACGGAAAAATGAGATTTTCTCAAAAACTATGTGACCTAGGGTAATCGCTATAATTTTCCTGCAAGGTTTAAATTAACCTTTAACTGATGTTATCGGACTCGCAGACCGCGGCTTTTTTCATTTTTTATAGTTTAACTTGCAATTTTCAGTTTAACTACAAACACCACCGAAATTTTGTTCCGTTTGGAACTTTAGTACTATCACCAGAAACTTTTCAATAAGTGAATTTTAATTATAACAGTCCTGTGCAAAAAATTTAGTACAAAAACACCATCCTATAAGTTAATCGTGCCTTTTATTCATTTTCCGATGGACCGGTCTCACAGACCACTTCACACGAGTTATGTGACAATTTCTGTGACATCAGTTAAAGGTTAATGACTACTACCTCTAATTTTCTCATAATTTTAGTTTCAGTAGATTCGGAATTAGATGGGGGGGGGGACATATTTTTGCACTACGTTTTTGACCATAACTTTAAAAATATAATACCTAAAATTAAATGAAATATATTTTTGAGTTCAGCGTTACGAAAGCTTTCATACGATACCCCACACGATATACAAAGAAAAGATTTTTTTTAAAAGTAACTTAATCAGCCCTTCTACATTTTTCCTAAATATATTTAAAAATATTTATTAATTTGAAAATATGTGGGTCAATAGTCTTCATTACTTCCCCCCAATTTGAACTTTTCACGTTCCATAGTTTCCGAGTAAAAGGGCTGTGACAGATAGACAGACACAGGAGTGATCTTATAATGGTTCCGTTTTTACTTTTTAAGTACGGAACCCTAAAAAGGGGGTGAATCTTTATCTTTTCATATCTATACTAATAAAAGAAATTTTCGCTCTGTTGTCTGTCTGCTGTGTGCGATGGCTAGCAAAATCTACGGTACGTCCGAGTCGGGACGAACTTTTAGAGGTCTCTTCCTAAAAATAGCGATTTTGGGGCACTTCTGGGTTTGATCAAACGGTAAAAATGGTTGATAAAATCTTTACAAACGATTTCACGTTAGATGGCAAAATGTTTGTCCCGAAATTCCGTCAAGGGGAACGGGGCTAACTTTTAGGGGTCTTCAAACCAAATTTTTAGGCAATCGATGTTTTAGGCACTTCCGGGTTTGATAAATTTCTAAAAATGGTTGCTCAAACCTCTACAAATGATTTCATGTCAGATGACTAAATTTTTATCCCGAAAATCTGTAAAGGGGGTTAATGTTTAGAGGTCTGCACTTAAAAATATCAATTATCTGAACATTTCCGGGTTTGATCAAACAGTAAAAATGGTTGATCAAATCCCTACAAAAGATTTCACGTTAGATGGCACCATTTTTGTCCCGAAATTCCGTCAAGGGGGGAAAGTGGACTAACTTTTAGGGGTTTGCTCCTAAAAATATCGATTTTGGTTCCACTTCTGGTTTTGATCAACCGGAAAAATGGTTTATCAAATCTCTACAAACGATTTCACGTTAGATGACACAATTTTTGTCCCGAAATTCTGTGAAGGGGGGTAACTTTTAGGGGTTTGCTCCTAAAAATATCGATTTTGAGGGCACTTCCGGGTTTGATCAAACGGGAAAATGATTGGTCAAATCTCTACAAAAGATTTCACGTTAGATGGCACCACTTTTGACCGGAAAACCCAGCAAGGAAAGGGGTCTAAAAACCGAAATATTAAATTTTTGGGCACTTCCGGGTTTGATCAAACGCTAAAAATGGTTGATGAAATCTCTACAAACGATTTTACGTCAGATGACACGATTTTTGTCCCAAAAATCCATCAAGAGGGGCAAAATTTTAGGGGACTGCAAACCGAAATATCGATTTTGGGGCGCTTCTGTGTTTGATCAAACGCTAAAAATGATTGATTAAATCCCTACAAATGATTTAACTTTAGATGGCACCATTTTTGTCCAGAAATTATGTCAAGAGGGGATAACTTTTAGAGGTCTGCACTTAAAAATATCAATTTTCTGGGCACTTCCGTGTTTGATCAAACGGTAAATATGGTTGTTCAAATCCTTACAAATGATTTCACGTTAGATGGCACCATTTTTGTCGCGAAATTCCGTCAAGGGGAGGGTTTACTTTTCAGGGTCTGCTTCTAAAAATATCGATTTGGGTTGCACTTCTGGGTTCGATCAAACTGAAAAAATGGTTGATCAAATCTCTATAAACGATTTCACGTTACATGGCACCATTATTGTCCCGAAGTTCCGCCAGGGGGGTTAACTTTTAGGGGTCTGCTCCAAAAAATACCGATTTTGGGGCACTTCCGTGTTTGATCAAAGGATAAAAATGGTTGATCAAATCTCTAGAAACGATTTCACGTTAGATGGCACCATTTGTGACCCGAAAATCCATCAAGGGAAGGGCTGACTTTTAGGGGTCTGAAAACCGAAATATCAAATTTTTGAGCACTCCCGGATTTGATCAAAAGCTAAAAATGGTTGATGCTATCTCTGCAAACGATTTCACTTCAAATGACACCATTTTTGTCACGAAAATCCGTAAGGAGGGCTAACTTTTAGGGTTCTATAAACCGAAATACCAATTTTTGGGGCATTTCTGGGTTTGATAAATCACTACATATGTTTGATTAAATCTCTGCAGACGATTTCACGTTAGATGGCACAATTTTTGTCCCGAAATTCCGTCAAGTGGGGGCTAACTTTTAGGGATTTGCTACTATAAATATTGATTTTGGGGCGCTTCCGGATTTGATGAAACAGGAAGAATGGTTGGTCAAGTCTCTACAAACGATTTCACGTTAGATGGCACCATTTTTGTCCCGAAAATCCATCAAGGGAAGAGCTGACTTTTAGGTGTTCTGAAAACCAAAATATCAAATTTTTGGGCACTTCTGGGCTTGATCAAACGCTAAAAATGGCTGATGATATCTCTGCAAACGATTTCACATCAGATTACATCATTTTTGTCCGGAAATTCCGTCAAGGAAGGCTAACTTTTAGAGGTCTTCACTTAAAGATATGGGCACTTCCGGGTTTGATCAAACGTTAAAAATGGTTGATGAAATCTCTACAAACAATTTCACTTCAAATGACACCATTTTTGCCCTGAAAATCCGTAAGGAGGGGCGAACTTTGAGTGGTTTGTAAACCTAAATACTAATTTTTGGGGCACTTCTGGGTTTGATAAAACGCTAAATATAGCTGATCAAATCTCTGCAAACGATTTCACGTTAGATGGCACCATTTTTGTCCCAAAAATCCGTCAAGAAGTGTTAACTTTTAGGGGTCTGGAAACCGAACTATCGGTTTTTGGGGCACTTCCGGATTAGATGGCACCATTTTTGTCCCAGAATTCTGTCAGGGTCCTGTTCCTTAAAATATCGATTCTGGGGGCACTTCCAGGTTTGATCAATCGCTAAATATGGTTGATCATATCTGATCTAACGATTTCTGATAAGGATAGCTAATTTTTTTTAGTTATGCGCATTTTGAAATATACTAAAATTTAGCCCCCCCCCCCCCTGGTTCTTTTATCAAATCATAACTCCTGAAATAAAGTTGAAAATGTTTGATCAAATCTGATCAAACGATGATCAAAAGAAATACATATGCCACTTTCTCATTTTCCGTGAAGGGGGGGGGGGGCGGTAATAATTTGTCATTTTATATTATGTTTAGATATTTGTCATGTGACGTTTTATCCTCGATAATAGAAAATGGAATTGGAGCATTATGCCTCTCAGTATTATGATCTTAAGTTTTGTAAATATGTAAAAATATAATTCTAAATAGTTTTCTTTACATCAAAACGTTTCGTTAAAAGAATATCCGGTACCAAGATTTACTGACTTTCGATTTGATACCAAGTGATATGTAGTTGTTTATTCACTCTTCAAATAATTATGTTAGGATGCCTTTGATATGTTATTTACGATTCGAAATAAGATATGATATGAAGTTTTACAGGATCCTGATCTTGATTTTTTTGTTAGGTTAAAATGTATGGGGCGGTCTTCTATATATTTTTTTTATTTTCTTACATAGTTATAACAAGTAAGTACTGGATTAGTAAATTTCGACTTCCGGTTTTCGATGGATTTATACGTTTTAGGAGATCGTGAATATTTGACTGTTTTTAAAAAATGCCTGTCTGTGAGCATGTCCGCATGTCTATCTGTCTGTATGTAACAAAAATTTTGAACTCTATCTTAAGAACTAATGCACGGAATTTAATAAAACTTTAGATTCAATAGATCGTTCATATAAATTGTTGCTGAATAGTTTTTGGTGTAAATCGCCCTACAGGTGGAGCTGCTATGTGGAATTTTTCACGATTTCCGAAATAGTTATATCTCAAGAACTAATGCACGGATTTTCATCAAACGCCACAATCAGTTAAACGTGGACATAAATTGATACTGATTACGTTTTGTGTAAATGGCGCAACAGGTGGTGTTGCTATGTTGCATTTTTCTCGATTTTTGCACTAGCTCCATCTCAACAACTAACGCAAGGATTTTCATCAAATTTCAGATTCAGTTAATGTTTAACTGATGTCACAGAAATTGTTACATAACTAGTGTGAAGCGGTCTGTGAGACCGCTCCATTGAAAGATGAATAAAAGCCACGATTAACTCATAGGATGTTGTTTTTGTACTAAACTTTTTGTACAGGAGTGTTATAATTAAAATTCACCTATTCAAAAGTCTCTGGTGTTAGTACTGAAGTTCCAAACGAAACAAAATTTCAGTAGTGTTTGTAGATAAACTGAAATTTGCAAGTTAAACTATGAAAATTGCAAAAAAGCACCGGTCTCACAGACCGTTAACATCAGTTAAAGGTTAAACGCTGACATAAGTTGATGCTGATGAAGTTTTGGTGTTAATCGCGCAACGGGTGACGCTGCTATGGTGCATTTTTCAGGATTTTCGCGAATATAGCAATAGTCATATCGCAAAAGCTAATACACGAAATTTGATCAAAATTCATATTGTATTAGAACTTGTAATATGTTAGTGCTGATTCGGTTTTCATTAACTCATATAACAGGTGGCTCTGTTATGTTGCAATTTTCACGATTTTAGCGGTAGCTATATCTCAAAAACTAATGCATGGAACTTAATTAATCTTCATATTCTGTTACATTTTCCCCTAAATAGATCCTTATTAGGTTTGGGTATGGTAAAAAAATATCATATAACGCCTTAGTTACAGCCTTCATTAAAGGGTTAATCAGTTACGAAAAAGACATCTTCTGTCGCGACAAAGGTGTATGTGGTTTTGGAACCGAAACATCGGAGATAGGTTTAAATTCAATATTTAATTATTTATGCAGAATGGGATCCGGGAAAGTGGCGACATTTTTTACTTAATGCACGAACTGGTTGTCAAACATGCAATAGATCTTACTTAACCTTTAACTGATGTTACCGGTCTCTCAGACCGCGATTTTTTTCAATTTTTATAGTTTAACTTGCAATTTTCATTTTAACTACAAACACTACAGAAATTTTGTTCCGTTTGGAACTTTAGTACTATCACCAGAGACTTTTGATCTTTTGAATAGGTGAATTTTAGTTATAACAGTGCTGTACAGAAAGTTTAGTACAAAACCACCATCCTATGAGTTAATCGCGTCTTTTATTCATCTTTCGATGGAGCGGTCTCACAGATCGCTTCACACTAGTTATGTGACAATTTCTGTGATATAAGTTAAAGGTTAATCAATTACGAAAACAGACGTCTTCTGTCAGGACAGCGATGTATGTGGCTTTGGGAACGGAAACATTATTTGCAGATAGGTTTAAATTCAATATTTAATTATTCATGTAGGAAGACGTCCTATGTTTTATTTTTGATTGGCAAAGAATTAAAACCCCATGTCCATAAACCAATCCTAAAACTACGCAGAATACCTCGAAAATCACAAAAAAATCGTATAATCAATGAGGCACTTTTCGAAAAGACATTCTGTGAGATATCCCAATGATATCTGAACAGGAAATCAAATTTCGATATTTTTAATCACGTGAGGATCGAAGCTGTTTAAAGTTAGATTAGGTTATTATGGTTAGTTAGATGTTGAAATTTCTTATTACACATTTTTTATGAAAATACTCCAGCATTTTTATGCTTTAGAAATGTTTTCACTTAAATAAAGCGCACTCTATGTTTCTTCCTTATTTAATCTAGGATTAAAATATGGATTATTTTGAGCAAATTAAGAATGCAGGTGCAACCATATTATATTTGCGAATTTTGAGAGCGTATTGGTAAGTGCTAGCGTATTTAAACACTTTCTATTAAATCCAATCCTTGACTACGTAGCAACATCATGAAGTCAACTTCAGTAATTTTAGCGTTCATATGCATCACTGCTTTGTTGGATATCACTGTTGGAGATGATGAAGTAAATATATTTTTGTGCATGGTGACTCCATTATAATTTACATTTAATTATTAATTTTTATTTATATTTTTTTATGGCATAAAGTTCAAAATGTCTCTATTTTTAGTGACCGTTAAAGTATCAAATTATACTGCCTTTGTACATTTGGGTTTTTGATATTTTACACGTTGAGAAACTCTGACCCACAGATGTTCTCCCCCCTCCCCCTTTTTGTTCGCGAAGTACAGCAGTGACCTTAACGGACAAATCGTTGAAAGAACAGATTACATCCACCTTCGCTTTATTTATTCATTTTTAAATTCAGATATATAGAGTGAATCAAACAAAGCCAATGTGTTTTTGTCACCAATATTGTAAAAAATCATCTTTCAAGGACATTTGTACAATCATTCCTTTACATGTACTTTTGATAACGAAAAAATACATTCTATTCTTTTATTTAGAATGATTACTATTATTTCTTTTTCAAGCCCTGATTTTGTAGAATATTTTACCTTAGTTTCAATGAGACATGTTTCAATCCGTAGAAATTATGAGACATGTTCCCTATGGCGAAATTAAACTTTTCTGAGCTTCTAATATTGGGTCGTTCGGAAAGTCGTGTCCGTTTTGGTCCAATTCGTACCGGAAAATTCTATCCTTTAATTATTAGACATTGATTTCGATATCTAATGTCTAGTAATTACCAGGCAGAATTTTCCGGTACGAATTGATTTTCCCAAACGGACACGATTTTCCGAACGACCCAATACATTATTATTATTAAATTAATAGTGTAGAATAGCAAAAGAAAATGCAGCTTAAGACCTTTGACTAAGACAAACAGCTAAATTTAAATCTATTTCAATGTATCCTCAATATATACGTGTAAATATGTATAAATTTTCAAATAAAATTGTTCTGTTTATTTGTCACTATTAGATTCATCAATGTAACACATGTTGACGCAGACTGTGAAAAACTGTATGCAGGTTATTTTTGGAATAAGCACCTTAAAATGCATAGATTGCGTATAAATAAAGAAAAAGTTTCACTCACTCTGCTTAATACTTCATTCTGCTTAAAATGTCAAAATCACCAATCATTTGCAAAAATAATGAAATAAAATGGACGTTTGAAATGGTAATAATACTAGGTTGAACAAAAAGTTCTGGGAAATTTGTGAAAGTTGCGTTGTTATGCGCAAATTAACAACAAAAGCAACAAGGACTTTTGATCAAAGTAGAGACCATCATAGTCTACGATTTTCTGCCATCGTTCTGCCAGATTCCGGATTTGCTGGAAGTACCATGGCTGCTTCTTGGAATCGAAAAACTCTTGACATGCTTCTTCAACTTCATTAACCCCTTGGGGACGAGCGACACGTGTACGTGCCGCATGAAGCGCTCAGAATCCTTGTTTTTCCTCACCAGTAAAATTTGCCTTATTTAATCAACGCATTTTCTCGATTCAAGAAAACACAAATTTCTGTTTTTAAAAAACGGTGACAAAAGATTAAAAATTTCGTAAAAGGATCCTGTCCCGAAGGGGTTAAAGGACTCAAATCGACGGCCTTTGAAAACGTGTTGCAGTGATCGAAATAGGTGATAATCGGATGGAGCCTCGCCTGGACTGCACCACTAGTATTCCTATATATGATACAAATTCTGGTAACTATTAAATAAAAAATTTCCCAGAGCTTTTTGCTTATCCTAATAAAATCGACGTTTTTTAGAATATTTTCAATACATCCATTCTCATCCCTTTAAGGCAGGGGTGGCCAACCTTTTTGGGAAGAGTGCCACTATCTGAAGAGAAAAAATTATGCGTGCCACTTCCAATCTTTCCAACCTAAAAAATATAAAAAGGCGAAAACATGTTATTTATAGGCTGATTTTATGTGATTTTTACGCAAATAGCACATTTTTTTTTTCTTGTAAGTCTCAGTGGTGGAGATTAAAAAAAATAATATAATAAATAAAATAAAAGTATAAAGTTAGGTTTTATTGTTAATAAACATTTTTAAAGGTTCTGCCAGATTATTATATGTATAAAATAAAAAGGAATAGCTTGAAACATTTAATTCTAAATAATTTTAAAACAAACAGTCAATACAGTGAAATTCAGACAAAACGGTGGATTTGTGGAATAGAGTGCCTATATATTTTTAGATTGAATTCACTGCAGCGCTGTTAATGTTTTTTGATTGGTGATTTCATGCTCTTATTAGATTAATGTAGAGACTTCTTTTAAATTTATTGCGAAAATTAACTTTGGACAGTTAACAAGGAACATTTCTATCTGGATTTCTGCCTATTATGTTTTCAATTGTTTCAATTTTTCAATAGGTCTTCGCATGCCACTGTTAAAACTCTGCCGTGCCACATTGTGGCACGCGTGCCGCGGGTTGGCCATCCCTGCTTTAAAGGTAACCCTTGGATGGACCACATCTCCTACTCCTTTAACTACACTATTCACTTAGTAAACATACAAGTGTATCCTTCTTTTGAAAAAAAACAATTAATTCGACGTGTTTTTTAGAGCTGTTAGGCTAATGTCACACGAACGTCCATTTGCACGCTTTTTGTCTTACTACAAAACAGAAACCCCTTCGCTAACAGGGATTTCTGTTTCGTAGTAAAACAAAAAGCGTGCAACTAGACGTTTGTCTGATATTAGACTTAGGGTCAAAGTGATTTGATGAAAACAGGGTGCAAATTGAGGAAAAGGCTAGACGGGTATTCTGGACCCATTCTCTTTCTTCCCAAGAATATGTGTAAAAAAATAAAAAATTTCTTAGTGATTTAAAGTCGATAAATGAAACAGAATTAAAGAAAATAATCTATAAATAACAATAATTCACTTATAAAAAAAAGGAACATTTTCTAATTTTAATCTTTGGTTATGGAGTAATCCTTCTATCCTTCTATATATAAAAAAAAGTTTTGATTTGGAAATGGACCAATGAAAATCTGCGTAGATATTCCGGGTAGATCCACATCCAATTTGAATGCTTAAGAATGGCCTTCATCGTTAATATTAAAACAGCTGTTGCATACAAAAATATGAAAATCGGTGGTATTATAGAGAAATGTTTGATAAACACGCTGATGCAGACAATTTTCAAATCGAAGAATTATTTTAAGAGATATTTGATGCCAAAGTTGGACAAAATCGTTCCATTAAAAAAGTTTTATTGGAGCAAAAACTATACAGGAGAATTTAATCATTTTTAGATCATTTTATACGTTATAAGTTCCCGGTGTGCAGATTGTATTTATTTTTCTTATTTGACTCATTTTTTGAGGTTTTATTTCAATTTTAAATTCAAATTTTCAGCATTTCGAGAGATATTTTTTACAAATTTTAGAAAATGTTATTAATTTAAACTGTTGCCAGTTGTATAAACAGGACAAACAATAATGTTTACTTCAAATTAAAAATTTATTTTACACGTGACTATTATAAACAGAAAATATAAAAAGCAGGAACTCATTGAAAATTACGTCATAAAAATTATAATTACACGTGAATTTTAAAAGAGACAGAATATTGTAAAATAATAAATTCATAAACATGCGTTAGAAGTCTTAAATAGGAGAATTTACGTCACATTTACGTCACATTACACTTATTATATAAAATGAACAAAAAATAATATTGCAAAACAGTTTAAATTTAAAAATTGCTCGAGACATTTATTTGATATTTTAAGATGACCATAATATTTCATTTCTAACAAAAGTATTTTTACGTGAATATTAAAAAGAAAAAGAAAAATTTGGTGAAAATTACGTCAGATTATAATTCTCAGATTCAAATTATAATTCAATCTTCCGAAATCTTTTTAAAACCGATTAAATTATCGTGCTGTTAGAGTCTGCGGTGTTTGAACGGGGGTTGACGAGCGTAGCTCGTAGGGGGCAGAGCCCCCTAGTATATAAAAAAAAGTTTTGATTTGGAAATGGACCAATAAAAAATCTGAGTAGATACCGTGAAATGCATCTGATTGGTCAGAGCTTTATGACGCTATAAGGGAGGTTACCAATGGGGGACCCGTCTCTCTGTCGCCAAAAGTGACGCCAACTTGGCACTATTTCCAGTATTTCGCCAAAATTAAGGGTACTTTTCCGTTATACGGACAGCATGCGAAAATGTATGCTAATGCGCCAATTATTTCAGCCCTCATCGTGAAAAGGATTTTTCTTGTAAACCATGCGAAACATTGTGATTTGTTATTTATGAAATGTGAATTACGTGAATGATTATTATTTAACCTTAACCTTGGAAAGCTTTTTAATTTGCTATTATTCGAAATAAAAATGCTTTTTTTTTATAAAATTATAATTTACTTTTACTGCTCACGCTGAGATGGATTTTACAATTTGTCAATTACCAGATGATGAGAAAGTTGCGATAAAACTGTTTCAGAAATTTGGAATTCTGCATAATAAAAGGTTGTGTTCAAACAACCATGAAATGAAATTATGGATGAGTTCTGGAAATCCGAAATGGAGATGTAGCTTACGATCATGCGAAGAAAGCGTAGGAATACGACAAAGTGGCACAGATGTCATATTCGCCCCATATTGGCGCGATTTTTTTCTGACGCCAATGTCATATACGCAACGGGTACGTAATTGGAGCCAAAGTGTCGTTATTTTGCTTGATGTGGTAACCCGGATTATGTTGTTTATGCTGTTGATGTTTTCGCCAAATTGGCAACCGAAAAAAAATCGCGCCAATATGGGGCGAATATGACATCTGTGCCCGACAAAAAACATGGTTTAAAGGATCGCGGTTGTCTTTTCTTAATGCTTTGAGGTTTATATATTTATGGTGCCAAGAGTTGACATCGATTGAGCTTTGTAAGCTGCAACTTGATATGAACCACAACACAACAGTGGGCTGGAATAGTTATTTTAGAGAAGTTTGTGCAAATGCTTTATGTTCACGACCAAATAGAAAAATCGGTGGACCTAATAAAATTATAGAAGTAGATGAAAGTCTTTTTACCAGAAGAAAAAGCCACGTAGGGCGTGTTCTTCCTCCTCAATGGGTGTTAGATGGTTTATGCCGTGAAACACGGGGATGTTTCCTTACTCCTATTTCCGATCGCACAGCTGAAACTTTAATGGCAGCAATAGAAAACAATGTGGATGATGGAAGTATTATTTATACAGATTACTGGAAAGGATATAAAATAGATGAACTGCGAAGTGCTGGTTATGATCATTTCACAGTAATTCACAAATACAATTTTGTCGACCCTAATACTGGATGTCATACTCAAAATGTTGAGAGATTATGGGGCATCGCAAAATGGAGCAACAAAAGACATCGGGGAACAGTTCGTCATCATTTAGAGTCGTATCTCATAGAGTTTATGTGGCGACGTCTTCATTCAAAAAATGAAATGTTTACTGCAATACTAAAAGATATGGCACAGATGTCATATTCGCTCCATATTGGCGCGATTTTTTCCTGACGCCAATGTCATATACGCAACGGGTGCTTAACTGGCGTCAAAGTGTCGTTATTTTGCTTGATGTGGTAACCCGGATTATGTTGTGGCACAGATGTCATATACGCCCCATATTGGCGCGATTTTTTTCCGATGCCAATTTGGCGAAAATATCAACAGCATAAACAGCAACATCCGGTGTTACCATATCAAGCAAAATAACGACACTTTGGCGCCAGTTAAATACCCGTTGCGTATATGACATTGGCGTCAGAAAAAAATCGCGCCAATATGGGGCGTATATGACATCTGTACCTATGTTGTTTATGCTGTTGATGTTTTCGCCAAATTGGCAACAGAAAAAAAAATCGCGCCAATATGGGGCGAATATGACATCTGTGCCAAAGAGATTTGTAATTTTATGGCAGCAGTTTAATATGATTTTTTTATTTTATTACTTTATTGTATAACAGTTATTTGTTCACTTATTTTAATTATATATTTGTGATTTAATAAAATAGTTCGTAAAATTCTGTAATTTTCAAATGTTATATTTTTAAAATGCTCACTTTACTATCGACAATGTTTTTCTTTTATTTTTCAAATGTTTCAATTCACGTGATTTTCATTTTGCGCCAACTATTGCGCTTGGCGACAATGCTGTCCGTATAACGGAAAAGTACCAAAAGGCACAGCCTACTATGATATATACGGCCCACGCATTTCGCCGAAAACCGTCGAAAAAGTGAAGTCGGATTCCGCTTCAAACCCTGAACCAAAACATCAGAACGTGCTCTTTTTTGTTTACATTTATACCCTGCACAGGTACCGGCTTGTTTCTCATCGTCGAAGTTTCAGAATCATTGATCGTATTTTCAGAATAATAAATTAAATGCTTATATTCTTCAATTTCCTTCGTTTTAAAAGGATATTTTACACAGCTTGAAGTATTTTAGTGTTCACATACTTTTAAGATTACCTAAATTACTTATTGTTTACTTGATCATTTGGTTCATTCTGTTATCCTTTTTGGTACTTGTTAGTTATTCCGTCGACCAATTTCACCAAATTATATAAATCGCCAAACCACCCGCCAAATTATACAAATTGACATAATTTTTATTTTAAATGACAAAAGAACAAATAAATTAGTATAACATTAATAAAAATACAAATAAAACGTCGAAATAAAAATCACTTGATGAAGTAAACATGCGTTGTCAAGTGAATGCGACATTTACGATCAACCATTATTGGCATTTAATCTTACAATTTGGCGATAGTAATTAGGTCAACGGGATGACTAACAAGTACCTCCTTTTTTTAATCTCCCGTATCTATCTATATTATAAAGGACAAACATATCTGTGCGTAACGCATACGTCATTCTGCAAATGGCAACACTTTGAAATTTGAAATGAAATCTATATTATAAAGGACAAACATATCTGTGCGTAACGCATACGTCATTCTGCAAATGGCAACACTTTGAAATTTGAAATGAAATTCGGTTTTGCAATTTTCTTTACTGCAAATTTTTAAACTTCTAAACATCGCACATTTTAAATTTTCACACCGTTGTATAAGGAAAAAAATGCTCTTTTAAATGCAATTTGTTTGAAAGCTCTATCTCAATTTGATTTTGAGATATTAATTTTTTTGTAGTTTTTAATACATTTTTTGTAATTGTGGCAACGGAAGTCCGCCATTTCTGTTGAAAGTCATGGAGGGTTTAGAGATAAAATAATCTCCGAGTAAAGAAAATAATATATTACTGTAGCTTTTGTTGCCGCTTTCTCATAAAAACTGAAAAAAAATTGAAATTACAATACGTGCTATGTCAGCGATTTTTTAAGTTTCCAATTCAAAGCCATTTTTAATTTTTACACCGTCAAATAGAGAAAAAAAATCTACTTTCAAATGCAATGTGTTTGAAAATTGTATCTTAATTGACTGAGTTATTACGGTTTTAAAATAATTAGCTGCCCGTGGCGACCAGTTTGGTCTCCCTTAAATGGAATGCTAGGCATTATATCGTGTTACTTTTATTCATAATTTAATTTACTTGCTCAATCCTTCGCCAAATCGGAAGATTCTGATAGAGAAATCAAGAACTCGGTATTTTTATGTTAGTCGGGCACAGGTGATAAATCGATAACATAGTACCCGTCGTATTTTTTCATATTTCTAAAGAAATATGAAATATTAAGTTAAAATATAATCCTTTCACTCATTTTAAAATGGATAACTTTAATTTAAAACAAACATTTCAAATTCACGAATTTCACTTAAAAAAAAATCTTTAAAAAAGGAAAAAGAAAAGAAAAGAATAAATACCATAAACCATTTAATTTCAACATCAAAGCATTGTTTTAATTTACACCTCGAAAAATAAAAAATGCTGCTGGCGAGTTAAAAAATGCTATTGGCGATAATTGCGCCCAGCTAATATGAAAGTACGAACTTTTATGTAGTATTATTCGAAAAAAATATTTTGATGAAATAGGTTGCCAGAAAATACGTTGCCAAATTTCTTTTCTCGCCATGGACCTTTTCTCTATTTCGCCAAGTACCTGTACTGGAAAAGTACCTTCATTTATTTATTTATTTGTTGTATTTTAAATTAGATGAATAAAAGACGGCACAGGTGTCATATACGCACTACGTTGGCGCGACTTTTTTCTGACGCCAATGTAATATACGCACAGGGGTACTTAACTGGCGTCAAAATGTGTCGTTATTTTGCTTGATATGGTACCCGGATGTTGTTGTTTACTTATTAATAAATTGTTTATTTACTTTTATTTTATTTTTTTTAATTATATAAATTGTTTTGTTCTATAGTTATTAATTAAACTTTTTTTATTTATTGTTATTCCCTTTTTAAAAATATTACACAATAACCAATGAGATGCGTTACATTCAGGTGTTGCCATTAAACAATTAACAAATAATCGCGATTTCTGTGCCACCTACGATAGCATAAAATATATAGATTTTCAAGCATGAATTATTTTTAAATTTATCTATCTCGAGTAGCTCGATTACGAAAGATTAATCTGCTGTAAAAAAATGTAAAAAGTTCAGCATTTGTTTCCGTCTAATGTTGCATAACAAAATTAAAACTTCCTCTATAGAAAAATTAATAAAATAATGTAAATAAGAAAACAATTTAACAGACATGTGATTGAACCACGTGCTTAAAGCACTGAAATGATCGGAAAAACTGCCGTAAGTCGTAAAATCTTGGTCTAATAACTCCTGGCATGCGCTGACATGTGAAAGTATCTCTTTTAATAAAATTTAAAACTTTATTTGATTGCATAATTGATATTTTTCAGATAAAAATTCTTTTTGATGTTAGTGGACAATCTAAAATATATATTACATGTAAAAATATAATTACCAAAAAAAAAAAAAAAAAAAAAAAAAAAAAGAATGGTTTTCACATACTCTGTAACCCGAGGAGCTCGGGTTCGATCCCCTAGTTTACATAAAAATAGCTTGTGTTTCATATACACGTTTTAAAATTAAAATTTGGTTTTTATCAAACTACAGTTCTCATAACTGACTTGAAGCAGTTATTTTTGTCGAATTTATTGCTACCCGTAAAATGTTTGTTTGATATCGTCCGAACTAAATAATAATAATAATAATAATAGTAAAAAAAAAAAAAAAAAAAAAAAAAAGACGATCTTCCTTAAACATTAAATATTCTTATTTTTAATCATAGAAAGAAATGGTGATCGCAGATTTAAATATCGTTGCAATATTTTATGTTATCCAAGCAATTTTGATTAAATCATGTAAGTGTATTTGTTACTTAATAAATTATATTTATTAATTATTACAAGGAATTTTATGAGTACTTTAATATATTTAAAAGAAATTCCATTTGTTTTATTGTTTCAGCAGTCAAGATAGCAAATAAATTTGTGACATTGATGTTTTTAGACTATGCATGTTTTTATTTATTGGGGTGAATCGTAGAATACTCTACTTCTCAACAACCTGGCGATAAATGCGCTAAAGTGGCAACCTTGGTATTTAGTATTAACTTGGTATTAAGTAGCAACCTTGGAAGTATTCTCCGATCGCACCATTTATTATTCCGATAATTGTTAAAATGATAATTTTTTTTTTTTGATGATTAGAGTTAATATTTTTATTAAACTCTTTTGAATCATATCTATACGAAAAAAAAAAAAAAAGTAAATACATTGGAATTCTCTGAACCCTGCCCAGAGCAGTTTGATTGTTTCTCATCGTTGAAGTTACGGTCAGAGTCAAATTTCTGTTTTGGGCAGCGTATCAGAGTCCTCTGGCGAGCAACTGCATACATTAAACTCAAATCGGTCTGCCGGTAGTAGTATCTAAGCATGCCTTGCAAAAAGTAATGCTTTGGAAATGGAACAATGAAAATCTGCGTAGATACCGTGAAATGCAACTGATTGGTCAGAGCTTTATGACGCTATAAGGGAGGTTACCAAGGGGAGACCCGTCTCTCTGTCACCAAAAGTGACGCCAACTTAGCGCTATTTCCAGTATTTTGACTAAATTTCCATAGACTCCCATTGAAATACAATAGGGTTTACTTACATGCAGGAAATCAACAATTTGAGATATTTCAGTGCAACAAAGACTAATATTAGCTTATGAACTTAATTTAACTATTGAGCTTAATTGAACTATTTACATTATTTTTAAGCACAAACAATAATCTGGAGTTGGCTAGAAAATAAGAATTGCTTCACTATACCGAATGGAATGGCTAAGCGATTACGCGGGGGGTTGGTGAGCGTAGCGAGCAGGGGGGCGGTGCCCCCCCCCAGTATCTACAAATTAAAGAACTGTCATACCTTTTGTTACAGGCAATTTTTAAAGGTTCTACTGCAGAACTTGCAATTCCCAGTCATCTCATAAATCTGTGCTCTTATTCAGCTAATCCTCTGGCTACTTCGTAGCCCTAAATAACACCATGATTTTTTAGTGTAAAAAGAATATTTATCTGTGTATAAAAGTATATTTATGTTCCGATTTTTCGGCATGGATTAAAAAATTACACAGTCCGTGAAAAACAACAACAACAACAACAACAGCAACAACAAAATAAACAAACCTACATGCTATTTTAAACTTGTCACAATAAGATCGGAGAGGCAGAGTTCGATTGAGAACTGGGTCCACTTTCTGGATATGAATACAGTTTTTCAAATAAGGGTCGTTTACATATTAAAAATTTCACCAACTTCGAATTTTCCAATGATAATACCCACTTCTGACACAATATTTAATTTACGTGTAAACAGAAAGCTTCGAAAAAATATTTTACATATATTTTCTTAAATTTTCATGCAGTTATAAGAGGTTGAAATTGGGGATTTTAATTTTAGGTCCACGTGAATAACTTTAATTTGCATCTTCAAAAAAAAAAAAAAAAAAATCATCTGACCGAATTTCCCTTAAAAATATTCATTTAATAGATTCAAACATATTCTAGGCATTTTTCGATTACAAAAATATTCCTAATTATGAATATTATTAATGCATTCATATTAAAAAATAATTATGACTTAAATTAATATTTACATAAAAAGAACCACAATCATCAAAAACATGGGCGTCGAAGTTTCCGGCTCATTCCAATCTTTAGTTTTTGAGATACACATCAATTAGGTGCGCTCGTAATTATACAGATACGTAGCACCTATAGTCGTCGTCTGGTCCGCCCGCCTGTCTGTCTGTCCGCATATAACAGAGCAAATACTACCAAACCCAATGGTTTGAAATTTAATATATATAATCGTTACAGAATTTTGTCGAGTCATTTCAAATTTCAGGAAAATGGATTCAAAGCTTAAAAAGATATTAATAAAAGTTTTTTTCATTCTATTAAATCCTATCATGCGTAATTATTTGACGATATCCCATATTAGGTAACGATTCTGGGTTACCATGGTGATGACGTCCTATTTAAGATGGAGTCAACTTATTTTCGTATTACTGAATTTAATAGGTATGATCGCAATAAATTTTGTATTCATGCGTTTTTGCATAAGAGTGCAACAACTATCGCACCAAGATCTGTATATTTATAAAAGTAGTTATGGTACGAACGCACCTCATTTGCACGTTTGATGTGCAATTTCCGACTTGTTTTGTTTGTCGATGCTGTAAACCTACCAGGATAACCTTCTGTTACTAAAACATTCTAAGATGGCAAATTTGAAATGTGAAGTAAATTATTTGGCATTTAGAAAAACTGTATAATTTTTCTGGTATGTCTTGTGTGCTTCAGTTGATTTTAATATTTTTAAAAATTTATGCATAAACCTTTAATGCATTTTTTTAATAATCCTATGAAGATTCGTAAAAAATATTTAAACCATATCTTTTTTATGTGCTGCTTGATTCAAGGAACTCAAATATGGTATCAACAAAAGTTCTTACTTTTTAAAAATTTAAATTTAGTATATATTTTTTAATACAGATGACTCATTTTTAAAAAAATTGAATCGATATCCGGAAAATAAGCACAGTTCCTTGTCGAACGCTACCTCTTTCATATCTCTGCCACGTTTTCGTTGATGAAATAGCATGGAATGATACTTTTTTTCTGTGTCTGTACATCACTTCATTAAAGGGAATTTTTAGTTGATCGAAAACAAAACTACTTTTGATTTTAAAGAGCTGCACACATCCCTACTAATACAAATTATCAACGTTTTCAAAGTCGCATTCTTTGGTTACACATTTTCATTTATTTGGATTGGAATTATTCTGATTAGAAAGTTTCCCAGATGTTTTTTATGCATTGGGATTCTGCAAAAATATACGCAACAGGATTAAAATTCGAAAGCTTGAATCATGTTTTGAAAACGAAAATTCGAGTACTAGCAATAATAGCCCAGCAATAGCACTAGTCAAATATTTTTTTCTAGTCTTTATGTTCTGTTGCAAAGATATATCAGAATAAGTAATTTGTGAATAAACAATAGCTGTAAATAGCTTCTTCTTTTTAGAGAAAAAATTAACTTTTCAATTTTCAATATATGGCCTAGTTGATCGTCTACATATTTACATATTTTTTACTGCATATATTACATTGACCATATTTTGCCCTTATGTATCAATTTGTATCCATTCTTACTTTGCATTGTTGTCCAATTTTTATCTGTGATTTCATTTGTTTATTATTTTTAAGATGTAAATGATCATACAGAACAATTTTAGAAAAGTTCCACATTTGTAAGTCTCTAGAAATAAACAAACAAAGAATTATATTCTAAATTTGCTATTTATGTGATAAAACTGAGGATAGAAACATGAAATTAGGCATGTTAGTTACTTACACATAAAAGATAGCAGAGAACGGTTTCTAAAAATCCGAAACTTACAAGAGTGAAATGAGCGGAAAATGTTCTAAAATAGGATTACCTTGGAACGACTAAATCGATTAATAAAATTGTTTTAGGATAATATATTGGTGACATTCTCTGCCTAAAACTGTTCTGTTTCTATGTCAGTGTCTTTAGGGGTGCAAAAGCAACGAACGCTCTACAATTATATTTTTGTATAATCTGAGGATAGAAACATGAAATTAGGCATGTTAGTTACTTACACATAAAAGATAGCAGAGAACGGTTTCTAAAAATCCGAAACTTACAAGAGTGAAATGAGCGGAAAATGTTCTAAAATAGGATTACTTTGGAACGACTAAATCGATTAAAAAAATTGTTTTAGGATAATATATTGGTGACATTCTCTGCCTAAAACTGTTCTATTTCTATGTCAGTGTCTTTAGGGGTGCAAAAGCAACGAACGCTCTACAATTATATTTTTGTATAGTTTGAGGCTAGAAACATGAAATTTGACATGATAATCAATTTTTAAGGCGTAAATGCTTATCCAGGACAATTTATACAGTTACGGAATTTTAAAAGATAAAATAGGCTTGAAAAAAAAAAAGAAAAAGAAGACTACTTTGGAAGTTCTGAACTGATTTCAGATCTTCTCGCAGGATGATAATGATGGCAGTCTGTACTTCAAATAGGCTAAATTTTATGTACTTACAAACTATCCTCAAGGAAGTGAAAGAGTGAAAATTCGTATTTCTTGGATTCTATTTAAGGTAAAAAGTAAAAACTGATATTGTGGTAACTTTTATGACATAAATGCTCGCTCAGAATGTTTTTTAAAGTTTTCGAGATTTAAAAGGATGAAATGAATAGAAAAAGCTCTATATTCATGTTTATTAGGAAACTAATGAAATTTTTAGGTAGTCAAGGATGAAATTTGTAGTTAGTAATATTGCCAACTTTAACAGCTTATTATTTGACATGACTTAATATTTTATAGCTCTGTACGAGGATGTCTGCTTTTAAGAACACTTCTTTCATGCTATCACCAAAGACTGATTAGCATCTAAAATCCACAATGATTGAGTTAAAACTGTAATGTATAGTGCATTATTTTTAGAAGCAGATTTTCAGAAGTCTCTAAATCTATTTGTCGAAATCTCTTGCAGTTGCACAAAAACTTCCGGGCGGCGTTGCTCAAATACAGACCGCATTCGGCATAATCACAGAGATGACGTTGCATCTTTATCGTCCCATTGTAAAATTATAACATTTAAAAAACATTTCATACTACCCCTTTAGTCTTTATTTAGAAAAAAATCATCCCTTAAGCAGTTTAAAGAACATTTTAGAGGAAGGATAACACAATTTCACACCACAGATGGTAGAGATATATGAAAGAAAACCACTAATAGCATATTTAAGTATTAAAGCGTGGTAGACAGTTTACTGCAGCTTTGTGATATACAGGGTTATTACAAATCAATCATCCGGTTTTGATACGTTACTACGTGCGAACTAGGAAGCGTCTATGTTTCCATTACAACTCAAACGAGAGGGCGTTAACTAAAGTTTCGCTCTGCATATTGTCATGCGCGTGTGGTTGCCATGGTTGCTGCGCGAACGTCATATTCAAAATAGCGACTGGACAGCAGAAAGCGTTTTGTGTACTAGAATTTTCAAAGTGTGAATCGCTTATAACCGTTCAGAGCATTCCGGAAGGCATGCAAAGGCAAACCACCAACCCAACAAAGCATTCTGCGTTGGTATCGACAGTTCAATGAAACCGGTTGTTTATGTAAAGGCATAAGTTCCGGCCGACCATGCGTTACTGAAGACACAGTGAATCGAGTTAGAGAGAGTTTCATCCGTAGTCCCAAGAAATCAACAAATCGCGCTAGCCGCGAACTTTCCATTCCACAGCCAACTGTGTGAAAAATTTCTAAAGTCTAGTCGCCATTTCGAATATGACGTTCGCGCAGCAACCATGGGAACCACACGCGCATGACACATACGCAGCGCGAAACTGTAGTTAATGCCCTCTCGTTTGAGTTGTCATGGAAACATATACGTTTCCTAGTTCGCACGTAGTAACGTATCAAAACCCGGTGATTCATTTTTAAAAGCACTATATATTATCATAGGTTTTTTAAATGAATTTTTAAGGGAGAATATTTAAATTATTACAAAATTAAGGGGTCAGGTAACCTTTGAAGCGTCCAAAAATCGATTTTTTTTAAATACCTTATAATTAAATATGATTCTTTGGGAACATTTAAAAGCAAACCCCATGCAAAAAATCGCATTATAAGAGAAGTTATGTCTAAAACACTTTAAGCTTTTGCTATATGATCAACGGGTTTTTCAATCTTTAAAGCCAATTTTCTCAAAACAGCGATTTTGATCATTGCGCGCACGATTTCTGAAAAACGGTTGCCTAGAATTTCACGAAATTTTTGGTGGATGTACTAAACGTACAGAAGCACAAAATGACCTATTATTATGTTTCTCAAGTTAGAAGTTTAGAATTCACGGCTACTTTTGTATAAAAAAATTCTCGATATTTCGAATTACTCTAAAAAAAATTTTTTTTCTCGGGATCTACAAGTTTTATTTTTTTCATTGTGGGTCATTTTGAAAACACTTTATATCTGTACTCATAAATTTTTTTTTGACTTGTTTCAGCCATTCAAATGGGAAAAATCATGCGGGCAATGCATGCAAGAATAATTCTTTCGTAAAAATTGTATTATGTTTAAAAATAAATAAAAAAAAAAACTATATATGTGTATGCCTTTTCTAACAACTTTGATTGATAAAATAAATCTTTCCTAACATGTGTTATCAATTTTATAATTAAAAGTTAATTATAGAATGACTGCAATTCTTACAGACGTCACTTTTCCATGTACTTTATTGGTTCAAAGGTTACCTGACCCCTTAAGGAAAATATTGTTAACACTGTATGGTAAATTACACTACATAAACACTTCCTACAATAACACGAATTCATTTATATTTAATGTATTATACAGAGGTTATTCAAGATTTAATTAGAACAACCCAATACTGTCTCAGTTTCAGACTAAGCTATGCCATTTTTTGTTGGCTCTGTGTTAAAAAAAAAATAAACTCTATTTAAACAGAGTGTTTCATGCCGAAGAGTGTGTGCAGATAAAAAATTTTTTTAATTGTCCATTTCCCTTAAAGCATCATGATTTCTTTAATAGCCGTATCTACTATACACTCTCAGAAATAAAACTCTCACTTTTGACGATTCAGCAACCCTTGAGCTATATTTCGTCGTTTTTGACAATCATTTCGTATCAATATCACGTGACTTTTAACGAAACATAAACCCTTAACTATTTAACGAAAGTGTTTCCTTACATACGGCCAGATTCAATGCATTTTAAGGAAATAGTTGCGGTAGCTGTTTGAAAAGGGACGTGCTACTGTACCTCCTCAAATCCTGCGATTTTAGCAAGGAGATATTTGCTTGTTTATGTTATTCTTGTCACAATTTATTCAAAAACAGCACTTTTTAGCTCTTTTGAGGAAATACTAAAATATAGGTAGTTATTGTTTCTACATTAGTTATTTTTTTTAGCTGTTAAAGTTTTTAAGAATGTTTATTTTTTTTAGCTGTTAAAGTTTTTAAGAATGTTTATTTTTTTTTTCTGTTGTTCGTTATGGTTTAATTCGAAAATAATAAGTTTCCTATGTTTTACAAAATCGTTCAAAAAGAAAATTTGATTAATAAAATTTAAAAACTCCAGGATCTCTTTTTCATTTAAGAAATATATTCATATAACAATCAAATTAAAAATATGCATAATTGATACCCCGCCCTTCTATAAACAGTGGAGTGTTAAAATCTTAACCACCTATTCAAATTGATAAAATCTCCCCCAATATACAGTTGAAAATTCGTTATTTCTGAGGAACAAATTAAACAGACCGTATTTTAATCATTCATTGAGCAAAGAAAATTTCCCTAATAAATTATATTAATCAAGCCGTATTCTAATTATTCATAAACCATAGGAAAACAATAATAATAAATTAGCTTTATTAATTAAAACTTGCAAGAATTATCACACCATCGATAAAATTACAATCTACCTTATAAAAATATAAGTACATAGTAGAATCCACTACATCCATTTAAAATCACATCTATGCAATGGGTCAATAGCAAGATAGCTAGAGTGACGGACTCTCACACTTATGGTCGTGAGTTCGAACCACCCCGAAGGTGAAGATAAGTGATATTGTTTTTCACCTGTCGATAAATACAGATGCTTCTCAACAGTTCAATCTAAACTGTTCACCACCAGCCCTTTTATTGTACTTTTCGAACAAGCACTTTTGATGAAACTTGTATCCTCAAACAAGCAAAGAAAGTAATTTGCTCAATTTGATGAAATATTCGTTCGGAGCAATTCCCAGGAAACGGTTTCATCAAAAACGATGAAAATTTCCTGAAATTTGAGTACCCATTTCTGAGTGTGTATAAAAATGAAAATTTGTCTGTCTGTAATTATACGAAAATCCACAGTTTGGAAGCCAGAATTTTGAAATGTTACGTACATGTGTATTAAAACACGCCCGAGGCAACTAAAGTAATCCGGAATCGAAATAATTTGCAGTTAATTTTTAATTTAAAAAAAAACACCAATTTAACAGCAATTTCATATTATATTTAAACATTTTTCGTTATAGCAGTTGCCAAAAATTAAAAATCCACAATAAAATTCTTACCACAACAATTACTTTTCTATTGCAAGATTTCCACGTGAAAAATTAAAATGAAATAGGTGAATATTACGTCATAATTTTTATATTGCAAAATTTCCACTTGAAAAATGAAACAAATAGTTTGACTAATTTGAAAAAAGGTGAGTATTACGTCATATTAGATATATAATAAACGTCAGTAGGTGAATATATAACATCATATGAGTTTATACATTTTTATACTGGGTTTTCATTTGATTCATGTGTATAAAACTTCGACTATTTTTTTTTTACAGTTTGTTTTATACTGTATGTTAATTTTGAAATTGATTTTCAAAACAAACATTCATAAACCTCCTGGTAACACCGGGTATATTAGATACTATTTTATAAAAAAGAGATACGTATTGTTTATAATTAAGACTGTTGTGACATTAAGGTCACATTCGTCCATTATTATTTCAAATATCCTCCATGAGGCTCCAAGAAATCGAACAGCATTTTATCTTTCTTTCCCTATCAAGAAATAATGCTTCTTTCGGAAAATGCTATCAAAGTGTCGATGTTTAAAACTAATTTTTGTTGCACAAATATGACAAGAGGGTAGTCATCAAGCAGGAATCGACTTCACTCGAGAAGTAAACACAGAAAATAAGGAAAACGCTATTCAATTGTTTAGAATATCAAAGAGGAGTTTCGAAATTCATGTATAGAGGGTGTACTAAGTTATTTTGTATATCTATAGGGTAACTCTAGGATAGAGGGCCATAGTTTTTAAAAATTGAAATAAAAATTCTTAGAATGAAAATACAAGAAATATTTATGCATATTTAAAATTCTTATACATATACTTATAATATTTTATGCAAAAAATAATAAAATATTGAAAACAAAAAGTGTTAAATAAAATTGAAATTAAAATGGCAGATGGCTACCTCTCCTTAAAGCCGAGGAAAGATGGCATCCAATACAAGAAAGAAAAAGTGAAGTTAAATAGCAAAAAAAATAACACATTTCATATAATTAATCATGAAAAACATATATCAATTTGTAAAGATGCAGTTATATGACGGAAAATGAGTGAATAAAACTCGAATAAACAAAATTTGAAGTATAATTTCAATACTTCTCATTTCGTAAAATCTTAAAACATGCTTGGCAAATGTCTTGATAATTTATACACGTTTCATGGAACCACTTCAGGTACTTTATGCATTGTATCCAGACATCCTTTTTTGGATGTGATATTACATTGTTTTGCACAAACAACATAGTGATCCTAATCCAATTCTATTTACTCATAATTTGTAGAATCTGATAATTTAAATGTATTTCGTTTTCTACGCTACTAGAAATGTCATGTTTTTTTTTTCGCTTTAATTTTAGGTTTATTACCTTAAATTAGTTTATTTATCAACTTTATCAGTTTCTGTTACGAAAGTTTCCGACGTTTTTCAGTATTTTCCGAAACAAATAAATCGTTAGGTCTTATTATATTATTATTATTATTATTAAAATATTTATATTAGTTAAAATTTAAATTATATTAATTAATATATTTATAAACATAAATGTTATATATTTATTTTAAATTTAATTATATTTAGTTAAAATGATCACTCCGTATAATTTTGAAATATTGATTAAAGGTGGCCATCTCTCCTCGATTTCATGTGGCCATCTCTCCTGAAATTGAAGGACTGATGGTCACCCAATTTAAAGCATCAATAGCCATTGTACGTCTTTGTTTAGGCTTAGAAGTAATAATTAGATTGTATACGCGCCTTAAATGCCCATATAGTGAAAAATATATATAACGTACGTACTGCAAAACATTCAAATACCTAAGTCAAAATAATTTTCAACCACTAAATTAAATAAACATTAAAATTACACTTATTTTTTATAATCGGAAAACACAACTGCACATCGCAATAAATAAACTTGTTGAACTGATTATGCTGGGAGGATTTTGATGAGACTTGCGTTATTTTTTAGATAACTTTTCAGTGATAGTTTTAGTATATTATATATTATTCTATACCAAATTCTAGTAAAAATAATCAACTAAAAGTGTTAGTCCTTAACGGATATAATTTTGTCTGACACATTAGAAAATATAATAGCTCATTGGCATTCGTATAATTTTTCACAATGCGTAACACATTCCAGGAAAAAATCCATATTATATTAAAAAAACAAGTTCAAATTTAGCTACATATTTTCTTTGAAGAATACCGACCAGAGTAGCGGGCAAAACATGCTAGTTTAATTATAGAAATTCATCAGTTTAATTATATTAGTAATTTAATATTTTCTAATATCTTTTTAGCATGCTTAATAACATATTTTATTGTTTTATATTTATGTAGCAGGGTGCTACCGCTGTCCAGGAAGGAGAAAAACAACGAAATGACGGATTTGACATTATGCTGAATACTACAATGGATATGATTTCTGTTATGATGGATGCGTTTAAAAGGATACGAATAAGAGTTCTGAAGGCAGCTTATGGTCTTCCTGGTTGCGTGGATACCCATCTAGACAAGATTCGTAATTTATCCAATGATCCATCAGAAGATCCTTGTTTCAAAGAATTGTTTAAAGAACAACAAAAGTATGATCTTGGTCCTGGCTCGGAAAATGTCTTTATTCTGACTACTAATGAAAATTTTCTTTGTTTCCAAAAATATCGTGAACGATTACGACTAGAGCAATTCATGAAAATCGTCAAGAATCAAAAACGTCATTTGAATTAGAATGCAAAACATAATTTGAGTCTATTCAATGTAGGAAAAGATTACGACCACCGAAAATGAATACAGTAAACTTCCAATTTTCCGTCACTTGCGGGACTGACAGTACGGCGGATAATCGAAATAGATAGATAATCGAAAGACAGTGAAAGACCGTTACAAAAATTACATACCTATTTGCAGTTTTTTAAAAAAGAATATTTTAACGCTTTTTTTTCTGTTGTGTATTTTTATAAATAAAAAGCCTAACTGATAAAAAAAATTCAGTTAAGGATAAAAATTTTATGATTTTACAGAATAAGTATGTAGCAACTTTATTTTAATACAAAGCAGTCATTTATGCATTTTTGTTTGCGTTTTGATTGCACTTTTACTGCTGCATGATTACGAATTCTACGTAATTAAAGCACTTGGGTTACATTGGCTTCCTCTTGCATTTCAAACCACTTAATGCATTTAGAAAGCATAGTCTTCAATTCTGCGTCACTGACTCCTGGATCATCATTCTCTAATTCATCACATACATCCGCTTCAGGTTTATCTGGATTCAAAATTTTTGAATAATTTCATCATCCGTTAATTTTTTATATCGAATATCATTCTTGTCACAATCAAGCCACTCTTTGATTTCATACCCAGAAATATTTTTTTAACATGGTATGTTTGGCACCAAGGTCAATATCTTCAATTAATCACTAGGGGCTTCAGCATCTTGCGTACTATCAATAATGTTATGCCAATGTTCCTTTCTCGTTAAATTATAATAAAAATAATAATTAAAGGTGGAGGAGAGGTAGTTAATCGGAATAATCGGAAGTTTACGGTGGTTGAAATACAAGAATCTAATTTATCATAAAAAAAAGTTGTTGATTTTATTGAAAAACAAATTAATTTTCTGTTAGTAAGATAATAATATCCATTATGTTCAGATACTAAAATGAAGTAGAATCTATCTAAAATTGCAGATGTATTTTAAACTTTGTTTTAGTACATGTATATTAAATATACATATACGTGTACAGTCAAATGGGAATTTCTTTCCAATTGACTTTAAAATTTTAAGAGCATTTATTTGGATAAAAATGTTTTCGTGGACAATGTAACTTTGTGAATAAAACTTTATTTCGTTGCTCGGAACTTAGTTTGCTTTTATTAAGGTATTGCGCCAAGTCCGCTTAATACAACATTGTTGAAAGGTACCTTCCATTCAAAACATAAAAAATTATGATGGAATCTGGAACCAAATAAGCTACAGTTAACATAAAAACTTACACTACAAACAAGAATATAATCGATAGTATTGTTAATAATTGTAAAAATTATATAAAAAATTAATAATTGTAGCATTGATAAAAACACGAAAGAAAAATATTCCTCCCAACACAAGGCCAGGCTAGTATGTACATAAATGCTATCGTAACTTTAATTGCAGTTAGATTATTATAAATTTTGCATGCTACCAACATACATTTGTATTAGTAAAAATATGGAAGTTAAAAGAAGCTGATGCGTAGAAAATAAATAAGTATATTAGAATGTACCGAGTGTCCTAAAAAGGACTGACTGATTTTAAAATTCTATAACTTGCAAACGGTGACAGATATTTTAAAAAATCTTGCAGGAGGGTTATGCATGAGGTCAAAAGTTTTTTTACAGTGATTTTCGATTTTAGTTCCAATTACAAACAATAGATGGCGCTGAGATTAATAGGCGCTAAATTCAGGCTCGATTTTTGGTCCTTCGGGACCCACTTAATACATTTCCATCTCCTTTTTCCGCATGGATGAAGAGATCGACCAAAAAATTGAGCCTGTTTTTAGCACCTATTGCTCACAACGCCATCTATTGTTTGTAATTCGAACTAAAATCGAAAATCACTGTAAAAAAAACTTTTGACCTTATGCATAACGCTCCTGCAAGAATTTTTTAAATGTCTGTCACTGTTTGCAAGTTATTGAATTTTAAAACCAGTCAGTCCTTTTTAGGACACCCGGTACATACGTATAATAATGAAAAAAGTACAAACTTGCTAGCAGACAATTAATTACGTAATATCTTGCGTTTGACTGTTTTATGTAAAAACTTAGTTGATAGTTTATTATCAGTAATAAATTGTTAATTTTTTCTTATTTCCAAATTCATAAATAGAAAATTTATTTGCATTATGAGAAGATGAGTTTAAAATGAAAGTAATCACCGTAAAAATCTTCATACAGTACATAAAAAATCAATTTTATATAAATGTAGCAAGCCCCTTTCCGGACACTAGCTGCTATAAACGCAAAAGAAACAAGTGATAAATCAATTCTACCTATTTTGATCTGAATGCTATGAAACAGTGATACATAAAAAACATTTAATTTAAATTTCGCTAACTTTTTTCTCGCTAGAAGGCGTTCTCTGTAAAAAAAAAAAAATGTTGAGTTGAACCTGATCTGCCTAACCATGGAATATGGTTGCCACATCATAAAACATAAAACATACGATTCTAAATTTTTAGTTAGGCAATTTCCCACTAGAGGTACTAACATGTGACTTTTTTTTATCAAAACATAAATTTGACAATGCCAGAAGCTTATTCTGAAAATTTACAAAAAAAGCCTCATAAAAAATCAATTTTATTTAAATTTAGTTACACTATTTCCCACCAGGGGGCGAAATACACACAGAAGAAAGTTGTATTGAATTTGTATTGCGTATTGTTAAATTCAGTATAACTCTCATACACAGTGAGGTAAAAAAAAATCAATTTTATTTTTAATTGGTTTCCTCATTTACTCCCAGGAGCGCTGAAAATGGAAAAGAAATTCTATTGAAACTAAATTATCTAATTTTAACTTGGTGTAAGAATGCTATATGAGAAAACAAAGAAATTCATTTAAACGTTTAGTTATGAGATATTCTACTAGGGGTGCTCCTAATGTAAAAAACCTATCATATGAAAATTTTTGTTCAAACATAAAGTTTATTTTGAAATTTATTTACGGAAAAATAAAAAAATAATTTAATTGAAAAGTTACCTTATTTACCACTAGCGGATTCTACATCAGACACAAAAGAAAATTGTGTTGAATCTGTGGCATCTATATTTAACTTCAATATAACTATAATAAAATTAAACACAAAAAAGTACTTATTATCGCTATTGAATCTGCGTTACCTAATTTTAATTTGGCATATATCTGCATACGAGAAAACATAAAAAAAGATTTTAAAATTTTAGTTATGCAATTTCTCACCGGGAGTACTGCAAGAGTAAAAACCCTATCATGTGAATTTTATCTACTTATATATATATATAATGCAAACGGAAATTTCGTTCTGACCCGCTGTATTTCGAGTTCTACTGCATGAATTTTGACGGAACTTACACTGTTAGATAGATATCGTTTCAGGGAAAGTTTTAATCTATAACACATCGTTCTACGTAGATTAATTATAGTATTATGATGGAAAGTTCTGTTATTTTTGACGAAAAGGTTGCCATTGGTATATATGATTTTCATCTTGGCATATTAAGCTATCTTTTTGTTAAAGAATTGAAACGTCTATATCATTTAGAAATTAAAATATTCAAATAGCCCGAAAAGAACTAATACTGATTTTACTAAAACTACCATGAAATACAGTTTTAATGAGAAATAATAGTATAAAAAGAAAATATTTAATTTAAATATGAAAGAAATGTGTTTGTAAGGCTTAAAAGAAGATTCATTTTCAAAGTAGATCCATTGAAACAATACTTGGCGATTTATCATCTTTGTGGTTTATATTTGGCACCTGGATAAGAAAATATTTATTGAACTTTCATGTAAATAAATTAGCATTTTTTTCTTTTTTTAAGTTTGTCAGAGTTGATTTCAAAAGTACAGGATGCATTTTGTTTATCATTTTACACCATTGGACAAGTTTTCGGAATCATTTGTATGCATGATTTACCTATATAACTATGTATTATTATTATTAACCATTTGGAAAAATGGTTATTGTCCTCGATCAGGGCAGGAAATCAAAAACATATATGAAGCGTTTTATTAACTGAATCCCGAATTTTATTCGTTTTCTGATTGGCCTATACAGTAATCTGTATTTTCCCTTTACTTTCAACAGAAATGGATACTTCTGTTGCCACTATGACAAAAAAGTAATAAAAACTACAAAAATAAATTAATAACTCAGAAACAAATTGAGATACAGCTTTCAAACAAATTGCATTTAAAAGTACATTTTTTTCTCTATACGACGGTGTAAAAAGTAATATTGTGGGATGTTTAGAAGTTTAAGAATGAAATTTCATTTAAAATTGGTCCAGGAATGTTAATGTTTAATCCATGGCGTACGTAATGTATGACCAGCTCCGTAGAAGTTTAAAACTTTACAGTACCGAAAAATGTAATCCATGGCGTACGTAATGTATGACCAGCTCCGTAGAAGTTTAAAACTTTACAGTACCGAAAAATGTAATCCATGGCGTACGTAATGTATAATTAGTGATGGGCGATAACGACATGTTTTTATCGATTTTCTCGACTGTATGGACATCTCGGTATTTTTCAATTGTGTAATTTTTTCTCGATGACTCCAATTTGCCAATTGCTTTTATACATCATATATTACATATTATGCACGTCATACATTTATCAAGAATCGTCTGCGGGTGAACTGGAATGAGTCTGTGTTAATAAGGACTAGATGACTTCGCCTGCAAGCGGACCCCACCTTTAATCGTGGCTTCTAATATATGCGTAATCTTGTAATATGAAATCTCGAACAGGTTAACCGCTATATACGGCACCGTATAGCAAGCGTGGTGTGCACGCAATGCAAAGTCTTGTAAAAAAATATAATCTTGAACCTAACGAACCTCGGACCAGATCTCTGGGGGGAGGGGTGAAAGTGACGGGAGGGGCACAGCAGCTGCATAATATGAATAAGTCGTCACAGGTGTTTAGGCCTTTCCAAACATATGTTACATGAGGGGTCTCGATCTGAATTTATAAAAATGCTCTCCCCGTGGGGGAAAAGTGGGAAGGAGGAGTGCGAAGGTGGATAAAATGAGTAAGTGCTAACAGGCCTTTCCGACAACATGTCACATGAAGGGTCTCGGCTAAATTTAGAAAAGTGCCCCGTGGAGGGAGGGATACCGGAGGTGTATAACATGTACAAGTGGTCACAGGCCTTTTCAGCGATATGTCACATGAACGGTCTCGGCTAAATTTATAAAAATTCCCCCCGTGGGGCAAAGTGGAGGAAGGGCCCCGGGGGGAGCATAACATAAGTAAGTGGTCATAGGCCTTTTCAACAATAAGTCACATGAGGGGTCTCGGCTAAATTAAAAAAAGTGCCCCCGTGGGGGAAAAGTGTGGGGGCGGACACTGGAGGTGCATAACATCAATAAGTAGTCACAGATCTTTCCAACGATATCTCACATAAGGAGTCTTGGCTAAATTTGAAAAAGTGTCCTGCCCGGGGAGCAAAGTGGGGGGACGGACACCGGAGATGCATAACATCAATAAGTAGTCACAAACATTTCCAACGATATCTCACATGAGGGGGTCTTGGTTAAATTTGAAAAAGTGTCCCCCGGGGGGGGGGCAAAATAGGGGGACGGACACCGGAGGTGCATAACATCAATAAGTAGTCACAGACCTTTCCTACGATATCTCACATGAGAGGTCTTGGCTAAATTTGAAAAAGTGTCCCCAGGCGGGGAAAGTGGGGGACGGACACCGGAGATGCATAACATCAATAAGTAGTCACAAACCTCTCCAACGATATCTCACATGAGGGGTCTTGGCTAAATTTGAAAAAGTGTCACCCGGGGGGGGGCGAAGTGGGATGGGACTGACACCGGAGGTGCATAACATCAATAAGTCGTTACATACCTTTCCAACTACATCTATCATGAGGAGTCTTCGCTAAATTTGGAAAAGTGTCCCCGGGGGACAAAGCGGGTGGACGGACATCGGAAGTGCATAACTTCAATAAGTAGTCACAGACCTTTCGAACGATATCATCTCGCATAAGGGCTCATGGCTAAATTTGAAAAAGAGTCCTCCGGAGGGGCAAAGTGGTGGGGAGAGGAGTGCGAGAGCGGATAACTTGAGTAAGTTGTCACAGGCCTTTCCGACAATATGTCACATGAAGTGTCTCGGCTAAATTTATAAAAATTCCCCCCGTGGGGCAAAGTGTGGGGACGGACACCGAAGATGCATAACATCAATAAGTAGTCACAAACCTTTCCAACGATACATCAAATGGTTTTTTACAGTGATTTTCGATTTTAGTTCGAATTACAAACAATAGATGGCGCTGAGATTAATAGGCGCTAAATTCAGGCTCGATTTTTGGTCCTTCGGGACCCACTTAATACATTTCCATCTCCTTTTTCCGCATGGATGAAGAGATCGACCAAAAAATTGAGCCTGTTTTTAGCGCCTATTGCTCACAACGCCATCTATTGTTTATAATTCGAACTAAAATCGAAAATCACTGTAAAAAAAAACTTTTGACCTTATGCATAACGCTCCTGCAAGAATTTTTTAAATGTCTGTCACTGTTTGCAAGTTATTGAATTTTAAAACCAGTCAGTCCTTTTTAGGACACCCGGTACATACGTATAATAATGAAAAAAGTACAAACTTGCTAGCAGACAATTAATTACGTAATATCTTGCGTTTGACTGTTTTATGTAAAAACTTAGTTGATAGTTTATTATCAGTAATAAATTGTTAATTTTTTCTTATTTCCAAATTCATAAATAGAAAATTTATTTGCATTATGAGAAGATGAGTTTAAAATGAAAGTAATCACCGTAAAAATCTTCATACAGTACATAAAAAATCAATTTTATATAAATGTAGCAAGCCCCTTTCCGGACACTAGCTGCTATAAACGCAAAAGAAACAAGTGATAAATCAATTCTACCTATTTTGATCTGAATGCTATGAAACAGTGATACATAAAAAACATTTAATTTAAATTTCGCTAACTTTTTTCTCGCTAGAAGGCGTTCTCTGTAAAAAAAAAAAAAAATGTTGAGTTGAACCTGATCTGCCTAACCATGGAATATGGTTGCCACATCATAAAACATAAAACATACAATTCTAAATTTTTAGTTAGGCAATTTCCCACTAGAGGTACTAACATGTGACTTTTTTTATCAAAACATAAATTTGGCAATGCCAGAAGCTTATTCTGAAAATTTACAAAAAAAGCCTCATAAAAAATCAATTTTATTTAAATTTAGTTACACTATTTCCCACCAGGGGGCGAAATACACACAGAAGAAAGTTGTATTGAATTTGTATTGCGTATTGTTAAATTCAGTATAACTCTCATACACAGTGAGGTAAAAAAAAAATCAATTTTATTTTTAATTGGTTTCCTCATTTACTCCCAGGAGCGCTGAAAATGGAAAAGAAATTTTATTGAAACTAAATTATCTAATTTTAACTTGGTGTAAGAATGCTATATGAGAAAACAAAGAAATTCATTTAAACGTTTAGTTATGAGATATTCTACTAAGGGTGCTCCTAATGTAAAAGTCCTTCCGGCCAGTGCCGGGAGGAAGAGGTAACTTTCATATTCCTTATTTAAAAAAAGCCAACTTATATTATTCAAACACACGAAGCTCAATAAAGTGGAAACCGAATGTAGGAGATTCAATACTAATTTTTATCAATACTACATCATTATGAATGAGAATTTCGCGAAATTAGTCAGCTTTATCCAAGCTGCTTTTATTTAAAGTAACTTATATTTGGCTGCATAATTCGGCGATTTCTTAAAGTGCCTGCCATTTTAAGACAACATGGTGGATGAGGCTAACCAGTGAACTTGGTCGAGACCTTAGTAATTGCTGTGCACATGCTCACTCACATCGGAATCGGTTGATATATACGAGTGCTGTCGCAGGCAAAAAATCAGATTTTTCAAAATGTCACCCACATTAGAAATTGAAACTGCTATATCTGAGCCATTTTTTAAGATAAAGACAAACAAAAAATGCTCCTGAATCCTTATATCAAGGTCAAATACTTAAGAAAGAAACCTTTTTCAATTTCTAATTTTTTTGCACCTCACTTTAAATATAATTTTTTTTAATTTAATGACCGCCATTTTGAAACAAGATGGCTGATGAAGCTTACCAGCGAACTTGGTCGAGATATTGATGTATACTATCCACATGCCTTTTTACATCGAAATAGGTGAATACGTGTGGTATCGCGAGACAAATACAAGATCGTTTCAAAGTGTTACCCATGATAGAAATTCAAAGTGCTATAATTCAACCACTTTTTAAGATATAAACAAAAGAACAAATTTTCAGAAACAAAAACTGCTCCAGAATCTTTGTATCAAGGCCAAACACATAAAAAAAATCTTTTTCCTTTTCCAATTTTTTAATACCTCATTTTAAATTTTAAATTACATTTTTTTTTAATGGCAACCCTTTTGAAACAAGATGGCGAATGAAGCTGGCCAACGAACTCGGTCGAGACATTGGTATGTACTATGTACAGACCAAGTTACATTCAAATCTGTTCATAAATACGCCTGTTATCGCGTGACAAAAATCAGGTCGTTTTAAAATGTCAGCCACAATAGAAATTCAAAATGTTATAACTCAGCCATTTTTTTTGATATAGACGAAACAAAACCTGTTCCGGAATCTTTGTATTAAGGTCAAACACATACGAAAAAACTCTTTTTCATTTTCCAATTTTTTGGTATCTCATTTTAAATTAATTTTTTTTTTAATTTTTTTAAATGGCCGCCATTTTGAAACAAGATGGCGGATGAAGCTGGCCAACGAACTCGGTTGAGTTATTTGTATGTACTATGTACACACCAAGGTACATCCAAATCGGTTCATAAATACGTCTGTTATCACGTGGCAAAAATCAGGACGTTTCAAAATGCCAGCCACACTAGAAATTCAAAATGCTATAACTCAGCCATTTTTTAAGGTATAGACGAAACAAAAACTGCTCCCGAATCTTTTTATCGCGGTCAAACACATAAGAAAAAAATATTTTTTCAATTTTCAATTTTTTGGTACCACATTTCAAATTAAAATTTTTCTTAAAATTTTAAATGACCGCCATTTTTAAACAAAATGGCGGATGAAGCTGGCCAACGAACTCGGTCGAGACATTGGTCTGTACTATGTATAAACGAAGTTACATCCAAATCGGTTCATAAATACGCCTTTTATCGCGTGACAAAATTCAAGACGTTTCAAAATATCAGCTTCGTCAGAAATTCAAAATGCTATAACTCAGCCATTTTTTAAGATATAGACGAAACAAAAACTGCTACGGAGTCTTTGTATAAAGGTCAAATACATAAGAAAAAAAAATATTTTTCCATTTTCACTTTTTTGGTACCACATTTCAAATTTAAAATTTTTTTAAAATTTTTAAATGGCCGCCATTTTGAAACAAAATGGCGGATGAAGCTGGCCAACGAACTCGGTCGAGACATTGGTATGTACTATGCGCACACTGAATTACATCCAAATCGGTTCATAAATACGAGAGTTACAGTGTGACATAGGTCAGATATATATATATATATATATATATTGATATATATATATATATATATATATCTATATATATATATATATATCAATTTTGAACAGAGGGTGGTTTCGGGGTCTGGGGGTCATGATCGATGAAAATATACCAAAATTTTTTGAAATCGCTTTCCTCCGAACGGCTGCAATAGGTAGCTTTTTGTAAAGAAAGCTACCTAAAAAACCTATCATATGAAAATTTTTGTTCAAACATAAAGTTTATTTTGAAATTTATTTACGGAAAAATAAAAAATTAATTTAGTTGAAAAGTTACCTTATTTACCACTAGCGGATTCTACATCAGACACAAAAGAAAATTGTGTTGAATCTGTGGCATCTATGTTTAACTTCAGTATAACTATAATAAAATTAAACACAAAAAAGTACTTATTATCGCTATTGAATCTGCGTTACCTAATTTTAATTTGGCATATATCTGCATACGAGAAAACATAAAAAAAGATTTTAAAATTTTAGTTATGCAATTTCTCACCGGGAGTACTGCAAGAGTAAAAACCCTATCATGTGAATTTTATCTACTTATATATATATATAATGCAAACGGAAATTTCGTTCTGACCCGCTGTATTTCGAGTTCTACTGCATGAATTTTGACGGAACTTACACTGTTAGATAGATATCGTTTCAGGGAAAGTTTTAATCTATAACACATCGTTCTACGTAGATTAATTATAGTATTATGATGGAAAGTTCTGTTATTTTTGACGAAAAGGTTGCCATTGGTATATATGATTTTCATCTTGGCATATTAAGCTATCTTTTTGTTAAAGAATTGAAACGTCTATATCATTTAGAAATTAAAATATTCAAATAGCCCGAAAAGAACTAATACTGATTTTACTAAAACTACCATGAAATACAGTTTTAATGAGAAATAATAGTATAAAAAGAAAATATTTAATTTAAATATGAAAGAAATGTGTTTGTAAGGCTTAAAAGAAGATTCATTTTCAAAGTAGATCCATTGAAACAATACTTGGCGATTTATCATCTTTGTGGTTTATATTTGGCACCTGGATAAGAAAATATTTATTGAACTTTCATGTAAATAAATTAGCATTTTTTTCTTTTTTTAAGTTTGTCAGAGTTGATTTCAAAAGTACAGGATGCATTTTGTTTATCATTTTACACCATTGGACAAGTTTTCGGAATCATTTGTATGCATGATTTACCTATATAACTATGTATTATTATTATTAACCATTTGGAAAAATGGTTATTGTCCTCGATCAGGGCAGGAAATCAAAAACATATATGAAGCGTTTTATTAACTGAATCCCGAATTTTATTCGTTTTCTGATTGGTCTATACAGTAATCTGTATTTTCCCTTTACTTTCAACAGAAATGGATACTTCTGTTGCCACTATGACAAAAAAGTAATAAAAACTACAAAAAATAAATTAATAACTCAGAAACAAATTGAGATACAGCTTTCAAACAAATTGCATTTAAAAGTACATTTTTTTCTCTATACGACGGTGTAAAAAGTAATATTGTGGGATGTTTAGAAGTTTAAGAATGAAATTTCATTTAAAATTGGTCCAGGAATATTAATGTTTAATCCATGGCGTACGTAATGTATGACCAGCTCCGTAGAAGTTTAAAACTTTACAGTACCGAAAAATGTAATCCATGGCGTACGTAATGTATGACCAGCTCCGTAGAAGTTTAAAACTTTACAGTACCGAAAAATGTAATCCATGGCGTACGTAATGTATAATTAGTGATGGGCGATAACGACATGTTTTTATCGATTTTCTCGACTGTATGGACATCTCGGTATTTTTCAATTGTGTAATTTTTTCTCGATGACTCCAATTTGCCAATTGCTTTTATACATCATATATTACATATTATGCACGTCATACATTTATCAAGAATCGTCTGCGGGTGAACTGGAATGAGTCTGTGTTAATAAGGACTAGATGACTTCGCCTGCAAGCGGACCCCACCTTTAATCGTGGCTTCTAATATATGCGTAATCTTGTAATATGAAATCTCGAACAGGTTAACCGCTATATACGGCACCGTATAGCAAGCGTGGTGCGCACGCAATGCAAAGTCTTGTAAAAAAATATAATCTTGAACCTAACGAACCTCGGACCAGATCTCTGGGGGGAGGGGTGAAAGTGACGGGAGGGGCACAGCAGCTGCATAATATGAATAAGTCGTCACAGGTGTTTAGGCCTTTCCAAACATATGTTACATGAGGGGTCTCGATCTGAATTTATAAAAATGCTCTCCCCGTGGGGGAAAAGTGGGAAGGAGGAGTGCGAAGGTGGATAAAATGAGTAAGTGCTAACAGGCCTTTCCGACAACATGTCACATGAAGGGTCTCGGCTAAATTTAGAAAAGTGCTCCGTGGAGGGAGGGATACCGGAGGTGTATAACATGTACAAGTGGTCACAGGCCTTTCCAGCGATATGTCACATGAACGGTCTCGGCTAAATTTATAAAAATTCCCCCCGTTTGGCAAAGTGGGGGAAGGGCCCCGGGAGGAGCATAACATAAGTAAGTGGTCATAGGCCTTTTCAACAATAAGTCACATGAGTGGTCTCGGCTTAATTAAAAAAAGTGCCCCCGTGGGGGAAAAGTGTGGGGGCGGACACTGGAGGTGCATAACATCAATAAGTAGTCACAGATCTTTCCAACGATATCTCACATAAGGAGTCTTGGCTAAATTTGGAAAAGTGTCCTGCCCGGGGAGCAAAGTGGGGGGACGGACACCGGAGATGCATAACATCAATAAGTAGTCACAAACATTTCCAACGATATCTCACATGAGGGGTCTTGGCTAAATTTGAAAAAGTGTCCCCCGGGGGGGGGGCAAAATAGGGGGACGGACACCGGAGGTGCATAACATCAATAAGTAGTCACAGACCTTTCCTACGATATCTCACATGAGAGATCTTGGCTAAATTTGAAAAAGTGTCCCCAGGCGGGGAAAGTGGGGGACGGACACCGGAGATGCATAACATCAATAAGTAGTCACAAACCTCTCCAACGATATCTCACATGAGGGGTCTTGGCTAAATTTGAAAAAGTGTCCCCCCGGGGGGGGTGAAGTGGGGGGGAACTGACACCGGAGGTGCATAATATCAGTAAGTATTCGCAGACCTTTCCAACGATATCTCACATGAGGAGTCTTTCCTAAATCTGGATAAGTGCCTCCCGGAGGGGGAAAGTGGGGGGACAAACTCCGGAGGTGCATAACATCAATAAGTAGTCACAGACCTTTCCAACGATATCTCGCATAAGGAGTCTTAGCTAAATTTGGAAAAGTATCCCTTGGGGTGCAAAGTGGGGGGACGGACACAGGTGATGCATAACATCAATAAGTAGTCACAAACGTTTCCAACGATGTCTCACATGAGGGGCCTTGGCTAAATTTGAAAAAGTGTCCCCCGGGGGAGCGAAGTGCGCAGTGTGGGGGGGGACTGACACCGGAGGTGCATAATATCAATAAGTAGTCACAGACCTTTCCAACGATATCTCACATGAGGTGTCGTGGTTAAATTAAAAAAGTGTCCCCCGGAAGGGCAAAGTGGTTGGCTGACACCGGAGGGGCATAACATCAATAATAGTCACAGACCTTTCCAATGATATCTCACACGAGGAGTCATGGCTAAATTTGGAAAAGTGCCCGCGGGGGGGAAAGTGGGGGGACGGACACCGGAGATGAATAACATCAATAAGTAGTCACAAACCTTTCGAACGATATCTCACATGAGGGTCTTGGCTAAATTTGAAAAAGTGTCCCCGGGAGCGCGAAGTGGGGGCACTGACACAGGAAGTGCATAACATCATTTAGTAGTTACAGACTTTTCCAACGATATCTCACAGGAGGAGTCATGGCTAAATTTGGAAAAGTGCCTCCCGGAGGGGGAAAGTGGGTGACGGATACCGGAGTTGCATAGCATCAATAAGTAGTCACAAACCTTTCCAACGATATCTCGCCATGAGGGGTCTTGGCTAAATTTGAAAAAGTGCCCCCGGGCGGGCGAAGGGGGGGGGGACTGACACCGCTCTCATAGCATACATGGTCCCGGTGACGTCGTTGTGACGTCACTGTAAGTCACTGTGGTCACGTCACATCTGTGACCAACATGCCACCACTCGGTGATGTCACATTGTGACTGAGATGTGAACATTTTAGAAAACTTTATAAAATACGAAAATTCTTGAAAACATATTATTTACTGTAAAATTATATTTTCCTAGCAATTAAAAAAAATTGTGACGTCATTGTTATGTTATTGCATGTAACGTACGTCACGTCACATATGTGATAAAAAAAACACACCAAAAACACCATATTGTAAGTCACAGTGTGACAAAAATATGAACTTTTAGAATCTTTGAAAATGAAGAGAAATATTTTAAACAGTATTTTAAACAGTCCCGAGTTACAGCGGCATAAGGAATGAAAATATATTAGTGCATAGGAAATGGTAAATTCTGTCACGAAAAGGGGGGGAGGGACATAGTAGTATATAAAGTGTACGATACAAGCATTAATAAACTAAATTTTCATGCTATATTTTATCAATTTGATATCTAAGACAGTGAATGTATACTTTTTTCATAATTTCAATTTTATCTAGCATTGCAATTTAATATTATAATCCTTCACTGATTGTTATTATTATAAAAGTGTTTCTCGGAAAAATGGTACGTGCTGGAGCAATTTGGATAACACAATTAGAATTAGGAGTATTAAATCTGTACGCTTTACATGTTTAGTTTGCATGGAGGAATTTATTTTTATTTTTTTTTTTGCCAACCAGTATTATTCGATACACTTCTGTGGTTTCAAACTAAAAATTTTCTATTACAGTTAAGTCTGCAGCTTTTAATGAGTACGTAGAAAGAGTCTCCAGAGTTTAGTCATATATGCATTTCTTGCTTTATAATTTGCATTCAAGTCATATTTTTAGTGTTTAACTATTTTAAGTAACTATATTTTCAAAAATTCTACTACTTTCAGACTTTTTAAATAAAATTAACATTTTCTGAAAATAAAAGGAATACACAAGATTTTTGCATAACTCGTGATATAATTAATTATTCGCATTTCAAATTTGTATTTTAGAGATATGACTTTAAAAAAAGTTATTTTACAAATTGTTTTTTTTTTTTTGTTTTACAGAAAATTAATATGAAAAGAATGACAGATTGACAAAGAAATTTTTTATCCTCGATAATCCTTTTTTGTTTATTAAGAAAATATCTTGTATTTATTACATGTGAAACAAACTTTACTTTAAAAAAAGGGGGGGTGGGAGTTCATTATCACCATTAAATTGATTTTTACACATTTAAAAAATTTAAACAATGTTTTATCCAATAAACTCTAATTATGAATAATAATAATAATATTATTATCCTACTATATATAAAAAAAAGTTTTTATTTGGAAATGGACCAATGAAAATCTGCGTAGATATTCCCGGCAGATCGGCATCCAATTTGAATGCTTAAGCATGGCCATTCTTCGTTAATGTTAAAAAAACTGTTGCATACAAAAATATGAAAATCGGAAGTATTATAGAGAAATGTTTGATAAACACGCTGATTTATACAGTTTTCAAATCGAAGAATTATTTTAAGAGATATTTAATGCCAAAGTTGGACAAAATCATTCCATTAAAAAAGTTTTATAGGAGCAAAAACTGTAAATTTAATCATTTTTAGATCATTTTATGCGTCAGAATTTCCCGGTGTGAAGACTGCATTTAGTTTTTTAATTTGACTCATTTTTTGAGGTTTTATTTCAATTTTAAATTCAAATTTTCAGCATTTCGAGAGATATTTTTTACATATTTTAGAAAATTGTATTAATTTAAACTTTTGCCAACTCTATAAACAACGCAAACAATAATGTTTGCTTCAAATTAAAAATTTATTTTACACGTGACTATTATAAACAGGAAATATGAAAAGCAGGAACTCATTGAAAATTAGGTATTAAAAACTATATTTACACATGAATTTTAAAAGAGAAAGAATATTGTAAAATAATAAATTCATTAACCTGCGTTAGAAGTCTTAAATAGGAGAATTTACGTCACATTACACTTATTACGTAAAATGAACAAAAAATAATATTGTAAAGCAGTTTAAATTTAAAAATTGCGCGAGACTTTTATTTGATATTTTAAGATGATCATAATATTTCATTTCTAACAAAAGTATTTTTACGTGAATATTAAAAAGAGAAAGAAAAGTTTGGTGAAAATTACGTCAGATTATAATTGTCAGATTTAAATTATAATTCAATCTTCCGAAATCTTTTTAAAGCCGATCAAATTAGCGTGCTGTTAGAGTCTGCGGTGTATGAACAGGGGCTGACGAGCGTAGCTCGTAGGGGGCAGATCCCCCTAGTTATTTATAAAAAAGAAACTTTACAATACATTTTAACTTTAATTATTTGGAACTGATAAAAAGAAAAGGTAAAATACATTGGAAAATTCTTCAAATAGAAAATATTAATTAAAGACACTACCATAAAATTATTGCGCATTTAAGTTCATAATCTGTTGTATACAAAAACAAATAAGCGGTAAAGAACACCTGCCGAAGTCGTTCACTGTTTAGAAAATCGCCACTTCTACAACAGTTTTTTAAGATAAAAGAATGAGGGGCCGCCATTTTAGGATACACGAATTTTATTAATGGAACATAAACGTAAGTCTTATTTAATTTAAATCTTTTTTTGCTGATGTGTTATGAGTTAAATAGTTTTATGTTATATTAATAAGAGACTGATCTGGGATTGTTTTCAGAAGCAAAATTTTCCTATTCGATAAGGTGAAGGAAAAAAAAAAGCTACGCAGAGACTGGTTTATGATTACATTCATAGGGAACTTAATGAAAACACTAATTTTCAGTTACTTGAGATTGAAAATGTGTTGAGACAAGGATTTGGAGTTTTTTCGGCATCTTACTGTTTTCTGATTACCAACACTTATAGATTATATAGATATTCGAGTATTATGATATTAAGAAATTGTTTCAGAATATAAAAAAGCATTATACTGGAAAAATGTACTTTTACATATTATAGTAGTGAAACTTTTGAAAGAGTTTTCTTTTAGTGCTAATAATATTTTAAATTACTTTTTAAAATCCTAAATCTTCATACCAATGTTTTCAGATTTAACATTTGTCAAAATTATAAAATAATAGGAATTCCTTATAACATATGGAAAGATTTTTGAGATATTGTTAAATCTAATAATGCATTTAATTTATCTATTGTAGCTTGTTGTTTCATAGTACAACTATAAATACTAATTATTATTTTTAGTGTTTTTCAAATTCGCATATTTATTTTTTTAAATTGTATGTAAGCATTTTATTTCTGTTTGTGATTTTAACCAAGCATTTAATTATAGACATTTTGAATCGATTATTAAATTTTCTTCTATTATAAACTCATTTTCTACGTTTATGATTGGCACTAAAAAGTAAAATATGATATTTAAGCATTGAAATAAAGTGTTTTTCATGCCTGATAGGAAGTGATAGATTAAACTGCTTTAGTATATATTTTTTAAAAGTTCATATAATACAGGATACAAAATATAGGACACAAAGTTGAAAAGTGCTTATGACTTCGGTTTGTCTCTCCGTCTGTCCGCGCTCTAACTCTCGTAAACATACTCGGATTGCCGTGAAATCTTTGGATGTTATTGACGTTTACCATAGCACGGTCCGTATTTGTAATGAAGTTTGTAGCATGTTTAGTTCATTTACAAGGACAGCCAAAAGTATCGTTACATTACGGCCAATGGGAAAAAAATCGTTTCAAATGATTTTTAATGATTTTACGCACTCTTTCAAACAGAATAAAATTGATATGCATTTATGAACCGCACTAAAATATGCATTCTGTTGAGAATGCGGTGCAAATAATAGTTATTGTTCATTTACAGGGCTAAAATGAAATTCCAATACATAATGATATAGGGGTGGAGGGAATTGTTTGCTACGTACTTTAATTATGTTAATCTATTTCGTATATAATGAAATTGATATACGTCGCTGAGATTTACATACTATAAATTATTTCATGTATAATACGAATAATACGTTTATAGCATTTACAGGGACACATTATATAAAATATTTCAGATACTATATTATCCGAAGTACTATACATTAGCGATGATGGCTGGAAATGCATTTTTAATTATGATATGCGCTTTTATGATTCACTATATTTATGCATAGTATATGGTGTATATAAATGCTATAATTCCTATACTAGGCTACACAAAAGTATTCGTAAGGGTTACTGGGTATGGGGGCAAATTGCTTAAAGGTGATTTTTAAATGACTTATGCTTTTTTTCGCTGAACTGCATTTAATTTACTAAGAAATGTTTGTAGAACATAGATAAAATGATATACAGGGTCACGTAAAGAATTGGATACATGGCTGTCTATAAATTATAATTTCTGGAAATGTGATTTCAGCAGTTTTAAGAGTGTCTTAGTTTGAATTAAATTTTAACTAAATAGTGGCATGTAATAAAGATTCTAGGTAAACTACAGGGTTGTAGAAAAGTATTCAAGTATGTTTCCCTATATTAGTTTAAATTGCTGAAAGAGAATTTCAACCTGTTAGGCGTTTCTTGCTAAACTAAATTTTCCTATTATATAGTATATATACACTGAAAAAAATGGGTACTCAAAATTGAGTAAAAAGTACGCAATTTTAAATACGTCACATACTCAAAATAGCTCCGATCCAAATGTACTCAAAGTTGAGAAACTCATGTACTCATATTTTATTCCATGGTTTTGATCAAATATGAATCGTTATGTACTGCCCCCCCTCCGAACCCCCCCCCCCCTAAAAATTAAAGTAAAAATGTACTGACATTTATTTCCCGTTAAAGGTATTAACAAGAAACGTTTAATTGATTATTTATTAAGAAAAATAGCAAAATTCTTAACAAGATACTCAAATAGAATATTTTTATGACAAGAGCAATATTTCCAAGCACTTTTAAATCTTTTTAAAATACTGTGCATAATTTAATATTTACATTAATAAACATCATTTATGCCGCCAAAATGAAATGAACCATTACAGGATACAGAATTATTCGTTAGTTAGGGTTTGATAACATGCGATGCTTCAAAATAGAGAAATCTTAGGTTCATTTTTGATCCAAAAATATTCAATTCGATATGAGTACATCAGTTTACTCATTTTTGAGTACTTGATTTTTTTTAGTGTATCAACCTACAGATCAAATACAGGGCTGTTCAAAAGAATCGGAAAACATATTTGGCTATGAATGACAGTGTGCTATACTGATGGCCCGGGTTCGAGTTCCCGCATGCAATCTTTTTGACTATATTCGCCTTTGCGCTTTTTAAGCATTTAATTTGAAATTTGTTTATCATTTGAAATCATCACAGTGTTTATGACAAGTTCGTCACAAATGACACATATTTCACAAATTGGTCACAGTGTGACTTCAAAGCATTGTCGCTTTCGTCAGAGGTTCGTCACAAAGTTAATGCCAAAATAGTCACAAATGATACACTTTTCACATATTTGTCACATCGTGACTTCACAGAGTGGTCACAATGTGACGTCACAAACGACCTCTAGAACGGCCATAACGACTTCGCATTCTAGTCACATTGACGTCTCATCGACGGTCACAAAATCACATTGTGACTTCACAACGACGTCGCCGTGACGTCACCATGCCTTACGGGCGGGGTGCATAACATCAATAAGTAGTCATATACCTTTCCAAGGACATCTATCATGAGGGGACTTCGCTGAATTTGGAAAAATACCCCCCAGGGGGCCAGAGTGGGGGGACGGACACCGGAGGTGCATAACATCAATAAGTAGTCACAGACCTTTCAACGATATCTCACATGAGGTGTCTTGGCTAAATTTAAAAAGTGTCCCCCGGAGGGGCATAACATCAATAAGTAGTCACAGACCTTTCCAACGATATCTCACATGAGGAGTCTTGGCTAAATTTGGAAAAGTGACCTCCGGGGGGGGAAGTGGGGGACGGACACCGGAAATGCATAACATCAATACGTAGTCACAAACCTCTCCAACGATATCTTACATGAGGGGTCTTGGCTAAATTTAAAAAAGTGTCACCCGGGGGGCGAAGTGGGGGAGACTGACGCCGGAGGTGCATAACATCAATAAGTAGTCACATACCTTTCCAACGATATCTATCATGAGGAATTTGTCTAAATTTGGAAAAGTACCCCTGGGGCGAAAGTGGGCGGACGGACAACGGAGATGAATAACATCAATAAGTAGTCACAAACCTTTCGAACGATATCTCACATGAGGGGTCTTAGCTAAATTTGAAAAAGTATCCCCCGGGAGGGCGAAGTGGTGGGGGAACTGACACCGGAGGTGCATATCATCAATAAGTAGTCACAGACTTTTCCAACAATATCTCACATGAGGGGTCTTGGCTAAATTTGGAAAAGTGCCTCCCGGAGGGGGAAAGTGGGGGACGGATACCGGAGTTGCATAACATCAATAAGTAGTCACAAACCTTTCCGACGATATCTCACATGAGGGGTCTTTGCTAAATTTGAAAAAGTGTCCCCCGGGGGGGGGCAAAGTGGGGGAGACTGACGCTGGAGGTGCATAACATCAATAAGTAGTCACAGACTTTTCTAACGATATCTCACATGAGGGGTCTTGGCTAAATTTGGAAAAGTGCCTCCCGGGGGGGAAAGTGGGGGACGGACACCGGAGATGAATAACATCAATAAGTAGTCACAAACCTTTCGAAAGATATCTCACATGAGGGGTGTTAGCTAAATTTGAAAAAGTATCCCCCGGGAGGGCGAAGTGGGGGGGGGACTGACACCGGAGGTGCATAACATCAATAAGTAGTCACATACCTTTCCAACGATATCTATCATGATGAGACTTGGCTAAATTTGGAAAAGTACCCCCCGGGGGGCAAATTGGGGGGGACGGACACCGGAGGTGCATAACATAAATAAGTAGTCACAGACCTTTCCAACGATATCTCACATGAGGTGTCCTGGCTAAATTTGAAAATGTGCCCCCCGGAGTCAAATTCACAATCACTCGATGTTCCAGCGCTTTCGATTCCAAGCTCTGTAGGCAAGGGCTTTGGCGAGAAAATTAACTTTCACGCGCATCTTCGACGCGCATGCATATCTGAAATTAATTTCGATCTTCGATATTTGTACATTTCACCGCGTATTTTTCTGTTTATGGAATACTTGCAAGAATACCAGACGAAATAATAAATACTTATTTCATCGTCTGAATAATTATACACTGCTCAAAACAATTAAAGGATATTGCAGTTTTAGATGGATTTTGCATCTGGTAAACTGTTTAGCTGATTGATACATGGTCGACAGACATAGTAGGTTATATGAGAATAAATTACACATGTTTGGCAGAAAAAAATGCATTTTATTGCGCATTTGTGTACTAAAGGAAAAAAACACAATTTGTGCATATGAGAAAAAAAGAATAAGAAAAGGTGTTTTCTTCAAAGAAAATCATTTTCAGTAAGGGGTATGGTTTCCACGGGCGGCCAGCAACGTTGAACACCTTTGAGACATGGACTCAATGAGGCTATTAATGACGAGTTGGGGTATTCTGCCCCACTCTTCCAGAAGAGCTCTTTCCAGTTCTTGGAGAGTTTGTGGGGGTTGTTGGCGGCCAGAAACTCGTCTTCCTAGAGCGTCCCAAACGTGCTCGATTGGATTCGTGTCTGGAGAACACGCTGGCCATTCCATTCGAACGATTCCTTCCTCGAAAAGGAAATCCTCCACCAGGTTTGCACGATGTGGCCTGCAGTTTTCGTCCATAAAAATGAAGTTATATCCGATTGCTGCAGCGTAAGGGACTACAATAGGTCTAAGGATCTCATCCCTATATCGTCGACCAGTCAGAGCTCCATCTCGAATGATGTAGAGGTCAGTGCGCCCGTCAATGGAGATGCCACCATACACCAACACTCCTCCACCGCCAAATCTGACACTTTCGTGCACGAACGCAGGATTATTCCTACTGCCACGGTCCCTCCAGATGAAAATACGCCTATTATCCGGATGCACAGAAAAACGGGACTCGTCAGAAAACAGAATATTGCTCCATTCATTTCTCCTCCAGTTGACATGCTCTATTGCCCACTCCCTGCGGTCGCGACGATGCCTTGATGTTAATCTAACACATACCATCGGTCGGTGAGCATACAGACCTACAGCATGGAGCCGGTTTCGGACAGTCTGAATTGAAATCGGGGTGCCTGTAGCCGAGCGAAGGTGTTGTTGGAGAAGAGTAGCGTTCATGGTTCGGTGTCTCCGAGCTGTTAACGCTAAATACCGATCTTCATTGGGCGTTGTTGCTCGTCTACGACCTTGCCCTGGTCTTCGGCCTGCACATCCACTCTCCAAAAAACGGTTCCAGATCCTGGAAATGACACTTTGTGACACTCCAATGGCTTGCGCTACTTCGGCTTGAGTTTGGTCCCCTTCTAACCTACCAACAATTCTCAAAGCTTCTGAATCTGTCAAATGACTTCGCTGAGACATCGTACTCATCGAAACAAAGCAATCACTGAATGCCGATCATCCTTGTCTTCATTCTCTTTTATCCAGTTGAAAGTCAAATTTCATTCGCTGCCGCTGAAGCGACGTTTTTGACGTCGAACTCAAAATTTGCATACTCCACAGTTTGAAAACCAGAAAAATTTGCATTTGTGATTCTCTTCTTCTATTTTCGGCAAAAAAAATTTCGTTTATATCTTTATTTTATATAAAACTTCAAATATCCTTTAATTGTTTTGAGCAGTGTATATGCATTATAAACAAGGGAAGTATTTAATCTTATAGATATATGTTCTATAAGTATGATCTTTCTTCTTCCTAAACTATTTATTTATGGAGTTTTATAAGTGCCATGTGATGTGCTGCCATCTAGTGTCAGAATACTAAATAGAAAACAATCATCTCCTGAATAATGCATTTTCGGATTATATACATGTATAGTATATTGTGAACAATTGAAATACTTAATCTTTTTATAGACCCACTTTGTAACTTTGGCCTTTCTTTAAATGATAACCACAAATAAATAAAAATTGACTATAATTATCTTAGTTACTAATTGAGAGTATGGTAAGATAAGTGATTTGTTGATGATTGATAATAGGTTAAAAATATCCAAAAATGCTCACACACCCCTCAAAGTTTTTGGTTCATAAAAAATAGGACCTACCCTCTTTCCTACGACCTTGATTTATTGAGCCCTGCTAATACATAGGTATCAGAAATAGTTATTAAATTCTTTAAAACAGAAAAAATCAATAAAAAATCACAAGCGGCTATAGTTTGTAACATTTAGGTGGGCCCACTATTTTTCAATTTTCGTACCCCCCCCCCCTCCTCCTCCTTCATTTTTCTATCAGATTAATGATTTTTGATTTTAAGAACAGTTAGGAGGGGGTACATTCTACTTTTGGATAATATTTCATAGTTTAATGAATTTATAAAATATTTGTTTAACCCACTGACAGACGAAAGTAATTTTGTCTACCAGTTATTCATTGAGATTTAGAAAAACTCTATGTTATCTTATTAAGAAAAATGTCTATACTTAACTTAAGGTTGCTCGACTGCTCTGTTCAACAAGAGCAAAACGTTTTGACACATTTACAAATTCATTTTTTAACGGAAAGGTATAAAATTGGAAGGCCTGACTATGGCAGCGATTAGGAATCGAATTGTGTTTTCCATTTTTTGATAAATGAATTACCTATTGAATCTTAAGCGTTTTTCATCACGTGACAAAGACGTTTTTCTCCCTTCACTGACTGGTTTTTCTGCTTTCTTCGCAAACTTCGGTTTGAAACGTGAACTTTGACAATATTTTAAATATATAATTAGTGTCTTTAATTTGTGTAATTTCCCTTTTAAATTTGTCCGGTTTCAATTTTTGATTTTTTTTTTCAATCTGGCTTTTGCTAGAGAGTCTTTCATTCGGGACGTGGCTGGGGACCTAAGAATCTTGCTTCGGCAAAAGAGTCGGAGTAGAGTAGAAGAATAAAGGTCTGCGGACGAAGATGAGCCGCTCGCCGCGGCGGTTAATAATTGTCTACCAGTTATTCATTGAGATTTAGAAAAACTCTATGTTATCTTAAGAAAAATGTCTATACTTAGCTTAAGGTTGCTCGACTGCTCTGCTCAACAAGTGCAAAACGTTTTGACACATTTACAAATTCATTTTTTAATGGAAAGGTATAAAATTGGAAGGCCTGACTATGGCAGTGATTAGGAATCGAACTGTGTTTTCCACATTTTGATAAATAAATTAGCTATTGAATCTTAAGCGTTTTTCATCACGTGACAAAGACGTTTTTCTCCCTTCACTGACTGATTTTTCTGCTTTCTTCGCAAACTTCGGTTCGAAACGTGAACTTTGACAATATTTTAAATATATAATAAAAAATTATATAAATTATTTATAATAAAAATATGAATAAATAAAAAGAAAAAACTTATTTTATTTAATTTTCTAAGATTTTCCGTAAATTTAGAAACTATTTTGTAAACAACATTTGTATTCTCAGGCTATGCAAATAACTAAATCAAAATTCACCAGTGGTTTTTAAAGGATAATAAATATATATATATATATATTACTACAACTGTAGAATGAAAATGGAAAAATCAATAATACTATTTGGATAATTTGACTTAACAGGGGGGGGGGGACCTCCTTAAATTCTGTAAGGGTATCTATAACATAAAAACATTCGACGAAACGTAATAAACAACTACCGCGAAACTGACGAGAACAGAATGCTGCATACGCGCATGCGCGCAGTTCGTTTTCTGGCCAAAACGCTTGGCTACAGAGCTTGGGGTCAAAAGCGCTGGAACGTTGAGTGTTTGTGAATTTGCCCCCCGGAGGGGCAAAGTGGGGGATGACACCGGAGGGGCATAACATCAATAAGTATTCACAGACCTTTCCAACGATATCTCACATGAGGAGTCTTGACTAAATTTGGAAAAGTGCACTCCCGGGGGGGGGAAAGTGGGGGGGGGGGCGAACACCGGAGATGCATAACATCAATACGTAGTCACAAATCTCTCCAACGATATCTCACATGAGGGGGTCTTGGCTAAATTTGAAAACGTGTCACCCGGGGGGGCGAAGTGGGGGGGACTGACGCCGGAGGTGCATAACATCAATAAGTAGTCACATACCTTTCCAACGATATCTATCATGAGGAATTTGGCTAAATTTGGAAAAGTGAATGAGGATTCTTTGCTACATTTGAAAAAGTGTCCTCCGGAGGGGCAAAGTGTGTGTGTGGAGGGGACTGACACCGGAGGAGCATAACATCAATAAGTGGTCACAGAAATTTTCAACGATATCTCACATGAGGGGTCTTGGCTAAATTTGGAAAAGTGCCACCGGGGGGCAAAGTGTGGGGGACGGACACCGGATGTGCATAACATCAGTAAGTAGTCACAAACCTTTCCAACGATATCTCACATGAGGGGTTTGGGTTAAATTTGGAAAAGTGTCCCCCGGGGAGGGCAAAGGGGGGGGGGACGGACACCGGAGATGCATAACATCAATAATTAGTCACAAACCTTTTCAACGATATGTCACATGAGGGTTCTTGGCTAAATTTAGAAAAGTGTTCCCCTGGGAGAAAAAAGGTGGTAAGGGTGCGGGAGGTGCATAACAGGAATTACTGGACACAGGGCTTTCCAACAATATGTAACATGAGGAGTGTCAGCTAAATTTAGAAACATGCCCCGGGCAAAGTGGTGGGGAGGTACACCGGAGGTGCTTAATATGATTAAGTAGTCACAGGACTTTCCAATAATATGTTATAAGAGGAGTGTCGGAAAAGTTAGGAATGTGCTCCCCTCCCCCAGGGGACCAACTATCACACAACACGGAATACAATACCTCCTTTTGAAAATTTCATATATTATAAATAATATTTATCGGAGGGCTCCATAAAAAAATCCCATCTAAAATGATAAAAACGGAAAGAACTACCCCCCGCAGTGGGGGCCAAATTGGGGAGGAGGGAGAAGAAATTCTCATAATATGAAAGAGTGGCCCGAGAGCTTTCTGAAAACATATCACATGACGGGTCCAAAAAAAGTTTGAAAATTGCTCCCCCTCCCTTCCACCATGGGCCCACTCTTTCGGCCCGGAATTCACGCAGCCCCCACTTTAAAATTTTTATGTTTAATAAATAATATTTTCCGGAAGACTGCATAAAAATCCCCACATCTAAATCCTATTTATTATAGAAATCGGCTACGGTTTTAAAAATTTGTTCGCCCCCTCCCCACCCACCGAATTTCACTTCGCGAGAAGAAAGGTTTATAATATGAAAGAGTTGTCAAAGGGCTTTACGATGATATGTCACAGGAAGGGTTCGGTAAAATTTTTAAAATTGCTCCCCGCATGGGTCCACTCTCACGCCCCCGGAATTCACCCGACCCACCTTCCTCTTTGAATTTTTTATATTTAATAAATAATATTTATCGGAGGGTTTTAGGTATGTGACAGCTTGGTAGGGCTAAAATAAGAGAAACATTGAAAATTAAGGCTTCATTTCACAGCTCATTGTTATGCCTATTTCTCTCTCCAGCTCGCCCCTCAATATTTCTTCTCGGAACTTTTTGGCCGAGCGTGAAATGACAATAATCGAGAGTAACATTTCGAGAAAGTACGAAAACTGATTTCTCATTCTCGGACAACGGCATATGAAATGTTGAAAAGTGACCGAGAAACGAGAAGTGACAATGTGAAGCGATGAGTTAGCATCGAGAAGAGGTATCTCGAGGTAAGCGAGCAGTTTGCATCGAGCAGAGATGTCTTGAGGTAAACGAGCAGTTTGCATCGAGGAAATATATCTCGAGGTGCGAGAGAGATAGAGAAATGAAGCTTTTAGAAGAGTCAAACTTACTCCGCTTCTGGTGTAAGTCATAATTTCCCAAAGGAATATATCTTCTTTTCATTCTCTTTTGTTATTAACCGATATAGGTTAGGAGGCATAGTGGTTTAAGTTATCAGTTCGGATTTCAATTGTTGATATAGAAGTTTTCTATTGAATATGGCGCCAAGTGTTCCTGATTTTCAATGTTTTTCCTATTTTAGCCCTCCTAAGCTGTCCCATATCTCTTAATATTAGAATGCTATTGTTAATAACAAAACTGCACTACAAATTATGTGTTTTCAAGATTTTAAGTGTCGCCTCAGGAAAGAGGATTTTACAAAATTATTTTACCCCCACTCATGTAATATCTTAAAATAAAGGTAATCTCATAACCTTTCTAAATCTACCTTTCTTTTGTCAATCCACCGTTAATTTTATACCCCTGGGCTTAAAATGCTCTAAAGAAAGATACTTAGCGGCATTTTTTTTCGTACTCTGGTACGGTATCTTCTACTTATAGGAAAATTATAAGACTAACATCAAATTGTGTCTAAAATCGAATAAAAATATTGACATATTTTTCTTAATTTTAACTTTCTTCTTTCGCCTCAAGAGGTTTGTCCTCTGTTTGTCCAAAAATTACAAAATTCACAAAATATAGTCTTTTCACTCTCCCCTATCTTCTCGTATCAATTTTATTTTTACAACCACCAGGGGTCGACGCCCAATGAAACATTTTACTTTTAGCTTCAGGCTATTGGTATCTTTCATGGGTCATTCCATACAAAATGAGCAAATCACCTGTGGCAGACATGTCACAGATTTTAACGAAAATCATTTTGTAAGTAGATCATATCTATTTATGAGTAAATGTAAAATAATAGATTTTAGGATTGTTTATTTAAGTACTAAAATTTATATTAAAAGTGGATGCAAAATCGTGGTTTTGGCTACATGCTTGAAGTTCAATTTTGGTTATTAGCCTTAAGAATGCAAAGACTATATTAAAACTTATTTATAATTAGGAATGAATGATAAGTAACAGATTGACGTAAGTTAGTAATTGTATTTTTATTCCTTAATGAGAAAAAAAATTTTTTTTGAAAAAATTTGAGGGAAAAATGCAACGTTTCTATTGAGATGAAGGACACCTCTGACAATATCAAAATTGCTTGATGTTATAGCTAAAAGTATATGTATTAAATATTTAAACTTTCATTCTTGCCTTTTTTATTCCTTAATGAGAAAAAAAATAAATAGTAAAAAATGTTGAGGATAAAATGCAATGTTTCTATCACTTGTTTCGACGTGTAAGAAAGCTTTTTTAAACTTTTAATACTTTTGATTTTATAGATAACAGTGTATATTTTAAATATAAAAACTTTTATACTTGCTTTCAGTTTATTTTTTCCTCAAGAAGATTTTTAATTAAAGTAGAAAAAAAAGCTCAATTGAACAGAAAATTATATATTAATTTCTAAACCCACATACAGAAAATAGATGGCAGCACTAAATTTTTTCACCTTGTAATCGTGCAATATTTTAAGAAACGCGCGCGAATTTAAAAAAAAAGCTCATGGAATGTAGTTAATATTGCCTTTTTTAACCCAATTTTGTGACGTTAGGAATCAAAAAGGCATGCTTGACTTTTTTTTAGCAGATTATGGACTTATTCATCTTTATGTCTGTGCAATAACTGTAATGTGGGACATTTCCTTCATTATTTTTTTTACCTGTCAATAAGAGGAAAAATTACGATTTTGTCATTTTTTTAAAAGTTTCTAAAATTTTTTAAAGGTGAAGGAAATACATGGCAACTTAAAAACTTTAGTAATTCGATCTTAATATGTAAAACTACATCGGGCATTAATTTCTCAGATGTTTTTGAATTCCTTTAATTTTTATTACGTTTTTAATTTTCTCAAAATTTGCAAATTTTCAATTTTTACAACCAATTAAAGAATAATCATGGTGTTACCAGATTATTATTGCTCAATAAATAAGAAGATAATTTTTCAGAGGTTACATTATTAAAAAAAAATTCATTTCAGTTAAATAGTTTTCAAGATACAGAACTTCAAACCTGCAACTTTGGACGATTGCACACATGCCATTCTTTATCACAAGTTTTTTAAATGTCCAAAACTGCTAAACTAATTTATTTTTTGTGAAGATATTTTGCAGAGCTCTATTTGAATATGAATTGAACCTGTATATCAAATTTTATTAAAATCTGTTACTATGTGGCCACGACTTTTTTTAAATTTTTGCTCATTTGACGTGGAATGACCCATAAAGTTATTTTGCTTTTTTTTAAAACTTATTTTATTTCTCTTCACAAATATTTCAATATAAAACAAAGTGGTTAAAGCCTCCCATATAGTGGGTCAATACTCTCATATGTTGGGAGCCTTGACTCATTATTTTCTCATGATTAAAATCAATCTTTTTTCACATTTCTTATATATTACACGCACGTAGCAATTTTATTTTGATGATTGCATAACGAATAAAAGGATGCATAACGTTCGTTAAGGTTACAACGCTACAACGCTATGTTCAATATTTCAAAAATTAAAAATCCTTTTTTAAAAAGTAGGTCAACCGTCCCTAGTCTCCCCTGCTGGATTCGTGGAAAATTTCGACTTCCGGTTTATCGATGGATTAATGCGTTTTAGAATATCCTGGACACGATTTGATGGGTTTTAGAAAATGTCTGTCTGTCACTCTGTCTGTGAGTCTGTGTGTGAGCCTGTGAGTCTGTCTGTATGTAAAAAAAAAATTGTGGACACTCAATCTCAAGAACTAATACATGGAATTTCACAAAATTTTAGTTTCAGTTAGACCTTGATATAAACCTGAGTTGATTAGTTTTTGGTGCAAGTCGGCCAGCCGGTGGCCCTGCTATGCTGCGCTTTTCACGATTTCCGCAATAGCTAATCTCAAGAACTATTGCTCTTCAAATTCAGGTATACCTTGATATGAGAAGGTGCTGATTATGTTTTGGTGAAAATTGCCTGGCAGGTGGCGCTGCTATGATGCATTTTTTACTATTTCTGCAATAGCTCTATCTCAAGAACTATTGCATGGATTTTCACCAAACTTCAGATTCAGGTATACCTTGATATGAGTAAACTCACCTATAATGAGCATACCACCATAATCAGCACCTAATAGGTGCTGATTATGTTTTGGTTTAAATCGCTCAACAGGTGGCACTGCTATTCTGCGTTTTCCACGATTACTGGTATAGCTTTACCTCAAAAACTAAGTCACCGATTTTCTTTAACTTCAGATTCACTTAGACGTATTGACATAAGTTTTTGCTTATTAGGTTTTCTTGTTAATCGCGGAACAGTTGGGGCTACTATTCTGCATTTTTCACTATCTTTGCGATAGCTGGATCTCAAAAACTAATGCACGGTATTTAATCTAGCTTCATATTCTGCATATTCACATAAATAGATCCTTATTAGGCTTGGGTATATACAACGAGACAGGTGTCGCTTTTATACTCTTTCTGTTGGGAATTTTGTTTGCAGGCATCTAAGAGGATGTGTTCCGAAGTTGAATGATTTGTTTGAAATATGCGATGCTTGCATCTTCTTTTTAATTGCACACAAGAAACTTACACCTTTTAAATCCTTATGATGGGCATAAATTGTCGTTTAATTTTGGTACTGTGATGGCGCATTTTCAAGTATTAACGTGTACTGTACAGGGTGTCCCAAAAAGGAGTACCTATTTTAAAAAATGAATAATTAACAAACGAATAGAGTTATTAAAAAAATTCTTGCAGGAAAGGAATGTGTGAAGTCTGGAATTTTGTTTAGAACGCTTTACTATAATAGTTCAAAATATGACCAATAAATGGCACTACAGCACAGTTTGGTGGCTATATGAACAAACAGAGCATGCGTGAAGACCAGACAGAAATAGACAAGGTCAGTGAAAGTTCAGTAGTAACCATTTCAAGGGTCCAGTAGTTGTCGTTGCATAAATTTTTCAAAATGGTATATTCGTTGGCCATATGGCCACCAAAATGTGCTCTAGCGCCATCTGTCGGTCAGATTTTGAACTATAATAAGAAAGTGTTCTAAACAAAATTCCAGACTTCACACATCCGTTTCCTGCAAGATTTTTTTAAATAACTCTATTCGTTTGTTAATTATTCATTTTTAAAAATAGGTACTGGGTCAATCCATTTCAAGTGGTCCAGCACTGGTTGCTCGACCATTTTTAAAAAATCTGAAATTTTTTGTACAACAACCCTAACATGATAGAAGTTGAAAATGACTATTATTTTAATTTTATTAATTTTTGTTTGTGCATGGCGGCCATCTTTGTTTCATCGTTTGCAGCAATTCTCTCACATGAAGGGTTTACGGAATTGTAAATAATTCATCGTTCATTTCTCCAATTCAAGTGCGGATTAAAGCAATGTGTACAGAATACATTGGGCTGAAAATCTGATAATAGAGTAGTTTCCGAAACTAACTCCTTATTGGTGAAATTTAAGCATAAAGTTTCAGTTTTTTTCCAAAATTTGTCCGTTTACAAGAGGAAATATTTCTAGCAAGGAAAACTGTCAACATTGCATACTTTTTTTACAAATAGGCCGAAAGTACTTGTACTCACACGCCAAGTTCCAGATCTGGGACTTGCTTTCTCTTCGCTAAAAAAAATCCCAAATTTTTCAAAAATGTAAAAAATCGCACTTTTGAGGCTTTGATACCTCTGGTGGGGCACGAGATAAAAATCTGAAGTTCTGGTTTCTGAGAGTATTATATGATAGTGTTATGCACAAGAAATTTCAGGATGGAGATTTGACTACAAGCTGCGATATGGCAAGGGAAACATGTCAAAACAATACTGCCAAACTATTGTTTTGTTATAGTCACAGCTAAGTATTTATCTCAGAGTGTCATTTAAATTTACTTTTTTGATTATTTTTAATTAATAGTTACAGAAAATAAAGCCTTTTGCAAAGCTTAGCAATTTAAAAAATAATTATGCCTAAGGCCATACATTTTGTATGGTTTCAGTAATTTTTGTTATAATTTTAGTAACTAAAAGAAACCTCAGCACTTTTACATAAAGATTCTAACGAAACTTCGCTGATTAATAAGGTAAAAAAACCCTTAAAACTTTAAACCTTAAAAAAAAGTATCACACATTTCAAAACCAGATTTCAGCAATTACCGTCCATATCCAGAAAAATAATCCAGTTATTTTGTGCAGTCCTTGTATTTAATCTACAGATTTGTATATATTCTACAGAGTATGCTAAAACTTAGTTTAGTAAGAAAATCTACAATATGTTGAAAATTTACATTCAGAAAATTTTACCAATATATGGAAACATATTTGAATTCTTTTGTACAGACCCGTATATTATCAACGGATTTTTCTATGCGCCACGTTTAAGCTGAAATTTAATTTAGGCTAAAACGTGTTTAAAACTACTGAAATCATATTAAATTATAATTATTAATAATAATTATAATTAAATTTATTATTTTTAGCAATTAAATGTTTAATATATATTTTGAGTGTGTTTTTAGAATATATATTTTTGAAATACGGAAATCATGTTTCCAGACATTATCGATCCTAGGAGACTATGTATCCAGTTCTTTGCGTTGTCCTGTATATGATATTATTTATATTATAGAAACATCTCTTAGTATACTAAATATAGTTCAACTTGAAAGTGCATAACTCAATTAAAAACCGCTTTTAAACTATTCGCGCTGATACTTCGCGATGTTTACGAATTCTTTCTTGTAGCCTTGTACATGATCAATAGAATTTATACACACCAAATAGTAAGAAAAAATTTAGTTAAACTTAAATACGCATACCACAAATGAAATACCTTTTGCAGCATTTATTGCTAATTAACAGTACTTCCGTATTTACTGTATCCGAATCTTTTGCGTGTCCTTGTAAATGAACGATAAATGAGATGCAAATCCTGTTATAGAGCAAGTATCTTCTAGTAAGCCTCAGTTATGTATATTAATTGCATTATATTTGAAATTGTGTAATAGAACTAAAATACGGTTTAAACAGTTTATCCCCGTAGAGCAGTATGTAACGGAATTCTTTTGTATGGCATTGTAAATGAATAATAAGTGCTTTGCACCTCATATTCTACAAAATGCATGTTTTAGTGCACCTCATAAATCCATATCAATATCATTATGTTTTATATTGTCTAACATTATTAAAATGATTTGAAAATATTTTTTTCTATTGACCTCAATGTAACGGAATACTTTTGAAATTGTAATTTGTAAATAAATGAAAAACAATACATTTTCAATAGAAATTGTGCTATAGTAAACTTCAATAATATACAAAAAGAAATTCAGGGCTATCTGAGTATATTTACGAGAGTTAGAGCTCAGCCAGACGCCCAGGCAATCCGAAGTCATAAACAATTTTCAACTACGTGGGGAAGTGTAAACAAGTCAAAAATTGTACGTCAAACGTGACAAATGTATACTATAATTATATAAGTATACTAGGGGGCTCTGCCCTCTGCAAGCTACGCTCGCCAACCCCCGGTCAGATACCGCAGAATCTAAAAACACGCTAATCTGATCGGTTTAAAAAATATTATAGAAGATTAAATTATACTGAAAAAAGCTGTGCAGATGTCCCTGTAAACGGGTTTCCATTCAATTTCTTTTGATTTCAAAAATTTAAGGGCGAATCAGTTGCTGTTAAGACATCCAATGGTTGTTTTCATGTTTGATTAAAGAGGATCAGGCAAACGTTTGAAAAGAAGCTAAAAATAAAAGGAATTAAGTGTACAGAGTCTTTGTCTCCCGGTATTTTAAAACAATTTCTATAACAATAGCATAAGTCATGTGACTATCATCAAGAGTTCCATCGAACCACTTCGCTTTTTATATTTCTGGTGCCATTTTGGTACTTTAATATTAGCCAGGTACAGGTGATAAGTCACCAAATATTATTCTATCGCCATCATTTCATCTATATTATAATAGTCCAAGTCATGTTACTGCCATAAATAAATACGCTCTGATCCCTTCGCTTTTCATATGAAAGTTTGTCCCAGATATCATATACGGCACCATATTGGCGCGATTTTTTTGCGACGCTAATTTGGGGAAAAGATCAACCGCATAAACAACAACATCCGGCTTATCAAATCAAGCAAAATAGAGATACTATGGCGGCAGTTAAGTACCCGTTGCGTATATGACATTGGCGTCAGAAAAAAATAGCGCCAATATGGGACCGTATGTGGCATCTGTGACGAAAGTTTTCCATTTTGATTAAAAAAAAATCAATTTTTTTTTCGAATAATACTGCATAAAAGCATTGTCGCAAAGAATTCTTAGTACTGTTACTCTAGCTGGGTGCAAATCTCGCCAATAACTATTTTTCAACTCGCCAGTTAGCATTTTTTTTTTTTTTCGAGTGGTAAATGAAAACATTGCTTTGAAGTTGAAATTAAATGTCATCGTTTGATACATCATTTAATATTTGATCAGATGCCATATACGCACCCGGTTTCGATTGCTTTTTTTTACGAAAATTTGGCGAAATCCTCGTTTTCGAATACCAGTTACATATGCATTTTTGGTACTACTTAGTTATCCCGTCGAACAAAAATCTATCACCAAACTATAAGATTAAATGCCAATAATGGTTGATAAATGTCACATTCACTTGATTTTAAGCAAGTTACACTTCTTTACGTCATCAAGTGATTTTTATTTCGACGTTTTATTTGTATATTTATTAATGATATACTATTTTCTTTGTTCTTTTGTTATCTATCACATATATATAATCCAAACGGAAATTTCGTTCCGAACGCCGAGATTTCGAGTTCTACCGCATGGATTTTTACGGAACTTATACCGTTAGATAGGTATCGTTCCAGGGAAGGTTTTAAGCTATAACACATCATTCTACCTAGATTAGTTATAGAAGTATGACGGAAAATTCTATTATTTTGGACTTTGTTACTTCATATTTTCTTAAATATCTGGGCTCCTATTGGTCGTAGAGCTTAGATCTCGCGCCAAAAGTAGCTCCGAAGCACCCAAGCAAACTTTTCCACGCGTTTATTTTGCCGTCTTCCGATTTCCTCTAACTCTATTAGGGGCCCGCGTAGGGCCCCTTTAGAATATTTTTCGTAGTAATTTCAGCAATTATCTTAAATTATTGGTTAAGACCGCCACCCTCCCGATTCATGTATCTACGGAAAGGTTGCATGAAGGAGTTTCGTTCAGATACGCTTTCGTTAAGAATAGAGTGCGGTCTCTGGTGGTGGAATGTGGAACTAACATAACGCGATATTGTTAAAATTAGGAAATCTAACAATGCGATCTGTTTGCGATCTTATGCGATCTGAGATAGTTCATAACACATAATCTATTATCTATTCTATTATATATATATAAAATCTTTTATCTATTCTATTATCTATTATCTATATAAAATCCAAACGGAAATTTCGTTCCGAACGCCTAGATTTCGAGTTCTATTGCATGGATTTTTACGGAACCTATACCGTTAGATAGGTATTGTTTCAGGGAAGGTTTTAAGCTATAACACATTATTCTACCTATATTAGTTTTAGAATTATGACGGAAAATTCTGTTATTTTGGGCGATAAGGTTACCATTTTATTTCTTGGCGAAATTCATGGTTGATAAAAAAAAATTGAAACGGCTATTAAACCTCGAAAAATAAAAGAAAAAACTGTTACTAATTTTATTTAAATGAAAAAAAAAGAAAAAAAGAAGAAGAAAATCCGTTTTAATGAGTGATAATATTAAAAAACGGAAACATTTAATCAAAACCTGAAAGAAATATTTGTAATGCTTAAAAATTAATTTAATAAGAAATATTACACTTGATACGCAATATTTGGCTCTTTATCGCTTGCGTTAGATATGGAAACGAATCTGAAAATTTGATTAGATGAAATTTTAACGACATTTTCTTTTTGTTCTGTTCTTTTCTTTTTTTTATATCTAATTGTCCCATCACGTGACTTATAGAAGAAACAAGCAGATGTAATTGTGAGTCACATGTGTAATTACTATTTGTTTCTTTACAATTTTTTATTTTTCTTTTGTCGCCAAACAATGTGATTTTAAGCCAAAAATGCATAAGCGTGACATTAGCTTGAGGATGATCTCACAAATGGTGTTTTTTTAGCTGAAAGAGATCATTTTTTGAGTACATCTTCACATTCAATTGTAACTTATATAGATATCAGTTAATATTTTAAAAATGGAATCGAATACTTAAATTTCAGTGTGAATTTCTGCCACACATACATATTGTAAAATAATTTCATATTTTTTAAAATGTTTTTCGCCGTAATTCCGAAAGCATGTGATATTTATAAACTCGAACTCAGATCAACGAATATTACCCATATTATTTAAGCAAATATTATCTATTTTCTCAAGTCATATCGCCAATTTCATTTATAGGAAAATTCACAGATTCGAAATCTAGGAAATAAAGATAATTTTTAAGGAAATTTATGTTTTAATACGTTATTACTATGGAAAAATTCAACATTTTGAAAAAAAAAATTACAAGTCTTTTGTAATTCGTCATTTCTTCTTCGTCTTTCTTCGTACTTTCTCCTCTGTTATGTAATATTTCAAATGATATTGAACTAATTTTCGATCATCGATTCACCGCAAAATCGCATATCTAATATAGTATATAAAATAAAGTCTGGATTAGGGGACTAATTAACGCACAGCGCAAACTACTGAACCTAAAATCTTGAAAATCGTGGTAAAAATACTTCTTATGACATAAACTTCTGCTAAGAAAGGATTTTCTAAAGTGTCACCCCTAATGGTTTTTGCACGGGGAGGGGAAAAAATCGAATATCAAAATTATGCGTCAAATGATAGCATATTTAATGTAGTTTTGTATGCTGAATCGAATGCTACCAAATAAATTTTTATAAGTCCAACAGTTCATGACACATTTCGTATTTTTCTAATTTGGCGGTGTCTTTGGCATCTAAATCTCAAAATATCTATCATTACATCCGTTACTCTAGCAACGGAAAAAATTCAAATCAACCCTTTTGGCTAAAAAATAAAAACGGCTCTATGAGTTTGAAATATAAATGCAAGCATCTTAATTTTTTTTAAAAAATAGTGATTTTATGTAAAATAAAAGGGAAAAAATTACTGAGAATTTAGCGTTATAAAACAAAAATGGATAAGGTACTACTTAGATATTCCGTCGACCAAAAATCTATCGTCAAACTATAAGATTAAATGCCAATAATGGTTGATCGTAAATATCAAATTCACTTGAATTTAAACAAACTACACGTGTTTACGTCATCAAGTGATTTTAATTTCGACGTTTTATTTGTATTTTTATTAATGTTATACTAATTTATTTGTTATTTCGTTATTTAAAATAAAGATTATGTCAATTTATATAATTTGGCAAATGGTTTGGCGATTTATATAATTTGGCAAATGGTTTGGCGATTTATATAATTTGGCGAAATTGGTCGACGGGATAACAAGTAGTACCAATGAAAATATTTAAGTATGAAAGCAATGTTTGTAACGACTTAAAAAAATTATTTTCATATATATAAACTTGGTTTATGGCGTCAGATGCCGTCATCCGAAGAATCTACAAGAGTCTTTTTCCATTTTTTCCGGTCATAGGTTCCTCAATGAAAGAAATTGGAATTGGAATAATATTGTGCGATTTATAAATTGCTCCTCGATAAGAAGAAAAAATGGGTACATTTATAACAACCGTGCGCACATCTCGCTGATAGCATTTTTAAAATTCCCAGTAGCAGTAGTTACATTTTGCGTATATAAATTAAAAATATTTTTTTGCTTTTAATTATGGCATTATTTCCTGTTATTGTTTATATTTTCAGTTTTTTAAATGAACTTAGTATAAGGCATGCATTTTAAATTAAATGAGTGAAAGGTTTGTGTTTTAAATGAAAATAATAAAATAAGAATATGCTATGAAAACAATCTTTATTGATTTATTACCTGCGCCCGGCTGACATAAAAGTATCACAAAAGCCACATATTCACTTTTCTTTGAGTAGGTGCTCATGAGAATTCAAGTTAACCTTCCGTATCGGATACTTCACATATTGGTATATTAGCTTTAATGTTGAAAGCATCGTTTTTGTTTGAAGCGAAAACTTTACTATGAATTCTATTACACAAAATCGCATCATCATCATCTACTATATATTTACAACGGAAATTTGTATTTCATTCCGATTGTTTATAATACTTTCGTAGGATATACTACAATTAGTTAGGTAATAATTTTGGAAAGGTTTTAGTGTATACATATTGTTCAAGGGTACTTAGTTATAGAGCAACAGTAAAAGTTCAAAAATTAAGTGAACCTGATTATGAAAGTTTAGCCTTTTTAAAAAAATCTACAGAACATATTTTGTTACAAGTGGCCCTGTTGCATGACTTTTAGGAATGGTGTTAGTATATACGATTTCATTATATGTTGATTAGTTACAGAGGTATTAATTCCTGTTGTCGCAACGGTCTCATTACCCGACCATAAGTGCGCTGTTTATAATCAACTAAAACAATTACTTCTTAATTGCTAAATTTTGTCCAACGCTTAAGATAACATTATATCGCAATGGCGTTCGCATCGTTTTCAGTAATGTGAAAGGTCAAGCTGAAGATCCATATTGTTTAAAATACAAGTTCAAATTCACCATTTAGTTTAATCCAAGGTTCATTTGGAAATATTGACCAGCGCAGCGGGCATAGCCTGCTAGTTTAAAATAAAAATTATGTCAATTTTTATAATTTGGCGAGTGGTTTAGCGATTTATATAATTTGGCGAAATGGGTCGATGGAATAACTAAGTAGTACCGTATTTTTTAATTATTTTCTATTATTTTTTATTTTTAAAGGAAAATAACCAAAAAAATAATTAAGCATAGAACAAAACAATTTATGCAATTTAATTAAAATAAAGTAAATAAACACTTATTATTAAATAAACAACAGTAGCCGGGTTACCATGTCAACCAAAATAATGCCATTTTGGCGCCAATTAGGTATCCCGTTGCGTATATGACATCTGTGCCTAATATTTTTCTTTTCATTTCGTTAAAAAAAGTAAAGAAGTAAAAGCCATTTATTTTAAATGTTTCTGTTTGTATTAAATAAAATGATAATGAAATACAAATTGAATTATGAATAAAAATAACATGAAACATTTCTTAGCATACATTTAAGGGATGCAAAACTTCTCACCAAATTAGTTTAAAATTGTAACCTTTTCTAAAATCTGAAAAAAAAATTATCTGTTTGATTAAAATTTGAGTTGCCATCATTAGAAAAATGTATATAAAATTAGAAAAAAAAATAATATTTCGAAAACTAATTCGAATTTAAAAATTCTAATACCAGTTTTGAAATCTGCGGATCAATATTGATTTTTGGTGTTAATTTCATCGCAAAGTATTCCATAATTTAGGAGAAATTGCCGTGAAACATAATCAGTTGTTTAATCAGTCGATTCAAAGAATCGTTACATTTCAGCCGTTTCATATATTCGTTTTATAAATTCGTTTCATTAGGATTTTATATATATAGGGTAGATATAATTAAACAAAAGCATAATTTGAAGAACAAATTAAAAAAAACAAAATTTATTTCCTACATTGTTTAAGCCCGAGAAGGGACAGACATTAAGTTATTTCATTCAATTAGTTCTACATTTAATGTTAAATTTTTGTAACAAATTAGTTAAGCCAATTGAAGATTAAAAAATAAAAACAAATTTCATACAATATGATACTTAAAACACCCTAAAAAATTAGATTCCGTTCAAATGAAATCGAAATAAATCTTAGACTTCTTCCATTTTTAATTGAAAATATTTGTATTGCAGATTTTGTATTATGTTTATGACAATTGTGCATAAAGTGATAAGATGCATGCAAAATACAAAACTTAAATAAAAAGTCTAAGATTTATTTCGATTTCATTTGAACGGAATCTAATTTTTTAGGGTGTTTTAAGATGTTTTAAGTAATGTATGAATTTTATTTTTATTTTTTAATCTTCAATTGGCTTAACTAATTTTTTACAAAAAATTAACATTAGATGTAGAACTAATTGAATGAAATAACTTAATATCTGTCCCTTCTCGGGCTTAAACAATGTAGGAAATAAATTTTGTTTTTGTAATTTGTTCTTCAAATTATGCTTTTGTTTAATATGTCAAGTTTTTCTTAATAACTACTGCACTCAGACGAACGCATTTCAAAATTAATAGAGAGTATCATCATCAGGCTTTGATGTATGCGGTATTGCATCACAATGTGGGATGCAGTTTACCAATGTGTAATTCAAAATGTTTCACCACTGTAGTAATTTAGGTTGCGGTAGTTTGGATAAAAACTTCTAATCTAAACGTAAAAAATCTATAATCAAAACATAAAAAATTAACTTCACTTAAATTTAGATATCCTATTTCCCACTCAGGAACGCTATGAATGTAAATGGAAAATTGTGTTGAGATCCTTACTGCTAATATACAGCTATAATATTTAACAATATTATAGCTGTGATACAGTAGAAAATAAAAAATAAAAGTTTTATTTAAATTTTTAAACCTTATTCTCTCCCAAGGGGTGCTGTAAACACATCAGAAAATTATTTAACAATATTATAGCTGTGATACAGTAGAAAATAAAAAATAAAAGTTTTATTTAAATTTTTAAACCTTATTCTCTCCCAAGGGGTGATGTAAACACATCAGAAAATTATTACCTAAGTTTAACTTGGGGTATAAATAGTTCTCATCTCGAAAAAAAAAATACACTTTAAAATTTAAGTTATGTAATTACCCACTAAGCTCGCTAACTGCGTAAAAATAGCTATCCATTAGAAACTTTTTACTAAAATATAAACTTCACCAAAGCAAAAACTTATTCTGAAAATATCCTTTTTATTTCCTCTATGACGTCATATTCACCTTTTTAATTTTTCGAAAAAAAAAAAAACTAGTTCAATTTAATATTTCACGTGAAAATCTTTCTACTAAAAAGAAATAAATTATTATTACGGCTTTTGAAATTTTTGCAACAATGAAGTAAAAATGTTACATTTTCTATGTAAAATGTCCGTTGATTTTCAATAAAAAAAGCGAAAATTGGAATTATTAAGAAAAATATTTGAATAATCTCTCTATTCTAAAAAAAGTAACTACCGCTGTCACCGCCGCCGCCGGTTTTGAATTTTTTGTGACCGGAGGTCTTTCTCCGTTAATATTAAGAAAAATAATGCATACAAAAATATGAAAATCGGTAGTATTATACAGAAATGTTTGATAAACACGCTGATGCAGACAGTTTTCAAATCGAAGATTTATTTTAAGAGATATTTAATGCTAAAGTTGGACAAAATCGTTCCACTAAAAAAGTTTTATAGGAGCAAAAACTATACATCGGAATTTAATAATTTTTAGATCATTTTACACGTTATAATTTCCCAGTGTGCAGAATTCATTTCTTTTTTTAATTTGACTCATTTTTCGAGGTTTCATTTTTATTTTAAATTCAAATTTTCAGCATTTCGAGAGATATTTTTTACTTATTTTAGAAAATTGTACTAATTTAACCTGTTGCCAACTGCATAAACAACGGAAACAATAATGTTTGCTTCAAATTAAAAAATTATTTACACGTGACTATTATAAACAGAAAAAAAACTTTCAAATTAAAATTAAATAATTATGTACAAAAAGCAGGAACTTATTAAAAATTACGTCATAAAAAGTATACACGTGAATTTTAAAAGAGAAAGAATATTGTAAAATAATAAATTCATTAACATGCGTTAGAAGTCTTAAATAGGAGAAATTACGTCATATTTACGTCACATTACAGTTATTACATAAAATGAACGCAAAATATTGCAAAACAGTTTGAATTTAGAAATTGCGCTAGACATGTATTTGATATTTTGAGAGGATACTTTTCAACTATTTTTGTTAGGAAAGCGCAAATAATATTTCATTTCTAACAAAAGTATTTTCACGTGCATATTTAAAAGAGAAAGAATAGCTTTGTCAAAATTACGTCAGATTAAAAACGATTAATTTAAAATGTCTCATTTAAAAGAACTTTCTTTTCACTTTGTTAAAAAATACCAGGAGACAAAGACTGGTTACTTAATTCCTCTATCTTAGCTTATTTTGAAATGTTGTTACACGTGTCTACGTCATCAAATTATTTTTATTTCAACGTTTTATTTTTATTTTTATTAATGTTGTACTAATTTATTTGTTGTTTCGTTATTTAAAATAAAAATTATGTCAATTTGTATAATTTGGCGAGTGGTTTGGCGATTTATATAATTTAGCGAAATTGGTCGACGGGATAATAAAGTAGTACCGCAGCGGATTTGGCGTTAAAATTCCCCAATCAAAGAGAAATGAATAGAAATCCGATTATAGGGAGATCGCCACTGTTTTTTAAATTATAATTCAATCTTTCAAAATCTTTCTAAAGCCGATCAAATTAGCATGCATTTAGAGTCTGCGGTGTCTCGACGGGGGTTGGCGAGCGTAGTTCGTAGGGGGCCGAGCCCCCTAGTGTAAAAAAAAAAAATGGCCCATGATCGTTTTGATCCTGACGTCAGGCAAACGTTTTTACACTTTAAATGTATAATATCATTAGAATTAGTAAAGAATAAAAAATGACTGGTATCAGGGACAAAAAGGTGGGAAGAAAAAATGAAAAAGTTATGATCTCCATAAGCTTTTCCATGTTAAAATAACATTGAGAAGTAACACTGGAAATAAATAAGTATTGCGCTGCCGCGCAATACTTAAATTATATACCGCACTATAATTAGTTTTATAAATATTCAGATTTTGGTGTAATAACTATTGCACTCTAATGCAAAAATGCATGAGTACAAAATTCATTACGACAATATGTATTAAATTCCGTAATACGGAAATAATATGACTCCATCCCAAATAAGACGTAATCACCGTGGCAACCGAGAATCCTTACCTGTCATGGGATATCAGTGAAATAATTGCGTATGATAAGAGTTAATAGAATGAAGAGAACTTCTATTAATATATTTTTATGTTTTGATTCGATTTTCATAAAATTTGAAATGACTCTACAAAATTCTGCAACGATTATATATATATATATATATATATAATATATATATATATATATATATATATATATATATATATATATATATGTATATATATATATATATATGTATATATATATATATATATATATATATACATATATTAAATTTCAAGCCATTTGGTTGGGTAATTTTTGCGCTGTTATATGCTACACATAGACAGATGGACGAACCAGACAACGACTATAGGTGCTACGTATTTATATAATTACGAGTGCACTTAAAAACAGTATAGCTTAAAGTAGTTTCTTTACCTGCCGTATTTTATGTTTATCTGTCTGCATGACAGACTAGATGTTACCAAAAGAGATGTCTTTGTTATTGTGTTAACTAGTTGTCTTTCTAGAAAGCTCAATAGGCATAGCATTAGAGCATTAGCAATTTAACCTACATGCGTTTCGTTCGACTCCCGGCCTGTAAAATTTGGAAAAAAAAACAATATTTAATATAATTTGTCCATTAAAAGTTGACTAGAACGTATGTATTTCTTAAGAAGTGTGCAATCATTTAATCTTTTGAAAGAGTGGAAAAAAAGTCAGGCGCATTTGAAAAGATTTTTCTATGAGATTTTCATTGATATTTCAACAGAAATCACGTGTGAACGATGTTTCAATAACTATAAGACATTCCTTGACGTTAAGATGGAAGCTGTTTAAAGTTAGATTAGGTTATTATGGTTAGTAAAATGTTAAACTTCCTTATTATGTTTATTTTAATGCATAATTTCCCGCTCTCTTCTGCTTAAGAAATATTTTTAGGACACACTCTACTTTTCTCCAATCTTTCATCTACGATTAAAACGAATTAACTTTTTTTCTTAGAGCATGTACAAATTGTAACGCAGGTGCATCCGTCTCATGTTTGCATATTTTGAGGATGGATTGGTAGGTAATAATCTATTTAAACGGTTTCAACTGAATCCCGAAGAAACTTATCATTGACTGTTTTGCAGCATCATGAAGTCATCTTTAATAATTTTTGTGCTTATAGTCATGGCTGCTTGTTTGGATAAGATACTTGGAGAAGATGAAGTAAGTGAATTTTCTAATTGAGCTAGTATTCCAAAATTGCTTTTGTACCTTTGTTAGACATTCCGGAAAAATCTAAATTACATATAGTGCAAATGGTGATTCTTACTTCATTTATCGTTATAAAACTATGTATTGCTGAACCAAACCACTTATCAGAAGTATATAAAATACCTTTCACCAAAGATGAACAATGCAATTTTATATACATATGACAAGCAGAAAACTTAAAACTAGAATCAAAGAACATATAGTAGACATCAAATACAACAGGAGAACTACATCTTTGGCCAGATTATGAACCTTTACAGATTGATTTTTCAAAAAGCATAATAATTTATTCTTCAAGAATATTATTTACCATCCATTATCCGGGAATCAATAGAGATCTTTTTACGCAGTGAGAATATTTGCAGTGATTCAGCCTCCCTTGAGTTACCTAACATTTCGAAAGAGATGCTCTGCAGGGTTAGAAACAATAGTAGAAGTTAATTCCCGCTCACAAATATCCATTTTTATTTTATTTTATATTTGCACTTGTTTTTCGTTATACATGAAGTCTCGTTAATTTATTTATCAATTTCTTGTTTTAAAAAAGTTTTTGCGAAAATATTTGTATCAACAAAGTTGTTGAAAATGTCGCCGCTTGTGCGATGTCGATCTGAATAAAGGTATTTATATGCCTTTTAAGTGTATTTTTTATCACTTTTAGCAATTTTCAGCTTAGTTTGGATAATTTATAGTTATTTATTATTTTTCTCTTTTGGTTATTATGTGCTTTAAATTGTAAAAGATATAATTAAACCAAGTCAATTCTGAAGGCAGGATTAAAAGGGAATTCCATTAATCTACAGTTTGGATCTAATCAAAAAGTTAGTACTATTCCATACAAAAACAGCAAAATAGAGGTAGAAAAATGATCAAATAAATACTTAAATGTTCCGTGAAATAATTTTTATCGCGGGTACATGTATGATAATTTCATATCCCTTTCAGACCAGAAGATTTTTGGTATAATTGAAAAGTTTTGATGGTTTTCTCGAAATAATAGGATCATACATGATTGAATAAAATATTTAAAAAATACCCGATGTCAGGTTATGCCAAAGGAGAATCCACGCAATTCTGTGGGGGTGCAGGATCGAATTTAAAACGCACAAAAAGGGGAAAATGTATGTTGTTTTTCTTTAGGATCACCTACACTATTGTGTAGATCAGGTCATAAAGGGATAATAAATTATTATTTACATTATGATTTCACATCAACATTTTACATTAGCACTTCAAAATTAATTGCTTTTCTAATGAATATATCTTCACCCAAAGTGTATTGCTGATGTTTTTTAAAGTATCACATTAATAATACTGGTAGAAAATTTTGTATGCACAGATACTAGACGACTCCGGAAATTGATTTCTGCTAAAATATTTAGACTATTAACTAGTAAATCTTCAGATCAGAACCTTCAACGTTAATTTTAAAAGACATAATAATCATCCTGCGCCAGTCAATACCATTCTGAAATCTCAATTTATTAAATAAAGTTAAACATGTGTATTTTCTTAAATACATCATAGAAACTTTACAGAGTTTCTCCCCAAGCAAAAGAAACAACAGTGCAGTGAACCGTAAATGAAAGGAACTTCCGCCAAACGATTTTGCAAATTATTTTTAGTACTCTGTCTAGTTTATATTTTGCGGACTGACCAAAACTGGATTTTGACACCTCTATATCTCGCGTTCGATTCATGATAGAAACAAAATTCTTATTTCTATGGAATAAGGCGTGCTACGTGACTATGAAAACAAAAGTAAAGTGGAATCCGGCGAATAGGTTTTTAGTAAATGCTATTTTAAAAGTGCTGTTTTTTGCCCTTTTAAAATTCTTTTTCAGACCAAAATCTGTTGACAGTGCTACAGCAAAGCGTAATTATCGAATTTTTCACGCGGTTTACGGCATTTGAATTGATTTTATGAGTAGTTAAAACCTTTGAAAGTTTCATGTAAAAATATTAGTTACTTTTTGATTTATGGCAGTTTAAAATAATTGATTCCTATACTTAATATAGAGAAAAAAAATAAATGACCTAACTCTTGTCAAAAAGGTCGAACACACAAGATATTGAAATATGTTACTACAGTCGAATTAAGTGAGCGTCTCATCATAAAACAGAATTGTAGCATTTACGGATCGTTTACAGGATCACTCAAAGGATCTTTAGATAGGGCTAAATAGTTGTGTTATTATTCGATTTTTAATCAATTTGCTGCATTTGAAATGTTTTTATGAGTAGTTCAAGTCTTTAAAGTTTCGTGTAAAAACAATTATTAGTTTTTGATTTATATGAGTTTGAAGTAATTGATTCCTATACTTAACAAAGAGCAAAAATATATTAAATGGCTTAACTCTTGTCAAAATGGTCGCATACACATGATATTTACCCATTAGCGCCCAGCGTCCTCACTTAAAGACGATATAGAAAATGTTATTTCCTACATTAAATTTTAAAATATTCTTTTATTTACAAATTTGTGTGTGAAATGACAACACCATACAATATAATATATCCGATTTCTTTGGAACTAAGTAAAAATGCGCGAGAAAGATGCAGTATAATTTCCCGGTTTTTTGGTAATCATGTTGTGTATTTTTTATATTTTTGTATGGAATTGTATTTATGAGGTAAATTCTTTCAATTTGGTATAAATGTAATCTAGATAGTCCATATTATGCCATTAGCATGTTTTTAATATCTGTTGTTATTAATGTATCCGTAACAAAGAGGAAAAGTTATCCGTCATCGTTTGAGGACGCTGAGCGTTTGGGTATAGTTTTTATTCATATTCAGAATTGTTTCTTAAGAGTTTCTTACGGTTTTTTGCAAATAAACTATAAACAAAAATTGAAAAATGAGTAGAAAAAAAGTTTTTAGAAGCTTAGAAGAGACAACTGATTATCTTTGTTCTGAATAAATAGAAGCAGATATTATATTAATGCTTCTAGATGTTTATGATCTAATAGATGAAGAACAGTTCCATTATGATAATTTGGGTACTCCGGTTGTTTCAGATGTTGCAGGTTCATTGGAAATTGCAATACCAGATGATAATGATAACTGTATTATTTCGGATAAAAAATTCAGTAAACGTAAAAGAGAAATATCAGTTCTTTGGACAAATGAAACCCCGTCTTATACATTCGGAACTTCGGAAAATTCTTATAAGAGAAATTCGGATACACTGGCAGCGGAAACTAATAATATGAGTCCAGTTGAGCTGTTTGACGAGTTTCTTACTGAAAGTGTTTATGACATGATCGTAGAAGAAACTGATCTATATGCTCACGAAGTAAAAAAAAATTGAACTGTAATGTGACTAAAGACTAAATAAAAACATTTTTAGGACTTTTGATACTTTCGGGCTATCATACTTAACAAAGTGAACGGGACTACTGGACAGAAGCAGATGATTTAGGAGTAACAATAGTGAAGGATTCTATGACTAGAAATTTCTACTTAGAGCTCAAGAGATTATTACATTCCCAAGATAATAAGTTTAATCAGTATAACAAACATGATAAATCATTTAAAATACGTACCTTGTTGGATTTGCTTTCCAAGAATTTTCAAAAATGGGGCATTTTCCATGAAAATGTGTCTGTTGGCGAAATATGATCTTTCGGTATTATGGTTAACATATACTAAAAAAGTTTATAAAATCTAAACCAGTTAGATTTGGCTTTAAATTCTGGTCTCTGTGTGGCAATGATGATTACTGTTAAAACTTTACACTGCATTGTGGAAAAGAATCAAATACTTCTGAATATGACAAACTTCCTTCGGGTACAAGAGTGGTGTTAAATTTATTATCTATTGTTGAAGATCCAAAGAGCCATCGTGTTTATTTTGATAACTTCTTCACCATGCATATGTTGCTAAAAAAACTGTAAAAAAGGAAGTTCAGAGCTAGTGGAACAGAAAGAATACGAGAAAGTCGTACTGAAAAATGCTCAATAATGGATGATAAGAAAATGAGTAAAAAAGAGAGAGGGTTTTACGATAGTAAATTTGGCAAAAAAAAAAAAATGAGATTCTTGTTGTTAAATGGAAGGACAATAAGTATGCTTCTTTGGCCACTAATTTTGATACCATATTGTCGCTTTCTCCAGTACAAAGATGGAATATAGGAAAAAAAGAAATGGTGAAAGTGAATCAGCATCATGATATAAGTTCCTATACCTGATTTATGGGGGGTGTCGACCTTCATGAATGGCTTATTCAGAAACATTCTATAGTCATACGAGGAAAGGAATAGTATTTTTGTTTTATTACTAGGCTGATAGATATGGCTGTTGTAAATGCCTATGACATTTATAAAAAGATCCATGATTCTAAGTTGATGACAATCAAAGATTTTAGAAGGTATATAGCAGTAACCCATTTAAAAAAAGTCCTTCCGGCCAGTACCGGGAGGAAGAGGTAGCTTTCATATTCCTTATTTTAAAAAAGCCAACTTATATTATTCAAACACACGAAGCTGAATTTTGTGGAAACCGAATATAGGAGATTCAATACTAATTTTTATCAATACTAAATCATAATGAATGAGAATTTCGCGAAATTAGTCAGCTTTATCCAAGCTGCTTTTATTTAAAGTAACTTATATTTGGCTGCCAAATTCGGCGATTTCTTAAAGTGCCTGCTATTTTAAGACAACATGATGTATGAGGCTAACCAGTGAACATGGTCGAGACCTTAGTAATTGCTGTGCACATGCTCACTCACATCGGAATCGGTTGATATATACGAGTGCTGTCGCAGGCAAAAAATCAGATTTTTCAAAATGTCACCCACATTAGAAATTGAAACTGCTATATCTGAGCCATTTTTTAAGATAAAGACAAACAAAAAATGCTCCTGAATCCTTATATCAAGGTCAAATACTTAAGAAAGAAACCTTTTTCAATATCTAATTTTTTTGCACCTCACTTTAAATATATATTTTTTTAATTTAATGGCCGCCATCTTGATACAAGATGGCTGATGAAGCTGGCCAGCGAACTTGGTCGAGATATTGATGTATACTATCCACATGCCTTCTTCTATCGAAATAGGCGAATACGTATGCTATCGCGTGACAAATTCAAGATCGTTTCAAAGTGTTAGCCATGCTAGAAATTCAAAGTGCTATAATTCAACCATTTTTTAAGATATAAACAAAAGAACAAATTTTCAGAAACAGCTCCAGAATCTTTGTATCAAGGCCAAACACATAAAAAAAATCTTTTTCATTTTCCAATTTTTTAATACTTCATTTTAAATTTTAAATTACATTTTTTAAATGGCAACCCTTTTGAAACACGATGGCGAATGAAGTTGTCCAACGAACTCGGTCGAGACATTGGTATGTACTATGTACAGACCAAAGTACATCCAAATCGGTTCATAAATACGCCTGTTATCGCATGACAAAATTCAGGTCGTTTTAAAATGTCAGCCACAATAGAAATTCAAAATGCTATAACTTTGCCATTTTTTTAGATATACACGAAACAAAACCTGTTCCGGAATCTTTGTATTAAGGTCAAACACATACGAAAAAAATCTTTTTCATTTTCCAATTTTTTGGTATCTTATTTTAAATTTAAAATTTTTTAAAATTTTTTAAATGGCCGCCATTTTTAAACAAGAGGGCGGATGAAGCTGGCCAACGAACTCGGTCGAGATATTTGTATGTACTATGTACACACCAAGGTACATCCAAATCGGTTCATAAATATGTCTGTTATCACGTGACAAAATTCAGGACGTTTCAAAATGTCAGCCACGCTAGCACTTCAAAATGCTATAACTCAGCCATTTCTTAAGATATAGACGAAAAAAAAACTGCTTCCGAATCTTTTTATCAAGGTCAAACACATAAGAAAAAAATATGTTTTCAATTTTCAATTTTTTGGTACCACATTTCAAATTTAAATTTTTCTTAAAATTTTAAATGGCCGCCATTTTGAAACAAGATGGCGGCTGAAGCTGGCCAACGAACTCGGTCCAGACATTGGTATGTACTATGTATAAACGAAGTTACATCCAAATCGGTTCCTAAATATGCCTTTTATCGCGTGACAAAATTCAGGACGTTTCAAAATGTCAGCCACGCTAGAAATTCAAAATGCTATAACTCAGCCATTTTTTAAGATATAGACGAAACAAAAACTGCTCCGGAGTCTTTGTATAAGGGTCAAATACATAAGAAAAAAATATTTTTCCATTTTTAATTTCTTGGTACCACATTTCAAATTTTAAATTTTTTTTTAAATTTTAAATGGCCGCCATATTGAAACAAAATGGGGGATGAAGCTGGCCAACGAACTCGGTCGAGACATTGGTATGTACTATGTACACACCGAATTACATCCAAATCGGTTCATAAATACGAGAGTTACAGTGTGACATAGGTCAGATATATATATATATATATATATATATATATATATATATATATATGGATATATATATATATATATATATCAATTTTGAACGGAGGGTGGTTTCGGGGTCTGGGGGTCATGATCGATGAAAATATACCAAAATTTTTTGAAATCGCTTTCCTCCGAACGGCTGCAATAGGTAGCTTTTTGTAATGAAAGCTACCTAAAAGGAGCCGATTCAAAAGCAATTCTGGGAAGACCAGCACAAAGGCAGATAACATCCAGATCCAATGAGCTTCCAGACATAAAATTCGACAAAATACAGCATGTTAATGGCAAAATAGGGAAACAAAGGCGTTGCCAAAATGATAATTGTTATTCAAATCCAAGAACATATTGTATGAAATGCAATGCAACATTATGCATACAATATTATCCTATTTTTCACACTAAAAATCAACCTTAAAAAAGTGAAAAAAAGGTTTTCATACACATCTAAAAATAAATTTTGAATTTTAAGATTTTTTTACCTATTAGTTTGCTTACATATTAAAACTAAATAATTTTATATAAAAAAAATTTTTTTTTAACAAAAATTAGATTTTTACATACAAACGCCCAGCGCATCATCAAATGAGGATGGCTTATAAAACACGGTTGCAGTTAAATTTTTTCAAAATGCTTTTGAAATACTCTTAACTTATGCATTTCTACCCATATATATCAATGTCAAAGAGAAATTTCAAAATTTGTTAATTTGGGCGTTAATGGGTTAAGATATTTACTACAGTCAACCCAAATACGCTTCGTATTGTGAAACAGAATTGTAGCATTTACGTTTTATTTACAGGGTTACTCAAAAGATTTTTGATTTGACTACATAGAGATGTATTTTATTTGTTTTTATAAGCAGTTCAAATCTTTAAAGTTTCATGTAAAATTGTCGATTAGATTTAATTTATATCAGTTTAAAGTACTGGATTCCTATACTCAACCTAGAGGAAAAACTATACTAAATAGCCTAACTTTTGCCAAATTAGATTATGTAAACACGATATTCAGATACTAGCAGCCTTTAGCCCGCTTCGCTGGTCGGTTTCTATCAAAGAACCTTGAATCAAACGAAATATATCTAGTAAAGAAGAAAAAAAATCCTTAAAATCTAATAAAAAATCCATAATTGTTGTCTTATTCGTATAACTTACACTAGCTGTTTAAGCCGTTCTACGCACGGGAGTTCCTGAATTTAAGTCTAAAACCAAAATTTAAAATAACTATTTGATTTAGAAAAATATATTCAACTACTTTACATTTAAATTATCATGCTTACAATTTAATTTATCATGTTGCTATGGCAGCAGACAATAAAACGGTATCTTTGGAATACAGGAATAAATAGAATAAAAAAGTTTTATTAATGTTTGTGATAAAATGTTTTATTTATTTTGAAAAAAAGGTAACAATTAAGCGCAATTAAATAATCTCTAATTATTTGCATGTGAGGCAAAAGAATTTTCGTAATACTCGCCATAGCTTCTTAGTATTGCAGCGTGGCGTACTTAATATGTATATCGCACATTGCAGTAAGCATTAAGAACTGGCTTGAACTCGCGCGATTACGGGTTGAACATAAAAAAAGGCAAAAGTGAGTCAAAAACATAAAATAAAAAAACCTAGTTAAAAATTTCGAATTTTTTGCCCCAATCATTCATGGGCCCCCTACCAGCATCCCGTGTGCCAAATTTCGTAGCCCTGCGCCCTGTCTTTTTCGAGATTTTGAGTTTACATACATAGATACTCGAACGGATTTTAATAGAGTAGATGTTATTGCATTCGACCCAGTTCAGCTCTCTATTGTACGGGGCATTGAAGCATTTACGGTTCGTTTACAGGGTCACTTAAAAGATCTTGATTACATTACAACCGATGGATATTTACTAAGTGGCATGAATTTTAATGAATTTGTACTATTTCAATCTCAATAAAATTTTATCATGTTACTTGAAAAATGAATATGAATTCAATTTGTTCACCTAAAAGCTCAACGATCCCGGTTTCTACTTTATGAAAGATGTTTCTATTATCCTGTTTATTAAAGATGCTTCTAGCTTTCAGCACCCACCCTTTTAAAATTCCTATACTATGGATATTTTTGCACACAAAATTTAGATAACAATTAAATGAAATTTTAGTTTGCACGAAATCGGAATGATTTTTGACGAAGGTACTGCGCACAATAATTATCACGGAATGTCCTGCTGATATATGAGGAGAAACTAGATTATAGAAATGTGTCAGTGGACTTCAATTATGGAAAGATTCTAGATAAACATTAACTACTGAGAAACTACAGAACCTCAGAAAGATAATGCAAGCACTTTAGTGAATCACAGAGTACTTATAGTCATGAAAACAATTCGACAGAACTTTAGGATTACTGTTTATCATATTGAAATAAGCGGGAAAATCTTCTCTTCCGTATTGCTTTTATACTAAAACGCACACATACGCAAATATTTTTTGAACATCCCAGACTTTGCAATTTATTCAATTTAAGCCATTTTAAAAAGATAATACAGTCAGTCTGATTTTTTATTACATATTTTTTTTTTTAGAATCATTTTATTCAAATAAATTTTTGGCAGTTTTATTGGAATTTTTTGTTATTTTTTTTTTTCATTTAAAAAGATTAATAAGGAGATTTATAAAACTAATCGATTCTGTTACACTGGTTTCCAAAAGTTAAGGAGCAGGGACGGGATGTTTTCGGTAGTACAGTGTTTGTTTTATCTACCAAAATTATTAGCGAATTGTTCTTGAATTGGGATGTAAAGAACATGTTTGATTTCATATTTCTCGAAAAGATTTAGTCACGAGGAGAATTATGAGACTAATAAAAAATTAAATAATAAAATAATATTTGCGGTCACCTATGTAACAGGAAATAAGCTGAAAATGGTTTGTCGCTGTGTTAAATGACTATTTGGTTCCTGTCCAACATAGCACTGATATTCGTGAAGATGTTATTGTGTCTATGAAAAATTCAAAAGTTTTTTGTTTATAGCTTACAGAGTTTTCAACCAAATTTAACACACCTTTCCGAAACAGTGACAAAGAACAGTAGCAACAGTATACTGCAATTAAAACATGAATATATTGAATATTTGATGAGATATGGGCATTTGTATGAAATAATTTTTAACTCGCGCATGCGTGGAAGATTCTAAAATTTTTATTTTATAATTTGATAGCCATCTATTTAGGGCAACTTATACAAAAAGTCCAGTAAAATATCGCGAAAAATCTCAAAGATGGGGGCGATAAAGTGAGTGGCTTTCTAAAAGTGAGTAGCTTTAAACGCCAGCAAGCGACGTTAATAAAATAAAACAAAATAAAGACAGAGTACCAATAATGAAATGGCTAATATATTGCATCTGGACTAACGGTTACAAAATGTAGAAGTAACATGTCTGACTAATTTCTGCATATTATCAAAAGTAAGGCACAAGGAAGAAAATTAGAACGCGTTTGATAGGCGGGAAAAGGATATTATTTCCTTTTTTTTAATCCAGTGCGCTGCCGTTAAAATATAGGGGGGAAAGGGGAAATTATTAATATTAATATGTGATGGTCGACGCCTTCACATAGGTGATCGTAAATACTATTTTATTATTATACTTATTATTATTCCACTAATTGCCCTCTCGACAAAATCTTCACCGAGAAAGATGAAATCAAACATATTCTTTACATCCCAGAAGTTCGAGAACAATTCGCCAATAATTTTGGCTGATATTCGACAAACCGTATACAATCGAAAGCATCCAATCCCTGTTCCTTAACTTTTGGAAGCCAGTGTATTTTGGACTTGATAATTAAAGAATGCTATCAATATTCCATAAATAGCTTTTAGTTAATTTTTAATTAGATTAAAGAGCTGCTGAAAAATTTACAAATATGGCCGAAATTAGTTAGGGAAAATCATTTCATAACGATGGAATATTGAATTCTGAACTTTTATTGAACTATGATTTATCGATGAATTATCCGAAATATATGAGAAAATACTTGGAAAGCATACGACTCAGTATGTCCTGTTAGTTATGTTAAAAACAGTTAGGAATTTAGAAAGTACATGCATTGAAAATTCTCGAAATCCAACAAGTGTGAGAGCTTATGAAAACATAAAAAACTTAATAAGATGATAATCTGAGTGTTTGTCGCGCTTATTGGATGTTCGATTTCCTGTAATAAAAAACTATTTTTTTATTACTTCAAGCACGCCCTGCGATAAAACAAATGCCTATTATTCACTCTGTTTTTAAGTCTTTACATATTGTGTGTAAAACGATGTGAGTTTTAAAAATATAAAGACAGTTTTTCAAAAGTTATTAGAATAATATCTTTGTTGGGTTAATTAATGAATATGGTTTATAGAACAACAGAAAAAAAATATTGCTGCTTAGTTTGACACATTTTATCGTTTCTAAAAAATAAATGATTTCTTCTGAAATTTGTAAGGATCAATAAAGTGGTTTTGAATTATTTTTAAAAAAGTCCAACATTATTACACTTTTGAAAAGTTTTAAACATCACTATTAAAATATTTTTTTACTTCTATCATCTTTCGTTTACCTTTTCTTTTCTGAATTAAAATGGAATATGTACAATGCAAATGAAACACCTTACAAAATGGTTGGTTGGTTGGTTCGTTGATTGTGGTTTAATGGCGCAAAGTCCCATTTGGAGCATGCTGCGCCAATACCTTACAAAATGGAGTGATATCTCATCAAAAAACAGCTCTTTGTAAATGATTCCGCCAAGCAGCAAATCTAAAACAATAGCCACAAAAAGAAGTGGTATCACATAAAAAGAAGCGATATAGAAGTTATGAAGTCGAAAAAATTAATTTTAAATTCTCATCAGGGTCGTACTGGAATAACTGAGAGAGCGGTGGCAAAATGGATGAAAAGGACGCCGATTGCCTTACAAAAGGGCGCAAATGCGCTTATATATGTATATACAGTGAAACCTCCCTTTGCGATCACCTCCCCGATCGATCATTTTTGCATGGAACAAAATTTATTCCCATAGGCTCAATACTAATTTTACCTCCATTCAGAGACCATCCCAGTTGAGCTCCCTCCATTAGCGACCAATTTCTTTGAAGAAAATGAAAAAAATTCAGTTTTTTCCGGGTCGCTTGAAGACTATCTTATTAGAAAAGTAATTCCGGAGAGCGCATTATTCATCAAACTTCTAAACAAAGTTCAGATTTTTTTTATTCCGGTAACTTTTAAGTGTTTAAAACCTTTCTGCCTTTTTCGGCAATGAATTTACTTCTGATGACAAATTAAGAATGAAGGTCAATAAACTTCCCTGCTCTATTCTGTCAGGAAACTCTCAAAGAAATAGATAAATTAATTATTTAGAAATAGATAAATTAATCATTATTTGTTCCCATCTAAAAAAAAAAAAATTCATTTGTTTACTGAATTTCGAAAGGACTTAGAAATAAAAGTTGTAAAAGATAAAACCGTAAAATCAAAGCAAACGTCAATGTATTCATTTTTTACACTCTGCAGTCATTAACTTATGTAATTAACTTTTGTTTTGATACTTAAACTTTTAAAATTTTTTCCTAATGTGAAAAATAAATTTTAGTAACATTAATTGTTACCCTTTTTCAACAATTAAAATCTAGATTTAAACATGACCTCCATTAAGAGACCCCTTCTCGGAGCGAACCATTTTTATTGGAACGGAACGTGGTCGCTTTAGGGAGGTTTTACTGTATATATATATATATACATACACATACACATACACATACACATACACATACACATACACACACACATACTATATAAATTATGTATAAAAAATCACTTTAAAATACATGCAAGTATATTGCTATAGCGAAAACTTTATTCCTAAAATAATTATGACAACCAAATTAGTATTTTATACTACAAAAAATGTAATATGCACAAAAATAGTTCCCCGCAACACATTGCACTTCTGATGTTAGACAAGTGTTGCCAACTTAGAGGTATTTTTTTCCACCACACTTTTCTAAAAAAGCTATCTCTATTTTCGAAATCCGCTTACCTTATCTAATGAGTTAATTCACACTTTACCCCGAATAACAATCTCCATACAATTATCTCCAAATGGAAAATAAAATATTAAAATAAAACAAACAAGAACAATTTCGTTGGGTCAAAAGTGCAAAACATTATTTTATACAATTCAGTAATATTTTATATAATACAATCTTTAAGATACAAATACTAATAATGGTGTAAAAAAAATTCAGAAAAGTTATTTTTGTTCAGGGCAAGAATGACGTCTATTTTACGTGAATTATTTTTAAAAACTGTTTTATTTCTTTATTTTCTTCAACATTAAAAAGATATCATAGAGAAGCGTTTGGTTGATCTAAACAGTTTAAATATATATATATATATATATATATATATATATAGTCTGAAATAGCATGAAAGATGAATATTCATCAACATTATTACTACAGTTTTTGTTATTATTCAATTTAGTTCGTAGCAACAAATAAATCGTATTTCGGGAAAAATTTAAAATATCATTTAGATTTCATCTCAGATTTTTTTTTCAACAATTATAAAGAGAAAATAAAGAAATACATTAGACAAATTTTGAAGATTTCGCAAAAATTCAAACTAATGAACACTTTTGTGAAAGAGACAATTTAAAGAAAAAATAATAATAAGTAATCTTCCCTTATATTGTTCTTCCATAGACAATTCACAGTTCTTGTTATGCAAGATGCAACATCAGCATATCTGTACTGTGATGCTGATGATATTTTATAATGTATAGGGGAGACCGGGGCTAATAGACGCAGTTTTTAGTTATTGATTTTTATTAATTTTTTGTTTAAGTTTTTTAACAAACTTTAACTGCACTTTTAAAGAACAGACATTTGGGTATAAATACCCGGAGTTTTTAGTTTGTAGCTCTTGTAGTTTATGTTTAGCGGAAGCCTAAAGTAAAAGGAAAATTGTGCGCCAGCCTACCCCGTCACGGGACAAGTTGCTTACACCTATGGATTAAGTTGTGATACGCTTTATAAAAATTTAAATGAAACTCAAATAAGGCACGCAGTTAAGAGAAATAAATTTTATTATTACCAGTAAGTTTAAACAAAGGCGTTATCGCCGTACAATGTAAATTCTAAATTATACAGATATAAAAATAATGGATAAAATATTAACACTGAGTAACTTCTATCTTACTCGATATCATCATCAAATTTACAGTTGTCACAAATAAAAAATCGAGTGTCTCCGTTTGGGCAAGCCCCATGTGTCCAAAATCTTGCATTATGACCACCTTTCACTGTGTTTGTTGTATTTCAACCTACCAGCACAAACCAGACGCAGAGCCAACTTACCCGTATTCAATGCGCCTACTAGCCCCATAATAAATTTCTTCACAAAAGGGAGGTGTAACCTTCTAAATTTAAATAATGTAAGTAAATCACATATGGGGTAGGTACAGTGAATCATACACTAAGGAAAACTGCACAAGTTAAATCGCAATTATTAAGATAAATATTAGAAATTACAAAAAGAATGAGGCAACAAAAAATTACTTATGAGTGCAAAAAACAGAAAAATCGTAATAAATATCCACTGCACGTAGGTAACGCTGCAAAACTACAATGGGGATTGTAAAAAGCAAGAAGAAAGGTACTCTGTGACTGGTTGCGCAATCTATGCACAAACAGGCGATTTATGAGGACTGCGGCTACTTACCCCTGTAGTCAACTAGCCCGGTCTCCCCTACAACACTGTACACTATTTTTAAAAATGTATGAAGCACAAGCTTACGAAAAATGCTTAACATTACACTAAAATAAGTAAATAACTCCGGAACAGGCAAATAATATAAAGACGGAGTAGTTCTTTAAGACCCTACTTCAGTCAAACGAAAAGACACGTTCGCTAATGCTAATCCTATGGAAGACATTTATAAAGATATCTCGTTTGAATTTAGATATTTTTAAATAACTTTTTTTGCATTGAATACTTGAGATCGATCTGTACAAAGACCGTCGTTTACTTTTTCGATTTTCTTTACAGGTATTTTTAATAAGGACACTTTCATTTTGGAAACCGGTTTCGAAAGTAAAAGCATCCTAATAAAAAAATCTGCACTCAAAATGGAAAAAGTACAAAACGGCCTGCATACAGATCGATCTCAGTTTTCCAATACGAAAAAGAAATAATTTAAAAATATTGAAATGCGACCGAGATATCTTTATAAATTTCTTCCATAGGATTAGCATTAGCGAACCCGTCTTTTCGTTTGACTGAAGTAGGCTCTTAACACTGGATAGGGCAAGACAAATGAAGCAGATTTCACATCAGGGACACTTTTTTATACCGGTTATCGGTAAAAAATTAGAAACACATGCATTTCCAGTTTCTATGGAGTGGAGAATGGATGGCTGATTTCGGTACTCTCTTTTCCCCGGGACAAAATGTATTTCGATTTCCTTTCAAATGAGCAAACTTACAAAAGCTGTGCCCAATAACGGAGTTGTTGTTGTTTTTTAAAGATCTTGTTCTTTTTTTACCGCGATTCATGTGTGTATGAAGGGCAGGGGGAGGGGGGCAGAAAATCTCTGGAAAAGTAATAATTCTTTAAAAGTATTACGTTGAATGTATTATTTTGAAAAGTAGTATTACTCTAATTTTATTGCATGATTGTTTTGTTTTAAAGGTTTTCATTAAATTTCATTACAAAAATGCTTTATGTGGCTGAAAATACCAGCTATTTTTTATTTCCTATCAGAAACTTTGTAATCGAACTGTCTTTTATATTAAAGGTATATATAAATATTATACAGGCTTACATACAATAAATACAATATACCCAACTGGAGTGAAAAATTAGCCAGAGCCGGGAATCGAACCCGGGACCACAGTATACAAGACTATTGCTCTAACCACTGAGCTACTCCGGCCGATACCCGAGTCTGCAATTTCTCACTAATAACTCACTAATAACTAATAGTGGTTAGAGCAACAGTCTTGTATACTGTGGTCCCGGGTTCGGTTCCTCGCTCTGGCTAATTTTTCACTCCAGTTGGGCTTATTGCATTTATTGTATGTAAGCCTGTATAATATTTATATATACCTTTAACTGTTGACTGCAGGTGTTATTTATGTGTGTATGTGTGTTGTAATATATATTGTAGTATGCGTGTTTTATTATGTCTTTTATATTGTTTGAGAAAAGCAAAAGATCTTTCAGAAAATGCTGTCGAAGGCGACGCTTTGAACCGAATTTCCGGATGCGACAGTAGCGGGAGAGGAAGAGAACTGTTGTCACGAGACAACAATCAATTTTCACTCAAGATGAAATCCTTCTATCAGTGACCCGGAGCCGAACAATTTTTGATGCTCCAGCTCCAGCTCCGCTCCTAGAGAAAATACTGTGGCTCCAGCTCCGGCTCCGACTCCACCTCGGCTCCGACTTCGCGCTTTTGAGTTGCAGATTTTATTTTATACGTTTAATTTTTTGCTCACAAATACTTTCTACCTTCATTAAAGATATGACAAAATGCATTTTTCTTCTCATCAAACTTGAAATGCTTGTTCAGAAAATATGACATCTTTTAGCTTTTGCTTTTAAAATAGAAAGTTTGGTGAAATTTTAAACACAAAAATCTTAAATTTCTTCTACACTTTTCAAACAGCCAAAATTTTACAACTGCAAATGTAAACAACAGGTGGCCATATTTGTTTTCAAATAGCGTTGTCACTTAGTTTTAGTAGAAAGTAGACGTAAAGTAGTGTTACCATGTGTTGAGAAGTTTTCCTCCTCTAATAATAATAATAAAAAAACCCCTAAAAAATGATATAATTAAAATACTGAATAATGATGCAATTAAAATATTTTAAGCCTAGAAATTTAAAAAACTGAAAAAAAAAGATTTAAAAGAATATTAAACTAAAGGAGCCCTGGAGCTGGGAGAAATTTATAGCTCCAGCTCCAGGGAAAACACAGCTCCAGGTCTCTGCCTTCTATATATAAAAAAAAAGTAACGATTTGGAAATGGACCAATGAAAATTTACGTAGATACCGCGAAACGCATCTGATTGGTCAGAGCTTTCTCACGCTATAAGGGGGTTACTAGGGGGCAGCTCTGCCGCCAAACGTCACCAAGTTTGTTGCCAACTTGACGCTATTTCCAGTATTTCGCCAAATTTCCGTAGACTCCCATTTAAATCCGATAGGGTTTACTTGCTTGCAGCAAATCAACAAATTGAGATATTTCAATGCAACAAAAAACTAATATTAGCTTATGAATAGAGCTTAATTGAACTATTTACATTATTTTTAAGCACAAATACTAACTATTTACAATATTCGTAACACTATATATATAATTTTATATTTAATAATTCTTATAATTATGAAATCCTGTAAGCTTTAATGATTATGTGGTTGGAGATAAGGAAATAAAATTGTCAGAAGTTGGGGAGGAGCGCTTTTTTAAATGTAGAATCTAAAAATTGAATGCATGGAAAATAAGGGATCGCGAAGCGATCCAGAATGGAAACGCGAAACAATTACGACTAGGGTTTGCTAGAAAAAAAAAAGATCGCGATACCGAATTCAATCGCGAAGCAATTATGATGGGGGTTTGTGAGCGTAGGGAGCAGGGTGGCGGAGCCCTCCTAGTTAATTTAAAGAAAAAAATCTATTGTATTACAAATTACTCCAATAACCAAGCCTGCAAGTCTCATTCTTTTATGTAAAGTTTGGCCGAATATTCGGTTTCATATTCGTTTTCAGCCCAAAATTTTAGATTCTGCGAAAATTTTGCCGAATATTCGGTATTACTATAACTGCCCCTCCCTAGCCTCCCCCAAACGACACTCCCATCCAAAGAGCCGCACATACTATGTATTCACATAAAAGGGGATAAATCTAGAAGGTATTACTAATATTGATTAAATTCATTATTTTTAAATTAAATTATTTTTTAATAATTATTTATGTTTATAGCACCTTATATTTAATTAATTTTATTTCAAACAAATTATTTTATAATTAATAACTATGTACTGCCGTTTCTACGCAAAACATTATTCAGATAACATGCATATATGTATGTTTATGTTAATTACTTTGAATTTATTTTTAAATCAGTTTCGCTTTCGTTTTCGGCCGAAACTAGGGAGGTAACCGAAATTCGTTTTCTGTCGAACACTATTTTTATGTTTGTAAATGAGCAGAAATTTTAGCATTATTGAACGTTAAAAAATATTTTTTTGAGAACCGCTTTAAGGATTTACACGTAATCGTAACTTATAAATTTCGAAAAATCGAGTTTTTATTTTAGCGGCTTTATCAACGGAATTAAGACTTCGTTATGTGGCCAAAATCTGGAATAGATGATTCTATATAAGTAAAAAAAGGAAAAAATACAATAAGCATTCTATTATAATTATAACATAAAATTGAAACTAGTTTTTCTCAAAATTGCATTTTTAAATAGATAACCACGGCACGATTACTTTAATAATACTGAATTGTTTCACTTTTGCCAGCTTTTTTCTTATATAATTATGCAGTGCATTAAGAATTTTTTTTTTTTTTTTTAATCATCAAAAATCAGTATTTTTCTACGATAAAAGTTGCAAATAATGCCCTCTGCAAATAATCAACATAAAAAGAAAAAAAAGCTTTTCATAATTTTCACCCTTTGCCTCGTCTAGTCACTAAATTAAGTCATATTTAATTAAAAATTACTGTTTATTTTAATTTCAGATAAGCCAAATTTAAACTACAATGGTCGCTGCAACTCACACGCACAAGAAAAAAAAAAAAAAACGCTCCAGAAGAGCAGCAATAGTTTCAAACATACTTGGATTTTTTTTAAAGTAATCTGTATCAAATTTATATTTAAGCATAGTATTACAAAATAAAAAAAATCCCTGCCGGCCCGGCCTACAGGCAGAGGTAGATTTCGAAGTCAAATATACTAATTTCACAAACAAAAACTAAATCATGATTATAGATAAATCCACTTTAACAATTTTATCTGGCCGCTCTTGACGAGTTTTTATTTCATTTTCATATAATAGCTGGTTTTATCAGAATCATGTTAGGGCGGTATTCAAAAAAATACTTTTCCATGCTCAACAACTCGAAATTTTCTGGCATAATTCCAGATTCATTTTTAATTAAAAAAAAATATGAAACTTGCTGACGTGATTTTTGAAGAGATTTATAAGCGACCTGTGTTTTTATTTTTTGTTCAATTAATTAAAACTTGATATATAAACAATTATTTTCTCAGAAGGACAATATTTTTCGTTTCTAACACAATCGCTTCGGGAAATTCCTTTCAAAATGCCCACTTTAACATCATTTTTTGAAATATATTCTGCCTCTATCTAAAAATTGATTATTACGGTACATTATATAGTTTCTGAATAAGCGAATCTACCAATTAAATGCGTTTGAGAGCAAAAATGAATTTAAAAACCAGTCAGAAAATAAGCAGTTTGGATTTAAGAGCATCCTTAATACAATGATTTTTCCAACACAATCTGCTTCGGTAAATTCGGTTCAAAATGCCCTTTTTAACAGCATTTAAAAAAATATATTCTGCCCCTATCAGAAAATCGACCATTACGGTACATTATATAGTTTCTGAGTAAGAACACATACCATTTGGAAGCCTTTGAGAGCAAAAATGAATTGTAAAATGAGTCAGAAAATAAGCAGTTTGGATTTGAATACACCCTTACTAAGATCATTTTTTACTTCAACCGATATGTATTTTTAATTTGTTTTTGCTCTAAGAATTGGTCCTATCCAAAACTTGTCTATATAGATGTTGTAGACAATATTAAGAAGATATATGATAAATTCATGGGGATTTTATATCTTTTGAATTGACGGAGTTATGGATTTTTTTCTTCTTCAAACCCCCCTTTTTGTTTTCGTTTTTAATTTTTTTTGCGGTACGAATTGGTCCTATCAAAAACTTGTGAATATAAAAGTTGTAGATAATGTTAAGGAGATTCATGATAAAATTAATTGGATTTGATATCTTGAAAATTGACGAAGTTATGGATTTTTTTCTTCTTCAAACGCCCTTTTTGTTTTCGTTTTTAATTTTTTTTGCGATACGAATTGCTCCTATCAAAAACTTGTGAATATAAAAGTTTTAGATAATGTTAAGGAGATTTATAATAAAATTAATTGAATTTGATATCTTGAGAATTGACGAAGTTATGAATTTTTTTCTCCCCAAAACCCTATTTTTTGCGCCCCTTGAGCCCATTTTTAACTTTATCAAAAATCTGTGATACATAAATTTTTGGCCCTATTTTTAGAAGTAATAAAAACTTTAAACTGATTTGATATGTACAAAAATTAAGAAGTTATGGGGGTTTTTCTGTTTTCACAAAACCCCTCCCCATTTCCCTCCCCTTGGTCCGATTTTGCCCATTAACGAACTTGACCGAGATTTTATGCCCATTGATTTTATGTATCAGTTTGGAAGAGATTGGTGCAGAATTAGGAAAGTTATCGTGTCCAGAAGAAAGTGATATATATAGATAGATAGATAGATAGATAGATAGATATATATATAAAGTTTTTTACTGAGGGTGGTTTTGGGTTCTAGGGGTCATGATCGGTGTAGATCTGCAAAAATTTTTCAGAAATTCCAACATAGGAACGATCCCAATAGGTAGTATTTCATACGAAATCTACCTAAAACAAAGTCAAAGAAAATAGAAATACTTAACGGGGCTGGTCACTAAGCTTCGAAATTCTCCTCCGTAATGTGAAGTCTGTGGACTTTTGATGCATTCGTATATTTAAAAAATATCTTCTCGGGAAATTCACATTTTTAACATCTTTTTTCTGTGCACCCTTCTTAAGATTTCAACACTTCACACATTCGTAAGATTCACTTCATATAAAATTAAGTCTATACTTTAGAAATATTTTGAGAACTAAGAAAAAAAGAGACATCTTTTAGGAAGTGTACACAAAAAATAGAAGTTAAAAATATTAATTTTCCGAGGAGATATTTTAAATACACGAATGCATACCGAACGAGTGTCGTGTGTTAATTAGTATTTCATGAGAAAATACCTCCACATCCGATTTCTATTTTCTCCAGAAAGATACAGAGCTCCAGAAATCTCAGAATACGGTTAATCAATAAAAAGTGTCACATCTGGTATTACTACAGAAATCACTGGGATCTATAGAACCCATATCCAGTTAACTTGAAACCTCGCTGAAATGGTGATTTGTCTTCTGAACTCCCAGGTTATTGACTAACAGCATTGAAAACTGAACACAAACACATTGCACTTCTTTTTACTTATATTCATCCATTCTTTTCTAAAACGACTTTTACAGTTTTAGTTGTTTATCTATTTATTTTAATTACATGCGTATTTTTCAATTTATAAATCGGGGTGGTGTTTGAAGTTTAAAGCGCTTAAGCAGATCCGGTTAAAAAAAAAAAAAAAAAACGTTTTTAGATATTGGCATTTTCGGATGCTAAAAATATATTCGAATTTTTAAATAGATATGAAAAATTAACATTTTCTTCTTTCAAAAACAAAATTTACATAAGTTTCCATTACAAAATCTTGTGAAGAATTAGTCTTGGCGGTCTAACTTATATTATTACTTAAATTATGGAATGCTTCAAGTAGAACTAAGAGAGTCAATTATTGTGTGTGTTTGTGGGGAGTGTGCATGTGTGGGGGGAGGGGACTATTATAAAAACATGATAATAGTTTTTTGAAAGTTATTTTACAGAGGGCTGAAAAAAATCTGACCAAGTGACCAAAGGCGCCATGATTACAAAAACACGATATTAGTTTTTTTTTTCGAAGTTATTTTTACAGAAGCGCTGAAAAAAATCTGACTAAGGGCGCCATGATTACAAAAGCATGATATTAGTTTTTTCAAAGTTATTTTTACAATGGCGCTGAAAAAATCTCACCAAGGGCGCCATGATTACGAAAACACGACATTAGTTTTTTTGAAATTTATTTTTACAGAGGCGCTGAAAATAAATCTGACCAAGGGCGCCATGACTACAAAAACACGATATAAGTTTTTTTTAAGTTATTTTTACAGAGGCACTGAAAAAACCTGACCAACAGCGCCATGATTACGAAAACATGATATTAGCTTTTTTAAAGTTATTTTTACAGAGGAGTTGAAAACAAATGTGGCCAAGGGCGCCATTATTACAGAAATACGATATTAGTTTTTGAAATTTATTTTTACAGAGACGCTGAAAAAAAATCTGACCTAGGGCGCTATGATTAGAAAAATAAGATAATAGCTTTTTGAAGGTATTTTTACAGAGGTGCTGAAAAATATCTGATCAAGGGCGCCATGATTACAAAAACACGATATTAGTTTTTTGAAATTTATTTTTACAGAGGGGCTGAAGAAATATGACCAAGGGCGCCATGATTACAAAAACACGATATAGTTTTTTGAAATTTATTTTTATAGAGGCGCTGAAAAAAAAACTGCCCAAGAGCGCCATGATTAGAAAAACACGATAATAGTTTTTTGAAAAGCCTTTTTACAGAGGCGCTGAAAAAAAATCTGACAACGGGCGCCATGATTACAAAAACACGATTAAGTTTTGTGAAATTTATTTTTACAGAGGCGCTAAAACAATCTGACTGAGGGCGCTAGAAGAAACATGACCAAGGGCGCCATGATTACAAAAATACGATTTAGTTTTTTGAAATTTATCTTTAAAGAGGCGCTAGAAAAAAATCTGACCAAGGGCGCCATGATTAGAAAAACGCGATAATAGCTTTTTGAAAAGCATTTTTAGAGAGGCGCTGAAAAGTGTCTGACCAAGGGCGCCATGATTACAAAAACACGATATTAGTTTTTTGAAATTTATTTTTACAGAGGTGCTGAAAGAAATTTGACAAAGGGCGCCATGATTAGAAAAACGCGATAATAGCTTTTTGAAAGGCATTTTTAGAGAGGCGCTGAAAAGTGTCTGACCAAGGGCGCCATGATTACAAAAACACGATATTAGTTTTTTGAAATTTATTTTTACAGAGGCGCTGAAAGAAATTTGACCAAGGACGCCATGATTAGAAAAACACGATAATAGCTTTTTGAAAGGCATTTTTAGAGAGGCGCTGAAAAGTATCTGACCAAGGCCGCCATGATTACAAAAGCACGATATTAGTTTTTTGAAATTTATTTTTACAGAGGCGCTGAAAAAAATTTGACCAAGGGCGCCATGATTAGAAAAACACAATAGTTTTTTGAAAGTTATTTTTACAGAGGCGCTGAAAAAAATCTGACTAAGGGCGCCATGATTACAAAAACACGATATTAGTTTTTTGAAATTTATTTTTACAGAGGCGCTGAATAAAATTTGACCAAGGGCGCCATGATTAGAAAAACACGACAATAGTTTTTTGAAAAGCATTCTTTTAGGGAAGCTGAAAAAAAATTGACCAAGGGCGCCATGGTTACAAGAACACGATATTAGTTTTTTAAAGTTATTTTTACAAAGACGCTGAAAAAATCTGACTAAGAGCGCCATGATTACAAAAGCATGATATTAGTTTTTTTAATTTATTTTTACAGAGGCGCTAAAAAAAATCTGTCCAAGGGCGCCATGATTAGAGAAACACAATAATAGTTTTTTGAAAGGCATTTTTACAGAGTCGCTGAAAAAAAAAATCTGAGTAAGGGCGCCGTGATTAAAAAATACGATATTAATTTTTTTAAAGTGATTTTTACTGAGACGCTGAAAAAATCTGACAAAGGGCGTTACAAAAACATGATATTAGTTTTTTGAAAGTTATTTTTACATAAACGCTTAAAAAAATCAGACCAAGGGCGCCATGATTACCAAAGCCGCTTCTGACAATGGGACCAAATGAAATTAAAATGAAAATCTCCTGTCTTAAATTGGCATTCTTATTAATTAATTTTTTTTGTCTTTTGTCTTTTGTACTTTCACAAAAAGCAGAAATATCAAACTACCGGGCAGCCACCCAGGGCGCTAAATAATATTTGACTGAAAATATGCTAAATTCGTCATTAATGCTAGTATTAATTTATGTGGAAAGTTACTATTCTTCGGGGTACTGAATAAAATCTGGACGACGGCGTCATGACTGTCAAATTCTCTGTCAATGAATCCATTTAAAATGAGAACCTGTTTCTTATACAGTGTTAAGTCGTTTATACTTGCACAAAAGGCAGAAATACAAAAATACCCGGCAACATCAGGGGTGCTAAATACTTAGACGCAGAAAATATGCAAACTTATTAGACGCAGACTTATTAGACACTTATTAGAAGCATTCTTAAAGCAGAACTTATTTAGGCGTACATCTAAATAAGTGAATACTTAATATTATTTTTCTTAAAATTTATCATTAGTACAGGCTTTGAAACAAAGTCTGGTCCAGGATACCATGTGTAATAACAATGGCATATCTGATTGTCGATAACTTATGTTATCTCGAAATTGGGTTATCTAATTGTCTTTGATCACACATAGTTTGCTTATGCTATACTTTAAAAAATAAAAAGCATTACTTTTTAATTTTCCAAATGAAAATCTTTGAAAATTTGATGCCTTTCAGAATACACAACTGTAAGCGTACTTAAGGAGAAAAAAAAATGTGACGATGGGCGCACCGGGCATTTGCCTCGTTGCCCGGTGGGCCAGTACGACCCTGATTCTCATTATATCACTCTTATAAATATTTGTATCAGGAAGATCTGTAATAAATCAGAAAGATTTGTGAGACAAGCAGGAAATGGTATGTAATTGTGGTAATCATCTATTATTACAATTATACTTTTCAATATTTTAAACACAATTTTTAATTACATAAATACGTTTAATAATACACTGTTTCAAAATTAAAGGAAAAACAGGTAAAATGGATCCTGATTGTGACGGAATTCTTTCTTAAACGTAAAATGTCGTGTTTCCAACATAAGGAGTATTATATAATACTATTGTAACAGAACCTTTACTATAACACATTTTTCCCCTGTCATGTGCAATTCCGTTTACGCAGGTTTTACTGCTATGTATCTTAGTTTAGTTAACGTTTATTATTAGGTGCATTGTTTGTAGTATCCATATGATCATTATTTTTTATTGTTATTTTACAAACTCAAAATGTTTATTACATGTTTACTTAGAAAATACCCCTCGTAAAAGTGGTTTTTCTCGTTCAAATAATAGTAAATAATATCAACAAATCGATCCCACTATGTTAAATAAGAATAGGCATATGAACACCAAAAGCTTCAACTTTTCACAGTTTAATGGGTCAGTAATGCAAGAAGAAAATTGTTAAATAAATAAGTGCAGGAAGTATATATGATATGTAAGTACAGGAAGAAAAAACATTATAAAAGCCTGCAGGTCGCCGAGTAGTTTTCACATAATATACCTCACTCCGAGCCCTTTGGAAACATTATGAGTAGTGATAGATTTTTACACGGCACTCGGAGTATGTACTTCTATATCGCTTCTTTTTTATGTGATATAAATCTTTTATGACTATCGTTTTAGATTTGTTGCTTGGCGGGATCATTTACAACGAGTTGTTTTTGATGAGATAATATTTTCTCAACTACACAGAAACTAACTTTTAAGAACTATTATATCCCACACGATTCCATGCAGTTATAATTTTTAACTGCTTGCTGTTACAATATTTTTGTATAAAAATGAATATATCCAAGGAGACTCTGCCTCATTTGGACCCCCCCCCCCCTCCACACACACACGCATTATCTCATTGATTTCCTGTTTCATTTGCCAATTATTGAGAAAAAGAAGAAATACGCTAGAAAACAGGAATTCTGCTTTTTCAGAATTTAGTGTCTTCCCCCGATGAAAAAAATTATGTATATAAATATAGATAGTTCAGTTTTAAGGCTTAAAACACATGCTTTTATTTTATATAAAATGACGTCATCCGCATCCGCTGACGAATTCCTCATTTACGATCCAGTCTTAAACATCTACATTAAAATATGCTTAGGACGTGACTATCACTGAATAGTAAACAAATCCAAAAAAAGACATGTCGTCATTCAAGAACCTCAACAAAAAAAAAATCAGCTATACCATATGCCTTCATTTATTTGTAATATTAATATGGATACTTAAAATTAAATTTAGTTTATAATAGCTCCATATTTTCCCAGAAATCCTTCATTTATATTTTTTCAAAAGCACGTATTTTAATTACATTTTTTTTTCAGTTTTTATGAGAAATTGGCAACAAAAAGATATAATTGCTATTTTCCAACTATTTTTCCAGTAATTTCTACAGAAATGGAGTACTTGAGTTGCCAAAATTAAATAAATGACGGTAAAAACTACAAAAAAATTAATATCTCAAAAACAAATTGAGATGCAGTTTTCAAATAAATTGCATTTAAAAGTACATTTTTTCCCAATACGACAATATAAAAATTGAAGTTAAAAAAAATGCAGTAGAGATTATTCTATACAATGATGCATCTGCTTTATTTCACGGCTGGCTTATACAACGGAACGTTATTTTTTGGAGACGAGTCTTTTATTGCTGTGAGAAAAAAAATAGCATACCGGGGGCTAATAACGCAAAGAAATGTATCTCTCTATTCTAAAAAGAGTAACTAATACTGTCACCGCCGCTTACAATGCCTTTTTTCTGACGGGAGGTGATTCTTCGTTAGTATTAAGAAAACTATTGCATACAAAAATATGAAAATTGTTTGATAAACACGCTGATGCAGACAGTTTTTAAATCTAATAGTTATTTAAAGAGATATTTAATGTTAAAGTTGGTCAAATCCGTTCCATTAAAAAAGTATTATCGGAGGAAAACCTATACATAGGAATTTAAACATTTTTAGATGATTTTATACATTAGAAGTTCCCTATGCTCAGTCTGTATTTATTTTTTTTTTAAATTTGACTCATTTTTTGAGGAATTATTTCCATTTTAAATTCAAATTTTCAGCATTTCGAGATATATTTTTTACCTACTTTAGAAAAGGGTATTATTTTAAATTGTTGCCAATTTTAAAAACAGCGCAAAGAATAACATTTCCTTTAAATTAAAAATTTATTTAGATGTAGATATTATAAACAGAAAAAAAACTTTCAAATTAGAATTAAATGATTACGTCTTAAAAGCAGGAAAATATTGAAAATTACGTCATAAAAACTATATTTACATGTGAATTTTAAAAGAGAAAGAAAAATTTTTAAATAATAAATTCATTATTATGCGTTAAAAGTCGTAAATGGAAGAAATCACGTGATATTTAAAATGGCTAAATAATTAACAGTAGCTAAAACAGTTTAAATTAAGAAATATATTTGCGCGAGACATTTATTTCATATTTTGAAATAAGCTTTTCAAATATTATCTTGAATTTCAAGACAGCATAAATAATATTTCCTTTCTAATAACGAAAGTACTTTCACGTAAATATTAAAAAGAGAAAGAAAACTTTGGTGAAAGTTACGTCTAGTTTAAAACGATACGACAGTTTAAAAATATATTTACACGAGACATTTCATATTTCTAGATGACCTTTTAAACTATTATTGCCAATCCTAAAGCAGCGAAGATAAAACTATTTCCTTTTGAGCAACAAAAATATTTTCACGTGAATATTACAAGGACAAATCAAACTTTAAAATAATAAATTCATTAATATGCGTTAAAAGCAGCAAATAGGAGAAATTACGTCATATTTGAAATGACCAAACAATAATAATGCAAAACAGTTTAAATTTAAAAATATACTTTGCGCGAGACAATTATTTGATGTTTTGAGATAATCTTTTAAAACTGTTGTTGATAATTCTAAGATAGCGCAAATAATATCTCCTTTCTAACAACAAAAGTATTTTACCGTGAATGTTAAGAGAAAAATAACTTTTGTGAAAATTACGTCAGATTTAAAACGATACATTTCAAATGTCTTATTTTAAAAAACTTTCTTATAGCGTTGGTAACCCATTCGTTGTCAACCACGAGTATAGTCGTGGCTTTAATACTCGTGTCTTTAATTTATTAATTATTTTGTCATAGCTACTGTAGAATTAAAAAAAATGCTTTACTTATTGGCAGAAATTTCTTTGTATTAGTAAAGCGAAATTCATCTTTCTGAATTTGTGGTGGCAAAAAACTTTCAACAAGAAATTTGAAAATTCATACTTTATAGTTTTCGCAGTGAACGTGTTAAAAAATACTGAGAGACAAAGACTCTGTTTACTTAATTCATATTACATTAGCTTATTTTCAAATTTTTAACAATTTTTTTTTTAATCAAAGACGAAATCAGACATTGTATCTCTTAATAGCGGCTGATTCGGCCTTAAAAATATCCACTCGAAGGAAAATGAAAGGAAACCCATTTACAGGGAGATCGACACTGTTTTTTTTTTATTATAATTCAATCTTTTTAAAGCTGATGAAATTGGCGTGCTTTTAGAATCTAGGGTGTTTGAACGGGTGTTGGCGAGCGTAGTTCGTAGGGGCAGAGCCCCCTAGTTTATAAAAAAATAATTATAACTTTCAGTGCTTATATTGCATTGATTAAATGGGTTTTGCCCATTTTTTTAGAACTGAGTTTGTCATATTGCATTGGTGAAATGGGTTTTGAAAATTTTTTATCTCTGAGTTTGTTATTATCTATGGATTTGTTTTCGCTTTAGGTGCGAGTTAAGTTTTAGGTATTTATAAAGCAATTCTTGGTACAATTGTATTTTTTACAAGCTTTTATTTGTATTTTTACATACTTCGTTTGGTGTCTATCTAGGCCAAGTTTTGTAATCAAAGTTTGACACACTTCCACCGTATCGATTTTGCTCAAATGTGGCACACAGGTCAATGGCAATGCCCGGACAATTATGTAACGCCTGTAGCGCATCTTAAAAGGGGAAAGGTCCAGAAAGAAAAATAATCTTTTATTATTTTTTTAAATTGATATCGCATATCATGAAGAAATCAATTTCTCTCAAATATTGCAAACAAGTTGACAGTAAATGACAATATAATATTTAAATATTGACACAGAACTAAATTATAAGAGGCTGGGCACCGAAACATTATTTTACGCTTTTGTACAATGTTACATAGCTAATAAAGTGAATTTTCACACGTTTTCTACACAAGCTCAGTATTGTCACAATGACATAATTTTGTAGTTTCAAGGTCATACTTCACCACTGCCAGGCTCCATGAGAAAACATTCTCAAACTTTTGTTATTAAAGTAAAATTCACAATGAACAAATTTTGTTGAAATTATGCGCACAAGTTCACTGTCGATGACAGCGCATATTTAAGAATTTTCGAGTTCGCTTATTATCAGGGACAAGGCGGGGGCAAAACTCTCTTGTAAATTTTTCTCATTGAAGTCACCCATGTAACTAACCATTTTTTTTAAATTAATTTTTGTATATATGCCCATTGTCGATTGACTTCGCCTTCGATAACAGAATGTTCTTCATGATCCAATATACTGTTTTAGAGCGAATAACGTTAAATCGATTGACAATTTAACTTTATTCACTCTAAAATACTATCTTGAAACATGAAGAACATTCTGTTCTCGAAGGCAAAGTCAACTCAAAGGCAATTTACAGGTATTTATAATATGTTAACTCAGCATTTTTCCTTTATTAAATATCGTTTTTAGACTTTACCTCGTTTTAGGTAGCTTTCATTACAAAAAGCTACCTATTGCAGCCGTTCGGAGGAAAGCGATTTCAAAAAATTTTGTATATTTTCATCGATCATGACCCCCAGACCCCGAAACCACCCTCCGTTCAAAATTGATATATATGTATATCTGACCTATGTCACACTGTAACTATCGTAATTATGAACCGATTTTGATGTAATTCGGTGTGTACATAGTACATACTAATGTCTTGACCGAGTTCGTTGGCCAGCTTCATCCGCCATTTTGTTTCAAAATGGCGGCCATTTAAAATTTTTAAAAAAATTTTAAATTTGAAATGTGGTACCAAAAAATTGAAAATGAAAAAATATTTTTTTCTTATGTATCTGACCTTTATACAAAGATTTCGGAGCAGTTTTTGTTTCGTCTATATCTTAAAAAATGGCTGAGTTATAGCATTTTGAATTTCTAGCGTGGCTGACATTTTGAAACGTCCTGATTTTTGTCACGTAATAACAAGCGTATTTATGAATCGATTTGGATGTACCTTGGTGTGTACATAGTACATACAAATATCTCGACCTAGTTCGTTGGCCTGCTTCATCCGCCATCTTGTTTCAAAATGGCGGCAATTTAAAAAAATTTAAAAAATAAAAATAATAAAATGAGATACCAAAAAATCAGAAAATGAAAAAGATTTTTTTTCGTATGTGTTTGACCTTAATACAAAGATTCCGGAACAGTTTTTGTTTCGTCTATATCTAAAAAAATGGCTGAGTAACAGCATTTTGAATTTCTATTATGGCTGACATTTTAAAACGACCTGATTTTTGTCACGCGATAACAGGCGTATTTATGAACCGATTTGGATGTAACTTGGTCTGTTCATAGTACATATCAATGTCTCGACCGAGTTCGTTGGCCAGATTCATTCGCCATCTTGTTTCAAAAGGGTTGCCATTTTTAAAAAAAATAAATTTAAAATTTAAAATGAATTATTAAAAAATTGGAAAATGAAAAAGATTTTTTTTTATGTGTTTGGCCTTGATACAAAGATTCAGGAGCAGTTTTTGTTTCTGAAAATTTGTTCTTTTGTTTATATCTTAAAAAATGGTTGAATTACAGCACTTTGAATTTCTAGCATGGCTAAGCATGGCATTTTGAAACGATCTTGTATTTGTCACGGGACAACACACGTATTCGCCTATTTCGATGTAAGAAGGCATGTGGATAGTATACATCAATACCTCGACCAAGTTCGCTGGCCAGATTCATCAGCCATCTTGTTTCAAAATGGCGGCCATTAAATTAAAAAAAATATATATATTTAAAGTGAGGTGCAAAAAAATTAGAAATTGAAAAAGGTTTCTTTCTTAAGTATTTGACCTTGATATAAGGATTCAGGAGCATTTTTTGTTTGTCTTTACCTTAAGAAACGGCTCAGATATAGCAGTTTCAATTTCTATTGTGGGTGACATTTTGAAAAATCTGATTTTTTGCATGCGACAGCACTCGTATATATCAACCTATTCCGATGTGAGTGAGCATGTGTACAGCAATTACTAAGGTCTCGACCAAGTTCACTGGTTAGCCTCATCCACCATGTTGTCTTAAAATGGCAGGCACTTTAAGAAATCGCCGAATTTGGCAGCCAAATATAAGTTACTTTAAAGAAAAGCAGCTTGGATAAAGCTGACTAATTTCGCGAAATTCTCATTCATTATATTGATAAAAATTAGTATTGAATCTCCTATATTCGGTTTCCACTAAATTGAGCTTCGTGTGTTTGAATGATATAAGTTGGCTTTTTTAAAATAAGGAATATGAAAGCTATCTCTTCCTCCCGGCACTGGCCGGAAGGACTTTTAATATTTCAATCATTGCTAAATAATATTCATCCCTTCATCGTTTATATTAATTGTCAACAAACTGTCTTTTGATTTCTACAAGTGATGATAATGCTATTAAACAGTCTATTTGTGCTTCTGTCTTTAGTATTATTGTGCTTTAATGTATTTAAGTACGGTCTGGAATTTAAACTTTGACTGGAATCCTCATTTTAGACATTATAGTGTTCGTTTGCATACGTTTGGCTTCATGGTTTTACTGCAGATTACCATTACTTAAAATTTTTTGCTTCTGTTATTATATTAGACTTTCATTACATAAACTCTGGACTTTTATACAATGAACATTACAGAATTAGATCGAATTTTGATAATTTAAAGAACTTTCTTTTAGATTAAGAACAATAAGTTCCAGAGTACTGCTTGCTTCTATCCTTGACTTAACTGTCTGTAATATTGCTTGCAACTCATATTTATTTTACATTACACATTATGTTGTTTTTAATATCATTTATGTAAATCTCTAAAATCCTGTCAATGACATTTCTTTGTCTTCTGCTGAGGCACAATTTGGCTTATTGTTCTCTTGGATATTTTTTTAGACGTATGTGTAAATGTCTTAAAACCTGTTTATTATAATTATTTTTTTTTGTTATTATTTTCTTTTGTTGGACCAACAGGGGTTTGTGATTCTAATAGTAAAAAATGCCGTAGTTTTCTGGGCTGGTGTCCCGTGGGGCTTTGCTGGTAGTAGAGGAGATTTTCCACTTGGTTTTTTCAGCCTTTCCCATTTTTGGTTGTCTTCCAGGTGAAGTGATCCTTGATCCTTGTCAATTGACAATGGATATTAAATGCTTTAAATGTTGGATAAAAAAAAGTTATATATATTTTAAATTCATTGTTGATTAATAAAACTGAGTAAGCCGCGTATCAGACTATTTTTTAATAAGCTCATTTCTTCATTTTTTTAAATTTTAGATAGTAGACTGTTTTGACGACCCATCTGTGTGTTCCGATCTGCAGTGTTGTCGTTACGATCAATATTTCAATATTTCATGCGGGAGTCTTTCCAGAGAAGGTAAAAAAAAATATTATTGTTCAAATATACATAATAAAATAAGTTCTGGGTTTCATTCCTCAAAATATTAAGAGAAATCGCGCAGCAAATAAATTTAAAAATATCATGCGAAAAAAAAAAACCCTTTCATTCTTTCTGTCACAAACAATTGATGAAAATAAATTCCGGTGTAAATTGGCTGGCAATAAACTTTGCTATCAACTTACGTTTTTAAAACTTGTTTAATCTTTTACACTTATTTTTTCGAGTGTAAATAGAGAAGGATTGCCGCTGCCGCTACATTAGTAATATTCTTTGGCAATCACTAATTAAAAACAATAATATTTGTTGTGATTTTCTGCAAAAAATATGTAATAAGAATATATTAGGAAGATTTTAGTAGGTGATCAACAAAGTAACTATCGTTTCGTTGTAAAAACTTTAAAAATAAACATTTCTCCAAAAAATTTATTCTCCTACATAGGTGAAACTTACTTTACTTTTCCACATAATCACCCCTACATTAGTGAATTTGTGATATCTGTTCAGGAACTTTACAATCTTCATACTGTACCAACGCCCCCTAAATAAGGGATAAATCTTTGACACGCGTCACGAGAACGTCGCACAAAGCATGCAAAACAAAGAAATAAATTCGAATAACTTGCATGTTTCATTTTCTTTGACTTGAGGAATTAATAATTGCACGAGGAAACGAAATCGGAATATGCAAAATGTTCGAATTTTTGAAGTGAAAACTTCTTTAGGCGCGTTGAGCTATTTTGAGATGGGGGAAAAACTACTGATTTCGAGACACTGTAACGTAACCGACATGCTAGCATTTTGACACATAGACACTAGCGCGCCAAGCGGTGAATGACAGGAACTTTTCCCTCTTCAGCTCAATCCGCAAAAGAAGAAGGAAGCTAAAACTCACTTTTTCTCCCGGCGTATTGCTAAAACAAATTATTATTTTGTTTTTCGTCAGTTAAAATGAATTATACCGTATTCGTGACCTACATATTTCGTGTAACTAAAAACCGATAACGCTGTATTTTATCGTGTTGATGGTCTGGTCAATGACCAACAGTATTGGCGGGAATTTCGATTACGGAAGATAAAATACTGGGCACAGATGTCAGATACGCACTTGGGTACCTAATTGACAGCAAAATGGCGTTACTTTATTTTACAAGGTAACCCGGCTACTGTTGCTTATTTATTAATAAATTGTTCATTTACTTTTATTTTATTTTTTTAAATTGTACAATTGTTTTGTTCTATAGTTATTAATGAAATTACCGTTTATTTATTGTTGTTTACTTTTTAAAACACTAGAAAACAATTTAAAAATATATATTATAACTGGTATTGGAAAACGGGCTTTCGCCAAATTGACGTTAAAAAATCGCGCCAAACCTGGTTCGTATATCACATCTCTGCCAAATTCTCGGTTTTTTGATTTTTCGACTTTTTATCCAAATTTTCCGGATTTTTTAAATTTTCCCTTTCATTGTATCCCAAACACTACCTTCATACCAAATTTCAAGATTCTAGGGATACAGGACGTACCTCTGAGTTTTGATGATCGGTGAATCAGCGTCGAAAAGGCGAAAGTTTAAGTTCATATATCTTCTGAAATAAAAAAGATAGAAACGTTACTTTAGATTTACGAAGTTTCAAGTTTCTGGGAATCACCAGCACAAAGATATTGGGGGTCAAAAGTACCCTGAGTTGCTTCCAGAAAAAGATGCTTACGGCTGTGCTTTCAAGACTTGGCAGGGGCACTGCCGTGTCCCCAGATGCTTTCATTAGTGCTGCTACACAATTCAACACATAAAACATTTCCTGACGATTAAAAAAACACACACGTAATTGTTGAAGTTTTCACTTCTATTGGCACTCCCGGAGTGCCACTGTTTTTTTTCTTTGTTTTGCCTTCTTTGTGTGACGTTTTTGTGACGCGTGTCAAGGCTTTCTCGCTTATCTAGGGGGCATTGGCTGTACTCGGTTGCCGCCTGTTCCGTAATAAGCCAGTTGTTCACTACAGTCTTCAGCTTATCACGACTTTTCTTCGTGCACAAATTGAGTTATAAACAAGATGTTCTGAGACAATTTCAGCAAGCAAAGAACATAAAAACTGCGGGAAACGATGTGGGGCTTGTCGAGGGCACATAAGCCTAATCGAGTTGAATATCGCTTTCCCCACATATCTCATGTTTTTTGCTTTGCGAAACTGCGTCAGGACGAATTAGCTATAACAAAATTTCTGCACGATGGTTACAACAAAATTTATTATGATGAATTGAAGGCGAATGTTAACAACTGGCTTAATTCGGTACAGGCGGCATCCGAGTACAATGGGGAAATTGTAAAGCTCCCGAACACTTATCGCAAATATCTAAATGTAGGAGGTGATCACGTGAGGAAATATAAAGTAAGCTTCACTTACGTAAATTTTTTTTGAAGAAATGTTTGCATTTAAAGTTTTCACAGCCAAATGGACGTGACTTTCTGAATCACCCTCGTAAATAGTGGACAAATAAAGCGGTGATCTCTATTTCGAAACAATAACTTTTAACGAGTCAAATTGGATAAGAAAATGTAAAAAGTCCGTTAGTTTATCGTCTAGTTATTATTACATAACATTTTGTAGAAATATCCTATCACTTCTGAAAATAATACGCTTATGCACTCTATAATTCTATGTTAATTAAATAGTAAAGTAACTTCTTTAAAATATGCTGTAATGGAACCTTAAATTCGTATTTTCAGTTTTGAGAATATCAAATACTGTCATATCATTTAAATTTATTCTTGAGTGTACTTGACAGACTGTCCGATTGCGGTATTTTTCAGCAACAATATCAACTAAGTCTATAATTGCATATTTCTTATTGGATTTTAAAAACTGTCAGTTCATTTCAGGTCAATTTGCCTTTGGTGTCTGTCACAATGTTAGTTGTAATTTTTATAAATTTTTGTTCATAGAATTCATTTGAATGGAATTAAAGGAGAACATTGGTAAAACATACGGCCAGGGTTGCGGAGAGGTAGTCGAGCTTGTGCAAATTACAGAGAGCCGGATCCTTTAAAGGGCCCATCAGGGTTCTTAACTTTTAGATAAAATAGCAAAAACGTAAATGGAAGATTCTCCTTTTTATGCAAATATTTCTACTTAAAGTAACTAACAAATAAGGAAATTTATAAGTCAGATAATATTGTTTGTGCATATTTTAATTTTGTTAATACAATTTCTGTACATTAATTTTTTCAGACAACTATGTAAACGCGTTTAACAAAAATTCACTTGCTAATATACAAATTATCAATAGCAGTATAACTCTCTAGAGATTGAGATCGCAAAAATCCAGGGGTTCCAGCTTTAGAATTTCCTTAGGGAGCAAACGAGGTATCAGACCACGGATTCAATCTTGTTTCTATATTTTGTAAATAAAGTTATACTTACATTTTAAGTAAACATTTACTATCTTTTATAAAATTATATTCAATAAGTTTATTTACTAATACCATACTTAACCCTTAAATGCGCGATTTTTTATTTTGTTTCGAAAAAAATATATATGATACTCTGAGAGTTTTATAACACAGGAAAAATACTGGAAAAAATTAGATATATATTTTTCATATAATAAGTCAATCTTTTCTTCTGTAGCATATCTGCAATACAAGTAAAAATTACTGTCGCGTGGCTGTTTTACACTAAAATAATGCAAATTAGTAAATACTTTAATAAGTATGTCTCCAAATATCTTATTTTATATAATTATTTATTTTGTAAATCTTAACCTTTAACCCTTTAATTCCCATGAAAGAATACGTTCTAGAAATTACGTAGTTCAGAGAATCTGACTTTACACCAGAAAGTTTCAATGGTTAATTTCACTTTATTTAAATACGGAATGTCTGTTATTAATTAAAGCAAATATTTCTATTTTAATTTTCTGGTGTGAATTAGGTATATACGAATAAAAAAAATCTATTAAATGCAAAACACTGTTCTTTGCATATATGCAAAGCTGTGCACAAGGGGTTAAGGGAAACAGTTGCATTGGAACCAACTACCAGGACATGCAGACTTTTTTCAATCATACATACATTCGACTTCGAGTATGATTAGGCTTTGCCAGATGGCTGCAGTGATTGATAATTTTTTAAGACGCCAAATCTGATTACGTTCAAAATGGAATTTCTTACATAATTTTCCGTTCTATCCCCTCCTTTAAAACTTGAGATGATATCTACCCCTATTAGAAATGTGTTGTTTCCCAGCACTTACGCAGAAACGGAAAAACTTCCGAAAATGTTCTAAAGCATAACTATCTTTAAAAGCTTTGATAAAAAAGTCTAACGAATTCGTGACAGGACTTCCAGAATTTTTTTTGAAATAGTAAATATTAACTTTTTAAAAACCCAAGTCATAGTTGGAACCGAAGAAGTGTCAGGAAAAAGCGGGTATTTTTTCTGTATTTTGATTTAGAAAATGAATTCTGTTTTTGAAATCTGCAGGAAAAACAAAAAATATGAAATCGGCATTCAGGCAACAGTTTTTTGAAAAGGAAAATATTAATTTTTTATTTAAACAAAGTCACCTTTAGAAAGACAAAGGTATTGTAAATTAACGTATATCTTTTGTTTTTTTCTGTACAGGGTGTTTATAAAGTCCCGGACCCATTTTGATGTTTAATAACTCATAAAATAATAAAGATAGATTAAAATTAATAACATAAAAGGTTAGATAGACTCAAAAAATTTCATGACCCTTGGCAATGAACTTCCACGTGTGCCCCCTTCGTCGCACGGAGAATATCAAGTCGATAGTCAATTTCACGACAGGTAGCGGCAAGCATGTCGGCATCCACAGAGGCTATTGCGGTTGTAATTCTGGCTTTTAAGTCATCAATGTTCGACACTCTCCTCCTGTAAACATTGTCCTTTACAAATGCCCAAAGGAAAAAGTCCAACGGTGTTATATCAGGTGATCTGGGTGGCCAATGAATTGGACCTCCTCGCCCAATCCATCTTCCTGGAAAATGGTCATTCAAAGAAGTACGAACGATGGTACCCCAATGAGGTGGTGCACCATCTTGTTGCAAAATGACATGTGGCTGAAGCTCTTCTAGTTGTGGAAATACGAAGTTTTCCAACATGTCTAAGTATACGACTGATGAGACCGTCTCTTCTGTAAAAAAGAAAGGCCTAATAACTCGGTCGTGTATTAGTATACACCACACATTAATCTTTGGGGAATCCCTTACTGCCTCTCGGTATTCATGGGGGTTTTCAGATCCCCATATGCGCAGATTATGGCGATTAACAATGCCAGAAACATGAAAGGATGCTTCGTCGGAGAACATTATGCGCTTCAGAAAATCAGCATCATCTTCTATTCTCCTTAGCATATCTGTTGCAAAGGCTATCCTCCTAGGCTTATCGTCCGGTTCCAAAACTTGAACAATTTGAACTTTGTATGCATGCAGTCTTAATTTGCTTGCGAAATACCCTATTTAGTTCTGCAGTGAGCAAGTAAAATTTATTTCTTATCACAGTTTTCAAAATTCTTGTGTGTTTAATATTATGGAATTTTGTCAAGGAAAATTATTTTTTCAATTAAACACCAGTATTGCCTATTAGTACCAAACAGTTTTTTAGCCGTAAACCATACTTAAAATAAAATATGATTTTAAACCTATTTTTCCCATGATTTATTTAAAAAAACAAAGCCGAAAAACATTTTTTTAATGATTTTTGAAAACTCCGGCATTTAAGGGTTAACGTAGCATTAAAATAACTTGATGTAGAATATGTATCGATTAGTTGTAGTAGTACAATTTAGAATGAGTTATAGGTACATTACGTTATCTCATTCCAAAAGCATTATTGGTTGAACAAAACAAAACTGTTTTTAAAAGGGTGATTTTTTTTTTCATTTGCATCTCTTCAGCTTTCTTGACGCTGAAGGTTTGAGGGTGAAAAGTTTCAGTTCGGAATTATTCCTATATTTCTATTATAAGAGCATTGTATTTGTACATTTCCTAATTCTATAAAATACTAATAAATAAATAAATAAATAAATAAATAAATAAAAATAGAAGATTTGAATGAAGTTATAAATATTGAGCAAAATTCCTATAAATACAAATTTAATTGACTTTAAATGGCAAAATCCTTCTAAAATTTATTAAATGTGTGTGTAAATCTTCTAATGTAGTTTCAAAAATTCACAAAAAATGTTTTAGAAGATGTAATTTTCATGAATTCATGATTTGGGACATAAAGGGTTAAAAAAATTAATTAAATGTCATGACATGTTGTAAAAATAATGTACAAAATGACTATTTGCTTAATATTTTTATTTAAAAAGAATACTAGGCAAATACTCATTCAATTTATATTAAGGAAAATCCTGTCCTTAATGTTATGAACCATGAGGATTGTCCAGTAAAAATCAAGTTAATTGAAAAACATGTCGAAGTTTTAGCATTTTAATCACACTGATATCTACCCTATCTATATTATAAAGGACAAACATATCTGTGCGTAACGCATACGCCTTTTTGCGAATGGCAACACTTTGAAATTTGAAATGAAATTTTGGTTTTGCAATTTTCTCTACTGCAAATTTTTAAACTTCTAAACATCACACATTTAAAATTTTTACACCGTCGTATAAGGAAAGAAATGCTCTTTTAAATGCAATTGGTTTGAAAGCTGTATCTCAATTAATTTTTGAGATATTAATTTTTTTGCAGTTTTTAATACCATTTTTCTTATCGTGGCAACAAAAGTACCTCATTTCTATTGAAAGTCATTGAAAGTAAACTGAAAATAGTTGAAAATAGGAGATACTGTATCTTTCTGTTGCCATTTCTCATAAAACCTGAAAAAATAGTTGAATATAAAACATGGGCTATGTCAAGAATATTGTCAGTTATTCCGTGATAATGACGTCATATGCACACTTTTCTATAGACGAAGTTTAAGACTGGGTTGTAAAAGTAGATTGCTTTAGCGGATGCAAATGACGTCATTTTATAAAAAAGCGTGTATTTTAATTCTTAAACCTGAATTATGTTTTGTAGAAGTGCGTCATTTTCACAGCCCAGCTGCTTTGAAACACTTCACAGGTGAAAATGCTTCATTTTTGAAAATAATGTAACCGAAAGCACACACTGATAAACGCAATGTTTTACAAAAATGTAAAGTGTCTTTATAAAAGAGAGGTGACATGCAAATAATAGCGATTTATATTACAGAAATTGGCGATACTCGCCTAGATGGATTGGCTTCGCCGAGTTAGACAAGCAAACAAATAATTCGTGGTTTAAAATAATATCGTGTTCCTGAAGTTTTTGTCAAAAATTCTCTCGAATAATAAAATTTTAATGCTATTCTTTAGGACATTCTACTATAATTTTATCAAAATAATATAATTTGCTTAATTTAATTTTTCCTAATTTTATATAATCTATATATTTAAAACACAAGTGTGTTTTTTAGTCATCTGCCCTGATCTTTCTGCTGAACCAATTTTACTAATATATATTTTTTTAACTGAAAGCTCTTCCTTTGTAGATGTGGTCGCACTATCTGTTTTTTTTTTTAAATATCCCAACTTTTATATTTTAATTTTAAAAGCATTTTATAAAATTTCTTCAAAAGGATGAAAATTAGATAGCTTTCATTGATGCAGACAAGAGAGAAATAATGAGGTATTTTAAACTTTATTCATGCTATTTTCTGATAAAAATTCAAAATTTTTGATAAAAATTGTTGTATAGGGTTTAGTGGCGCAAAATCCCATTAGGAGCAGTATATTATATTAGGGGAATAATAACGGAAAATGACATACTGCTTTTGAAAACACTTATTCTTCCTCATAAATTTTCTATAGTGATTTTCCTTCTGCATGTGTACTAATACTAAGTTTCAGACACTTGGCGAAATGCTTATTTAAGTGAAAATGAAGTCATATTCAAAAGAAAACGATCATTTTCTTAGATAAAACTAAGCCTTTTAACACAAATGCGTGTAAAAACCATAAATTACGGAAATTTTTACTCTCCAAAATTGAGATTAGAATCTCAAATACAGAGTGCGTCTGTTCACATAAAAGATGTTGCTGGGAATCTTGGCTTCAAGTTTTGAGTTAAAATGATTTTTAAATGATCAAACAAAATACAATTTTTTTTAAAATGATGAATATGGATATGAGAAGTGCGTATACAAATTTTGAGAAGGTGAAAATTGATGTTTTCATTCCGGAAATCCAAACCTCAATTGATAACCACATCCTAATAACTGATCTTTACTATATTTTATTGATTATGTATCTATATTATAAAGAACAAACTTATCTGTGCGTAACGCTGACGTCATTTTGCGAATGGCAATACTTCACGATCAAATTTTGGTCTTGAAATTTTCACTACTGCATTTTTTCAATCTTCTGACCATCATACATTTTCAATTTTTGTCGCCTAGGGAAATAAATGTACTTTCAAATGCAAATTGTTTAAAAACTGTATTCATTGACTGATGTATTATATTTTCTAAAATAATTTTTAAGCATGATTTTTTTTTAAAGTTTATCTTATCACGTGCCGGTTTCAATACATAAAATAATAAACATTTTGCACATAAAGCAACAAACATTTTTCAGCATTTGTTTCTGACTATGTTTGCATAATGAAATTAATACTTCCTTTATATCAAATAAAAGAATAACATTAAAAAAACCCACCAAACTAACATATTTGTGAAAGACAAATTAACGAAATTATTACTTCCTTTATAAACAAATAAAAGAATAATATTGAAAAAACACAAATCTAACATATTTGTAATCGTACAATTTAAATTTTTAGATCACCAAATAGGATTTTTTTTTAATGGAATTTGTTTGCAAAGTTCATCTCAGTTTACTGATTGTCTATGGTTTTAAAAACAATTTTAAAGCATGAAATATTTTTTAATCTATCTATATCGCGCGGAGCTCGATTACGAAAGATTAATCCGTTTGCCCTTAAAACAAAATAAAGAGTTCATCATTTTCTTATGGCTAATTACCATTAAAAAAAACTTCCCTATGAATAAATAAATAATATAACACAAATTTACCAGACATGTATGAGCTCTGAAATTATCAGAATATAAAAGGATGCCATAAGTAGTAAAATCTTGGCAAATAACTCTTAGCATGCGGCTAATAAGAAAATGTCGCTTTTGATAAATTTCAAAAATGTATATGATTGTGTAATTCGTATTTTCCATATGAAAAATGCTTTTTTAATGTAAGTGGTCAATCTAAAAAATTTATTGCATATAAAAAAATAGTTAGTTTTCAATTTAAAAAAAATGTTTTCACCTATATTCTTTAACCCGGGAAGCCCGGGTACGATCCCCTAGTATATATAAAATCCTAATGAAACGAATTTATGAATCGAATATATGAAACGCCTGAAATGTAACGATTCTTTGAATCGACTGATTAAACAACTGATTATGTTTCACGGTGATTTCTCCTAAAAAAAGGAATACTTTGCGATGAAATTAACACCAAAAATCAATATTGATCCGCAGATTTCAAAACTGGTATTAGAATTTTTAAATTCGAATTAGTTTTCGAAATATTAATTTTTTTCTATTTTCATATACATTTTTCTAATGATGGCAACTCAAATTCTAATCAAACAGATATTTTTTTTTTCAGATTTTTGAAAAGGTTACTATTTTAAACTAATTTGGCGAGAAGTCTGGCCTCCCTTAAATGTATGCTAAGAAATGTATCATGTTACTTTTATTCATAATTCAATTTGTATTTCATTATAATTTTATTTAATACAAGCAGAAACATTTAAAATAAATGGCTTTCACTTCTTTATTTTTTTAAACGAAATGAAAAGAAAAATATTAGGCACAGATGTCATATACTCACCGGGATACATAATTGGCGCCAAAATGGCATTATTTTGGTTGACATGGTAAACCGGCTATTGTTGTTTATTTGATAATAAGAGTTTATTTACTTTTATTTTCTTTTTTTAAATTACATAAATTGTTTTGTTCTATAGTGTATTATTTTTTTGGTAATTTTCCTTTAAAAATAAAAAATAATAGAAAATAATTAAAAAATACGGTACTACTTAGTTATTCCATCGACCCATTTCGCCAAATTATATAAATCGCTAAACCACTCGCCAAATTATACAAATTGACATAATTTTTATTTTAAATAACGAAAGAACAAAGAAAATAGCATAACATTAATAAATATACAAATAAAACGTCGAAATAAAAATCACTTGATGACGTAAAGACGTGTAACTTCCTTAAAGTCAAGTGAATGTGACCTTTATCAACCATTATTGGCATTTAATCTTATAGTTCGGTGATAGATTTTTGGTCAACGGGATAACTAAGTAGTACCAAAAATGCATATGTAACTGGTATTAGAAAACGAGGATTTCGCCAAATTTTTGTAAAAAAAAAAAAAATCATGCCAAACCGGGTGCGTACATGGCATCTGGCCAAATATTAAATGATGTAACAAACGATGACATTTAATTCCAACTTCAAAGCAATGTTAAAATTTACCACTCGAAAAATATAAAAAAAAATGCTAACTGGCGAGTTAAAAAATAGTTATTGGCGAGATTTGCCCCCGGCTAGCGCAACAGTACCAAAAATTCTTTGCAACAATGCTTTTATGTAGTATTATTCGAAAAAAAAATTGATTTTTTTAAAATCGAAATGGAAAACTTTCGGCACAGATGCCACATACGGTCCCATATTGGTGCTATTTTTTTCTGACGCCAATGTCATATACGCAACGGGTACTTAACTGGCGCTATAGTATCGTTATTTTGCTTGATTTGATAAGCCGGATGTTGTTGTTTATGCTGTTGATCTTTTCCCCAAATTAGCGTCGGAAAAAAATCGCGCCAATATGGGGCCGTACATGATATCTGGGCCAAACTTTCATATGAAAAGCGAAGGGATCAGAGCGTATTTATTTATGGCAGTTACATGACTTGGACTATTATAATATAGATGAAATGATGGCGATAGAATAATATTTGGCGACTTATCACCTGTACCTGGGTAATATTAAAGTACCAAAATGGCACCAAGAATATAAAAAGCGAAGTGGTTCGCCCGGAACTCTTGATGATAGTCACATGACTTAGGCTATTGTTATAGAAATTGTTTTAAAATACCTTGAGACAAAGACTCTGTACACTTAATTCCTTTTATTTTTAACTTCTTTTCAAACGTTTAACTGATCCTCTTTATTCAAACACGAAAACAACCATTGGATGTCTTAACAGCAACCGATTCGGCCTTAAATTTTTGAAATCAAAGGAAATTGAATGGAAACCCGTTTACAGGGAGATCTGCACAGCTTTTTTAAGTATAATTCAAGCTTCTATAATATTTTTTAAACCGATCAGATTAGCGTGTTTTTTTATTCTGGGGTGCCTGAACGGGGGTTGGCGAGCGTAGCTTGCAGGGGGCAGAGCCCCCTAGTATATATATATATATATATATATATAAGAACTTATATAAAGATTGCAACTCTGGAAGGGAAATTTCATTTAATGTCAAATAGATGCAATAAATTAAACGGGAAAATTGATATTTTTGTCCTTTATGTAAGTTAAAAAAATTAAACCGAAATCCCCCCCCTCCTCCTTCCTACTTAATCTACTAAACGCAATCGTTAAAAAATATATTATCTCATATCTCCATCTGAAAATCGTTTAATAATAAATTTAAAAAAAGCATTGTAAAATATTCAAATCGAATTCCCCAAACTGAAAATGTTGACATAAGCGTGCGAAAAAAGGAAAGAAAAAAAAAGTAGGATACGATGAGGTTGGTGCTAATCTTAACAAACATTTACGACAATTGGCCTTATTTAAAAAAAGAATAGGTAAACACACAGAAAGGTAAATCATTAATATATAAAACTTAATAAAAAATGAATACTGTAAAAAGGAATTTTTTGAGGTGAAACAGAAAAAAAAATCAGTATTTTGTGGACACAGATTTTTGAATATAGTTATATATAATATTAATTGCCAAATAACTGTATTATATATATAATGCAGAATTGACAAATCTAATTATTTTTTATTTTAAATATGTTAATATATATATAATAAAACATTATAATATTAAAATATGAAGCTATAATTACAAAAATATTTTTTACAGATTTATATAAAAAGATTTTTATATAAATAACAGCCATTCTTTTTTATTTATTTCCTTTTAAAATTTATTATCCTTTTAAAAAATTATTTATTTTTGAGAAAAATATTTTTTTTGTAGGGGGGGGGGGGATCAAATTATAAATTTCAACATTCGACATTTTTTATTTATAATTTTAATGCTCCCATTATCGGATAATAAATGCAAGCGAAAAGGGAAAGTTGCACAAGGTTGAGGGAAGAACGCAGACTGTTTTTTCCCTTTCTTCCCTGTTGAAACGGAAGTCGAAATTTTTCTACGTGCTACCATTAGAAGTCGTTCTCTCCCCAGACGCTCGTAAAAATAAGGACCGTAATTCGGAAAAAGTAGTACGTACCTTATAAAATAGTATTAAAACTAACCGATTGTAGCAACCCTTCGAATACAATTATCTAAAATAAGTTCATTTTATAGATCAATTATGTTACCATGACTACAATGCTTATTGGATTCGTAAAGCAATCTATGGATTCAGATGTCCCTGTATGAAAGGTCTGACCTGTGTTGAGATTTCTAATTCATTTGATATTCTTTATGATGGAGATGATGCAGTAGATAGTGTTCCCACTGAAGCTTTTCTAGTGAGTACATTTTTTAAAATTAGTATTAAATAGACATAATTTATTGTAATTGATTTGGTGGCATGTTATAATGCAATTCCCACCTTTCAACATACCTGAAACTTATAAAATTTAAACTACAAAATAATTAGAACATTATAGTGACATTCTAATAAAAAAGATGGATTTCGGGAATTAAAATTCAATTCCCAAGCATTTTCATATTACATTAATGTGGTAAACAAAAATGCATCATATACATTTAAAATACTTCTGTCACCTAAAAGGAAATCAGATATTGAATTCCAGCAAGGAGATGACAAGATGAAGTAATAAATATTCTGTAAAGAAGGCACAGAGATCAGCTGAATCATGTGCAACAGGAGGAGGCGGAGGAAATATGCAAATTTTAAGTAATTATGCATGCATTTGTCCATTAAAAAAGTCCCCACTCTGGCAACACTGGATATCAGTGACTTCTAACGTATTTAATAACAAACTATGACTAAAAAAGATAATAATTAATTAAATAAATACATAGAATGTGATTCTGTGAGTTAGCATTACCAATAGGGAAAGTTTTATCAACATTATTCATAAATATTTTTTTGGTTAAGTAACTATAATGAATTCATTTAAAAAGGATAATTATACCTGTGCCAGTACTGGACATTTCTCTCATACTTGATGCATCGGTGCGAGAGTCGCAATTATAACATTATTAATTACCAGCTAACTTATAACAACAATTAACATAAAACATTCATAAATACATAATAGTAAGCAAAAAACTCTTTTTTTGAACATTTGGTAAAATGGTTATTGTCCTCGTCAGGGTAGGAAATCAAAAGCATACCTGAAGGTTTTTATTGGTTTAATCTGCATTTTATTCGTTTTCTGATTGGTCTATAGAGTAATCTGTATTTCCCTTTACTTTCAATAGAGATGGATACCTTCTGTTGCCACTATGACAAAAAAGTAATTAAAACTACAAAAAAAACAAAAAAAAACTCAGAAACAAATTGAGATACAGCTTTCAAACAAATTGCATTTAAAAGTACATTTTTTTCTCTATACGACGGTGTAAAAAAGTAATATTGTGGGATGTTTAGAAGTTTAAGAATGAAATTTCATTTAAAACTGGTTGTGAGATTTCTTGGAAATCTGACGATGGAAAAGCCTTTTCTCGAACAGCCAATGAAATGCTTGGATAATACGTAAGTTTCAGGTGGATCATACGAACGAGTCGCAGGCGATTTTTGTCGCTAGGAATTTTTACGTGTAATAACACTATTAATGTTTAATTCATGGCGTACGTAATGTATGATCAACTCCGTGCGATTTTTTATGTCTTAAATTTTAGTGTTTGAAAAAAAATCATTTTCCAAATGGTCGTTGTAATTGTTATATTGCTTTTTTTTGCTTAGAATAAACGACATAATCAGAAAATAAATGAAAACACATTTTTTTGTGGTACCACGGTTGTTAAGTATAACAAAATATGTATTATTTTGCTTAACCCAAATGAATTGTGCACAACTGATACAAAAATTGTATCCAACTAATAATGTAACAATATATGTCTTTCTAAAGTCAGTCTCAGTGTGAATGCTATAACGTAATGTATAGCAATGTAGTGAAATATTTATTTCATCACAGTTTCCTGTAATGCAAAAGTTTATGTTACTGTACAAATATATATATATACTTAATATACATTTTTTTCTGTCTTTCTTACCTCGGTTTTTACTTACGAGTTGGAAGTTACAGAGATTCTTCCTGGGCACTCAACAATAGCGTTTTTCTTAAGATTTACATTTTTGCTTACTTGTTTAAACCTCAGACTTCCAGTTTTACACTTCAGCTACGGTCATGGAAAGGCAACATCTGAAAACAAACAAACAATATATATATATATATATATGTGTGTGTGTGTGTGTGTGTGTGTGTAGCATTCTCGTGCATGTCTCGTGCAAAGCATGTCGTGTTTATAGTAGCATTTATGGCTGTAGGCTAATTATGACACACTACAACTGGATATTATGGCATGTCGAAAATAGGCAGTATAAAAAGCAGTCGAGAATATCACCAACCGAAATTATTCAAGTGCAGTCGTGTCGTCATGGTCGGCGGTAAGGCAAGGATATGTCGTATTCTTAGGAATAATTCTTTGAATTCTCTGAATAACGACAGAAACGGAGATCAATTCAATCAAATAATTTATTGATGATAGGTAAATTTAGTCAACTCCACTAGTCTCATAGTTACTCAGTTTTCAGTAAAACCACATAGCTTTAGAATGATAAAAATGACCAGAAACGTCATCACGACTAATTGACGAACCACTCACCAAGTCAAGTGCATTTTTTATAATAACACAAGATCGTACAAAATTCTGCTCTCCAAGCGAATGTAAGAGGTTAAATACTAGAAAAACGCGCAAAGGTACAGTCTGACGCTCTCAACCAATCCAGCGAAGTGAAAGAGGAAGGGAATGGGAGGCAAAGTCAGCAACAGGCTGAAACATCCGGGGGGAGGGTGGGGAAACATGATGTGGACACAGAACTTGTTACTGAAATACGGAAGCTTTATTAAAAAATCAGGATGAGAGAGGCAAACTAGCAAGGCATCATGGGATATGGAACGAATAAGATAAAATTATATTAAATAAACATTCGAAAGAAAAAAAAATTAATGCCTCAGAATAAATGGATTAGTGGGTTTTACAAAGAAGTACAGCTACTATCAGATTAAGGTTTTTAGAATAAGGAATAAAAGAATGCACTGGATTAAAGGTATGGGATAAAATATAAAGGGCATTTAAGATATTATTAAAAGACAGGTAGAAAAGGAAGATATTATAAGAATTTGGAATAAATTAGCTAAGGTAAAAAATGCGAAAATTTTTATTATTTCACATATAAATACATATATATAGTTTTGCAGGACATTTTACACTGCAGCTGGACTCTGTTTTCTTCGCGGCGTCATAAACTACTCACACAATCATTGCAAGACTGACACTGAATCCATGAGAATATTTTTCAGGATTCGGTATAGCACCCCTTACAAAGTTCCGGATACAAGCTCCTGAGGCTATACTTCAAGGTCAGGGAGCGGGGAGCAGTTTCCATGTGAGATTCGGTTTGTTTGGGAGTCTCTAAAAAAAGACGGGTTACGTGGAGTTTTCCCCTCAATTGTGTCTCCAAGTCCCAAACAAGCTCTTGGGCAGCCTTCATCGTCTCGGGGGAGAGAGAGAGAATTATGTGCATGGGTTTAACACTTTCACTGCCGATCCCGCGCTAGCGCGTGATGACATCACGCGGATGGGGATTGGCAGCTAAAGTGATCAGAACTTTTAAATTCATACCGGAAATTTAGAAAAGAAGATATTTTACTTTATGTTAACGCTAAATGTCTTTATTAAATAAAGCGTAAGATACTATTCTTTATTTTTGGTATGAACACTAAATTTCTGTATAAAAATGGAGGCCAAACTCGCAAATCTGTACTGTGGCACTCAACGTGTTAAGGTTTATAGTGGGTAAAATAGAGCATTCGCATACTTTTCATTATCTAATTTTTTCTTTTCCCTTTTCTTTCTTTTCTTCTGTTTATCGTACTGTATAGTTTAACAACTTGGAATTTTCTCTGATTTTACATACTGATCACAATTTTTAAAATTTTTTGTATGATTTATGTGTGGGTTGTGTAATTTAATGTAAGATGCCAAATAATAGTGTGTAGAAAAGAAATGCCAATTTACATTATTTATGTAAAAGTTGTTTTGGTAATTTTATTTTAGTTAACTATTCTAAAATTTTGCTTGTTTACTTCCTTTGGCTCATTTAAAATTAAAATTAAATGTTCAAAATTATGGAACTGTTTAGTGAGGATTCAGCTGCAACGTAAAACGACATCTTTGAATCATCTGTTGACACGTTTAGATGTCAGCTCATAAAAAAGAGACTCTAGCTCAGAGGCTGATAAATACACCTTAGGAACTTTACTCATTGTGATTACTATCTCCAAGCCTGTGCATGGACACACATTTACATAGCTCCTAAGGTTGTGAGCAGTTGTTTATTGCTGCAGAACTCTTTAAAGAAACTTTTCGTTTATCAAAAATGAATTATATTTATTTTTTTCTGTTGGTATGGTGATATGGTGGGATGTTATAATACAATTACCACCTTACAACATACTGAAACTTATAAAAATTAAACTACAAAATAATTAGAACTTTATAATGACATTGTAAAAAAACAAAAGAAGGATTTAGGGACTTAAAATTCAATTCTCAAGCATTTTCAGATTGCATTAATGTGGTAAACAAAAATGATTACGTTTAAAATACCTCTGTCACCTAAAAAGGAATCAGACATTGAATCCCAGCAAGGAGATAACAAGAGGAAGTAATAAATATTCTGTAAAGAAGGCACAGAGGTCACACATCAGCTGAATAATGTGCAACAGGAGTAGGCGGAGAAAATATGCAAATTTTAAGGAATTATGCATGCATTTGTGCTTCTGTGGTTGGATGCACACTCATATATTGTCACACCACCCAATGGAAAAAATGTATTTTTCTAGTGGATGAAGGGTATACAGTATACTTTGCTCTGTTTTGCAGAGAATAAAGATATCTTTATATATTTGTAGGAAGATTATATGTAAAATGTTAATTTATAAATGACTTGAATAGCTAGACGTTGGAATAACAACACATACACTTTGATACAATTCTATAAAGTTAATTTTACACCACTTCGTTGATACCTTCTTTAAATAAAGTTCATTTCTCACTTAAAACCTATAATATACTTATTTCGAAAAATTTGATTAGGCCTAACAATGCCTTCCTTGGCATCTCATAAGCCGATGCTTCATGAACAATGTAATTTTATAGACTGACTCTTTTCTAATTTTGAATATGTCCAAACCTTGATCTCGTGATCGCGAATGTTCACAACTCGTGTTTTCAAATCATGGATAATAAAAATACCAGAGCGTCGTTAATTTGCTGATCGTGCACGTTATAAAGAAAATAAAATATGTATAAATTCAAATCCCACATATATATGTTACCGGCCAAACCCGATTTTAGGCCAAACTAGATTGGCCTAGGTCAAACTAGTTTATCCTAACGTGCATAGGATAAACTAGTTTTTCCTAGGCCAAACAAGTTTATCCTAACGCCCATAGGATAAACTTGTTTTTCCTAGGCCAAACTAGTTTATCCTAACGTGCATAGGATAAACTAGTTTTTCCTAGGCCAAACTAGTTTGTCCTAACACTCATAGGATAAGCTAGTTTAGCCTGCTATTCATTGGTCCGAACTAGTTTATCCTAGGCCAATTCAATTTGGCGTGATTTTATTGATCCCAAAGACCGCCCTGGCACCAACCTTCTACTTTATCCTAGGCCGATCTAGTTTATCCTAAGCCAATGCAATTTGATGTGCTTTAATTGATCCGAACTACCACTCCGGCGCCAACTTTGTGCAAAGTAGTATTGCTCTCACCCCTGTATAATATATTTTATTCGATAGGGGGTAGGAATGTCCCTCTATCTTCCCCATTTCACCGCAGCCGGTAGTTATAAAACACGTTCTATATGACAAACTTAGTGCTGGAGGACCAAAGAGTGGGATGAGAGGTTATCATAAAATTTAGGAAAGGAAGAATTTAGAGATATTTTTTTTCTCATATAAATATCACTTGGCTTTGAATTATTTATGAATAAATGCATTATTAAGAATAACAGAAGTACATTTGATATTCTTTCAGAAATCTGGTATTTTAAAAATCCGGCGAAGTCTCGTTCCCAGTTTTGCCTAAAATACATATATTTTTAAGCCACCATTATTCCACAATTAATATTATCTTTAAAGAATAGTACATATACATTTATACGGATCGGGATACAGTACTGTAAAACCTGTTGGAAGAATCTGTGTATGACAAAATCCTGTTTAAAGAGGATTTTTTTTTAATCGGGGAAAATTGGATAGTATAGTAATCCGTTTGAAAAAAACATAATACATTTGCTACAGACGGCGGACCTGCTAAAAAAGGAACTTAACTGTAACGAAGTTTTTTCTATCCTATGTGATTCCGTCTTAGAAGGTTTTTGTATATAATTTTTTTCAGATTTTCAAATCTCTAAGATGTGTAAAAAAATTAGCGATATTAGTAATTATTCAGATATTTACATAAAAATAGATATTCATTAAAAAATAAATATAGTTTACAATATAATTATTAATATTGTTCGTATAAGCCAAATTCTATGGCTTAGATATTTAAAAAAATAAAAAATATTATGCAATAAAATCTTCTAAGACGGCATTGCATAGGAAAGAAGGAAAATCCGTTATAGGCATGTTCTCTTATTAGAAGGTTCTTCGTCTGTTGTAAATGCATTATATTCTTTTTACTAGTACTAATATCCTCATTTTACATAGATCAACATATCTTTTTTTGTTAAACACGGGATTCAGTCATAGACGGGTTACTTTTTTCTCAGGTTTTACCGTACTTTAATTTTATTGCTTAAAAATGCATCTACTCATCTTAAAACTAGTCGGATGTACCAATCCCAAAACTTTCTTCTATCTCAAAAATGTTAATACTTCAAAATTCGCTATCACAGTGAAAAATTAAATGGCAATCTATGCTCACCATGAGGGTTCTAAAGATATGAAATTCCGTGCTCTAGTTCTTGAGATATGACTATCGCTGAAATCGTATAAATTCAGCAAAATGCAGCATAGCAGCGCTATCTTTTGGGTAATTTACACCAAAATCTAACCAGAAACTACTTATTTCAACGTCAAATTGAATCTGAAGTTTGGTAAAAATGAGTGCATTAGTTTTTGAGATACAGCTACTGCGAAAATCGTGAAACATCCAGCATAGCAGCGTCACCTCTTGAGCGATTTACACCAAAACACAATAAGCAGCAATATTAATGAAGGTATATTTGAATCTGAAGTTTTATGAAAATTCGTGCATTAGTTCTTGAGATAGAGCTATTGAGGAAATCGTGAAAAATGCAGCTCACCAGCGCCACCTATTAGGCTATTTACACTAACACCTATAATCAGCATCAATTCATATCAAGAACTAACTGAATCAGAAGTTTGTTGAAAATCTGTGCATTAGTTCTTGAGATAGAGCACCCACAATATTTGTGTCACATAGGGGAGACCGGAGGAAGATGACTATGTTAAAAATATTTTTTGTTTATTAATTTACTAGCGAACTTGCCCGGCGTTGCTCGGGTACGTCAAAAAACAGCAGGAATTACGAAAAAGATCTGAAAATCACAATAAGATATCGCGAAAAAATTTTAAATCGCTTCTCAAATTCTGAAAAGAGAAAAAAAAAATTATGTATTGTGTTCGAAGATTGCAAGTTGATTCCTTTCACTAATGTGGAAAAATAGTAGCTAATCGCTAAAATACACTAAAAATCACATACAAAATTCCCGAAAAATTCGAAAATTGCTATACGAAATCCGATTAAACTTTATTGAAATGAGGGCAGAATGTACTTTAGGTCAAAAATGGAATGTCAAAAAATTGCAGCAGATCGCAAAGAAACGTAAAAATTGCATTAAAAATCACAAAAAGTTCAAAAATCACGAAAGTCAAAATTTACTATAATTGGAAAAAAGTTTCAAGTCAAATTCCTTTGACCCTGAGGGCTCTCTTAAAATTTATGGTTTGGAAATCATGCTAAGCATTAGCTCATGTTACTTTTATTTGTAAATAATCTACTTGGACTCCCTTAAATATAATTAAAATAATCCCTTAAGTTAATATTAATTTTTGTTGCATTAAAATATCTCAATTTGTTGATTTTCTGTAAGCAAGTAAACCCTATTGTTTTACAGTGGAAGTCTATGGGAATTATAGAAGTATATTAGAGAATATTATTAGAAATATTAGAGATATATTATTAGAAATATATATTTCTAATATTAGAAATATTAGAAATATTAGAGATATCGCCAAGTTGACGTCACTTTTGGCGACTAATTTTGGTCACCAGATTTGGCGATATATCGCCAAGTTGGCGACAAACTTTGCGTTATTTGGCGACAGATACTGGATCCCCCCTACGGTAACACCCCTTATAGGTATAGAGATGCATTACATGATGTTCAATAATCGCATAAAAAATTCGCTAAAAATTCAAAAATCGCTGTACGAATTCCGGATAATTTTTTTTGAAACGAGAACAAAATTTACTACATTGGGTTAAAAGAAAGAAACCGTATTCTTTTTCCTAATGTGGAAAAATCGAATTAATATAATCCCTTAAGTTAATATTAGTTTTTGTTGAATTAAAATATCTCAATTTGTAGATTTTCTGTAAGCAAGTAATCCATATTGGTTTACAATGGAAGTCTATGGGAATTTGGCGAAATATTAGAGATATCGCCAAGTTGGCGTCACTTTTGGCGACTCATTTTGGTCGCCAAATTTGGCGATATAAGTGGGCGCCAAACTTGGCGGCATTTGGCGACAGAACTGTGTCCCTCTACGGTAACCTCCTTATAGTAATGGAAATACATTAAATGCTGTTCAATAATTGCATAAAATTTTCGCTAAAAATTCAAAAATCGCTGCACGAATTCCGAATAAACTTTTTTGAAAAGAGAACAAAATGTACTATATTGGGTTAAAAGAAAGAAACCATATTCTTCTCACTTATATGGAAAAATCGCCTCGAAACTTACAAAAGTGTTAAAAATCGCATAAAAAATTAAATAAAAAAAATCTAATAAAAAAAATCGAAAATCGGGCTTCGAGGTGCAAAACTTCTTATATAGACGTACCTTTTCCCCAAATTTTGTAGCTCTACGTGCAGTGGTCTCTTCAGAACACCGTCGACACACTCACTCACTCACACACAAACTTCTTTCTTTATTATTATTATAGAAGATTTTTAAGTATAGTAAAATTAATTTTACATGAACTGTTATAGTATTAAACACAATTTGCATAACTACAGACATACACACATTAAAATTTTATTAAAAACAATTAAAATATTGTTAAAAATATACATAAACGTATATGTAAATATATATATAAACGTATATATAGGTTTTTTTTTTACTGATGAGGGCTATGAAAATAGCCGAAACGTTTATATATATTTTTAGCTATATTTTAATTGTGTCTAATAAAATTTTAATGTGTGTATGTCTATAGTTATGCAAATTGTGTTTAATTATTAAGTAATCCAGACGTAATTATGTATGTATTTTTAAATGTTATAGTATTCCTTTTTAGTATTAAATATATTACCATTTAATTTTTCAAATAAAAAAATAAAGGATAATAATTTTTTTTCATAACATTAACAAATCATCATCTAGCCCCAGTACTGGGGCAAGATGACTTTGGCCTTGGGGCAAGATGACAATTCTGAAAATGGTTGAACATATTTTATCTTTTGAATATGTTACATGGTTTAACAAATGGTAACTGTGCTTTTACATCTTACAAAGTATCAAACTAAATATAATGCATCGTAACGTAATGTTGAAGTGTTTAGCTATGCAGCAAACAATAGTGACAAATAAAAATGCCATTTTCATAATTGGAACATTCCTCATGCAACCACTCTTGGCATTTAAAGCACTGGATCCATTCTTCTGTTGGTGGGTCACAATATTCCTCCTCACAAGCAGGACATCTGAAAACACAATCCTATGAAGTTGATGCAACTGGACTGTTTGGCCTGGATTTAATAGACTTAGGCCTACAGGAACTTAGTTTGAGTTTTTTTACTCCCTTTTTAGCTTCACGAACTTCTTTTCTCTGTTTTTTTTAAACGTTCCTGTTCTTCCTCCTGCTTTTCCCTTTGTTCTAACATTTCTTTGATGGGTGTACTTGTAAGAATGCTTGAGCTCAGTGTTTTGCTTTTACTTTTTTTCTAACATTGTGTTGCTTTAGGCAATGGTTTGAAATCAAAAACACTAACAGGCTTCTTTGGTGCATCGGAATTAGCATTTGCCATAAAGTTCCGTTCTTCTGGAGGGTTTATACGTTGATTTTCTACTACCAGGTTCGGAGGATGACGAGCTCGTCGTCTTGCCTCGGACTGCCTGTTTAAAAATATTCGTTTTCATCGGTATGAAGGAAGGCGATTAATTGACATTTATTCATGGTAATAGGTAGTATTTAAACTAAGTTACTCATAGATATTAAAAAGAAACTATATAGCTTACCTGTATCTGTAGCAGAGCTTATTTACACATGCATAAAAGTTATAACGTGACAGCGGTAAACAATCAAAGCTTCGCAACTAATACAAAAATGGCGATTTCAGAGTCTCTATACTATTGTTTAAAGAACGGCCGATAGGAGAGCCATTAGTGTCCGGTTGATGCTGCCACCTAGTGGAAAACGGAAGAATTAAGACATTCGTCATCTTGCCTCGGTCACCCCTACATATAGACAGACAGAAATTCTATAAAAACATGTTTTTTCGGGATCTCTGATCTCTAAAACGAGTAAATCCTTCGAAAACCGGAAGTCGAAAATTTTCACGAATCCAATACATTTTTCTTGTCTTGTAAAGATATAATAAAGTAAAAATTAAAAAATAAATAAATATATATTTTTAAATTGCGGAATAACAGCGATTTAAAAGTACGTGCATTAAAAAAAAAAGTTGGACCGGACCAAATATTCCTGATACTTTTACTGAACAGACCAGAGATCCTACCGGTCCAAATGATTTTCATATGAGCTGGGTTGGAAACTGGACTGAAAATTTCTGCCTGTGCAGACTTGAAGAAGAATGCAGTCAAGTCCCAACTTAAGCCGGAAAAAAATTGAGTCCCGGTGCATCTCGCTCCGAACCTCTCGAAAAAAGTAATCCCCAAACCAATTCCGGACCGAGTGTCGGGAAGGAAAATTGGGCGAGCCCGTAAAGACCATAGTCAAAAGACTAGCTCACAAAATTTTGTAAATTCGGACACTAAACTTCTATTGTATTAAAAAAAATAATAATAAAACGAGTTTTTAGTGAACTTCGCTCTCTTCCATAGATGTGTTTGAGTTGATCGGATTCGTTTGAAAAAATTTGAATTTGAACTTGACTCATTTTTAAGAAATATAATTTGAGTTTGAATGAGTTCGTTTTTTTTTTTGTTGTTGTTGTTGTTTTTTGAGAACATGCTCAACACTGGCATCAATTAAAGCCTGTCAAATTGAACTGGCCTAAGACAAACTAGAAGGGTGGCGCCGAGCGACCTTTGGGATCAATTAAAGCACGCCAAATTGAATATGCCTAGGATAAACTAGTTCAGACCAATGAATAGCAGGATAAACTAGTTTATCCTATGAGCATTAGGCCATACTAGTTTGGCCTAGGAAAAACTAGTTTATCCTATGGGAGTCAGGATAAACTTGTTTGGCCTAGGAAAAACTAGTTTATCCTATGGGCGTTAGGATAAACTAGTTTGGCATAGGCCAATCCAGTTTGGCCTAAAATCGGGTTTGGCTGGTAACATATATATATAATGAGAGGAAGTTCAGGTGTAATGGAATACCATTTTAACTTCTTAAGATACTTTAAAAGCGAACTTTGACTATTTATCAGAATAGGGCCATAAGGAATATTAAAATTGCAAGAAAAACCTCGATTTAAAGAATAACGAAAATTATTTAATGAGTAAACCTTAGTACATCATCAGATTCTTTGAAAAATTGTTTTAATTTTTAGACCTGTCTTGAAACAGTTGACTAATTCATATTCCATACTACCCGACACACCATCTTGAAAAAATATAACATTTTCACTCGTCAATAAGTTAACATATAGAGGAAAACTGACTAATACAGCAATGAATAAAACTGTTAAACTATATACTGAATTTGGTTAACATCGCTGACAATAAGATTTCGTACTTAATGCGAATCTCTCTATTCTAAAAAAAAAGTAACAAACGCTGTCACCGCCACTGTCAATGCATGTTTTGTGACCTGAGGTCTTTCTTCGCTAATATTAAGAAAAATACTGCATACAAAAATATGAAAATGGGTGGTGTTATAGAGAAATATCTGATAAACACGCTGAAGTAGACAGTTTTTTAATCGAATAATTATTTTAAGACCTATTTAATGTTAAATTTGGTCAAAATCGTTCCATTAAATAAATTTTATAGGAGCAAAAACTATACACAGTAATTTTTTTTTAAGGTTATACATTAGAAATTCGCAGTGTGCAGACTGCATTTATTTTTTTAATTTGACTCATTTTTTTAAGGTTTATTTCAATTTTAAATTGAAATTTTCAACATTTCCAGATGTACTTTTTACATATTTTAATAAAGTTTTTTATTTTAAATTATAAAAAATACCGGGAAGCAAAGATTCCGTTGACTTAGTTCATTTTAAACTAGCTAATTTTCAGATGTTTAACTAATCTTATTTATTTAAACAGGAAATCCGCAATTAACAGCAGCTTATTTCGCCTTAAAATCCCCCAGTAAAAGAGAAATGAATGGAAATTCCTTTACAAGGGAGATCGCCACTGGTTTTTTAATTATAATTCAATCTTCCGTAATCTTTTAAAGCCGATAAAATTAACAGATTTTTAGAGTTTGGTTGAGGTGTCTAGCTTGTAGGGGGCAGAGTCGCTAGTTTTATAAAATTTGCTTGCAAAAAATTACAAAAATTCAGAATAAGACTTTATTTCGCCGTATCTCTTCAACAACAGGTATCCAAACAGAACTGAGTACCATGCATCATGGTGGTACAAAGAAGTCTCTTGCCTGTAACACCATATGCGCCAGATATTGAAGTAAACCATATTATCCGACCATTTCATAATTCCCGAACTTCCTCTCTCTGTGTCTTTTTTCCCTCTAAAACATTTTTTACAATATTCATGCGTGGGCATTTTGCACGAGTAAATACGGTATTGTATATAGTTGTCCTAAAATATTGAAACGGACTTTTTTAAATATCCGTTTAAGATATGCAAGTAAAGTAAATTACACAAGTGTTCAAAATAAGAGAAGAATTATAATTATGTTGAAGAAATAAAAATGTGATTAATTCTCAAAAACTGAAAATTTTGAAAATTGTGCTTTTTAACTAAAAACCTCATTAACTCCTAAGTACTCGAACGATTTCGATAAACAATTTTTTGGTGGTAGAGTATAAATATAAGATCATATGTGGCAAGCAGTTTAAAAAAATTAATTAGTTTCACATAAAAAACATTACTAAATATTGAAAATTTCTGAAAAATTGCCATTGCTTTAAAATAAAAAGTTTTAGTCGCAGAAAAAAAAACTGTCTGCCATAAGTCTTGAGCATAATCCAGTGAATATGGATTCCAAATTTCTTCAAAACCGGTCGGGTAGTTTTCGAAGGAACTGGTCTTAAAGCTTTCATATTTCCCTCCAGTCAGTCTTGTCTTCCCATAATGGATACCCCTTTATATAAGAGTGAAAATTCCGGTTATACTCTGATTAATTATTTCAAGTTTGTAATTATTTTACCATATCCGTTTGAACTAAATAGGGTTTGCTAATCTTATTAAAAAATAAAACGATATATATAATAATTGAGTTTTTTTTTTTTTTTTTAGAATACTCCGAGATATTCAGCATGCCAACCTGCTAATAACTGATTAACAATTGATTTGCCTGAAGAACTTCCTGGAATGCAAAATGAAACGAAGCCAATTCTTCCGTGGATAAAAAGGAAAAATAAAAACATCTTGAGCTAGAAAAGAATATAAAGAAGGAAAATATTGAAGTAGGAAGTGCTGAAATCGAGAACTTACAATTCGAAAAACCTGGAAAACAGAAAAACAGCCAAATAAGAAATGCCGGTATGGAAGAAAACCCTCTGTTTTTTCCTCCAAAATATGAAGAGAATAAGTGTGATCAGAGAGCATTAGAAAAATTGTTATCGTCTTTATAACTCCATTAAGTGTGGATAGTAATTCAAAAATAATTAATTGTTGTTAACACTAATTATAGTCGTAAACGTTTTGTACGTGGGGTAAAATGTGGTGTACATGATTCATGGTTCGTACGCCTCCTTGAGTTTTGCAGACCAGAAAATATTTCGGCATCAGTATTATCTTACAGAAAATCTCTTCTTAAAAGGAAGCGAAATTTTGTTGCACTTCGAGCTACTTTTTCTCACAAATCAAAAATTTAAATGTCATTTTATCCATGCCAGTTACATCGTTTACAGATTTTAAAAATGCTAAGACTTTTTTGTGTTTGAGGGAGGGGTTTTACAATTTTTTGAACACTTTTTTTTATTATGTATGTGATAAAATTGTGCGTGGAATTATCATTATATTTTTTAGTTTTCTTATTTAATTAAAAATATATGATGAAGCATTAGATTTAATTTTTTATTGTGGATAACAGCAAAAAAATGTATATTCAATATAATATTAAGCGTTTCTAAAAATCCCATAGTTAATTTGATTAAAAAAAGAGCGAAAAAAATATTTTTAAAAATAGGGATTTTTAAAAAAATATATTTTTAATTAACAATGTTAATTAAATGTGTAATTTAAAACGATTTAGTTTTTAAGATGTGACTTTGAAATATTTTAGTTTAATATTAGAAAACCCGTAACAATATTTATCGCAATTCTTAAAATAAAAGAACTTTGTTAAAAGGTATCAACTCCTCTTACATTTGACTAATGTTTTTTTCTTGATATATGCACAATAAACATGTGAAATGCACCCTTTTAATTTGTAAGTATGGGCTGAATGGAATAAATTTTTTAATGAATACTTTGTGTTTCTCTTTCTTATTAAAGACAGTGGACAGTAAAATTATACATTTTTCACTCTTTTTAGGTAGATTTCGTAAGAAATATTACCTATTACATTCTCCCTATGTTATAATTTCTGAAAACTTTTTGCAGATCTACGCCGATCATGACTCCTAGAATCCCAAACTGCACCTAATTCAAAGCATTCTATGTATATATACATATCACTTTTTTATCGACACGATAACTTCCATAATTCTGCACAAATCTTTTCCAAACTGATAATTAAAATCAAGGGGTAGAAAATCTCGATCAAGTTCATTAATAGGCAAAATCAGACAAACGGGGTGGAAATGGGGAGGGTTTTCGTGAAAAAAGAAAAAAACCATAATTTCTTAATTATGATACATGTCGAATCAGTTTAAAGTTATTATTACTTCTAGGAAAAGGATAAAAAATATTGTATGACAGATTTTTCATATCATTAAAAATGGCATCAAGGAGTGAAAAAATAGGAAGATAGAACAAAGAAGAAACAAATTCATAACTTCGTTAATTCACAGAATATCATATTCACTTAAATTTACAATAAATCTTCTTAATATTATCTACAACTTTTATATTTACGTGGTTTTGGTGGATCGACTCTTACAGCAAATATATAGGGGAGAGTAGTACACAGTCAGACAGCTATCATTTTTGCATATAGTTGTAATTTGTTCTCCTAGCTAGCACTCACACATAACCACCTTATCTTATGTAACACGTGGATGTAGTTTCAGCATTTCGGTTACTCGCACGACAAAGTAGTAAATAATTCTTTATTTTATAGTGGTTAAAGTTGCACAAACGACTATTTTAGAGTTTATTTTCTTCCTTATGGGATATATTTACTTAACCAAACCTAGCTATATCTAATAATAGACTATTTCGACAAAATCACTCAAATTTTTTAAAGCGATGAAATTGTTGAAACAGATCTGGCATCTATTTTGTAATAACATGACGAAAGTACACAGTGAGACACACAGTGAGACAAGTCTCACTGTGTACCTACTATGTGGATATAATATCAAAAAAGTTATTTATTATTAAAGGAAAGTTTCGCTCTCTCTCCCTCTCTGTCTGTTTGTGTGTGTTTGTGCGGGCGATGGCTAGGGAAATCTACTAAACGTACAAAGCTGAAAATTTGCATGAAGGTGTACCATTGTGCATCCGAGGATCATATTTTTAATATTTTGAAAATCTAGAAATATTAATTAATTATAAATCATGAACGACATCTCAAAGTAGCGCAATGCTGATCTAGACAACAGAAACCTTTCCCGTAAAAAGAAGAAAGGAAAGTCGGAAATCCTAACTTTATTTTCGAAGTCTTCAAAAACGCGCTTGACATTTTAGACTAATGTCAGACGAACGTCTTTTTGCACGATTTTTTACTCATTATGATCCGAAACACTATGCTATAGCATAGTGGATCATAATGATCATAATGAGATGAATCGAATCATAATGAATGAAAAAGCGTGCAAACAGACGTTTTGTCTGGCATTAGCCTTAAAATGATTCGTCTTCAGATGACACATCTGATGAAGTTACACAGATGGTTCTAGAAAATTCTTCTGACAACGATAAATCATTTAGGCTTCAGGAACTAGAACGGGAATTTGTAATTCGTGATCATGTTTTCGGGCGGTTTCCAAATAGTGTGCCCTATGTAGTAAAAATCGTAACCTGTAAGGATGAAGCTGATGATTTTGAAGTGATAATCTTTGCAAGAGTTTGAAAGCAGCAGGTTTCCTGCCTCATATTCCACATATATCGTCTGTTAATGAATCAGACATTTCAATGCTACTGACAGAACTACAATTTATGATAACAAAGCAACTATCAGGATACCACCGGTTTTCGACTTCCTTCGGAAATTTTGATGTACGTTGAGCTACACACTGACATTGTTAGGCATACTCTTAAGCTTTTATTTAAGAAGGATAACTGTAATGAATTACCACAATCCACCATACGTGTTCAGTTAAGCTCAAAATGTGTTTGAATTGTAAATAATATGTGTACCTGTAACTATTGAAATTTTCTTTGCATTTTTACAATTGCTCTATCAAAACTACTCGACCCCAAAAATGTCAGATTAAACTCCAAGTGCTAACCATGATTGCAGGCAGTAGTTAAGACATTATTACACTGAAGAAAATTATAGATAGAGTACAAAAATGTATGATTTATGAAAATATATACATTGTCTCACTGCGTACTACTTGTGGTACACAGTGAGACAATTTCCAATTCTCCGTTATCACGTTTCTATGCTTTTATAAATAAATTTTTAAAACTATTGATACACTAATGTGTAGCGCATTTGTGTTGCTTTAAGATGCACCAATTTGTTTTTTCAAAAGATTAAAAATAGTCACCATACGTTAAGAAATAATATTTTTCGTCTCACGGCGTAGGTGTACTACCTTACCCTATATATAAAATGGAGGGGTTGTAGGAGAAAAAAAAATCATATCACGTTAATCCGCCACCTAAGGCGATAAAAAAGTTTCGTTGGCGTGATGAACATTTTCGACAACCCTCAGAGATGCTCTATATAAGGTTGCATTATTAAACGTGTCTCAATAAAAGAATGACAGAATTTAAAATATAGTGTATGGTTCATATAATGAAATAATCACTACATGTTTAAATTTATTAGTTAAATCTGGTTAATATTTTATATAATTTTAGTAGTAACAAGTTTTTGGTAAGGTGAACTCTACTAATGGATGAAATTACTAAAAATATTCTCAAACGGTGAAAAAAAAATAAGGGTTGAACAAAAAAGTATCGTATTAACAAGATTCTGATAAAAAAACTTAGGTTTTGTTGGTGAAATTAGTATGTACTTAACTTCGAAATCTATCTGTGCCTGTAGGCCGAGCAAGCAGGAATTTTTTAGTTTTAAAAATAATCCAAAGTTTTTAGGACAAAATGACGCAAATCGCATGTAAATATGATAATTAAATCGAAAGATGTAGCACTTTTTATATTGTCCTTTCTGTAGTTTTCATACCTTCTTTCAGAATTTAAATACATTTATATCAAAATTTGTTTTTTGAAGATTTGTCATACTTAAACTGATATACCTAAATTTCTACGAAAGATAAAGTTTACGCTGTTTTACAACTAATTTATCCTTTTCGGAAAATGAACGTATATTATCAGGTGCAAAAAACTTTGAATATGAACACCATTATTTTCGAACGATAATTTTTGAGTAACCTAATTAGTTGAAAAATTTAGTCATTTCTTGGGTTTCCTACTTTACTTCCAACTTTACTCCCTGTTTAGGAGTAGCTATATTTCTAAAAGTTTAGGAGTCATAAAAGAGAAGAAATCTAACAATATACTGATCAGTATTAAAGTAAATACGAGTATCTCTGTATTCTAAAAACTAGTTGGATGTGCCAATCCCAAAACTTTCTTCTATCTTATACATCTTAATATTTCAAAAACTAGTTACACATGTTAATACTTTAATATTATTAGTTCAATATTATACCAACTTTGATTTTCATCTTAAATTCCTGCTTCAGTCAATTAAATGAACTAAAAACGAGTTAATCTATATCATGATATTTCTTAAAATTAATAGTTTTTCCTTATTCTGTTGTTATCAGATGTTTGCCAATAGCCGGCTTAGCATAAGCGAGTTCCCGCGTTTGCACGACCCGCCGATGGACAACAGAACTACGAAAAATCAAGAAAAGTATACAAAAACCGCTATCACAGAGCCCTTTTACCGCGCGATATTTTCAAATTCAAGGGGGACCTGTTGGCCAAAGCCAAAAATATGCACAAAAAATTTGGTTCAATTGTATGCATAATTTTATACACTTTAGGACTGTACAATAAAGAAAATGTCACAAATATCTCTATCTATCAGTGCCCCCCTTCCTGCAGATTTTTTTTCAAATTCAGGGAGGACTTGTTTGCCATAGCCAGAAACATACAAAAAAAAATTGGTTCAATTCTATGCATAACTTCGTACACTTTTTGATGGTAGAATAATGAAAATGGTACAGACATCGCAATTATAGCACCCCCTTCCGGAGGAATTTTTCCAAATTCAGGGAGGACCTTCGTGCCATGACCAAAAACAAACACAAAAAATTTGGTTCAATTCTATGCATAACTTCATACACTTTTCGATTGTACAATATTCAAAATGGCACAAAAATCGCTATTACAGTGCCCCTTACCGGTGAATTTTTCCAAATTAAAGAAGGACCTGCTTGCCATAGCCAAGAACTTAAATTAAAAATTTGGTTCAATTCTATGCATAACTTCATACACTTTCGGATGGTACAATATTTAAAATCGCACAAAAATCGCTATTACAGCGCCCCCTACCGGCGATTTTTCCCTATTTCAGGAAGGATCTGCTTGCCATAGCCAAAAAATTAAAATAAAAATTTGGTTCAATTCTATGCATAAATTCATACACTTTTGGATGATACAATATTCAAAATCGCACAAAAATCGCTGTTATAGCGCCCCCTACCGGCGAATTTTTTCCAATTTCAGGGAGGATTTGCTTGCCATAGCCAAAAACTTAAAATAAAAATTTGGTTCAATTCTATGCATAAATTCATACACTTTTGGATGATACAATATTCAAAATCGGACGCAAATCGCTGTTACAGCGCCCCCTACCGGCGAATTTGATCCAATTTGAGGGAGGATCTGCTTGCCATAGCCAAAAACATAAAATAAAAATTTGGTTCAATTCTATGAATAAATTCATACAATTTTGGATGATACAATATTCAAAATCGCACACAAATCGCTGTTACAGCGCCCCCTACCGGCGAATTTGATCCAATTTGAGGGAGGATCTGCTTGCCATAGCCAAAAACATAAAATAAAAATTTGGTTCAATTCTATGAATAAATTAATACACTTTTGAATGCTACAATATTCAAAATCACACCAAAAATCGCTGTTACAGCGCTCCCTACCGGCGAATTTTTTCCAAATTCAGAGAGGACCTACTTGCCATATACAAAAACTTAAAATAAAAATTTGGTTCAATTCTATGCATAACTTCATACACTTTTAGATGGTACAATATTCAAAATCGAACAAAAATCGCTGTTACAGCGCCCCCTATCGGCGAATTTATTTTAAATTCAGAGAGGACTTACTTGCCATATCCAAAAACTTAAAATAAAAATTTGGTTCAATTCTATGCGTAACTTCATACACTTTTGGATGGTACAATATTTAAAATCGCACAAAAATCGCTATTACAGCGCCCCCTACCGGAGAATTTTTTCCAAATTCAGGGAGGATCTGCTTGCCATAGCCAAAAACTTAAAATAGAAATTTGGTTCAATTCTATGCATAACTTCATACACTTTTTGATGGTACAATGGCGACAGACAGACGGACAGACAGACATTTTCTATAAACATGTTTTTTATGATCTCTGACCCCTAAAACGTGTAAATCCGTCGAAAACCGGAAGTCGAAAAAAATTTCGCTTACAATACTTTCTTCTATTGAAGATAGAAGAAAGTAAAAAGTAATTACGCTGTCACCAAGGCAGTAAATGAACTTTTTGTGACCAGGGGTCTTTCTTCGCTAATATTAAGAAACCTTCTGCATACAAAAATATGAAAATTGGCAGTATTATAGGGAAATGTTTAATAAACACGCTTGTGCAGTCAGTTTTTAAATCGAATAGTTATTTTAAGAGGTATTTAATGTTAAAATTTGGCAAAATCGTTCAATTAATAAAATTTATAGGAGCAAAACTATACACATGAATTTAATATTTTTTTCTAAGGATACACATTAGAAGCTCCCGGTGTGCAGACTGTGTTTATTTTTTTAATTTTACCAATTTTTTTACGGTTTATTTCCATTTTTAATTCAAATTTTCAGCTTTTCGAGAGATATTTTTTTATATATTTTAGAAAAAGTTATTATTTCAAATTGTTGCCAATTGTGAAAACAGCGCACATTTTAAAACTGCACATTTTAACCCTTAAATGCCTGATTTTTCAAAAATCATTGAAATAATGTTTTTCGGCATTCATTTTTTAAATAAATCATGGGAAAAATACTTTAAAAAATCATATTTTGTTTTAAGTATAGTTTACGGCTAAAAAACAGTTTGTTACTAATCGGCAATACTGGTGATTTCCCTTGATAAAATTCCTTGATAAAATTTCCCTTGATAAAATTCTATAACATTAAACACACAAAAATTTTAGGAACTATAAAAAGAAATACATTTTACTTTCTCACTGCAGGTCAAAATAGGGTATTTCGCAAGCTCCCAAACAAAACAAAAAGAACAAGTAGCAACAATTGAAAAAATAAATCTTTCTTTATTCTTAAACAGCACAAGTGTTGCCATTTACATTTTGAAAATCGATTTAATAATATTTTCAGAATGTATTTTATTGGCAACATTAGGCATTATAGCTTCAATATTATTCTAATAGTATTTTAGAGCCTAAATTGTGTATGTTGCTGAAAAGCAACACCAGGCATTTAAGGGTTAAAGTGTTTTTAATTAGTTTTAAAGATATTCAATTTAGTTAGAATTTAATAAATAAACTAATTTTTCAATAATGAAGATAAGATTTTTGGAATAACACATGATGATTTGTAGTCAGAATTTCAAAAATGTCAGATTAATGTGAAATAGATGTGGAATTAATTAATTAACAAATATTATGTAAAATTCCATAGAAATCGTAATTTAGAACAGTTTTAAAATGTTTTCCTCTCATTTCACACTTTTAAATTTTGGTTTTTTTTAGAAACCATTCTTAACGACTATTTGTATCTTAAAAATAACCGATATGCCAAATTTCAAGTGTTAGTCCAGTACCACAAAAAGCATATGTTTCGAAAGCTTTTTTTTTGCTGCACCCTTTTAAATTTTGAAGTTCTTAAAAAATTGTTCTGTTTCTGCATTCGCGTCTTAAAAGTCAAATTTCAAGCTTCTATCTTTAACAATTCCGTTGAAACCGTAATATATTTTTAGAACTTTTTTAGCGCATTTACTCCTTTACAAATTTCAATTTTTTAAACTGTTCTGTGCAACTATTTATGTCTTAAAAATCGCAACCATGTCAAATTTGAAGTTTCTGTTCCAAACAATTCATAAAAATTGTAACTTATAATTCTTTTAGAATCCTTTCCGTTCATTTCACACTTTAAATTTCGAAATTTTTAGAAATAATTCTTACGCTAAATAAATCTTAGCGAGTATTTCTACCTTATTATATTCTAGCTTAAAAGTAACCGCCATGCCATATCTCAAGTTTTTAATCCTTTATCACAAAAATCTTAATTTAGAACTTTTTTCCCCTGCACTTTTTGAATATCGAATTTTTTTAAAAAACAGTTCTCTGCGTCTCGTAATAGCTGTCATGTCTAATTTCAAATTTCTATCTTTAACAATTCCCTAGAAGTTGTAATACAGAACGCCTTTCGCTCATTTCACAATTTTAAAATTTGAAATTTTTTAGAAACTATTCTTAGTAAGCATTTACATCTTATAAGTAATTACCACGTGAAATTTGAAGTTTGTAGCTTTTTCAGTATAAAAAAATAGCAATTTTAGAACGTTTTTCCCTTCTGCTCCTCCTTTCCCCCCAAGGATAGTGGCAACAACATAAACTATAGCCTATGTTGCAACAAGGACTGTCACCATAATTTTGCTATCATTACTTTTGGAATCGGTTTGGTAGTTCCAGATTTCTTCTAGAAACAAACAAACATACAAATGTTACTTCTTTATAACATTAGTATAAATAGAGTTGAAAAGTGCTTTCAATCTGTACTGCGAAAAAAAAATGTGTTATTTATGAAAACAACGGATTCCAAATTATGAATAAACATGTTTTTCATCGTTGCGTTCAAATTTAGGATTTTTAAAGTTTCAAAAATTTTCAAGATTATACTCCAATGGGGAACAAAGATTATCTGGCAGAGATATTTTGAAATTTAGAATTAGATATTTTAAAATTTAAAGGAATTATTAAATTAACCCGTCTCGCTCATCTAGGATAAAGATAAGGCTAAGTATATGAACAGGATAACTGACTGATACCGCTATTATTTACTGGCTTTTCTCGTGTGCTTTCCCATAACTAAGGTGCCATTAAAATATTGAGGAGAGTGTAATTTTTATCTATGATAGACTGTGAGAAGACATGTTAAGAAACACAAAGAACTTTAATGGCGAACACTCTAAACAAAAGATAGAACAATAAAAATACAAACGAATCCGGGGGTACAAATCACACGATTACAATACAAACGATATATTACATCTACCCTGCAAAGCTACACAAAAAAAAAATAAAAAGTAACATCAAGCACATTTTAAAGTTCCAATTATTAAAAGCTCAACATTGCTCATTACTGGATATGTCGTCAGACATGGTTCCTGGTTCTTTATTAATGAAATTATGATCATTCTTCACTTTAAAATACATGTTGTTCTCACCTCTTAAAATATCATTCTTGTTTCTTTCAATGACTTTTGAATCTTTTCTTAACAATTTATAAGAACGAGGATGTTGAGCGCGGAATAAATACAGTTGCTTTTTCATATGATTTCTTTTTAGTACGAATGAAAACTTTACCATGATTTGAAAGTGGCTTCAAAATTTTTGCGTTCCTGTTAAAATACTTTTTGATGTATCTTGTCTACTTCGAAATTGTTATGCTGTTTCAGGAATCACTCGGAAGTATAATTTCTATGGAATAAAATACGTCTGATTTTTCTGCGAAACATTATCTCAGCAGCTGATTCCAGTTCATTTGAAGTCGGTACATTTTTATATTCCAGTAAACTCAAATTAATATCCTTATTTTCATGTAAAGAATTTTCCAAAATCTTTTTTATAGTTGAATGTGTCTCCCCACCATACCATTCGAGTGACGAAATTAAAGGACCAGATGTCTTGTGTAGAAAGTACCACTGCATTGAAAATTCACTAAATAACTTGCTACTAATTTGCAGTTCGTTGTCAGAATACACAATTTCTGGTAATTCATATATCGAAAATACAGCTTTAAGTGCAATTATGACAATATTACTGGTTGTTTCTGTAAGTAATTCTATCTCAACGAACTTACTGAAATAATTTACTACTTAAAATTATTCTCTTCTGCGGAAATTAAATAAGTCAACTCCTAAAACTTGCCAAGTACCATTTGGAACTTCTTTTGGTAACAGTGTTTCTTTCGTATTTGTATTCTGAAATCTCATGCAAATTCAAGTGTTATTTATGAAGTTTTCCGCATGTTTCGCCATAAACGGTCAAAACAACGTTTCTTTAGCTATATTTTTACACCTTTCAATACCATGATGACTATAAGGAATTTTCCTCAACATTTCTTCCCTCCAACTTTCTGGAAATACAATGCAAACATTTTTAAATAAGATTCTTTTGTTTCACTTAATTTCTCTTTAAAATAAAATATGGTTGGATTATATCTGGAACATCTGACTTTATAATAGATCAATCACTTTTAACGAATTTCAAGACAAGCTGTAAAACTTCAACCCTCTGATTTCCAACTTGAAATTTTTCAATAACCTCACCAGTTACGGAAAGCTTCTCAACATTCATCCCTACACGAATCTCAATTTAAAATTTAAAAATGTCTTAAGAATCCTTCTAATATGTTATTGATAAGGCATCAGCCAATAATAATTGATTAAGAGGTTTATAAATCCTATTGAAGCCATAAGGTTGCAATTAAATTCTCATACTTTGTAAACGTAAGGAGGTTTTATTTAGAGGTTTTTTGAAAATTAGCTTCAAGGGGTTTATAGTTATTTTCACTGTAAATAATCTTCTATACTGGAAATTGCCGTACTGATGAAATTTTGCACACCGAAATACTGTTACTAACGTTTCTTTTTCAATTTGTGCATATTTTTTCTGAGTGTCGGAAAGGGCTTTAAAAGTATACACCACAGGTTAACTATTTTGTAAAATAACAGCTCCTAAACCAGATTGCGAAGCATCAACTGACAGAGTCAAACCACAATTTATATTAAAAAAAACTCTAGAACTGTTTTTTTACTTAGAAGTTGTTTTATTTGAATAAATGCTTTGTCAAGTACAGCACTCCAGAACCACAAAGAATTTTCCTTGACGAATCTCCCAGAATAGATGTTTTATGAGAAAATTTAAATACAAATCTAGAAACGTACACAAAAATGTCTCTCACTCCTTAACATTTTTCGGTGGCTTCATTTCTACAACTTCCAACATTATCTTCATACCTAATGGCATTGCCAAAAGATTTATGACTCAAATAAGTTACTTTTGAAAGTCTAATTTTACATTTGTCTTTATTAAACTTAATATTATATTCTCTTGTGCTATCCAAAACAGCTTTTAACCTTAAATCATGTTCTTGGTGAGTTTCTCCCCAAATCAAAATATCATTGATCCAGATTTCAATACCCTCATTGTCTTTATAAAAATCAAAAAAAGCTCTGTAAAAAATTTCAGGGCAGAACAGATACCGTATGGCATTCTGAGAAAACAGAATCTACCAAAAGGGGTATTATTGGTTGTAAGTTTCTAACCTTCATAAGATAACCTTATTTACCAATATGCTTAATTATCATCTAAGTTAATGCACCTATAGCAGGCCACGTACCAGTAGTGCGCCGCTACTAATTTTTAAAGTTTAAAAACAAGCCCAAAGTGTATTTCTTGAAAACGACTGAAAGAAGTCTGATTGACTAACATTCTTAATTGTTAACTTTCCTTAAACTGTTAGGAATAATTGCTTTTTATTCTAAAGATACATTTGTTTATTTTTAAAGTGTTTTCAAATATAGATTTTTTATCAGATTGTTAGAGATTTCATTTAAGAGATAACTTTTTACTTAAAACATTGTTTCTTTAATATTATGCATTATTTAAAATTAAACTGCTGTTGATTACTCTATTGCATCATAAATAATTTGATGGATAAACCAAAAACTTAGATATTCATGAATCAGAAATATAGTAAGCCCACTACTGGAACATATAGGGGGGTAACATTTTCAATTTTCCTTTTTTCCGAAGAATATATTTTAAAACTTTGAATGCTTATTCTGATACATGAAGGTTAGGACAAGGTTAAAAAATACATATATTTTGAAAATCACTAACACTTTCATAATAATTAGATCAATGTCTTTAAGTGGCCCACTACCGATGCGTTTACCTTAATATGCTAAATATGTTTGCTCTGGGCATTCTGGAAATGATTTCAGTGGTCAGATATAAATAATGTTTTTAATCCTTTCCTATCTGACGGCGTTTATTTAATAAATTGTTGTGGTGTTGCTGTAGTGACTAAAGGCGCGAATGGTATGCCTGGAAATTCAAACAATCCTTTTAGCTTGAATGTAATGTATTTTGCTGCTGTCGATTTTTTAACTCACCACGGCTTGATTAGATAAAACTTTGGCTTTTAAAATGAAAGTGTTAGACAGATACTTGGATATCAACTAGCAAGCAGTTCGGACATAAAAATTCTTTAGCGGCGGGGACAACTCAAAGTTCATCTCATAGGTCAATAAATAAATATATTATGGATCTCTGTTTTTATTTTAAATGTCTTCATCTATTAGCACAGAACGAACTTTGGTGTTAGTGAAGTTATTGCAATGTATTGTTCGTTCCATTGTAAAATCACCTCAGCATTCGATCTTCTCAATTCGTTGAAGTTATCCCACATACCAACAAGTTTACTCCACAAACTACTAAATTAATTTTTAGGGGACGGTGAACTTTAATAAGAGGAAAAATACGAATCTTTGTCTCTTTTGGAAAAATGTATTCTTAAAATTTAGAAAGTACCGATATATTGCCATGTACTTACAAAAATCCTTTTGTGTTTTCCTGTAAAGCAACTGTAAACGTTACACACTTCATTTGCAATACCGAACGTTCCATAATAAACCCCAATAAGATATAAAAAATTTCATGGCAATCGGAATATATTTAGGTCAGATAGAGAATGTACAGACAGCAGACAGACAGACGGACAGGCTACCAAACCGAATTCACAAAAATTTTCAACTTTGTTTTAAAGTGTTAAAATTGGAAATACAGATTTCTTATAGTATGTATCGAGTTTTTTTGCGATATTGAAAATTTTGAACAAAAATAAAATTGAATGGAACAATTTATGAAAAAGACAAAAGGACAGATTTTTGCACATAGAACGAAAAAGTTAGGTATAAAATATATAATATGAACTTTTAACCCTCTCGCTGCGCAACCTGATATTTCCTCGGGCAACGCAAAAATAGTAAAATTTGCGCAACCCGAGAATTCCTCGGGGATGTAATTTTTTCCGTCTGATTAACCCTCCTTGATTATACCCACCAGTTATTTTTTTATTGTAAATTTTGCCTTATTTAATCGAACCATTTTCTCGATTAAAACCGGTACAGGTCACCGTATACAAATTTAAATTTCATATTTTTTAAGAAATGTTTTTATTGACCCAAATTGCTTTTAAAATATTTCTTTACTTCATTCAAAACATTTTTGTAACTGGTACTATATGTCTATGACTAACGGTTTAGGAATTAGCCATTGGACACCGTTGAAAGTGGACACCCTATATAATAAAAGCCTAAGTCATGTGGCTGTCATCAACAGTTCCGGGCTGACCGCTTGTCTTTTTATATGCCAAGCGGCCATTTCGCAACTTTATGTTAGCTGGGCTCAGATGATTAAATCGCCAAATAGGGTTCCATCGCCATAATTTCATTAAAAATATAGTGAACTCATCCGGATCCCGATAATCAACTATTTTATTTTAATTTTCAGAGATTGGCGAAATAAAGAAGTCTCTTGGTGAGAAAGAAGTTTGGCAATGTATTTTCTGACAAACTATTTTTTGTTTCATACTCACAAGCGATTTTTTCCACATGTATACAATTTATTTAATAAAAAGTCGCTATTTATCCATTTTTATAAAGAAACATAAGTAATTTGTATATAAAATTAAATCCTTGTCGGCTCAGCCTACAGGCGTAGGTAGATATCGAAGTTAAGTATACTGATTTCAATGTAAACACGTGTAATTTGCTTAAAGTCAAGTGAATGTGACATTTACGAACAACCATTATTAGCATTTAATCTTATAGTTTGGCGATAGATTTTTGGTCAACGGGATAACCAAGTAGTACCAATATTAGCTTTTGTTGCATTGAAATATCTCAACTTGTTGATTTTCTGTAAGCCAGTAAAACCTATTATTTTACAATGGAAGTCTATGGGAATTTGGCGAAATATATTGCCAAGTTGGCGTCACTTTTGGAGACTAATTTTGATCGCCAAATTTGGCGATATATCGCCAATTTGGCGACAAACTTGGCGGCATTTGGCGACAGAACAGGGTCCCCCCTATGATATCATCCCTTATATGTATGGAGAAGTTAAAAATATGTAAGTAATGCAGTTTGTTTACATCATACATAAACATTACATACGTAAACTTTAAACTTTAAACGTGAATGAGTCAGTTTTTCTGCTTTCTGATTTAGAAATAGCCTTTTTATATTTTCTTGCACGTTTCGGATTACTGATGATTTCTTTGAGTATTTCAGAAGCACCTCGTTTTCCAAATTTCCGCAATTCAACCTTAGCAGCATGAATGATAACATCTTTTTCTAGAGAAGATCGCACTTCTTCTGTTTTCCTCCTCTTAGTTCTCTCACTCGATTCTGTAAATAATTTAGATGGTCGTCTAAGCCGAGGTTGTGGTATGACAGGTATGTCAAATGTTCCTTCTAGCCAAGAATGATTGTTTTTGAGAAATACTTCTTCCTTCTTATGAGCTTTTAACCATCTCTGCTTAGTTTGCGATTTAAAGTGTGCGAAATTGCGTTTTAAGCTCTCAATTTGATCTTTTGTGTAACCTTCAACCGATATTAGTTGATCGTTTTAGAAATTTAATTTATCTTCAAAATTGGACAAGTCAAAGCTCTGCATTCGATCAAACAAATATTTACGGTCACTATCCTTACTCCCGAGGCACCCTGTGAACCTACAATAAAAATGTTTTCTTTTAGAATACTATTTACTATAGTCAATTTTTTTTTTTTTTATATTTGGTAAAAACAATTCAAAGATCAAGACAATACACATCCCCGCTTTTCCGCGGTAGTTTCTTTGATTTTTCACTGCTCAAGGCTTCAAACTTTCGATTCCGTTCAGGAATTATAACAGGATGTGACTTGATAGTACAACAAACACGTGATTAAATAAAATGTTTTAGAAATAATCTCATTCTAATATGAGGGTACCTTCAAAGTACAACAACTAAACTTCATAATGATAAAAGAACAAAAAAATATATTAAAGTTTTGCATTATTACCTGTCGTATCAGGATCCATCACAAACACTTTCAAAATAAACGTAAAATAATAAAAATTTCATTGCAAAGTTAACGTTTTTACACGAACGCCGAGAACAGACACAAACAAGTTGAACGATAGAATTCCGACTAAAGATAAACGATACGCGTGCGCGGGGGAAAGATTGAAGGGGTTGGGTATTGTCCTTGAAACTGCCCTCTAACCCAAGTTGTCGTTCTTTTTAACGGCCTTAGTACTTTAATAATTTGACTTTTAACCGCGTAGAACGCTCAGATACCCGCATGTGGTCACCAAGGTTTATTCCTGCACTTTTCAAGGTAAATTATTTTTTTTTAATTAAATCCAATGTAAATAACTTTCGAAAAATCAACGTACATTGTGGCTATCACTTAGTCTTAACATGATTTGCCTAAAAATAGGTGGTAATTTTCTTTACCGTCCCATCCTTACCATCCCTTTTTTCCCCTTACCGTCACTTCTTTAACACAATGTTATACCAAAACTTTGTACTAAAAGTACAGCATCGTTATTATTTCTTGTTTGAATCTCCTGTGGCCAAAGCTTCAAGCGGAGTTTCCAATAGTCTTCGGCTGTGAGCTTTTGCCAGTTTGGTAAGGAGTTGAGCTGTTTGCAACCAATAAAAAATCTTTGAAATCCACGGGATTCCATTTTAAAGCGTTATTACCTGTTAAAATGACTTTCTTAGGTTCCTGAAGTAAGAACGGTAATGTCATTTAGAGCCATATTAAGTTACGTTTAATACGTTTTAGGAAGGATTTCTTCTTCTCATTCTTTCGTAGAATTTAGAGGTTTTTCTTTTTTTCGTCTGCATTAAAATCTACCCATTCCACCACCACTAATTCTCTGTTTACTACTGTAAATAAATTTCCGTGTTTAGTTAACCCCTTAATCTACGATTTACGTCTCAACAGCCACGGTTTGGCAAATTCATAGCTACCACTAAAATTTAATAGATATTTTCACCTGGTTTAATCATGGAATTTCGACGATTAAATAAAACAATGTTTACTGTGAAATTTTAGTGGTAAGAAGAATTTATATTTCGCCCGATCATCGTACACGGGATATACCCGTAGTTGTAGGTTAAGGGATTAAATCTGTGCCATAGCCTTCTCTCAAGAAGTGTATGTTACAAAAGTCTTCAGAACAAGTAGCTATTGAAAAGTATTTTTTGAAATATCCTGTATAATTCACAGAAATGTTTGCAGTTGTACCATAGTAATAAAGAATTTTCACGTTTTACTAAATTAACCCCTTGCACTCGAGGGCTCCGGAGCGGAGCCATTTAAAATTTGTCTTCAAACTCGAGGGCTCCGCTACGGAGACAATACAAATAATTTTGTGATACCTGTCTAGAAAAGCCAAGATTACATGGTATCATAAAATTATTTGCATTGTCCCCGTAGAGGAGCCCTCGAGTTTGAAGACAAATTTTAAATGGCTCCGCTCCGGAGCCCTCGAGTGCAAAGGGTTAAGTCCGTAACTGTAATTTTTTAAGTGCTGTTATTTTTTGTAATCAAGGAGTCTTTACCTGAAATAAAGACAACATAAATTACCTCAAATTCTATATTAGAAAAAAACTGCATGTTTTTATCAAGCCAAATTAATTATGTGTGTTTCAATTCTGCAATTGTCATGTCAGCAAATATGGAACTGTCTTTTTGAAGATTGCACTGATTGAATCTGATTAGTAATGTAAGTAACTTAATATTCTTAATGTCTTTGTAATGATTTTTTTTTAACCAGTGTCGACGTTATTCATTCAATGGTAATGTATCTAAATTGCTTATTTTATTAAAATATGAAGTTTTTAAGTAATGAACTCAGTAAAATATTTGGAATTCATTCTTTTTTCTCTTTTGTTTTTAAACTTATGTTGCTTATATTGTGAAAATAAATCATGTTTGAGAATAATGAAAATAATAAGAAACTTAAATTAGAATTTTTTTAGTTGTTAAAATAACTTCGCTTATTTGAAATTGGATTTAAAAAAAACTAATACTTTTTCTTATGAAACATTTATTATAACATATTAGTAGTGTGATTATGCCGGTTCCACGGCACCGGTGGTCCGGTGGTGTGGTTGCCGTGGTTGTGTTCAGGTCTGTGGTGGCACCACGCGCGCTCTGATAACAGTCGGTGGTGGAGGAAACGCATTTCGGTGGAGGAGATAAGAGGGAGGTGTGTTAGAGTATGCTGTTGGGAACTGATAAGGAGTTATTTCGGGAAATGAATGAATTAGCGAGACTTTGAAAATATTTGATTTTTGGGAGAGATCCTATTATAGTATGAGGGTATTTTATTTATTTCCGAATTTTATTTTACGAATTAAATTTTGAGGAAATAGAAAATTTTTTCGAATTTTATTTTCAAGTCTTAGAAAATTTTACGAATCTTATTTTGAGGAGATAGAATTATTTTTCGAATTTTATTTTTCGAACTTGATTTTATTTTCAGGTGTTAGAATTGTTTTTCGATGAGATGTTAGAACATTTTTGCTAACTAAATTTATTTACGGGAGATAGAAATTTTAATGCGAAGTGAATTTTATTTTTAAGATGTTAGAAAATATTTATGCGGATTTTTATTTTCGAACATTTTTTTACGTTAGATAGAAAATTTATTTTGAGAATTAAATTTTTGTGGGGAATCCCCAAGGAGACAGATAGTATAGCAAGCATAATAGTGCAAATTTAAAGTGTCTCTCATATGCTTATCACTCAATAGAGCTCTTAAGCATATCGGTAAAATGAATTGGTTAAGCTGAAACTATTATTCACGCCAATAACCTTTATTGGTGAATACCGCCAGCATGTGGGAGACACTTTGTCTACACACTGTAACAGATCAAATTTTTGGGAATTTCACTACTTAGGGAAACGACATGATTTCAACAATTTTAGCAAACAATGAAATATTTAAACAGATCGACAATTTTGAAATTTGAAACTGATCTGTTTTTTGTGTGTATATGAAATACCACACATGTATATGAAATATTTTTTTCTGATATCTGTTTATTCACAAAGTGAAAAATTATTTCACTTTGAGAACATAGTACATTTTAAAATAAATACCGGTTGATATCTCTTATTAGTAAATGTTTGATAATCGTACAATTCAATTTAAAAGAATATATATATATTTCAAAGCGCTTTGATTCTTATTTGGAATAAGTGCAATGTGTTTTTCAGAAAAAGAATTGTTACATCTTAGTGTTTTCGTTGAATATATTACAAATATACTTTTATTACTATTATTATTATTATTATTATTACTATTAATTTTGCAATTTAGGGTTTTATCAATTTTGTAATTTGGGTATTGACATTTTTGTAAATTAGGGTTTCGTTAAAATTTCCAATCTTTGAAATGAGGTGAAATCCTTGGATTGTCTACTTTAACAGTTAAAAATATTTTCATTTAAGTGTTTGGAAAAACTATTTTTATTTATTTATTTTTATACATATATTTATATATGTTGTAATCATTAGTAAAGAAATTACTTATTAAATAAAGTTTCAATAAAAAATAGATATTCATTTTCTAAGTCTCTGAAAAAATTATTATATTTATAACATATGCGAATTAGATAAACAAATAATCTTAAGGCTGTTCTCAACTGCTCTGCTCACCAAGCGCAATATATTTTGACACATTTACAAATCCGTTTTAACGGAAAGATATAAAATTGAAAAGCCTGTCTATGGAAATGATTTGGAGTTGTATTGTCTTTTCCATTTTGGATCAATCATTTGCCTATTGCATTATAAGCGATTTTGATCACGTGGCAAACACGTATTTCGTACGCTCTTGAGTGCTTTTTCTCCTCTCGCGCGAAAATTCGATTCAAAACACCAACTTTGACACTATTTTCTGATAGATCTATTGCGTTTGTCAAAAAACGGAAAAAAACCATGAACAACTACAACACCAACTAGTTTCATGTATTTTAGAACAAAAATAAATTAAAATTTTTGACAGAAAGTCGTTCTTTTAGATTTCAGAACACGCTTAATAGATAAAAATTAGGTAAAAACGCTAATGAATTTTAAATAGAAAATAATAATTTTATTAATTCAAATATTCTGCATCTTGATAATATACAAATACTATCTAAAATTTTAGATTAAGGCTAAATATTCGCAGAAAATGTGATTAAGTGTTTGAACTCAATCTATTAACGAAATCCATTTATTAGACATTTTTTCACATTTTAAATAGAAATTTGAGATTTACTGATTTCTTTTTAAAGGAAATGAATTGATTTTATTTTAATTGAAACTAATTAGAAATGTCATTTACTTTAATCTTCATGTAGAAAGAGTTGGAGACTTGGCTATTTCCAAACATCTCTTCAAAATTAGACATCTTAAACGCTGAAGTTAAAATATAACGTTACTTTTAAATTCTTTCAAAAATGAAAAGCAAAAGAAAAATGCATGTTTTCGCAGAGACATAGAAAAAATTATGACTTAGAACTATCTTTAGTTAAATTTGGTATGGCGTAAAACTTTATCAACCTGTTTAAACTATGTAAATTTATATTTTGTAACTATTAAAAGTAAATAAATTTCTTTTGTAAGTGAAAAAGCTCAAATTTTGTATATATATATGTGTGTGTGTGACGTTTTGACGGCAATTAGACCATTGGGATGGGTCTCGTGTTCGAGAAAATTCTATTAGTGGGTCATTTTGGGTCATAATGGGTCAGGGTCAAGTTAATTATATCTAGAGAACGGATCAATCGATTTTGACTAAATTTTGTATCTAACCATTTTCGGGCATGAAAAGATCATTGGGATGGGTCTCGTGTTCGAGAACATTCGATTAGTGGGTTATTTTGGGTCATAATGGGTCAGGGTCAAAGTAATTATATCTAGAGAACGGCTCAATCGATTTTGATTAAATTTTGTTTCTAACCATTTTCGGGCACTAAAAGACCATTGGGATGGGTCACGTGTTCGAGAAAGTTCGATTAGTGGGTCATTTTTGGGTCACTGTGGGTCAAGCTATTTTTATCTAAAAAAAGGGCTCTAACGATTTTCACTAAACTCTATATTCTACAGTTTTGGATTACGAGAAGACCATTGAGCTAAGTCACATGTTCGAGAAAATTAGATTAGTGGGTTATTTTGGGGTCACAGTGGGTCAAGCTAAGTTATCTAGATAACGGCTCTAACGATTTTGACGAAATTTTGCACCCTACTGTTTTTGGGTACGAAAAGACCATTGGGATGGCTCTCGTGTTCAAGATAATTCGATTAGTGGGTCATTTTGGGTCATAATGGGTCAGGGTCAAGCTAATTATATCTAGAGAACGGCTCAGTCGATTTTGACTAAATTTTGTATCTAACCATTTTCGGGCACGAAAAAACCGTTGGGATGGGTAACGTGTTCAAGAAAATTCGATTAGTGGGTCATTTTTGGGTCATCGTGGGTCCAGGTAAGTTTATCTAGATAACGGCTGTACGATTTGATGAAATTCTGTAATCTATTGTTTTCGGGCACGAAAAAACCATTGGGATGGGTCACGTGTTCGAGAAAATTCGATTAGTGGATCATTATGGGTCAGGGTCAAGCTAATTATATCTAAAAAAACGGCTCAAGACATTTTCACAAATTTTTTTTATATACTGCCGTTTCTGGTCATGAGAGGACCATTGGGCTAAGTCACATGTTCGAGAAAATTCAATTAGTGGGTCATTTTGGGTCAGAATGGCCCAGGGTCAAGCTAATAGAATCTAAAAAAAGGCTCAAAACATTTTGATCAAATTTTATATTACGTATACCGTTTCTGGGCATGAGAAGAGAATTGGGCTAAGTCACATGTTCGAGAAAATTCGATTAGTGGGTCATTTTGGGTCACAATGTGTCAGTGTCCAGCTAATTGTATCTAAAAAACGGCTTAAACGATTTCGACTAAATTTTGTATTCTATCGTTTTCGAGCTCGAGTAGACCATTGGGCTAGGTCACATGTTCAAGAAAATTCGATTAGTGGGTCATTTTGGATCACACGGGATCAGGGTCAAGCTAATTGTACTTAAAAAGCGCTTCAAACATTTTGACATAATTTTGTATAATACCGTTTACGGGCATGATAAGAGAATTGTGCAGGGTCGCATGTTCAAGAAAATTCAATCAATGGGTCATTTTGGGTCCTAATGGATCAGGATCAAGCTAACTGTATCTAAAAAACCGCTCAAAAGATTTTGACAAAACTTTGTACTACACCGTTTCTGGACAAGATAAAACCATTGGACTGGGTCGCATGCTCAAGAAAATTCTATTAGTGGGTCATTTTGGTGATAATGGGTCGGGAGCAAGCTATCGGCATCTCAAGAAGGTTCAAACAATTTTGGCAATTTTTTTTTTTGTAATACCGTTTCACAGTACAAAAGGACCATTGAAATAGCTCACATCTGTCGATGAATTTCGGTTAGTGGTTTTTTGAATCAACGTGGATCAAGCTTATTTTATCTAGAAAACGACTAACGATTTTCACTAAATTTTGTGTTCCATCGTTTTCAGGCTCGAGAAGAGCATTGTGATAGGTCGGATGTTCGAAAAAAGTCGATTAGTGGGTTATTTTGGGTCACTACGTTTCATGGTCAAGCTAATTGCATCTAAAACAGCAAGAATGATTCAGTGGGAAAAATATATCGAGATAAACAGAAAGCTAATTTTGACCGAGCTCAGCTCGGTCATTCCTGCTAGTTAGGTACTTATAAGATATAAATGGTGTCTAAGAACAGTTCTTAAACAATTCGAAATTTAAAAGGGGTGAAAATGCACAAAAAGCGTTCTAAAAAACGTTCTAAATGGTAGTTTCTACGCAATCTCAGGAAATACCAAACCGATTTCAAAAGTAATGGCGTCAAAATGATGGTGAAAATCCTTGCTCCAACATAGGCTATGTTTTATGTCGGTGCCACTAGCCGAAAGGGGCTGCAGGAGAAAACCTTCTAAATTGCGGTTTTTGCGTGACGGAAGGGCCTTGAATCGTGAAATTTAGAATGGTAGTTAGTTATAAGATATCAAGGATCTCTAAGGACATTTCCTAAAAAAAAATCGAAATTTAAAAGGGGGGTCAAAATGGGCAAAAAGCGTTGTAAAAAACGTTCTAAATTGCAATTTCTATGCAATCTCAGGAAATACTGAACCGATTTCAAATATAATGGTGTTAAAATGATGGTGACAGATCTTGCTCCAAGATAGGCTATATTTTATATATGTTTCCACTAAACCAGAGGAGATGCAGGAGCAAAATGAGCGAAAAGCGTTCTAAAAACGTTCTAAATTGCGATTTCTACTCAATCTCAGGAAATTCCAAAGCTATTTCAAAAGTAATGGTTGCAAATCAATGGTGACAGTCCCTGCTATAACATAGGTTATATTTTATGTTGCTGTCACTACCATCTGAGGGTTGAAAAAGCAAAACATGTTCTAATTTGCGTTTTTTGTATAACTGAAGGGTCTAACACTTTGAAGTATGGCATGTTATTTACTTACAAGATGCAACTGCTTTCTACGAACTGTCGAAAGAAAATTTCAAATTTAAAAAGATGAAGTGAGCGAAAAGCGTTATAAATTACAATTTTTATGTAATCTTTTCAAATACCAAACCGATTAAAAAAATAATGATAACAAATTGTTGGTGATAGAACCTGCTCAAACATAAGCTATATTTTATGTCTGTGCCACTACCACCAGAGGGTTGCAGTAGCTAAAAACTTTCTAAATTGCGATTTCTGTGATACTGAAAAGGCTATAAACTTTAAATATGGCATGGTAGTTACTTATAAAATATAACTGCCCTCGAAGGACTGTCGAAAATAAATTCGAATTAAAAAGGGGTGAAGTGAAAGGGAGGTGCGAAAAGTAATCTAAAAAAGTCCTAAATTACGATTTCTACGCTATTTCAGGAAATATAAACCAAATATAAAAGTAATAGTTGCGAATCAAGGGTAACAGTCTCTGATCCTACACAGGCTATATTTTATGCCGATGATTCTACCACCTGAGATTCACAGGAACAACAAACGCTCTAAAAAAGGCCTTTAAAAGCTTTCTAAATTACGTTTCTGTGGAATATTAGGAAATAACAAATCAATTTCAAAATTAATGTTGGCAAATTAATGGTGACAGCTCCTATTTCAACATAGCCCTTTATGTTTATAGATGGTGGTAGGACTTGGAATTTGACATGATAGTGAATTTTAAAATGTAAGAAGATGATTTCTAAAAAATTCAACACTTCAAATGAATACTGAAATGAGCGTATTAATTGAGCATAAAAGTTTCAAAATATTTTCTAAAATATTATTTATTTAGTTTTATTTCGTTTTATTAATTTAAGTCTCATTTCTGCCTTATGCAGTGTAACAATGATATTTAATCAAACTGTGTTTTAAATAGTAATTTTTTTAAATTATTCCTAAAAGTAATAAATACCTTTTAATAAAATAAAATATTACCTTTTAATAAAATAAAAATTTAGTTAGTACCTTTTAATAAAAATTAGACATATAAATATCACTTGGCATATTTCAAATATTACGCGAGCAAAGCCGCGGGGTTTGCTAGTCTGTATATATATATATATTCTTAGAGGTGAATATAAAATTAATAAATACTAGAAGAAAAAGGGAACAGAGAATTTTGAGTTAGGCGTTTCTCCTTGAACCCCCATAGAATGCAGTTTTTTATTCTGTTTTCGTTCTAACGTTCATGTGTTTCTAATTTATCCTAAACAGAGGTTAGGATGATATAACTTATTGACAGAAAAACCGATTTAGCTGTTTATTTTGAAAAACATTTTTAAAAACCTATTTTTAAATATTTAATATTTCTTCTTTATTCAATTTTTTTTATTAAATTTTTTTATTGTTTTTATATTTAAAAATTGTCTTGCACGAAAAGTTCCGATATAAAGTTCTAAGTTTAGCAGATGTAGCTTCTTTATAATATTCATGTTTATATGCTTAACTTCAAGTTTATATTTCGCATAAAAAAACGGACTACGTTGTAGACTATAGGTGCATATGTTCCAAAAGTTTTGTTCCTCCCTATATTTCTTTCTACCTGCATTCAACTATTTCAAACTGTATATCTAATTATTTTCAAAGATTTAGGGGGGGGGGGTCCCTTCACTCGCCTGCATAGATCCATGAGTGAAAGGAGTTTTTGGAGAACATTATACTTTTATGGAAATACTAAAGAAATACTAAAAAATACTTTAAAAACAACTTAGCTCCAAGACTTTGTAAGCGGACTTGTACAATGGGTTTATACATGCAGTATAAGTTCTATGGTCTATTCAAGTTTTTTCTTTTAAATCATAACACCAAATTTAATGAGATGAAAAAGTATTTTAAACACCTGTTATTTATTCGAAACCATTCTCTTGTAGTGTTGGCATATATAGTGCCATAATTAAATAATTATGTCACAGTCATTACACATAGGAAACAATTGCGCCACATTCAGACATTTTAGAATCTGAAACTCTAAATTCCTTTATTTCCTACATCATTATTCAGATATTTTTCTCAGTTCTTTTATACTATAATGATAGTAAGACACTTACGTGTCTTAAATTCTGACGCTAGAACGTCTGAGGTCATTATGATACATACATGTCTGAAGTAGTTTTTCAAACACATATGTGTCTGAATTTAAGATCCCGTATTTGAAGTTTAAACATGGCAGTAACATGTAAAATTAAGAAAAAAAATATTTGAATACAATTCCAAACCACTCACACTCCTATTTTACTATCTTTTCTTTATAAATATGACAACTATATCGAGTTTTCTCTAGCATTATTCTATTTTTTTTATGTCTGTACAGTTACTAAAAAATATTTTTATGCTTTTTTCTGTTCTGTTCTTTCTTTTTTTTAATATAAAAAAGGGAAAAAATTGCCAACATTCACTTCAAAACTAACTGAAAATTTTTCATCATTGCTGATTAATTGCAAAATTTTTGTACATAATTTATTTTAGCAGCATCCTGTACATAGCACAGTTTGTAGAAAAGGAATACAATAACATTATGGTAAGTATTTGAATTTAATATTTCGATTTGTTGTCTCATTAATGTCTAATAGCAATTTTTAGCAAAGATATATTTGTTTTTATATGTGGTAGATATGGCTTAGATAGAAACGTATTTAACAATCAAACTTTTTTTTTTTGTAACCGAGATTGAGAAATTTAAATAAAGTTTTAAAGAGTTTTAAAGATAAGGGTACCTGATAATAACATGAGAATGCAACAGTACAGCATCCGTGATACAAATGCGATAACAAAACTTATCATGAGAAATTTTCCATATGGAATAAAAATCTCCTAAATTCTATTGGGTAAAGTACGTTTCACTTCGGAAATTAATAAATATGCATCTTACATAAATTTTTACACTTTGACCGATTTTTACGGCAACAGTGACATCATGAAACTTGCTTTGGCGTTCGCTTTTGTGGCTATCAGCATTGCTGTGGTATGTTATCTGTACATGTTTTTTAAATCGTTAAAAATTATAACTGTAAACTAAACTTTTTTTGTCATGTAAAGTTTCATGTGGTAGTTTTTATTGAAAGAAGCAATCCTTATGGTCCAATCTCTATTTATTTTCTAAGAGGTGTTATCCTAGAATCAAATCAAGATAATATTGTCAATTTTATATATTTTATTGAATAAAGATTGTATTACCTATATCTTTGTCAATATAAGGTATAATGAAACCAATATGCACAAGACTGACAAGTAATATTGCCTCAAAATTCGATATTGTACTTTTTTACTAATATTGTATCAATATTTCGCCACTTTATTGCCACTATTGCCAATGTAAATCTCTTACTACAGACGTGAGAATTTGTTGCAATTATTTCCAACGTAAGTTCCATATATCTGTAAAAGTAACACTGCATTGTAAACAATACTGTAGTCGTAAAAAATACAGTATCAGATTTCATCGGATTTCGTGAACGAACATCGAGAAAAACGTAACGACAGCTCCAGATTATCCTAAAGGCACGTGAATCACTACTTTTTATTTCTTAAACTGTTAAATAGATTATAAAATGTAACCGAGACATATTTTTTATCATGTAAGGCATGTAAATGCCATGACGTGTATGAAGATATTCCTATTTAAAAAGGAGTTCTTTCTATATCAGGGTTCATACGTATCGAAAAATTCAAGGGATTTTAGGCGTTTTAGAGCTTGATATTTAGGATATTTTCAGGAATTAAGTTTTGTTTAAATAACGCAACTATTTTTTTTCAATCAATTTAAACGTCCTTACCGTGTTTTTTTGTTATGTAATTTTTCAATTCAAGGGCTGATTTAACACAAAATTGATATTAATGCAATATTTTTTAAGTGCATAAAATAAATAAAAATTTAAGGTAGGGGGGACTAGGGAGGGTTGACCCACTTTTTACAAAAGAATTTTTTATTTTTTAAATATTGAACGTAGAATAAAGCTTTACATATGATTTTATTCGTTATACAATCAGTTATCAAAATAAAATTGCTACATATAGTCCAGACAATAGAGACCGTACAGGGGCTCTACCTAGCAAAATTCATGGTAGTTCTGGAAAAAGGCTTACTATATGTTTTTTGGGTCGTTGAATCCGAATTTTTAACTTCCCACCAAAATTTCTCCCGGCAACCTCCCCCCCCCCCATATTTTAGTAAAATCCCCCCAAAAAAGGTTTTTATTAAAAAAAATCAATTTTTTTATTGTTTTAGGGAAAAAGTATCTAGAAATTCAGAAAGTAGACAAAATTTGCAACAAATTAGATATATGACATTATGACTTAGGATGAAGGGGAAGGGGGGATCTATCTCGGAACATGCGCGCGGTGCTGCGTGAACTGAGTTGCGCAATTCAACTTAACCACTCACACGTTTACATTCGCCCTCCCATCTTCCCTCCGAACTTTCTCTATAAGGTTTACTTCAAGTTTTTTGGGTCGCTGAATCCGAATTTTTAACTTCCCCCCAAAATCCCCCCCCCCCAAATAGTTGTTTTCAACTTAAATTTCTTATTGTTTTAGGGGAAAAGCATTACAAAATTCAGAAACTAGACAAAATTTGCAACAAATAGGATATATGACATTATGACGTAGGATGAACGGGGAGGGGGAGGGGTGCCTCTGAACATGGACTGCGGCGCTACGTGCACTAAGTTATAAAGTCCAGGCAATAGGGAATTTTACCTGGAAAAATTAATACTATTTTCTGGATATCGACTCACTTTATGTTTTTGGGTCGCTGAATCCGAATTTGCAACTTCCCACCAAAATTTCCCCCGGCAACCCCCCAAAAAATTGATTTTTGAGAATAGCGCGCGGGGAATGTTCCGAGGCAGCCCCCTCTCTCCCCGTTTATCCTACGTCATAATGTCATATATCTATTTGTTGCAAATTTTGTCTAGTTTCTGAATTTTGTAATGCTTTTCCCCTAAAACAATAAGAAATTTAAGTTTATAACAACTATTTTGGGGGGTTTCGGGGTAAGTTAAAAATTCGGATTCAGCGACCCAAAAAACTTAAAGTAATCCTTATAAGGAAAGTTTGGAGGGGAGATGGGAGGGCGAATGTAAACGTGTGACTGATTAAGTGGAATTAGGCAACTTAGTCCACGCAGCACCGCACGCATGTTCCGAGGCAGATCCCCCCTTCCCCTTCATCCTAAGTCATAATGTCATGTATCTAATTTGTTGCAAATTTTGTCTGCTTTCTGAATTTATAGATACTTTTTCCCCAAAACGATAAAAAATTGATTTTTTTTTAATAAGAACCTTTTTTAGGGGGCTTTTTACCAAAATTTGGGGGTGTTGCCGGGGGAAATTTTCGTGGGAAGTTAAAAATTCGGATTCAGTCAGCAAAAAAACATAAAGTAAACCGATTTCCAGAACTACCATTAATTTTGCTAGGTAAAATTCCCTAGTGCCTGAACTAATAAGTGTAATATATAAGAAATTTGAAAAACTATTGATTTTAATCAGGAGAAAATAATGGGTCAAGGCTCCCCACATATGGGAGGGTTGGCATACTATATGGGAGGCTTGACCCACTTTGTTTTATATTGAAATATTTGTGAAGAGAAATAAAATCACTTTAAAAAAAGCAAAATAACGTTATGCTACAGGCTTTAATTATTATAAAAAATATTTTTGAAAATATGATGCTTAAACAAACCAGTTTAGGCGCAATCGCATGTCAGAGGAAAATTTAACAGGATTTAAACAGGATTTTGTCTGAGCAGGTGTAATTGTACAGCAGGGAAAATGAAATTTTAACATTTAGGACAGTATTCCGCTAGAGAAAGGTTCCGTTTTAATAGGGTTTCATGCATTATAATGTCCGGGTTTAGTAGCCACCTCCCCTTTTTTTGTCTCCTTGTCTTACTTTTTGTGATATTCGACCTGACAACTCTAGTTGTCACATAGTTTGCTTTCATCTCACTCTATTATTCATCATGTTGAAATTTGTCTACATACCTTCCTAAAGTTTTTTGATCAATGCTATGGTCTTTCGCTGTCGCATGAGTACTTAAGTTATCATTAACATCTTTTAACGCTTTCAGGGGCAAAGTACTTTTAGTACTAAAATGTTGAAATAAATGACTGACACCGGAATATACGAACAAATTTATTTAGAAATATGAAAAAGTCTATAGTTCACATACATATTAAATTGAAAAGATTATTGCAAACTTTTGGTGCCATTGTGGTGTTTGGGAATTAAAATTAAGTCGTTTCATAAACATACTACTACCCCTGAAACGCTTAAGACTGCTGCTTTCGTAATTTCTAGTCCTTTCTTGTCTTTTCCACTGTTTCTATTTACCTATTGTAAGTAATATTTAAATGAAAAAAAGTTCCTATCAACTTTCCTATTTATATTTCATTAATTTTTTTGTGCAGTAGATACAATAGCAATATATCACATCTTTTTTTAATCAGTTTTAAAAGTTTTCTTTTCTATCACCCCATTTTACTGTAGCTTTGCAGAATAAATTTACATTCATTTATATATATATCGATTCATCTTTCATTATGCACAATGTATAATAAAAAGATTTCAAAAACCCCTTAATTAACACATTGCGACGGGCAATTTTTATCAAATCTGAATTTTAAAACCGTGGAAACTCCTCCCTATTCTGAAAGTCTTTTGTAAATTGGTGTTCTAGATAGGTTTTCCAAGTTTATATATCGGTAAATTTCTTTCAATGCACAAATTTAATATAAAATGTCTTACAATCTAAAAAAAATAAGGACAATATAATATAAATGTATTTTCTGTTAGGAAGAAGCCACGCCTTTAGTCAATGATGTTTTTTGAATGAAAACGAGAATTCTCGTTTCCCGTCGTGAATGTGTTCAGGGAGCCTTTAACATCTGGTCAACCCTCTCTCACATTGACTGGGTCAAGCCTCCCCACGTAGCCCTTTTCTAAAGAATAGCACATTGTTATGTTAAGCCTAACTTACTGTATAATCTTTATACCTAGGATGAAAGCTCGGCATTTCTGCATTACTTAAAACCTACTTACTTAAATTTCTATGATATATTTTATCTGAAAAAAGCTTACAAATTATTTCTAAAAAACACATTTTTTAGGTTGAAAACCCCTTATAATTGATTTTTCCACACCTATTTCGATTATCTGTATGAAACAGAGACTATTGTTTGAGCATTCCAGTAGCTTTGGTTGACACCTATTGATAAAACTCTGAAATTCTTTGAAATATGAAAACTGATGGGTGGGCCATGCTTCCCTAGTCTTCCCTAATCATAACAAATCCTCATACAAATACTTTTTATAGCTATTATTTTATGAATCATTAAACATACATAAAAAGTTCTGCAGGGCGCTTAAAGGGTCACATTTATTTTAATTTCATCTAAGTAAGTGAATATTGTCATAGGAAAGTGCTGATACTTTAATCGCCTTACTTCGATGCTTAACTCCAGGGTTGCGAGTTTGGCGTCCAAAAACCTTTATGTAATACACAGGGCTATACAAAAGAATCCAAGTGCGTTTCTGACTATTGGCAGAAATTGCTGAAGGTGAATTTCAATCTTGTTAATCGTTTTCTTACTAAACTAAATTTTAGTATACTATGTAGAATCTGTACAAATCTGTGGATCATACAAAGAACTGCCTAAAAGAAGTGGAGTAGCTTTGTGGCTATGGGTGATAACTGTTGAAATGTGGTTTTAAAAGGTGTTATACTTTTCTAAAATGTTTACTTGGGTATTTTATTTACCTTATTAAACGGTGAAGTTTTATTAAAGTATTCTGGAAGTTTTGGAAAGTGTTTCATAATCTATGCTAGACGCATGATTTTTCTTTTTTGTTTTCATTGTGTTACGTTATTAAGACAGACTTTAAGATTTTTAAGTGCCGTTTTTAATGAACTAAGTTCAGTTTTAATAATTTAGATTTTTCAGATTTTTGAAGTTAGGTAACACTTACTATTTTATATGACATAAGTTTTTCTTATTAAAAAAAAAAAAAAAATCAATAATTGTGAGGAAAAAATGCCAGAATTCTCTTTAAATTTAATCATGTCATGTTTCATATATCATTGCTGGATAATACTGAGCATTGCTGAGTAGCTGCGAAATATATGTGGCAGATCTACCCAGCGTTGCATTTGATTACGTCATATATACTGTAAACGCACTTACTTTCGCGGGCTTTAATTTTCGCGATTTTCGCGAGTCCGTCGTAATCGCGAAAATTTAAGCCTCGCGAAATATTTTTTTTCCGCCTCAAATAATAATAAAAAATCATAAATTTTACACGTCAAATTTAATGATTACAGTTATTTAAATTAGAAATAAGTACAAAAATTTCTTGAATACTTAACACTATTTCTTGAATACTATACAACTATTTCTTGAATAAAAACAGTAATAGAGTTAACAGAACGAACTTTTCGGACAAAAGGAAGTTTCCTAAAATACCTTATGCAAAAGGGGCTCTATTTAGGTAGTTTCGGGATTTTTCAACTTTCGGTTCTGTTCATGTAAAATTCGCGAAATTTTCAGCCCGCGAAATCACCGATATCTTCATTTTCGCGAAAATTACGACTCGCGAAAATAAGTGCTTTTACAGTACTTAATATTACATACAATATTACACAATATTGAATACAATACATACACGCACGCAGTAGTAAGGACACTTTGTAGTGGGAGCACACTGTTTTCGGCACCGTACTGAGCGATCGTTAATACACAATCACTATAACATTGTTAATACACGAATTCGAAAAATAACTTTATAAAAGCAAACTGCCCAAAATGTATTCATAGAAAAAGCTAAAATGAAAAGATATGTCGTGCTCCATAAATCGTTAAAACAACAATAATTATAGTGGGGAATCCTTCATTAATATGCGACATTGAAAAAATAACTTATTTCGTTAAAATATGCAATGGTAAAAATAACTATATAAAAAATACTCAATAAATTTCATCGAAGATAAAACAAACATAAAAATTTTATTGTTTTCTGTAAATTGGTAATGCAACTATCACATCCATATTGATACGTGACATCGTAAAAATAAGTCATTTTCCATAAATCCATTTTAAGCAGTCATAATATTATTACAAGTCACGTGTTTTTTACCATAGCAACCGGTTTCACCTGTGAGGCAGAACGAAAAATTTGCTGGGTTGTTCATTTCTGAGTTCGAAAATTTTGCATCGTGTCTTTTTTTTTATTTCGCTAAAATTCAGCATATGAACATTTTTCGAAAACAAATTAATAAACCCTCCACAAAATTGCCGCAAGCCGCGAAAGTTAGTTAAAAATAGCATAAAAAATAACTCATAAAAAACCTTAGTCTCAGGAGCATTGAGACTTATAGTCTATTTATGCTATTCGGAACCAATTTTGAAGAATTCTACATTATTTCTCTAGCCATCACAAACATACGCATACACGAACAGACAAAAACTTCGTTTTATTACAATAGATTTGTTGTCTCATTTTTGTTGAAATATTCATTTTTGCAATAGATGATAAATGTGTTAATTCGAAAATACATTACTATCTATCTGAAATTTCAGGCTTCTGCTGGATTGACATGCATCACAGATGAAAAAAAATGTTCTGATGAAGAATGCTGCATCAAAATAACAAACCTCATGGGAAGGTGCGCAAAACTGAAGCAGGAAGGTAGGATGACTGAAAAAACTTATTTATATAATATGAGGGTGGACTATGATATAGATAGGAATTATAATGCCATAGGATTCTTATAGGAATTACATCGAACGAAGGGGTGTCTAAAATTGTTTCTTTTTTTTCAAATTGTAAATAAAGGCGATTTTACACAAATTAAATTAAATGAAAAAAGCTAATAATTTTCCTAACAATACAATAATACTATAATCATTGCATTTTATAGTTAATAATATAATTATGAATAAATTGCACACAGTTTTTTTACTCACGTTCTAATTATGCAGGGTGTCCATTAATCCAGAAACATATTCGGTTTGACATCGACCTCAGGCACTATATGTGAGAGATGGTTAACATTTCCACATCAGCCTACCAAATGTTTTAAAATAATATCTCACGTGACCATGGCGCGGAAACCAATGACATAAAATTTTGGAATCAAAAGTAACGAATCAAAATTACTTGAATTTTTTTTATTAGGATTGATAAATATAGTAATAACAGGCGGTGGGGGATCTACCCTCTGCGTCCATCGTGCATCAACTCCCAGACTGTGATCACATTGGAGCACTGCAGGTTTTCCCCTAATTCATATATTAACTAAAACGCATTGTAATCCACCATAATAATTAATTAAAGTTTCTTGGCTTAAGAGCATCTTAAGAAATTTAAATTGTGTATGTATGAACAGGCTGGCAGATAAATTTAATTGTATATACTTTGCATTTGTGTATTTTATGTAACAACTTTTAGTTGAGAGTTTAGTATCAGTAATGAATAACTAATTTCCACTACATTTTGTATTCATAATTTAAAATCGTGTTTGCATTATAAAATGAGATTAAATTCAAAGCAATCACCGTAAATGTCTTCATACAGTAAAAGACAAAGCATGAACTTTATTTAAATCCTTAAAGTTGTAATAAAATTTTTTTTTGGCTCACCACGGTTTACTCATCTCAAGTCTATACAGTTACTACGGTTCATGGATGGAGTTTCTTCACGGTTCATGATGTTCTTATAAGGGATTGATAAAAATATTTCTGTTTGAGGGTAAGATTTTTTTATCGAACTATAACATGAATGTGAATTCATAAATTTTTTTTTAGATATGAATCTTTTAAAATATTTGAATTAAGAAATTTTATTTTTTGTGAGATAAAGGATTTTTTAGCGAACTATAGTATGCGACAGGAAATTTGTTTTGTAGGGTATAAAACACAACCTTGGGACACCAAGTTTGTAGTTGTAGTGGTGTGAAGGGCTGGTGGAAATAGTGATTAAGTGGCGTGTGGTAGAAGGGTGGTGGTAGTGGTGGTGGTGGTGGTGGTGGTGGTCGAGATAAGAAAGTTTGCTGTAAGACGGAAAGAATTTTTCGGACTATTTTTTTCGGAACTTTGAAATAATTCTTTTTGGAACTTTGAAATACTTTTTGAGGGAATTGTGAATTGTGTTAGAGTACGACGGCAAATTACGAGCTTTATTAAATATTTCACAGTCATACTAATGAATAAATTAGGTCAATATTTTAATTATACTAATGAATAATTTATATGCAAATGAATTGAAGGAAATGTTCCGAGATTTTTTTTTTTTGAAGCGGTGAAATGTGTTAAATGTAGGTTTGTGTGAATTATTTTAGAATGTTACCGTAAGAAGGTGTTGCTTTGTGACACATTTTAAAGTTTTAATTACACCAGTCGGTGTGTTTCATAAGTAAATCAAAACTGACTATTTGATATATCCCTTTGCTACATAACGAGGTATTGCACCAATCTTAATCTTTGATATCAACTGACAAATTTAGGTTTAAAGATGTCAAAAAGTTACCCCATCGCGTGGAGTTACATTGTGACAGGTGTGTTTTTGCCTTGAAATTCATGAGAGAGAATTCGTGAATTATTTCTATTCTAAAAATTATGCTGTAAACAATTTAAACTCCGAAATCGATATTTATATGTCATTGATTGGCTCCATTTACCCACCCCACATTTGATACAAAGAATCGAAACGCATTTTCCAGTTTCCTGTAAATGCATCACATCTTTAATCAGAATGACGCTTTCATAGTAATTCATACTCTTATTTTCTCTTAAAATATAGCAGATTCTCTTTAATTCGATATTTCGAATTTCACAATTAAAAAATAGCATGTAGGAATTTTTTTTTGAAGTCATACAAAACAAAAGAACTACACAATATAATGACTATTAACTAATAATTAGAAAAGATTACAAGACAAACGATGAAATTATATAAAATGAGGAAACGTTCAACAAGAAATACAATCCTGTTTTACGTCTTAGGAAATGAGAGTTTATAAATTATACGAAATGAAAAAAAAGTAGAATTATTGTTTTTGATTTTCAATCAAGCCAAAAATAGATAAAGTTCCAAAATTGTTTTCACCAAAATCGCTAATCCCCTGCCACTCTCCCAAATCCCTGTACCCTTGAACAGCATAAACTCTCTCTCTTCTATCGACGAGAACAAATTCTGAGAATGTGCTGTATCTCGTTTGAAATTTTCAGAACTTTGCCTGATAGAAAAGGTTAAGGGAAACTTAACATTAAGGTTAAAGGCACCTTAAAGATTAAAGAACACTTTCCCCGCGTTTTTTGTCATCGATCCTAAGTTTTCTTGAAGGACTGCTTTTGGAAGCGTTCCAAAACTTTGTTTCTATTTAGTGGATAGATTCTTATCGCCCGAAATCCCGACTTCAGATTGTTATTGACACGAGCTCTTTTAGAAGACGCGAAAATTCGTCATTTGGTACGTTTGTGCATCTACTAGCAGATGTTGTTTGTTTTTCAACTTTAACACCCCTCTCCAGAGGGATTTTAAAGAACGGAAAAATGCCACATCAAGCGGCTGCAGGAGATGAGTCGATTTAGGGGGAAATGTAAGACGTTATTAATGTTGTTTTTATCACAAAGACGTATTACTTCTAGGCCTATATTAGATTTTAACTTCTCTCCAATGATTGTCTTCGGACTATCTTGCCTTCTCATAATGTTTCACATATATCTTGACAATGAAAAGAAAATATGTATCTTTAATTCTTAAACGGTAACTTTGCGGGGTTTTTTCATGAGCGAATCGTTGTGTCACAAAGTAGCTCCATCAAGTGACTATATTTTGATTATTCTGCTATATCTCACAGAAATATCAATTGGCAAAGTTATATTACTCGACAGACTATCTGACACAATAACAACAAAGAATATTTAAATCACCCGTGTTGGGTGATTATCATACGGTTTAGGCTTCAGTACAAAAAGTATCCGGTTTTCGAGACAATAATGCAGGAGCAGGTTGCAACGTTACATCATCGACCAGAGAGAACATGCATGGTATTAGAGCTTTGGGCAATGGTCGTTAGGTGATGTGGCATACCGTATTAGCAGATAGTATTACTGTTTACTTTCCTGTCATCGCAACCAGGAGATTCGAAATACGAAGACTAGATCATGTGTCACAAAGTAATCCCTACTGTCACAAAGTACGTGTTACGGTATTTACAAATATTAATTAAAAATAATAATTAAGAAATATTTAAAAAAATAATGAATTAATAAATTACCCTAATGAATTTAATGTCAAAAGAAATGTAACGGGATTTTTGTTTTGTAAATTCCACTATCCATGTATCGGATAATAGTTATATTAAATACTTTTCTATCATGCTAATGAATAAATTAATTGAATGATTTAATTATACTGATGACTAAATAATGCTAATGAATTTAATAACAAAAGAAATATGGGATTTCTTTTTCTGTTGAAATTTTTAGTAATTGCGCTATTTATGTATCGGTTAATAGTTTTACTAGATATTTCTCTGTCCTGCTATTGAATGAATTAGGCTAAGGATTTAATTAAGCTAATGGAAAAAATATACTAATGAATCGAATGAAATGTTACGAGAATTTTGTTTCTGTTGAAAGTTCTAGGAATTGCACTATGCATTTATCAATTAATAGATTTACTGTTGAGGCCAGAAACTTCAAATTTTGCACGGCAGTTAGTTTTAAGATGTAAATACTCACTGATAACATTTCTTAAAAAATCGAAATTTAAAAAGTTTAAATGAGCGGAGAACATTCTTAATAATTCTAATTTAGGATTTATTTGAAATTGTTAATTTTCAATTTCACTAATAAATTCAAAGTGATGTCTGAACTGACATGTTAATTACCAAATTTTCTCAGAAATACTTTCTTATAACATAATAAATTTAAATAATATTCTTTGACACCAAAACATAGGCTAAATCCGTATCCATAAATGATATAAAAGTAAAATAAGCAATAAAAGTAAAATAAGCAATAAAAGTAAAATAAGTAATTCAAGCACATTAAAGAACTAAAAATGATTTTATACCAAAAAACATAAATATGCAATGTAGAGTTATAAGTAACATAAAACGTGATAAAGAGGTGTTTAATTCTATATGTTTTCAATTATCGGGCTTTGTTCAATTCGTTTCATGCATTGATTCTTCTTCAAAGTCAAATAATAATAATTTTGCTTTTATCTGTATTTTAGATGATAGGTGTGAAATGAATCCAAGAAAAATGTTGATTAAGAAGCACGTTTATCTAAGATCATGTCCATGTGCACCCGGTATGAAGTGTCACGCTAAGGATGGATTAATAGGAGTAAGTAATATATATATATGTTTATTTATTTAGAGTTTGTGTATGCGCACAAAGAAAGAAATGTCGAATTGTAAAGCTAATATAGGGGGAATAAAAAATTCTTCTCAAAATTAAAGTGGTAAGCTCTTATAAGACGCAATTTAAGTAAAAAATTATATATTCTGACAAGAAAATAGATGAGTATTTTTTTTTATAAATAGCTGTACTGTCTGACATATAACTATGTTAGGCAATATTCGATGAGTGAATGTTAATCTATAGGTTCAATAACAAAGACATAAGGGTCTTGTACCTTTTAAACGCGACGAAATTTAACGAAAAAATTCAAAGTTTGAATTAGTCCATCTTTAAAACCTTTTTATGTATAAACATGAAATTTTGATATTGATTAAACAGATTGTGCTTTGTAATATGCTGTCATTATAAATTTATTAGCCTTTTACAGAATTTCTGTATTGTTGAAATCAAAATAGCTCCTTTTTTACGCCATAAGTCATTGCGCTCATGATATCTTGAGAAAGTATGTATGGATTGTCCTGCAATTTGGTAAAGATACTAAACATATATGTGTGCTTAAAATGAACTACTCTTAGGCTAAAATTATTTCATTAACTATCTGTATTGTTGAAATCAAAATAGCTCTTTTTTTACGCCATAAGTCATTGCGCGCATGATATCTTGAGAAAGTATGCATGGATTGTCCTGCAATTTGGTAAAGATACTAAACATATATGTGTGTTTAAAATGAACTACTCTTAGGCCAAAATTATTTCATTAACTATATAAAAAATATTTTTGCAAAGAAAAAAAAAATATATATATATATTTTTAATGAATAAAAATAGTCATAACTAAAAATATTACCATTGTAAATACTTAAAAGTAGTTCATTTTAAACACACATATTTGCTTAGTATCTTTATCAAATTTCCTGAAAATCCATACATACTTTCTCAAGATATCGTGCGCGCAATGACTTCTTGAATAAAAAAAAGAGCTAATTTGATTTCAACAATACACAAATTCTGTAAAAGGCTAACACATTTCTAATGGTAGCATATTACAAAGCACAATCTGTTTAATAAATATCCAAAATTTCCTATTTATATATAAAAAGGTTTTGAAGATAGACTAATTCAAACTTTGAAGTTTTTCGTTAATTTTCGACGCGTTTAAAAGGTACAAGACCCCTCAAAACTATAATATGTTTTATGTAAATTTAATTAATACTCACTTTCCAATCAACTATTCAAAATTATGATTTCTTACGAGTCCAACAAAAGACATTTTTTAGAAAATTACTATGTCGACATCAGATGTCGATTTCTTGATAGTGAAAACTGTATTTCGATATTTATGTTAGATAATGAATATTAATATATTTAAATTTTCCCATAGGTTACATGAATCTATATTTGGAAAAAACTTTGTGCGATACCTTAGTTTCAAATAATTTTTGTACGAACGTCGGTAATTTCTCGAGTGCCACATAGCCCAACAGTAAGAAATGTCAAACTTGGCGGCTTCCTTCGCGATCGGTGATTTGAAAATTGTGTTGGAGAAGCGTTCGCCTCCTTAAATCAGAGGATTCAAATGAACTTCATATCTTCAATTCGAAGCATGATAAAAGCAATACATAGTTTTCTTTTCCTGATTTTTAACCGACCTCTAACGAAAAGGTTGTAGAATTCGTTTATAGTTTTTTCTTGTCTTCTTTGCCTTTCTAGGTTGTAATTTCAATACGTTGTAAGGCGCACTGTACTAACTATTATGTTTATAAAATAGTTAATATTTCTATACTTTTTAATGCGCATTATATATCTTATGCTTTAAAAATAGTCACCATATCGTGTTTTGTATTTTTACAAGGACACATAAAAATTGAATTAATAATCGTCTATTGAGCATAAAAATGAATGATATTGGCAAAATTGTGTTTTAAAACAAATAATTTTCAAGAAATAATAAAACTAGCTCACACTAAAACTTATTCCTTAACATATTACACTGATCTAAGTTACTGCGCGTCAATGGATGTAATTTACTGAGCATGGTTTGGAATAACAAAGTGTTTCTTCTTATAAAAATATTTTTCACATTCATTTTAAATTCCGTTGTCGCCAATATCACGCAATTCGACACGTAACTGACGATTCTATATAAAAATATTTGACTAATCTGTGGTATGACCACTATTTAAAAAAACATATAGTGCTACTATGATCTTTAAAAAGTCCAATTTTCGTGGTGATTGGTTAATTTTATATGAAAATGAGAGCAAAGAAAGTCGAAGAAACGAACAAAAATGTCAAATTTATGAATATATCATTTTCATATATTAATGGTATTGAAACGGGATCGTTTGCTAGCAGAGACCTTTTCAATAATAACTAGTATGTTGTGGCCATCACAAAACTTTCTTCTATATAAATCACGTCAATTAAATCATTTAAATAGTACAAGAAATTACAAAAATTTAGCACCAATTCATATCAAAATATATCTGAATTTGAAGTTGGATGAAAATTCGTGCATTAGTTCTTGAGATAGAGCTATAGCGGAAATTCTGAAAAATGTAGCATAGCAGCGCTACCTGTTGAGCGATTTATACCAAAAATAAGCAGCACTAAATGATATCAGGGTATATCTGAAATTTGTTGAAAATCCAAGCATTAGTTCTTGAGATAAAGCTATTGTGGAAATCGCAAAAAATACAGCATAGCAGTGCCACCTGTTGAGCGATTTACACCAAAAATTAAACAGCACTAATTTATACGTCAATTCATGTCAAGGAGTAACTAAATCTGAAGTTTGATGAAAATCCGTGCAATAGTTCTTGAGATACAGCTCTTGCGGGAATCATGCAAAATGCAGCACAGCAGCGCCACCTGTTGGGCGATTTACACCAAAAATTAAACATCACTAATTTATATTAGGGACTAACTGAATCTGATGTTTGATGAAAATTCGTGCATTTTTTTTTGAGTTAGAGCTATTGCGATAATCATGAATAATGCAGCATAGCAGCGCCACCTGTTGGCCGATTTTCACAAAAAAGTAATCAGAACCAAACTATGTCTCGGCTAACTAAATCTGAAGTTTTATGAAAATCCGTGCAGTAGTTCTTGAGATATAGCTATTGCAGAAATCGTGAAAAATGCCGCATAGCACCGCCACCTGTTGGGCGATTTTCACCAAAAACTAATCAGGTCCAGTTTATACCAAGGTCTAACTAAATATAAAGTTTTGTGAAATTCCGTTTACTAGTTCTTGAGATAGATAGATTCCCACAAAATTTTTGTCACATACAGACTCACAGAGTGACAGACAGAGTGACAGAGTGACAGACAGACTCACAGACAGACATTTTCTAAAAACCATCAAATCGTGTTCTGGGCATTCTAAAACGTATAAATCCGTCGAAAACCGGAAGTCGAAATTTTTCACGAATCCAATACTTTCTTCTTGTAAAGATAGAAGAAAGTAAAAATAATTATGACTTTTTATATAAGTTGCCCCAAAATACTGACTACCAAATTATGAAATAAAAATTTTGAAATCTTCCGCGCATCCGCAGTTAAAAATTATCTCATAAAAATGTCCATATCTCATCAAATGTTCAATATATTCATGTTTTAATTGCAGTATGCTGTTGCTACTATTCTTTGGCAAGTTTTCGGAAAGTTGTGTTAAATTTGGTTGAAAACTCTGTATGCTATAAGCAAAAAACTTTTGAATTTTTCACAGACACAATAACATCTTCACGAATATGAGTGCTATGCTTACACAAATGCACATAAACGTTGAACTGGACCCAAATAGTCATTTAATGCAGTGGCAAACCATTTCCAGCATTTTCTGTTGCATAGCTGATCGCAAATATTATTTTATTATTAAATTTATTATTAGCCCCCTAATTGTCGGCCCGACTAAATCTTCACCAAGAAAGATGAAATCAAACATGTTCTTTTCATCCCAGAAGTTCAAGAACAATTCGCCAATAATTTTTTGTAGATATTCGACAAAACGTGTGCAATCGAAAGCATCCAGTCCCTGTACCTTAACTTTTGGAGGCCAGTGTACTATGTGTGAGTTTGAAATGGAAGGTTGCATTTTTCTAGTTCTGAACTCATTTGTATTTTTGCAATTTTTTTGATTTAATGTTTTTTTTTTAATTTTTGATTTTAGACAAGTGGAACAATTTCTTGATTATAGCTAAAGAATATGAAGTGTTATAAGTTTTTGTTCTATGCTGTTTGATTAGTGTGGAATAACCTTTTAAAACCCTTTATCTACTGACGGTACTTATAAGTACCATTAAAAGAACTTGTTATAAAATTCTTTTAATGCATCGATTAGTTGTAAAAAAGTTTAGAATGAGTTATAGATACATTACTTCATCTTGTTTGAAAAGCATTATGGACTATAAAAAACAAAAATATTTTTAAAAGGATGATTTCTTTTGCCATTGGATCTTTTCACCTTTCTTGGACTCAGGGGGGGGGGGGGGATTTTTCAATTCGGAAACATTTCTATATATTTCTGTTGTAAGAGCAATATATTTGTACATTTCCTAATTCTGCAAAATACTTAGAAAAATATTTAAAATAAAAGATTTGAGTGGCGTTTTAAATATTGCACAAAATTCCTATAAATTCAAATTTAATGAATCCTTTTAAATCCTTCAGTCCTTCTAAAATCCTTCTAAAATTTATTAAATGATTACGTAAACCTTCTAATGTAGTTTAAACAATTCACAAAAAATGCTTTAGAAGATAAAATTTTCATGAATTCATAATTCTGTACATAAAGGGTTAAATGATGTGTATTTGAAAACGCTACCTCATATAGATTAGATGCTAGGCCACAGTTTTACGCCATGCCGTCAAAGTGGCAATAAAAAGATCGGGTAAATTGGCCAGATGGCTACTGTGCCCGGTTTTGTAGTTTTTCTTTTAAAGTAACGTGTATGTTTTAAAATAATAAAAATAAAAATAAAATAGCAATTGAAACTAAAGTTTTTATAGTTATTATTGGTATTTGTTTCTAGAACTTTACTGATTAAAAAAGTATCACAAGAATTCATCACACCTTATGAACTTCTTATGAACCTTAAGATGAATCTTATGAACTCATTTGCTGGAAGTTGGTTAATTATGGATAAAAATAATAAATGTTTCCACAAACACTATGTTACGCACTAATGATATTTAACGGAATCTTCTGCAGAAAGAGGTCTTTACAATTAATATATATATATATATATGAAAATCAGAGTATCCTTTCAAAGCTATACGTGGACAAACATACATTACAAAAAATGTATATAAATGAGTCCGATAACCTCATTTGTTGAACGTCAGTAAAAGCGACATTGGACTTTGAAACTAAAATCTTTAATTTTTAATTGATTAACTGGAAATTTGAAAGAGTTGTTATGAACAGGGTAATACTTGTGCACATAATTTGAAATTAAACTATTATGAATATTTTTAATATTTTAATACGACAAAAATTTACATAGTTCAAAATGTTCCACGCGAATTTCAGTTGCATAAAATATGCCAATATTTATTTATGGTATACTTTTCATATTTTACAATGAAAGTTTGCATGTATTGTAGAAGTTCATTGAAAGTATAAGAATAGAATTTCTTCTTCTAAAAAATAGATATATCTTTCCATATACACACAAATTTGAACACAAAAACACCCCTAAAATGCAAATTGTTTTGTGCTAACATTGTTAATTATTATATAGAGTAGATACTGTATAAATTTCAGAAATATTTTACTATTAGAAACGCGGATGGAATATTACAAAATTTAAATATCTAAAATTTTCAATTTTGAAAATACATTTTAAGTATAAACAACTGTTTAAATGTGTGTTTGCAAATATAAAAGCTTGTATTTCTGAGAAGAAGCATTAGACCTGGAAAATTGTTTTTACATCAGATGAGTCTGAGCATTTAGTTGCACAATTCACCAAATAATAATAATAAAAATCGATATTTTAGTCAACTTTCGTGATTTTGAAAATTCACTGTCCCCTTAATAAAAATGAATATCAATAAACTTCCTATTGGTTATCAAGCGGGGCCGTCTGGAGGAAAACACCTTCTCAATAATAAAAAAAAAGTATATATTTATGAAAATCGAAGCACTCGTTCAAAAGCAATCCAATAGACATACATGCAAAAAATACATAAAAACGAATCGTATGACCTTATTTCATGGAAATCGGTTAATAAATATAATCACAATAAAGGTTTTCCTGAAACAAATATGTTACGTTAAAACCCCACACACCGAAATACTCTAGCTGGCGTGCAATAAGTAATTATCACAGCAATAAGGAATACTTTGAAATAGGTTGTATATTTTTTGTTTAAAATAACTTGTATATATAATTATCTTTAAACAAAAATACTATAAGGCGAAATATATACAACAAAATATCTGGATATCAATTAGGTCTGTAGCAAGACAATATTAAAACTTTGGATTCTTATTTTAAGTTGGGATATTCTTCAATTGTAAACTGTGCGCCTTTGTTTTGAGCAAAACTTTCCAAAATTGCTGTTCTTCCAGAAAATTGTATCAGAAATATTTGCTTATTCAAAGTTTTTCATTAAATGTAATCAAAATATTTAATGTTGCAGAAAGTCGTGGGAACATGCCAGCAAGACAGCAGTGAAATTGTAGAAACCGAAGCTCCAGAGCCAAAAACTGAAGCTCCAGAGGAAGAAATTGTCGATCCAGAGCCTGAAGAGCCTGAAGAGCCTCAAGAAGAATAAAAAGTTTTGTACATAAGAACTTTATTTTGTAATGACCCGAGGAAAAAAAATAAAAAATAAAATTTATTTTTGCGCTTGTATGTCTTTTATAAATAAAACATATACATTTCATATACATTTCTTTCATATACATAACTTTCATATACATTTCATAAATAAAAATCTCAATAAAAATCTAATGCTCATAATAAAAGTAGCCATACCACCCGGCGTTGCTTGGGTTTCTTGAGAAAATATAGACAGAAATTTTAAAAAATGACCTCATTTTCACATAATTTAATCTGAGATTTTGCAATCATGGAAGGGTCAACTTGCTGGAGCGTTCCAGAATATGTATTAAACACAGAAGGCAAGAGGATAAAGAAAGAATAAAAAATGAAAACATTATCTTTTGTTTCGCTTTAACACTTCTATTACAAATTCGAGACGATCCAGTTCAACAATCACGAGTGACAGAACACACTGCCCAATGTTAGAATCTTGGGTTTGACATATAAATTTTAATTGAGAGCTCTAATGATGATTTTCGTACATTTAATATATTTTTTAGATTTCACAGAAAAAACTCCAAAAACTGTTTTAATGTGAAAAATATGAATTACCGATTCGAATAAAGTTTTCAAGTTTATTAAAAACTGGACATCCGTAAATAGCTATATGTTAGCGGTTAATAGCAAAAGAAATCGCTAAAGATTTCATTACTCATAGCATCATTTTTAGCGACAACGCGTATTTCTTTCACTTAAGATATTTCTGCCGTCTTCAAAAAATCGTAGTTAACATTTGTAACTCTTTCCAAAACCAATAGCTATTTTTAGAAATGTATAAGGATTGTGGCAAGAACCGGCGCTATGACATTCGCTTTTATTGTTCTTACATCACTTCTAACCGCATCATTTTATTTTTACATCATCGTATAGGAACAAAAATGAATTTCAGAATGACATTTATTTGAAAGTGGGCAGACGGGTTATCAAAATTGGCGATTGGTTGCCTGTTGCAAATTAAAAACCCTTTCTTTCACCTTTTTAAACATCAATCGTTCGTAATTAGGTCCACTTCCAAGTTTTGACATTATGGCCACATTGTCATTTAAAATGGATGTGACTACCACTAAGGATTTTAACAACACTTTTGCGCCAAAAAAGTCTTTTCAAATACGCTATTTAGCTGTAGGTTCAATTACGGAAGATTAATCATAAGATTGGATTAACTATAAAATACATCATTTTAGAACTGAACTGTAAAGATATTCGAATTCGAGAATTTAAATGGATTTCTAGTAAATATACATTCAATTATCTTGTAGTGTGTGTGTGTTTAGACAAATTCAAGATTATCTTCTTTTCTTGATTTTATTTAAGTCGCACACAACATGCAAGGATGACACAAATTAACATGTGAAAGAAATAAATATAATTTATAGGTTAATCCAAGGAAGCGTCATTTACGCTTCCTGGCTGTGCAGTTTTCAAGATGCAACTAATGCGTCACTGAACTTCAGCGCGGGTCGAAACTGGCGGCACACCTTAGTCACCCACGTGATGTATGGGCGTGGAGGGATCAGAACATCGATATAATAAATACAAAAACTGATACTCTTGGATGATGAATTAATTGAGATTATTATATTTTATTGATGATATTGTTTATTACAATAAAATAATACCTTTGAAAAAAATAATGTTTAAGATTATCAAGGGTCAACTTATCTTAAAAGTAAATTAACATCATTTACCAAAGAAAATACGATTAGCCTGTTGTATGGGCGTGGAGGAGACCATTAACTCCCCATATAATAAATAAAAAATTTATACTCTAGGATACTCTAGGTTCTGCCCTCTGAAAATCCGTTTAATAATTTTTAAACACATGAGCGTAAAAGAAAAAAAAAATAAGAATTGTCTTCAGCAAGGATAAAGAGAGGTTCTGACCGTGTGACGAAAATACTTAATTCGTACTTTTTTTGGTGTTTAATTACCTTAAATCTTTTGAGAAGAATAATTTTTATTATAAATTTTAAAATTAGAAGGGATGAAAAATTAATAAAATTTGTAAACTGATTTTGGACAAGGGATATTTTCTTATATGAAACTTAAGTAAAATATATTTTTTAAAAACTGGACAGCTCTTTTGTCTACTAACTACCTCGCTATTACCTGTGCATAACCGCAGGCTCTAAAAACATCTTGATTTGCTCTGCTTAAAAAATAAAAGAATATCGGATTATGTAAAATTGAATGGTATTATCACATTGTCATTAATTTGTCTTTAACTGGAGAATTTTTTGGTTCCCAAGACCGCATCCACAACTGCCGCGACAGATCACAACTGATTTCCAGATCAAATATGATCTATTACCCATTTGTAAATGAGCTTGCGCAAAATGATTCAGTAAAAAGTGTCGGTGCTTCCCGGACTTTTTTAATGTCTAACAGAAAAGTTTTCTTTTAGCAAATCGTTTTTACGCCTCTTTAGAAAATGACGGAATTTTCACCATTAAATGCTTTTTAATTTTATGATTTGATCACTTTAATTTTTACTTTACTTTAAAAATCCCTGTGCAAATATACTTTTCAATTGAAAATATTTGGATATACTATTTGCGACTTTTAAATCGGACAATATGAGATAAAAACGGCTTTTCAAAACTAAAATTTAAATCTCTATTCAGATAATGAAATTTTGAAAAAAAAATTGAAAAATTCTAAAAAGTTATGCAGATTTAATAAATAATTGGACATTGCACACCACAATCTAATGCTTGTAAAAGATGGTTAAATTGCTAGGAATAATTTATTATTCTATAGAAATTTTTGTAACTGAACTATCTTGACAGATTCCAATATCAAATAAAACTTGAAAAACTTTTTGATTTAAAAACTGTCTACCGCAACGTAATTATCATATATTTATCTGTAAAACTCTCAGTTTCCATATTTTTATATGCAGTAGTTTTTCCAGGATAACCCGAGAAATAAGAAAAGTCACAATAAATTCAATTACGGCAGCCAGCAGCATTAGTTTTTTTTAGAACAGAAAGGAATTACAGAACAGTTGTATATAATAGTCATATAAATACTATATTAGGGTTCGTACGGGTCCTTGATTTTTCAGACTAAGAAATTCTTCGGTACAAGTATTTTCTTATTGAAAATCGCTCCTTAATTTAGGTGAAATTTCGCGCATTTTAACTAGATTTATTTTTTAAATAAGAAATACTTATATTTTGACTTGAAAATAACGGTACCCGTAAGAACTCTACATATAGATACGAAAAATACAATACTCTCAAGGAATCAGTTGTATCAGAAAAAGCCACAGAGGCGATAAATTCTAAATATATATATATATATATATATGTATATATATTATAGTCCGAGAGCTGTTAAACTTTTCTGGGTACGTATTTCAGGCACCCTGAAAACTTGTGTAACACTTTTTTGTAAAGTCTGAATACAACATCGAAAGTCTGGCTGATAGATCATGGCACATACCCAACCCGTGAATTTTTAAATTTCCAAAGTTTTCGTTGCAAAAAAATCCTTGAGACATTTTGACAATTTAATACCTCCAAATTTAGTATTTAATGAAATAGAGAAAAAATATAAAAGCCAGACTATTTAGTCGGACCAAAATCTGTGCCAGACGCTTTCAAGTGGTATTTTATAGCTATCGAAAAAAAGTATTTGAGGCACACTGAGATTGAGACAGAATAATATTTATGCTTAGAAAGAAAAATTTTGGAAAGGACAGACAGTTTTGGTGCCACTTTCTACTTGCCAGAAATATTCAATGTTAAACATTGGTAACAGTAAAGCTGGGCTTGCGGTGCCTACCTGAAGATCAATTTATTGACTTACGATACAAAGAATGCGTAAACCGCGTTGCAGTGTCTCGCGAAAGAACAACAAAAATTTCTGTAACAGACGCTGTTACAGAAATTTTTGTTGTTGCCGTTACATAAAAAGTTCTAGTAATCCCAGTTTCCAAGAAAAACTTTAGTAACTTTACAGATTTTTTTTACAGTGTACCTATGAGAGTAGGGTTATGCAGGTAAAATCTACAAAATTTTAGCTTGACTTTGTACATAACATCTCTTTCTATTAACTATTCGTAATATTAATCCATTATTGGCAGACGTTTCCAAAGTTATTAAGATCCTACCAAATCCCGATTTATAGGTTAAAAAACATGTCATCTTCACGTCATTTAGAAAGCTTGAAAATTGTAATATATTACTTTTTGGCTACCAGACAGCCTATAATTAATTTGCCAAACAGAAATTCGGTTGATAAGTTGATGCCAGGTGGCTTTAAATTTCGCAGTGAAAGAGCCTGTTACAAGAGTGGATTATAAGTAAAATATACATACATGTCATTTTCACGTCATTTTAACAAACTTGAAAAGTGTAACATATTAATCTTTGGCTACGAAACAACCTATAATTAATTTGCCAAACAGAAATTCGATTGATAAGTTGCTGCCAGACGGTTTTAAATCTGGCAGTAAAAGAGCCTCTTACAGGAGTGGTTTATAGGTTTTTAAAAATGTGCCATTTTCACGTCATTTTAGCAAACTTGAAAATTGTAATATGTTACAATTTTCAAGATTGCTAAAATGACGTGAAGATGCCACTTTTTTTTTAACCTGTAAACCACTCATCTAACAGGTACTTCCGCTGCCAGATTTAAAGCCGCTTGGAATTAACTTATGAACCGAATTACTGTCTGCCAAATTAATTATAGGTTGTCTGATACCCAAAGAGTAATACATTACAATTTTCAAGTTTGCTAAACTGACATGAAAATGACTTTTTTTTTTAACCTATGAATCTCTCTTGGCAGTTTCAGGCATCTGACAGAGAAACAGGCAGTTTCTTTGTCAGATTTAATGCCACCTAGCAATAACTTATCAACCGAATTTTTGTCTGTCAAATTAATTATAGGTTATCTGGTAACCAAAGAGTAATACATTTCCATTTTCAAGCTTGCAAAATTAACGTGAAAGGGACCATCTTTTTTAAATACGTATAAACTACTTTTGAAACTCTCAGTTTCGCTACCAGATTTAACCCTTTGCACTCGTATGTCCAATCTGCATGGACATCATCTTTCTTTGCAAAATTTGTTTTTTGGCACCAGTAATAAAGGAAAATAAAATATGCCTTGTTTAATTAGAGCATTTTTTCATACTGTGTAATTGAAAGAAACTTCTTTTGAAAAAGTGGTGCTGACCGGATAAAATTTACGTAAGAGACGTCGGAATCGAAAGGGTTGAAGCAGACTGGCATTGACTTATCAACCGAAGTTCTGTCTGGCAAATTAATTATGGGTTAGCTGGTAGCCAAAGAGTATTATATTACAGTTTTCAAACTTTCTAAAATGATGTGAAGATTGCATGTTTTTTTACCTATAAATTGGGATCTGGCAGGATCTTAACAACGTTAGAAACGTCTGGCAATAATGGATTAATATAATGAATAGTTAGTAGAAACAAATGTTATAAAGAAAAGTCATGCTAGAATGACGTAATTTTGTAGATTTCACCTGTTTAAGCCATACTCTCACATGTAAACGCAACATCTACCGCCAGCCAGACCGTCCGCATATGTACTACACCATAAAACGAAAGGTATATAGAAAAATGATCCTTGTAAAATCACTTTTTTTTGACGTACTAACTCTTAGACTATATCTTTTTACCGAATTTTCAACAGTTCACGACTTTTTTGTAGAGTTTTTTCACTAAAAACAATGACTTTTACATCGCTTTATATATAAGTAAACGCATATATATAAGTAACGCGTATTATATAAAAAGAAAAATCTTTTAATATACAAACAAAATAGCACTTCTAAAGTTGCACATGTTTCACTACAAATAAGAATTTTTTAACTACTTCCAAATTTTTCGAACAATTGCACGCTTTCTATGAGTCACATGGTTTTGTAACAGGCTATTTCAGTTAGATTTGTTGTGATTGCGCACGCATCCAGTTGAAATTCATTTTAAGAGAGATTTCGCGAGTCACTGCAACGTGGTTTATGCTTTGTTTGTATCATAAGTAGTAAATGGGTCTTCAGCGAGGCATCGCAAGCCCAGCTTTACTCGCACTCTCGGTTAACATTCAATATATCTGGAAGGTAGAAACTTCCACCAAAACTGTCTGTTCTTTTTCTAAAAATTTTTTTTCTAAGCATGCTGGGCAACATATAACTATGATATGTTCCCGCACCATGTTGGTTAAATCAAAGTAAAATTGCGTAATTTGTTATTTCTGTTTGTATAAATATTTTTTATAAAATATAATTATGAGTGTAAAATTATAATGTTTATATATTTAAGTAAAATAGGAGTGTAAGTTCATACAAAAATTATTAAGTTGATTTTAAATATTAAATATATATTTTTAAAAAATTGTTGTATTGTAAAATGAATGTATTGTAAATGTGTATTGAATGTTGTATTGTAAAATGATGTTGAATAGAGTTCGGATCTCAGACAACAACAATAGCCAGACGCCATGGTGTCGTTTTATGACAAGCCAATGGAAAGTGGTGTATAATTAGATATCGTAAAATAATAAAAACGTTGGAATAAATTTATGGCCTTAATAAAAGTGTTGGGATAAATTTATGGCTGTTCAGACCACCCAAACTTTAAGGCAGATAATAATATTAAAGTATATGTAAGGGGCCATTTGCAGACTGTTAGCTAATAGGCCTATCGAAGTATAATAAAAAATCTTCTCACATCCAATAACAGTGGACTAGACAAAATAGTTCCACCCACTGCAGGAGTTGGGGTGCAAGAAGAATAAGGTTTGAAAAAGAGAGTCTGAAAAAAGATGTAGAGGACGCAGGAGCTCTCCTAAAAGCCCGTGCGATGAATCCTGAAAGCCCTAGTAATGCCCAGGCGAGATGGACAGATCGGAGCGAGCCTAATCGAGCCTAAGCAAGCCTAATTGAGGATGTCTTCCTGATGTACATATCGGAGTGAGCCTAAGCAAGCCAAATTGAGGATGTCTTCCTGATGTTAAAATAAAGAGGATTATTCTACAGAGGTCCGTAGCTATGCATCCTGCCATCCCGATGTTGCCGCTCTGAAACGAAGCGAATTCCGGATGAGATATGAATATGATCCTAAGCAACGCGACAACTCTGAATTTGATGAATAAAGGCCACCATCCCGTATATTAAAAAAAGGTACGACTTTAAACTTTTTACTTTACCACTTAAGATCATCTGAAAAATCATAAAAATGCTTTTCTGATATTTTATGGTAGAGAGTAATCTGAGATCCGACAAAACCGATAATTAAATAAAATTAAGGTAATTTAAAAATGAAAGAGAATTATTCTTTTAGCAAAAAGAAACAAATAGAATAATTAGAGTACATGAAAATATTGTCTTTTTTTAAAGATTAAATATACATAAAATAATCAGAAGCAACAAAAGTATTGCTTTCTTTTTTTTTGCATTAATATTATGTTTTTTCTGTATATAGTTGTGTTCAATATAAATAAAATATTTAATCAAGTTTTAAAAGGTTTCTGTAATTATTTAATTGATAATGTTTAAGGTGTGTCAATTTATTTTTACAGCTTAAATTTTAGTTTAATTCATAAGTGGAAGAGTTCGTCTAAATAATTCACAACGCAAACTCTTAATTTTATTCGTAATTTTTTTAATTTAATAATTACATATTGACGCGAATTTTAATTTAATTTTATTAATGCTTCGCGTTGCTCTTCTACTAGAATTATGTATTTACGATCACTTATATTATTTGAATTTATCTAAGGTATATAAAATTATATACCATTTTGCTATGAGGTTGCTTGGATGATTTGGACCAATTAACAATTTTGGATATAAATTAAATAAAAAATAAACAGGTGTAATTATCTGTCCAGCAAAGCATAAATATTATTCTGTCTAAAAGTCAGAGTTCCTCAAATACCTTTTTTTCGACAGTTATAAAATCCCACTTGATAGCGACTGGCACAGTTTTTGGTCCGGCTAAATACACTGCATTTTACATTTTCCATTTCATAAATACTAAATTTGGGAGTATTAAAATTTCAGAATGCCTCAAGGATTTTTTTTTATTTTGGAACAAAAATTTTGGAAATTTAAAAATTCACGGGTGGGCTAAGTGCCACGTTTCTTCAGCCAGACCTTCGATTTGTATGCAGACATTACAAAAGAAATGTTACACAAATTTTCACGGTGCCTCAAATGCCTACCAAAAATGTTTAACAGCTCTCCTGCTATTATCATCAAAGCATGGATGGTTCCCTCTCACTACGTGGATTCACTAGTACTTACTGGGCAGCGTTGGATCACCACTTCAAATATTGGCCAGAGATATCCGGCCACTTTGGGAATTGGCCGGCCAAAGCCCGAAATATACTGTTCATTGAGTTTTTGCCAGGATTCTGGGCCAATTCGCGAAATGGCCAAATTTCGAGCTTTGGTCACAACATATATGTGTACTATAGTTTTAAATTTTATTTTCGTTTAAGCATTCATGTCTTTTTAATTCATCTTAAACGAAGTTTTTAGGATGGCAAAGCTTCCGGACATAAAAAAAAATGTCCGAGTTCTTTACTTTTAAAATGTTTTTAGAAATTTAATTCTAAATATTTAATATATCCTAATTGTTAAATTTTTAATCGCTTTTATATTTTTAAATTGCCTTGCACAAGAAGTTATACGAGAACGTTGTACTTCAGTCTTTATCATGTTTTTGTTCGGTATTAATAAAAAAGGGACTGGTTGTAATTATAGGCAACATTACAGACACATTTATTCCAAAAATATTAATCCTCCCTACATTTTTGTTGGTGGCACTCAGGCATTCAAGCTAAATACCTAACTATTTTTTAAGATTCAGGAGGAGAGGAGAAGGGTTGGGGGAGTATCTTCCACTCATTTGCATGCCTCCATGAATGTAAACAATTTTTCGAGAATTTTATAATTTTGCGAAAAACAATTATTTTATTGCTTAATACACCAAAATTACTTAGTTCCAAAAATTTGTACCCAGACTTATACGATTTTGACACATATTCTATGGCTTAATAAAGTTACTTCCTTCAAATAGTATAATGCCAAATTTAGCGGTATTTAAAATCCTTTTTATCTATTAGAAGTCATGCTCTGGAAGTGCTGACATATATAGTGGCGTAAATGAGTCATAGTCATCATGCATATTCGATATTTATATGATACAAATGTATCACATTCAGACCCATAATTGTCTAAGATTCCAAATACCTTAATTTCAGGCATTATCGTCATTATTCAGGCATTTTTCTCAGTTCTTTTATACCATAATCGTAGTAAAATACTTACTTGTTTTAAATTTAGACATCTATGGCGTCTGAGATTTCACATTGCGACACATACGTATCTGAATTACTTTTTCAGACGCATATGTGTTCTGAATTTAAGATACCTCTATTTGAAGTATAAATATCGCTAAAACATGAACAAATTAACTAAAAAAATAATTTTAATACTGTTTCTTACCCCTCAAACTCCTATTTTACTGTCTTTGTTTTTATGAATATAAGAGATATATTAAATTTTTGCAAGTAATACTGCATATTGTATTTTTTTATGCGTGCGGCGCTCCTAAAATAGATTTTAAAATTGATAGATTCCACTTCTAATCATACTAAGTTCAATTAAAATTATTTACTTTTTTTTTAAAGCTGTGAAATTTTTACTATTTTATCTGACATGATTGTTTGTTTCTCCTTTTTAAATGTAAAATTTTGTGAGAGAATTTTTTTTTCGTGTCTCATTAAAAAGTTTTATATATTATTACTAAGTAATTGCAAATTATATATAGATATTTTTATTGTATTATTATCCTATATATATCACAGTTTGTTGAAAAGGAAACCAATAACGTTATAGTAATATTCGAATTTAATATTTATATTTGTCGATTCATTAGTCTCAAACGGCATTTTTGTGAAGATAATACTTTTTTTATTTATGGTAAATACGTGTAGGTAGAAACTTATATAACATTCCAACTTTTTTTGTAACTGAGATTGAGAAATTAAATAAAGTTTTAACGAGTTTTAAAGATAAGGGTACCTGATAATAACATGAGAATGCAAGTCCGTGATAGAAATGGAATAACAAAACATCTCGTGAGAAATTTAACATATGGAATAAAAATCTGCTACTTTCTATTGGGAGTACGTTTCACTTTGAGAATTTGAAAATTAATAAATAAGCGCTTTACATAACTTTTGATACTTTGGCCGAATTTTACGGCAACACTTTTGTTGACAACATGAAACTTGCTTTGGCTTTCGTTTTTGTGGCTATCAGCATTGCTGTGGTATGTAATTTGCACGCATTTTTCAAACCGTTCAAAATTAAATGTAAAATAGACATTTTTTTATTATTTAAAGTTTCAAGTAGCAGTTCTTATTAAAAAATTCCTTACGTTCCAAGCGCTATGTTTTTTCCAAAAGGCGTTTTCTTACAATCAGGATAATGTTAGATAAATATAATTGATTGTAATGTATACTGATTGTAGTGTCTCTACCTTTGCCAATATCAGCTACATTGAAACCAGTATTCATAATACTGCAAATTAATATTGCCTCAAAATTCTATACTTTACATTTCACTAATATTCTATCAATATCTTGTTATTTTATTGCGAATATTGTCAAATAAAGCTATTCCTAAAATCGTGGCATTTCGTTGCAAATAATTCCAATGTAAAGCTTGTATGTGTATTATAAAGCAGAAATTTGTCCGTGCATAATGCTGACGTCATTTTGGAATGGCAACACTTGACGATGAAATTTTGTATTTGCAATTTTTGTTGCTGCAATATTTTAAATTTCTAAACATTACACATTTTTAATTTATAGACTTTCATATGGGAAAACAAATCTGCTTTGAAATAAAATTTGTTTGAAAACTGTGACTTAATTGACTGATTTATTATAAACTTTAAAATAATTTTCAAGCATGAAATTTTTTTTTAATCTATCTCTATCGCTTGCAGGCTCTATTACGAAATAACACATTTGCACTTAAAACAATATAAATAGTTCAACAGTTGTCTCTTGCTAATTTTTAACAATGAAATTAAAACTTCATCACTCTTTTATATTAAAAAGAGACTGTACATTTGTATTTCACAGCTACCACTCCTAGAACATGAAAGGTTGGGTGATCAAATTAACCCCTTAATTCTCGCTCCCGTGATATTTACGGGCTGTGTCTTTTATTCATATTATTCTTTTTTGTTTGATTCCCACCAGTTTTATAAAATAGTGTAATTGGTTTTAATATCAGTGTTGCCAGATAGCAAAAAGTTAATTTACCCAAAATTTCTGAAAATTTCCCCAAATCAGTGTTTTTTTTCCGCAAAAGTCCCCAATTCAGTTTTCACTCAAAAAGGAAATTTTTAAATTTTCAATTTACCACTATAAAAAATATTTAAGTAATTTAAACTCAAAAAATTTCCCCAAATCAAGCCTTTTTCTGATAAAATTCCCCATCTACAAAAAACAAACTTTTAAACTGGGCTGAATGATACTCTGTAGCTACATTAACACCCTTGAGGGGCGGTGGGATAAAACATATCCCACCTAATTTAAACAAGATTCTCACCGGAAAATTTCAACTAAATTTTATATTTTTAACTTTGGAGGAAAATCATCGAAAAATTGCTTTTCTATTATTCCGGTGAGAATTCAATATTTAGAGGCATTTTTTGCTTGCCCCTGAAGGGGTTAAGATAATGAGAGATATATTTTGCAGTGAGAAGTTATTTTACGTTTGTTTTTAAAAGTATTGTCTAAAAAAGTTGGACTTATGTTACATTAGCTCCATAGCATTAGACAACCTCTTATCAGTTGCGATTTGAATGAATCCGAGATGGTACGCTGTTTTAATTTTTTTGTCATCCCTAACTGAAGCACAAAATCATAATGCAAAGTATTTCCGCTATATCAATCGATGTGCTTATTTATATCATAAGAGAAATATATCTGTTTTCCACATATTTAAATTACATTTTTTTTAAAGTACAGTGAAGGAGTTTTTCATTAAAGTTCGGCAGATTTAGTCACGTGCAGGTTTAAGCTGCTTAAGACTTTAGAGTCTCATGCACCTCTAATACGTGTAAACTGTAATGTAGTAAACAATGAACACGACCACATCCAACAGAATAATGATTGACATTTCCGATTTCTGGATTGTATTTTCGTTTTTCAAATCGAAATTTAGTTCGAGACAGATATAGTTTTTCTACAGGACTAAAAGAAATCTTTACGGAAAATAGAAAAATAAAATCCCCAAAATTTTTGTAGCCCCCAAAAATTTCCCCACATACTACTTGTCCCCCAAAAATTCCCCTAAAAGTTTAAAATTCCCCAAAATGGGGACAAAATCCCCAATCTGGCAACACTGTTTAATATGGTGACATTTTACCTTTCATTAAATAAGGTGACTATTTCTATTTCAAAAAAGTGGTGCCAATAAGCAGTTTGATTTTTTAAACCGTAATTTAATGCGACAGTTAAGGGAATAAAGCCAGTTATCCTCATGGATCCGAGGATGTCAAAAATGGTCTTAAAATTTAAAATTTTAATTAGTTTCTGAGATATTATTTTTTTGCAACTTTTAATGACATTCCTGTAATTATGGCAACTAAATTGCTCCTGTTTTGTGAAAAAAGGGGAGAAAAAGAAAAACGATAGGGATTATTAGATTTCTTTGTTTGACATAATTTTCAAATTGAAAATAACTTTTATTTGAATAGATGGTGAAAAACATATTGTGATTGAATTGTATTTTTTCAGAAAAATTAAGGAAATACAAACTTACTTTCACATATTCAAAATTCAGGAATTAGTTTATTTTAGAAAGCAAAAAATGGTCTGTCGGCTGGACTGTTGTGATAAATTCCATTGACGTAAAAAGAAAAAAGAAATCCATAGTAGCTTTTTTAATTTAATTTAAAGTAGAAAAAAAGGTTTTCAACTAATTCTAACAATTCTTTAAGATGATGATTAAAACTTTTCACAAGGACATTAAAAACAAAACGTTTTAGTGCGAAAAATTATATTTCTCTAAGCATTTATGTTAATTCATAAATATAAAATTATTTTGAATAAAATCGGCAAAAGAAAGTTCAAGAAAATTGAAAAAAGAAAAACATTTTTCCACATTTCGATCATCCGGAATCAATTTATTTTAGAAAACAAAAATCGTTTGTAAATTTCAAATTCCATAGACGGATAAAAAGATTTTCTTTTCAATTTGAAAGAGAAAATGACATCAATAATATTAAAAACAGAAAGGAAATTTTAAAGTAAGAATTTAATCATCACATGTTAAAAGCAGAAAATAAGGAAAGTTACGTCAGAATCATTACACATAAACATTAAAAAAGCACGAAAACTTTAAAATAATAAAATTATCAAACGCAAAACGCATTTAAACATGATAATTACGTCATTTGTAAAAGAAACAAACGTTAAATATCGTAAGATTAAAATGCCTAAAATAATTAAATTGTTACACATGCGAAACTTTTAATAGTGAATATTAAGCTATACTTAAAAAGCTTAAATAATATTTCCAAATGCTTTTAAGTTAAATAATATATATACCTGTGTATCTTAAAAAAGAAAAAAAAATTATTACACAAGATATGCATTTAATAGGGAAAGTTACGTCATATAATAAAACGATACATTTAAAACGATTTTAATTCCGGAGACTTTTAACCTGACGTCAATTGGTATAACAGTAGTGCGTCCAGCAAATTTGTTTACATATTACATTACTTGATGCATCATAAATATAGGTAAATGTATGCGCAAAATGCTTCGACTTTTTTTGTTCGAATTACTATTCAATAAATAAATATTAGAAAATTCGGATAATCTTATTAATTAATACGAACTTGATTATCCCGTGGACCAATTTCGCCAAATTATACAAACTTGCATAATTTTATTTTAAATAACGAAAGAACAAATAAGTTAGTAAAACATTAATAAAAGCACTAATAAAAAGCCGAATTAAAAAACACTTGCTGACATAACAAACACGTGTATCGTATTTAATGTCAAGAGAATGTGACATTTACGATCAACCATTATTGGCATTTAATCTTATAGTTTGGAGATAGTTTTTTGGTCGGCGGGATAATCAAGTAGCACCATAGAAACAATATACATTGTAAAAATAACTTGAAAATATTCATGATGGCGTATTAAAACAGAGAAGAGAACTCATGAATAAGCTATACCTGTTCTTGAAATATCTGAAACTCGATCAAGGCATAAAATATAAGAGCAAAATTTCAAAAAAACAATGCTTTTCAATACGTGGATCTGAAACCTATTCCCAAGAAGACGGAGTTTTTGAACCTCAAACCTAAAGACAGAATAGTCTCCATAGCGTCGTTATAAAACTCAGAAAAGTAGCGTCATTTTTAACCTAACCATTTTATACAAGATAATTTTCAAATGTGCAATTGATCTCACTTATCAATCCCGAAAAGAGACGTCATTTATTACGACAGCGATGAATGAAGTCATGGTAACCAAAAAATGCCCATTGAAACGGAAAAGCATGTCAACGCGATTGCAGAACATAGTCACTGGTATACTGATTATATCATTCAATCTTCTTCAACCTGGTAATATTTTAGGTAGCATTCATTACAAAAAGCTACCTATTGCAGCCGTTCGGAGGAAAGCGATTTCAAAAAAATTTGGTATATTTTCATCGATCATGACCCCCAAACCCCGAAACCACCCTCCGTTCAAAATTGATATATATATATATATATATCTGACATTTATCGCACTGTAACTCTCGTATTTATGAACCGATTTCGATGTAATTCGGCGTGTACATAGTACATACAAATGCCTCGACCAAGTTCGTTGGCCAGCTTCATCCGCCGTTTTGTTTCAAAATGACGGCCATTTAAAATTTTTTTTTAATTTAAAATTTAAAATGTTGTACCAAAAAATTGAAAATGGAAAAATATTTTTTTCTTATGAATTTGACCTTTATGCAAAGATTCCGGAGCTGTTTTTGTTTCGTCTATATCTTAAAAAATGGCTGAGTTATAGCATTTTGAATTTCTAGCGTGGCTGACATTTTGAAACGTCCTGAATTTTGTCACGCGATAAAAGGCGTATTTAGGAACCGATTTCGATGTAATTCGGTGTGTACATAGTACATACCAAAGTCACGACCGAGTTCGTTGGCCAGCTGCATCCGCCATTTTGTTTCAAAATGGTGGCCATTTAAAATTAAAAAAAAATTTCAAATTTCAAATGTGGTACCAAAAAATTGAAAATGGAAAAATATTTTTTTCTTATGTATTTGACCTTTATACAAAGATTCCGGAGCAGTTTTTGTTTCTTCTATATCTTAAAAAATGGCTGAGTTATAGCATTTTGAATTTCTAGCTTGGCTGACATTTTGAAACTGCCTGAATTTTGTCACGCGATAAAAGGCGTATTTATGAAACGATTTCGATGTAATTCGGTGTGTACATAGTACATACCAATGTCTCGACCGGGTTCGTTGGCCAGCTTCATCCGCCATCTTGTTTAAAAATGGCGGCCATTTAAATTTTTAAGAAAAATTTAAATTTGAAATGTGGTACCAAAAAATTGAAATTTGAAAAAATATTTTCTTCTTATGTGTTTGATCTTGATAAAAAGATTCGGGAGCAGTTTTTGTTTTGTCTATATCTTAAGAAATGGCTGAGTTATAGCATTTTGAATTTCTAGCGTGGCTGACATTTTGAAATGTCCTGATATTTGTCACTTAATAACAGGCGTATTTATGAACCGATTTGGATGTACCTTGGTGTGTACATAGTACATACAAATATCTCGACCGAGTTCGTTGGTCAGCTTCATCCGCCATCTTGTTTCAAAATGGCGGCCATTTAAAAAAAATTTAAAAATTTAAAATTTAAAATGAGATACCAAAAAATTGGAAAATGAAAAAGATTTTTTCGTATGTGTTTGACCTTAATACAAAGATTCCGTAACAGTTTTTGTTTTGTCTATATCTAAAAAAATGGCCGAGTTATTGCATTTTGAATTTCCATTGTGGCTGACATTTTAAAACGACCTGATTTTTGTCACGCGATAACAGGCGTATTTATGAACCGATTTGGATGTAACTTGGTCTGTACATAGTACATACCAAAGTCACGACCGAGTTCGTTGGCCAGCTTTATCCGCCATTTTGTTTCAAAATGGCGGCCATTAAAAAAATTAAAAATTTAAAATGAGGTATTAAAAAATTGGAAAATGAAAAAGATTTTTTTTATGTGTTTGGCCTTGATAGAAAGATTCCGGAGCAGTTTTTGTTTCTGAAAATTTGTTCTTTTCTTTATATCTTAAAAAATGGTTGAATTATAGCACTTTGAATTTCTAGCATGGCTAACATTTTGAAACGATCTTGTATTTGTCACTCGATAACACACGTATTCGCCTATTTCGATGTAAGAAGGCGTGTGGATAGTATACATCAATATCTCGACCAAGTTCGTTGGCCAGATTCATCAGCCATCTTGTTTCAAAATGGCGGCCATTAAATTAAAAAAAATTATATTTAAAGTGAGGTGCAAATAAATTAGAAATTGAAAAAGGTTTCTTTCTTAAGTATTTAACCTTGATATAAGGATTCAGGAGCATTTTTTGTTTGTCTTTATCTTAAAAAATGGCTCAGATATAGCAGTTTCAATTTCTAATGTGGGTGACATTTTGAAAAATCTGATTTTTTGCCTGCGACAGCACTCGTATATATCAACCGATTCCGATGTGAGTGAGCATGTGCACAGCAATTACTAAGGTCTCGACCAAGTTCACTGGTTAGCCTCATCCACCATGTTGTCTTAAAATGGCAGGCACTTTAAGAAATCGCCGAATTTGGCAGCCAAATATAAGTTACTTTAAAGAAAAGCAGCTTGGATAAAGCTGACTAATTTCGCGAAATTCTCATTCATTATATTGATAAAAATTAGTATTGAATCTCCTATATTCGGTTTCCACTAAATTGAGCTTCGTGTGTTTGAATAATATAAGTTGGCTTTTTTAAAAATAAGGAATATGAAAGCTACCTCTTCCTCCAGGCACTGGCCGGAAGGACTTTTTTTAAACAGGGCATATTAGTATACTTTCAGAGACTGCGAAGTCTGAATTGTGGGTTGGCGGGCGTAACTCGCAGGGTGCCGAGCTCCCTAGTAAGTATATAAAAATTAATACTTAAAAATTTTCTTCGTAAACGAACAAAACAACAACCCTGAAAATTTTTATTGCTTCTTATAAATGGATTATACAACCGTACCATTCATATTATTACATGACAAAATAAAATAAATTTTTTCGATAAATTCAGAATAATGAGTCATAATCTTTTTAAAAGTCACGTTTTTGTTAACGTAGCAACATATTTCACTTGTGAGGCAAGACGAAAATCTTCCTCGGTTGTTCTCTTTTGTGCTAACAAATTTCGAATCAGGTTATTTTTTTTAATTCTCTAAAATTCGAATAAAATTCTCGCTAAAATTCGAATTTAGTAGTAACATGTTTTTAAAGGAATTAATATAATCCCGAATTTTGCCGTCATACAGGGATGTATTTTTTTTAAATTTTAGCTGATAAAAAATAGATATCGAAATCATTTAATATCGAACAAAGTACGAGAAAGTAACTTTAAGGGGTCTCAGGTTCTTAAAGCCTCAAAATTTTCGAAATTTTAATTTTTTTAATAGTTAAACTGCTATCTTTTCTGAACATTTTAATATAATTGTTTCCTTGAAATTCCCATTAAAACAGAAGTATGTATCCGCTCAATAGCTGAAGCGGCCTTTCCGAAACTTCGAAGTCATTTTACTGAAAATGACATTTTTGGGCATAACGCGCAATATCTCAAAAACTTCTCAATATTTTTTTTGAAATTTTCGAAGTAGATGTTTTTAGTTAGTCTGTAAAAACTGAACCTAAAATTTCTTTTTATTTAAAATTAAATATATACATTTTATATGATTATACTGTTGAAATTTTCAAAATTTTCTATTAGCTCAATACAACTTTGTAATAAAAATATAAAAATGCTTTAAATACAAATTAATTTAGGTTCACGGTAATTATTATATTTTAAAGTAAAATTAGCTATCTAAATTTTCACACTAGTTGCAAAATGTATTTTGTAACCCTGCGCGTAAGCTGCCATACCAATTTTCGGCTCAACAAATGTCTGAGAGTTTGAAGCCCCCTATAAATATTATATCTGCATTTTGTAATTTTTAAATATTTGAAATGAAAGAACGTACTTATATCTTTCATCTCTCTAAAGATTGTGCTTTAAAACCACAGACATTTTAAGATATTAAATCTTGAAAATGGTCTGTGTTTTTCATTTTTTCCAATTTAAAGTCCTGAGACCCCTTAAAAAACAAATTGAGTAAAATCCAAAATTGCTGCATGAACTCCGTATACAATTTTTGAGAAGAGGACAAAATTTACTATATTCCACTAAAAAATGAAAACTGGACTCGATTTGTCACTTAAAAAAAAAAAAAATTCCTGCAAAACGCGAAAACACATTAAAAATAGGATAAAAATTATTTATAAAAGGTCCTGAGACCTGATTTCTTCTAATCGAAACTAAATTTTCAGATCTCTGCAGGCGATAGATTTTCCTAGCAATCACACACAGACATATGCACGGACAGACAAAATTTAATTTTTAATTGACTTCAAACTAATGGAGAAGGTTATCACTTCTACGCATATGATTTTTTTTATGTTTGTTTACCGATTACTACGAAATTACGTGACAAATTCATGTGATTTTTAGTTTAACTGAAAGTGGTTACTTTCGAATCGATCCCAGATGAATTTAATCAAAATTGGTTCAGTATTTTATTAGAAATTCAACAAAAATCAATACAATCAATATTTTTCTTCAATTTGTTGCACATTAGCTGCTTGCAAATCTTTGTCTCAGCTGGATGCGAAGTGCTTGTCTTGCACGAACAGTCGATCCAAACAGAACTACGAAGACTCGTTGAAGAAGTATATTTTTAAGGTGGGGGGATTTGTCCGCTAATACACACTGAGCCAGCCAAAGACATACGGCAAATATTTTAATCTATACTAATGTTATAAAGAGGTAAATTTTGTTTGCTTCTTTGTAAGGGGTAATCTCTAGAACTACCGAGCCGATTTCAAAAATAATGGTATCAAAATGATGGTGTTCTAACGTAGGCTATATCGTATATCCACGTCACTACCTCTAAAGGAAAGCAGAAGCAAAAAAGTTTTAAAAATGCGATTTTTGTGTTATTGAAGGACCTAGATTCATGAAATCTGGCATGGTAGTAACTTATTAGATATAAATGATCTCTAAGAACATTCCTTAAAAAATTCGAAATTTAAAACTGATGAAAATGCGCGAAAAGCGTTCTAAAAGCGTTCTAAATGCCGATTTGTGAGCAAGCTCAGGAAGTATCAAACTGATTTCAAAATTAATGGTTGGAAATGGTTAGAACGGTTGATGCAGACAGCCCCTGCTCCAACAAAGGCTCTATTTCATGCCGGTGTCACTATCAGGAGAAATAAAACGTTCTAAATTGCATTTTTGTGATACTGCAGGCGCTAGCAACTTGAAATTAGGCATTGTAGTTATAAGATATAAATGATTTCTAAGAAAATTTCCTAAAAATTTTGAAATTTAAAAGGGGCAAATATTCGCGGAAAGCGTTCTAAAAACGTTCTAAATTGCGATTTCTACACAATCTCATGAACTACCAAATCAATTTCAAAAGTAATGGTTAGAAGTTGATGGTGATAGCCTTTGCTCCGGCATAAGCTCTATTTCATGTCGGTGACACTACCACCGAGTGGTAGCAAGAGCAAAACACTTTCTAAGTTGTAATTTTTGTGGTAGTACAGGGGGTAGCAAATTGAAATTTTGCATGTTAATTACTTATAAGATGTAAATGCTGTTCAAGAACAGTTTTAAAAAAATGCGAAATTTAAAAGGAGTGAAAATGCGCGAAAAGCGTTCTAAAAGCTTTATAAATTGCGATTTCAACGCAATCTCAAAAATTATCAAACAGATATCAAAAGTAATGGTTGAAAAATGATGGTGACATTCCCTGCTCCAATATGGGCTACATTTTATGTTGTTGTTACTACCACCTAGTGGTTGCAAGAGTAATAAATGTTCTAAATTTCCTTTTTTGTACAACTGAGGGGTCTAACATTTTGAAATTTGGCATGGTAATTAATTTAAAGTTGTGAATGATTTCTAGAACTGTCGAAAGAAAATTTGGCATTTAAAAGGATGAAAGGAGCGAAAAGCGTTCTAATACTGTTCTAAATTAAGATTTTTATGCAATCTTATGAAATACCAAACCGATTAAAAAATAATAGTTTCAAATTGGTGGTGATAGAATCTGTTCAAACATAAGCTATATTTTATGTCGGTGCCATTACCACCATAGGGTTGCAGGAGCAAAAAAAAAACATTCTAAGTTGCGATTTCTGTGATATTAAAGAGGCTAGAAATTTAAATATGGCACGGTAGTTACTTATAAAATATAAATGTCCTTTAAGAACAGTCGAAAGTAAATTCGAAATTTAAAAGTTGTAAAGCGATGGGAAGGAGCGAAAAGCTTTCTAAAAAATTCCTAAATTACGACTTCTATGCAGTCTCAGCAAATAATAAACCGATTATAAAAGTAATGATTGCGAATCAATGGTGACAATCTGTGATCCTACACAGGCTATATTTTAAGCCGGTGCCACTGCTACCTGGAAATAGCAGGAACAACAAACATTCTAAAAAAGCCTTTAAATATTTTCTAAATTATGTTTCTATTGAATAATAGAAAATACCAAACCTATTTCAAAATTAATGGTAACTGTCCCTGTTTCAACATAGGTATTTTTTGTTGGTGAAATTACCCCTAGAGAGATGGTTAACCGTTAGACAAGAAGCTTGGAATTTGACAGTATGGTTAATTTTAAGATGCAAAATGCGTACTAAGAAGATGGTTTCTAACAAATTCAAAACTTGAACTGAATACTGAAATAAGCGTATAAATTGAGCATAAAAATATCAAAATATTTTCTAAATTTTCATTTATTTAGAATTAGTTTTAGTTCTTATTAATTTAAGTCTCATTTCTGTCTAATGCAGTGTAATACTGAAGTTTAATCAAACTGTGGATTAAATAGTGATTTCTGAATTATTCCTGAGAGTATAATTTCTTCTAATAAAATTGAGACATACAAATGTCACTTGGCATATTTCAACTATTACACGAGCAAAGCCTCGTGGTTTGCTAGTATAATATAAAATCAAGTAATAGATTTCTTTTTGGTTAAAAAGTTTATAATTATGTTAACATGGGCCTGTACATGTATAACGTTATCACTTTACGGGGGAGGGGGATCTGGCACTTATATCGTAAGATATCTCTAGAGGGAGGGTGGGGGGAGTTGTCTTTCGATATCGTTATCATTTTTCATCCAACCAAAATTTTAAATTTTTTGCCAACTTTTAGACCAAAATAGTCCATGAACATTTTTCTTAGTCTGTATCGATTTTTATGAAAATACAAAGGAAATATTAAAACCATTAAGTAATTATAAAATCATTTTACTCCAAAATATGGATTATCCCAACGTTCGACATTCCTATTCCTCTGCGAAATGTGGATATAATGCGTTGTTAGAGAAACCAATTTCACAGTGATACTTGTTACGTTTACTAGTAAAACAAGTTGGAAATTGCTCGTCAAACGTGGCAAATGAGGTGCGTTCGTACTATAACTAGTTCTATAATTATTTTTTGCACCCCATATTGTACTGAATGTATATTTTTTTGCGCTTCATAAGTGCATAGTCTGTAACATCATTAAAATGCACTTACAATAATTTTTTCCCCATTCCCCGTAATGTAACGGAAAACTTTTGACTGTCCCTGTAATTAAACTATACATTCGATTTTCATAAAATTTGAAATGGCTCGACAAAATTTTGCAGCAATTATATATTTAAAATTTCAGACCATTCGGAAGGCTGTAATATTATTAAAATGCATTTGCAATAATTTTTTCCCATTGGCCATAATGTAACGGAAAACTTTTGGGTGTCCCTGTAATTAAACTATACATCCGATTTTCATAAAATTGGAAATGGCTCAACAAAATTTTGCAGCTATTATATATTAAAAATTTCATACCATTCGGAAGGCTGTAAAATCATTAAAATGCATTTGCTATAATTTTTTCCCATTGGCCGTAATGTAACGGAAAACTTTTGGGTGTCCCTGTAATTAAACTATACATCCGATTTTTATAAAATTGGAAATGGCTCGACAAAATTTTGCAGCAATTATATATTAAAAATTTCAGACCATTCGGAAGTCTGTAACATCATTAAAATTCACTTGCAATAATTTTTCCCATTGGCCGTAATGTAAAGAAAAACTTTTGACTGTCCCTGTAATTAAACTATACATCCGATTTTCATAAGATTGGAAATGGCTCGACAAAATTTTGCAGCAATTATATATTAAAAATTTCAGATCATTCGGTCGGGTAGTTTTTGCTCTGTTATATGCGGACGGACAGACAGACGGACGGACAGACGGACTGAACGACGACTATAGGTGCTACGTATTTATATAATTACGAACGCACCTAAAAATGGGAAGGATGTTGGTGACCTGTTTTGTTGATACTAATCTCTGATTACCCCCTCGCCGTCAAGGTGACAAGCTCAAGAAACAATATTAATGTTTAATGCATTGTGTAACAAAAAGCTATATTTTTAAATAGTAAGCATATTATTTGCTACAATAAAGTAATTTTTATGTATAATAGTAATATTTTATTGACTTCTCTCCATTTAAATCAGTAAAATATGCGAATAATAAATGCATAAGATTGCAAACGTATTAAAAGAAAAATGAAGATAAAATTATCAAAATAAAAAGATTTTTTGTACATTGATAAAAATATCATTATGGGGAAGGGGGGTTTTACAGGAATGGTAACGTATGATACCGTAAGGGGGGAGCGGGTCAAAAATTGCCAAAAAGTTGATAACGTTATATATGCATAGCCCATAGATTTGTTATTTCCCTTTTTAAGGAAATATTTATTTTTGCTTATCTTATAAACCACGGATTATTATGGAACTATATTTCTATTTGTCTAAAATTTCAGGCATCTGCTGGATTGACATGCATCACAGATGAAAAAAAATGTTCTGAGGATGAATGCTGTATTAAAATAACAAATCTCATTGGAAGGTGTAAAAAATTGAAGCAGGAAGGTAAGAAAACGTCAATAATTTATTTAAATACAATTTTTTTTAATATAATGTCAGAGTGGGGAGATAGGATCCCATCAGAGTGGGAGTAAGTAGAGATTATAACGTCGTAGGATTCTTGTGGAAACCCGTCGAACACAGGGGTCCCCAAATTGTTTCTTCTTTTTTTACCCCTTCAAATTATAAATAAAGACGATTTTAAACGACTTAAATAAAAAAAAGCCCTTTCGGCATGTGCCGGAAGGAAAAGGTAGCTTTCATATTCCTTGTTTTTAAAATTTTGCAAGTTTTACTCAAAGCTAATTTTACTCAAAATTTAAGACGCAAAAATGCAACGAACCCGATAAGAGAATATTCGTCAATACTGAATTTGAATGAGAATTGCGCCAAATTAGTAAGCTATAGCCAATTTGGCATAATTTATAGTTAATTATTTTTGTTCTCCAAATTTGGCTATATTTCGTCAAGCTTGGCGAGAATTTTGAGCTAAAGGATATTAATAATATTTAAGCATTGGGAGGCAGTGCACGGTGCAAAAATTTCAAATGGCCGCCATTTTGAAACAAGATGGCGGATGAAGCTGGCCAACGAACTCGGTCGAGACATTCATATGTACTATGCACATACGTAATCTTATACAAATCGGTTTATAAATACGCGAGTTACAGCATGACAAAAATCAGATTGTTTGAAAATGTCACCCACCCTAGAAATTCAAACTGCTATATCTCAGCCATTTTCTAAGACAAAGACGAAAAAAAAAAACATACTTCTGAATCCTTCTTTGTATTAAGGTCAAACTCTTAAGAAAAAAAAAATATTTTTCAATTTTTAATTTATTTGCATCGCTTTTTAAATTAATTTTTTTTTAAATTTTCTAAATGACCGCCATTTTGAAACAAGATGGCGGATGAAGCTGGCCAACGAACTCTGTCGAGACATCGTATCGTACTATGCATTCAATTAATTTCATCCAAATCGGTTATATAAATACGAGAGTTATCGCATGACAAAAATCAGATATTTATATATAGTTATATATATATATAAATCAGATTTGAACGGAGGGTGGTTTGGGGTTCTGGGGGTCGTGATCGGTGAAAACATACCAAAATTTTCCGAAGTGCTTTTCCGCCATTTCCAATATATGATGATGCATTCATCATATATTGTCCTTTTATTCTTTTTAAATTAATCTTACTCTTTCTTTCCATGTATTCAGTCAGTCATAAAAGGATTTGTTAAAAATTAATTTCAGGCTTATTTCTAGTCTCTTTCATGCGGAAGTAAAACATTAAATAATAAACATGTTTTTTTTTTTTTTTTTTTTAACGAAATGATTCATTATCATTTTGATTTCGCTATTTTTTATCTCCAATTCAACAGCTTATATTATACTTAAAAGATTTACGATAATTTATATTTCTGTCATTTCGATATTAATTTAATACTAATCTATTTTATTTACGTGATTTATGTGAGTAATTTTATTACTTTGTTTATAAAAGAAAGCGATCATTTTTATTAACAAGGGGAATAACTCGGGCAATAAACTTAATCATTAATGATATCTGTCATCTGTAAAGTAAATATATTCTAACGTTTTGGTAAATGTTTCGGCAGGGTTGCTTGAGTTATTTTCACTATTTCGTCTTTATCAGTTTATTCGCCAATAATTTAAATTCTCTCCCATTGTTTTTCTATGCAACGGATAATTTGGCGTTTGCTTAACTCTCAAATTGGCTTGGCATTCCAATGGATGTTGGCATACGATTATTATGCAAGTGTATCATTCGGCCTGACACTCTGACTGTGCAAAGACATGCTTTTCTAAGCGGCCCACCCCATCATTATATTATGTCAAACCGTTTTCAATAAATTTCATCTTTACTGTTTTTGAATCTGTTTGCAGTCAATGGGATGAGAGCTAGAAACAAAATGGGTTCTGCGAAACATGCCTATGTACTTCACTCGTACATCTGGCCATATCTCAAATTTCAAATGTGTGGGGTTTCTACTTCACAGTATAGTTAAGTAGATGGATATGCATTACGCAATGTGTCGCTTACAAAGTAACGTAGTAGAAAACTGCTGAGTTGGTGTTAATATCTAACGGTACGAGATGCGGGAAAAATATCTTGAATTTTTAAAGCGATGAGGCTGACTTTGAATGGAAATTTTATGTTGCTTCAAAACTGATCCGAGTTTCAAAATGTAAATTTATTTTAATAATTAGCGATTTTTGAGCGCCGATAAATATGTAACATTTTACAGCACGTTCTTTAAATTAATTGCCGATTCAGTTAACCTTTATATGGGGCTCGGGCAGCATCTGTCCGCTTTTGGCATGTATTCCCTGACAGATGCTCTCCGAACCCTCGTGTAAAGGTTAACAAAGCCTTAGATATATAGAAGTTAAGCGGCGAATAAACTACAGTACAATGCCATTTATAAAGCTTAAAAAAGCACTTTCCGGCAAAAAAGGCATAAGTACGTATATTCAGAATAAAATGTATTTTAATAATATCTCTCTAGTCTAAAAAAAAAAGTAACTACCGCTGTTACCGCTGCCTGATTTCAATTTTTTGTGACCGGAGTAAAATGTATTTTAATAATCTCTCTCTATTCTTTAAAAAAAAAAGTAACTACCGCTGTCACCGCCGCCGGATTTGAATTTTTTGTGACCGGAGGTCTTTCTCCATTAATATTAAGAAAAATATTGCATGCAAAAATATGAAAATCGGTGGTATCATACAGAAATGTTTGATAAACACGCTGATGCAGACAGTTTTCAAATCGAAAAATAATGTTAAGAGATATTTAATGCTAAAGTTGGACAAAACAGTTCCACTAAAAAAATTTTATAGCAGCAAAAACTATACATGGGAATTTACTCATTTTTAGCTCCAAGGCTATTAAAGCCTGAGAGCTCATATGCCCGCCGGTTCTGTATATATGTACATGTACGTACGTACGTATGTTCGCAACGCGATAACTCTTGATAGAAACATCCTATTTGCTTCGATAAGGTGCGATAAGGAGCGATATAAGGTGCGAGATAAGGTGGATGCACCTTGGCGATAAGGTGCTCAAAACGTGAGCCTTCTTGAAAAAGCCCCCCGCCCCCCTTAATTCAGATTAATGGATTTTTCATGCAGAAATATTCGATTCGCTCCGAAGTTGGAATACCGGTTTCTTATGTAAGGAACTTCCCTGATTAGTTTTTCGGGTTCATTGGTTAAGGATAAAGGGGTAAAAGAGGGGACAGTCCACCCCCCCCCCCCCTTAATTTAGATAAATGTGTTTTTTGCAGGATTATTCGATTTGCTCCAAATTTGGTATACCGGTTTATTATGTTAAGGAGCTACCCTGATTAGATTTGGAGGTTCATTGGTTAAGTATAAAGGGGGGAAACGGGGGCTAATCCGCCTTCACTTATTTTTTTGAGGGCATTATTCTTTAAAATAAGAGTATGATATACAATTAGTGTGAACAGCCTGTGAGCTCAATGTCATTAGTTTAGCTGGGCACTTTTCTTTTTTATTAGATCATTTTATACGTTTGAAGTTCCCGGTGTGCAGACTGTATTTCTTTTTTTAATTTGACTCATTTTTTGAGGTTTTATTTCTATTTTAAATTCAAATTTTCAGTATTTCGAGAGATATTTTTTACATATTTTAGAAAGTGCTATTAATTTAAACTGTTGCCAACTGTATAAACAGCGCAAACGATAATGTTTGCTTCAAATTAAAAATTTATTTACACGTGACTATTATAAACAGAAAAAAATCATTTGGAATTAGAATTAAATAAATATGTATAAAGCAGGAAATTATTAAAAATTTCGTCATAAAAACTATATTTACACGTGAATTATAAAAGAGAAAGGATATTGTAAAATGATAAATTCATTAACATGCGATAGAAGTTTTAAATAGGAGAAATTACGTCACATATACGTCACAATACAGTTATTACATTTAATGAACACACAATAATATTGCAAAACCGTTTAAATTTAGAAATTGCGCTAGACATTTATTTGATATTTTGAGAGGATCTATTTTTGTTAGGACAGCGCAAATAATATTTCATTTCTAACAAAAGTATTTTCACATGAATATTAAAAAGAGAAAGAATAGTTTGGTCAAAATTACGTCAGATAGAAAAGATTAATTTAAAAGTCTTATTTAAAAGAACTTTCTTTTCGCTTTGTTAAAAAATACCGGGAGACAAAGACTCTGTTTACTTAATTCCTTTTATATTAGCTTATTTTGAAATGTTTAACTGATTTTACTTAATCAAAGATGAAAACAGCGATTGTATCTTTGGTATTACTTAGTTATTCCGTCGACCAAAATCTATCACCAAGCTATAAGATTAAATGCCAAAAATGGTTGATCGTAAATGTCATATTAACTTGACTTTAAGCAAGTTACACGTGTCTACGTCATCAAATTATTTTTATTTCGACGTCTTATTTATATTTTTATTAATGTTATACTAATTTATTTGTTCTTTCGTTATTTAAAATGAAAATTAGGTTAATTTGTATAATTTGGCGAAATTGGTCGACTGGATAATCAAGTAGTACCGCAGCGGATTTGGCCTTAAAATTCCCCAATCAAACAGAAATGAATAGAAATCCGTTTATAGGGAGATCGCCACTGTTTTTTAAATTATAATTCAATCTTCCGAAATCTTTTTAAAGCCGATCAAATTAGCGTGCTTTTAGAGTCTGCGGTGTCTGAACGGGGGTTGACGAGCGTAGCTCGTAGGGGCCAGAGCCCCCTAGAATTTTTTTAAATAAAAAAACAAAAATGGTTAGGTAAAGTTTGAGTAAGTGTGATCATTACAAAATTGTGTTTTTTTTTTTTTTTTAACGAAAAGGCATGTAAACCCATTGAAAAAAATATTTTTTAAAAGGATAGAAGATTGTGTCACAAAAGTCGTTGTCATCACTGAATTGTTAAGGGAGTATATGACTTAAAAAAAAGAAAAAAAAATGAAAGAGAGAGAGAGAGAGGTAGAGAGAGAGAAATTGTAATTTAATAGATCTGGACGGGTTCAAAGACCATTTGGATTTTTTTTAAACTTAATATTTACTTAGTTTTAATTTTGGAGCATTTCGAGCAGAGAAGCCGAGTAAGATAAGAGGTTTAGAATCGAAAGCAGTTACACCGAATCCTCCACAGATTGCGACAAATGACCTTCGAAACAAAATTTAACCGAAAATCTAAATTTCGTCCACCAAATTCCGTCGCATCCTCTTCAACAACAGATCGCAAAGATCAAACTTCAGACGACCAAAACCTTCATCGATAAACTCTCCAAGTCCCGTTTCGAGACGAGAAACAGTTTACAAATCGAAAGCAGTTCCACCGAATCATCCACAGATTGCGACAAATTACCTACGTTCAACTCAATTTTTCCCAGTTAGAATCGACCGATTGTAAAACGCCGTGGCTAGTGGATTGGAGCCCCTCGAGACATGGCCTTTTACTATCAACCGATTAAACATTCTATTGTTTCCTTTTTCGCGTTCGTCTTTCATTTTGTAATCGATATCCATGGGCTACATAATCAGTTGAAGACCTCGATTTTCATGGGCTACATAATCAGTTGAAGACCTCGATTTTCATGGCCTACATAATGATTTGAAGACCCCGATTTTTGCTTTCCAAGACGATTTTCATTTCGGCGTCGCTCTTTGGCTTTGGAGTTTTCCGTATCTCAAAATTTGCGCCTACACTCTCAGAAATAAAACTCTCCCTTTTGACGATTCAGAAATCCTCGAGCTGTATTTCGTCGTTTTTGACGATCATTTCCTATTAACATCACGTGACCTTTAACGAAACATAAACCCTCAAATATTTGACGAAAGTTTTGCCTCAATCACGGTCAGACTCAATGCATTTTAAGGAAACATTTCCTCAAATCCTCCTCAAATCCTGCGATTTTAGCAAACAGATATTTGCTTGTTTATGTTAGTCCTGTAATAATTTATTTTAAAACAGCACTTAGTGTTTTTCAGAAAATACTGAAATATAGGTAGTTATTGTTTCTTCATTAGTTATTTTTTTAGCTGTTAGAATTTTTAGGAATGCTTAATAATAATATTATTATTTTATTTATATGTTGTCGTTCGTTATGTTTTAATTTGAAAAGAATAAATTTCCTGTGTTTTTCAAAACCATTCAATAAGAAAATTAGGTTAATAAAATTTCAAACTTCTAGGATATCTTTTTTTTTTTAAGAAGCATATTATGTTTTCAATCAAATTAAAACTAAACATAATTGATCCCTCTCCTCTTTATAAACAGTAAAGTGTTAAAATCTTATCCTCCTACTCAAAGTGATAAAATCTCACGCAATATGCACTTCACAATTCATTATTAGTGAGCAACAAATTAACCAGACCATATTCTAATCATCCATTGATCAAAGAAAATTTCACTTGTAAATTATTTAATCAAGCCATATTATAATTATTCATTGATACGAGAAAACCATAAAAATAAATTATCTTTCCTTAAAACTTTCAGAAAATATAGCAGCCCGATAAAATTGCAATCTACGTTATAAAAATAAAACACTAAGTAGAATTCATTACACAAGTCTAAAAGCAGACACTTTCAAGTCCCCAGCAGCCAGGTTGGAAGAACGCCGACCTCCCACGCGAAAGGTCGTGAGTTCGAATCACGCCGGGGAAAGAGAGAGGTGATTTTTTTTCTTTCCCCGTGTCAAATACTGGAGCTTCTAAACTGTTGAAAATTTCGTGAAATCTGAGTATTCATTTCTGACAGTGTACCCATTTTGTAACTTTTTCAATTTTAACGATTTTATGCCTTTCGATTACCTATTCAAACACTTTTTAACGTTTTTATGCCTTTCTATTACCTATTCAAATAAAAATTCGTCTAAAAGTAAAGAACATCGTTGAATTTCGTTAAAAAAAAAATAAAATGCGAGCATCATTTGCCCCATCCTCGACCGAAAACAACAACCATTTCCAAATGGTAAAAAAAAAAAAAAAAAAACAATTTTTTAAATAATTATGAAAGATCAGTATTTTCTAAAATTTTACAACGGAGAGCAAAAAACAAATCTATAATCTCGTTAATTACGGCCAAAAATGTGTTAGGTGTTATTAATGGAAGGAATGAATGTATGAGCACCCAAAAAAAAATTTTTAATTGCGCACAAGATATACCTATATTGATTTAATATTTAATAATATTTAATAATTTTACACGAAACCTTTTCTAGATTAAATCTATATTTTTAGGGTAAACTATAAAATGTGTATATTTTAGCAAAAATTTCTGTTTTTGAAATGTAGTTGAAAGTATTGCATATTTTTAGGGAATTTTATCTATGCATATATATATATATATATTTTTTTTTTCTGGAATACTAAATACATTTTAGGTTCAGTATTAAGTTTTAGATGTAAATATTTCGCGTTAAAATATTTTGTAGGTCAAGAAAATATTTTGTGCAATTTAAAAAATGCACATTTTTAATAATTTGAGATAAACCATGTTCAACTATCCCCTTTATCATCCCATGTATTGAACGAATCTGAAACTTTTTAGTCATAACTAGCGTAATTGTTTGCATATCATTGTGCGGTTCGTTTTAAAATTCTCAAAAAAATGCTGCTATTCCATGAATACATTTCTTGGAAACTCGAATTTTCTAATAATTTAACAATCGTATGCTATTAACCTACGCTAGTCACATGACGACACTCGCAAGGTAATCTTAAACCAAAAATAGCGTTCTTTAAAATTTTCCTCGTTTGTTTTTAAACATCTTTAAAAGATTTACTCTCATATCATATTTGAGAGCCATGTCTAACAAGAGTAGGATCCAAATTGAAAAAATCCTCAGAAAAAATGTCTGAAACTTATATCGAAAAAATACAAAGATATCCGATTTAACATTAGATCTCAGATACTATATGCAAGTGATGGCGAACGTTTCCCCACCAGAGTACCAAAGTGTTTCAAAAAATATCTCAGGTAATCTAAAAAATGATTTAAAAATGATCTATGATTCGAAAAATATCTCAGGTCAACCAAAGAAAAAAATTTAAACGATGAAACGTAACGAATCAAAATTACTAGAATTTTTGTTTACTTGGATTGCAAAATAGGGTAATACTAGGGGTGGTCTGCTCCCTGCGACCTTCGTGCGCCAACCCCCGGATTGTTAGCAAATTTGCGCAGTGTGAATATTTTCCTAATTTATCTATTGGTGAAAACATCCATCATATCCAATAAAAATTTCTTGGATTAAGGCATATTAAGACACAGTAATTGTGTATTGATGGAAAGTCCAGTAGACAAATTTAATTGCATCTTCCTTAAATTTGTGTGTTTTATTTAACAACTTAGTTGATAGTTTATTATTAGTAATGAATGCGTAATTTCTAAGAAGAAGAAACGCAGGTGCAAGAAACTACTATAATAAATTAAAATGACATAATAAAGAAATATGATTGCTAACTACGAAAGGGAGTACTGAATATTGTACCTTTCGAAGCACAACAATGACGGTGTAATATGCTAAATGAAAATTCTCCTACTTATTTCTTAACAGTATTTTAATTTTTATGATGGTTCAAAATATACTAATACCGAAAAAAGGAAACAAACCTTTGTTTGTAGGAAATAGAACCTGAAATTACTGAATCAATTAAAAAAAATTATTTCAGCATAGAATGGATAAAGAAACATGATTGCTAATTAGGAAAGGGAGTACTGAATATTGTACCTTTCGACGCACAACAATGACGGTGTAATATGCTAAATGAAGGTTCTACTACTTATTTCTTAACAGCATTTTAATTTCTAAGAAGAGTTTCTAAGAAGACTGCTTTTTAATCTTTTAGAATGGGGGGAGGGGGTGGGGTGGGTGCTGGAAATAAATTGGAATGAAGATTTTCTGATTAATTCAAGTCTCGTGTTCATTTAATGCAGTACAAGTATGATGTTTCCAGAAAATATGACTTAATTAATAATGTTTAAATTAGCAGTTGCGGTATATCTTTTCGTAATGTAAGTAGGCACACAAATATCATTTGATATATTTGAACAACCACATGTGCAAAGCTACCGTTTTCGTTCGTAATCCTTTGTGTTTGAGTCATGATGAATTCACACTGAAATTTTCGAAAAATTTTATTTCAAAATAACAAAAAGCAATTTTACAACTTCCCCCCCCCCCCAAAGTTATAAAAGAGAAATTTAATTAAAAGTGTCTTGTGGAAATCTTGCTTAAAAGTAGGTGGGGTATAATATAGCCCACCGCTGCTCAAAGGGTTACATATATCTAGTTTTGTTCAAAATATGAGGTGTTTGGAATACAAATATAATGTTGTATGTTGAACTTTCAATTTCACAAACCAATTCAAAGTCATGTCTGAAGTGACATGTTATTTAACAAATTTCCACAAAAATATTTACTAACATAATAACTTTAAATTTTACATAGCTTAAATCCGTACACAAGCAACACATGGATTAAATCCGTATCCATAAATGCAACATATGTAAAATCTCTCTATTCTAAAAAAAAGTAACTACCGCTGTCACCGCCGCCGCCGCCGCCGCCGCCGGTTTTGATTTTTTTGTGACCGGAGGCCTTTCTTCGTTAATATTAACAAAAATAATGCATATAAAAATATGAAAATCGCTGGTTTTATACAGAAATGTTTGATAAACACGCTGATGCAGACAGTTTTCAAATCGAAGAATTATTTTAAGAGTTATTTAATGCTAAAGTTGGACAAAATCGTTCCACTAAAAAAGTTTTATAGCAGAAAAAACTATACATGGCAGTGTAATCATTTTTAGATCATTTTATGCGTTAGAATTTGCCGGAGTGCAGATTGCATTAATTTTTTCATTTTGACTCATTTTTTCAGGTTTTATTTCTATTTTAAATTCAAATTTTCAGCATTTCTAGAGATATTTTTTACAGATTTCAGAAAATTGTACTAATTTAAACTGTTGCCAACTCTATAAAAAAGCGCAAGCAATAATGTTTGCTTCACATTAAAAATTTATTTACACGTGACTATTATAAACAGTAAAAAAACTTTCAAATTAGAATTAAATAATTACGTATAAAAAGCAGGAACTTATTAAAAATTACGTCATAAAAAGTATGCATGTGAATTTTAAAAGAGAAAGGATATTGTAAAATAATAAATTCATTAACATGCGTTAGAAGTCTTAGGAGAAATTACGTCATATTTACGTCACATTATAGTTATTACATAAAATTAACACAAAATAATATTGCAAAAAAGTTTAAATTTAGAAATTGCGCTAGACATTTATTTGATATTTTGAGAATTAATTTAAAATGTCTCATTTAAAAGAACTTTCTTTTCGCTTTGTTAAAAAATACCAGGAGACAAAGACTCTTTTTACTTAATTCCTTTTATATTAGCTTATTTTGAAATGTTGTTACACGTGTATACGTCATCAAGTTATTTTTATTTCGACATTTTATTTGTGTTTTTATTAATGTTGTACGCATTTATTTGTTCTTTCGTTATTTAAAATAAAAATTATATCAATTTGTATAATTTGGCGAGTGGTTTGGCTATTTATATAATTTGGCGAAATTGGCCGACAGGATAATCAAGTAGTACCGCAGCGGATTTGGCGTTAAAATTCCCCAATCAAGGAGAAATGAATAGAAATTCGTTTATAGGGAGATCGCCACTGTTTTTTAAATTATAATTCAATCTTTCGAAATCTTTTTAAAGCCGATCAAATTAGCGTGCATTTAGAGTCTGCGGTGTCTGGACGGGGGTTGGCGAGCGTAGCTCGTAGGGGGCCGAGCCCCCTAGTAAAGTAAATAGAAATTATAAAACAGAAAGAGCAAAAAAGGAGTTTATTCAAGATGATGTTAAAAAAAAGTGCACGATATTTCAAGCACATTAAGGAACTTGAAAGGATTTTATACAATACGTACACGCATGCACACACACATACATATATATATAATTTATTATATATATATACAGGGTGAAATATGTTATCTATCGCCGACCTTTAATTTCTCAACCGTTGGTCGTAGACATATAATTCCAATTACAGAAACGTTTCAAATGAGCTAGATATTCATGTTGTGGCATTATTTAAAGTAAAAAATCAATTTTATAAAAATTACGAAAACTAACTTTTTATACGGTCCCTCAGTCCCTATAGTTATATTTAGTAAAAGTTTACACATATCATAACAGATGTAACACAAAAAGTTTGACATCTGTACTACAAAAATTGACACAGTTATAAAATTTCAAAGTTTGAGATTTTTGCACATGATTTTGTCTTTCATTGAGGGATCAGTTAAAAGATGAAGTAAAGTAATTCGAGATAAAAATCAGGGTGCAATGTCCTTTTTACGGCGAAGCCATTTTTAGCCAGTATCGTCGGTACTTTTGAATGTTATTCGACCCAAAAAAGTTGGCTCAAATGTTTACATGAAATAACCCTATTTGGTGATTCCCGATTTCGTGATACCGGCTAAAGGTGGTTTCGCCGAAAAAAGGACATTGCACTCCAATTTTGATCTCGAATTACTTTAATTCATCTTTTAACTGATCCCTTAATGAAAGACAAAATCATGCACAAAAATCTCAAACTTTGAAATTTAATAACTGGGTCAATTTTTGCAGTATAGATGTCAAACTTTTTGAGTTATATCTATTATGATATGAGTAAACTTCTACTAAGTATAACTATAGGGACTGGGGGACCGTATAAAAAGTTAGTTTTCGTATTTTTTATAAAATTGATTTTTTACTTTAAATAATGCCACAACATGAATATTTAGCTCATTTGAAACGTTTTTGTAATTGGAACTATATGTCTACGACCAACTATTGAGAAATTAAAGGTCGGCGATAGATAACATATTGCACCCTGTATATATATATGCATGTGTGTAAAATAGAATTATAAGTAGTATCTCGTCTACTATAAAGTGTGATAAAAAGTTTGTTAATTCTATGTGTTTTCAATTATTGGGCAGTGATTTGCTTTGTTTAACCCATTAACCGCCAAAACTATAAGGGGTTAAAATTTTTTTATACTAATGATATTGGTTATTCATTTGAACATATATAACATTAATTTATAGTGGAAATAACAAAATTTGTGTTAGCTTACGAAAAATGGAGTGTTGCGTTCACGCAACGTCAGCGGAATAAGAGTACTGATGTTTATTGAGCTCAATTGAGCATCAGCAGGATTTTCTTGCATATATGGACACTGTAAATTTTTTTTTACCTTTGTTGCAATTTAGACAGTAAGCAATCACTCTAATGTAATTAATTTATTATTAAAATTTATTTATTTTTATTTTTTTTAAATTACTGATCATATACAGAAAACAGTTTCAAGTATAAAAATATTCGCTACACTTATGATGTAAATCAACATCACAAATGTACTGAAGCGATAAATATTCTGGCTATGACATTGTTTAATGCAGTCTTCCGCTGTCTTCGGACTTGACAATTAACCCTTTCAGGGGCAGTAGTATGTTTATGAAGCCAATTAATTTTATTTCCCAAATGCCACAATGGCACCAGAATTGGGGTAAAGTAATTGTCCTTTATTATGTAACTGTTCGTAAATACCGGTGTCATTCATTCATTTCAACATTTTAGAAATTAAATTGCATTGCCCCGGAAAGGGTTAAATTACCGCGTTCTGTCTGTAATGGCTTTTGCATGGAGAACTTACTATGCCTTCTTTTGGCTGATTTGTTTATGGTTAACTCTTTACTTTCAAAGGGTGTTTGCAAAAGGTACAATGCAACTTCATGTCTGAAATCTAAGTGACAGTATTTATTTTCGAACATAATCTTTATACCTTCTCGCATTGATCAAGGTTTTATTTTTTCTTCATTTTTTGGCTGAGCCATAATCAATTTTTCTACCTTTATCCTCTCCAAATCTCCAGTTTTTTTTTATTTGCATTTGTGATTTGCACTACTTTTAGAGGATACAAACTTCTTTTTCACGCACATTTCAATTTCCCCAGCAGTATCGAAAGGTAAAATATCATTATCACTTTTTGATATATTATTTCCTTCTTTATTAATAATTTCTGCTATTTCTGATGAAATAATGATAATATTTGTTTCGTTCCCGTCATAATTATATGAATCTTTATTAAAAATTCTTTGAAGACCTTCAAAGAACGTAAGATATGTATTTGTAGCATTTCTGTGAGCACGGAATAAGAAAAAAATCCACAGAGTCAAACGATACGAGTGAGTACTGGAACTACCTCTTTTCCGCTGACGTTGCGTAAACGCAACACCTATTGTCTCTTCCTCCCCCATTAAAACGAAAGCAACTGATTCGTTGAATGTTCTTATGTACTTTGACCTTGTCTAAAAATAGATTTACTCTAAAGCTTACGTTTGTCTAACTATATTTCTTCTGCCAAAAAGACAACGTGGAAGTTTTCGTTTCAAAATGCTTTAAGTTTCGAACTTGTTATTAAATAGAAAAAATATGTTGAAAGAAAATATTTTTCTATTGAATTAGTAACCATAATATACCCTACTCAAAAATTACTATTATTATAAAATTCATTTGATAACTAATTTTTTATACGCATTTATTTTGACTGTTGCGTGAACGCAACACCAGTGGTTAATGGGTTAATTCATGCATTGGACATTGGACATTGAAATTGCTTTGGGCAGCCTATAGCAACTATGTCTTTTCGCCTCGAATGATCCTTATTATAGACAGAAACAAGAACAAACCACAACAAATTTTCTTTTCCTTTTTTCCATTACATACTTATATAACTACAGGAGGACATTCGCAATTACATCCATGTCTTACCGGAGGATTCACACCCGGGCCCCGCCGTGGCAGCAGCTGTCGCTACCGACCACGCCACTGGGCGTCAATTCGGGAATTGATTCTGCTCTAAATCTTGTGTAAACAAAGTCTTGGGTAACAGCTTGTTGGAAAATATATTTTTGGATTATGATTGGAAATTTAGATGAGAAAGGTGAAATAATAATAGTTTTGCTTTTCAGATGAAAGATGTGAAATGAATCCAAGAAAAATGTTGATAAAGAAGCACGTTTATTTAAGAGCGTGTCCATGTGCCACTGGTATGAAATGCCACGCTAAGGATGGATTAATAGGAGTAAGTAATATTTATTTATTTATTTATTTATTTATTCAGAGTTTGTGTATGCGAACTTAGAAAAAATTGTTGAATTAAGAAGCTAGTGTAGGGAGAATAAACAATTCTCAAAATTAAATTGTTAAGCCCTTATAAGATACAATTTGAGTAGTAACAAGTTATAACAAGAAGAAAATGAATGAGTCTTATCTTAATAAATAGTTAATAGCCATCTGGTTTCCAACTACTTTGAATGTTAAACTATAGGTTCGATAACAAAAGCTTAAGCTATAATATGTTTTATATAAATTTAATTAATACCCACTTTCCAATCAACTATGTAAAATTATGATTTGCCATGAGTGCAGAAGAGACCATTTTTTTAGAAAATTGGTAAGTCGACTTCCTGATAGTGAATACCATATTTCGATATTTATGTTAGAGAATGAATAGATTAGATGTTCCTATTTAAATTTTCCCATAGGGTAACATGAAGTTACATTTGGACATATCTCTGTGAGGTATACCAGTTGTACAAAATTATTGTACGAAAGTTGGCTATTTCTGGAGTGCGATATCGGCCAACAGTAAGATATGTCCGCCTTCGCAATTGGCTATTCGAAAACATATATTGGTGAAGCATACCCTAAAATGAGGGAATTTAGAAGTAGCTAACAATTTCAGTTTTAAGCATGGTAAAAATCAAGTGTATTTTTCTGTTCCCGATATTTAACCGACTTTTAACAAAAAAAGGTTATAGAATTAATTCTTTTATTGATTTTTCTTTCTTCTGTGTATAATAGAAGAAAGTATTGCAATCGAATTTTTTTTTTACTTCCATTTTTGGCAGATTTACACGTTTAAGTGTCAGAAATGCCGAAAAACATGTTTTTACAAATATCTCTCTGTCCGTGTGTGTGTGTGCGTGTGGTCGCGCGCTCTCATTGTATCACCGGAAGGTATATGAAGTTATGCTTAGAATTGAATCATATTTCAAACATATGTTAATGCCTACAGCCAGCAGGTTCCCAGTTGAATTTGACGATATTTCACCGAAAGGGGACACCTTTATAGCGATTTATGTGCCCATTATTATTGTATCATCGGAAAGTGTACGAAATTATGAATAGAATTAAACTAAACTTTATATGTTTTTGACTATGGACATCTGTCTGCAGTTGAAAATAGGGATATTTTCCAGGAAGGGGTAGGTGTGATAGCGATTTTTTTGCACGATTTTTCTTATTTTTTCCAGTTGAAGTGAAAAAATTATGATTATTTTTGACAAAATTTTATATTTACATTTAATTTAATAGGCCGATACTTGTATAAAATTTTGGAGAAAAGTGACCGGAAGTTGCCGCTGTACTAGGGATTTTTTTTTTCGGGATGGGATAGCGATAAATCATGCTGCTGTGCTGTTGCATATCATTTTCTTAGAATGTGGCAGCCTCTCGGGAGCGATATCCTGGAGAGCTGTGGATGCGTGAGGAGATGTAAGACTAGCCAAGAAAGATTTGAAAAAAATATACTGAATTAACCAATTGTTCATTCTAAGTTTAATTTTCGACTTCAACTAGGTTTAATTTCGAGTTCTAACATGTAAAGTGTGTTCCAAAATTTACGCAAGATTTGAATTTTTGACCTTTTGTGCGGCAAATTGTTGCTAAGGAAAAAAAAAAGACAATGCAGCAGCTGAAAATTCAGGTTTATTAAAAACGGAGTGCTACCAGAAAGAACAACGCATTTTCACTATTCAACCACTGAATGAGTCATTTTCTGGTTGTGTAAATTTCCCCTTTTGGTGATCGGAATTGTTCGCCCAGATCATGCAATTTAACGCAGTTGGGCATATTTTTTGAGGATTTTTTGAAGTCTAAGATTTATGCCAACAAACGCATGTCCACCAACGCCGTGAAGGAGGAAATTGTGCACTAAATCAATGAAATTCAGCCATATTTATGAAAAACTCATGGAAAATTTTAACAAAAGAGTGCGTATGCCAGCAAAGCCGTGAAGGTCATTTACTCAATATGCTATTCCGTACATAACCTGATACTGTATACTTTATGAATCAATAAAAAAAAATTACGATTTTTAATTATAAACCTATGTTTACTATCAAAATTACTTCTTACGTGAATTTTGTGACACTCTTTATGAGATAAAAGAATGTTTTGGGATTGGCATATACGACTAGTTTATGTATGTTTTTGTTGGAAAGGATTTCGTTTAGTGATGGTCACAGAATAATTTTCATCGTGATCCAAAAGTGATATGATTTCTGCTCGCCCTTCTCTCGTTTTCTTGACATCCTACGTTGTAATTTTCGTAAAAATTGACGAATTGCAGAGAAATTTCAATAGGTTGTTAAGGTGCGCAATACTAACTTATTTAAAAAAATAGTCATCGTATCGTACGTTGTATTTTTAAAGGGACACTTCAAAAATGGAATAAAAAATCCTTTATTGCGCATAAAAATGAGCGTTATTGGCAACGAGGAGACCACATGACATATTAAATATCTTGAATCATTCCTAAACGGTATTTTTTATGTCATATACATGTAACCAAATTGTCTCCCTAAACCCAAGGTTCCCAAAAAAAGGTTCCCAACCTTTTCTGAACCACCTCCCCCTTTAAAAGAGAAATGACTCCAACGACCCCCCTCTTCCATGATAGTTAATTTTACCAAATATTAAAATATTTTTGCATATTATTTTATCTATCAATCTATTTATTAAGAATAACAAAGTAGAAATTAATTAAAACGACCATTATTAAAAATGCAGAAATAGACACAAAATCAGCGTGAAAAAAAAAATTATGCGGTGGTTGAGGCTGGTGAAGTTTTAACAATTTGCTAATGCCATTTTCCAGTTTCGTTAACATCAGTTACAAATAGCCACGTTCAAAGATGTGGAAACTGTTCCTTTTCCTAGACATTAAAATAGTAGATAATGCACAGAACCCACTCTCAGCGAAATACGAAGAAGGAAAAGTAATTAAAAATCCCTGTACTCTTTCCCACAATCCAGGACAAAGATCTCTTATTGGTTTTTGAAGCCATAACTCTTGGTATCCATTTCTGAATTTTACTTTTAGTTCTTCGTTAGTTGTGAGTTCTACGTGTTCCTCTTCCAAATTCGATTATTCTGCTGTATCTGGATTTGAAAAAGGACCTATATTCTGACCCGCTATATTCATGTTTAAAACATCCTAGAATCACTTTATAAAAACAGCGTGAAAAACGTCCAAGTGCTGACAGTAAGTATGACAGTAAGTAAATCTTCCTGTTTTCCACAAACTGTGTATAATGTGGGAAAATGATTGTATTCTCCTCTACTTAGATTTTGAACAAAAGAATTTTATCCACATAAGCAGCTATGAGGTTTTTTGTTTCAATTAAATTCAACTCGTCACCTTGCAATCATCTTATGTCTTATGATGAATATTTAGAATATTTAAATTGACTTCATTAAACATTCTAAACAGGTCTGCCAAATAAGTGATTTCGATATTTAGTGTAATCAGATGTTAGCACAGTTTTACGCCTCTCTTTTCAAGGAAGTGTAATACGGAGTCAAATATATTGAAAAACGATTCAGACAAATACCCTTTTCAGAGCCAACGAACTTCTGTGTGCAGCAGCAAGTGATTGTAATCATTTGCAGTTCTCACACAAAGTAACAGTGGCTACTTCACTAGTAAGGTGGCCAAATAACCTGTCATGCAATAAATTGCTTCTAATCTTATAGACTGTTATAATAATGTAATGAAGCGACGTATATAAGCGACGGCGTTCATTCCGATTTTTTGCAACTAAATGCTGACAATGGATAACGGGATGTACAGTCGTGGAAAAAAAAAAGTAAACACCCCCCTACTAACTCCTCAACAAATTATCGTAGAAGAAAGTTACTGGTACCGAACGATTGGAAATAAAGTCTACTTTTAAATGATGTATATAAAATTTGTTTAAGGGGCCATCTACATATTAAAACGAGCCATAACTTTGTTTTTTTCAATAGCAGTACCCAATTCTGACAGCATAAATGAACTCTACACTCTTCAATTAGCATAAAAACGAATTTTTATGCAATTCGTACCATAAGTTTCCGAGAAATTAATTATTTTAAAACGAGCGTATTTTACGGGCTGTATCCAAATTGAAGTTCCGTACTGGATTGTTAACTGAGAGAGCCGCTTCCTTGATCAAGGCACCTTAAGCGCCACTCAAGGAGTCAATGAAGCGTGTTAGATTACAGTACGGCAGAATAAATTTCAAAATCTCTACTCACTTCCATAATAGACGGCCCCTTAAACCATCATTTTGCCGTTTTTTAAGCATAATTTGAAAACTACTTGGAAGAAAAATGTGAAATTTTTGAATATCCATAAAGCAGGACTTAATAAATCTAAATCCATCAAAAAAATTGTAGGTTGCAATTCATAATTTTTTCGAATATTAATTTCATAATTCATAATTCATATCATAAAATTATAAAAATTGCAAATTCAGCTTATTTATGTTTGGGTATATTAGTATTATTACCACAAAAAAAAATTAGCACATTAGGAGCATAATTTCGGGAGATATAAATAAAAATATGAAAATATAATTTAACATTAGAAGCACTAAATTTTGAATGTTTATAATTCAAAAACTTATCATTCAAATGACTTGAAATTTGGTGTCTAGGCATAGTTTGAACCGAAGATTTGAAATATCTCGTTAAAATTGTGTATTGCCATTGAAAAAAATGAAGTTAGGATTCGTTTTAATACGTAGATGACCCCCTAAGAAAATTTTATATACATCATTTAAAAGTAGACTTTATTTCCAATCGTTCGGTACCAGTAACTTTCTTCTATAATGATTTGTTGAGGAGTTAGTAGGGGGTGTTTACTTTTTTTTTCCACGACTGTACAGCGAGTACATTTTGGTACTGCTTATTTCAAATACGCTAATGAAACCTTTATGACGCACCGTCATTGCTGCAGCACCAGCAATAGTAGGTGACAAAATATTATGAATAGGAATTTCTTGATCTTGAAGAATCTTCTTATATCGATTCTCCCTTTGTATCAGTTTCCAGACGTTTAGCAAATAATAACTCTTGACAATTTTTTTCTACTTTTATGAGTAGAACATATGATAAGAGTGTGCTTTGTTATTTGGTAGCGTTGATCTATGGAGTTGAATGAAAAATTTGCTTAGCCCTTTCCGGCGTGGTGTCCTTAAAAAAAGACACCTAATTTTAATTCCAAAACTGACAGACGGCACCAAGAATATTTAACTAAAATTTTCCTATTATAATGCACATGAAAATAAGCAAGTTCGTATTTTCTAATAAATTCGTTTATAAATTGCGATGTCAGTCCATTATTTCATCAATTTATAAACAGAATTACTCCGCGCCGGTAATGGTTAAGTAACATCATAACGATATTTCATTTGTTCTTTTTTGCACAGAATTATTACTCAGGAATTTTGCTGATGATATCTGACGGTGTCTTAGGATGAAGGACAATTTTTATTATCTCTCTGACTGCCGGTAAGATTAATTCCTAGCCAAATGTCTGCAGTTTTCCCGCTTTTATGATTAACAATGTAATGTTATATGAGGTTCGTAGTTCGTAATCTTCTTGTTTAGAAGACGACTGAAAAAGTTTTGAAACATTTGGCTGTTTTAAATATTTATTTTCTTTGAAAATAGAATACATCTTTGTCTTTTTTATCAGCATGCGTTTATTCAAATGCTCTTGTAGCCTAGTTGAAATTTTTTTTTGGCCAATTAAACTCGTAGGTAACAATTGATTTGTAGAAGAGTGTGTAGATACATCCATATTTTAAAAATACTCAATACTATACTGCCGGTATTTCCTCTTAGATTAAGAAATTTTGAAATAAGAAAATTGTCTCATTTTAAGTTTAAATAAATTTACATTTTAACAAATTTATAAATATAATGATTTTTATCTCTTTCACTCAGAATAAAAAAAATTCTTGAGCAGATTCACATCACAGATCCATTTGAAAATCTCTGTTCAGGCATGTGCCGCAATCTTTCTGACATTTTTCGTTATACGATTTAATAAAACTAGTATGTTCTAGCCATCACAAAACATTCTTCTATACAGGGTGTTTCTAAACTCATGGTACATACGCTAGGGGGTGATAGAACACATCAAGACGAGTAATAGTGAATAGGAAACCAAGGATCCCAAACGTCTTCCGAAGGAGATAGGCGCCTTTAAAGTTTAGGCACCAAAATTTCAAATGATTATAATAGACGGAAAAATTGTTCGATTCGTTTGCGGTTTTCACTAAAACTATTCTTTATGTCAGTATTTTCTTGAAAATAAATTTTAAAGATACAGTTCAAAAAATGCCGATAGAGGGCGCTTTAGACTTTGGAGTAACCAAGAACTATTTTTTACCGTTATTTTTGTATCTCATTACATGCTTTCAAAAGCTTAGATTTAAACTTAAATTTTGAGCTCAAAATCTGAATCGTTGGCAGTGGTTAAGTAGCGCAAACTGAACTGTGTTCAGGAGTTAAAATTTCAAACGATTATAAAAAACGGAAAAAATGGTCGATTCGTTTGCGGTTTTCATTAAAACTATTCTTTATGTCAGTATTGTTTTGAAAATAAATTTTAAAGATAAAGTTAAAAAAAATACCGATAGAGGGCGCTTTAGACTTTGGAGTAACGAAAAACTATTTTTTACAATTATTTTTTGTATCTCATTACATTCTTTCAAAAGCTTAGAATTAAACTTAAATTTTGAGCTCAAAATCTGAATCGCTGGGAGTGGTTAAGTAGCACAAACCGAACTGTGTTCAGGAGGGGGGTTCAACTTTCAACTCATGAACACAGTTCAGTTTGCGCTACTTAACCACTCCCACCGATTCAGATTTTGAGCTCAAAATTTAAGTCTAAGCTTTTGAAAGCATGTAATGAGATACAAAAAATAACGGTAAAAAATAGTTGTTCGTTAACAAAGTCTAAAGCGCCCTCTATCGGTATTTTTAAAACTTTATCTTTAAAATTTATTTTCAAGAAAATACTGACATAAAGAATAGTTTTAGTGAAAACCGCAAACGAATCGACCAATTTTTCCGTTTTTTTATAATCATTTGAAATTTTAACTACTGAACACAGTTCAGTTTGTGCTACTTAACCACTGCCAACGATTTAAGTTTTGAGCTCAAAATTTAAGTTTAAGTCTAAGCTTTTGAAAGCATGTAATATGATACAAAAAATAACGGTAAAGAATAGTTGTTGGTTACTCCAAAGTCTAAAGCGCCCTCTATCGGCATTTTTTGAACTGTATCTTTAAAATTGATTTTCAAGAAAATACTAACATAAAGAATAGTTTTAGTGAAAACCACAAACGAATCGACCAGTTTTTCCGTTTTTTATAATCATTTGAAATTTTGGTGCCTAAACTTTAAAGGCGCCTATCTCCTTCGGAAGACGTTTGGGACCCTTGGTTTCCTATTCACTATTACTCGTCTTGATGTGTTCTATCACCCCCTAGCGTATGTACCATGAGTTTAGAAACACCCTGTATAAATCACATCAATTAAATCATTTAAATAGTACACCAAATTACACCAATGTAGTACCAATTCCTGTCAAAGTATACCTGAATTTGAAGTTTGATGAACATTCGTGCATTAGTTCTTGAGATAGAGCTATACCGGAAATTTTGAAATATCTAGCATAGCAGCGACACATGTTGAGCGATTTACGTCAAAACATAAACAGCACTAATTGATATCAAGGTATACCTGAATCTGAAGTTTGATAAAATTCGTGCATTAGTTATTAAGATAGAGCTATAGAAGAAATTCTAAAAAATGCAGCATAGCAGCGCCAGCTGTTGAGCAATTTGCACCAAAACATAAACAGTACTAATTCATATCAAAGTGTACCTGAGTCTGAAGTTTTTTGAAAAAACAAGCATTAGTTCTTGATATAGAGCTATTGCGGTAATCTCAAAAAATGCAGCATAGCAGCGCCACCTGTTAAGCGATTTACACCAAAATGTACAAAACGTCAATTCATGTCAAGGACTCACTGAATCTGAAGTTTGATGAAAATCCGCGCATTAGGTCTGGAGATAGAGCTATTGTGGAAATCGTGAAAAATGCTGCATAGCAGCACCACCTGTAGAGCGATTTACACCAAAAACTAATCAGCACCAATTTGTATCAGTGACTAACTGAATATAAATTTCTATTAAATTCCGCGCATTAGTTCTTGAGATAGAGCGCCCACTAAATTTGTGTCACATACATACAGGCAGACATTTTGTAAAAACATGTTTTTCGGAATCTCTGACCCCTAAAACGTGTAGATCCGTCGAAAACCGAAAGTGGAAAATTTTCACAAATCCAATACTTTCTTATTAGATGTAAATTTCCAACTGGGCGAAAAATGTCCGGACCAGGATACGAACCCGGGACCTCACTGGTTGAAGCCGCCAGTGCTCTGCCATCTGAGCTATCCCGGACGATTCTGGTCGAACTTTTGTAACCAGCTAACCTTGATGATTACAGCATCTGGTCTGAAACCTGGTTCAGCTCAACAGAATAAATCTCAGGTAATGGAACTCCAGAAATCGCTGGATACGAAATTACACTAGATTAATATTAACAAAATTATTATAATTGGTAAACAAATCATATTAGATGTAAATTTCCAACTGGGCGAAAAATGTCCGGACCAGGATTCGAACCCGGGACCTCACTGGCTGAAGCCGCCAGTGCTCTGCCATCTGAGCTATCCCGAACGATTCTGGTCGAACTTTTGCACCCAGCTAACCTTGATGATTACAGCATCTGGTCTGAAACCTGGTTCAGCTCAACAGAATAAATCTCAGGTAATGGAACTCCAGAAATCGCTGGATACAAAATTACACTAGATTAATATTAACACAATTATTCTAATTGGTAAACAAATCATATTAGATGTAAATTTCCAACTGGGCGAAAAATTTCCGGACCAGGTTCGAAAAAGGGAAAAAGTTCGACCAGAATCGTCCGGGATAGCTCAGATGGCAGAGCACTGGCGGCTTCAGCCAGTGAGGTCCCGGGTTCGAATCCTGGTCCTGACATTTTTCGCCCAGTTGGAAATTTACATCTAATATGATTTGTTTACCAATTAGAATAATTGTGTTAATATTAATCTAGCCCAATACTTTCTTCTTGTAAAGGTAAAAGAAAGTAAAAAAGTAACTGTGCTTCAAAATTTAACCGGCCAATTATCCCAAATTTTGCACTCAACATTTTTTGAACTCTTAACGATTTTTAATGCGAGTCATAGAGCGTCTTCGCTTTCCGAAGTGATTTTTTTACATTCATGAAAGAATTGTGGTTACAATGTTTTTAACCTGCTATAATAAAATTTGCTCTCTGCGATTTTTAGCGTTTCATCGTGTTCCCCGACGATTTTTGACACGTAAAATTTTGACATTTGATTTTTGACACTTGAGCCTCCCTCCTCAGATCTAGGTTGGTTTGTATGGATTTCATTTAAAAGTATAGTTTAGGTTTTTATCACGGTCACGGTCAATGCTGGGGTGATCAACTACTTTTAGCGTATTAATTTCCTAAATAGGTAGGTACGCCATGTCTGCCCACCTTTTGACTATCTAAACGTCCCCCATTTCTCTACGGACCCGCTACCTTCGCTTGGAATGCTCCAGCGCCCACTGGAGGCGGTACCGCCCCCGCTGAAACCTTTGCCCTAAACTATCTTTTCATGGTCTTTCCCCTCGTTTCAAAGAATTAAAGCTCTCTTACAATTTTTTGCGTCTTTTTTCTGTATTGCACATTGATAGACGTTCTCTATTTTAGGCCAATGCAAGGCTGTCTCGCACGGTTATGTTCACTCCATGCTTCATGCTTCTTATCATGCTCCCCTAATTGTTTTGAGCAGTGTACTTAAAAATCGTTTTTGACGTGAACCTGTGATTAAAAAAAAGAAATCTATTATTTAAAATCCTGAGCGTTTTCTTTCGACATCCCGTGAGAAGAAACTACTGCATCAAATTACACCATTCTTTTTTTAAATGAAAGATATTTGGCCACAGATTTGTAATCGTACATTCGTTTATTCAAAAATTTTATTAAAGCAGTAATTTTAAATTAAAATTCTACTTCTACGCGAAATGGCTAGAGGCTTTTGGCCAAATAGTGAAATGGCTGTAGGCCGTCGGTCAGTTTGCGAAATGCATGTGGCGACTGAACAGCATGCGAAATAGCTAGGATCGTGGGAACGAAATTTCTGATTGTATTTTATATAGATAATAGATAAACCTACCTTGCGGCCAAAGAACGAAATAGGCAAGCTTGCAAATTTGTCGGCCATTTTGCGATGTGGCCAACTTCTTTTTAAATTGATTGGCGAATTCGTTAATTAGCCGGCCAGTTCGCAAAAGGGATAGAAGCTGTCGTCCAGATCGCGAGATAGCTAGCGACTATAGCGTCGGTCCAGTTCGCGAAATGGCATTAGATGACCGAGCAGTTTGCAAAATGGCTAGAAGCGTGTGGCCAAACTCGAAATAAAAAGCGAGGAGTTAATTTTAATGATCTGAATAATTTCTATTTAACCAATCTTATAATTTCTTTTTCAATGAAATTTGTTCATTTGCAGATGAGGCCTCGCAAGATATTTTTTCTCATTTTTATTTTATTTTAAACTTAAAAGTTTTCACTGATTTGTTTACAAAATGGTAGCAGTTTGATTACTTCCAATTTTTCAAAAGAAATGGGAATTAAGTGGTATTATTTTATCTTATGCTATTAGGTAGCTTTCATTACGAAAAGTAAAAAGTTACCTATTGCAGCCGTCCGGTCGAAAACACTTACGGAAAATTTTGGAATATTTTCATCGATCACGACCCCCTGATCCCAAAACCACCCGCCGTTCAAATTTTACTTATATATATATATATATATATATATATATATATATATGATTTTTGTCATGCGATAACTTTCGTAGTATAAACCGATTTGGATGAAATTAGATGTACGCATAGCACATACCAATGTCTCGACCGAGTTCGTTGGACAGCTTCATCTGAAATCTTCTTTAAAAATGGCGCCATTTAAAAAAAATTAAATTCAGAAATTTACAATGCGGTGCAAATAAATTAAAAATTGAAAAATATTATTTTCTTAAGAGTGTGACCTTAATACAAGGATTCCGGAGCATATTTTATTTTATCTTTATCTTAAAAAATGGCTGAGGTATAGCAGTTTGAATTTGTAGGGTGGTTAACATTTTGGCTTCATCCGCCATCTTATTTGAAAATAATCGTACAAGTATTACGATTAAGTTAATATTTATTAAGTTTCAGATTGGCTAAAATAACATATGTTTTATTTTGTCAGGATTTGAGAATGTTTCTTTTAACAAAAATTATGTTATTTTTATAAGTTTTTGTGTTACTTCAACGATCGTATGTATGTTTTTCCAGTTCAAAATTTGTACTCCAACTTTAACTCACTTTTAAATATCCGATCGAGATTACATTTTACATACTGGCGCAAATCCAATTACAATATGATATTATTATGATTTTCGGTGGTTACCATTTATACTTATTTTACAAGATAACACAAAAAATTTCGGATAGATTACTGCCAAGAAGTTTAAGAAAAAGTTTTAGATTAGATAACACAAGACTGCGATTGTTGGTTTTTTAACTTTTATGTATTTTTTCGCACTGAATCCGAAAATTACATTAAATTTTAAACATCATGTCATGATATTTCTCAAATCATAAATTGTCAAATTTAAAGAATAACAAATTTCGGATACTATAAAGTAGAGGAGATGGTTGTGTTTTTTAACTTTTGATAATTGATTTTTACGTACTTTTTAGCACTGAAATTGAAAATGACCTTCATTTTTAATCATCACGTTAATTTTTTTTTGCAAATCGTAAATGTGTAAGTTAAAATATAGCGAAAATCTCATGCTATAAAACATATGTAAAATATTTTATTTTATTTTATTCAATAATTTATTCGATATTTTTGCTTATCCTGGGATTTGTACAGCAAAATAGCTGAGTGGTCCGATTAGATGAGGGAAGATATTCAATTTTAACTTTTAACTTTTTAACTTTGAAATTTGCAAAAAATCCTGATGTGATGGTTAAAAATGAAGGTCAATTTCAGATTCCGTGGTACAGAATACATAAGAATCAATTATCAAAAGCTAAAAAACATGACATAACCCAATTTTTGCAGGCTAGTGTAATCCTATAATATTTTCAAATACGTATCATTTTGCAAAGAATTAAGGCTGTTAATTTAGCATAATTTTATTTAACAAAAATTCTGTTTTCTCTTTCTTCTTAAATGTTTGTTACAAATTGTATATTTTGGATTAATATGTCAGAATGATTAAAGATTTCAAATTTATATTGCAATATTAATTTTACTCTCAACCATTTTTTAATATATCTGACGAAATTATATTAAAACTAAATTTGTGAATGACCACCAATTTGCAGCAAAAAATATGCTCCAACTTTAAACAGCTATTACTCAGTCAATTTTAATCGTAGAATAACTGGACTTTTTGTGTATTACTTCTCAGTGTAAAAGGAAAATTTTTCTAAATATAACTTATAGGACCGGGGGACCGTATAAAAATTTAAATTTCGTAATTTTTTAAGAAATGTTTTTAATGATCCAAATCGCTTTTAAATAATTTCTTTACCTGATTTTAGACATTTTTGTAGTTGGAACTATATGTCTATGACTGACGGTTTAGGAATTAGCCATTGGACACCGATAAGACCGGATACCCTGTATGTCATTGATTTTAAACAAAATAAACATCAAAATTGGTAGAAAAGCAAGTTGTACATATGAATGCATTTTGCATGCAACTATGTCAGATAGTGATAATTGTGTATGATATATCAGTGTTGTGCCAATTAATGATAAGGCACTTTTAAGGAAGTACAACAGATATATACAAGACAAACTACCTACATGCAAAAAAAAAAAATATATATATATATATATATATATATATATCTTAAAATTTATTATCGCATAACATAAACTAAATGTATTTATATAAACAACTCGGATTTAAAAGGAGGGTTTTTAGTTATTTCAATATAGTATAAAAGAAGGTAATTTTAATATGTGCATTCATACATGTAGCATGGCTTGCCTGATGAATGTCTGCATTTTCTTCATTTCAAAGAAATTTAAATCACTACTAGCCGCCCTTGGCGACCAGTTTGGTCTCCCTTAAAATTTATGTTTGGGAAAGCATGCTAAGCATTGTATCATACTACTTTTATTCATAATTTAATTTACTTGAACTCCCTTAAATATAATTTGTATAATCCCTTAAGCTAATATTAGTTTTTGGTGCATTAAAATATCTCAATTTGTTGATTTTCTGTAAGCAAGTAAAACCTAATGGTTTACAATGGAAATCTATGGGAATTTGGCGAAATATTAGAGATATCGCCAAGCTGGTGTGACTTTTGGCGAATCATTTTCGTCGCCAAATTTGACTATATATCGTCAAGTTGGCGGCATTTGTTGACAGAGCAGGGTCTCCCTATGGTAACCCCCTTATAGGTATGCGATGCATTAAATGCTGTTCAATAATAAATTGAAGTACAAATTTTGAACTGGAAAAACATACATATGGTCGTTGAAGTAACGTAAAAACTTATAAAAATAACATAATTTTTGTTAAAAGAAATCATAAAAGAAACAGTCTCAAATCTTGACAAAATAAAACATATGTTATCTTAGCCAATCTGAAACTTAATAAATGTTAACTTAATAGTAATACTTGTACGATTTTTTTCAAAGCGCAGATACACATGAAATAAGATCTTCAAATATTTTAAGCACTTGGTATGTGACCCCTCAAAGCTAAGCCGAACTCATTTGTTTTCAGAGCAGAAAAGTGGTATAAGTCATGCATTTTTAAAGTTTCATAACTCGCTCAATTTTAGTGTTATATGAATGGGAATTTTTTTTGTCTTATTTGTCAGTGTAATAGGAAAATTTTACTACATATAACTTATAGGACCAGTGGACCGTATAAAAATTTAAATTTCGTAATTTTTGAAGAAATGTTTTTATTGACCCAAATCGCTTTTAAAATATTTCTTTACCTGATTAAAAACATTTTTGTAATTGGAACTATATGTCTATGACTAACGGTTTAGGAATTAGCCATTGGACACCGTTGAGACCGGACACCCTGTAGTGTCATAATTACATAATTATGTCACAGTCATTACACATATGATACAATTGCACTACATTCAGAGAACCCTGTATAATGTCAATTACGTACAGTTTTGGTTATTGTGTCGGTTAATGGAGAAACGTTCTAAGGATTCTGTTTGGTAAGCGGTAAGTACATTGTAGCTGCTGCTTTGAAAAAGATAGGTATTTGTTAATTTATTTATATATAAATTTACGTTTCTACTCTTAAATCAATGTGTTTATCTTGTGTCTTAAAAAATTATATGACACCGCATGAAATAAACCGTATCCAGCTTTAAACATAGCTACAACAAATTTTTACATCGTTATTACTTCTCAAAAAGCCAAACAATTTTAACTTTATATAAAAAATAGTACTATTTAGTTATCCCGTTGACGAATTTCGCCAAATTATTTAAATCGCCAAACCACTCGCCAAATTATACAAATTGACATAATTTTTATTTTAAATAACGAAAGAACAAATAAATTCAAATAACATTAATAAAAAACAAATAAAATGTCGAAATAAAAATCACTTGATGACGTAAACACGTGCAACTTGCTTAAAGTCAAGTGAACGTGACATTTATGATCAATCATTATTGGCATTTAATTTTATACTTTGGCGAAAGATTTTTGGTCGATGGGATAACTAATAAGTAGTACAAAAAAAAAAAAAAAAAAAAAAAAAGGATTGTTTACAGTCAGGTAATGCAACAAATGAATCGCAAATAATACGGAGTTCTACTTGTTACTGATAATTCAACTGAGCGTGAATCTATGCGCATGTGCGGCACGTCACTCCAAAATGTAGATTTGTACTTATATACTGCGCAAACGTAAAAGTAGAATTTTAATTTAAAATTACGGCTTTAATAAAATTTTTCAATAACAGAATGTATGATAACAAATCAGTGGCCCAAATACCTTTCATTTTAAAAAAGAAAGGTATAATTTGATGCAGTAGTTTCTTCTCACGAGCTGTCGAAAGAAAACGCTTAGCGTTTTAAATATATAGGTATATATATATTAAAAAAAATAATTTGCAGAACAAATAAAAAAATAATCCATTTATTTCCTACATTGTTTAAACCCGAGAAGGGACCGATATTAAGATATTTCGTTCAATTAGTTCTACATTTAATGTTAAATTTTTGTAAAAAATAAGTTAAAGAATTGAACGTTACAAAGAAATATAGAATTAACTTAGTATGTTGTGGTCATCATAAAACTTTCTACTATAAAAATCACGTCAATTAAATCATTTAAACAGTACAAGAAATTACATCAATTTAGCACCAATTCATATTATGTATATCTGAATTTCAAGTTTGATGAAAATTCGAGCATTAGTTGTTGAGATAGAGCTATAGGGGAAAATTCTGAAAAATGCAGCATATCAGCGCCACCTGTTGAACGATTTGTACAAAAAAAAACAAACAGCATTAATTCATATTAAGGTATACCGGAATCTGAAGTTTGTTGAAAATCCAAGCATTAGTTCTTGAGATAGAGCTATTGAGGAAATCATAAAAAATGCAGTATAGCAGTGCCACCTGTTGAGCGATTTACTCCAAAATGTATAACACGTCAATTCATGTCAAGGAGTAACTGAATCTGAAATTTGATGAAAATCCGTGCATTAGTTCTGGAGATTGATCTATTGTGAAAATCGCGAAAAATGCTGCATAGCAGCGCCACCTATTGAGCGATTTACACCAAAAAATAAACACCGCTATTTCATATCCAGGTATACCTGAATCTGAATTTTGTTGAAAACCCAAGCGTTAGTTCTTGAGATAGAGGCTATTGCGGAAATCACAAAAAATGATGCATAGCAGCGCTACTTGTCGAGCGATTTACACCAAAAGGTGCAAAACGTGGACTCATGTCAAGGACTAACTGAATCTGAAGTTTGATGAAAATCCGTGCATTAGTTCTTGAGATAGAGCTATTACGAAAATCGTGTAAGTGCTGCACAATGCAGCATAGCAGCGCTACCTGTTGGGCGATTTACACCAAAACGTTACCAGCACCAATTCATGTCAAGGAATAACTGAATCTAAAGTTTGATGAAATTCCGTGCTTTAGTTCTGGAGATATAGATATTGTGGAAATCGTGAAAAATGCTGCATAGCAGCGCCACCTGTTGTGCGATTTACAACAAAAACTAATCAGCACGAATTTATATTAGCGACTACTTGAATATAAATTTTATTAAATTCTGTGCATTAGTTCTTGAGATAGAGTACTCACAAAATTTGTGTCGCATACAGACAGGCAGTCAAACTCACAGACATTTTGTAAAAACATATTTTTCGGAATCTCTAACCTCTAAAACGTGTAAATCCGTCGAATACCGGAAGTTGAAAATTTTTTGCGAATCCAATAGTACGTTCTTCTTGTAAAGATAGAAGAAAGTAAAAAATATGATATTTAAACACCCTAAAAATTTAGATTACGTGCACAAAACTTCAAATTAAATATTAAAACTATTTTTATTTATTGCACTTTAAATATTTTACTACGACAAAAAAATTACCATATTTCAAAATGTTCCATGCGTATTTCTTTTGAATAAAATATAAGGATATTCATTTATGATATACTTTTCATATATTATAATAGAGGATGACATGATTTGTAGAAGTTCACCAGATGGATAAGAATAAAAGGATACATTTATAATTACGCTCTTTTTTCTAAAACAGTAGAGTAACAAAATGACTGCCTTCCCTATATTCAATAACATATAGAGGGCGCTGTTGCCACTTTCGGCAAAATATTTAAGGATATTTTGTCAAATATGAAGTGAAGTGAATTGAGCAAAAGGCTAATGCGCGGAACTGTAGATATTCAAAGTGTACGGGGGGGGGGGGGCTACCGCGGCTGAGTGGATAAGCCACAACGCCACTAATCGCTTCAGAGCGTAGGTGGGGGCGGGTTCGAATCCCGACGGTTCCGTTGCACACTCTTTGTGGAGGCCCCGAGGATGTAATTCTTTGGTATTGCAAATTTCCTTGTACTATCTCGTCCCTGTATATCGACGATGACTTATAAGCGGGACCTGGTGCCAAGCACACAAGTCTGATGTATGTGTTCAATAAAACAAAGAAACAGAAACCAAGTTTACGGGAATGGATCTCGACTAGAAACCTTCTCATGTTTGTATTCTGTTCTTTTCTTTTAAGCTGTTTTAGCCAAGTTGAGTGTAATATGTTTGTGTGTCATCGTGTATTAAAAATGTGACTGTCTAACTGGAATCAGTATTTGACATGCCGCACAACTTCATAGAAGCTATATATTTCCATATTAACATAAAATTCAACTCTTAAATACCCTTGAAATGCAACTTTTTACCCTAACATTTATTTATTATCGCTCAGGGGTCATAAAGTATAAATTTCCAAAGAATCTGATTATTAGGAATGCGATGGAATATTTCCTAGTGCGCGAAATTTTCAATTTTGAAAAAAAATACAGCATTTTATATATAAACTTCTGTTTAAGTATATAGTCTGTTCTCAAATATAAAAGCTGATAATCTCTGCGATGAAGTAGCAGAATTGAAAGATTCTTTTTGTGTCAGTTGAAATTGAGCATTTAGTTTCACAATTCATAAAATAACAAAAAAAAAAAAAAAAAAAAAAAAAAAAAAAAAATTGATTTTTTAATCGAATTTTGTGAATTTTAAAATCTATTGTCCCCTTAATAAAAATGGATAACAATAGAGTTTTTCACATAATCATGTTATACCCTAATGGTAGTAAAATGGGCCGTCTGCATAAAGAGACATTTTCAATTTGAGTTATGAAAATCGGAGCATCCGTTCAAAAGTTATTCGCGGACATATATACAAAAAATATGTACAAACGAACCATACAACCTCCTTTCATGGAAGTCCGTTGATGAATACGGATAATAATAAAGGTTTTCTATAAAAAATAAAGGTTTGCTTTGTTATGTAAAACCCCACACACTGAAATACGCCAGCAGGCATACAATAAATAAATGTCAGTGCGATAAGGTATTAAACAGTATTTTGAAATATATTTTATTTTTTTGTTTAAAACTAGGGGATCTCCGCCCCCCTGTTCACTACGCTCACCAACCCCCCGCGTAATCGCTTCGCGATTTCGTTCAGTACCGCGAAGCAGTCCCTATTTTCTAGCCAACCCTAGACGTAATTGTTCCGCGTTTTCATTCTGGATCGCTTCATGATCCCTTATTTTCTATGCATTCAATTTTTATATTCCGCTTGGTAAAAATGCTCTCTTCCCCAAATCCTGACAATTTTATTAGTTTATCTCCAAGCACATAATCATTAGAGCTTACAGAGTTCCATAATTATAAAAACTATTAAATATTAAATCATTAAGAAATGTAAAATTTATATTTGAATAATTACAAATGAAATAAAATTATAATTAAATAAAATTATAAATTAAAAGAAAGTTTAAAATTAAAAATATTGTAAATTTAAAAAATATGAAAATTTTAAAAAGTAACATATTTATTAAAGTTATTTGGAATTTTTTTCCTTATCTTTGTAACGAAGCCGCTAATTTCTAGTTACCGTAAATAATCTTATCGTATAAATCCCCTCTTCTCTGAAATTTTCACTTCGCCGCCTTTTCTCCGCCAACATATACAGTGTGTCCGCGTATAACCTGACCGATTTTTATTTTCGCAACCGTTGGTCCTAGATGCAAACTTCCAATTACAAAAATGGTTTAATTAAGGTAAAGAATTATTTTTAAAGCGATTTGTGTCAAGGAAAAAATTTATTAAAAAATTACAAAATTTAAATTTTTTACGGTCCCCCGGTCCTATAAGTGATATTTAGTAAAACTTTACTGTGACACTAACAAGTAAGACAAAAAAAGTCCCATTCATCTAACATTAAAATTGACCGAGTTATAAAACATTGAAATGCACGACTTAAACCACTTTTATGCATCTCAAAACAGATGATTTCTGCCATGCTTTCAGGGATCGTATTTAAAGTACTTAAACTTATTTCAAGGTATCTGCGCTTTGAAAGAAGTCGTACAAATATTACGATTAAGTTTTATTAGTTAAGTTTCAGATTAGTTAAAATAATTGTATTTTAACATATGTTTTATTTTGTAAGGATTTGAGGTTATAATTTATTTTAACTAAAATTGTGTTATTTTCATAAGGTTTTATTTAACTTGCTAATGATCGTCTTTCCAGTTTAAAATTTGTACTAGAACTTTAACTTGTTTTCAAATGTCCGATCGAAGTTAAATGTTACATACTGACTTAAATCCGATGACAATGCAATATTATTATGATTTTTGACTCTTACCATATTATACATACTTATATTAGAGGATAACACAAAAAAAAATTCGGATAGATTACCGTCAAAAAGTTTAAGAAAGAGTTTTAGAATATATAACATAAACCTGCAATGGTTGTGTTTTTTAAATTTTATAATTACATTTTATGTATTTTTTAACGATGAATAAAAAAATTACCTTAACTTTTAACCATCATGTCAGGATCTTTCGCAAATCGTAAATTTCAAGGTTAAAAATAGCGAAAAATCTGATACTATAAAATAGATGTAAGACTTTTTTATTCGGTTTAATTTTATTTAATTCAATAATTTATTAGATTTTTTGGCTTATACTGGTTTTCTTATAGCTAATCAACTCGGGGGTCCGATGAGGTTGGGAGAGGAGGGGGGATCAGTTTAAACTTTTAGTTTTTCAACTTTGAAATTGGCGATTTGAGAAAATTCCTGACGTGATGATTTAAAATGAAGGTCATTTTTGGATTCGGTGCTAAAAATTACATAAGAATCAATTTTCAAAAGCTAAAAAACATGCCACAACCCAAAATTTGAAAGACAATGTAATCTAAGAGCATTTTAAAATACATATCACTTTGTAAAGAATTGAGGCTGTCGTTTTTCATCCTTTTATTTAACAAAAAATCTGTTATTTTTATCCTCTTATAATGTTCAGTACAAATTGTGCATTTTTCAGTAATATGTCAGAATGATTAAAGATTTCAAATTTATATTGCAAAGCTAATTTTACTCTCAACCATTTCTTTAATATATCTGACGAAATTATATTTCTACTAAATTTGTGAATGACCCCTAATATGCAGCAAAAAGTATACTCCAACTTTAAACAATTATTACTCGGTCAATTTTAATCGTAGAATAACGTGACTTTTTCTTGCCTTACTTGCCAGTATAACAGGGAAATTTTACTAAATATAACTTATAGGACCGGGGGACCGTATAAAAATTTAGATTCTGTAATTCTTCACTAAATTGTTTTTTCGCTTCAAACTTTTTTTATCTTACCCCTGCACCTAATTTTGATCATTTTTGTAATTGGAAGTATGCATCTAGGACCAACGGTTGCGAAAATAAAGGTCGGTCAGGTTATACGTGGACACACTGTATGTGTAAAATTATATATATAGTGTTACGAATATTGTAAAAAGTTAGTGTTTGTGCTTAAAAATAATGTAAATAGTTTAATTAAACTCTACTCATAAGGTAATATTAATTTTGTTGCATTGAAATATCACAAATTGTTGATATATTGCAAACAAGTAAATATATAAGAAATATTTTATTATTCAAAAATTTTCACTAAATGTAATCAAAATATTTAATATTACAGAAAATCCTGGGAACATGTCAGCAAGACAGCAGTGAAATTGTAGAAACCGAAGCTCCAGAGCCTAAAACTGAAGCTCCAGAGCCTGAAACAGAAGCTCCAGAGCCTGAAACTGAAGCTCCAGAGCCTGAAACAGAAGCTCCAGATGAAGAAATCGTAGAGCCAGAGCCTGAAGAACCTGAGGCAGAATAAAAATAATAATTTATTTTTCGGCTTGTTTGTCTTTTACTTATATAAGGTTAGTTAGGGTAACTGGACTCACGAGGTAACTGGACTCACGAGGTAACTGGGCTATAGGCTATTTTACAAAAAACTGTTGGTGTTTTTTAAGTTTAAGCTTTTGTGAACAATGCCCTTAATCTCTTCTTCCTAAAACAACGTGTATCAATTCAATCATAACTCTCACTTTGCTGTAATAGGTTGTCAAAAATTTACGTTTCTTTTTTTAAAAACAACGTCAATATGGTTGAACTTCCTCGGCTTTTTATTAAAATACTGCAAGTACTTTTATTAAACACACTTTTTTTTTAAGATTAGACATATAACTACATTCTTATTATTAGGTATCTATACATATTTACTTCATATTTCAAATGTAAGCCCGGAGTCCCAGTTACCCCATAAATTTTTCAAGAATGGGGTAACTAGACCATGCTGGATCCAGTTAGCCCAATGGTTATAAATAATTTTTTTGTGTTTTTCTTACTACGGGAAGTAAATTTCTCCATTGTTTTTTGCTCACAATAAAGAAAATGATAGAATTACCTTATTAAAATTGCGTAATGAAATTTAAAAAAAGCATACTGAGTGGTATCAAACCAAATTTTTTGACCCCTTGAGTGGTGGTGATGCCGTTATGGCATCACTTAATTTTAATTCCTAAATGCCACATTGGCACCTGAATTTCATAATGAAAATTTCACCTTTATTAAGTACGCGAAAATATACTTTTACTTGTTTTCAGATAGATTCTCTTGTAAATATTGGTGTCATTAAATTATTTCAACATTTTACGAATCCAAGTACCTTGCCTCTGAAAGTGAGATAGCCAGACCTTGAAATTGCACTATAATCAGGGGTCGCATTCTATAGGAAAACTTTTATCGTTCCTACCACTATTTTGAAAATAATATCTTGATCGCACCTTTCTTTAAGGGTTCTGGTAGGAACAATAAAATTTTCCTCATATTATGCGGCCCCTGGATAAAGAAAAAGTACTTATGTAGCCGTTTGTTCATAGATTCACCTTGTTATTTTTTCCCTTAAAATACCCATGTGACTTTTATACTTATTATCTATACTAAAGTACATAAGTACTTACTTAAGTTTTATGTTTTTGGTATAAATAAATCTAATATTTTCACTTTTAGTGCTTTTTTAGACATATTGACCGAAAAGGTTTCCCTTACAACGCTCTTTATTCACATATAATTTACATGATCTGCATGGTTTAAATTTTTTTAAGTTGTTTACACTTTTTCAAACAGGACCCTATATCCGACATGAAAAAATATAAACGCGTGTGGAACATAGACCCCCCTGGTCCAGTTACCCCATTTTTGGGGGCTACTGGCCCATGAGGAAAGAAAGAAGAAATATGCATATTTTTATATTTTTAAATATTAAAATGTAATTTTGAGCATGATAATAGGAACCTAACTGAACTCATTTACAGAAGTTCAGACTTTAATTCAAATCACGTTAGCTTTTTGAAGCTGAATTGTTAGAAGCTCCAGAGTCACATTGTAAAATCATGGCCTAGTTACCCCAACTAACCTTACATTTCGTAAATAAAAATCTCAATGCAAGTCGAATGCTTATACACTCATGTCCAAAATCATTTTTAAATGCATAGAATCACGGATTTCGCAGAAATGGTGAACTATAATTTTATGAATTTCTGTGGAATTATACATAACATCATAACACATGAATACATGTGAAAAAATTTAATATCACTGCTTATGATATAAAACTGTAGCATGAAACAATGAAAATGACAAAAATAGGTGACAAGGAGATTGCAGAAAAACGCGAATAACTGAAGAAAAAATGGAGGTTTATGATTTTAATGCGGAATTGGATCTCCTCTAACGTAAACATACATATCATAACGTGTTTTCATGCTGGAAATAACGTTGGTAACCACAGTTTGGGGAATTAAGTTCCACTCTTCCAGTAATGCGGTTCAATTCCGTCATTTCCGTCTCTAGGAGGGGGATGTCTCCGCGAAATTGCTTTCCCAAGGTAGTCCCATAAGTTCTCTATAGGGGTGATATCAGGAGATTTTGCTGGCCACGGTATTTGCTCAATGGCTTCACTTTGAAGATAATCGTCAATTAAGTGTGCTCGATGCGGACGAGCGTTATCGTCCATAAATAAAGTAACCCGTAAGCAGTTCTGAAAAGTCGGACATGAGGTCTAAGACCTCATCCCGATATCGCTGGCCGGTCACAGATCCACTGTTGAAAATGTGTAGGGGCGTCCGTCCATCGATCATTATTCCGCCCCATATCATCGCACCTGCAGTGCTGAAACGGTCACGTTCAATCATGTTTGAAGGACGATTCCGTGTTCCCGATACCCTCCAGATGTAAACATATTTAGAATTAGACTTTAAACTAAATCTCGATTCATCAGTAAAAAGAACATGGCTCTATTGGCATTCACTCCAGTTCTGATGTTCTTTGCACCAATTCAAGCGATCCCCCTTGTGCTGTGCAGATAATGATACACATATCCTTGGCTTTCTGGCATAAAGGCCTCTTTTATTAAGCCTTTTGTATGCAGTTTGCCGGGATACGACTGTTCCAGTGCTGGCTGCAAGCTCTGAACTTAACTGCCCAGCAGTAGACTGTCTGTTATGACGGGCAGTTATTGCCAAATATCGGTCTTTCCGAAGCAGTTGTTTTTCGTTTACGACCTTGTCCAAGCTGCCTGACAACAGTGCCAGAGTTCTGAAATCGTTTCCATAACGTAGAGACTGCCTGCCTTGAAATATTCACACATATCGCTACTTCTGTGATTGTCTGGCCTACTTCTAAACGGCTGATAATTCGCCACTCCATAGATTCTTCTAAATAATACTGCGAAGTCATAACAAATCGCTTTCATGCTGAAATTACACACTGAAATTAAAATCTATATTGCAAAAATTCACTCCGATATTCAATTTGCACAACGCGCTTCCTTCACCGTCGCGTGACGTAACGCTCTCATTGGTGTATCAGACACCGTTTGATCACTTTTGATTTTGATAATGCTAATTAGGCTTGTATTTCACACATTCCCCACAAAAATGGCTCACATCGATTGGATATTTCATGAAATATCATTATTTTTGCTTATGTAAAGATAAATTTGGACATGAGTGTAGTAAAATTAGCAATACCACCTGGCGTTGCTCGGGTTTCTTGAGATAATATAGACAGAAATTATAAAAAAAGACTTCTCTTTTTAACATAGGTAAATGTGAGATTCCATGAACATGGAAGGATCAATTAGTTTTACCGAAGTGTTCGTCAGTGTGTTCTAAACAGAGGATGCAAGAGTGTAAAGAAAGAATCAGAAATGAAAACATTGTTATTTTATTCACTTTAATACTTATACATACCAGGAGTTCCAACACATCCTTCCGTTGTTGCAGAACACAATACCCAGTAGTAGAATGTTTGGTTTAACTGCCTTTTAAATAGAGAACTCTAATAATTATTGTACATTTAATATATTTTTTTAGATTTCCCATGAATTACTCTAAAAATTATTTTTTTGTGAAAAATATCAATTACCTATTCGAATAAAGTTTTGAAGTTTATTAAAAACTGGGCATCCGCAATTAGAGCTATATGTCAGCGTTAATAGCCAAATAAGTCGCTTATTTCATTATTGATAGTGTCATTTTTAGCTATAATGCCTATATATTTGACTAAAGACTCTCGGCTTCAAAAAATCATATTTCACCTTTGTATTTCTACCAAAAAACAATAATAGCTATTTTTAGAAATGTATAATTATTGTGGCAACGACCTGCGCTATGACTTTAGTTTTTATTGTTCTTACATCACTTCTAATTGCATCATTTCAGTTTTTATATCATCCTATAGGATCAAAAGTGTATTTCTGAATGACGTTCGTTTGAAAAAGGACAGACGGGTTATCACAAATGGCAATTTATTGACTAGTGCAAATTTAAAAACTATTTCCTTTATTTTTTTAATAGTAGTCCTTCGTAGTCTGGTCTATTTCCAAGTGTTGCCATTATGGCTACACTACCATTTAAAATGGATGTGAATACCACTAAAGTTTTCAACAACACTTTTGTGCCAAATCACATTTATTTAAATGCGTCATTTGGCTATAGATCCAATTACAGAAGATTAATCATAAGATCAGATTAAACTGCGAAATACATCACTTTGGAGCTGAATTGAAATCTGTCCACGACAATACAAATTTTCAATTTTCTTGTTTCTTTTTTTTTCAGATCTGTAAAATTATTTTTTCCTTCCTTCTTTCTTATTTCAGAAATTGAATCGGATAAATTGGAGTAAAATACTCAAAATTACTTTGATTTAGTAAATTTGTATATGCTGTTTCAGGAATAGGTGCTTCTAGTTAATATATCAAATTAAAAGCATATTATCCTTTTTCTTTTCTGTTCAGGATTCGTATAGAATACAGTTAGAAGGTATTAGATGTAATTTACTCCCAAACTTTTTCCTCCTACAAAATATTTTCTAACTTTTTTATCTTAATTTTTTTTGTTCCATAAACAAATGTTTCCAACGTTGTTATTTTCCTTCTTCCTAAAAATATGCGATGAGAAATATGATTACCGGACAGGAAACTTTGGAGGAAGTAAATTTTGGACTTTATAGATTCTTATTATTTCAAACATCGTATTACCTTTATTTTTTTTCCTTTAGGCGAAGTTCGGATTTCATTAATATTTGCCGAAAAAAGTGCTAAATTATTTTTGCATTTTTAAGTACAATGTTCGATAATTGGGATGTGCTCTAGTTGGCATATATGAATTTTAATGAACTTACGACTTACATGTACAGTCGTGGAAAAAAAAGTAAACACCCCTTACTAACTCTACAAAAAAGCACCGTAGAAGAAAGTTACTGGTGCCACGTGATTGGTAATAAAGTCTTCTTTTAAATGATGTATATAAAATTTGCTTAGGGGGCCATCTACATATTAAAGCGAACCATAACTTCGTATTTTTCAATGGCAGTGCACAATTCTGACAGCATAAATGAACTCTACACCATTCAATTAGCCTGAAAACAAATTTTTATGCAATTCGTATGATAAGTTTCCGAGAAATTAATTATTTTAAAGGGGCATATTTTAGGACCTGTATCCAAATTGAAGTTCGGTACGCAATTGTTGACCGAAAGAGCCCTATTCTTGATCAAGGACTCTTAAGTGTCGCTCAAGCAGCCATTGAAGACTGCTAGATTACAGAATAGCATAAGAAATTTAAAAACATCTATTTACTTCTATCATAGACGGCCCCTTAAACCATCATTTTGTCGTTTTTTAAGCATAATTTGAAAACTACTTGGAAGAAAAATGTGAAATTTTGGATTTCCATAAGACAGGACTTAATAAATCTAAATCCATAAAAAAAATCGTACGTTGCAATTCATAATTCTTACCATAAAATTATAAAAAAAGGCAAATTCAACGTATTTTTGTTTGGGTATTTTAGTATTATTGCTGCACAAAAAATAGCACATTAGGATCATAGATTAGGATCATAATTTCAGAAGTTATAAATAAAAATATGAAAATGTAATTTAACATTAGAAGCACTAAATTTTGAATGTTTATAATTAAAAAACTTACCATTCAAATGACTTGAAATTTGGTGAGTAAGCATAGTTTGAACCGAAGATTTGAAATATTAAATTGGGTATTGCTATTGAAGAAAAATGAAGTTTGAGTTCGTTTTAATATGTATATGGCCCCTGAGCAAATTTTACGTCGTTTAAAAGTAGACTTTATTTCTAATCTTTCGGTATCAGTAACTTTCTTCTACGGTAATTTGTTCAGGAGTTAGTAGGGGGTGTTTACTTTTTTTCCCACGACTGTATTTTCGTTTAAAAGAAAAAACAACAAATGCTACATTTTATATTGGTGCCGCTATCCTCAAATCGGTGCAGGAGCAAAAAACGTTTTAAAATTGCAATTTTTTTGTGATACTGAAGGGACTAGAAATGTGAAATTTGGCAGGGTTGTTACTTATAAGATGGAAATGCTCTCTAAGAACGGTTTCTAAACAATTCGTAATTTAGAAAGGTGAAATGAGTGAAAAGCATTTTAACAGCGTTCTAAATGTGATTCCTTTAGAATTTCTAAGGATAGAAACTTGAAATTTGGCATGGCTGCTACTTTTCAGTTTCAAATGCAGTTTTCAAATGCATAAAGCAGTTTTTTAATAGAAATTTAAAAGGGTGCAGGAGGAAAAAAGTTCTATATTACGGTTTTTATGATACTGAGGAGAACAGAAACTAGAAATTTTGCACGGTGGTTCCTTTCATGATACAAATGCTAAACAAATTTGAATTTTAAAAGGAGTAAATGAGCGAAAAACTATCCGAAAACGTGTTAAATTACAATTTATATGGAATTTTACATAAATTTTATTAATTAACAAATTCCGCATCTATTTCAAAGGTACAAAAATAACACTTGGCATACTTCAACAACTGCGAGTGCAAAGCCGCGGTGTTTGGTAGTATAATATATAATTTATAATTATGCGGGAATCAAACAACATCAGCATATCAATAGTATTTAAAATGTGAAGTTTGTTGTATGTTTGTTGACGTGAATAAAAGTTTGTGTGAATGTTTGGCTGAAGACGGATACAAACGGATGATTTAATACCTTTGTATTTTTGCAAATGCCGTAAAATTTCGAAAATTACCCCCCCCCCTCCCCTATTTGATAATATGAAATAATGGCAAAAGTGGCGAGAGGCCGTATAAACGCAATTTTCTTGAAAATTTCCTCAATACACACGCTAAACAGTAATGTATGTTAACAGAAATTAATTGGTATACGATAATGTATATTCCGTAAATGATTAAAATAAAATGTTCTAAGGAAGTTTAAAATTTCTTAAAATAATAATTAAACAAACCTCTAAATATTAATACTTCCTCTTTAGAGAATGAAAAACTATTCAAATTCTACTTTTTTTAAAAGTATAAAACGAACTCCGTGAAAGTGTCAGCCATTTCATGTTGTTTGAGTGCGAAAAAAAGAAATTACTCAGCTACAAGCTAACGGAAAATTTAATTAAAAGAAAAATATCGAAAAGCAAAACTCGTTTTTCCTTACTATAAAAAATTATATCACCGTTATTAATTGATCGATTTCGTTCAAATTTTCTGCAAAATACAACAATAGTAAATTAGGCTGTGTAACAAATTTTTATTAAAATATAATAAGTTATTAGAAAATTCGAGCATCTTACAAAAAAAGCTCACTGTGGAACAACTGCAAAGAATAAGTGGTGATTTGATCCAAGGAACTAAGTTAAAGTGGGAAAAGAAGTGAATGTTACCATTTGAACAAGTGGGTAAGTGTGATCGCAAATCAATCACACAGAAGGTTTCGTTTAAAGTCTCTTTTAAAACACTTTATCCTTAAATTAATAAATCATAATTGTTAATTTATAATTATTAAATCCTTACATAAATGGCAGCACCATTACATTTAATTTTAAAATAATTAAAAAGTTATTTTAAATCAAATTCAAAATATTCAAGAAAAATTATTTAAATAAAATAAAAAAATCAGAATATTTATAAATTCAGAAATTTCAAAAATATAGCGCAGTTTTAAATAAAAAATAAAATTTTTAAAAGCAAAAAATTCTTTAAAATCTATTTAAAACTTTCAAATAATTCAGAAAAAATCCATATTAATTGCTATACTTTCCAAGCAGTCACTAGATGGCGCCAAAAAAGGATGTTAACATTTATTAAAATTTGAAAAAAAAGAAAAAAAAACTTTTCAATTCCTGAATCATTTTTCTAATGATAAGATGAGAAAAAAATTGTCCTGTTATTAAAAAAAATGACCAGTAGATGGCAGCAGCAAACAAAAAAATTGGTTCTAGATTGAAATTTCAGATTTTCTCTGTCTGAAAAAAAGATATTTTATTAAAAATTACCACAGAGCAAAAAAAATGAAATGAGCCTTTAAAATGGCCAAAAAAAAGGAATTTTGATTTTATTAAATCCATCTAAAAAAAGTGTAATAATGATAAAAATAAAATTTTAAAGTTCCGCCTGGGAGATTCGAACCAGTAATCTCCTGCGTGGAAATACTTTACCACTACACTATGGACATTTAGCGACATTTGCTGATATTAAGACTCTGTTTTGAAATAGAAAAAGAACGAACTCATTTAATTAAAAATAATATAAGGCTATTTCAAAATTTTATTATTTTGGGTATGACAGGGGGTATACCTATGTAAAAAAAAGAAATCAAATCTGTAACTTAAATAGTTTCAGAGTACGAGGTGTAACGGACGGACAGACAGAGAAGAGAGACTATAAGTTTTTCGGCATAACTGCCTACTTTTACGCTTTTTCTTAACACTAAAATTTAACAGAAAACTCTATTAACAGAACTTTAACAGAAATTCCCTTATTTAGTCATCGAAATCTGTAATTTAAATAAGGCAAAATTTTCTAATAAAAGAAAATTCTATTAACAGAATTTTAACAGAAATCCCCTTATTTAGTCATCGAAATCTGTAGTTTAAATAAGGCAAAATTTTCTATTAAATTTTAGTGGTAACAGAAAAGCGTAAAAGTTGGCAGCTATGGTTTCGTGAGATGAACGAAACCCTAAAAAAGAGAGGACTATCCGCGGTCTGTTTTGTTTATTCAACTTCTTGAAGTTGGAAGCCTAACATTATCAGGATCAGATCAACAGCTTTAGATGTGTAGTATGTTTTGTCGTGCAGATAGAAACCATAAACAGATATTATTTTTTAATAAAAAAAAAAATCACATTTTTTCCACAAGAAAAAAAGAATCAAGGAAAAAAAAATATAAAATTTTTTCCACAAGAAAAAAAAAAAAAAAAATCAAGGAAAAAAAATAGAGTATGCAAAGAAGAAACATGCAAAAGGGACAGGGAATTTAAACGAACTAGAAAATACGAATTCTGTGTTTTCGGAATTTAGTCTCGCCCCCGTCAAAAAAATATATGTATATAAATATAGATAGTACAAAATATATTTCAGTTTTAAGACTTAAAACACACGCTTTTATTTTCCATAAAATGACATCATTCGCATCCGCTGAAGAATTCCACATTTACGATCCAATCTTAAATAACATCTAGAGTAAATATGCATATGACGTCTCTATCGCTGAATAATACACAAATCCAGCAAAAAGCGATGTCGTCATTCAAGAAACTCGACAAAAAATTCGACTATCTAATAATTCATATGTCTTCATTTGTTTGTAACATTAATATCGATAGTTAAAATTAATTATAGTTTCTAATAGTTCCATGTTTTTTCAGAAATCATTCATTTATATTTTTCCAAGTAGCACGTATTTTAATTAAATTTTTTTCAGTCGCTATGGGCAAATGGCACCAAAAAGATATAATTATTATTTTCCAACTATTTTCCCTTTACGTTATACAGAAATGGAGTACTTCAGTTGCCAACATTAAACAAATGACGCTAAAAACTACCAAAAATTAATATCTCAAAAATAAATTAAGATGCGTTTTCAAACAAATTGCATTTAAAAGTACTTTTTTCCCCAATGCAATGGTATAAAAATTGACAATGTGCGATGCTTAGAAGTTTAAAAAATTAAAGTAGAGATTATTTGTATTTAACCGTATAATGATACAACTGCTTTGTTTTACGGCTGGCTTATATAACGTATTTATTTTTTAGAGATGACACCTTATTTGTTGGCCGAAAGAAATAGTATACCGGGATAAAAAAGGGCTGTGTGCATCTAACTTTGAAAAACATCAAACGGGAACACAAGGGAGCATGAAAAAAAAAAAAAAGAATCTAACCTTGGTGCATTTATCGACACCGTAAAAAATTTCGTCGTCATGGGATGGCTGAAAACAAATTCCAGCCAAAGATATTTGGTAGAGGTCTTACACTGTAAAAAATGATAGATATTCTTTAACTTACGAAAATGTACAATAATCACGAACACAAATATATAATAACCTGTTCTGAGTCACCCAAGATTCCAAAAAGTGCTCCTTTATCTTTAGAAACCTTAGAAAACAATTTATTTTCAAAATTTAAAGAATAATTTACAAAAATAAATTTTTATTAGCTGATCGTAATTTTCAGAAACGTTTCTTAGTAGTTTTTACAATACATTAATCAGTTCTCTGTACCCGGATGCGGTTTTTCGGATTCTATCAATTCTCAAGTAAACATTTTCAGCTGCATAACTGAATTTGTGCATGCAATTGTATCAAAATAATGTTAAATTTCATATTAATGTTGATGCTGTTAATACTGTATATTTGTCTGCTAAACATGCTTTCTGAGTATCAAAACAGTCCTTCCGGCCAGTGCCGGGAGGAAGAGGTAGCTTTCATATTCCTTATTTTAAAAAAGCCAACTTATATCATTCAAACACACGAAGCTCAATTTAGTGGAAACCGAATATAGGAGATTCAATACTAATTTTTATCAATATAATGAATGAGAATTTCGCGAAATTAGTCAGCTTTATCCAAGCTTCTTTTCTTTAAAGTAACTTATATTTGGCTGCCAAATTCGGCGATTTCTTAAAGTGCCTGCCATTTTAAGACAACATGGTGGATGAGGCTAACCAGTGAACTTGGTCGAGACCTTAGTAATTGCTGTGCACATGCTCCCTCACATCAGAATCGGTTGATATATACGAGTGCTGTCGCAGTCAAAAAATCAGATTTTTCAAAATGTCACCCACAATAGAAATTGAAACTGCTATATCTGAGCCATTTCTTAAGGTAAAGACAAACAAAAAATGCTCCTGAATCTTTATATCAAGGTCAAATACTTAAGAAAGAAACCTTTTTCACTTTCTAATTTTTTTGCACCTCACTTTAAATATATATATATTTTTTAATTTAATGGCCGCCATTTTGAAACAAGATGGCTGATGAATCTGGCCAGCGAACTTGGTCGAGGTATTGATGTATACTATCCACATGCCTTCTTACATAAAAATGGGCGAATACGTGTGTTATCGCGTGACAAAAACAAGATCGTTTCAAAATGTTAGCCATGCTAGAAATTCAAAGTGCTATAATTCAACCATTTTTTAAGATATAAACAAAAGAACAAATTTTCAGAAACAAAAACATCTCCGGAATCTTTGTATCAAGGCCAAACACACAAAAAAAATCTTTTTCATTTTCCAATTTTTTAATACCTCATTTTAAATTTTAAATTTATTTTTTTTTAAAAATGGCAACCCTTTTGAAACAAGATGGCGAATGAAGCTGGCCAACGAACTCGGTCGAGATATTGGTATGTACTATGTACAGACCAAGTTACATACAAATCGGTTCATAAATACGCCTGTTATCGCGTGACAAAAAACAGGTCGTTTTAAAATGTCAGCCACAAGAGAAATTCAAAATGCTATTATTCAGCCATTTTTTCAGATATAGACAAAACAAAAACTGTTCCGGAATCTTTGTATTAAAGTCAAACACATACGAAAAAAATCTTTTTCATTTTCCAATTATTTGGTATCTCATTTTAATTTTTTAATTTTTTTAATTTTTTTAAAGGGCCGCCATTTTGAAACAAGATGGCGGATGAAGCTGGCCAACGAACTCGGTCGAGATATTTGAATGTACTATGTACACACCAAGGTACATCCAAATCGGTTCATAAATACGCCTGTTATTACGTGACAAATATCAGTACGTTTCAAAATGTCAGCCACGCTAGAAATTCAGAATGCTATAACTCAGCCATTTCTTAAGATATAGACGAAGCAAAAACTGCTCCCGAATCTTTTTATCAAGGTCAAACACATAAGATGAAAATATTTTTTCAATTTTCAATTTTTTGGTACCACATTTCAAATTTAAATTTTTCTTAAAAATTTAAATGGCCGCCATTTTTAAACAAGATGGCGGATGGAGCTGGCCAACGAACCCGGTAGAAACATTGGTATGTACTATGTATAAACGAAGTTACATCCAAATCGGTTCATAAATACGCCTTTTATCGAGTGACAAAATTCAGGACGTTTCAAAATGTCAGCCACGCTAGAAATTCAAAAAAGTCCTTCCGGCCAGTGCCGGGAGGAAGAGGTAGCTTTCATATTCCTTATTTTTAAAAAGCTAACTTATATTATTCAAACACACGAAGCTCAATTTAGTGGAAACCGAATATAGGAGATTCAATACTAATTTTTACCAATACTAAATCATTATGAATGAGAATTTCGCGAAATTAGTCAGCTTTATCCAAGCTGCTTTTATTTAAAGTAACTTATATTTGGCTGCCAAATTCGGCGATTTCTTAAAGTGCCTGCCATTTTAAGACAACATGATGGATGAGGCTAACCAGTGAACTTGCTCGAGACCTTAGTAATTGCTGTGCACATGCTCACTCACATCGGAATTGGTTGATATATACGAGTGCTGTCGCATGCAAAAATTCAGATTTTTCAAAATGTCACCCACAATAGAAATTGAAACTGCTATATCTGAGCCATTTTTTAACGTAAAGACAAACAAAAAATGCTCCTGAATTCTTATATCAAGGTCAAATACTTAAGAAAGAAACCTTTTACAATTTCTAATTTTTTTGCACCTCACTTTAAATATATATATTTTTCTTAATTTAATGGCCGCCATTTTGAAACAAGATGGCTGATGAATCTGGCCAGCGAACTTGGTCGAGGTATGGATGTATACTATCCACATGCCTTCTTACATCGAAATAGGCGAATACGTGTGTTATCGCGTGACAAATACAAGATCGTTTCAAAATGTTAGCCATGCTAGAAATTCAAAGTGCTGTAATTCAACCATTTTTTAAGATATAAACAAAAGAACAAATTTTCAGAAACTAAAACTGCTCCGGAATCTTTGTATCAAGGCCAAACACATAAAAAAAAATCTTTTTCATTTTCCAATTTTTAATACCTCATTTTAAATTTTAAATTTAATTTTTTTTAAATGGCAACCCTTTTGAAACAAGATGGCGAATGAAGCTGGCCAACGAACTCGGTCGAGATATTGGTATGTACTATGTACAGACCAAGTTACATCCAAATCGGTTCATAAATACGCCTGTTATCGCGTGACAAATATCAGGTCGTTTTAAAATGTCAGCCAAAATAGAAATTCAAAATGCTATTACTCAGCCATTTTTTTAGATGTAGACGAAACAAAAACTGTTCCGGAATCTTTGTATTAAGGTCAAACACATACGAAAAAAATCTTTTTCATTTTCCAATTTTTTGGTATCTCATTTTAATTTTTTTATTTTTTTATTTTTTTAAATGGCCGCCATTTTGAAACAAGATGGCGGATGGAGCTGGCCAACGAACTCGGTCGAGACATTAGTATGTACTATGTATAAACGAAGTTACATCTAAATCGGTTCATAAATACGCCTTTTATCGCGTGACAAAATTCAGGACGTTTCAAAATGTCAGCCACGCTAGAAATTCAAAATGCTGCAACTCAGCCATTTTTTAAGATATAGACGAAACAAAAACTGCTCCGAAATCTTTGTATAAAGGTCAAATACATAAGAAGAAAATATTTTTTCATTTTCAATTTTTTGGTACCACATCTCAAATTTTAAATTTTTTTAAAAATTTTAAATGGCCGCCATTTCGAAACAAAATGGCGGATGAAGCTGGCCAACGAACTCGGTCGAGACATTGGTATGCGCTATGTACACACCGAATTACATCAAAATCGATTCATAAATACGCCTTGTATCGCGTGACAAATTTCAGGACGTTTCAAAATGTCAGCCACGCTAGAAATTCAAAATGCTATAACTCAGCCATTTTTTAAGATATAGACGAAACAAAAACTGCTCCGGAATCTTTGTTTAAAGGTCAAATACATAAGAAGATAATATTTTTCCATTTTTAATTTTTTGGTACCACATTTCAAATTTTAAATTTTTTTAAAAATTTTAAATGGCCGCCATTTTGAAACAAAACGGCGGATGAAGCTGGCCAACGAACTCGGTCGAGACATTTGTATGTACTATGTACATACCAAATTACATCGAAGTCGGTTCATAATTACGACAGTTACAGTGTGACATAGGTCAGATATATATATATATATATATATATATATATGGATATATATATATATATATATATATATATATATATATATATATATATATATATATATATATATAAATTTTGAACGGAGGTTGGTTTCGGGGTCTGGGGGTCATGATCGATGAAAATATGCCAAAATTTTTTGAAATCGCTTTCCTCCGAACGGCTGCAATAGGTAGCTTTTTGTAATGAAAGCTACCTAAAATGCTGTAACTCAACCATTTTTTAAGATATAGACGAAACAAAAACCGCTAAGAAATCTTTGTATAAAGGTCAAATACGTAAGAAAAAAATATTTTTCCATTTTCAATTTTTTGGTACCACATTTCAAATTTTAAATTTAAAAAAAAATTAAATGGTCGCCATTTTGAAACAAAATGGCGGATGAAGCTGGCCAACGAACTCGGTCGAGATATTTGAATGTACTATGTACACACCAAGGTACATCCAAATCGGTTCATAAATACGCCTTTTATCGCGTGACAAAATTCAGGACGTTTCAAAATGTCAGCCACGCTAGAAATTCAAAAGTCCTTCCGGCCACTGCCGGGAGGAAGAGTAAGCTTTGAAATTCCTTATTTTTAAAAAGCCAACTTATATTATTCAAACACACGAAGCTCAATTTAGTGGAAACCAAATATAGGAGATTCAATACTAATTTCTATCAATACTAAATCATTATGAATGAGAATTTCGCGAAATTAGTCATCTTTATCCAAGCTGCTTTTGTTTAAAGTAACATATATTTGGCTGAGATGTTGATGTATACTATCCACATGCCTTCTTACATGGAAATAGGCGAATACGTGTGTTATCGCGTGACAAATACAAGATCGTTTCAAAATGTTAGCCATACTAGAAATCTTTTTCATTTTCCAATTTTTTAATACCTCATTTTAAATTTTAAATTAATTTTTTTTTAAATGGCAACCCTTTTGAAACAAGATGGCGAATGAAGCTGGCCAACGAACTCGGTCGAGACATTGGTATGTACTATGTACAGACCAAGTAATATCCAAATATGTTCATAAATACGCCTGTTACCGCGTGACAAATATCAGGTCGTTTTAAAATGTCAGCCACAATAGAAATTCAAAATGCTATAACTCAGCCATTTTTTTAGATATAGACAAAACAAAAAGTGTTTCGGAATCTTTGTATTAAGGTCAAACACATACGAACAATTTTTTTTTCATTTTCCAATTTTTTGGTATCTCATTTTAAATTTTAAATTTTTAAATCTTTTTTAAATGGCCGCAATTTTGAAACAAGATGGCGGATGAAGCTGGGCAACGAACTCGGTCGAGATATTTGTATATACTATGTACACACCAAGGTACATCCAAATCGGTTCATAAATACGCCTGTTATGACTTGACAAATATCAGGACGTTTCAAAATGTCCGCCACGCTAGAAATTCAAAATGCTATAACTCAGCCATTTTTTAAGATATAGACGAAACAAAAACTGCTCCCGAATCTTTGTATCAAGGTCAAATACATAAGAAAAAAATATTTTTTCAATTTTCAATTTTTTGGTACCACATTTCAAATTAAAATTTTTCTTAAAAATTTAAATGGCTGCCATTTTTAAACAAGATGGCGGATGAAGCTGGCCAACGAACTCGGTCGAGACATTGGTATGTACTATATACATACCGAATTACATCCAAATCGGTTCATAAATACGAGAGTTACAGTATGACAAAGGTCAGATATATATATATATATATATATATATATATATAAATTTTGAACGGAGGGTGGTTTCTGGGTCTGGGGGTCATGGTCGATGAAAATATACCAAAATTTTTTGAAATCGCTTTCCTCCGAACGGCTGCAATAGGTAGCTTTTTGTAATGAAAGCTACCTAAAATGCTATAACTCAGTCATTTTTTAAGATATAGACGAAATAAAAACTGCTTCGGAATCTTTGTATAAAGGTCAAATGCATAAAAAAAAAATATTTTTCAATTTTCAATTTTTTGGCACCACATTTCAAATTTAATTTTTTCTTAAAAATTTAAATGGCCGCCATTTTTAAACAAGATGGCGGATGAAGCTGGCCAATGAACTCGGTTGAGACTTTGGTATCTACTATGTATAAACGAAGTTACATCCAAATCGGTTCATAAATACGCCGTTTATCGCGTGACAAATTTCAGGACGTTTCAAAATGTCAGCCACGCTAGAAATTCAAAATGCTATAACTCAGCCATTTTTTAAGATATAGACGAAACAAAAACTGCTCCGGAATCTTTGTATAAAGGTCAAATACATGAGAAAAAATGTTTTTCCATTTTAAATTTTTTGGTACCACTTTTCAAATTTTAAATTTTTTAAAAAATTTTAAATGGCCGCCATTTTGAAACAAAATGGCGGATGGAGCTGGCTAACGAACTCGTTTCAGACATTGGTATTTACTATGTACACACCGAATTACATCCAAATCGGTTCATAAATACGAGAGTTACAGTGTGACAAAGATCAGATATATATATAAATTTGGAACGGAGGGTGGTTTCGGGGTCTGGGGGTCATGATCGATGAAAATATACCAAAATTTTTTGAAATCGCTTTCCTCCGAACGGCTGCAATAGGTAGCTTTTTGTAAAGAAAGCTACCTAAAATGCTATAACTCAGCCATTTTTAGCTCACAGGCTATCAAAGCCTGAGAGCTAATGTGCCCGCCCGTTCTGTATGTATGTACGTATGTATGTATGTATGTACGTATGTATGTATGTATGTACGTATGTATGTATGTATGTATGTATGTACATAACGCGATAACTCTTGATAGAAACATCCGATTTGCTTCAAATTTTTTTTCTAGGTTCAGTGTGATAAGGCTCTTCCTTGATTAGTTTTGGGAGTTAAGGATAATTGGTTAAAGATAAAGGGGGAAAAGGGGGGTTAGTCCACCCCCTTAATTCAGATAAATGTGTTTTTCATGCAGAATTATTCGATTTGCTCCGAATTTGATATACCGGTTTATTATGTTAAGGAACTTCCCTGATTAGTTTTGGGAGTTCATTGGTTAAGGATAAAGGGGGGAAAACGGGGTTAGTCCACCCCCCTTAATTCAGATAAATGGGTTTTATCATGCAGAATCATTCGATTTGCTCTGTATTTGGTATACCGGTTTATTATGTTAAGGAACTTCCCTGATTAGTTTTGAGGGTTCATTGTTTAAGGATAAAGGGGGGAAAGAGGGGTTAGTCCACCCCTTTTAATTCAGATAAATGGGTTTTTCATGCTGAATGATTCGATTTGCTCCAAATTTGGTATACCGGTTTATTAGGTTAAGGAACTTCCCTGATTAGTTTTGGGGGTTCATTGGTTAAGAATAATGGGGAAAAGGGGGGCTAGTCCACCCCCTTAATTCAGATAGATGGGTTTTTCATGCAGAATGATTCGATTTGCTCCGAATTTGGTATACCGGTTTATTACGTTAAGGCACTTCCCTGATTCATTTTGGCGGTTCATTGGCTAAGGATAAAGGGGGAAAAGGAAGGTTATCCCACCCCTCTTAAATTAGATAAATGGGTTTTTCATGCAGAATGATTCGATTTGCTCCGAAGTTGGTATACCGGTTTATTATGTTAAGGAACTTCCCTGATTAGTTTTGGGGGTTCATTGGTTAAGGATAAAGGGGGAAGGGGGGCTAGTCCACCCCCCTTAATTTTTATAAACGGGTTTTTCATGCAGAATGATTCACTTTGCTCCAAATTTGGTATACCGGTTTATTATGTTAAGGAGCTTCCCTGATTCGTTTTGGGGATTCATTGGTTAAGGATAAAGGGGGGGGAGGCTAGTCCACCCCCTTAATTTAGATAAATGTTTATTTTTGCAGGATTATTCGATTTGCTCCAAATTTGGTATACCGGTTTATTATGATAAGGAGCTTCCCTGATTAAATTTGGAGGTTCACTGGTTAAGTATAAAAGGGGAAACGGGGGCTAATTCCCCTTCACTTATTTTTTTGAGGGGCATTATTCTTTAAAATAAGAGTATGATATACAATTAGTGTGAATAGCTTGTGAGCTCAATGCCATCAGTTTAGCTGGGCACTTTTCTTTTTTATTTAAGATATAGACGAAACAAAAACTGCTCCGGAATCTTTGTATAAAGGTCAAATACATAAGAAAAAAATATTTTTCCATTTTTAATTTTTTGGTACCACATTTCAAATTTTAATTTTTTTTAAAACTTTAAATGGCCGCCATTTTGAAACAAAACGGCGCATGAAGCTGGCCGACGAACTCGGTCGAGACATTGGTATGTACTATGTACACATCGAATTACATCGAAATCGATTCATAATTACGAGAGTTACAGTATCACATATGTCATATATATATATATATATATCAATTTTGAACGGAGGGTGGTTTCGGGGTCTGGGGGTCATGATCGATGAATATATACCAAAATTTTTTGAAATCGCTTTCCTCCGAACGGCTGCAATAGGTAGCTTTTTATAATGAAAGCTACCTAATATTTACCTGAGAATGGATAGCATACGAAAAAATGGTATTCCGATTTGAGAAAACTGATTATTGCACTGTAAAAACTATACTGTAAAAGTACATTTTTGTCGATTAAGAAATATCTGTCATTTTTAATACTTTTCAATAAAGTTGAAAAGTATTTATGACTTCGGTTTGTCTGTCCATCAGGCCGCCTGTGCGTCTGGCCGTCTGTCCACGCTGTAACTCCCGTAAATATGCTCCGATTGCCCTGAAATTTTTGTATGAGATTGACATTTACCATAGCACGTTCCCTATTTCAAATGATGTTTGTAGTATGTTTAGTTCATTTACAGAGACAGTTAAAAGTATTCCGTTACATGACGGCCAATGGGAAAGAATCGTTTCAAGTGATTTTTAATGATGTTACACGCTTTCAAACACAATAAAACATATATGCATTTATGAAGTGCACTGTAATATGCATTGTGGAGAATATGCGGTGCAAAGAAAAATTGTTATTCATTTACAGAACCACACAAAAGAATTTCGTTACATAATGATATAGGGGTGGAGGGAATTGTTTGCAGTGTATTTTAATTATGTTAAACTATTTCATATAAAAGGAAATTGAAATACGTCGCTGAGGTTTGCTATACCTTATTTCATCTATAATACGAAGTGTATGGCATTTGCAGGAAAACACAAAATATTTCAGATACTATATTGTATCCGACGGAGTGTACATTAGCGATGATTGCTGAAAATGCATTTTTAATTATGATGTGCGCTTTTATGTTTCACTATACGAGTATTTATGCATACTATATAGTATATATAAATGCTATAATTCATATACAAGGCTATACAAAACAATTCGTAAGGGTTATTGGGTATGAGCGCAAATTGCTTAAATGTGGTTTTAACTGAATTATGCATTTTTACGCTCAACTGCATTTATACTAAGAAATGTTTATAGAATATAAATAAAATGATATACAGGGTAACGCGAAGAATTGGATACATGGTCGTCTATAAATGGTAATTTCTGGAAATGTGATTTCAGTAGTTTTAAGAGTGTTTTAATTTGAATTAAATTTTTGCTAAATAGTGGCTTGTAATAAGCATTATACAAAAGTATTCAAGTATGTTTCTATCTATTAGTATAAATTGCTGAAGAGAAATATCAACCTGTTATGCGTTTTCTTGCTAAACTAAATTTTCCCCCATTATATAGTATATATATCAACTTACAGATCAAATACAGGGCTGTTAAGAAGAATTGGAATACATATTTGGCTATGGACGGTAACTGCTGAAATTAGTTTTTGAAAAGTCTTATGCGTTTTCTAAAATGTTCACTTAGTTGTCTTATTTATCTTATTTCCCTAAATAACGAAGTTTTGTTAAAGAATTCAGGAAGTGTTGTAAAGTGTTTCATAATCTATGCTTGACGCATGATTTTTCTTTCTTGTTTACAGTATAAAAAAGGAATTTTCTCGAAAGATGAATTTTCTTGAAAATTGGGAAGAGTTTGGGTGCTTATGTTCGGAATTTTTCAGTATATTAATATAAATATTGTGTATATATGTATTCAATATGTAAATATTTTTTATGATTATTAAGCATGGATAACAATTACATTACAGATGAGAATTTTCTGTAAACAACTACGCAATGATTACCAGGAAAAGCAAATAAACAAGAATTATATTATTAAAAAGATTCGCTGGAAAAAAGTAATGTGATTTGACATGAAACAGGCAATTTAAAATATTTTCAAATAATGCAAAATGCATGAATATGAATAAGTCTGCTTATTTTACTGTCGAAATTGACAGTATAATAAGCAGATAAAGTTATTTTAATTATATTTTGATAGTTTATTTATATTTTTAAAATTTCTTGAATTATTTAAATTTCTTAACGTTATTATCTGATATGTTCGTTACGCATTATCAACCCTTTTTTCCCCTGCTGCCACATTTTTAGATCAAATTTAAATTTCCATTATGATGCCTTAAAGTTTTTTTTCTTTATAATATACGGGTTTCAGATAGTGAATGTTATTTATTCATTTAATTGTAATTTATAAAACATGAATTGCATTTCTTTTCCAATATTTGTAATCAATACACGCTTTTTTAGCCTTACGAAACATTTTATTTTAAGTAATGATGTAACACCTATATTTTAAAAATTCTTTCCTGTTTTAAATAAATAGAAATGGATATTTGTACATGATTCATGAAGCGAACGATTTGTTTTTCTTATGTACGCAAGTATTATTCCGTATGAAATACTAACCCATTTGAAAGTGTGTCCTTATTTAAAATCATACTCTGGGTTTCATAAAAAATATATATATATATATTAGTATTATATTTCAATCACACAAATTGGCATAAATTCCACAAAATTTTATCGCTCGTAAATAATAAGTTTTAGCATCCGTTTACCGTACAGCCTTCCAGAATCCCGATTTCACTGAAATTTAATAAATATATTAAAATCAGCGTAAAAGTTGTTAGTATATTGAAGAGTAGGGTTTTCATGTGGCACCATTCATGTGAAATTCAAATTAGAGCTAATTAAGCAAGAAATCCCACCCTCTATATTTTAAAGAACTTCATTATGGAAAATCAAGATAAAAGTCAATAAAAAATACCAGTATTTATCCAGTTATCATTCTCTCATACTTATAGAATTCTACTAATTTTTAAAATATCTAAATGTATAGATGAAAATACCTATGCAAGGCTCTGTTCGTACTTGGAGTAGCAGTAAAATCCTGCTAAATTCTAAACTTCTATAATTTTAAATTACAACACAACAATCGATCTGAGAATTTTTGATTCATAACTTTTCCCTTCCCCTCCAATAAATAACAGATTTTTTTTTTTTTTTTTTTTTTTGCTATTGAAAGCAATAAGCAACTGTTGTTTAAAGATAAGCATCAAGGATTGAGAGACTTTGGGAGTGATAACCATTTTGATAACGCTTGTAGATCTACAGCTGTTAAAAATGTGGCATTGGGAAATAAAAATGGAATAAATATACGAGAGATATTGGTAAAAGAAATTTTGTTTCAAACTTTTAGCCTAACATACTAAATTTCATCTGCTACGATTTTTGAAGTTCAGCGATTTTTAATGCGCTTTTCATTGATTTTTCTAGATTTTTTGTGTTTAGAGTGGATTTTTTGTCATTTATGTAATATTTCCGATTAAAATATTTTACCGCATTGCAGTAACTTTTGACACCTGCGATTTTTAGGGCATTTTTCAATGCGATTTTTCGCGTTTTTTCGTGTTCTACGACGATTTTTTGGCATTCAGAAATAAAATTTTGTTTGAAACTTTTAGCCTAATATAGTAAATTTCGACATTTACGAATTTTAATTTTTCAATTTTTAATAAGATTTTAATGCGATTTTCAGCTATTTTCCAGATTTTTTACGCGTTGCGTCGATTTTTTTTCGTTCACGAAAAATTTCCGGTTACAATGTTTTACTCATTAGGGTAAATTTTGACTTCTGCGATTTTTTAATATTTAGCGATTTTTAATATATTTTTCCAAGCGATTTTTAATGTATTTTTCAATGCGATTTTTAGAATTTTTTCAATCCTCACAGGGATTTGTTGACATTTAAAAAATGAATTTGATTTCAAACTTTTAGCCTAATATTGTAAATTTCACCATCTTGGATTTGTGAATATTAGCAATTTTTAGCTATTTTTCGAGATTTTTATGTTCCGTGTCTATTTTTTGTAATTTATGAAAGCTTTCCAATTACAATGTTTTACCCCCATTAGGATAAACTTTGATACCTGTCGAAATTTTGATATTTAGCGTCTTAGGCCATTTTTTAATGCGACTTTTAGTGGTTTTTCGAGTCCCACGACGATTTTTTGACATTCAGTTAAGGAATTTGGTTTCAATCTTTGAGCTTAATATTGTAAATTTTGTCATCTAGCTACCTTTAATGCGATTTTTGTGAGATTTTCAATGCGAATTTTAGCGATTTTTCGAGATTTTTTATGTTTTTCGTTCATTTTTTGTCATTTATAAAAGATTTCTGATTACAGTTTTTCACTCTATCATAGCAAAATTTTACTTCTTCAATTTTTGAATGTTTAGCTAATTTTAATGCGATTTCAATGCTATTTTTAAGCGATTGTATGAGTATCGCGGCGATTTTTTGACATTGGCAAACGGAATTCGCTTCCAGAATTTTAAGTTAATACTACAGGAAATATTGTCCTGTACGAATTTTTAATTTTATCAATTTTTAGGCTTTGACAATGATTTTTTGACACTTTTAATAGGAAATCGATTTCAGACTTCTGGCCTAATAGGAATTTGTTTTCAAACTTCAGCCTATTATGGTAAATGTCCCTGCTTTGCTATTTTTGAACTGTAGCAATTTTTAATGCGATTTTCAATGTAATTTTTTAGTGTTTTTCTTCTCTTTTTAGAGTTTGCGGTAATTTTTCCAGATACGGAAAATGAATTCGGTTTCAAACTTTTAGCCTAACTTTTTAAAAAATTTTCCAAACTTTTATTCTAATCAATTTTCTCCTCTGCGATTTTTGCTATTTAACCGCTTTTTATCGCGTTTTTTTTTTTTAGTTTTCCACGTTTCACCGCTTGATATTCATCAAAGGAATTAGATTTGAAACTTTTATCCAATTATAGTAAATTTTTCTTTCGTGATTTTTTAACTTTTTGCGATTTTTAATGCGATTTTTACGTTTCTTCGTGATGTGCTGCGATTTTTTGACATTCAGTTTTTCACCTAAAGTAAATTCTGCCCCTTTTCGATAAAGTTTATTTGATTTCGTACAGCAATTTTTGAATTTTTAGTGAATGCTTTGTGATTTTTAGTGTGTTTTCGCAATTTACTGCCATTTTTACACTTTAGTAAAAGGAATCCTCTAACATCTTATACAATATAGTATATAATTTTCTCTTTTCGATGAAGTTATTAGACATTTGTGCAGCGATTTTAAAGTTTTTCGTGACATTTTATTGTGATTTTCAGAGCTTTTTCGCGATTCGTGCTTCTTTTTGACGTTCCTGGGCAACCCGGGCAAGTTATCTAGTCCAATAATAGATGCGCATTTCATTATGGTAGCTTAATATAAGGAAACTTTTTGTAAATATTAACTATTTAATGAAATGAAACATCATCTATATATATATGTATGGATTTTTATTATCTATTTTCTGTTATGTTTGCGTTATAAGGAGCTAAATTTTGCAATTTTAGGCTTAATGCCGACAAAATTGGGTAAAATAACGCATCTTCTATGAATGTACCCACAAGCTCCTCTGAAGATTCTGTGGGTTAATTATAGTTTATTACTTTACATACTGGTTTCCTATGTTTATTTCTAATTCGTCTTTAGAACTTTACCGATTTGTTCATATATATATATATATGTATGTATGTTGTGACAGCGTTTCTGTCCCATAGCTATCATTTTTATTCAAAATTAATCAACATTTTTAATGAGGATGGTTTGGGTGTCAGTGGGTCACGATCTGCGAAAATACGTTTGCCGCAATTACTTCACAAAAACAACTGCAACAGGTAGCTTCGTCAATGGTAATCGAAACTACCTAATAGTTTGTAAGGAAAAAAGAACGCGTGATTTTTTTTTTTTTTTAATATAAAACGTATTTTAAAAATTTCTCAAAAAATCTCTCCCTATCAGCTAATGATAATGTCATCGTAGTGCGGCAGGTGTCCCGTTCTATCTCGAGGCTCTTGTTTAAATAATGCTTATGTTTTCCTTTCTGTTGTCATAACTTAAAAAACAAGTCGGAAATTGTACGTCAAACGTCGCAAATGAGGTGTGCGTTCGTACTATAATTAGTTTTATAAATATTCAGATCTTGGTGCAATAGCTGTTGCAATCTTATGCAAAAATGCATGAATACAAAATTTATTACGATTATATATGGGTTGAGGAAAAAGTAATTTTGTTTTTACCCGACAGATGGCTTTAAAGTGGCATATCTCTGGTAATACTTATTCAATGAAGTCATACTATGCAGCATTTGGAAGGTAACAGTCAATAGAACATTCTAGATATAAAGGTGCGTCATCTGTTTACTCAGGCAAAAGTTATTGCTCTTTAAAAATGGAGATTCCAGAAGGTTATGTTTGTCATATTTGGATTTTTTACTTCCGAAAAGGGAAAAATGCGGCAAAGGCTCATGGAAAATTGTGTGGTAATTATAGTGATGAATGCTTGAGTGAACGTCTGTGTCAGAACTGGTTTGCTTGTTTTCGTTCCGGAAATTTCGATGTTAAAGATGAACCTCGCCCTGCCCGACCAATCGCTGAAAAAGTCGATGAAATTCTTAAAAACTTTGAGGTAGACCGACATATTTAATCTCGCGACATCGCTACGGAACTAAACACTGATCAAATAACACTTTTGAACCATTTAAATAAAACTGGACACCAAAAGAAGCTCGATACTTCAGTTCCACATGAATTACAGTAAAAAATTTAATGGACCTAGTTTCCATTTGTGAATCGCTGCTGAAACAAAACGAAATCGAGCCATTTTTGAAACGAATGATTACGGACCATGAAAACTGGATCACGTACGATAAAAATGCGGGATAAAGATCGTGGTCGAAGCCTGGAGAAGCTTCACAAACTGTGGCAATGCCCGGAATGACGCCAAAAAGGTGATGTTGAATGTTTGCTGGGATTGGAAAGGATTGTTCATCATGAGCTTCTCCGAACCTGACCAAACCATTAATTCGACTTTCTACTGTCGACACCAAATACGATTGAAGCAGGCGAAAAAAACAGGTCATAATTGATCAATAGGAAAGGCGTTGTCTTCCATCACGACAACGCTAGACCACACACATCTTTAGTGACTCGGCAAAAAACTTGCTGGGAAGAGCTTGGCTGGGAAGTTTTGATGCATCCACCGCAATGCTCGAACTTTGCCCCGTCTGACTACTATTTCTTTCGGTCTTTGGAAATCTTTCATAAATGGTATAAATCGGGCTTCAAAAAAGGCTTGTGAAAATCACTTGGTTCGGTTTTTCGCCCAGAATGTTTAAAATTTCTACAGTGACAGAAATGTGGTTTTACCAGAAAAGTGGCAAAAAAGCATCGATCAAAACGTGACGTATATCATAGATTAGTGTTTGAAATTTATATGAATAGCATCGTATGAATAAAATCGCTTGGAAAAAGATGAAAGAAAATGAAATTCTTTTTCCTCAATCCATACGATTATATATATTAAATTGAGTAAAACGAAAATAGTATGATCCATCTTAATCCATCCTAAATAGGACACAATCATAATGGCAACCTACAATCATTACCTGTTATGGGATATCACTGAATTAATTATGCATGGTAAGATTGAATAGAATGGAGAAAACTTTTATTAATATCTTTTTAAATTTTGATTCGATTTTCATAAATGACTCGATGAAATTCTGCAACGATTATATATATTGAATTTCAAACCATTCTGGCGGGTATTTTTTGCGCTGTTATTTGCGGACAGACGGACGGACCAGACGACTACTACAGGTGCTATGTATTTGTATAGTAATTACGAACGCACGTAAAAACAGTGCTAAGATTATACATAATTTTTAATATATTCACTAATTCTCGTTTTCTGCCAAGCGAAAATGAATTGGTGAATTTTACATAATTGGGGTCCAAACCAAATTAACTTATTGTAATGGAAATGCTTTCGAAGAACTTGAATTGTAGTTTTGAAATTGGACATGATTTTCTAAGATAAATATTGAAAGGTTTTAAAAGAATGATTTTGAAAAATTATCTTTACTGTTACATTATTATTAGTTCATAAGGTATTTTGTGAAAACACAAACATAAGCCACAGGCACTGCACTTTTGGTACAGTAAATTGCTTTTGAAATAACGATTATTATTTTAAGTTACGCTTCTTAAAACGTATATAGAAAATGCATTTTTTTAAACATTTTCCCACATAGTTGAAATAAGTTCGGTTTGGCCGTCCGTCTCTCCTCGCTCTAACTCTCGTAAATATACTCGGAATGCCCTGAATTTATTGTATGTCTTTGATGTTTAGTATAGCACTGCAGGTATTGAAAGTGAAATGTGTGGCACTTACAGTTCATTTACAGGGGCGGTCAAAAGTATTCCGTCACATTACATCCAATTGGAAAAAAATGTTTAAAATTCATTTTAATAATGTCATACCATTTCAAATATAATGAAATTGATATGCATTTGTGAAGTACACTAATGATGCAGTCTGTGGAATATGGAGTGCAAAACTATTCCTTTACAAGGCCATATAAAATAATTCCGTTACATAATGGTCTAGGGATTTGTTTGCAGCGTATTTTACTTAAGTCACATAATTTCAAATATATTGAAATTGATATACATTACTGAGGCTTACTACAAGATACTTGTAGCATAACCTGATGCACATAGCATTTATCGTTAATTTACAGAGACACACAAAAGATTCGAGTACGGTATTTTTTCTGAAGTATTGTCTATTAGGGTTAACTACTGGAAGTGCGATTTCATTTATTGTATGCGTGTTTAAGTAGGACTAAACTTTTGCTTAGTATGTGGTGTGTATAAATGCTATAGATCATATGCAGGGCTATACAAGAGAATTATGAAGTATTGCGGAGCGTGAATGGCTTAAAGGCGGTTTTTAATTGAGTTACGCACTTACAATGTGAGCTGGATTTAGTACACTGAGAGATGTTTGAATAATATAAATAAAATCATATACAGGACCACGCAAAAAACTTGATACATGGAATCCAAGGAATGATAATGTCTCTAATTTTAATTGAAGTAGCTTTAACCATGTATTAGCCTGAATTAAATTTGAGCTTAATATGTAACTTATATAAAAATCGTTTGGTAATATACAGGGCTGGGCTGTATAAAACAATTCAAGTATATTTCCGTATATTGATAGAAATTTCTGAAGGTGAATTTTCAACCAGTTATGCATTTCACACTAAACTAAATGTTAGCATACTATGGAGAACATATACAAGGATAGATTAATTACAGGGCTGCACAAAATACTTGAACTACTTTTCGGGATATGGGCGGTAATTGTTGAAAACTTATTTTCAAATGTGGTATGTGTTTTCTAAAATGACTACGTAGCTATTTTTTTACCTTATTAAACAACAAAGTTTCGTTAATGGATTCTGGAAATGTTGGAAAGTGACTCATAATCTATGCTTGGCGCATTATTTTCTTTATTATTATTTCGTTGTAATGAGTAGCATGAAGTAAACGTCTTCCCTACTCTCTCAGAAAAGTATTCATTTCAGATCATTGTTTGTCAAATTAATAGCAAATATATATACGATGACCAACTTTAAAAGTCTAAACTTTAGATTTTAACTGTCAGTTTCTACCTTTCTATTTTATGTATACTAAATGCTGACGTCGCTATTTCGTCGCTGGAGTCGCTATTTTACGTAAGTGGCACTGCAAGCGAGTAATTATATAAAAATGTGCTGTCCCAAAAGTATAGACACCTGACACACTACAATTAAATATTAAAAGTAAGTTTTTAGTTACTTTTACAAATGTAAAACCAAAAAGAATGACAGGTGTCTATACTTTTGGGACAGCACATTTTTATATAATTTAATATACATTTTATAATTTCAAACCTTTGATCATAATTTATATGTGTATATGAGCAAAACTGCTTTCATTTATTACCTATCTCATGAATTTAAATTTTACCTTATTACTTTTTATGTTAATGCAAATTTCATTGATTATCGAAACTTTTGGGACGCGGTGTAGGTTAATTTACGTTCAATTTGATACACGATTTGTTGTAAATAGTGTAGATCAGAGGTTTCCAACGTGGGGCGAACGCCACACTAGGGAGAAATTTGACTTTCTAGGGGGGGGGGGGGCAACTCCAAATTTGTTACTCACTCATTCGCTATCAGGTTCTTGTGTCTTTTTTTAATGTAATGTTTCAGACTGGACATAAATTGAAATACTTGTATTTCAAGAATCACTGTAAAAATCTCAATTTATGAACTATTTGCTCAATACTTAATCTGTTATCTCCATTTATGTCCTATTTCTATTATTCTCAATTCTCTAAACAAGCGTAATTAAATAAATGTCTTAAATCGTCTTTGGAAAGCGTATAATTTTGTGGTGACCACTCTCTTGCATTCCAAATGCATCAGTATCACGTCTCTGAGAGGTATACTTAATTGGTGTAAATCACGAATTTTGGCTTTTAATATCTCTGTGAGTTTTGCAAATATAAAAATGAATTTACTTGTGTTTTATTCAGGAATGGATAAGGAAAGTTTTCAAATTGGAAATTTTATCCTTCGAGGTTCCATATAAAAAATTGGGTTGTGTATTTTATCAAATAGACCTCCCAGGGATTTGCAACTTGCATCATAAATGTTTGAATATTTTTTTTTATGAAACTTCAAAATAGGAATTATTTGTCTAGGGGCAATATTTATATAAATAGGCTATTGCCTCCATCTTTGTGATTTACTCTGTATAACAAAAAATATATGTGCTATAAATATAATTGTGTTCAGTGCGACTTTTGATTGAAATAAATTTTCAAATTATGCATGGATACTAAAAATAATAAAAAATATATAATTTTTTTTTAATAAAGAAAAGCAATTTTCAAATTTTTCAAAAAACTGAATAAAAATAAATACTGAAATATTAAAAAGAGCATTGAAAAAAAATTCAATATATCTTCTGTATTATTATAGTTACACTTATAATATTAATAATTTTAGAGTAACAACTGAATTATAAAAACATGTGAAATTTCAACTCTTTACCTAAAACAGATCTTATAAAAAGTGTACCTAAAGTTGTAAAATACGTATTCTTATAAAAATCGAAAAAATATGCGTGGTATCGTATGTTAAGAACTAAAGCATTGTCTTTTAGATATTCATATATTGTTAACCAATGTACTTATATTTATATTTAAATTATATTGTATTATATTATATTTATATTTAAATAATATTATATATTTTTTAATTGCCTGAATTTGCTTTATTTTTTAAGTGCAAAGTAGAAAATTCGAAACCTTGAAGCACAGCGAAGAAATTAAATGTTTTCAAAAGATAACGATACCTGATAGTAATCTGAGAACACAACAGTTATGTATCCGTGTTACGTATAAGAAAGAAAATGTTCTCGTGGGAAATTTTCCATATGGAATAAAATCTCTTCAATTCTATTGGAAGAACATCTTGCTGTAAGAATTGAAAGTGAATAAATAGGCCTTTTTCATACATTCTGACACATTGACCCATTTTTGAGGCAATACTTTCTTGACATCATGAAATTCGCTTTGGCTTTCGCTCTTGTGGCTATCAGCATTGCTGTGGTAAGTCAATTTTACTTATTTTTTAAACCGTTAAAAGATTATAAATGTAAACTAGATATTGTTTTTATTGTGTTTACTATCAAGTAATTCCTTACGTTTGCAAGTTCAATTTTTAACACTTTCCAACTTAGCTGAAAAGTGTTTGTGAATATTTTTTTTTGTCTGGCTGTCTGGCCGTACTGTACCTCGAATTGCCTAGTAATTCATGTATGACATTTATGTTTACGAGGGCAAGTTCAGTATTGAAAATGAAGTGAGTATTTCCTTTACAGGGGTATTTGGGAGAATTCAGTTGCATTACGATCTATTAGGAAAAGTTGTTTGCAATGTATTTTGATGATGTTACACTATTTCATTCATATTGGAATTGATATACATCACTGAGGCGTGGTACAAATTGCTCACTATAGAATATTGTGTGAATACCATTTATAGTTCATTTATAGGGACACACAAAAGAATTTGGTTACACAGTACTGTTTATGAGCATTAGTTGCTCAAAGTGCGTTTTTAAATTTTTCTAATTTTTTTGCATCTTACTTGGTGTGCATAAATTATACAGGTCTTTCATTAACATTTCTGTAAGAGTAAAATTTCATCGCAAATACTTTTAGTTTAAAGCAATATTTAACTAACAATTCTTCAATGTAAACAGTGTAACCAAAATTAGTTTGTTATTAGATTTTCGTTCTGGGTTACATGGGGTTACAGGATTTCCTTTAGAAAGGAAATATTTTCAGACATATTCGTGATTTTTTATGTTTAAAAATGAATTTTTTTCTACTTAGTTTAACATAATTTCTGTATATAAGAAAATATTAGTCTGGAAATTTCCAAGTTTGAAAAAAACGTACTATTTTCAAAATTGGATATCGTGATGTTTCCCGTTAAAATAAAATACTCTAAATTCTCTATAATGGAGCCCTGCACTGATCCCCCCCCCCCTAGCAGTTTGTCTTAAGAGAGAGCAACCTGTACTATATTTTACATAAATATTTTTCAAGTAAAATCTATGCTAGTATAATGCAATACACTAGCTTGCTTCTCATTCATACTGATTGATAAAGATATCACACGTATTGAATTTTTCCAACTTAGCGAAATAATGCCAATGCCGGGATTCGAACTCAAAACCTTTGACTTAAAATGCTAGTGCTCTACCGATTCAGATGCCGGATCGACAACTGGCGGGCAATCGATTTGATTGAGAGAAAAAAAAGAAATAGTGTACCGAAAATAAGTCCTCCTTTAGCAGAGTGGAAATTCTAATGATTTTAAAGGGGGCTTGCAATTGAAACTTTTGTAAAAAGGATAGGAAAATTGGGATGGTGAGGGGTGTATTTTTCAAATTTATGAAATTTCACAGGATTTATACAATTTGCAAAATAAAATTAGATCAAATGAACATTTTTTAAAAAAAATTCCCTTCCATAGATGCTAAAAAGTTCCGATTAATAAAAAAAAATAATTAAACAACTTAAGATAAAATAATTAATTTAGATATGAAAGAATATTAACAAAAATTATAAGACATTACTCATTATAAATGTCTATTAAACCTTAGTGCGCAAAAAACAAGAAAAACATTAATAGTGTAATTTAGAGAACATATGCCACTCTGATACAATAATATGTAAAAAGATTAGATAAAAATAAATTGCATAATATATTTTCATTTAGGAGATATGAAAACAGAAAACTTAAGAAATTTCCTGAAAAAAAAAACAGAAGTATTGAAAACGTTAAAAAATAAAACTTATAGGGGAGGGCTTATAAATGGCACTTTTTCAAAAAAGAAAAAAATAAGATAAGAGGGCGGGGGGGGGGGGGGGGAAACTGAATGCAAAAAAAACTACTGATAAATGATGTGAATTACAAATTCAAATAAAAGTATTTTACAATTAGGACCATATTATTCAAAATAAATCTATAAAAATCTTAAATATCTATATTGTATGCATAATATACATATATTGCAGATTGTGCTGAAGATAACCTGTTAACTTCTTCAGTGTTCTTACTCTCCTGAGGGTTTAAGGGTTTTGAATAGAAGAATGTTCGTACGATAATGGTCGCTATAACTAAACAAAGAAATTTTCTCTTTGAAAAAATCAAATATTATTTTCTAATAATTCTGATATTCTTCTCCTGAGGAGTGCGAACCCTGCTCTTCTGGGTGTCCTTTTATTCTACCACATTCAATTATGTGTTTTGGTTTAATAAAAGTAGTTTAAAAAATTATATTTACTTCCCTGTTTATGATAATATAACTTTTTCTGCACTGGAACGTTGAATAAGCCATCAACCAATACAGGCGAGCAATCATTATTAATAGGAATTGATAGTCTCTGTGAAAATAATGAATTATTTATAGTATGGGTAATTTATTTCAGATTTTTTACACTTTACAACAATAGTATAATTGTTTTCCAACAAGTTAGCATTAACTTATAATTTTTTAAACACTCAAATCCCGGGTATTAAAATTGATAATATTATTTACATTAATATTTATGCTATTTACAAAATTTGGTGTCGAATTTTCAGTTTCATTATTTAAAATCTTACCTGCGATAGAAGGCTCACGAGAAAATTTTGGCCTTTGCTTTGGTAAAAAGATCTTTGAAGTAATTTTCTTTGAATGTATCTTAAAATCCCTTATGTTCGTTAGACGTTTACTAAATTTCGCCGTGTGATCAATTGGTGAACTCAAGCATTTTAGATATATTTTGAGGTATAAGTTTTACAAGGCTCAGCACGTTTTAAACATAAAGGAGTATTGCAAATGTCTGGAGTTTTTTGGATACAACACAAGGATGTATCAAACATAAACGAAAATTTTAAAAATATTGATTTTTTTCGTGAATGATGTACAATTAGCGCAGTGTAGAACCGTGAATTCCTGTAAAAGAGAAATGAAGAATATTTTTCTTTCAAAACTTCCATTCAGTCCTTTTGTCTTTACTTTCTTTTACCCGCAAAAGAAGTATCGTAATCGGTTTTTTTTTTCGATGGATTTACGCTTTTCAGGATGTCAGAGATCCCGAAACACATGTTCTTTACAAAATCTCTGTCTGTGTGTCCGTATGCCCACTTTGTATTAATGAAAAACGTATTACATTATGGACAGAACTGAACCAAATTAAATAAATTTGTTTTTTATTATGTCCAGCATAATTCCAGTTGAATTTGGGGATAATACCCAAAAGGGAGGGGAGGGGTGTTAATGCTTTTTGTGCGATTTTTTTCTATTTTTGTTTTTAAAAGTACAGGATCATTATAAATTATTAAAGAAATTCGTTTAATAAAAAAATATTATAATATAGTACATAAATATATTAAAGTAATATTACAGGTGATATTTTAATAGAAAATGACCATTTTTCGTAGTTCTGTTGTACATCTACAGCCATGAAGGAGTCCTATTGCAGCCTATAGATAAAAATTAGTCTATTACAGGTATTACAGGTGATATTTTAATAGAAAATGACCATTTTTCGTAGTTCTGTTGTACATCTACAGCCATGAAGGAGTCCTATTGCAGCCTATAGATAAAAATTTTTATCTATAGTCCTATAGATAAAAATTAGAGAAACTTTACTAAACAACTCGAGCATCTATCTTTTGACAAGATTTTGTTTAGGATCTCCCTTAATGAACCGTTAAAAGGATAAATATTTTCAACACATGAAGAAATAAAATGTTTTTGATTGAATTAGCTTAATACACGCCCTTAATCGCTTTACGATACAAGAACTAAAAATAACTATATGTTCGAAGCAATACGATATAAAAAGTGTATAGATGATATAGTAGACGATTAGGTAGGAAAATAATTTTTATATAATTTTATAAATATATTAAAAAAAATCATTTTAACAAGTCCCATTTATGTTCTCTTCAATCTCCCATTTGCTAAAAAATTAAATATACTACTAGTTTTCTAAAATTTCAGGCTTCTGCTGGTCTGACGTGCTTCACCGATGAAAGCAAGTGTGCTGAAGATGAATGCTGCATCAAAGTGGGAGGCGTGACAAGCATGGTGGGAATGTGCAGGAAATTGAAACAGATAGGTGAGAAAATTATATATGCATTAATATTTTGTTTGAATGTCCAACGAAACTTATTGCATAAGAGCAGTGTGGAATAATAAGAAACGGATGAGGGCATCATAAACACGAAAAATTCACACAACAGTTATATTTTGCTTAAAATCTTAATTCTTTTGCATCTTTTAAATACTTCATTACCAGCGCTGTGAAAAGAAAGTGTTCCTGAAGGCCAACGCTGTTGATTGCGTTGGAATGTTTGCTGCCAAGATTTTTTAAATATTAAATACAATGCTAGAAAAAAATGTATAAAATAATATTTTATTGCTAATTTTTATTTTTATGTATGAGTAGTATATGTTTTATTACTGTATTAGCGGAGTTTCGGCAGCATCGCTGGTCAGTTTTCCCCAAATGAACATAAATAGATGAAAATGCCATAAATGCACTAAATGCTTTTAAAACTGGCTGAGCCTAAGAATAAGACAGAAGCTTTTACTCTAGTCTATAATACCAGCCTCCTCTGGCGGCCAGTTTGATCTCTCTTAAATATATGCTAAGCATTGCAGCATGTTAATTTTGTACATGATTAAATTTTCTTGCTTAACCCTTCGTCAAATCGGCACATTATTACAGAGAAATCAAGAACTCGTTAGAACTATGGCATTATTTTATATATTTTCTGCTGTTATGCATTTCCTCTTCACAAAAAGCGCTTGATTCACTTTTATAGTCATTTATGCACATGTCCGTTTTCGCCCGTAATTAGGTCCACTGAGAATTGGAGTTTTTTAACTAATACGATTTTGGTGCAATAAAATATTTTATCTGAAAGCTCTTTAAAAGTATACAAACTTACATTAAACATGTTGTTGCGAACAACTTTTTGGCTTCTCGCTAACCTTGGTTGAAGACTAACGGAAGATTAGACTTATACCATATCGGTATTTTTTCGGTATAGGGGCCTTTATTTTTTTCTAAAAAAGCATAGCACAATTAGGCTTCGCTATGTGAGATTTGTTGCCAAATGATACAAACATCTATGAAAATAATCTTCATGAACTTTTACGTTTGTTTACACATTGTTTACGTTTTGATTATATATGTCCTAAAAGCGATAATGGAAACTTAAACACGTTATACGCTAAAAAGACATGTGAAAGAGAATTTTTATAATTGTAAGTTACAACAATGGAGTCTGTTATGTTAGAGGCTAAATCAACGCAGCGAACAGAATTCATAATAATGTTGAGAAACCCACATGCGTATACAAGGCAACATGTTGTTTTTATAGGGAAAATGTTTTATTTCCGAAGTTTACTATTCTAATGGTAAATCCTTCATAGAAGTGATAAGCGTGTTTTTCGAGGGGTCTGAAAAACAATGCGACTGAACAGTTAACAAAATGCAGCGAATTTCTAACAATCATGCACTAAACCTCAAAAGCTAAAACGAGTTTTAAGGGGACAGTTTACCTTTTCAACAATTTTGTTTATTTTAAAAATTATGTTTCAAATGCTTAACTCAGTGCATTTCAATGTTCTACTAAAAGTACATTTAAAAAAAATTAACTGAATATTTATTTAAAAAAAAAAAAATATAACAATTTTAATTTTTTTAAATCCTTACTACTTTTTTAAAAATTGATATTTTTGTCCAATTTTTTTAAGATTTTCAAATGTGTACCACACAAGACTGCACATGGATTTTAAGATACACCTAATACTACCTTTAATATAATTTGTTTTACTGATATATATAGTGAAAACGATGAAATCTAACACGTCTTCATATACTTTTATTTTTTTAAAATAACAAAAAACCTGAAGGCTAATACCATGCGCAGGTTTAAGACATACATAATAAAGTACATGTACAAAAAAGTTTAAATCTCTATCTCAAATACAAAAACATCCTTAGCATTTTTAAAACATGAAAGTAAAGAAACTATGAACATGGAGAAAAAGGCCATTTAAAGTTTTAATTTGTGTGGGTAGTTGCGCTCAGTGTATTAACAAAATTTGCAATAGTTCTATAAATAATTACTGTTTGGGTAAAAATGAGGTGTCAAAATATTCACAGTTAAACAGGCTTTCATTTAATATCAAAAAAGAAAAATCGATTCTTTGACCAATTGTAAGGCCTGTCCATTTAAAGATAAACTGCCCCTTTAATGAACATAATTAGGATCTAATAATACTTTGATGCCCAGAAGCTTTACGCTTTTCCGTGATATTTCCCTTTTAAAAAAATGAGAAGTGTTCATAAAAATCAGTATACACTTTTTAATACACATTTTGAAGGGAAAAACTGCATTTTTATTTTAAAAATTGCAGCATGACAACTGATGAGCGGGAGTGTTTTAAAAACAAATAGTCAAGCGGTGGGCACGTAAATTCGTCATAGAGTTTACCTAGAAAAATGTCACAAAAGAATTAGTTTTATTAATAGAAAAACTATTGAATATGTAGCCGTTTTATAAAATATGCATTTTGCGTGAAATGGCGTCCATTCAAAGAAAAATTCAAGTTTTCAACTACAAGTATGTATACACAAAACAGCGAGTTTCTAGTATTTCGGAAAATCGCACGCAACTCACTAGAAAAACAAGTGACAATTGATTAGAAAAAAAAATAAGTTCATTGATTAAAAATTGACTGGGGTAAATTGCCCCCCCCCTCCCCCCCTATATTGAAGATTGTGTTCTGAAAAAAAGTTATGCATAATTTACGAAAAGGTTAACTCTCAGATATATCAAGAAATTTTGGAATATTACATGATTCCGTCATCAGAAGATTTATTTGAAGATGATTTCAACTTTCGATAAGATTTAGTGTCACCGCATGCTTCTTTGTCAATGTCCGCCAACGCAACGTTAAGGTACTTCCTTGGCCACCAAACTCACCATACCTTAATCCCATCGAAAACTTATGGTGTATAATAAAGAAAAATCTCCAAGAAAATCCCTTTTCAAGTAAAACTAAGTTAATAGAACGTATAAAATATATTTGGGCTAATATTGATAGAAATGTTTGTAAATACCTTGTATATAGCATGCAAGATCGATTGTACACTATTATGAAAGCTAAAAGGGATGCTACAAAATATTAACTACCATTTACTTCATATTCATAAGGTAATATTATTGCATAAAATAAAATATTCTAACGTTTTGAACCAATCTAAATTTCATTCTAATATATTGATCTGTTTCAGATAGCTGTATACCTAATTTATTGTACTATATTTTATATTTTGTAAATGTTAAAATCTTATCTAAACATTCCAGATTTAATTTATAAGAAAATTAATTGCATTTACTTAGTATCAAAAATAAATAAATGAAAATTAATTTTTCCTTATTACTTTTTCTCAATTATTCTAATATTTTGAATATGAGCTGTATATTCCTCAGTTGGAAAGTATGTATTGCTGGAAAATGTTTGAAAGCATTGATGAAAAACCCCTGCCGGCCCGGCCTACAGGCGGAGGTAGATTTCGAAGTTAAGTATATTAATTGCACCAACAAAAACTAAATCATGATTACATATAAATCCACTTTAACAGTTTTATCCGGCAGCTTTTGAGGAATTTTTATTTCATTTTTATATAATAGCTGGTTTTATCAGAATCATGTTAAGGCGGTATTAAAAAATCCCAATTTCCATGCTCAAGAACTTAAAATTTTCTGGCACATTTTCCGATTAATTTTTATTAGAAAAAATACGAAACTTGCTGACGTGATTTTTGAAAAGCGACCTGTGTTTTTATTTTTCTTTAAATTAATTGAAACTTGATTAATAAACAATTATTTTCTCAGTAGGGCAATATTTTTCGTTTCTAACACAATCGCTTCGGGAAATTCTGTTCAAAATGCCCACTTTGACATCCTTTTTTTAAAATATATTCTGCCTCTATCAAAAAATCGATCATTATGGTACATTATATAGTTTCTGAAGAAGAGAATCTATCTATTGGACGCGTTTGAAAGCAAAAATTAATTTAAAAATGAGTAAGAAAATAAGCAGTTTGGATTTGAATACATTCTTAATAAGATGATTTTTTTCTTCAACCGCTATGTATTTTTAATTTGTTTTTGCTGTAAGAATTGGTCCTATCAAAAACTTGTCTATATAAATGTTGAAGACAATATTAAGAAGATATATGATAAATTCATCTCGATTTTATATCTTGTGAATTGACGGAGTTATAGAAATCTTTCTTCTTCACCCCCCCTTTTTTTGTTTTCGTTTTTAATTTTTATTGCGGTACGAATTGGTCCTATCAAAAACTTGTGAATACAAAAGTTGTAGATAATATTAAGGAGATGTATAATAAAATTAATTGGATTTGATATCTTGAGAATTGACGAAGTTATGATTTTTTTTCTCCTAAAAACCCTATTTTTTTGCGCCCCTTGAGCCCATTTTTAATTTTATCCAAAATCTGTGATGCATAAATTTTTGTCCTATTTTTAGAAGTAATAAAAACTTTAAACTGATTTGATATGTACAAAAACTAAGAAGTTATGGGTTTTTTTCTGTTTTCACAAAACCCCTCCCTATTTTCACCCCCTTGGTCCGATTTTGCCCATTCACGAACTTGACCGAGATTTTATGCCCTTGATTTTATGTATCAGTTTGGTAGAGATTTGTGCAGAATTGTGGAAGTTATCGTGTCCAGAAGAAAGTGATATATATATATATATAACCATTAATTAAACATAACCTACCACCATCAAAAACTGTAATATTATAAATTAAAGCTGTGAGTAAAAAAAAAAAAAAAAAAAAAAAAAAAAAAGTGCCAAATATTTTATTATAAGAATTATTATGGAAGAAAAAAGAAGAAAGTGGACACCGACAAATAATGGAAAAGCTTATACCGAGTGTCCCAAAAAGGACTGACTGATTTTAAAATTCAATAACTTGCAAACGGTGACAGATATTAAAAAAATTCTTGCAGGAGGGTTATGCATAAGGTCAAAAGTTTTATTACAGTGATTTTCAATTTTAGTTCGATTTACAAACAATAGATGGCGCTGTAAGCAATAGTCGCTAAATTCAAGCTGGATTTTTGGTACTTCGTGGCCCGGATAATACATTTCCATCTCCTTTTTCTGCATGGAACAAGATAAAGGACCAAAAATCGAGCCTGTATTTAGCGACTATTGCTTACAGCGCCATCTATTGTTTGTAAATCGAACTAAAATTGAAAATCACTGTAATAAAACTTTTGACCTTATGCATAACCCTCCTGCAAGAATTTTTTTAATATCTGTCACCGTTTGCAAGTTATTGAATTTTAAAATCAGTCAGTCCTTTTTGGGACACCCGGTATATTGAATTACGTTTTCAAGGGCACAGAATTCAATGATATAAGCAATATGGTTGTTTTCTGTGAGAAGAATAAGCTAAAGCTAAAAATTATCCTTCTCTGTGCCCGAACAACCATTATAATCAAGTGAATAAATTAAAAATGAAAACAGAATAGAAACAAATAATATGAAATGGAAAAATCAATAGAACCTGTTTAAATATTTATAGGATATAAAATAGAAATAATACACAACATACCGATTAACATTTCAGTATTTTTCAATATATCCACTCGCACATGGCTACCAGAATATCGTAAAGATTAAGGTGAATAAAACAGTTAAGAAATCACAGTAATAAATACCAAAGGATGCAGTCAATACATTTTGAAATACCATGATAAAAACAATTAATATAATATAAAATAAAATAAATAGAAAGTAATTACATTATTTAAAATAACTAAAATGCACTATTAAATTAATTAATTACTATTTAACAATATCGTCAAAATTTAGCTAAACAAAAAAACACCTGGTGTAGGAAATTATAACTGAATAGGAGCTGCAAAAGACAAAATTTATAACTTAGCGTCAATACACAAATTTTGGTGATTCCATCTAGTAGTATTTTTATTATTCAAATGTCACAAGATAAACAATTGAAAGCCTTTGAATGTAAAAAAAAATTTTAACAGCAAAACCAAACAAATCCTTATATATAGATAATTATAAACCTAATATAAACCACACTATATATTTTTAAAAAAACTATTGTCAATAAGATTTTAAAAAAGCATTCAAAATTCTATTATCTTACTCATTAAAACTACACTAAGAATTTGAATAATTCTATGACATTGATAATATATAATAGCATATAGCTATATGCTATAAAATAAAATAAATTCAATAATAATTAATAAAAATATATATATTAAAAATAATATAAAAATCGTTAATAATAGGTATTATATGTAAGATAATTATAAAATGAACAGTAAATAAAAAACATATGTAAGTATATAGAAGATTATCAGATACTTAAATTATCATTACCTATAAATCTCAAATATAGTGTGTGGATTATTTTCATACAACCATAAAAATCCTAAAAGTGTGAATGTGGGACATTCAAACACATTAAACCGATAATAAATTTTATAACACAAAGTGAAAACAGATCAATATTAAAAAGAATAGAGGAATAATATTAAAAATAATTATCCAATTTTAATACATACAGTATAACTTAATTTATATTAAATATATTTATATGTATATTAATCACTATAAAAATGGCATACTATTAGTAATTAATATTATATTGTCCTTAGTAAATTATAATTTAATAACAAATGATTGTAAATAAGATAAAACTTTAATTAAGCTAAATATGTTAATGGAAGTTACCAGTTACATATAAAATATCAAATCAACATCCTTATAAAATACTTATCAAAAATATAGTAATAATACAAAAGCCCCATTTTTTTTAAATTAACCATTGCGTATTATCCAGACAACACCACCCTCTTCCGTACTCTAACATCTACCCACCCATCCAACCTATAATAATTTTTTTATATTATTTTACAATTTTTATTTTTTTTAGATATATATATATATATATATATATATATATATATATTTTAATATATTTTTTTGTAATTTTGTTTACGCATGTGTTAATTTGTTTTAAAAGATCATGTAAGTAAAGTACTAATTGTATATTATTGAATATATGAATTTTTTTGGAAAACCATGATTTAATGCTTCATAAATTAGTTTTTTAATATTATTGTTAATTAGAGGAGAAGAACATAAACATTTTATTCTATATAAATGATTAAGTATTATATTTCGAAATACAGAATGATGTAGACAAGATTTAAAATTTGTAAATGTATTAACTTTGAATTTAAATTCTTTACGTTTGTCATATAAATCTGTGATTGTTTTGTTGTCTTTTATTGTAATTTTAAGATCTAAGAAGTTAATTGTATTGTTAGATAAAAGGTTTTCCGTTAATTCCAAATTAGTAGGATAATCTACTGGAAATTGAGTAATTACAGATTGATCAGTTTCAATTAAAATTATGTCATCAATATAACGATATAAATGTAGATTATTATTAGTAAAAGTACGTTCATAATGATATAAGTATAAGTCGGATAATAAACTGGATGTACAACCGCCTTGTGATATACCGACATGCTGTAAATATAAAGTGTTATCTTGCAATATATAATTATTATAGATAATGAAGTTTGTTAAAGATTTAAAATATGCAAAATCTATATTAGATGGTAATTCCAATTTTTTATTATACTTTTTAAATAATGCATTGATAATTTTATGTAAATCTAATAGGTCTATATTATTAAAAAGATCTTTGAAGTCATATGTCATTATATTATATACACAATGAAGATTTTTTATAACTTTGACAAGTTGATAGCTATTTTTTATACAATGTGTATTATCATTGTTTATAGTAAGTACATATAATTGATTAAGAATTTTTAAGAGAAGTTTATTGGCTTTATTATTATGTATTGCAACCAATAGTTACAGTCCTAAATTTAATTGGACTTTTATGAAATTTGGGAATAAGAACTAAATATGGATAATTAAAGTTAGTAGATAAAATATTTAATAGTTTATAATAACTTCGAATTTTACGATTATTTACAATTACATTTTCATTAGTTTTTTGAAATGATTTATTAGAAGATATACAATTTGTAAGAAGTTGGTGATAATAAGATTTACATATAATGGCATAATTATTAGGAGATTTGTCTACATATGTAATAACGTAGTTTTTTTGTAATTTAGTAATTTGTTGGAAAAAATGCTTTGTATTAATAGAAACCAAATCAGCAATATTATTTTATAAAGCCATAGTTAATTTTTCAATTACTAATATTTCCCATTGATTAAAATATCCAATAGGCTTATTATAAGAGATTGAAATTTTATAAATAAAAATATCAATATCATATGTAAACTGTTTGATAATAGATTTAACATTAAATTTAGATGGAAGTCTATATTTAGTACCATAACCCATTAGTTGTTTCAATTTAAAATCATTAACAATATCAAGATTTCCAGTGATTATATGTCCAGGATCATTGTTTATGTATTTTTTTAGAGTGGGGTCATTGCATTTACACGGAAAATTACTTGCAGCAGATGTATTTTTTGAAAATGTATTGTAGTTAAAAATCTTTCTACCAATTGTATTCGGATATTTAAAGGTTTTTGATATATGAAGATTATTAATGGAAAAAAAAAAACAATTTTTATCATTAATTATGCAATTGATATTAATTTTATTAAATATGTGATTTGAAAAAGTAATTATCATTTGAGTATTCATGTTTTGAATTTTGTGTTTTTTTTGTAAATTAATATTTAAAAGATTAACCCTAGTCATAATGAGGTCAAAATAAATATCAGAGAAATGTTTAGAGAAATATTTACTTAGAAATACATTTAAATGTTGTACAATCTGTTTCTTTTTAATAGCAAAGATGTTTTTTCGAATTAACATCCAGTTATAATTCTCTAAATATTGTCTTTGAAGATCATTTATTTGTTTAGTGATAGATTTTTTGGAAACTATAACTGATGATGAACCCTTTCTACGTTTGTTACGTGTTGTTTTACAATTTAAATTATGATTAAGAGTATGATAAATTGGAGAATAATCAATATTGTTATTTATAGATGTGAAGACTTTGACAAGTCTGTTAAATACTTCACTGTTAAGTCCATAAGGATAAATTGTGTTGTAATATTTCATATATGATGATTCCATATAAATACGTTCTGATTTATTTTTTAGAATTTGAAGGATTTCAATTGTCGTATTTTTAAATTGATGTTTATGAAAATGTTGAATTTCAGCTGTAGATTGTATATTTTTTGCTTTGTTATTATTAGAGTCTGAACGATGATGATTGATACGTTTATGAATTGGACCTGATGTTTCATCAATATATTTCATGTTACATAAGTTGCACTTTATACAATATAAAACATTAAATGCTTTACAAAAACTTGAATAATTAGGATCTGAGACAATTTGTGTCTGAGAAGCGTATGGACATGTCTTGCACCGAGCATCATAACATTTACGAAAAAATAAAGGACGAGGGGGAGAGTATAAATGGTCGCTGGATGACGATCCAGGAACAACCCAATTATTGTTCCTGTACCGGGCACTACACTGCATAAATGCTAAGTGTATCTTGCCAGGATGGAGATGTTTACTAAGAACTTCCATATAAAAATTATGTTTGGAAAATGCAATAATTGAAAAAAAAAAATAAGAAAATTTAATAATATAAAAATTAATAATTTAATTAAATTAGTCTTGATTAAATAATAAAACTAGAGTATGAAAAAAATATATACAATATTTACAATAATAGAAGCAGAACTCAAAAACGAACTTCAAAATTTCCATAACCAAATAATGATAACCCTAATTTCGTAGACATAAAATGCAAGAAACCACTGGACTTTTTGATAACAAATAGTCAAAAATAACCGCATCTAACATCCAAAACCTAGATCAACTATATATAACCTTGCAAAGACATCCATAACGCTTTCCCAATTAACTCCTCAGATCAAAGTAATATAAATTTAAACTGCTAAAGCATATTAACATTAAATCTATGAATAGAAATAATTATTGCTACCATATTGATTTATATATATAAAATGATTATCTCTACAGAATAAATTATGTAAAGCAATAGCAAAAAATAAATAGAGAATATATAGGACAATATCATACACTGACAACAAGAAAATACATATAAAATTATAACTAGAAAATTAAATAAATCTTTGCAATGATAGGAATGAAAAAAATTAATGGAATCCTAAAATAGGTATAAGATAACTACATGGTAGAAATCATATAGATAATACACATAGATTGTGCGCTATTGCAGCAATGATCTAAGCGTATAATATTTAAAAGATTGTTAAATCATTTAGCGACATAGGAATATATATAAATATATATAAGATACCAAAAGGAAAAAATACTTCAAAATGAATTGTTGACATTCAAAATGAAAAGATATTTAAAAACATCATAAAAAGCGTACATTCATAATTACTTGCGCAAATGCATCATAATAATTTGAATGCTAATATACAACCATTAATTAAACATAACCTACCACCATCAAAAACCGTAATATTATGAATTAAAGCTGTGAGTAAAAAAAAAAAAAAAAAGTGCCAAATAATTTATTATAGAATTATTATAGATGAAATAGAAGAAAGTGGACACCGACAAATAATGGAAAAGCTTATATATTGAATTACGTTTTCAAGGGCACAGAATTCAATGATATAAGCAATATGGTTGTTTTCTGTGAGAAGAATAAGCTAAAGCTAAAAATTATCCTTCTCTGTGCCCGAACAACCATTATAATCAAGTGAATAAATTAAAAATGAAAACAGAATAGAAACAAATAATATGAAATGGAAAAATCAATAAAACCTGTTTAAATATTTATAGGATATAAAATAGAAATAATACACAACATACCGATTAATATTTCAGTATTTTTCAATATATCCACTCGCACATGGCTACCAGAATATCGTAAAGATTAAGGTGAATAAAACAGTTAAGAAATCACAGTAATAAATACCAAAGGATGCAGTTAATACATTTTGAAATACCATGATAAAAACAATTAATATAATATAAACTAAAATAAATAGAAAGTAATTACATTATTTAAAATAACTAAAATACACTATTAAATTAATTAATGACTATTTAACAATATCGTCAAAATTTAGCTAAACAAAAAAACACCTGTTGTAGGAAATTATAACTGAATAGGAGCTGCAAAAGACAAAATTTATAACTTAATGTCAAGAGACAAATTTTGGTGCTTCCATCTAGTAGTATTTTTATTATTCAAATGTCACAAGATAAACAATTGAAAGCCTTTGAATGAAAGCCTTTGATTGAAAGCCTTTGAATGTAAAAAAAAATTTTAACAGCAAAACCAAACAAATCCTTATATATAGATAATTATAAACCTAATATAAACTACACTATATATATATATATATAGATAGATAGATAGATACATAGATAGATGTACACATATATATATAAAGTTTTTTACTGATGGTTGTTTTGGGTTCTAGGGGTCATGATCGGTGTAGATCTGCAAACACTTTTCAGAAATTCCAACATAAGAACGACGCCAATAGGTAGTATTTCATACGAAATCTACCTAAAAGTCAAATAGTAGTATTTCATACGAAATCTACCTAAAAGTCAAATAGTAGTATTTCATACGAAATCTACCTAAAAGTCAAATAGTAGTATTTACGTTTTTTTAAATTTCAGATGAGAATTGCCAAGTACACCAAGGAAAATCTTTGATCAAATCGCATGTTTATTTATTAACTTGCCCATGTGCGGAAGGACTGAAGTGCCAAGCGAAGGACGGTATTATGGGAGTAAGTAAAAAAAAAGAAAATGCTTATATAAATATGTTAGTGTTTGTATGTGTGCAAACGCCTAGAGAAATAAAAGATTAACTGCTTAGCTACTATTGCTAGGACAAACAATTCTCAAATAAGAAATTAAATTTAAGAAATAAAAAAACCCGACTGCGTTAAAAGCGGACTAATTAATTATTTCTCATCAATTTGAAAAAAAGTTGCAGTAAAGATAGAGATCTTACCTAGGCAACTTCCAGGTTGTATAATATTTAAACGGAGCTTCTGACTGTAAAATAGTCAATGAAACATCGTCTTCATTTTGAAAGGCCAATCCAAAGATACGCCACTCAATATAGTGCGTAAAATTTTTTTTTCGTCTCTAGAGCCTTTGTATTTTACGGCCGCCATTTTGAATTTATAAAAACAAAACCTAGCATATAACCATCCGACGGTTAAGGCGAATCTATAGAGACCCCATTCATTAAAATCCATCCAGCCGTTGGGATGTTTCGAGGGTATAAAGAAATCAACATACCCAGATACGCGTGAAACACATAACCCTTCTTGGCAGTCGGGTAAAAAGAAAGTGTTAGGTCCTTTGAAAATGTCATTTTAATAAAAAAGGGAAAGAAACAGAGGCTTTTTCTGTGTATAATTATATAATTTGTTATCATACAAGGTTAAGCTATAAATGATGACTAAGTGTTGATTTTTAGATTTAAGGGTGAAAGTTTTATGTTTATGGAAACAAAGTATTATGCGTTTTAAGCAAATTTATAAAATACCTTTTTAATATATTCATACAACATTATAATTTGTTATACTGAGATATAGTATGTACTATAAAAAAGTAGATGCGGAATAGAAAGTAATAACATTCATTGTAACAGAACGGTAAATATTTTCACTGAAAATAATACAATTTCAGACCATGAAATGTAAAACAACGGGCGTGAATAAATGTATAGATTGTTTATCATACTTCTGTATAATAATGTAAAAAAAACGCGGCAATGATACAACAATTCATTTAATTTTTTTATATATATTTCTTACATATCTAACTATTTTGTCTATACAATGTGAATCAGAATAATTGATGATTAATTTGTTTTGAAGTCAGAAAAATAAATCAATGATAACATAAAAATTATACATAGTTGCAAATGCAAAATGCAGGCGCTAACTTGTAACAGAGACAGAGATAGTAATCATAATGTTAGAAGAGAAGAAATATTTTATTTTTTTTACTATGCATACAGAAAAAAAAAGAGAGAGAGAGACATGTCTTTATTTGACTTTTAAACAGCAACAACATTTCATAGAAGCTTCCAAGTAAATGTTCAAAACTGAGGCTTTACGGAGCAACAAAGACTTCACATGACGTCGGCATGACCGATGAATACAGGCAAACGTACCTCTGGTGTCAATAGCATTTTCTGCTGTTGCAGCATTACCTGCAAGCAGGTCTAAGTACAACCCAACTGAAATATCATACACTATATCTTTCAGCTGGCAACTTCTGATGATTCATTATATCCAACTCACTGGTTAAATTCCATACCTCTCCCTTGAAACAGTTTTGAATTTGTAAGTCACATAGCCCTATGTTATTATTGCTTGGGTTTGTGTTTCTGAATTGCTTGCAAATTACTGAGCAGGTATTGTGAATAGCGCTGTATACTTCATAACGAATATTTCCATAAGTTTTCGATAATAAGTATATCTAGGATTTTCAATCCAAATCTAAAGTAACAATATTTTATAGACAAAAATGAACTTTTATGGTTGAAATTATCATCACGTAATGTTTCATGATGAATTCCAGCCATTCTAAGGAGTACATTACTAAAATGTTTTATACAATCTCTCAATTTTAGCTAAGTATTAAGAACTAATACTTAAACAACTTTGAAGCAAACTAAAGAATCCAGGTGCATAATTTACAAAAAGCTTTTGTATTCAGATATTTTCTGATCTGACCTATAATAAGACAATCAAGTGATTATATCTTATGCAATACGCATATCTCACATACAATAAATGATATGGTTGACAATTGGTGTTTTGTTGAATTTTAATAATGGCTCAGTTTAAAAATTTGTATTTCCATATTAACTCAAAAAAGCAAAGATGTGATATGTCCTGTTATTAAGTACCTGAGTATTTAGCAAAATTGCAATCGTTACCATCAAGGCCACAAGCGGTCCAATTACAGTTTCTAGGTATAAAGTGTAAAAATAATAAAAATAAAAAAGCTTTGACCCACCAAATCAATTTTTGTTAGAGTACAATGTAATATAAAGTAGAAAAAAAAAAAAAAAAAAAAAAAAAACAGACATTTCTACGAAAAATCTAAGAACGATAATGTCTGTATGGATAAAGCGGTATTGTAGTTTTAAAAAATAGTTGTCGGTGGAAATTCTGTCCATGAGAATTTCTGCATGTTTTACTCTAAACGGATACATGAGGTGGTAAAATCTAAACTGAAATTAATTCTTTGCTTTTTTTCTGCAATAAACACTATTATTTAGGTATATGTCGCTGATTTGACGTTCATTCAAAACCAGCATAACTATATGGAAACATACAGCGTTCTTATAAATGTTCGCAGAATCAGAAAACATAAAAATATCATTTTTCTTAAATTCTCTAAAAAATATTAAAAAACCGGGAATTTAGATTATTTTTAAAATAGCAACATGACACAGGAAACAAAAAGTGAAACGAAATCGTAATATTTTGCGAAAGAAAGATAGAATGAACGTGAAATGAACGCATTAAAGAACACAAACAATATATATTCAAGAGCAAGAAACCAAATAATTCTTCAATTGCACAACATTGCTGTGAGAGGAAGCACGCTTTTGACTTCAAATCGGCTAAAATAATCTCTAAACCTAATTCTATAGACGAAATTAAATTTATTGAAGCATTTCATTGCTATAAAAATTATACAAATATTGTTGATTGTAAATTCGATATTCACCTATTGTCAGATTATTGGAAATACTATTTAAAACCCTCTTTTTTTTCAATTTCTTCTGGCATTTTTTCACATTTTTGGATCTATTCCTAATACTATTTAACCGCTGGCTGTTACTCGTATTCGCCTGTTTTACAACTTGTCAATAAACCTTTCACTTGTATCCGCTTCTCTTCTATTTATTCGAAACAAATTTCTGTCGTTCTTTGCACTGAAGACTATAAGCTTTATGCTACCGAAACTAGTATGCATGGAAATTTAATGTTCTAGCGATATCAACGTTGTTTTTCTATTTATATTACAGTAGCGCTCAAAAGTATTTTGACAAAGATAAAAATTCACATACTTGAAAAGAATAATAAAATACAAAAAATCAACCATTTAGTTTATCTAACCATATTCAATGTGTTAATTTTAATAAATTAACAATAAATGTTAATAATATTAATAAAAAAATATATATACTATATATATATATATGTGTGTATTTATATCTGAAATTTGTCATGCTGTAACTCTCGAATTTTTTAACCGATTTGGAAGAAATTTTTCATATGCATAGTACATACTAATGTCTTGACCAAGTCCGTTGGCCAGCCTCATCCTCCATCTTGTTTCAAAATGGCGGCTATTGGAATTTTTGAAATTTTTTTATGTTTTCTAAAATTGTATACTTTTAAAAAACGTTACGTTTCACAAAATGCAATCTCTTATGTATCATTTTAAACAGAATGTTAGAAACATTAAAAGATATTTTATAGTGTCACACAGTGTAAGTTAACAACATAGGTCAATTTAAAGAGAGAGTTAGGAAACCTAAAAATTTCCAAACGTGTTCACAAAATTCAAATAGCCGCCATTTTGAAACAAGATGGCCGATGAAGCTGGCCAACGAACTCGGTAGATGCATTAGTATGTACTATGCATGTGAAAAATTTCATCCAAATCGGTTCAAAAATTCGAGAGTTATAGCATGACAAAATTCAGATATGAATAAATATATATATATATATATGGATATATATATATATATATATATACATATATAGTATATATATAATTTTATTAATAGTATTAATATTTATTGTTAATTTATTAAAATTAAAACATTGAATATGATTAAATAAAATAAATGATTGATTTTTGTATTTTATTATTCTTTTCAATTAAGTGAATAATTATTTTTTCAAAAAAATTTTGAGCGCTACTGTATATTGCGCCAAGTATCATTTTATTAATCCCTTAAGTCGCTTTCTACACGCAGTTTATTTCTGTACATGGTTTTTCAAAAACAGCAAAGTAGAAAAAGCATGTTTACACAAGTATGTCGTGTTGAACCCTATCAAGAAATTCAAGGATGATTTAAATAAACTATTATTTAAACACAATCAAAGTGATTGGTAAAGTTATCATACGAATTGAATATTTCCAACTGAGCGAAAAAATGCCCAGATTGGGAATCGAACCCAGATCCTTGACTTACAAGGTCAATGCTTTACCGTTTAAGCTAACTGGGCCGACAACCATCTAGCATATTTCGCTCAGATTACCTTATTGTTAGCAACATCTGGTCTGTCATGTAGACAGCTCAACAGAATAAACCTTAGGTAAAGGAACTCCATATAAACGATGGATACGTAGATGAACTATTATTTAAACACAATCAAACTGATTAGTAAAGTTATCATACGAACTGAACACGTCCAACTGAGCGAAAAAATGTCCAGGCTGGGAATCGAACCCAGATCCTTGACTTACAAGGCCAATGCTTTACCGTTTAAGCTAACTGAGCCGACAACCAGCCAGCATATTTCGCTCAGATAACCTTATTGGTAGTCTTATGATTTAAATATTTCTGGATATTTTGCCCGTATATTCCAGGTGGAAATTAAGGATTTTCCCTTTAAATATTATTTGCTGTTGAAATTGTTATATTTTTTGAACAGATGAAATAAAAGATATATTTTTGCAACAGAACGCGATTGTTTTGCATCCCGCCAAACACCCATAGGTTGGGAACCTCTGAGTTAGACAATAATTAAACTTTGGATTTATATTTAAGATGGGATATTCTCCAATTATATGTTACCTTCATTTTGAGTAAAATGCTTTAAAATTGCTGTTCTTATATAAAAACGTATAAAAGTTATTTGATTATTCCAAAATTTCATTAAATGTAATCAAAATATTTAATTTTGCAGAATGTCCTTGGAACATGCCTGGCTGAAGACGAATAAAAAGTTTTTTTTTACATAAGAAACTTTATCGTGTGATGACTTGAGAAGACAATAAAGATTACAATTTGGATTTGTGCTTTTATTTCTTTTAGTCATATTCATTTTACAAATAAAATTCTTAATTCATGTCTAATGTTTATAGAGCTATTTTTAGTGCTGATAAGTCTTGTTCTTATTTTTCCTGTTATTTTAACTTTTTGCCTTGCTTTAGAAGCCTCATATGAGACTCCAAACGTAAGCTATAAAAATAGTATTTTAGAACTGGTTTACGGGTAACTTTAATTTGTCTAGCACCTACTGAACATCAAATCCTCATATATGGTATAAATTATTTTTTATACGCTATATTGAATAACATTTTAACAATGTCGTGGAAGACAAAAGCAAAGGTACTACTTAGTTATCCCGTCGACCAATTTCGCCAAATTATATAAATCGCCAAACCACTCGCCAAATTATACAAATTGACAATTTTTATTTTAAATGAGGAAAGAACAAAGAAATTAGTATAACATTAATAAAAATACAAATAAAACGTCGAAATAAAAATCACTTGATGACGAAAACACGTGTAACTTGCTTAAAGCCTAGTGAATGTGACATTTACGATCAACCATTTTTGACATTTAATCTTATACTTTGGCGATAGATTTTTTGTCGACGGGATAACTAAGTAATACCAAAGTATATGTATGATGAACGAGAGAAGGAAATATATCACTTTGCTCATCGTGGCAGTCACGTCATTGCAAGTCATGGTGGTCACGTCACATCTAAGCTCCAAAATACCATCACTTATTAGTGACATTACATTTTGTCTAAAATGTGAACTGCTTAGAAACCTTAAAAATTTGAAGAACACTACAAAACATGTTATTCAATGTGAAAAATATCTGTCTGCCATATGTTACCAAACAAACCACAATGTTGTGAAGTAAAATTTTGACGAAAATATAAATTTTATAAATCTTAGAAAATTATGAGAAATACATTAATCAGAATTGTCTTTACGCATTTTGGGGTCTGGATTGAACTGATTTTTTGGATACCTCGCAAATCAATCAATACTCATGAATTCATTTACTGTCCTACACGAAAATGCTTTATAAATAGATCAATATGCGACTGTAAATTATGATGCAAACATAATTCTACATGTACTCCACGATAAAGAATGTATTTTTCATTTCAAGCGATTTTTTCATTTGCTTTTTGTATTATATGAAAATTCAATAATTTTTGTTAAAATAACATCAGCAGTAAACATTATAAAGTGAAAACATATCCGTGAGTAGCGCTGATGTCATATTGAAGGTGGTAACACCTGAACAATAAATTTAGCTTTTTCTCTGCAACTTTTTAAACTTCTAAACATCGCACAATTTAAATTTTTACATTATCAAATCGAAAAAAAATGCTCTTCAAAGTGTAATTTCTTTGAAAACTGCACCACAATTTACTGTTTTTTAAGATTTTTAAAAATAATTTTCAAGTATGATTTTTTTACTCTTTCTATAGCGTGCTGTCCGATTACAAGAGACTAAAACATTTCCACTCGAAACAATATTAATGATTCACCGCTTGTTTTCGACTAATAATACAGAACTAAATTAAAATTTTCATAAAAAATATATTGTGAATAAAACACAAATTTAATAGAAATGAAATACAACTACATGCTTAAACCACTAAAATTAGTCGAATAATAATAATAAAAAAAGAGCTATAAATAGGATTGTTTTCTTCGGTAATTTAAAAACTCCTGGTACAGGCAATACGAACGTATCCTTAATGAATTTCAAAACTTTATTTGAATACATAATTGATATTTTTCATATGATAATGCTTTTCGATGTTGCGAGTGGACAATCTAAAAAAAAAAATGTATTAAATTAAAAAAAAAAAATATTAAAGTTTTAATAAACGAAAACAACTGTTTACACCTATATTCTAAAAACCGGAAAGCCAGGTTGGATCCATAATATACAGGTAGGGAAAGCAGAGATTTACTTGTGTGTGTGTCGGGGGAGTTTTTGTAATAAAGATATGCTTAATTATAATACATGAAAATACCTGCATTCTTTCGATAATTTTTTTTTTCCTGTTAGTGTTTAGCTAGTTTAAGTGACTCTTTAAACATAAACTTTATTATTTTCTTAAATCACAAAACATAAAATGTTTATATTTAATGCGTCCAAGTCCAGCAAGATAATATCAACACCTCCCCACTCCTTCTAAAAGGAACCATAATTGAGATTTGTGTATTTGATTGAGACTTTTTAAGTCATTGAGACTTTTTAAGTCATTGAGACTTTTTAAGTACATTTCATATTTTACGAATAAAAAATAAAATATACAAATTGTGTGCGAACGCATGACATAATTAAATATCCATATTTTCATTTTTTGTTTTCCAGAAATTTCTTTTAAAAAAATTACTGTCTTTTTACGCTTTTTTGCCTTATAATATAGATTTATAAAGCACTTTAATCAATAATATGAATATATGTAACTATCACCTAAAAGAAAAAAAAATAATGCAAAATATATTTTATGTCTATAAATAATAACGAAGCTTTTCCTAAACATTGAAGACTAAATCATTCGTATATAAAATGTGATAAACATTATTATTTTTATTTTATTTCAAAATATTAAATACCGGAATTTTACTGCGAAATTTCTGGAAGATACTATTAATTATATTTTTACTGCGACATTTTTCCGGCGATTAAAAAGGGGGAGTTTTTAATATTGAATTTCATCCATCGGTACTTTTTTTAGAAGTTACGATTGAATGTTTTTTATTTCGAGACATTTGAAAGTGGAATTTGCGATACAAACTTTCTGGAGTTTAAATAAAAGAAGGTTCTTTATTAAAGAGAACAAATTTCATTTAGAAATAACAATTTTAATGAAATTATTCACGGAATACCATTCAATTTTAACAAAATTATTTATGTTATACGGCTCAATTTCATTTCTTAACTTCGAAAATCAGAAAAGAAAGCTTTCAATAATCAATAGATGGCGACATCAGTCCCAGTTTTCTCAGCTAACACTGTTCATATTTTCTTTTCAGTTTGAAGTGATAGAGAACGAGACCCGAATGGATTTGGAACCGCTTGAATAAATAAAAGAAGTTCTTTATTTAAGAAAATAAATTTCATTTATAAATCACAATTTTTTCGAAATTATTCATGTAATATGGGGCAATTTTAACGAAATTATTGACGTAGTAAGGCTCACTTTCATTTCTTGTCTCCGAAAATGAGAAAAGAACACATTCAATAATTAATCAATAGATGGCGACATCAACCCCGGTTTTCTCTGCAAACACTGATCAAGCTATGAAGATTAGGAGATAAGAGGAGCTCCGAATGGGGTTCGGATTCGATTTTTATGCACCAATCTACGGGCTCAGGCGGACTTCGGCTCTAACTGCTCTAAGGAGAAATTGTATTTATTCACAAATTGTAAAAAAAAAAAAGAAAAACTTGCTATTTGAAAAACACGAATTTAGTCGAAATTTCTTAAAGTGTTTTACAATCATTAAAAAATCAGTTCGAAAGGGAATTAAAATTAGAAAAGAAAAGTTCCATAAGCCATTTTATGGCGACACCGGCCCCCAGTTTTCTCAGCATACTCTGCTTATGATTTATTTTCCAGAGGATGAGACAGATTCAGCACGAAACCAAAATGGGTTCGGAGTTCGGACTCTGTTTTAGCTAGATTTCGTAAGAAATACTACCTATTGCATTGCATTATCCCCTATGTTGGAATTTCTGACAAAATTTTGCAGATCTAAGCCAATCATGACCCCTAGAACTCCAAAACACCCCAAATTCAAAACTTTATCTATCTGACTATCTATATATATATATCACTTTTTTATGGACACGATAACTTCCATAATTCTGCACAAATCTCTTCCAAATTGACACATAAAATCAAGATGAAAAAAAGAAAGAAAAAAAAAAAAAAAAAAAAAAAAAAAACTCGGTCAAGTTCGTTAATGGGCAAAATCAGACCAAGGAGGTGGAAATAGGGAGGGGTTTGTGAAAACCGAAAAAAAACCCATAACTTCTTAATTATAATACATATCAAATCAGTTTAAAGTTACTATACTTCTAAAAAATGGCTAAAAATTTATCTACGGCAGATTTTTGATAAATAAAAAATGAGGTCAAGAGGCGAAAATGAGGTTTTAGGGAGAAAAAATTCATAACTTCGTCAATTCTTAAGGTATCAAATTCGCTTAAACTTATTATAAATCTTAATATTATCTACAACTTTTACATGGAAAAGTTTTTGAAAGAACCAACTCTTACCGAAAAAAAAAAAAAAAAAAAAAAAAATCCGGGAGGAGGGGGGTTGAAGAAGAAAAAACTTCTTCCCTCAGAACTTCGTCAATTCACAAGATATCCAACTCGCTTAAATTTGTTACACATCTTCTTAATATTATCTACAACTTTCATATTGAGAAGTTTTTGATAGGACCAACTCTTACATAAACAAGTTGGAAATTGCTCGTCAAACGTGGCAAATGGGGTGCGTTCGTACTATAACTAGTTTTATAATTATTTTTTGCACCCCATATTGTACTGAATGTATTTTTTTTTTTTGCCCTTCATAAAGTGCATAGTCTGTAACATCATTAAAATGCACTTCCAATAATTTTTTGCCCATTCCCCGCAATGTAACAGAACACTTTTGACTGTCCCGGTAATTAAACTATACATCCAATTTTCATAAAATTTCAAATGGCTCCACAAAATTTTGCAACAATTATATATTTAAAATTTCCCACCATTCGGAACGCTGTAACATCATTAAAATGCAATTGCAATAATTTTTCCCATTGGCCGTAATGTAAAGTAAAACTTTTGACTGTCCCTGTAATTAAACTATACATCCGATTTTCATAAAATTTGAAATGGCTCGACAATATTTTGCAAAAATCATATATTTAAAATTTCCCACCATTCGGAAGGCTGTAACATCATTAAAATGCACTTGCAATAATTTTTCCCATTGGCCGTAATGTAAAGTAAAACTTTTGACTGTCCCTGTAATTAAACTATACATCCGATTTTCATAAAATTTGAAATGGCTCGACAAAATTTTGCAACAATCATATATTTAAAATTTCAGACCATTCGGTTGGGTAGTTTTTGCTCTGTTATATGCGGACAGACGGACGGACGGACAGAATGACTGAACGACGACTATAGATGCTACGTATTTATATAATTACGAACGCACCTAAAAAAAGTTAAACAAAAATAGGGGTTGACGAAAAAATTACCGTATTATGGCTGTTCCCAAATCCAAACTGCTTATTTTCCGACTCATTTTTAAATTCACATTTGCTCTCAAACACATTCAATTGGCAGGTTCTCTTATTCAGAAGCTATATAATGCGCTGTATTGTTCGATTTTTTTCTTTATAAATGCAATTATATTTTTAAAAATAGGCCTTTTAAACCGAATTTCCCGAAGTGATAGTGTTGGAAACGAAAAAAAAAATGGTCGTACTGGGAAAATAATCGTTTGTGAATCAAGTACTAATTAATTGGACGAAAAATAAAAACACAGGTAGCTTATAAATCTCATCAAATAATCACGTCAGCAAGTTTCATGTTTTTACTTTTAAAAATGAGTCTGAAAATGTGTCAGAAAATTTCGAGCTGTTGAGCGTGGGAAAATACATTTTTTTTAATACCGCTTTTACTTGGTTCTGATAGAGCCAACTGTTAAGTAAAAATGAAATTAAAAACTCGTCAAAAGCGGACAGATAAAATTGTTAAATTGGGTTCATCACTAATATTAATTTAGTTTGTGTTGTTGGTGGAATTAGTACTTATCTTCGAAATGTTCCTCCGCCTGTAGGCCGAGCAGGCAAGGATTTGTTTTATACTTGGGATCGGGCGGGGCTTCAGCTCAAAGTGAAATTTGTATTTAAATTCTTAAATTTTAAAAAGGAAAAAAAAAACTTGCAATTTCAGAAACAAGAATGGAATCTAAACTTCTTAAAGGGTTTTATAATCCTTAAAATATCAGTTTGAAAGTGAATTAAAATGTGTATTGATAGGGTATAAGGAGAAATTTCCTATCTGATTCTGAAATCTTTGCACGGTCAGTGTTAATAACATAAAGGAGTCGTGGGATCCTCGCTTTCTATTTAAAGCCTAGAAGATAGAACTCATGTTTTTCTGTCATAGCTTACAATGCTATATATACAGGGCTATTACAAATGATGGAACCAATTTTAAAAAATGATATTTTCGAAACTACTGGACATATTACAATAAGTGATACATGAATCTAAAGAGAAATGTACTAAGTTTTTTTCAGTTACAAATGTTCGATGTGTGACCCTTTTGTTACACGGCATACGTCCAACCTGTAATCGAGCTCGTTCCAAACATTTTGTAGCATCACTCTGTCAATGGTTCTGAAAGCTTCACAAATGCGTTCTTTAAGTTCTGAACACTTTGTTTTCGGCATTGGTGGTACATACACAATGTCTATGACACTGTCAGAACTTAAAGAGCGCATTTGTGCAGAAATCAGAACCATTGACAGAGTGATGCTACAAAATGTTTGGGGAGAACTGGATTACAGATTGGACGTATGCCGTGTAACAAGAGGGTCACACATCGAACATTTGTAACTGAAAAAAACTTGATATATTTTTCTTTAAATTCATGCATCACTTATTGTAATATGTGCAGTAGTTTCGAAAATATGATTTTTTTTAAATCGGGTCCATCATTTGTAATACCCCTGTATATACAGTAAATTCTGTCTAAGACTGAATCCATCGAGACCGAGAAAATTTTCCGTAGTAGACACTATTCCGCCTTAGGCAAATTTTACTCTATGTCTATGAATTCGCAGGGACTTGAATATCTTTCCAAGTTAGACAGATTTCCATCTTAAACAGAGTTCGCCTTACGCAGAGTTTACTGTACATAATTTTTTGCTGGTTTCTGCCAGGGGTTGGGTGTTAAAATCAAAATTGCTATTTTAAACAGATTTTCAGGGATATGAAAATCAGGAAATGTTGTCATGAGGGAGTATTTGGGATTAATACATTTTTCTATCTAAGAAGAAATTTTTATATGAGAAAATCAACCTTTTAAAATGTTATAAACAATTTTTTAGTTTCTGTATCGATCTCCGACTCTGATGACGCCAAATTATTTAGGCTTGGATTTCAAGTCGTCGGGCTCGGGCTCCCGAACTCATCTCTACGAAGAGATCCAGCTCATTCTTCAGAGTACTGCCATTGTTAAGAAATGATTGTTTTTTAACTTTTTGTTTCAGCCATGTATCAGTCACCTGCATTAATATAATTATTTAACTGGTTGTAACTATATTGTTCCAACATCTGGCAATAGTTGTTTTTGTTTTTTTGTTCTAGAGAGAACACTGTAAATTAAAATGTCTGAAATTCAGACACTTAAGTGTCTGAAATGGAATGTTCAATTTTCAGACATTTTAAAATGTCTGAATTTTTTCAGACAATTTTTGCGTCTGAATTTCAGACACTTCAAACGTCTGAATCGCATCCATTTTTTTTGTAAGCATCATACGTAGCCATGTTTGACCACGTTGAATCCTGGGAAAATATTTGGCTGTGGTCCTGCCCCCCCCCCCCCCAATACAGCCTGATTTTTTTGGTGCTCTCAGTTTTGGTATACAATTTTCGTTACGCTGATAATTTAAATCTTTTACGACATTGTACTGATTATAATCAATATCTTGAACTTCAGGAGTAGAACAAGATTAAAAAACAAAAAATATTTATCTAAATATTAGATTTTTTTAATTTATTTTGTTTTTAACCTTATTTTACTTTAAAGTTCAAAATATTGATTATAATCAGTACAATTTCGAAACAGATTTAAAATATAAGCTTTACAAATATTGCACATCAAATTTGGGGACACTATAGTCGTAGGGGGACGGGGCACTTCCCAGTTTGCCCATCCTTTAATCAAGAAGTACTTTTGCAAAAAACGCAACCCTGCATTATAGTTGTCTAAATTGAGATGTCCGGTATTCGGGAGTATCCGTTGTGGAGGTTAATGGACATTCTCGAATAGCGAACACCTCTATTTAACGAATACTTTTTTAATCAGCAGACATACATATTTGTATATTTGTATATTTTTACCTCATAAAAGTAGACATCTCCAATTATCGGACAAATTCCGTGGTCCCGAAGTGTTCGCTATTAAGGGCTTTTAAGGTACATAGATAAATATATATATATATTTTATAATCTTGTCCTACTCTAAAAGTTCAAAATATTTATTATACTCGGTTGAATGTGGGAAAAGATTTAAAATATCAGATGTACGAAAATTGCAAAAATCCTCCCCCCCCCCCCCCCAAAAAACAAAACAAAAAAAACTCATGATTTAAAAATTAGATTTTTTAAAAAATATATTGCCACATAGGCAATTTTACATATACATCACTTGATAATCACAGCAGCCATTTAACTATGAATAATGAAAATAAATAAATAAATATTCTACTTTAATAACATTGGGGAAAAAGTGACTTTGGTATTTTGTTAAATATATTTGTGTTTTTAAACTTGTCCTACTCTAAAAGTTCAAAACTTTCATTATAATCAGTGAAAGATTTAAGATATCAGCTTTACGAAAATTTCATGCAAAATCCCCCCCCCCCCCCAAAAAAAAATGAAAATACTTATTTAAAAATTATGTTTTTAAAAAAATTATATTTCCACATGGGCAAGTTTTTATGTAGATCAGAGGGTAATCACAAAAGCTATTCAAATATCAATAAAAACAAATAAGTACATATTCTATATTAAAAACATGAGGCAAAAATAACTTATGGTTTCCAAACTTCTTTCGTCTTAAATATATACAGTAACATCTGTCATTTTTGTATTTTTCGTATAAGTGCATATAAATAAAGTTTCCACAATTTTAAATACGAAATCTAGTTATAGGTTTTTACTTTTTCCCATTATAAATTTCAAATTACTTTTTTATTAAATATAATAAAAAAATCAGTATTATAGTTGATTGCAAATCAAATACATATGTATATTTTTACAGGCAGCTTCATATAGTAGAAGAGTCTCATTTACTTTATTTATCTTTTTTTAATCTGCGGTTTTATGCCAGGAAGTAAGAAAGCATTAGGTCATCTTTCAAAGTTTTTTTTTTCTTTACTTCCTTGTGGCCGTCGTTTACTGTGAGATAAGAATTATCCATTGAAACTAAGAACTGACATTGAATATATAATTCGCAATAAAAAACAACGTCATAAGTTTAAAAATATATACTTCTAGAATTAGTGGGGTTTTTTGCGAACAGATTCAAAACTAATTAAATTCCATGCAGGATTTTGTTTAGTACAATAAATAAAATCATAAAATACACTAATTTTAGTACTATAAAGAAACTTTCTTCAGTTGCTGCAAGAGGTAAGAAAAATTCCTCGATTTGAAATTTCAAAAACTACCCCAGTGAAGGAGAAGGGCTTGCATCATTTTAGTACGAAATTCCATAATATATCCGACTAGCCATATTTAAAGAATGAAATGTTTCATTCTTAAAATAGGACCCGCCAGACAAAAGTTTCTCCTTTTTTTTGCTAGCTTCGACAGGACGAAGATGAATAACGCAATATTATTGATATAAATTAATACGAATTAACACTAAGTCCATTGCGCACGCTTTGTAGAATTTCCGGGTGTAATCTTCAAGCGTCGTCTACTTCTCTTCTGTGTCTATCCCGGCCTTATATGGACGACAGCTTCTAAGAGACATTTGATGTCAAGCACACACGTCAGATGTATGTATTCAATAAATAAATAATCCAAGTGAATACGAATTTAAATCCCAGAACTTCACATTCCGCGAAAAACGAATTAAAACACACGCGTACATAAAAACAAACTTCGTTTGAATTACAACGTATACCAACTTTGAACGAAGACATCTAAAACGCATGCGCGACTGGCAGTGCCCCAGTGCCCCGTGGTGGTTATTGCGTCGGAAGAATCAAAACGTCTTAAATTAAGACACGTTTAAAGCAATGAAGTGTCTTAAAATAAGACGTTTACGGATATTTTAGACATTATTCTCAGTTCGTTTACACCATGGTCATAGTGAGACGCTTATGTATCTTAAATTAAGACATCTATAGAGTCTTAATTTTCAGATTAAGACACTTAAGTGTCTAAAATTCTTTTTCAGTGAAATATGTGTCTAAATTTAAGACGCTTCTATTTGCAGTGAAGTTTATCAGATTGTTGATCTATCTGATGTGAAGTATATTTTCAATGTCTTTATCATTATATTAACAATTAAGTTAGAAATATATTTGCTTTAGAAAACTTAAATGTTATTGAGTAAAGATTTAATAGTTTTATAGATACTCAAATATTTAAGTTTAGATATTCTGATTATTTAAGAGTTTATTTACATTCGGATCCAAAATCTGGCGTCCGCTGACAAGACTGGAATCTGTAAGTAGAATTTTATTTTAACTGATCAATGTGAAAATTATTCTTATTGTTGAATGAAAAATTATTGTTATTGTTAAATAACATGGATACGTTGAAAACAGCTAGACGACAACATTGAAGAATTTTCACTAGAGCATCTAACGAATTTGATGCAAATGAAAATAATTTATCGTCTGCTGAAAAAATTCTGAAATTGACAATGAGAGAAATTCATCAATAAAGCACTGTGAAGTATATTTTCAGTGTCTTCTATCATTGTATTACGAATTAAGTTAGAAATATACCAAACGTGAATGTTATTGAGTTTTAGTAGTTTTATAGATACTCAAATATTTAAGTTTTAGGGATTCTGATTAGTTAAGAGATTATTTACATACGAATCCAACAGCCATAGTAAACTTTTTTGAGGCCTAAATCTATTACATTAAAGAAAAGATTCTTAACTTTTTTGTTCCTCTGACTCTTTTGCTAATCTAAACATGGCCACTACAAAAACATACATACATAAATACAATAGGTTTAAATTTTCTCACCTCTACCTTACGCACTCGTAGTCTCCAAATCTCCAATTTATCTGTGCATCTTTTGGTGATCCACGAGGAGATTCTGGCTAATCTATACTCATATTATAAAGAGGTAAAAATTGTTTATTTGTAGGAGGTAAGCTCTGGAACTACCGAACCGATTCCAAAAGTAATGGTATCAAAATGATGGTGTTAGTCAAACTTAGAACATAGGCTATATTTTATGTCGGTGCCACTACCCCAAAGGGGGTGCAGGAGGAAAAAACGTTCTAAAAATGCAATTTTTGTGTTATGGAAGGGCCTAGAATCATGAAATTTGGAAAGGTAGTTACTTATAAGTTATAAATAATATCTAAGAACATTTACTAAACAATTTGAAATTTAAAAGGGGTGAAAATGAGCAAAAAGCGTTCTAATAAACGTTCTAAATGGTGGTTTCTACACAATCTCAGGAAATACCAAACCGATTTAAAAAATAATGGTGTCAAAATGATGGTAACAACCTTTGCTCCAAGATAGGCTATATTTTATTTCGGTACCACTATCCCAAAGGGGTTGCAGGAGAAAAAAAACGTTCTAAATTGCGGTTTTTGCGTTACTAAAGGGCCTAGAAATATGAAATTTGAAATATTAGTTACTTATTAGATATGAAGGTTTTCTAAGTACAGTTCTTAAAAAATTCTAAATTTAAAAGGGGTGAAAATGTGCGAAAAGCGTTCTAAAAAACGTTCTAAATGGGGGTTTCTACACAATCTCAGGAAATACAGAACCGATTTAAAAAATAATGGTGTGAAAATGATGGTGACAACACTTGCTCTAACATACGCTATGTTTTATGTCGGGTCCACTACCCCAAAGTGGGTGCAGGAGCAAAAAACGTTCTAAATTACGGTTTTTACGTTACTGAAGGGTGTAGTAATATGAAATTTGAAATATTAGTTGTTTATTAGATATAAAGGATTTCTAAGAACAGTTCATATATAATTCAAAATTTAAAAGGGGTGAAAATGCACAAAAAGCGTTCTAAAAAACGTTCTAAATGGTGGTTTCTACACAATCTCTGGAAATACCAAGCCGATTTAAAAAATAATGGTGACAAAATGATGGTGACAACACTTGCTCCTAGATAGGCCATATTTCATGTCGGTGCCACTACCCCAAAGCGGATGCAGGAGCAAAAAAACGTTCTAAAAATGCAATTTTTGCATTACTGAAGGGCTTAGATATATGAAATTTGAAATATATAGTTACTTATTAGATATAAAGGATTTCTAAGAACAGTTCTTAAAACATTCGAAATTTAAAAGGGGTGATAATACGCGAAGTGGGTTCTAAAAAACATTCGAAATGGTAATTTCTACTCTATACTGGGAAGTATCAAATCGATTTCAAAAGTAATGGTTGTAAATTGATGGTGACAGACCTTGCTCTAGCATGGCTCTGTTTTATTTTTGTATCACTACCACTTTGGGGTTTCAGAAGAAAAAAACGTTCTACATTGCGGTTTTGTGCTATGGAAGGTCCTAGGGAAGGTCCTAGAATCATGAAATTTGGAATGGTAGTTACTTATAAGGTATCAATGATCTCTAAGAACATTTCCTAAAAAAATCGAAATTTAAAGAGGGTGAAAATGCACGAAAAGCGTTGTAAAAAACATTCTAAATTGCGATTTCTATGCAACGTCAGGAAGTACTGAACCGATTTCAAATATAATGGTGTAAAAATGATGGTGACAGCTCTTGCTCCAAGATAGGCTATATTTTATGTCTGTTTCCACTACCCCAGAGGAGATGCAGGAACTAAAAACGTTCTAAAAATGCGATTTTTTAATTATGGAAGGAACTAGATTCATGAAATTTTGCATGATACGTATTTATTAGATATAAATGATCTCTAAGAACATTTCTTTAAAAATTTGAAATTTAAAAAGGGATGAAAATGCGCGAAAAGCATTCTAAAAACATTCATTTAGAACAATTTGTGAGCAATCTCAGGAAGAATCAAACTCATTTCAAAAGTAATGGTAGGCAAATAGATGCTAACATAGACTTTATTTCATGTCGGTTTCATTATCATCTGGAGGTTGCAGGAGCAAAAAACGTTCTAAATTTCGATTTTTGTGATCGGTAGGGACTTGCAACATTAATTTAGGCAAGCTACATATTTATTAGATATAAATGATCTTTAAGTACAGTTTCGGAAAAATGTGAAATTTAAAAGGGGTGAAAATGAACGAAAAGCATTCTAAAAACGTTGTAAAAATGTTCTAAATTGCGATTTCTACTAAATCTCATGAAATACCAAACCTATTTCAAAACTAATGATTGGAAATTGATGGTGACAGTCCCTGCTCCAACATAGGCTATATTTTATGTTGTTGTCACTACCATCTGGGGGTGCAAGAGCAAAACATGTTCTAATTTGCGTTTTTTGCATAACTGAAGGGTCTAACATTTTGAAATATGGCATGGTATTTACTTACAAGATGCAACTGCTTTCTAAGAACAGTCGAAAGAAAATTCCAAATTTAAAAGGATAAAGGGAGCGAAAAGCGTTCTGAAAACGTTTTAAATTACAATTTTTATGCAATTCTTATAAAGTACCAAACCGATTTAAAAAATAATCGTGACAAATTGTTGGTGATAGAACCTGCTCAAACATAAGCTATATTTTATGTCTGTGCCACTACCACCAGAGGGTGCAGCAGCAAAAAACTTTCTAAATTGCGACTTCTGTGATACTGAAGAGGCTAGAAACTTTTTAGCATGGTACTTACTTATAAAATATAAATGCCTTCGAAGGACATTCGAAAATAAATTCGAATTAAAAAAGGATGAAGCGAAGGGAAGGTGCGAAAAGCGTTCTAAAAAAGTCTTAAATTACGATTTCTATGCAATTTCAGGGAATATAAACCGATTATAAAAGTAATAATAGCGAATCTATGATAACAATCTCTGATCCTAAGCAGGCTATATTTTATGCGTATGATTCTACCACCTGCGGTTCACAGGAACAATAAAGTTCTAAAAAAGGCCTTTAAAAGCTTTCTAAATTACGTTTCTGTGGAATATTAGGAAATAGCAAACCGATTTCAAAATTAATGTTGGCAAATTAATGGTGGCAGTTCCTATTTCAACATAGCCCTTTATGTTGAGAGAGGTGATAGGACTTGGAATTTGACATGATGGTTAATTTTAAGATGTAAGAAGATGGTTTCTAAAAAATTCAAAACTTCAAATGAATACTGAAATAAGCGTATTAATTGAGCATAAAAGTTTCAAAATATTTTCTAAATTATCATTTATTTTATTTCTTTTTATTAAGTCTAATTTCTGCCTAATGCAGTGTAAGAATGAAGTTTAGTCAAACTATGTTTTACATAGCAATTTTTGAATTATTTCTAAAAGTATAATTTCTTTTAATAAAAATTAGACATAAATATCACTTGGCATATTTCAAATATGACGCGAGCAAAGCCGCGGGGTTTGCTAGTTATTATATATTATCAATATTTAAAATAATATTTTAAAGAATTATTAATGACGCAAACTATTTTTAGGGCCATAATTAAGAAATTTAGATTTTAATTATTACTCAAAGAAATTTAAAAAAGAAAATGCTAAAGAATTATTAAACTGACAAGAGACAGCGGGTACTTCAGAATAAATAAATTTCCCCTGAAAATTTTTTTTAATAAATAAAATTCACAAAAGGTTATAAAAACTGATGCAGAAATCTAAATAAGGCAAAAATCTTAAAAACACTATAGAGATGAGAAATACCCAAAGTGAAAGAGCAAGATTTCTTCCGTGTCATTTCCCTGCTTTGAAAGTCCGCTGGAGAGAAATTGAACAATTGCATTTCACTTTTTAGGTGCGTTCGTAATTATATGAATACGTAGCACCTACAGTCGTCGTTCGATCCGTCTGTCTGTCCGTCCGTCCGCATATAACAGAGCATAAACTACCCAACCGAATGGTCTGAAATCTGAAATATAAAATTGTTGCAAAATTTTGCCGAGTCATTTGAAATTTTATGACAATCGGATGCATAGTTTAATTACAAGGACAGTCAAAAGTTTTCCGTTACATTACGGTCAATGGCAAAAAAAATATTTCACGTGCATTTTAATCATGTTGCAGACTTTCGAACAGAATGAAATTGATATGCACTTATGAAGTGCACTAAAATATACATTCAGTATAATATGCGGTGCAAAAAATATTTATAAAACTAGTTATAGTACGAACGCACCTCATTTGCCACATTTGACTTGCAATTACCAACTTGTTATGTATGTGAACGTGAGTTTCAAAATTCGCCACATTTGACTTGCAATTTCCAACTTGTTATGCATGTGAGCGTGAGTTTCAAAATTCGCTTTATCCAGAAAATAAAATTTTGGGAAGTCGTGAAAACACTCTGACTGTGTCCATTGTTTTTTATTGTAAACCAAGATTTTCCAATCCTAGTAATACACGACAAAACTAGTTTTTAGGTGCGTTCGTAATTATATAAATACGTAGCACATATAGTCGTCTTTCGGTCCGTCTGTCTGTCTGTCCGTCCGCATATAACAGAGCAAAAACTACCCAACCGAATGGTCTGAAAGTTTAAATATATAATTGTTACAAAATTTTGTCGAGTCATTTCAAATTTTATGAAAATCGGATGCATAGTTTAAGTACAGGGAGAGTCAAATTTTTCCTTTACATTAAGTCCAATGGGAAAAAGTTATTTCAAGTGCATTTTGATGATGTTACAGCATTTCAAACAGAATGAAATTGACATGCACTTATGAAGTACACTAAAGAATGCATTCAATATAATATGCGGTGCAAAAAATATTTATAAAACTAGATATAGTACGAACGCACCTCATTTGCCACATTTGACGTGCAATTTCCAACTTGATATGTATGAGAACGTGAGTTTCAAAATTCGCCTTATCCAGAAAATTAAATTTTGGGAATTCGTGAAAGCACTCTGACTGCGTCCATTTTCTTTTATTGTAAACCAATATTTTCAAATGCCAGAAATACACGACAAAACTAGTCTTTTGAAAATTGTATTGTTTTTTCGATGCAGTCTCACCAAGAGGATAGATTGATAGAGAAAGTTCGATTTTTTAAAATTTTGAAAAAGGTGGATTTTGAAACTCTCTTTCTCTTATATAACAGCTCCTTAAACAACTTATTAATTATTTAACTCATTCGTGATCATATAAATCATATTAAATGTCAATAAAAACAAAACAATTCCATGAATAAATTTTGCGTTGAGATTTTTATTTTCAAATACTAACTTCAATTTTAAAAACTAGATAATTTGTTAGAGAATTTCATAAACATCATTTTGCTTTAATAGTAAAAGACTCTACAAATGAAATAATTAAACATGATACATAGAGAGAAAACCAAACTTAGAATGAAGATATAATGAATTTCATTTACAGAAATTATTTACATAATACAATATCACAAAAATTGAAATAGAATCCATTGAGACTGCATTAATGCTATTGCAATTAATACTAATTAATAAATCTCAGTCATTCAAATTTATAATGTTAATAAAAAAATACTCTCATATTTTCCATAATTATAGACATTACATGACATATACACATTATATTATACATTATTACATTATATAATGATTGCATTATATGATTATATAATTATTACATTATATAATTATTACATTATATAATGATTACCCAGGTCGAAATTCATGCTGGTATTTGTTTGCTAGACAAGCACCAAGTGCTATAACACAGCAAGTAAAATAGCATAAACCAGCATTACATATTTGCTGGTTCCAGCAGAATTTCCAGCAAGTCATGGTGTGTTTTGGCCCACTTTGTTGCTTGACTAGCATAAAAATCCAGCTTGTGTTGCTTGAATATGTTGCTGGCCTAGCAGCAATCAAGACCACCACCTGCTTGTACTTTCTGCTAGTCTAGCAGTAATTCACAAGCAGAGGCGTCGCCATGGGGGGGTATGCGGGGGGAGCCCCCCCCCCCCCCAATATATGTGAAGTTGGGAAATTTGAGCTTAGAGTTGGGAAATTCTAGATTTTTGAGATATTTACCTTTTTAAAAGTAATAGTAGACAATTTACGAAATTTTTATTGCTTTGGTGATTATTTTGAGTACTGCAACAGTAAACAAGTTAAATTATCAAAAGAAATACAAAAAGAAACCAACCACACTCAATCTATCATTGTATTTTCAGTTCTACAAAAATATTGTACATCTACCAGACCTAAATTTCTCTACTCCTGTCCATCAATAACTGACTAACCAGTTCCTTTATTTCCTCCAAAAGATTGTTCCTTTCTCAAAAATTTCACCCTACCTCCTCTTCTCCTCCCAAAAGAAAATCCAGCTATTTTAATCCAAAGGAATTTTTGAAAATTGGAGATCACTTGTAGCACAACAGAAAGGAATGTGGTAACCAACTTGAAACACAGTTATGGGCAAGAAGATTTGATGAGTTTTCACAACTTTTTTTACTAATTTTGCGATTTTTGGACAATATTTTACTCATTCTCGTGATTTTTTTTTGCCGCAAAAATTAGTTAACCCTTCGCTGTCAAGTAAAAAGCGTTATATGAGCAAATGCGGATATAAGAAGTCGTTAGTTTAGATAAATTTGTCACATTTTACTTTTATTTGCGTGCGGAAATATATATCAGTCCTGTTCGCTTATATTCATATGTGTTTATAAAATTTTAAACCAAAAGTCCAGTGTTCTGTGTTTAAAGCTGTTCTAAAAAGTTACTATAAATCTCAGCACGAAGAAACCCTTCATAATAAGAAAAGAGTTTTCGTGCAAGATTTTGGAGCATCTAAAAATCCATTCGAGGATGAAAAAGGTAAAAAATGGACGATTTTAATTTGGAACAGAAATATGACCATGAAAGCAGTCCGTCAACTGAAGAAAAAATCGACATGCACTGTAACACTGGCACGTTGCACTTGAATAAAATTTTGAAGAAATAAAGATTTCCTTACAGACAAGCTCAAAAACAATTATGAATACTAGGATGTGACTGGAGAAGCTGAGTTCCGAAAGCACCGTAAGAAAACGGTTTCACCAAAGGCAATAGATAAAATTAATAGCACAGCAATGGACATTGATACACATAAGTTTTACAGTAAAGAATTATAAGAAATACAAGAATATCTCGGGAATTTAGTAATGGGCTTTAATGACAATGTTCCCTATATCAAGAAAATATTGCAGCAATGCATTCGATATTTAAATTACAATCGTGCAAGGGAAAAGTTAATAATGTTTCCACTTGTATATGAGTAACCGGATGTACATGACTTGCAGAGTCAAATAGAAATAAACCAAATCCCAACTCACTTAACAAACCTTTTACTCATGCCATGAAATTCAAAGACTATTTGGGTCACACCGTCAAACTATATACTCGTACCTTAACATTCACAGCAGCTTATCTTTATGGCGTTGCATCTAATGAAAGAATCTTTAGTCAAATAAAAATTTTAAAAATATATATTGCAAGCTACAATGAGGGATGACAGACTTTACAGCCTATGAAAGTGAACTAGGGAATTTTATTAAGCTAAGCGATGTTATTAAGAGGTGGGCTTCTTTGAAGACCACAAGAATGAATATTAAGTGAAAACTAGTCGGATGTGCCAATCCCAAAATTTTCTTCTACTCCATACATGTTAATGCCTCAAAATTTGCAATCACAGTGCCAAAATTAAATGACAATTCTTTGCCTATAATAACAAACTCTAAAAGTATAGATTTGTTGAATTGTGTGCATTTAAAAAAGAGATATAAGCATAGCATTTTTCAAACAAATCATTGAATTTTGGCACTCAGCTTATTAGATGTCTGCAACCAAAATTCCTTACTCAAAGTGCACAAAAGCGATAGCTTTGGACAGTATAGACCCAAGCCTAATAAGGATCTATTTATGTGGAAGTACTACTTATGTGGAATATGAAGTTTGACTAAATTCCGTGCATTAGTTTTTGAGATACAGCTATCACAAAATCGTGAAAAATGCTGCATTGCAGCACCACCTGCTGTATGATATACATAAAAAGCTAATCTGCATCAAATTATTTCAAGGTTTAACTAATATGACGTTTGATCAAATTCCGTGCAATAGTTTTTGAGATATAATTATCGCTAAAATCATGTTAATCGTGAAAAATGCCGCATAGCAGTGCCACCTGTTGGACGATTTACACCAAAAACAAATCAGCACAAATTTTTATCAAGGTACAGTCAAACCTCGTTAGCACGAACTGTTTCCGATTGCCTCGTCCAGTTGTTTGTAATGTAGTTAAGTTCCGATAACACGAACTACTTTTAATACGAACAAAAAAAGTTTCCCCTTGAGTGTTCGCGTTAACGAGGTTCGACTGTATAAGTGAATCTCTAAAGTTTTATTAAATTTCATGCATTAGTTCTTGTGTTAGAACGCCCACAAAATTTGTATCACATATAGACAAACAGATATTTTCTAAAAACAGTCGAATCGTGTTCAGGACTTACTAAAACGCATGAATCAGTCTAAAACCGAAAGTCAAATTTTTTCACGAATCCAATACTTTCTTCTTGTAAAGATAGAAGAAAGTAAAAAGCGTATTTATTTTTTTAGTAAACAAACCCGTAATTAGAATTTTTATGTTTTCAGTTTCAGAATTTTTCTTTGGAAAGGAATTTTTTTTATGCAGAAGTATCATTATAATTATTACACACGTTGTGTATATCATTTTAGTCGAAAATTGGAGCAATTTGTTTCAAGTTGGGAAATTTTCGAATTCTCCCCCCCGAAAAAATATCTGTGGCTACGCCCCTGTTCACAAGCAACAGATACTTTTTTTTTGTTGCTATTCTAGTACTACATTTTTATCATCAGTTGCTTTTCTAGCATAATTTGCTTTTAAGTTTTGCTAGGCTGGCATTACATTTCTAGCTTCACTTGCTTTTAATTTTTGCTATGCTAGCATTACCTTTCTAGCATAACTTGCTTTTATTTTTTGCTATTATCCCAGTTAAACAAAAAAAAGTCGTTGGTGGCGCCATCTTTGAAGTACCTACATTTTTTAGAAGGAGAAACTTATATCGGATTTTCTTTTCCTCTGAGAAGGGCAGAACTCACTAACTCCGGTTTGGGAACTCGATGCTCTACTGACTTCGCTACTGGGGACGTGTTTGGAAACAATTTTAAATGCAGGTAATGGGTGTAGAGCTGATTCTGCTGTGTGTTGATATTTTTATAAGATAAGGATGAATTTATTGATGCTGTTATTCTCTAAGTTACAATTAATAAGGTTAATTTATTGCCGAAACGTCAGTGAAGGCTTACTGTGGAGACACGAAAAGTTTTGGTTTCCGTTAGTCTGTCTGTCTGTCTGTTCCGCGATAACTGCCGCAAAAAGCATCCGATCGGCTTGAAATTCCCTGGGCATGTTGATGAGCTCCCCGGATTTAGCTGTATAGTTTTGGGTTAAATTTGGTTTATTCGTTCGGAATATACAGAACATTTTATTTTGTGATATAATGCTTTTCTATGGGAAGTCAGACGATTTTCAAATTTTCATTTGTTGAAAGAAATCGCTCATATGAATAATAGATTTAAATGGTAAATTTTGGATGCTGAAATTTTTAAAGAGTATTAAATTATTCTTATTAGTTTGCAATTTTGTCAAAACATTTGTCAGAGCTTTTAAATTAGGTGTATAACTTATGATAGAATTTTATACATGTGTTCGAATAATATAAAACATTTTATTTTATGAATTTACTTATATTTCATTTTCTCTTTTAACCGTTGCGTAGCAACAGCATCTCATCTAAAAATATCATAAATGTGAAAGTATGTATGATTTTTTGAAGTCAAATCAAAGCAAAAGGAATGAATTAATGAATGCCTTTGTATAGATATTTGCATATAGATTTATTTAAATGCAGAAATGAAAATAGTATTTATATACTATATAGAATAATATTTTCATTTATTTATTCAACTATTTGATTATAAATGAAAAAGTTCGTTATTATTATACAGAATAAACTGACATTATTCTGTTAAATTTTATAAACTTTATTGTTGCCAAAAAAAATGAATAACAATTTCTCCCAAAGAGTTAATTTTAATTTGTAAGATTTTCACGTGCAAAAGAAAAATGGAATAAGCAAATAAAAAATAAAAAAAAGGATATATAGGACAGGAATGAATACATATAAACATTTCACACCAAATACCACCTAAAATAGTTTTTGTAGCAGTATTTTCCCAGCACTACGAAGAAAGATTCCTCGATTTACACGATTTTACTTGGCCTTCCTTTTCTCATTCTTTGCGATTTCATTTTCGCAATTGCGTGCATTAATTGGCACAAAATTTTACATTTTTATGACTGAGATATATGTAAGGCCATACAAATAAGAAATTCCGTATTGTCTCCTATAAAATGTGATAAAGTGTTGGTTAATCATATATGTTTTTATTAAGAGGAGCAGAGCTGCCAAGCCTCCGGCGTTCTGGATACCAGTATTTTAATACAGAAAATGTTACTTTATTTAATTGAAACATTTGCGCGATTTAAAAGAACATTTTCTCTAAGATAATAGTGATGTGCAAAAAGCTTGAGACTTGGTATGTCTGGTGGGGAGAGAAATGTTTTACTTAATGCATTTATCTCTATTTTAATGCTACGTGAACAACGTCCGTGTAACAGCTTGTAGAGTGTAAAATAAATTAAATTATTAAAATAATCCTTATTACGAAAAATGAAACAGAAAGTCCGGCTAAGGGAAATGAAATGTTAGTTAACCTTTCGTAATTTGACCTGAACATAGGTTTGCGTCAAATTTCAACGGTATTTGTAACATCACGATTTTAAATTAAATGTAGATACTATTAAAATAAAATCACAAAAAATACTTAAAGGCGCCAAATCATGTTTATCTATTTAACGATGATGAATTATTAACTGTTAGGTTTAGAAGCCCCCCTACTTTAGGGTGATTTTAGTAAGTTAATGCTATCGAGTACATTTTTTGATATTTAGATTAGATCTTAGATATAAATATTGCAGAATGGTAATCAAAATTATTTTTTTATAAACAAAATTTATAAAGGTATTAGATTTCTAAATTAGATGTTTCAGTTTACATTTCCAAAAGTTCTTTATCCATTAGATACAGGTATTTGTGGTTAGCAGGCAAGTAAATACTGCTGTATGGATATTAGGATAACGTAAAATGCTTGACCGAATTATTGCTTATCCTTATAAATCGCAGTGTAAAAAGAAATCTAAGATATAGGGTAATCATTAACTCAATCAGTAGAAAATTACAAATGCAAAATAAATTACACAACGGGGGGTTCAGGGGGGCTCTGCCCCCCTGAAGAAATTTGCTTTATTGCCGAAACGTCAGTGAAGGCTTACTGTGGAACACGAAAAGTTTTGGTTTCCGTTAGTCTGTCTGTCTGTTCCGCGATAACTGCCGCAAAAAGCATCCGATCGGCTTGAAATTCCCTGGGCATGTTGATGAGCTCCCCGGATTTAGCTGTATAGTTTTGGGTTAAATTTGGTTCATTCGTTCGGAATATACAGAACATTTTATTTTGTGATATAATGCTTTTCTATGGGAAGTCAGACGATTTTCAAATTTTCATTTGTTGAAAGAAATCGCTCATATGAATAATAGATTTAAATGGTAAATTTTGGATGCTGAAATTTTTAAATAAGAGTATTAAATTATTCTTATTAGTTTGCAATTTTGTCAAAACATTTGTCAGAGCTTTTAAATTAGGTGTATAACTTATGATAGAATTTTATACATGTGTTCGAATAATATAAAACATTTTATTTTATGAATTTACTTATATTTCATTTTTTCTTTTAACCGTTGCGTAGCAACAGCATCTCATCTAAAAATATCATAAATGTGAAAGTATGTATGGTTTTTTGAAGTCAAATCAAAGCAAAAGGAATGAATTAATGAATGCCTTTGTATAGATATTTGCATATAGATTTATTTAAACGCAGAAATGAAAATAGTATTTATATACTATATAGAATAATATTTTCAATTATTTATTCAACTATTTGATTATAAATGAAAAAGTTCGTTATTTTCATACAGAATAAACTGACATTATTCTGTTAAATTTTATAAACTTTATTGTTGCCAAAAAAAAATGAATAACAATTTCTCCCAAAGAGTTAATTTTAATTTGTAAGATTTTCACGTGCAAAAGAAAAATGGAATAAGCAAATAAAAAATAAAAAAAAGGATATATAGGACAGGAATGAATACATATAAATATTTCACACCAAATACCACCTAAAATAGTTTTTGTAGCAGTATTTTCCCAGCACTACGAAGAAAGATTCCTCGATTTACACGATTTTACTTGGCCTTCCTTTTCTCATTCTTTGCGATTTCATTTTCGCAATTGCGTGCATTAATTGGCACAAAATTTTACATTTTTATGACTGAGATATATGTAAGGCCATACAAATAAGAAATTCCGTATTGTCTCCTATAAAATGTGATAAAGTGTTGGTTAATCATATATGTTTTTATTAAGAGGAGCAGAGCTGCCAAGCCTCCGGCGTTCTGGATGCCAGTATTTTAATACAGAAAATGTTACTTTATTTAATTGAAACATTTGCGCGATTTAAAAGAACATTTTCTCTAAGATAATAGTGATGTGCAAAAAGCTTGAGACTTGATATGTCTGGTGGGGAGTGAAATGTTTTACTTAATGCATTTATCTCTATTTTAATGCTACGTGAACAACGTCCGTGTAACAGCTTGTAGAGTGTAAAATAAATTAAATTATTAAAATAATCCTTATTACGAAAAATGAAACAGAAAGTCCGGCTAAGGGAAATGAAATGTTAGTTAACCTTTCGTAATTTGACCTGAACATAGGTTTGCGTCAAATTTCAACGGTATTTGTAACATCACGATTTTAAATTAAATGTAGATACTATTAAAAGAAAATCACAAAAAATACTTAAAGGCGCCAAATCATGTTTATCTATTTAACGATGATGAATTATTAACTGTTAGGTTTAGAAGCCCCCCTACTTTAGGGTGATTTTAGTAAGTTAATGCTATCGAGTACATTTTTTGATATTTAGATTAGATCTTAGATATAAATATTGCAGAATGGTAATCAAAATTATTTTTTTATAAACAAAATTTATAAAGGTATTAGATTTCTAAATTAGATGTTTCAGTTTACATTTCCAAAAGTTCTTTATCCATTAGATACAGGTATTTGTGGTTAGCAGGCAAGTAAATACTGCTGTATGGATATTAGGATAACGTAAAATGCTTGACCGAATTATTGCTTATCCTTATAAATCGCAGTGTGAAAAGAAATCTAAGATATAGGGTAATCATTAACTCAATCAGTAGAAAATTACAAATGCAAAATAAATTACACAACGGGGGGTTCAGGGGGGCAGAGCCCCCCTGAAGAAATTTGCTATATTATATAAAAATTACTAGACTAAGTAGCTCGTGAGAATTTCAGAATATCCTTACATAACAACGTGTTTAATTTAACGCTTTTAATGTCTGAAACCATCGAAATATTTTTTTCCTTTTATAAATGTTTGTGTAATTTAAATAGTTTAAATTTTGTTTTTGTAGAAAGATTAATATTACGCAAAGTTTGATAAAAACAATGAGTTGCAGAGATGACGTTGAGGCTCTTGATCTGCAGATTTACTAGTTATTAGGGCTTTTTCTATGTTTAATGGATAATTAGAAAATGGCTTAATTGCCGAAACGTCAGTGAAGGCTTACTGTGGAGACACGAAAAGTTTTGGTTTCCGTTTGTCTGTCTGTCTGTCTGTCTATCCGTCTGTTCCGCGATAACTGCCGTAAAAAGCATCCGATTAGCTTAAAATTAAGTATGCATGTTGGTAAAATCCCCGGATTTAGCTGTATAGTTTTTGGTTAAATTTGGTTCATGCGTTCGGAATATATAGAACATTTTATTTTGAGACTTAATGCTTTCCTATAGCAATTCAGACGATTTTTCTATTTTTATTTGTTGAAAGGAAATGGCTCATGTGATTGAAGGATTTAAATAGTAAATTATAGATGATGTAATTTCTAATTAGAACCATACATTATTCATATTAGTTTGAAATTTTGTGTATACATTTGTCAGAGTTTTTAAATTTGGTGTTTAACTTATGGAGGTATTTTATATATGTGTTCCAATAATATATCTTTTTATAAATTTACTTTTTTTCAAAGCACATATTTCATTGTTTTATTTTCTTTTAACTGTTGCCTAGCGACGGAACTACACCTAAAAATATCGTAAATGTGAAAGTATGTGTAATTGTTTGAAGTCAATCAAAGTCAAAAGGGACGAATTAATGCCTTTGTGACTTTAGATATAGATGATATTTACCCCAGAAATAAAGAAAGACTATATTCTACTTATTTTGTTCAAATATTTTTTCTTTTAAATTAAGAAGTTCATTATTTTCATAAGGAATAAATCGACATTTTGCTATAAAATTTAACAATCTTTTTTTTTTTTTTTTTTTTTTTTTTTTTTTTTTTTTTTTTTTTTTTACCGTTGCCAAGAAAATCCTATCCCAGAAAAATAATTTATCCTAAACAGTTAATTTTGATTTGAAAGATTTTCATGTGCAAGAGGAAAATGAAATAATAAATAGACATGAATACGTCTTCATATTGGAAATAAAACTAAAATACGAAAAGAAGGTGAATTTGATCTCATATATCAAAAATAAAACTAATATGCTTTGAGGTTGAAATAAAAATTACTTGCGTTATGATATTAATTCTTATTATTAAAAGAAATGTTACTAATATCTCATGGTTTATCGTCTGCACACAGCTAACAGAAATGTTAATTTTTAATCGAAAATTTCAATGAGGAAGAAAAAAAAAACTTTTGAAAATCAAATACAGTGTCTCACAAAAGTGATGGGACACTTGTGCTTTATAAAAAGAAACTGCAATAAAATAAATAAACAAACATGTGCAAAAATTTTTTGGGTGTGTTTCATATTTAAAGTTAGTAACAATTATTACATAACATACATTTTGTCAAAATATTAAAATATTAATTTAGTAAAAATACAATTGTTCAGAACGGAGCAAAAAATGGCTCACATAAGTGATGGGACACTTACTTTTCCATCAAATATTTATCCAAAAATTTAACTTTTTAAAAGGTTTTAATATTTTGTTGGATTTCCTTTTACTTTTAAAACATGATTTAATCTTTTTGGGATGGATTCGACTAATTTTTTTGTGATTTCTGGAGTGATTTTACCCCATTCTTCTTGAAGCACCGATTTTAGTTGTTGTTTTGAAGAAATGGTGTGTTTGCGAATTCTTGATTCCAATTCTTGCCAAATATTCTCTATGGGATTTAAGTCTGGAGATTGTAGTGGTGTTTTTATTATTTCAGGACAGTTATATAGCAGCCAGAGTCTAACGTTCAGAGCAGTGTGCTTGGGGTCATTGTCCTGGTAGAATTTAAAATCGTTATGAAGGTTCAATTTTCGTGCTGAAGATTTTAAATTTTGCTTTAAAATATCAATATACTTGTACTGATCCATTATACTGTCAATAAAAACAAGATTACCAACTCCAGCGGACGACATACACCCCCATACCATAACTCCTCCTCCACCATGTTTTACTGTTGGTACCAAGTTCTGTTTGCGAAATTCTTCCCTGGGTTTTCTCCACACCAAGATTCTACCGTCAGAACCAAATATATTAAATTTACTCTCATCAGCAAATATAACTTTATTCCAGTAATCAGAATTCTTATTTATGTTGGATTTTGCGAAAGCTAGTCTGAGTTTTCTATTCTTTTCACTTACGAAGAATTTTTTCCTGGCTACTCTACCGTGATATCCAGCAGATCGAATTACCCTTCTAATAGTCTCAGGATTAACAATTATTCCATATAATGCTTGTAAATCAGCAGCAACTTTTGGAGCACTATTTCTTGGATTTTTTTTAATATTTCGAACGATAATTCGCTTTATTCCATTGGATAGCTTTGATGGTCGGCCAGGTCTTCTTTTATCCTGAATCATATGATTCTTTTTATATCGTTTAATGATATTGAAAACTGTTGAACGACTCAAGTTAACTGTTTCAGCAGTTTTTCTAATAGATTTTCCACGTTCAATATGCAAATTAATAACTAATTTTCGAATTTCAGGCGAAGTTTCTTTTCGTTTAGCATTCATGGCTACACAGAGCTAAAAAACACAAAAATTCCAAAACAAACTGGAGAGAAATACTGCAGACGATTTTATAAATTATTGCCAATTGCTTTTAAGTAAAAATAAAACCCCAAAAAATATTTTTATTGCTTATTTCAGACTATTTTTGTTGCATATATAATGGTGTCCCATCACTTATGTGAGCTATTTTTTGCTCCGTTCTAAACATTTGTATTTTTATTAAATTAATATTTTAATATTTTGACAAAATGTATGTTATGTAATAATCTTTACTAAATTTAAGTATGAAACACACCCACAAAAAAATGTGTACATGTTTTTTTAATTTATTTGATTAGTTTCCTTTTGTAAAGCACAAGTGTCCCATCACTTATGTGAGACACTGTATATAGTAAATGTCAAAATTTTACACCGCAGAATTATCGCTGTCGAAAATGACGTCATTGTATTGGGAAATAAATATTCTCATTCTTAAAAACCAAGCATTAAATAGATTACCTAAAAAAATATTTTATGACGAGTGTTACTTCTTAATGCCGCCTCATTTCAGAAAATATGAATGAAAATTATTTTATTTTTAAAAGGAAATTATATTTTTATTCATAAAACCTAAACTTTTAATATAATTGCGTCAATGTGAATCATTTTCTGTCCACCAGTATTGAAAATTAAGGCTCGGAAGTATAAAAAGAAATTTAAGATTTGCGATAACCATTAGCGCAGTAAATAAAAAGTTACATACGTAAATTAATGAGACCACGGGGAGTTCAGGGGGCGGAGCCCCCCCCCCCTGAAGAAATCTATTTTATTATTTAAAAAAATATCAGAATTAGTAGCTCATGAAAATTATTTCAAAATATCCTTCCATAACAACGTTTTTAATTTAATGCTTCTAATGTCTGAAAACTTCGTATTTTTTATTCTTATAAATAATTACATAATTTGAAAACTTTAAATTGCGGTTTGCAGGAAATTGAATATTACCAAAGTGTGTCTAAAAACAGTGACTTGCAGAGCTGACGTTGAGGCTCCTGATCTGCAGATTTACTAGTTATTATAATTTATTAGTGGAATTTTGTTTGCTTAATGAATGGTTTGAATATGGTCGTTGCAGAAAAATAAAAGATTTTGAAGTATATTTAGGATAGAATTTATCAATTTCAGGTGGGGGTTAAGGTTTTCAAAATTTAGTCCTTATTGCAGAGGGGGGGGGGGGGAGATCAATTGTACATATTTTCAATTCGATTGTTATGAACTTATTTCTTAAATGAAACTGTGCTCCTTGAATTTTGACATTTAACTGACTAAATTCTCTTTTTGAAAAGCACGGATTTTTTTTTTTTTTTTTTGTATAATTAAAATAATTAAACACTACGAGAATGAACAGCTAAGTATTTTACGATGTGGAAGTGGAGGAGAGGCACCACATTTTCAGAAAAATCTTTCATGGAAATTAATTTTCAGTTTTTTTTTCTATTTATGTGTTAAAATTTTATCTAAACGGGGGGGGGGGGGGGGGGGGAGCTTTTTCCCAATAAATCCTTTATTGAAATTTAAATTTATTTTCAGTTTTTTTATTTTTTTTTTTTAGATTTTATCTAAAACAAGTGGACGAAGGCAGTATTGAATGTACGTTGTAGTGGTTCCGCAGCACCTGGATTTTGAAATTTAACAAACTAATATTTTTTTTCTCTGATGTTAATAAACACAGCAAATTTAATCATTTCGAGACTTAAAAGAAATAAATACTAAGAGAAAGTGCAGCTATGAATTTTCTTCCAATTCAAGGGCGGGGGGAGGGGGGGAGGATACTTTTTTCCTTTAAGTCTACCATGAAGGTTATTTGTTAATATGTTTAAGTTTATGAGTTAAAAAATTATCTCAAACGTGTTCAATGGATAGTGTTTAATTCAGGTGGCGGTGACACAGCCCCTCCCAGCTTTTGAAATTTAATAAACAAAATTTTATTTTTCTCCCATTTTTAAAGATATAGAAAATTTATAATTTACAGGTAACCTAAAATAATTTAAAAGTAAGAGGAAGATCAATTTAAAATTTTCCGTTCGGGGGGGGGGGGGGGTTACTCTTCTATATCCGCTTTGGAAATTAATTTTTAGTTCTGTTTCTTTTGATATTTATATATTAAAAATTAATCTCAAATGGGTGGTTTAAGACAGTATTGAATTCAGGAGAGGGCCAGCCCGAATTTTAGATTTTAATGAACAAAATTTTCTTTTTCTCCGTTTTTTAAAGACATGCTGCATTTTTTTCAAGTTAGAATATTTAAATTCTAAGAAACAGAAGAAAAAAAATCCTTTATAGGCGGGGGGGGGGGAGAGAGGGGAGGGCTCCCCTAGAAGACTCTCATAGAAGTTAAATCCCTCACCGATTTTAACCCACCCCCATAGAAGTTAATTAAAAATATAGGTTATATTTTACACCTTGCAAAATTGCAATGTACAGTGAAACCTCCATAACGCAAACTCCTGAATATTCCGTTAAGGGGAGAGGGCTTAGGTCATCCATTAAGCCTCCCTCGAATTGTAAATGTAACTAATTTTTTTCTCCGATTTTGAGAAACAAATTGAAATTTAATCTTTTCTCTTAGATTAAAATAAAAGAGAAAGTAAGATTTTTCTGTTGGGGGAGGTGGGGAACGGAAGTGGAAGAGAACTATTGTCTTTCCCCGGATTTAAATAATTAATATAATTTATGATTATAATTTCCTTTTCTTCTATTTTCAAAAAACATAGTCAAATATATATTTTTCGAGTAACTAAAAAAAAGTAAACATTTGATTCTGCCAAGCATTAACAAACACACAATGCTTCATTTAAGTACCTACCTCATCATTACTGGGAAACTTATATCAGTTACTGGCTACTAGTTATTAGTTATTAATAAACTAGCATATTATGCTGGCAAGCATAAACAAGTATATAATAGCATGTAAAAGTACCTACCTCTCCATGCTTTAACAGAAGCTTAAACAACAAATAAGCACATAAAATGCTTGTGCATAGCATGTCATGCTATTTCTCCTTGAGCTGGCTGCATAGCATATTATGTGGGCAAGCATGAAAAAGCAAACAATAGCACGTTAAGGTACCTACCTGCCCATGCTTTGAAAGAAGCTTAAACAGCAAATAAGCATAGCATGTTTGTACATAGCTTGTCATGCTATTTCTCAATAAGCTGGTTGCATAGCATATTATACTTCCAAGCATAAGAAAGCATATAATAGCACATTAAGGTGCCTCTCCATCTTTTGGAAGAAACGTGAACAGCAAATAAGCATAACATGCTTGTACATAGCTTGTCATGCTATTTCTTCCTAAGCTTGCTGCATAACATATTATGCTGGCAAGCATAAAAAAGCATATAATAGCACGTTAAGGTACCTACCTCACCATGCTTTGGAAAAAGGCTTAAACAGCAAACAAGCATAAAATGCTTGTACAGCGTGTCATGCTATATCTACCTAAGCTGGCTGCATAGCATATTATGCTTGCAAGCATAAAAAAGCATATAATAGCACGTTAAGGTACCTACCTCTCCATGCTTTGGAAGAAGCTTAAACTGCAAACAAGCATAAAATGCTTGTATATAGCTTGCCATGCTATTGCTGTGTAAGCTAGCTACATAGCATGTGATGCTGGCTAGCATTATAAAGCATATACTAGCATAAAAATCTAGCAAACAAAGCAATACATAGCAATAATTAGCATATCTTTTATGCTGGTACTAGCAAGAATTTTGACCTGGGTATAGATATTAACTATTGTCTTAAAAGACAAATAGTTTATTTTATTAAAATCTATGAAACAACTCAACAGAAAAAATGTATCAAATCCACGAGTTTGAACTCAATGATTTCGCTAATTTGCAACACTGATTTTAAACCTTTATTTTATTTTAAAAAATCCAACCTTCTGCATCGGGTAAGATCAATACATTTTATCCCAACGCCACTCGATCTTATTAAATAAGCTATATTTTTCTTTTTTGCTGTAGGTTGGATTCGGATTTGAATCTTATATCCAGTTGAGTAACCAGATTTTATCAACACTGTTTGCCGGACGCATTCGTTTAAAACCTGAAAAACCGAACCGATGCAAGATTCTAATCAGCATCTTACATACAGCCAAAATGAGAAAAATGAAAAGAACCGATCGTAAAGAATAAAGTTGGGTTGCGTTATAGTAATATTTGGTTTTCGACTCGATACAGGATCTGATTCCTTCCTGCAGAGAATAACATCGTACCCAATAAGGTAGAATCGAATTCGAGTAAAATCTAGTTACCGACACGAAGAAGAATCTAGACAAATATCATACTTTTCATAAATTAGTCACACATTCACTTCACAAAATGATCACGGTGCGATGTCACACAAGGACTTAAAAACGGCCATAAATACAGCTCCTATAATATAGGTTGAATTGTCCAAGAAAAAAAAAAAGCAGTAATGGTGCGACGTCAGCAGACCTAAAAACGCCATAACGATTTCACATCTACGTCACGTGATGCCACATTAAAGTTACGAAATCAGATAGGGACGTTATCGGGATGCCACAATGCGAGTAGTGATAGCAGCAGAAACGGAAATGCAACTTTTGTTCATCTCCTAAAGAATTTCCCATCTTTTTTTACGAAAACGATATATTGAAAGGGTTTTTCTATAATAAAAAGCAAAACACTTTTTTTATAACAACATAAAATTAGAAAATGTGCAAGGATATTCGAAAGAAATCTCTTTCTCCGTCAGGCACGCAAAGAATCCGTGTTACAATTTAGAAAGCAGCAGCAAGAGTGAAAATGGTAACTTCTAAGTGGTACCACGTCTTTTTTGCGCCTGACGAAGAAAGATAAAACCCATTTGAAAGGCTTGCGCATTTCTTACTTTTATGGTGTTATTAAGAAGTTTTTTGCCTTTTATTGTGTATCACACCAGTTTTTTCAACATTTTATCTGTTTATTCTACTTCAGAAATTACAGGAGAAATAATTAGTTTCATCGTATAAGGTAATTCTTATTGCAATACACCAACAACTGGTTGTTGATTGTTATGCTATTGTTAACTGTTATTTACTTATACATATATTTTTCAGTTTTATCTTTTTAAGCGTTCACTGTAAAAAATGTCAATGCAGCTTTGCGTGTGCATTTATAATATCAAGATTAGTAATTTCATACATTTGTTTTCACTTTACGTATGCATTTTTATCTTGAAACAAATTATAGAAAAATCCATCCAACAAACATATGACATTTTCCATCATTTTAAGTGCAAAGTTGAAAATACGAAACGTTGAAGCACAGCGAATTAATTAAATATTTTCAAAAGATAGCGATATCTGATAATAATACGGGAACATAAGAGTTAAGCATCCGTTTTACGTATAAGATAGAAAATGTTCTCGTGGGAAATTGTCGTTATCGAATAAAAACTCTTCAGTTCCATTGGAAGAACATATTGCCTTGAGAATTTAAAGTTTATAAATATGCGCGTTTGATAAATTCTGATATATTGACATATTTTTGACGCAATACTTTGTTGACATCATGAAATTTGCCTTGACTTTTGCTCTTGTGGCTATCAGCATTGCTGTGGTAAGTCAATTATAATTGTTTTTTAAACATCTAAACAATCATGAATGTATGAACTAGACATTGTTTTTATCATGTAAGGTATCAAGTAATAGTTCTTACTGAAAGAAATAATCCTTAAATTTGAAAACTCTATTTTTAACACTTTCCAACACTGTTAAAAAATGTAAATATGTTTTTTTTTTTTTTTTTTTTTTTTTTTTTTTTTTTTTTTTTTGGCTGTCTGCCAGTACTCTACCTCGCGTAGATATGTTCAAATCGCCAAGTAATTCATATATGTCATTGAGGTTTAGAATGCCACGTTTAGTATTGAAATTGAACTGTATAACATTTATAGTTCGTTTACAGGGGCACTCGGGAGAATTCCGTTACATTATGGCCTATGGGGAAAATTCGTTTGCAAATTTCAATGATATTACATTATTTCAAATATATTGAAATTGATTTACATCACTGAGGCACGCTACGTAATGCTTACTACGGAATATTGTGTGAATAGCATTTATCGTTCATTTACAGGAACTCATAAACGAACACAGTTATAACGAACTGTTTAGCGGTAATTGGTACAAGTGTGTTTTCAATTGTGGTATGCGTTAATTAACTAATTTTTACGTATAACTTAGTGTGCATAAATTCTACAGATCTTCTACAAAGCTCCACTAAAGAATTCGGGCACATCTCCGCTTATCGGCGGAAACTGCTGATGGGGAATTTTCAATGGTGTTTTGCGTTTCATGACTGAAATAAATTTTTGCATACAACGTAGTATATACATATCCACAAATCGTATACATTTTTAAATAAAAGAATTCGATATTTTTTCTACTATAGATGGTTATTGCTGAAATTGGATTTTCATATGTGTTATTGTTTTCTAAATAGTTTACTTAGACATAATCTTTAGGTTTATTAAACAGTGACGTCTTGTTACAGTATTCAGAATGTGTTAGAAAGTGTCTGATAATGGATACTTAAAGCATGGTTTTCTTTCTTGTTTTTTCTAAAAGATGTTTTCCTATAATCAAAATAATATTAGCTCAATATTTATTGTATAGGTCATATATTAGGGTGGGCCGAAAAAAACTTTTTTTTTATTTTCGATGATGGGTAGTGCGGAAAAGTGGCCACTAGTGACACCAAGTTCACACAAAAAATTTGAGATTTTTAGGACAATTTCTAGATTTTCCGCTTTTGGCTTGAAGTTTAGCTAAAAGGCTGATTTTGAACTTTTTTAGCAAAAATTTAAAAAATGTTAAATTAAACTTATTTTAATCGTATTTACTTGAAAAGGCATATTTAATGTTCCAAATGTATAAATAAGTTCTAATAATGTATTATTTAATTGCTATGTGTATTTTAAATTAGACGATTTTTATAGCCTTTTCGCGTTTAAGTGAGCAAAAGTTGCATGTATTGTTTGAATCTTTCAACGGTTTCTCTCTTTTGTCTTGTTTATGTCCCTTGGTCTTCCTTATTTTTTTAGATGCTTTAGGGGTCATATATTTGGGTGACGGTCAGCAGAATCCCTCAGAAACAGATCTGGAAGGAGAGAAGGGGGTGAGGCGAGAACTTAAGCGAACGCAATGACTCATCGCGATGTTTGGGGAGTGAAGGAGGAAATACAAGTGGGAAGAAAGTGGAATAAGGGATGCTTATTATTTTTCAGTGCTCGGTTTCCCTGTGACATTTGTTCAGTGCAAAAGTAAAACCTTTTTCTCGTGCAATACATTGCTTTTTGGATCGTTTAACGTGCCTTTACTGTGTTTTGTGCGTTTTATTACGACGAGTTTAGAAATGGCTTGTGCGAAAGTTCATGATCATGTAAAGACGTGATAGCGTGAAAAATAGCCATTTTGGGGCACCATGCAAATTGAAAGGCAATTGCCAACTATTGCTGACATCATGCGCCACTACTATTGGTTGCGAAGCGATATAGAAGACAATCGAGATATTTATCTTCAACCAGTGGATGATATTATTAAAATGGTAGGTGAAAAAGTTTCCGAAATCTGAATAAAATATTCCATACCAGTGGTTTCACAACGAACAATTAACGGAAACATTAAAAACTATTCCAATGAGTGTACATCATTGGAGAAATCTTGTAATCATACGGACGTTAAAGGCAAGGCTCCTGCGAAGATTTTGTACGACATGCGGAAACCTCTCTCTTTGACATTGCAGCTTGTAAGTGTAGAGGCTTGAACAAATGTAGCTGCGACATCAGACGTAAAGTTCCACATCGGGAGGTGAACTTCTTGAAGGATCAAAGAACTGTTCGAAAAATGTTTATCGGAAATATTGATTTAAAAACAAGCAAAACTCTTGCAAAGAAAATATCGCGGAAAAATGAAAAGGGATACAATTTCAACGAGGAATAGTGGTTCTCCGACAAAGCCTTCAACGAGTGGAGTTAGATCCAGATGGAAGACAGTTATATTATTGGAAGATTCAAGTAGTGGGAGCTTTCAAGCAAGCAGTTCGACTGAATCTGAATTTGAACCAGGCCCTTCAAAGCCAAACACTCCTAAACGCATATTCTTGTCTCACACAGCGTCCGCCATGTCTCAGGGAAACGGAACACTGAAAATAATAAGCATCCCTTATCGCACTTTCTCCTCTCTTGTATTTCCTCCTTCACTCCCCCAACATCGCAATGAGTCACTGCGTTCGCTTAAGTTCTCGCCTCACCCCCTTTCTCTCCTTCCAGATCTGTTTCTGGGGGGATCCTGCTGTCCGTCACCCAAATATATGACCCTTAAAGCATCGTAAAAAATAAGGAAGACCAAGGGACATAAACAAGACAAAGGAGAGAAACTGTTGAAAGATTCAAACAATACATGCAACTTTTGCTCACTTAAACACGAAAAGGCTATAAAAATCGTCTAATTTAAAATACACATAGCAATTAAATAATACATTATCAGCGCATATTTATACATTTGGAACATTAAATATGCCTTTTCAAGTAAATACGATTAAAATAAGCTTAATTTAACATTTTAAAAATTTTTGCTAAAAAAGTTCAAAAATCAGCATTTTAGAAAAACTTCAAGCCAAAAGCGGCAAATATAAGAATTGTCCTAAAAAATTCAAATTTTTTGTGTGAACTTGGTGCCACTAGTGGCCACTTTTCCGCACTACCCATGATCGAAAATAAAAAAAAAAAGTTTTTTTCGGCCCACCCTATTATATATTTCTCAATATGAGTTATACCGAAACGAATATTCACAATAGTGGCATTTAATATTTTTGAATATTCACAATAGTGGCATTTAATATTTTTCTTAAAACCTTTACTTTTTTCCAAATGATGCTTAAATATTGCAAAGAAATATTTTGCTATTTTAATGCCAATATTTCTGCAATAGCAACATTACATTGCAACTACTTCTAATGTAAAGTCACTATTACTGCAATGCTAACATTTCATTGCAAATATTTCAATAAATATCCTATATTTCTGCATTAGTAACATTTCATTACAGACTCTGCTGTAGACCTAAAAAAGCAGAGGATGTATAGGCTAGAGAGTATATATTGTACTTGAAAAGCGTAAAATATAGGGTATTTCTTTTTAAAAAATCAAAAGAGTATACGGAGCGTGCACAATGTGAGCTATTACCTATTAGAGCTCTGATTGGAAATATTTTAAATGTAAAAACAATATTTCCCTTCTAGTAACATTTCATTGGAAATATTTTTAATTTAAAGCCAGTACTTAAGCAACATTCTACAATGCAAACAACGTAACCAAAATTGGTTTGTTATTAGAATTTTTTTCCAGTTTACATGGGATAACAGGGTTTTTATTTAGAAAGGATTTCAAAAACTATTCGTGATTTTTATGCTTATAAATTATATTTTTGCGATTTAGTTTGAAAATAATTTCTGAAAAGTTTAGTATCCCAATTTCCCAAGCTTGAAAAAAAAAAAAAAAAGAGTTCAAATTTCTAAATTGGATATAGTGATTTTTTTCCGTTAAAATAAAATACTGTAAACTCTCTATGATCCATCTATGTACTGATTCAACCCGTCTAGCATTTTGTCTTACGAGAGAGCAAATTGTAACATATCTCATATAAATATTTTTTAAGTTAAAATTGTACGATAGTGTAATATTTCTGTTGAAACTAAATGTAGAAATAACTGTTAATGAATGATTTGAATTATAAATTCAATTTAAAAAGTTTTAAAAGTTAAAAGGAACACATTATTCAGAATAGGGCTATAAAAATTTTAAAAATCGTACATTGTATACATAATATATACATAAAGCGCAACTTGATCTAAACAGTTCTTCAAGGCTCGTACGCTCCAGGGGTTTTGTTTTAAGGGTTTTGAATTCCAGAATTTTCGTAAAGTTATATCTAAGAATTTTGTTCATTAAATAAAATAAATATTACTTTTTGAAAATTCTGGTATTCTATCCTTGAGACGTACGAACTCTGTTCTTCTGAAGGTATTTTTATGCTACCACATCAAATCAGGTGTTGTTGTTTAAAAAAGTAGCTTTAAAAATTATATTTGACTTCTGTAGTTATGAAAATAGTCATCAATTTGTATAATCGTGAATGGGAGAGTTGAGAATTTTGAGATATTATGTTAGGAATTTAGAATCATTAACTTTATACGATGAACAGATCAGATAAATATGTTTCGTGCCCAAAGTTTCATTTAGTTAAATAGATTGTACTTAGAAAAAATACATGGTTTAGAGTACGTAGGGCCCATAACTTCATACCTCTGATGAACAAATGAAGGAATTTTAACTGTGGAAACACGCCAAGTATTTGGTCCTGAAGGAACCTATCAGGAAAGTTAAAAGGGAAGCCCTAAAAAAATAATAAATGCCACAATCATTAATATGATATAAAATAACGCAAAAAGTATTATAAAATACAAAAAATATTAGCAAAATGCTAAAAGGTGATAACATAAAAATAAGAAAATTGAAAAGATGGAATTATAATAGAAATGATACTTCACAAAATATTCTACCCTGGATATTTGGATAACCCAACGACCAATCATTACTGGTTGGATTGACATTCACTGTGAAATTAATAAATTATTTACAATATGAGTTTTTACAATAATTATACACAATATCATTATTTACAATATCACATTTCAGATTTCTTTATGCTTAACAATTATAGAATCAATTTTTTCTAACAAATTAGTAATAACTTAGTAATTATTAAATTAAAACTACTAAAACTAAACTCTGTGGCTATACAATCCAAGAAGGATCTGGGCCGACAGTGCCCATCTCTGTTTTCTTGACTCTGTGCTCCGAGGTGCTATACAGCATGCGTCCTGGCCAGGTGATCAGCCTAACGCGAGACCCTCGGTGTTTAGTACCCAAGCAAGCTTGGTACTCATTTTATCGACTCCAAAAGGATGAAAGGCTGAGTGAACCTTGCCCAGTCGGGAGTCGAACTCTCTACCTGTGGTGCGGCAGTCCGATGCTCTGACCACTACCCCACTGGGCTTAATTATTAAATTAGTAATTTTTAAATTGGTAATTAAATTAGTAATTGAATTAGTAATTTTTAAATTAGTAATTAAATTAGTAATTTTTAAATTAGTAACTGAATTAGTAATTTTTAAATTAGTAATTAAATTAGTAATTTTTTAATCACCATATCAGGAGCATTTATATTAAAAGTATTATTTACATTAGTATTTACACAATTTACAAATTTCAGTATAGAAATTCCAGTTTCATTATTTACAGTCATAGCAACAGTACATGGATCACAATTAAATTTTAGTGGAGAAGCTTTTGCTTTGGTCAGAGGATCTTTGAAATAAATTTCTTTGAGTTTATCTTAAATTCCTTGTGTTCTTTAGACATTGCCTAAAATTCACCGTGTGATTACCATAACAATTATCACACTTGAGATCGTACTTTTAGATGCATGTTGCCGGTGTAAATTTTAAAAGACCCGGCACATATTAAACATAAAGGACTACTACAAATGTATAAATGTATAGCTTGTTTTTGATACAAAATGAGGATGAATCAAATATGAATGAGACATTTTTAAATATCAACCAGCGCACGGTGGGTGATTTAGCGATTCTAGCTGGCCAAAATTATTTTCGGCGTCAATATAATCGCATCGCCATGAAATTGAAAAATGTTATTGATAATCACTATTGAATGTTAGGTATTGAAAAATGTAGCGTGTAGCAGTCATAATTTCGTTACAGAGACTTTCAAAAGTATTTCATAACATTGCGGCCTATAGGGGAAAATGGTTTGCGGTGGTTTTTAATGATGTTTCATAATTTCAAACACTTTGAAATTTATATACATATCTATGAAGTGCAATACAAGATGATTGCTATAGAATATAGTATGGATAGCATTTATCGATCATTTACAGGGACACTAAAAAGAATTATGTTACATTACGGTCTATGGAGAAAAATTGTTTGTGATGTATTTTGTTCATGTTGCACTATTTCAAAAGTAATTAAATTGATATATATCTCCAAGGTGCTCTATAAGATGCTTACTATTGAATATGATACGCCATTCATCTTTCTTTATACAGGGGCACACAAAATAAATCAGTTATATTTTTCACTATATGAACAATAATTGATGGAAGTGCGTTTTCAGTTGTGAAACAGTTTTTTTAATTATACAAAATTGCATACTATTTAGTGTGTATAAATTCTATAAAACATATACAGGGCTTCACAAAACATCTGAAGTACATTTCCGTTTATTGACGGAAATTGCTCACGAGGAATTTTCAACTGTGCTATGCTTTCACTAATTGTTCTAAATTTTGCCATATTGGGAATTATATGATAAATGTATAGTTTATATACAGGGATGCACAAAAATTTCCGCTATTTCTTTTTCAACTTTGGTTGAAATTGTGTTTTCAAACGTGTTATATATTTTACAAATTATTACTTAGACATCGTTTTTCACGTTATTAAGCTATGAAGTTTTATTATAGTAGTCCGAATGCGTTGAAAAATTTTTCATAATCTGATTGACCCATGATTTTACGTTCTTCTTGATAATTTTAATCATACTTTCTTAACGGTATGGAAGCTAAAGTGATAAAACTATTTTTGTATTATTATAACAAATCATAAAATTTCTTTTTCTAAAATTTAAGATACGGGGCAAATATTCAACAGCTTTAATGAAAATTGCTGTGTTGTATATTCTGTTGTATATATATACTTATCTCTGACAGTAGAACCTTATGTAAAGAATGGGAATCATAAGATATCACGAGAAAATGCATACATTATGTTTTGCATTGTATCAAATCTGAATTTGGTGAATTTTCCTGGATCAATTTTGTAACTACTCAAAATTTGCAGCCAAATAATATATTTTAAATAATTTTGTCTTGAGATATCTAAATACAACTGGCAATTGTTGTCCAAATTTGATTCATAAATTTAAACATCTCTTGCAAATCTTCATGTGCCCTTCATTATAATTTTCCTTTCTCAACAAAACATTTTCCCCCAAATCAAGTTTTTCGTTAAATGTGGAAGCTTGTTGCTGTTTTATAATGTTATAAAAGTTTATTCGTGTGATCGGCTTAAATTCGGATGCCCCTGGTAAAAGGAAAATGTAGTAAGAATTAAAATTTTGAAATCTTAATTTTAGACTTCATACGATAAAAATTGCCGTAAAATCTAGGGATGCACCTAGTTGCAGACAAATACACTTTTATCAAATAGCTAAGACTCTAAACTGTTTATTAAAATTAAAAATTGAGATTAATCGAGCTTTATCATATAACTTTTCCAATTTTCAAAATGAAAATTTGTGAAAAAAATGTAAAGTCACTAACAACATTAAATGTAAAAAATCTATTGATGAAATAAAAATTTATACACATAAATTAAAAAAAGTAAAGTACATACCTTCTTTTGAAACATTCATACTGTATTATTTCTCTTAATTTTACTTACTAGTAGAGACTAAAACAATATACAAAAAAACATCGATTTGTTCTCCATTAAGTAACGCCAACTTCACACTAACCTACTGGTCGTACGGTTGGAAGTATATCAAAAACATCTGCTGGGACACATCACCTGCACTTTTAAGATACATGCGGTAAAAAAAATATTTCCGGATGAACCAACTTTGAAAAATCGACTTTTGGCCAGCTAGAATCGGTAAATCACCCACCGTGCAGCGTTTCTGTACTCAGTGTCATTACAACCAGGATAAATTGTTCATGGATTAACAATTTGTTTGTCATTCGTATATGTTTCAATGTTAATTTTTTAACCATTAGCATTTAAATCACTTTCGGCCTTATGTATTCAAATTGTTTAAGTTTTCTATTGTAACAAAAGCGTGCGATGATTGTTTTTTAACTTTTGGCAATAAATTTTTATGGATTTTTTAGCCTAAATCCTAAAATTACCTTTGTTTTTAACAATCACGTCAGGAAGTTTTGCAAATTGTAAATTTTAAAGTTAAAATACCAAAAAATAGCGAAAATCTGATACTATACAATAGATGCGATAATTGTGTTTTAAAATTTTGATAATTGATTTTTATGTATTTTTTAGCACTGAATCCGACAATGACCTACATTTTTAACATCGCTTCATACGCAAATCGTAAATTTCAAAGATAAAAAGAAAAAAAAAAACAGCGAAAATCTTGCATTATAAAATAGATGTAAAACTTTTTTTCATAGTAATTTATGCATTTGTTTGCCTTATACTTTGGCTTACAGGGTGCCATACTATTCTTACAGATAAATAGTTCAGGGATCCGATGAGGGGGGGGGGGGATATTTCATTGACCATGTGAAGATATGCAGTATTCCACTTTAGGGATCATTGGGAATCCTACTGTTGGATGTTACACCGAGATGAACTCCGTAGAGTACATAAAAAAAAGTGCGAGGCAGAACATGAGAGGTCCAAAAAAAATTACACACATGAAATAAAATTGTAAGCATTTTAAATACACAATATTATACACGTGTAGCTTTAAAAATGCATAGCATAAACCAAAGGAATTAATAAATCATTATAAAACGTAAAAGTTTTACGTCTATTTTATAGGATCAGATTTCCGAAAAATTTCGAATTTAAAAATTTTTAAAAATTGCGATTTCCTAAAAATTCTGACGTGATGATAAACTTGTTGGATGTGCCAATCCCAAAACTTTCTTCTATCTCATACATCTTAATATTTCAAAAAGTAGTTACAGATGTTAATACTTCAATATTATTAGTTCAAAAAACAGTTTAGTTCAAATTAAGTTAAAACGAGTTAATCTCGATTATGATATTTATTAAAATCAATAGTTTTTCGTTATTCTGTTGTCTATAAGCTGTTTGCGAAAAGCCAGCTTAGCAGGACGGGAGTTCCCGTCTCTGCACGAGCCGCCGATGGATGTATCGAACCCGTTCAGCTGGGACTACATACCCGGCAGGTAGGGGGCTGGTCATCGATTAGAAAGAAAGAAAAGAGTCTCCAAAGAACAATAGATCTACGAAAAACCGAGGAAATTATACAAAAGTCGCTATCACAACACCTCTTTCCAGCGGAATATTTCCAAATTCAAGGATGACCCACTGGCCATAGCCAAAAACAGACTCAAAAAATTTGATTCAATTCTATGCATAACATCATACACTTTTCGATGGCACAATAAAGAAAATGGCGCTCCCTTCCGACGGAATATTTCAAAATTGAAGGAGGACCTGCTAGCCATATCCAAAAACTTACAAAAAAAAAATTTCGTTCAATTATATGCATAATTTTACCCACTTTTCGATGGCACAACAATGAAAATGGCACAAAAATAGCTATTTCAGCACCCCATTCCGGCATATTTTTTTCAAATTCAGATAGGACCTGCTTGTCATAGCTAAAAACAGATACCAAAAAATTTGATTCAATTTATGTATAGCTTCATACACTTGTCGATGGTACAATAATGAAAATGGCGCAGGCATCGCTAATACAGTTCCGCCGGACTGTATGCAAATTCTATGCATAATTTCATACATTGTTCGATGATACAATAATGAAAACGACACAGATATCGCTATTACAGCGTTCCTTTCCTACGGAATGTTCCCAAACTGAGGGAGAACCTGCTGGCCATAGCCAAAAACATACACAAAAATTTTTGTTCATTTCTATGCATAACTTCATACATTGTACGATGGTACAATAATGAAAATGGCACAGAAATTGCTATTACAGCGCCACCTTCTGACGGAATATTTCAAAATTGAAGGAGAACCTGCTTGCCACAGCGAAAAACATACATAAAAAATTTGGTTCAATTGTATGCATAACTTTATACACTTTTCGATGGTACAATAATGAAAATGGCACAGACATCGATATTACAGCGCTACCTTCCGACGGAAATATTTTCAAACTGAAGGAGCACCTGCTCGCCATAGCCAAAAACATACACAAAAAAATTGGTTCAATTCTATGCATAACTTCATACATTTTTCGATGGTACAATGGCGACACACAGACAGACAGTCATTTTGTATAAACAGGTTTTTTGGGATCTCTGGAACCTAAAACGTGTAAATCCGTCGAAACCCGGAAGTCGAAAAAAATTTCGAATACAATACTTTCTTCTATTGAAGATAGAACAAAGTAAAATTGAAGGTCATTTTCTTATTCAGTGCTAGAAAATACATTAAAAATTATGAAAAACTAAAATACACAACCCTAACATAAATTGATAGCGTCAGGTTTTCACTGTTTTTTTACTATTTAACTATGAAATTTACGATTTGCGAAAAATCCTGATGTGATGGTTAAAATGAATGACATTTTTGCATTCATCGCTATAAAATACACAGGAATCAATTACCAAAAGCTAAAAAACATGATACAACCCAGATTTTCCAGGCTTGTGTAAATAATCGTGAAGAAGTTGAAACAGGGCGATCGAGTATGATATGGCGCGCCAAAAGTAAAACTGCTCCACTGCAGAAAAATTTGACAAAGATCTCAATAATATTTTTCAGTATTTATGGAATGTTTGAACAGGATTTGTGGATATCGATTTTCTTCGTGAATAACTTACAATTAGCGTATTATAGGATGGTGAATTCTTGAGAATGATTAAAAGAGCACAATCTTTTCTTTAAACAATTCCATTCCGAATCTTTTGTTTTTACACTCTTCTACCTGTAATATAAGAAAGTATTGTAATCGAATTTTTTTTCGACTGATATACACATTTTAGGGTTTCAGAGATCCTGAAAAACAAGTTCTTTACGAAATGTCTGTCTGTTCGTGTGTGTGTCCGTTTGTCCATATTATATCATCGAAAAAAGTATGAAATTATGGATAGAATTGAACAAAATTTCATAAATATGTTTTGGTTATGGTCAGTATGTTCCAGTTGAATTTCAAGATAACATCCGCAATGGGGTGGTGTGATAGCGCCTTTTGTGCAATTTTCTATCTATAGTAGAAAAAAGTACTGTAATCGAAATTGTTTCCGACGGACCGCTTTTTGTGCCATTGGCTCGATTTTTTTTGTGTGTCAAAGCACAGAATTATTAAATGTATGTAACCAATAAAATCTAAACACATTATAACATAGTGCATAAATATATTAAAGTAATAATATAGGCGATGTTTTAATAAAAAATTACTAGTTTTCATTATTTCTGTTGTACATCATTCTGTTGTACATTTACAGCCATGTAGCAGGTCGATCTTAACTATGTAGTAGTTCTGTTGAACATATACACATTTCGTCTACAGACAACCCAGCGATTTGCAAGTAACTTACACACAACAGAGTGTCGAAAAATATAGATTTTATTAAAAATCATAATTGGGATTAACTCGTATATACTCTAATTATAAAATGAAGCAGAAATACAAGATGAAAATCAAAGTTGGCGTAGTTTTGATGTAATAACACTGAAATATTAACATATGTAACAACTTTTAGAGATATTAACATGTATAAGTTAGAAGAAAGTTTTTGGATTGGCACATCCGACTAGTTTATGTCCTGGACAATGAAAGTTCTTAGCTGATGTGACAAAAGAAAAATTAGAGAACCTTTACTAAAAAACTCAAAAATCAATCTTTACACAAGCATTAGTTTGAATCTCCCTTATAGAACCGTTAAAACGAAAAATACTTTCATCACATGAAGAAGTCAAATGTTTTTGATTTAATTAGCTTAATACACATCCTAAATCTCTTAACGATACAAGAATAAAGAAAAACTTATATGTTGCAATCAATATGATCAAAAAAGATTTTAGGTACTATAGAAAATTTGGTAGAAAAATGACTTTGATGAAGTTTCATAAATATCATTTTAAAAAAACTTTTCTTAAAAGAAAATCCTTTTAAAAAGGCTTTGTTATGTTCTTTTCAATCTTGCATTTGCTAAATACAGTGAAACTTCCATTTAATGAAGTCTCGTAGTTACACTTAAACACTTAAACAGAAGGAAATGCGTTAAATAGAAATTAATCTAAATTCAGGAAATTTTTACTATGTACACATGTGTAAAATGTAAAATATTAATAAAATAGAAATATTGGAAAAATGTATTTTAATTAGGGTAGTACCTTTTTTATGCAATGTAGACACATGAGAAAAATTTATTTAGAGTAATGTATAGAAAACACATAAAAAAGAGACATAAAAAAAAAAACCTGAAGCGTAGCGTACCTTTTCTCTTTATTCTCAAAGTTCCAAATCCTTAACTTTAAATAAGTCTGTAATATTACTTTGTACAAGTTTCTTACAAAAAACACACTGTTCACAAATATTTTCGCACTTTTGTAAGTATCCGAATAATTCATCTGTAACAGTTTCGGGAAACTGAAGTCATCTTCTCATTGTAGAAAACACATAATAAAAAGAGATAAAAACGGAAGCGTAGCGCACCTTTTCTCTTTATTCTCAATGTTCCAAATCCTTAACTTTAAATAAGTCTATAATATTACTTTGTACAAGTTTCTTACAAAAAACACACTGTTCATAAATATTTTCGCACTTTTGTAAGTATCCAAATAATTCATCTGTAACAGTTTCGGGAAACTGAAGTCGTCTTCTCATTGTAGAAAACACATAATAAAAAGAGATAAATAAAAACGGAAGCGTAGCGTACCTTTTCTCTTTATACTCAATGTTCCAAATCCTTAACTTTAAATAAGTCTGTAATATTACTTTGTACAAGTTTCTTACAAAAAACACACTGTTCATAAATATTTTCGCACTTTTGTAAGTATCCGAATAATTCATCTGTAACAGTTTCGGGAAACTGAAGTCATCTTCTCATTGTAGAAAACACATAATAAAAAGAGATAAATAAAAACGGAAGCATAGCGTACCTTTTCTCTTTATTCTCAATGTTCCAAATTCTTAACTTTAAATAAGTCTGTAATATTACTTTGTACAAGTTTCTTACAAAACACACACTGCTCATAAATATTTTCGCACTTTTGTAAGTATCCGAATAATTCATCTGTAACAGTTTCGGGAAACTGAAGTCATCTTCTCATTGTAGAAAACACATAATAAAAAGAGATAAATAAAAACGGAAGCGTAGCGTACCTTTTCTCTTTATTCTCAATGTTCCAAATCCTTAACTTTAAATAAGTCTGTAATATTACTTTGTACAAGTTTCTTACAAAACACACACTGTTCATAAATATTTTCGCACTTTTGTAAGTATCCGAATAATTCATCTGTAACAGTTTCGGGAAACTGAAGTCATCTTCTCATTGTAGAAAACACATAATAAAAAGAGATAAATAAAAACGGAAGCGTAGCGTACCTTTTCTCTTTATTCTCAATGTTCCAACCAAATCCTTAACTTTAAATAAGTCTGTAATATTACTTTGTACAAGTTTCTTACAAAAAACACACTGTTCATAAATATTTTCGCACTTTTGTAAGTATCTGAATAATTCATCTGTAACAGTTTCGGGAAACTGAAGTCATCTTCTCATTGTAGAAAACACATAATAAAAAGAGATAAATAAAAACGGAAGCGTAGCGTACCTTTTCTCTTTATTCTCAATGTTCCAAATCCTTAACTTTAAATAAGTCTGTAATATTACTTTGTACAAGTTTCTTACAAAAAACACACTGTTCATAAATATTTTCGCACTTTTGTAAGTATCTGAATAATTCATCTGTAACAGTTTCGGGAAACTGAAGTCATCTTCTCATTGTAGAAAACACATAATAAAAAGAGATAAATAAAAACGGAAGCGTAGCGTACCTTTTCTCTTTATTCTCAATGTTCCAAATCCTTAACTTTAAATAAGTCTGTAATATTACTTTGTACAAGTTTCTTACAAAAAACACACTGTTCATAGATATTTTCGCACTTTTGTAAGTATCCGAATAATTCATCTGTAACAGTTTCGTGAAACTGAAGTCATCTTCTCATTGTATCAAAGACGTTTAACATTTCTTCTTTTGAAGATCTTTCAATTTCTTCGTCTTTATCACCGTAATCGCTATAGTTTCTTAAACATATTTTATTACATTTGAAATATGTCATCGTCAGTAGGATATTCAGTTGCACAATATCATCGTTAACCTTGAGAAATTTAGAGAATTCTACATCTTTTTTGAGGCCTACCATGTCTTTCAGTTGCTGCCATTTTCTCTTCAGATCTGACAAACAGTAACTGGATTCAGAAAAATTTGATTGTCCTAATTCTTTGGCAAAATCGAATACTTTATGTTGGATCATTGGGCAGCATCAACCTTTCATTTCAATGCGGTGCACGCCCGAAAGAAGGATAAACTTCGTTATTTAAAATATATTTTAGTAATATGGAGATTAATTTACATGTTAATGGTGTTCAAAGTCAAGGTTCAGCAGAAAATTTCGTTAAGTAGAAAATTTCTTTAAATAGGGACTTCATTAAATGGAAGTTTCATTCGTTATGTATTACTAGCTTTCTAAAATTTCAGGTTTCTGCTGATACATGCTACACTGATGAAAGCAGGTGTGCTGAAGATGAATGCTGCATTGAAGTGGGAAACAGGTTGTCAAGCATTTGGGGAGTGTGCCTGAAAAGGAAACAACTAGGTCAGAAAATTATATATGCATCAATATTTTATCTGAATGTTCAACAAAACTTATTGCTAATGAGCAGTGTGGAGTAACAAGGTATGAATGGGGTCATCATAAACATAAAATATTCACATAACAGATATTTTTTGCTTAACATCTTGATTCTTTTGCATCTTTTAAATACTTCATTACCAATGCTGTGAAAATAAAGTATTCCTCTGGGCCCAACGCTGCTGAGAGAGATGCGATGTTTGGTCCCCATGATTTTTTAACTATTAAATCCAGTGCAATAAATAATAAATATTATCTTTTTCTACAAATACTTTGATTTTTGCATATGAGTCGTATATGTTTTATTACTGTATTAGCGGAGCTTCGTCAGCATTGTAGGTCAGTCTTTCCCAAACGATTATAAACATGCTGCAAATGTCACAAATGCACTAAAGGATATAAAAATTGTTGCAACCTAAAACAAAGACAGAATATTTCTTTTCTACTCTATAATAAAGTAGTACGTCAACGTAATGCACCTTATATTATTAATAATTTAAAATATACGTTTTTTTCATATAAGAACATATTCATATGTTTTTTTAAATTCTGAATTATCTTATTTCATTTTCCATTTTCCCGCAAAACTCTTTTAATTGAAAATTAATTATTGAGAAGAAATTATTATCCCTTGTTTTCATTTCTTTTGCTAAACTATAAACTAAACCTGCGGCTGTACGATCCATGAAGGATCAGGGCCTACACTGCCCAACTCTGTTTACTTGACCCTGGGCCCCGAGGCGCTATGCAGCATGTGCCCCGACCACGTGGTCAACCCAACGCGAGACCCTCGGTGTTTAGTTCCCAAGCAAGCTTGGTACTCATTTTATCGACCCCAAAGGGATGAAAGATTGAGTGAACCTTGCCCAGCCGGGAGCAGAACTCTCGACCTGTAGCGTAGCAGACAGGCGTGCTGACCACTGCACTACTGGGCTCGTTTCTTTTGCAACGAGAAAAAAAAAGGGTTAAATTTTATGGGAAAAATGTCCACTGATTGTCTATGAAAAATAAGGAAATTTTGAATTATTAAGAAAAATATTTGAATAAAATAAATAAAACATAGCCCATGTTCTTTTCCGGGTTATAATTCATTTATATGCAAAGATACAAAAACATGAATTTATCCATTTAGACGTTGACTTTATTCAAACTTTCACACAGAATTTCGCATTTAAAATATTATAAAGATAAGGATTCATAGTTCATATTTCACATCTTTTAAGATATATAAGTAGTCGTACCCTAATTTTCTTGCTATTTAGTTCTTAATTTATATCCAAAATATTTGGGGAGTAATTTACTTGATAATATTGTAATGGGGGATATAAATGCAAAACATTTTGCTTTATAATGGCATATTTATTTATGGTGTGATATGTAACTTGAAGTAAAGCTCAAATAATAGCTATAAATATATGAAGTCAAAATTTAATTTTATTAAATCAAAACATAGCCATTACTTTAAAATAAAATGGCAACTCCGTGATCCCGGAGAAGGTCACTAGTAATGTTATAAATGAATATGAATTTCTAGAGGTAAAGTAACTTTAATTATTAGGGAAAGTGCATTATTGGCAAGTGCATTATTTTAGTGTAAAAAATGCAGAATGTCGCAGTACATCCTTTAAGCTAATACCTGCTTCGCGTAAGAAATACCATATCGGTTGATAGAGGTTCAATGTAAAACAGATTACAGTACTAATTCTACAATATTTACAATTAGCCAATTTAATCATTAAAATTTAACAACCCGTTTTTGGAAGAAAGGGGAATATGTAGGTATTCAGAATAAAAAAACATTTTAATAAAATAAAGAGTGTGTGATAAAAAGCAGTTGTGGGAATTTAAATACGTTATATGCTAAAAAGACAAGAGCAAGAGATTTTTGCTAGTGGCCAGTTACAATAATGGAGTATGTTATGTTAGAGGCTAAATCAGCTTAGTGAACGGAATTCTGAATAATGTTGAAACGCACACGCGTGTATACTCCAACATGGTGTTTTTATGGGGAAATTGTTTCATTTTCGAAGTTTACTTTTTCAACAATAGAAAATTCAAAGAAATGAGAACCGTGTTTTCCTAGGAGTCTGAAAAACCATCTAACTGTATATTTAACCAAATAATGTAGCAAATTCGTAACAATCATGCAATAACCTGAAATGCTAAAACGAGTTTTAATGAACACAATAAAGGGGTAACACCAGTTTGACGCCCAAACTTTTCAGGTTGTTGCGTGAATTTGTCTTAAAGAAATGGGAAGTGTTTATAAAAATTATTATACATTAAATTGTTATCCACATGTTAAAGTAGAAAATATATTTTTACTTAGTTGGTATATTAAAAACTGCAGTTTGACAATTGAGAGCTGGAGCATTTCAAAAGAAATGTCAAACGGTGGGCACGCGATTTCATCGTAGACTTTACCTAGAACAATGTCACAAAATAATTAGTTTCTTTAGTCCTAAAACTTATGGATACTTAGCCGTTTTACAAAATAATCATTTTAAACACTTTCCAACATAGTTGAACAGTGTTTGTGAATTCGGTTTGTCAATCCGTCTGTCTGTCTGCCAGTGCTCTAACTCGCGTAAATATAGTCCTATTGCTACGAAATAGATGCATGTTATGTGGAATTTTCGGCAATGAAAATGAAGGTGTAGCATTCTCGCATGATTTACAGTGTCACTCAAAAGAATCCTGTTACATCGCGGTCTATGATGGAAAATCATTTGCCATGTATTTTAATGATATTACAGTATTTTAAACAATTTGAAATTCATATACACCCATGAGGTGTATTAAAAGTTTCTTACAATAGAATATGCTGTGCATAGAACTTATCGTTTATTTACAGGGGCACACAAAAGAACTTGGCTATAGAAGAAAATGAGCAATAATAACTATTGTACCCTGCGAACTATAATTGCTGGGAGTGCGTTTTTAAATTTAACTATTTTTTAAATATTACTTGGTGTGTATAAATTATATAGATCATGTACAGGGTCGCACAAAAGTTTTCAACAACATCCGTTTATTGGCTAAAATAGCTGAGTGGAATTTTGTAACTGTGTTGTGCGTTGAACTGAACTAACTTTTACCATACTATGTAGTATGCATACATATCTGTAGATCATATAGAGAGCTGCAAAAACAATTGTTTATTTTAACGACCATTCATGGTAAAAGCAGAAATCCGATTTTCAAATGCGTTATCCGTTTTCCAAATTGTTCATTTTGATGTCATCTTTTACCTCAGTAAACTGTGAAGTTTTGTTATAGTATTCTGAATGTTATGGATAGTGTTTCATAATCTATGCTGTACACGTGATTTTTTGTTCTTGTTATTGATATAATACATTAAAAGAAAAATTGAAGTTTTCAACCACACTGTAAAAAAAAATAATTATCTGTAATTCTACAGATGCAAAGTTACAGAAATCTGTATGTTTACTAAAATTTTACCTGTGAACTTTATAAGAAAATATGTAAATCTACAAAACTAGTTTTTGTAAAGCTACTGAAATCTGTAGCTTTACAAAATAATCTACTAAAATTACACTAATCTTACTAAAATTTTATCTGTAACCAAGATTGCAGTTACATAAAAAGTTCTAGGCATCCCAGTTTCCTAAAGAATTCTTAGTAACCTTACAGATTTTTTTATTTTCGGTGCAAAACTGTATCTGTTACATGAATTTTTGTTGTTGACGTTACATAAAAAATTCTAGGAATTCCAGTTTTCTAAAAAAATTGTAGTATTTTGATTTAGTAAGTTGCACTAATTTGATTATTTAAAGTTACACAAAAGAGTGCGTTTACCAGTATTTTGAATAATCATGCGTAATTCACTATAAAAGCATGTGACAGTTCATTTTCAAAAAGATATAAGTTAATTGATTAAAAATTGGCTGAGGTAGAGTGCCGACCTCTTTTTTAAAATGGCGTTCCCAAAAAACAAATGCGATTAAATTTTTCGTTACTATTTACTTGCTGTGGCACATTCCTTCGGCAATTTCCTTATCTATTGTAGTTTAGTACAGATAAATGTGTTCTTGGAATTTGTTTATAACATTTTAGAAATTTCCCTAGTTTTTCTTTTGAGATGCAGATCCTGTATTTTGAGTAAGATAAATGTTTTGGCATGGTCGTTTCGGAAAAGTAGTAAAGTTTTTTTTTTTTATTTTTATGAAAAGTCATTTAAAATTAATCAATAATATTTTGCAAAAGGTAGAATACGTAAAAGTTGTTACTAACGATTAAATTATTAAATATATTCATCAATTGAAAAGTATGTATTGCTGGACCCCGTTTGAAAGCATTCAGGAAAATTGTCAGTTAATAGTAGTTTCGCATTTTTATTTCAGGCGAGGCATGCCAGATCTACCAAAAAACATCACTGATGAAGTCGCATGTTTACTTAAATTCATGCCCATGTGCGGAAGGTTTGAAGTGCGTCGATAAGGATGGAAATAAAGGAGTAAGTATAAAAAAGTATTTATAAATATATTAGTGTTTCTGTGTGTGCATGCAAAAAGAAATAAATATTTAATTGCGGAGCTACTCTAGCTAGGACAAAGGATTTGCAAAGGAGAAAGTGCTAAGACATTTTAAGATGTAATCTATATATTTAAAACGCTAAGCTTTTTCTTTCGACAAATCGTGTGAAAAAAACTACTTCATCAAATTACATGAATCTTATTTTAGGGTTTTGGCCACAGATTTATTATCGTGCATTCGTTTGTTCAAAACTTTTATTAATTTGCAGAAATTTTCAATTAAAATTTTGTTTCTGAACATGCGCAACGTATATGTACATAGTACAAATCTGTGCTTTTGGGCAGATGCAATGCACATGCGCATAGGAACTGACTCGGTTGCATTTTCAGAGTTGGAGAGGTGTTTGCTTTATTTACTGTGGTCTTAATTCATTGAATATATAGACGCAGGAATATACCTCCATTTGTATAATACTTCATAAGTCTATGAATTTTTCTTTCTTTCAGTGGTGAATAGGGCGATAATTTCGAACTGATTTGCATTACACAGTTGTTTACGGATTATTTGTTTGGTGTTTACATCGAAAATAGCATGTATTTCACCAGGGGAAAAGAACAAAATAAAATTTTTGAAACATTGTTTCATACTCACACTCTCTTAAACAATAAAGAAGCTTATTGTACTGATATTTTTAGTTGTTTTTTTTTTTTTCGTCACGTTTTGACGAGTTCCATCTAGTTTAAATAAAAAATGAAAGAAGGTGAGGCTTTTCCTGTGTATTTCATCTGTTACCAGACTAAGTTAAACTAGATGATGACTAAGTGTTAATTTCTAGATTTAATGACAGATGTTTAGTGTTTATACAAACAAAGTATTATGTGTTATATCCAAATTTAAATAATACCTTTCAAACCAACTAATACAACATTATGATTTGTTACACTAAGATGTAGTATGCATTGTAAAAAAAGTAGGCGGGAATTAGAAAGCAATAATATTCAATGTAACAGAAAGATAAATACTTTCACTGAAATTGATACAATTTCAGACCATAAAGTGTGAAATAACTTGCATGAATTAAATCCCAGTTTGTTTAACGTAGTTCTGTATAACAAGTAAAACCGATGCGGTATTGAGTCAATAATTCATTTAAAGTTTTTTATGTATTTCTTATATTTCTAAACTAATTTGTATACATAAGGTCAGTCAGAATAACTGAATTTGTTTGAAAGACAGAAAAAAAAATCAATCAATAAAAAACATAAAAAATCGCAAATGCAAAATGCAGGCGCTACCCTGTCGCAAAGACAGAGACAGAAATCACAATGATAGAAGATAAAAAATATTTAATTCTTTTTACTAGTCATTCAGAAAGCTACAAGAAAATAAGTAATAACTTTAAGAGACTTTTGAACGGCTATGAAATTTCACAGTAGATTTCAAGTAAATGTTCAAATTTGAGTCTTTATGAAGCAACAAAGACTTCTCATGATGGCGACATGCCCGTGCATATGGCCAAGGATGCCTGATGTATTGCTAACATTTTCAAATGGTGAAATTGTACCTGCAAACAGGTCTATCTGACAATCAGCATTAATATCGTATACTTTACCTTTTAACTGACATCTTCTGTTGATTCATTCTGAAGAACTCTCTGGTTAAAAGTCAGCCCCCTCCCTTGAAACAGTTTTGCATTTTTAAGTCACATGGTCCTATGTTATTATCGCTTGGTTTTATGTTTCTGACTTGCCAGGAAATTATTGAACATGCATTCTGAATGGCCCTGTACAATTCGTAAAGAATACGCCCATTATTTCTGGATAATGTACAGGTCTAGGGGTTTAATTCAAAAGTAAAGTAACAATCCTTATAGTGGACAAAATAAAACTTTTATGGTTACAATTATCGCTAAGTAACGTTTGAAGACGAGCTTCTCCCATTCTAAGGAGCACATTAGTAAGAATTTTTATGTAATCTTCCAAATTTAGCTATGTATTAACGTTTGATTCTTAAACAACTTTGAAGCAAACTAAAGAATTCTCGTGTATAATATACAAAGTTCTTTTGTATTTGGATTACTCGTGATCTGATCCATAAAAAGAAAATCGAGTGATTATATCTCATGCAATACATATATCTCGCATTAAATAAATGAGATCACTGACAACTACAACGATGTTCAATTTTCATACTACCCGAGTTATAAAAAGTCGATTCCTTATTGACTCATAAAAGCACAGATGTACTTTATCCATTTTTGCATATTTGAGTGTTTTGCAAAACTGTAATTATTATCCTCAATGCCACAAGCGTTTCAATTACAGTTTGTACTTATAAAGTAAATAAATCAGAAAAAACAACAAGAAAAATAAGCTATGTCCAAGAAAATATGTTGTTGCTAGTGCACATGTAGTATGTGAAAACAATATAGATATTTCTACGAAAAATCTGGTTTTGATAATATAGAATGGAAATAGTGGTATTCAAAATTTTAAAACATGGTTGCCTGTGTAAATTCTGTCCATGAGAAACTGAGAATATTGTACTCTAAGCGAATACTTGAGGCGGACAAAATCTAAACCGAGATTGTCTTTCTACTGTACTCTATGCAATAAATACAATTGTTAAGGTAGATGTCGCTTGTTTGAAATTCATACAAGACCACCATAATTATCTGAAAACATATAGCATCTGTACAATAATAAAACATAAGAATCTCTATCTGCTTTATTTCTCTAAAAAATATTAAATCACCGGGAATTTATGATATTTTTAAGTTAGCAACAAGACACAGGAAAGAAGAAAATAAATTAGCTCAGAATAATAAGTGAAAGAAAGATGAAAATGTTTATAATTCATTATGAAATTGAAGAATAATGTACAATTTATAGTTAAATATTTGCCCTACTCAGATGTTCCACAACCAAGCTTTTTTAATTGTCATAATTTCTGGTCTATCATCTTCAAGCCAAATAAAGTTTGAACAAGGAATTTTAGTTAATAAAACGTAAAATAATCTGAGTTGGTACTCATTTGATTTCTTCACTAAAGTAAAATTTCTCGTTGCAAACATTTCTGAAAAATGCAGCCTGGAAATTTGTGAATTTGGAAGTGATTTTGTAGGTATATATGACTCTAAACACCTGATTCTGATTTTAAAAACAGTTATGCAATGCTGGAATGCAGGGTGAAATCCCCACTACGCTGTAAAAAAACCACTGTAAATTTGCCAGCACAAACTCGATCACAGTGAATGTGCTGTATCTTTCTTTGGTTTCCTGATTATATAACATGAAAAATACAGTAGTTGAGTAAAATTAGCAGCCAATGTGCTGGTAATTTTACGCAACTACTGGTTTAATTCTATGCATAACTTCATACACTTTTCGATGGTACAATGGCGACATATGGACACACGGACACACGGACAGACAGACATTTTCTATAAACATGTTTTTGGGGATCTCTGACCCCCAAAACTTGTAAATCCGTCCGAAAGTAAAAAGAAACATCTTCTCGGTGAACTTCATGCGCACATTTCTTGTATCACACCCACTTTTCATTTGACTTTGATTCGGAGTAAAGTTCAAAGCAATAAATACAAAGACAGTCTTCAGTCTTCATCTTCTTCATCACTTGAATGTAATCTTTTTATGACTTTTTTAGACTTTGATATTTTAATGCATTTTACATTTGAAGATGAAGGCCCAAGCTCCACACAGCTTCCTGGCCAGAATTTGATTTTTTTTTCAGCACCCCTTCTATCTGATTCCTTTTGCAGTTTTCTTTTTTTTAGATAAATCTTTTTTCATTTTCAGTTTATTTTTAACGGGAGATCCAATCAGTATAGACGACTTCCTTTTTTTTCTTTCCGCGCCATGTTTTCCTCCTAGGTGAAGTCTTCTAAAAAAGTCTAACTTCTTCTGGTGTAGGGAAAGATTGCGACATCTTCATAAACAACAAGAAACGTTTGAGTAAAACTTGAAGGAACAGCTTCTTCTGAAGTGCTAGCCTGGGTTGGTGTAGAAGGATTTGATGCTTTCGGTGGTTTTGAATTAAGGCTATGAACAGTCGATGGTTCTGGCCATTTTGAAGTCTGTTCAGGACTGCTGGTGTTTTCGAGATTTGCTACAGCATAAGCTGGCCTTACAGAAAACTAAGATGGCACAAATCCTAGTCTAAATATTTCAGGATTCAGTGAGAAATTCCTAAAAATTAAAAAAATATCATAACATTGACTGGTGTTGGCTGCAGTGGAACAGCTCTAACCAAAATGGACGGGATGTCATAAATTGTCTTAGGCCTTTTACTTGTACATAACCAGGCATCAAAAGCAGTATTAATTTCCTTTTTGAGGGGCTTATACACACAGCGATCTATAGTTTGTAGCTTATGACTACAGCGAGGTGCAGAATGGCAATAAAGGTATAATTAACATAAAAGGGATTAATTAAATGAACCCATTTTAGAAAATAGTTAATATTTTTTATACATATATATTTAAATTTACCTCCGTTTTTATATTGGTAACTTTATTTAAAGGACTAAATGATCAAAAGGGTTCGTTTGATATACAGTTATTTGTCCGATTTTATTTCACAATAAATACCTTTTAGGTACAATAGGACTAGCTGATTTAAGACGGGATACGTTTTCCAACGATACACATGTTGGAATTCATGCCTCGTATGCTGTTGGAAAACCTACCTCGCCGCCATATTGCAACTTTTATACTAACTCGACGAATAGTAGTGTTACTTAATTGCAAAACAAACCCACAATTATGTGAAGAAAGATATTCTAGAATTGCACGCTATCTTTATTTTGAGTAAAAATCTATTAAATTTGTATTCTTACAGAAAAAGTATAATTATTATGTGATTTATCAAAATTTTCTTTAAATATAATCAAAATATTTAATTTTGCAGAGTGTCCTCGGAACGTGTCAAGCTGATTGAAGAATAAAAAGTTTTTTTACATAAGAACGTTATCATGTGTTGACCAGAGAAGAAAATAAAGATTATAATTTGGATTTGTGCTTTCATTTCTTTTAGCCATATACATTTTACAAATAAAATTCTCAATTCATGTCTAATGCTTATAGAGCTATTTTTATTGTTTTAAGTTTTATTTTTCTCTCTTTTTTTTAACTTTTTAACTTGCTTTAGGAACCTCATATGAGACTCCAAATCCAAACTTAGGTAATAAAAAATAGTACTTTAGAACCGGCTTACCAGTAAATTTTAATTTGACTAGCACCATTTGAACATCAAATTATGATATATGGTATAAATTGTTTTTTATACACAATCTGGTATAGCATTTTAACAATGCTAATTTAAAAAATAATTCCCTTCCCCCCCCCCCCCCCAAAAAAAAAAAAAAAAAAAAAGTGAATGAGAGAAGCAATATGTCACTGTCCGTAAAGGAAGCATCGTGGCAGTGAAATCACTTCAAGTCAGAATGGTCACGTCATATCTGCTTTCCCAAATACCACCACTCATTGACGTCATACTGTGACTAAAATGTGAACTGCTTAGAAACCCTTAAAAAATTGCAAGAACACTACAAAGCATGTTATTCAATGGGGGAAATATTCTTCTGCTAAATTTATACATTTTTGTGACGACATTGTAATATGATATCTCTTCGCATATGCGACCAAAAGTACACCATGTTGTGAAGTCCCATTCTTACCAAAATGTAATTTTTATAAATATTAGAAAATCAGAAGAAATATATGAATCAGGACTGTCTTTATGCATTTTTGGGTCGGGATCGGACTGATTTTTTTTTGCCCCCGGAATGCTGTTTCTTTCTCCCAACAATTAAAGTGTAGTCTTTAAAAAATAACGTTCCGTTATATAAGCCAGCCGTAAAACAAAGCAGATGTATCATAATACCGGATAATATCTACTGCATTTTTTAAAGTTTCTAAGTGTCGCACATTTTAAATTTTTATACCATTGTGTAGGGGGGAAAAGTACTTTTAAATGCAATTTGTTTCAAAACTGTATCTCAATTTATTTTTGACATTATTTTTTTTTTAGTTTTTAACACCTTTTCTTAAAATTGGCAACTCACGTACTGCATTTCTATAGAAAGTAAAGGAAAAATAGTTGGAAAATAGTAATTATATCTTTTTGTTGCCATTTTCCCATAACGACTAGAAAAAAATAATAATTAAAGTATGTGCTATTTTGAAAAAATATAAATGAATATTTCTAATAAAACATGGATCTATTATACACTATATGTAATTTTAAGTATCTATATTAATCTTGCAAACACATGAAGGCATATGAATAATTAGATAGCCGATACTTTTTGCAGAGTTTCTTGAAAGCGGAAATTGCTTTTTGCTGTATTTGTGTAGCATTCTGCAATAGTGACGTCAAATGCATACTTTTCTGTAGATGTTGTTTAAGACTAGGTCGGGAATGCTTCAGCAGATGCGAATGACGTCATTTTATATAATATAAAAGTGTGTGTTTAAAGTTTTAAAAATGAATTTTTTTTTTCCACCGAGGGCGACACTAAATTCTGAAAGAGCAGAATTCCTGTTTTCTAGTTTTTATCCTTTGAAAATCAATCTATATTCATTAATTCATTTACTGGCCTACAAGAAAATGCTTTATAAATAGATCAATTTCAATAAATATTTAATTGTAAATTATGATACAAGCATATTTCTGCATGTACTCAATGAAAAACGAAATGTTTAGCATTTCAATAGAGTTTTTCATTTGCTTTTTACAATACATGAAAAAATAATTACTTTTGTTAAACTAACAACAACAATGCACATTATATAAGGCGAAAACGTATCCGTGAGTAGCGATGACATCATATTGACAGTCGACACACCTGATCAATAAATTTTCCTTTTACTGCAACATTTTAAAACTTTGAACTTTGCACACGTTCAGTTATTACTTTGAAAAAAAATGTTATTTAAAATGCAATTTATTTGAAAATTGTTCGTCAATTTACTCTTTTTTAAGGTTTTTAAAATAATTCTGAATTATGATATTTTTTATCTTCTATAGCGTGCAGTTTGACTACAAAAGATTAAAACGTTTCCACTTCAAACAACATATTTATAGAACAATGCATTACAGCGATTATTTATTCCCGATTAATATTCCATAATGAAATTAAAATTTCATCAAAAAACAATATTATATGAATAAAACACAAATTTAATGTACATATACTTGAACTACGTGCTTAAACCACCAAAATTATTTAAATATTAATAATAAGAATACAACTGGTATAGAGCTCATACAAATGTATCGTTAATGAGTTTCAAAACTTTTTTTGAGTACATAGTTGATATCTGTCATATAAAAATGCTTTTTGGGTGTTATTTTTGTGCAAATAAAAGCCTATTAGAGCTTTTAATAAAATAAATGTTTCTCACCTGTATCCCACAATACGATAAGCCATGCTGGATCCCGTAGTTTTATTAGTTATAAAATACCCTTAAATTTCTCAAAACAACAGAAAATAATATACTTGTGACGGAAGCAGAGATTTTCTTGTGTGTATGTGGAGAAGTGAGGTGGGTTCTAATAAACAGATGCTTTATTATAAGATACAAAAACACTTGTATATTTTCCATTATAATTTTTTCCTATAAGTGATTAGATAGTATAAGTTACTCTTTAAATATAAATTTATTTTGTTAGTTTTTTTTTAAGTCATAAAATACAAAATGTTTATTTTTGAAATGTCAAAATCCAGCAGGACAGTAGCCACGCCCGCTTCTAAAGGGCGCCATGATTGAGACGTGTGTCGACGTGCGTGACTTTATAAGTAAATTTCATACTTTCCGAATACAAAAGAAAATATACATAATATATGCAAAATGCATGACATAATTAATTACTCATATTTTCCAAAAAAAAAAAATTAAAAAGAGAATGCAAAATATGTTTTACCGTCTATTATTTTATATAACGAACCTTATCTTAACCATTGATTAATTTTTATTAATTTATATTTCATGAAAAAGGATTTTAAACTCTCAAAAATTTATATTTCCATGTTTTGAAATCATTCGTATCACTAAACCATTCACTAAATCATTCCTATATGAAATGTGATAATAATTATGGATTTTGTTTTATTTTAAACTATAATAAACAGAAATTTTACAGCAAATTGCATCTGAAGATACTATTAATTACATTTTTGTTGCTCCATTTTTCTGGATATTAAAATAGAAAGGTTCTTTAATAAAGAGAACTAATTTCATCCATTGGTACTTTTTTTAGAAATTACAATTGCATTTTTTTTTTCTAGATATTTAAAGTGGAATTTGCATTGAAATTTTCAGGAGTTAAATAACAAAGAGGGGTTTTTTTTCTAAAGAGTTCAAATTTCATAATTTTTCAGACATCACAATTTTAACGAAATTATTTAGGTAATACGGCTCAACTTCATTTTTTAATTTCGAAAATCAGAAAAAAAAAGATCCAAACAGCCAATAGATGGCGACATCAGCCTCAGTTTTCTCATACGCGAAAGACTGAGTTTGGCCGTGTCTCATCATAACTGCCTTATTTTTATTTTTATTTTTCCGTACAAAAAGATAAAGGATAAGAGTGAGAGTGAGACAGACTTAGCCCGAAACCGAAATGGTTTCGGACTCGATTTTTATACTTCAGAATTGGTCTCAACATAGGCGTAGCGTCGGGGGGGGGGGGGGGGGCACGAGGGGGCACCCCCCAAACTTCTGTACCCCGGGCGCCAGACACGAAAGCGTAGGGGGCGCCAAATGAAGATTTTTTTGTCTTTACATACAAAAATGTATATGTATATATATCGAATTTGCATAAAAGTGTCTCGCAGCAGGAAAATCCAAAAGGAAAACTGAACCAAATTCATTAAAATTTACAAATATATAAAAATATTCCTCTATAATAGAAGACTGCAAATAGGAGAATCACTAACATTTTCCAAGGCCAATAGGTCGGTCTCTACTCCTTTCTTCTGTGTAAAACTGTCCCTCACCGATAACCGATTTCCTTCGGGGGGGGGGGGGGAGGGGCAGAGACTTGTTCTCCGGACGTCAGAATGAAAGGTGAAAAGGGCGCCAAATGAAGATTTTGTTTGACTGTGACTTTTCTGTTGAAAAGATTCCATGAAGGCTGTTCTATTCTTTTTGGAGCTTTCTTTTTTTCAGTCTTGCTATGGGCGATGTCAAATGATTGTCCGGTACAATAAAAACAAACGCGAGAAGGAGTCAGGGTTTGAAACTGAAGGGGGGGCAGAGGGGGCATGTGTTCTGGGCGCCTCACGCAGGGGGCGTCAGATGAAAATTTGGTTTGCCGTTTTATACAATATATGTATGTGCGTGTGAAATTTGTGTAAAAAATATTTTCTAGCCGAAAAGTCAAAAAGTAAAGCTTAGTTCAGTGCATTAAAAATGTCAAATAGATAAAAAGATTCGCGTACAATATACAAGGCAGTAAATGAATAACCCCATTCTTTTTCTTATAATTACTTTTTTAGATGCATATCACCATATCTGGCCTTAAAGGAGGCGAGGTCAGGTGACCGACTGGGGCAATAAAAACCAAGTGATCGAAAATTCACAAAATAAAAAGTAAAAACTTAATAATTTTGTTGTTATTGTTTTGAGTCAGACATAAATTTGAAAATTAGCATTAAGTTCAGGAAAGTATCTAGACATATCAGTCTATAAATAAGAAGAGTGGTATAAGTGATAATTCTGCAAAACTGATGTAGATAGTATGGGAAGATATTTTACAATACTGGAATTCATTTTTGTACCTACAGTAAATCCTGGTTTTTTAGTTTCTAAAACAATGTTACTCATATTACTATGACATTAAAGTGCCCCACTTGTAATAATTTGTAATGCTACAACAACAGTAAAATCTCGAAAAATGAAATATGTCTATAATGGAATCGTGTCTTAAATGAAAAAACCACATGGTTCCAACAGAAAGAATATCAACAGATATACCTCCTAAGACGGAAACCTGTATAAAGCGGAATTACTTCAGCTTGCTTTCGATTTTTCCCCAGGTTTTAATGAACAAATATTTGACAAAGCTGGTTATATATTTAAATATTACGTATTTTATTGTTGCACATTTTAAATTTTAAAATAAGTTCGCTACTAGAAACTTTCGTAAATTTCTCTTTGTAAATTTACTTTGCAGAAGAAGGGGGGGGGGGGCGCCAAAATTGATGTTTTCCCCGGGTGAAAATATAGCTAGTTTCGGACCTGGAAGGACTGTACAAAGTAAAATGTTTTAGTAAAACCTTTTAAAAGAAAAAAAAAAGAGTATAGCATTTGCAGTGGTACAGTAAAAAATCTCTCACAGGGCGCCATGGCTAATAAACTCGCCCCTGTCTTTTACCCCCCAAAATGATTTTTTCTCTTCTTTTTGCCATTTCTAGGCGTTTTGCCACTCTAGGCGGAAATTGTAAAATACCGCTCTGTTCCTTTTGGTGCACTTATTTATAACTACTTTTTAAACTGATCAGGAATGAATGAGCCACGCAAAAACAAACGCGATAAAAAAATAGGAATTTTTTATAGAAAATTCAATAACAAGCGATGTCACGAAGCCATTATTCTAAATTCATTCAAGTCTGGATTCAAAAGGACGAAAATGGAATAGAAGGTAAAAACGTACAGAATTGTTTGTTTTAATAAATTAATAACGTTTTCAGAAAAAAACAAAAATCTCCACTCAAAAATGTGATTATTTTTGACACATTCATAAACTCATTTCTATCCCTATTTGCCTGAAAATTACAGATGTTAGCATTCAGGTGCTTAAGAATCGGGTAACGTTCTCCTGTTTCTTAACGTTTTTCCTAATTCGAAGCAGTTTGATTTAAAGCGGATTACTAAATGGATACGTCTTGTAATTGTCAGCCTTTGAATTTGGAAATCAAAAGTCCAACTTTGATGTTATTTTATAAAAAAAAAATCGGAGTTTTTTTAGAAAAAAAACCTTTATTCTACTTCATAAAAGCATCTCAATTGTAGGGCTGCCACTGCCAAATGACATTGAAAATAGTAGCTTTAGTAGCCTCCAAAGAAAAAAAATAGTAGCATTTGTTCGAAACAAGTAGCCAAAATACTCGCATACCCACTTTAAAAAAAGGAAGAACGAATGTATCCATAACAATGAAAGGTCTTTATGAATATCCACATTTTATGATTCTGCTCAAATAACTGAATAATGAATAAAGCGATTTCTTCAAATGAGAAAGCAAGTTATCCAGAAAATAAGGCCCTAATGTTTCAGTTCGAAGTAACTTGGTTCTTTCATAATAAAAATTATGTACAGCACCAGGGAACATAGCAGTAAAAACTTCTTGCAGATCATCCCCGGTACTACTTTCCATTAGGCCTTTCATTTTAAGAGTTTCTTGGAAAGAAGAAAGAAAAGTTTTATTTGAGGGGCAGGGTTAGAAATAACGTGTGGGGTATCGCAAAAAAAATCGCAGATATCAACAATTGGCCTTAGAAAAAAAAAGAAGTTTTCCATCGGTCGCGAAAAAAAAACTTGTAAATTTCGCCTAAAGATTATGGAAAGAAAATCTAAAATTTTGTCAAACTGTCGCGAACAGAAAAAAAATTACACGCTCGAATTTGGTCAAATAGTCGCGCAAAAAATCTAGCAAAAAATCAAGAACTTCCTCTGTCAGTCGACAAAAGAAAAGATCGTTTAAAAGAATCGCGAATTTCGTCAAAAATCACTGAAACAAATACACAATATCATTTTCGTCAACCTGTCGTAGAAAAATTCACGAAATTTGGCAAAGGATCGTGTAAAGAAAACCGTGAACTCCACGAAACGATTGGCGGAAAAAAAATGCGAATTTTGGTAATTCGTCGGGGGAAAAAATTGCGAATCTCCTTAAAGGCCCGTGGAAAAATATCTTGAATTTTATCATAGGTTGTGGAAACAAATGGCGATTTTAGTCATTCGGTCACGGACAAATCATCACAAATTTCGTCAAAAGAATATACAAAATATTAGGAATTTCGTCAAACGATGAAGAGAAAAAAATGCAAATTTCGTCAAATGGTCATGGATAAAAAAACGGCAAGTGTAATTCTGAGTTAAAAAAAAAAAAAAAAAAAAAAAAAAAAAAACTGAAATTCGCAGCAAATTTTCTAAAAAGTTACAGTCGAGGGAGGAAAAGGAGTGGAAATAGCCTCCCGGCGCCAATTATGCGGTTTATTCTGCAATCTTTTGAAGAAATTCGCATTTTCCCGCGATCCTTTGATGAAATTTGCGATCCCTTTGTGAAATTTGTGTTTTTTTTCGCGATCCCTAGACGAAGTTTGCGTTTTTTGCTATCCCTCGAAGAAATTCGCGTTTTTTCGCGATCCCTTGAAGAAATTAGCGATTCTTTGGCGAAATTCGTTTTTTTCTGCGATCCTGAAATTGGCGATTTTTTTCTGTGAACAATTGTCAAATTGATTTTTTCGGCGACCATTTGCCTAAATTCACGATATTTTATATGCTTATTTTTAAAAATTTCGGAACCAGATGCCTTAAATTTTTGGAAAATTCAGAACAGAATCACCCCTGAAAAGGCACGAATTTGGTCAAATAATTGCGTAAATAATCGAGAATTTAAACTAATGATTGCACAAAAAATCAGGAATTTTGTAATTGTTTTGAAAAGAAAATCACGAATTTCGACAAACTATCGTGGAAAAGAATCGCGAATTTCTTCAAATGATATCTGAAACAAACAGCGAATACCATCAATCGATCACGGAAAAAATATATATCGCGAATTTCAACAAGTGGTGGCGGAAATAAAATTTCGCCAATCTGTCGCAGAAAAATTCGCGAATTTTGGCAAAGGATCGCGGAAAAAAAAATCGTGAGTTCCGTGAAACGATCGCCGGAAACAAAAACGCGAAATTTGGCAAAGGATCACGGAAAAAAAAAATGTGAGTACCGCGAAACGATCGCCCCAAAAAAATCGGGAAATTTGTAATAGGTCATAGGAAAAATTGCGAAATCTCCTTCAACAATCGTAGCAAAAGATGGCGAAAAGAAATAACTATTTTCGTCAACTGATTGGGGAAAAAAATCGCGAACGCGGAAACAAATGGCGATTTTCGTCATTCGGTCTCGGAAAAATCATCGCAAATTTCGTCAAAAGAAAGGACAAAAAATTGCGAATTTCGTTTAACGACCACAAGAAAAAAATCGCAAATTTCGTCAAATGGTAGCTGACAAAAAAACGTAAATTTGTTTAAAAAAAATTTTTTTTAAATGGGAATTTAACCAAATGATTGCGCAAAAAATCACAAATTTTATAAATCGGTCGTGAAAAGAAAATCACGAATTTTTAGAAATGATCTGGAAAAGAATCCGGAATTTCGTCAAAAGATCTCTGAAACAAATAGTAACTACCCTCAATCGGTCGCAGAAAATATACATCGCGAATTTGGACAAGTGGTGTAGGAAAAAAAATCAATTTCGTGAATATGTAGTCGAAAAATCTGCAAAATTTGGCAAAGGATCGCGGAAAAAATCGCAAAATCTCCTTCAACGGTAGTATAAAAAGATCTCGGAAAAGAATAGGTATTTCCGTCAATGGTTTTTTTTTTTTGGGGGGGGGGATCCCGAATATTGAAATTCGTCGCGGAAAAAATCGCGAATCTCCTCAAACAACCGTTGAAAAAGTGCGTTAGGGAAGATGACTTTACAGGCGCTTTGAAGAAAAAAAACGAATATTTTCAGTAAAAATGGTCGCTAAATCCGGAAAAAGTCGCCTACTGCCTTTTTGAAATAATCGCTTTTTAACAGTTATGGGCCTAAAATAGTCGCCATAGCCGCCGGATGCTGAAAATAGTCGCTTTTAGTAGCATTTTAGTAGCAAGTGGCAGCCCTGCAATTGCATGTTAAGAAAAATCGGAATTTTCGAGAAATTGAGTCGGGCCGGACCAGGCCTGATTTAATTGGTTTTTTATGGGCCGGGCTTGTTTTCACTGATTTTTTTTACGAACCGGGCCTGGCCGTAAACTGTGAAAATATAAATGGGCCGGTCTTGGGTGGAACTTTTAATTTTCACGCCGGCCTGGAAACTGCGGCCCGTGCAGACCTCTAGTGTTCCCCCCAGGGTTGTGCAAAGAGGGGGCTAAAGGAGCGGTCGCCCGGGCGCAAAATTTATGCAGCGAACCACGGTTTTATTTGTTTATTTATTCAGTTTTTGGCCGCCGATCATTTTCAGGGGAATTTCTTTTTTCTTTCTTGATCATTTTTTTTCCTGTCGCAAAAAATCATGAACTCTCTAACAAATATGTGCAATTTTCTCTTATGTTAATTAGTTGTTCTGAATTTCTAAATTAAAATTAAACATTTTAAAGTTCCAAAATAAACGCGAAATATTTATTCATATTAAAAATATTATAGAATTTATTTATGTTTCTGGACTTTATCAATTTTATTACACCCAATACAAAAAGAAAGATTTTTTTTTTTTTTTGGGGGGGGGGGGCGCAAAATTGAAAATTCGCAAAGGGCGCACTACTCACGGCCTTGGTGCCCCCCCCAAATTTCTGGTCACGCTACGCCTATGGGTCTCAAAGTGAAAATTGCATTTCTTCACGAATTGTAAAAAGGAAAAAAAACTTGCTATTTCAGAAACAAGATTGCTATTTCAGGAACAAGATTGGAGTCTAAATTTCTTAAACTGTCTTACAATTCTGAAAAAATCAGTTTGAAAGGGAATTAAAGTGTCTAGTCGGATAAGCATAGCAAAATGGCCTACACGGCCGATGTTTGAAATAACATGTGTGGTCCGGTAATAAGGCTCAACCCCGAGAATCAAATATAAAGTGTTTTTTTCTATAAATAAAAAATATAAAGGATAGTTCAAGGTCAGGGGCTAAAAACACTCTATATTTCATTCTTGGGGTGATAAGGCCTTATTACCGCACATGTTATTTCAAACATCGGTCGTGGGGGCCATTTTGCTAGGCTTATCCGGCAAGACCCTTTAAATTATTAATGATGGGAAGGAGACATATATCTGATTCTGAAATCTTTGTATGGTCTATGTTAGCAACATAAAGAAGCCGTAGGATAGTCACTTTCTATTTGAACTCCTTTTTTAGAATTACTGAAGGATAGCACTCATGACTTTCTGCCATAGTTGTACAATGACGTATATAAATTTACATTGCTTTCTAAGGGAACAGACTGAAAAGTCTGCAAATATAAACAGGGATGTCATAAAAAAACTTCCCGATACATGTACCCCTAGCGACCTAACCGCTCAACCAATCGAAGGGAAATTTCAGATTTACTTATTTGAAGGTATGCGCTCGAGATCGTGATGATTTAAAACAATATATCTCTCACGGTTACGGTTACAGTGAAAAAAAATTCGAAATTTTCGAATGGCAACACCCTGTTTTTGCCTGCGCAAATTCACCAGCGCATTAAAAAACCATAAATGTCGTTGGAACGATACACGTATGACTAAAATTGCCGGTGTAATATCGTGGCACTCAATCCTAAGCAGTTCGTATGTAAAGTAATATTCAGCAGTCTAAAATAAATTATTACATTTTATTTTTACTATGCGTACACAAACACAACTCAAAAACACATTTTAAAACAAATCTTACAACATTACTCAGTTCACAAGTGAAAAAAAAATCGGCTAAGTTTCTTAAACTGTCTTACAATCCTGAAATAACCACTTTGAAAGGGGATTAAATTTAAATTATTAATGATGGGATATAAGGAGAAATATTCTATCTGATTCTGAAATCTTTGTGCGGTCTATGTTAGTAACATAAAGAAGCCGTATGATCTACTGAGAATGGCTACTGAAAAACATGTCTTGTAGCCAGTTCATTCCTCGGAATGGTCTTTTTTGCAAGTGTTTTACGCCGGCAATTTTCATCGTACGTGTATCATTCGAACGCTATTTATGATTTTTCAATGCGTCGATGAATATGCGCATGAAAAAAAATGTGTGTTTCCATCCGAAATTTTCGAAATTTTTTCACTATAAACGTAACAGTAACCGTGAGAGCTCTATTGTTTTAAATCATCAGGATATCGAGCGCATACCTTCAAATAGGTATATCTAAAATTTCTTTTCGATTGATTGAGCGGTTAGGCCGCTAGGGCTTCATATATCGGGGAAGTTTTTTTATGACCACCCTGTATATAAATTTTTCTGGTTTCTGCCAGTGGTTGTGTAATAATAACAAAATACAATTTTCAACAGATTTTCAGAGATATGAAAATCAGGAAATATTGTCATGATGGAGTATTTAGAATTAATACTTATTTCCATATAAGAAGAAAAATTTAATGAGAAAATTAACTTTTAAAATGATATTAACAATTTTTTACTTCGGTACCGTCCTCTGATTCTGATGACACCAAATCATTCGAGCTCAGCTTTCAAATCCTCTGGCACGTGCTGCCGAAAAAAAGGCGCCGAACTCAACTCTACAGAGAGAACCAGACAATCATTTAAAATAATGCTATAGTAAACTTTTTTGAGGCCTAAATGTATTACATTAAAGAAAAGGTTCTTAACTTTTTTGTTTCCCTGATCTTTTTGCTAGTGAAAACATGGCCACTAGAAAAACATACATACATAAATACAATAGTTTTAATTTTTCTCACTCTAGCTTAAAGTGCTATTACACGAGGTGTCAAATCTGCCTCTAATTCCGAGAGACACAATGTTACACTAGATTAATTTTAACGCAATTTTTCTAATTGGTAAATAAATCATATCAGATGTAAATTTTCAACTGGGCGAAAAAATGTCCAGACCAGGATACGAACCAGGTATCTCTTGGCTGAAGCCGCCAATACTCTACCGTCTGAGCTATCCCAGACGAATCTGGTGGAACTTTTTCACCCAGCTCACCTTATTGATTATAGCATCTGGTCTGAAATCTGGTTCAGCTCAACAGAAAACAATCGCAGGTAAAGGAACTCCAGAAATCGCTGGATACGTAATTACACCAGATTTATTTTAACACAATTATTCTAATTGGTAAATAAATCGTATCAGAAGTAAATTTCCAACTGGGCGAAAAATCCTAGTCCGGACATTTTTTCACTCTGTTGGAAATTTACATCTGATATGATACAATGTTAACCCATGGCTTCGAGAGAGTCGCTCGAAACCAAGCAACAATTTGCGTCGGAGCGATTTTGACGCCTAAAACAAAACGAATCGTGAATAATAGACAATCAAATGCTTGGAGAACTGACGATGGCAAAGGCTTTTCCCGAACAGGCAAAGATATGCTTGGAAAATGAAAAAAGTGGTACTTATTTACAATAAGAAATTCTTCATCTTCTTGAAATCGTCCGAAGTGGGGGTTGCTTTGGGGCCTATAGCTACAATGTCTTCCGCTTCGAATGATTTTTTATTTAATACACATAGGTAATTACATATTTTTGACAACAATTTCGCCGTCATGCAAGGACGAGATAGCAGAATGAAATTTACAACACTAGAGAGAAATACAGTCGGGAGCTCCACAAAGAGTGTGCAACGGAACCAGCGGGAGTCGAACCCACAGACCTTCCTACGCTGTCAAGCGATTATCGGCGTGGTGCCTTAACCACTCGGCCACGGAGGCCCCGCAATAAGAAATTACTTGGCGCAGTGCATTATAAATAAAAACAACGTTCAACGCGCCAAAACACTTTATTTGTTCTTGCAAACTAATTTCAGTAGCCATAGCTTACCGTCATCAGTGCAAAATGTGACTGCTCTGGAATGAAAACTGCTGAAATTATTCTCCTACATATATTTCCACAATTTTCTTTTCTGAGCAATGATATTTTGAATTGATGATAGTACGCTAGGGCTACTGAAGCACAAGCGTCTAGCGATCACACTTTTTCATTTTGATCCTGTGATCCTGCGGGATCAGAGCGCTCAGCGCATATCGTTCCGCGCATGACGTATTTTGCATCATACCCATACCGTCCGCGCATGACATATATTTGTTTATATTTAGATGTTACATAGATGTTTAGATGTAACATAAAATTACTAGAAACATATAAAAATTTATTATATTCAGAATCTAAAGTGCCTTTAAATGAGTAAAAAATAAATAAATTACTAAATCATTATAAAATTTCAAATCATGAAAAACATATTAACAATTATTATTTATTCAAAATTAAAAGTTCTTTTAAAATGATGATAAAAATTAAAATGATTAAATTTAAAGTTATGAAAAAATATTTAATTATTATTAAATTTAAAACATTCTTTATGATTAGCTTATCTTTATACCACTAGATGACGATACTAAAGGCATTAAATCTGTTAAAACAACGATCACCATATCAAATATTTGGAAAATTCACAATTAAAAAAAAATTGTTAATAGTGGTAAAAATATTAAAAAATATAAATTTTCAATTTTTATCTTCAAAAAAGCTTAGTGTTTTAAAGCAATCTTGACATTCATTTTCATTCAGCTCCGTAAGGAATCGAACCCATGCCATTTCATCTGAAGTTGAACGTCATACCACTACACCATAAAGGTCCTTGAACAATTTTGCTTATATTATTATTTTACACAAACATCGATACGTTATGCGCGGAGCACGCTGATCCCGCAGGATCACAGGATCAAAATGAAAAAGTGTGATCGCTAGACGCTAATCTACTGAAGCTAGTTTGCAAGAAGAAATAAAGTGTTTTGGTGCTTTGAACGTTTTTTTTTTAAAATTATATTATAGAGCGGTCAGTGCTGCCACACCTGACAATTTTTTTGTTTAGAAATATTCAATTAACACCAGAAAATTTTGAAGATCAATTTTTTTTCCTGGAGTCTTTGTTATCTTATAAATACGTACAAAGAAAAAATAACAATTAAAACTTACTGGTGAGAATTCCGGAAGGACTAAATATACAGAATCAGCCAGATGTGGCGACGCTGAGAGTGGTACATATGTTGCGGGAAAACTAAGGAGTTGCAGGCAATTTTCGTCGCTTTGAGTTTTCATGTTTAATAGCACTCACGTACACCTAGAAATCTCCAGTTTATCCTTTGGGGTTCTACAGGGAGATACTTGGTAATTATTATCAGTATTTAAGATAATATTTTTGAGAATTATTAATAACGCAATTTAATTTTTGGGCCATTATTAGGAAATTAATATTTTAATTATTATTGACAAAAGTTAAAATTACTATTATTAAATTGAGTATTGACGTGGGACAACAGGAAATTCAGTATGTTATAACTCCTCTGAAAAAAAATGTATTTAGAACAAATAAAATTCACAGAAAAAATTATCATTAGAGTGCAATAAAACACTATAAAAACTGATGCAAAAACTAAATAAGGCAAAATTCTTAAAAGCACTATAGAGATGAGAAATGCACAACTCGAAAGAGCAAGACTTCTTCCTTGTGTCTTTCTTCTGCTCTCCAAGTGCGGTGGAGAGAAATCGGATAGTTGCATTTCACTGTTTACATATATAGAAGCCCACCAAACATCTTATGAATTATTCTATTCATTTTTCATCATAAAGATCATCTTAAAAATAAATAAAAGTATAAAATAAAGTTACTAAGTTTTGCGTTGCGATTTTTATTTTCGATCCCTATTTTTAATTACAAAATCTACATACTTTTTTCGCGAAATTTATAAACACCCCTTTACTTTAATAGTAAAACAGTCTACAATTAAAAATAATTAAACATGATAAAAAGAGGGAAAACCAAAGTAAAAATGAACAATTAATAAATTTTATTTAAAAAATTTATCTACAAAAGAAATATAAAACCACAAAAAAAAAAAAAAAGAAAATCCATTGAGACGGCGTTAACGCTATTGAGATTAATTTTAATTAATAAATAAAAACAACCAAAATTAATAAAGTTAGTCAAAAATGAAATAATGTATTACTCTTATATTTTTCCTAATAATACACATTTATACGCTAAAGATTATTATCTTACAAATTAATAGTTTGCTTTATTGAAATCTATGAAGCAACACAACAGAAAACTAGTATGTTGTGGCCATCACAAAAATTTCTTCTACATAAATCAAGTCGATTAAATCATTTAAATAGTGCAAGAAATTACATCAATTTAGCACCAATTCATATCAAAGTATATCTGAGTTTGAAGTTGATGAAAATTCGTGCATTAGTTCTTGAGATAGAGCTATAGCGGAAATTCTGAAAAAAGTAGCATAGCAGCGCCACCTGTTGAGCGAGTACAACAGAACATAAACAGCACTAATTCATATCAAGGTATACCTGAATCTGAAGTTCGTTGAAAATCCAAGCATTAGTTCTTCAGATAGAGCTATTGTGAAAATCACAAAAACATAGCATAGCAGCGCCACCTGTTTAGCGATTTACACCAAAATGTATAAAATGTCAATTCATGTCAAGGACTAACTGATTCCGAAGTTTGATGAAAATTCGTGCATTAGTTCTTAAGATACAGCTATAGTGGAAATTCTGAAAAATGCAGCACAGAAGCTCCATCTATTGAGCGATTTGCAGCAAAACATAAACAGCACTAATTTATATCAAGGTATACATACCTGAATCTGAAATTTTTTGAAAATCCAAGCATTAGTTATTGAGATTGAGCTATTGCGGAAATCGTAAAATATGCAGTATAGCAGTGCCACCTGTTGAGCACTTTACACCAAAACATAAATAGCACTAATTGATATGAAGGTATAAATGAATCTGAAGTTTCATGAAAATTCGTGCATTATTTATTGAGATAGTGCAATGGCGGAAGTTCTGAAAAATGCAGCATAGCTGCGCCACCTGTTGAGCGATTTGCACCAAAACATAAACAGTACTAATTCATATCATGGTATACCTGAATCTGAAGTTCGTTGAAAATCCAAGCATTAGTTCTTGAGATAGAGCTATTATGAAAATCACAAAAACATAGTGTAGAAGCGCCACCTGTTGAGCGATTTACACCAAAATGTATAAAATGTCAATTCATGTCAAGGATTAACTGATTCCGAAGTTTGATGAAAATTCGTGCATTAGTTCTTAAGATACAGCTATAGTGGAAATTCTGAAAAATGCAGCATAGAGCTATTGTGAAAATCACAAAAACATAGCCTAGCAACGCCATCTGTTGAGCGATTTGCACCAAAACATAAACAGCACTAATTTATATAAAGGTATAACTGAATCTGAAGTTTTTTGAAAATCCAAGCATTAGTTATTGAGATTGAGCTATTGCGGAAATCGTAAAATATGCAGTATAGCAGCGCTACCTATTGAGCAATTTACAACAAAAACTAAACAGCACTAATTCATATCCAGGTATACCTGAAACTAAATTTTGTTGAAAATCCAATCATTAGTTCGTGAGATAGAGCTATTGCAGAAATTGCGAAAAATGCAGGGCCACCTGTTGAGCGATTCACACCAAATACAAAGCAGCACTAATTCATATTCCGGTATACCTGAATCTGAAGTTTGTTGAAAATCCAAGCATTAGTTCTTGAGATAGAGCTATTGCCGAAATTACAAAAAATGCAGCATAGCAGCGCAACCTGTTGAGTGATTTACACCAAAATATATAAAACATCAGTTCGTCTCAAGCACTAACTCAATCTGAAATTTGATGAAAATTGGTTCATTAGTTCTGGAGATTGAGCTATTGTTGAAATCGTGAAAAATGTTGCATAGCAGCGCTACCTGTTGAGCGATTTACACCAAAACTAATCAGCACCAATTTATATCAGGGACTAACTGAATATACATTTTTATTAAATTCCGTGCATAAGTTCTTGAGACAGAGAGCCCACAAAATTTCTGTCCCATATAGACAGACAGACTCACAGACTCATAGACATAAATTTTGTAAAAAAAATGTTTTTCGGAATCTCTGACCCCTAAAACGTCTAAATCCGTCGAAAACCGAGAGTAAAAATTTTTACGAATCCAATACTTTCTTCTTGTAAAAATAGAAGAAAATAAAAATGAATGAAACTCACGAGTTTAAACTAATTTACAACACTGATTTTAAGACTTTATTTTATTTTTTAAAATGCGGCATTCTGCATTGGTTAAGAACATTAAATTTTATTACAACATGACACAATCTTGTTAAACAAACAGTTTTTTTTTTTTTCACTGTAGGTCGGATTCGGATTCGAATCTTTTATCTAGTCGATTAACCAGATTTTATCAAAACTGTACGCGGTAGGCATTTGTTTAAAACTTGGATAACAGATCCGGCGCAAAAGTCTAATCAGGATCTTACATACAGGCAAAAAGGGAAAAATAATCCAGCCTAAAGAGCTCGGGTTGAGTTTATATTAAAATCTGGGTCCTCGACCCGATACAGGATCCGATTCCTGCCTAAAAAAAACTAGTATCTTGTGGCCAGCACAAAAGTTTCTTCTATATAAATCACGTCAATTAAATCATTTAAATAGTACAAGAAATTACATGAATTTAGCACCAATTCATATCAAAGTACATCTGAATTTCAAGTTTCATGAATTAGTCCTTGAGATAGAGCTATAGCGGAAATTCTGAAAAATGTACCATAGCAGCGCCACCTGTTGAGCGATTTACAGCAAAACTTAAACAACACTAATCAAGATATTATTGAATCTGAAGTTTGATGAAAATCCAAGCATTAGTTCTTGAGATAGAGCTATTGTAGAAATTGAAAAAAATGCAGTATAGCAGCGCCACCTGTTGAGCGATTTACACCAAAAACTAAACAGCACTAATTCTTATCCAGGTATACCTGAATCTGAAGTTTGTTGAAAATCCAATCATTAGCTCTTGAGATAGAGCTATTGCGGAAATTACAAAAAATGCAGCATAGCAGCGCCACCTGATGAGCTATTTACACCAAAAACTAAGCAGCACTAATTCTTATCCAGGTATACCTGAATCTGAAGTTTGTTGAAAATCCAAGCAATAGTTCTTGAGTTAGAGCTATTTCCGAAATTGCAAAAAATGTAGCATAGCAGCGCCACCTGTTGAGTGATTTACACCAAAATGTATAAAACATCAAGTCATCTCAAGGACTAACGGAATCTGAAGTTTGATGAAAATCCGTTCATTACTTCTGGAGATTGAGCTATTGTGGAAATCGTGAAAAATGTTGCATAGCAGCGCCACCTGTTGAGCGATTCACACCAAAAACTAATCAGCACCAATTTATATCAGGGAATATCTGAATATGCATTTTAATTAAATTCCGTGCATAAGTTCTTGAGATAGAGCGCCCACAAAATTTGTGTCGCATACAGACAGACAAACAGACTCACAGGCTAGACTCACAGACAGAAATTTTGTAAAAACATGTTTTTCGGAATCTCTGATCCCTAAAACATGTAAATCCGTCGTAAACCGAAAGTCAAAAATTTTCACGAATCCAATACTTTCTTCTTGTTCTACTTTCTTCTAGTAAAGACAGAAGAAAATAAAAATGAATCAAGCTGACGAGTTTAAACTACACTGTTAAAACACTATTCTTAAAAATAAGTAAATTGTACTAATTATTGAGCACTTCCCGATCTTAAAATAGCTCCGAGTACTTAACTCTTAAATTTGGAAAACCCATGTACTCATTTTTTTAGTACATACAGGGACTCGAAAATAAGTATGTATAGAAACACACATGCACTATGAGGGGGAAAAAAAAAAAGAAATCACAGAGAACTGACAAATAACCATTTTTAATTACGGTAATTTTGAATCGCGATGAACTGCAATTTTTAGAGTAAAGAACAACGAATTTACTATTTTAATTCTCGAAATTTTGTGTAAGAGCCGCCCCGTGATTTGAACCCGAGTCCTCTAGGCGGGAGATCAGTATCGTACAGACTGTGCTGAAAGAGCAGTTACCAACTGCTTCCAAATGACACCTTTTATGAATCAGCGACGGAAGATCGCTAACAGCATAGATGAATTTTCCCTTTCTTAAATATTCTAATTTTTTAATAAAACAATTTTTAAACTAAATTTTCTTCTTTAACATTTCTAATGAAATTGTAAATAAATTTGAAAAGTGTGCATTATAAATTAAAAATTATAACAAAGATAGACATATCTATAAATAAAAGCTTGGAAATCCTTTCTGTCAATTCGGTATAAGAAAAGGGTTTATCAGAAAACTCATATTTTTGAGCACATAGGATTTAAACATGAATATTAAGACTTTAAAATACAAAATATATGTATTCATTTCTGCATACATTTATAAATCAAGTATAAGTATACACAACTTCAAAATATCATGTACTCGTTTCTGAATTAATTGTACTTAAAAAAATCGAGTGCATAGAAATGCTCATTTTTAAGTAGATTATTTTTAACAATGTACTTCTTTTTGAAACAATTGTACTTAAAAAAATACGAGTACGTGGGAGTTCTCAATTTTAAGTAAATTATTTTTGAGAGTGTAATTTACAACACTGATTTTAAGACTTTATTTCATTTTTTTAAATGCGACATTCTGCATTGGTTAAGATCATTAATCTTTATTACAGCCGACACAATCTTATTAAACAGACAGTTTTTTTTTTTTTTTTTTTTTTTTTTTTTTTTTTTTTTTACTGTAGGTCGGATATGGATTCGAATCTTTTATCCAGTCGATTAACCAGATTTTATCAAAACTGTAGGTGGGACGCATTTGTTTATAACCTGGATAACCGACCCGGTGCAAAAGTCTAATCCAGATCTTACATACAGGCAAAAAGGGAAAAAGAAACCAGCCTAAACAATAAGCTCGGGTTGAGTTTACATTAAAATCTGTATCCTTGACCCGATGCAGACTCCGATTCCTGCCTACAAAAAACAAACTAACAGACAACAACAACAACAACAACAAAAAAAATACCGGTAAGGTCGTTTCGGATTCGAGTAAAATCTTTTCACCTAACATGAAGCAGAATCTACACTAATGTCAAACTTTTGAAAAATTGATCACACTGTGGCTTCACAAAGCAGTCGCGTTGCGACGTTATAGGACTTAAAAATGGCCATAACAGTTTCATATCCACATGATTGTGATTTCACATCTCGTCACGTGGTGCCACAATGGGGCGCTACCGGGATATCGCAATGCTATACGGGTAGTAATAACAGTAACGGAAATGCACCTATTGTTCTTCTCCTAGTGAACGTCACGTCATTTTTTTTTTTACGAAAAAGATATATTGAAAGGGTTATTCTACAATAAAAGGCAAAAAGCACTTTTTAATAACAGCATAAAATTAGGAGATGCACTTGTAATTTAGGAAAGAACTTTCTCCTTCAAGCGGAAAGAGTACGTGTTACTATATAGAAAGTACGAGCAAGACTGAGATTGGCCAAATTCTTTTCTTTTTTTTTTTTTTGCACTGGACGAAGGAAGACAATGTTCATTCGAAAGAAATGCGCATTTCTTAATTTTATGGTATTATTAAAAAGTTTTTTGCATTTAACTATGCATCACACCAGTTTTTTTCAATATTTTATGTGTTTTTTTTCTAATCCAGGAATCAGAGGAGAAATCATTAGTTGCATTATATAAGGTAGTTCTGATTGCAATGCATCAGCAACTGTTTGTTGATTATTATCCTATTGTTAACTGTTACTTAAACATCTCTTTTTTAGTTTGATCTTTTTAAGCGTTCACTGTAAAAAATGTCGATGCAGTTTTACGTTACATTTCGACTATCAAGATCTTTCTTTTGCTTTTACGTAGCTTGTTTTGTCTTGAAACAAATTATAGAAAAACCTATCCATTAAACATATGACATTTCCCATCATTTTAAGTGCAAAGTTGAATATTCGAAACCTTGAAGCACAGCGAAATAATTAAACATTTTTAAAAGATAACGATACCTGATAATAATATGGAAACATAACAGTTAAGCATCTGTTTTACGTATAAGATAGAAACTGTTCGTGTGGGAAATTTTCCTTATTGAATAAAACCTCTTCAATTCCATTTGAAAAAACATCTTGCCTTTACAATTTAAAGTAAATAAATATGCGCCTTTCATAAATTCTGACACGTTGACCTATTTTTGAGACAATCATTTGTTGACATCATGAAATTTGTTTTGACTTTTGCTCTTGTGGCTATCAGCATTGCTGTGGTCAGTCAATTATAATTGTTTATTAAACAGTTAAAAATTATAAATGTATAAATAAGACATTTTTTCGTTCATGTAAAGTATGAAGTAGTAGTTCCTTTTGAAAGAAGTAATCCGTACAATTACAAAGTCTATTTTTAATCTTTTCCAACTTACAAGGAGAGGGCCAACCTTGTTAATCACAGATTTTGATTATTTTAATATATGTTGTAGGGTAGAGACCCCTTAGTGTCAGGTTCAACGGATTTTATCCAACGCTTCTTAGTTCTTGAGACACCGGGGGGATGGGTTTTTAATAATAGTACATAACTTAAACACTTACTTTGCAACCGCAATGATAGGTTGGTCGTAGCTTAGTTGGTATGGCGTTTGCCGGCTGATCCGCGTTCCCGGGTTCGATACCTGAATACGCTACATTTGTTTTTCTCATTTTTTGTTTTATAAATATATTTGTAAGTATAATTAATAATCTCATTGTCAATTAAAATTTATAATATTGTATATCAATTATAATTTTAACCTATTTAATTTTTTATTTTTAACTAAATAGTTGTATAAAACATCATAAAACTGTTAATTTTTTAAAAATCACTTTTAAAATGTGTTTCATATATTCTTTATCGATGCAATGATATTGAGCAATTATACAATTCGTGATTTTAAAGAAACATCATTTACGCATTGCTTTAACAAAGGAAGTCAATGCGATAATACTATTATTCTGTTTTTAAAGTAACAAGCATAATTATATTAAAAATTAGCATCAGAATTAAATTACAACCGATTTTTTGCATATTAAAGATTTTTAAATTTATAATACGTATGCTTGCGCTTTCAATTATTTTGCTTTCACCTTTATCTTCTTTCTGCTTTTATTTTTATTTTATTTGAATATGCTTTTATTTTATCATAACTAGATGGCACCACAACAGATTTTGTCCAGATTTTGGAAATTTTATCATTCAATAATAGATCCAATTTCTTTTTAAAACTCTTTAAAGGATGAGAAATAATAGTTTAAAAATAAAAAAAATGATAAATTTAAGTTTGTTAACATTATAATTAATGTATGATATTAAAATTTGTTGTTTACAATTGAAATTATTAAATTATAATTACAAGTATATTTATAAAACAAAAAACGAGAAAAACGAATGTAGCGCGTTCGGGTACCGAACCCAGGCCCGCAGATCAGCCAGCGAACGCCGTACCAACTCACCTACGACCAACCTATCGTTGCGGTTGCAATGTAAGTATTTAAGTTGTGTACTATTATTAGACGTTCCCGGTTTCTCAAGAACTATGGAGCTTTGGATAAAATCCGTTGAACCTGACACTAAGTGGTCTCTACCCTACAACATATATTAAAATAATCAAAATCTGCGATTAACAAGGTTGGCCCTCTCCTTGTTAGTTGAAAAGTGTTTATGCATTTTGTTTTGTCAGCTGTCTGGCCATACTCTACCTCGCGTAGAGATGTTAAAATTGCTACGTAATTCATATATGTCATTAAGGTTTAGAATGACATGTTTCGCATTGTAATTGAAGTGTGTAGCATTTATAGTTTTTCTACAGGGGCACTTGGGATAATTCAGTTACATTGCGGTCTATGGGGGGGGGGGGGGGGAATCATTTGCAAATTTCAATGATATTACATTATTTTAAATATATTGAAACTGATATACATTGAGGTGCGCTACAAAATGCTTACTATAGAATATTGTGCGAATAGCAATTATAGTTAATTTACAGGAACACACAAATGAATAATCTTACAAAATACTATTTAGGGGTAATTGCTGGAAGTGCCTTTTCGATTGTGGTATACTTTAATTAACGAATGTTTTACGTTTTACTCAGTGAGTCTAATTTTTATAGATTTTCTAGAGCTCACGAAAGAATTTGTGTACATTCCAACTTATTGACGGAATATGCCAGCATTCATATAATCGGGACAATTGATAGAAAATAATTCCAATGTAAAGTCAATATTTCCTCAATAGCGACATTGCATTGCATCTGTTTACAATTTAAAGAAACTGTTTAACTTTTCAACAGTTTACCTTTTCAACAATTGTTTCATTTTTAAAAATATAAATAAAAATAGTTCAAGTGGTGAACTCACTGCATTTCAATTTTCAACTGAAAGTACATTTTGAACAACTTTTTTTTCATTGCATATTTAATTAAAATTTTTAAAAAATTGGAAAAATTTTGAATTTTTTAAAATCCTAACTACTTTTTAATGTATTGCTGTTTTTGACATTTTTTTTTTAGATTTTCAAATGAATATAACACAAAACTGCGCATGAATTTTTAGATACATCTAATATTAAATTTAATGTAGTTTTTTTGCTGGTATATATAGTGTAAAACGATAAAATCTAATACATTTTCATATAATTTTATTTTTGATAAAATAACAAAAGACCTGAAGGCTAATTCCATGCGCAGATTTATCACATATATAATAAAGAACATGTACGAAAGAGTTTTAATCTCTATCTGAAATACAAAAAAAAAAAAAAAAAGCCTTGGCATTTTTAAAACATGAAAGTGGAGAAAATATGAACATGGAAAAAAGCCATTTAAAGTTTTAATTTGTGGATGTATTAACAAATTTTACAATTTCTCGCGATATAATTGCCGTATGATTAAAAATGAGGTGTCAAAATATCCACAATTAAACATGCTTTTATTTATTATTTCTAAATAAAATTCGATTTTTTATCAATTTTGAGGCAAACTGTCCCCTTAAATTCACTATTTTAGCAATACTAACATTTCATTGCAAATATTACCATTACATATTCAATATTTCTGTAATAGCAGCATTTCATTACAAACTTTGCTCTAAACCTAAAAAAGCAGAAGTGTTATAGGCTAAAGCAGGTCTGTCCAACCTTTCAGTTACCAGAGGCGCACTATAGCTGTTAACAAATAATGAAGGGCGCCATTATTCACATGATTGTAAACATTCAATGCTATCAAAAGTCGGTAGTGTTAGCAATAATACTCGTCTTTTGCGATGCGTAAAAATAAATTGCAGCGGAAATATCTGAAAGGAGCTTATCTGAAATTTTTTTTTAGGATACGAGACCAAAACCTTAATGCTTCCTACAATATAAAAGTTTACAAATGTTAAAAAAAAAATAGGTTTAAAAACAGCTAGTTACAGGAAACATTTGAAAGGCACATGCGCGCGTGCACACACACACGTCTCATACGATGCATATACATCTCATAGGGAAAATCATGCTCATGTAAAAATAGACTGCTGAAAAAATATAAATAACATTAAATTTAGAATTGCATTTCCCTGAGAGGTGCCTGTCTCAAAAACTTTTGTAGGATAAGGTCCAAAACATTAATGCTGCCTACAATAGAAAAATATGTAAATGCAAAATAAATAAATAAAAAATTAAGGGTTTTTTAGATTTAAATAAAGCTAGTAAAAGGAAACATTTAGAAGGTCCACACACATACAATGCATATGCACTTCATAGGAATAGTCATGCTCATGTAAAAATTGTAGAAAATGTATAAATCCTTCTATATATATAAAAAAAAGTTTTGATTTGGAAATGGGCCAATGAAAATCTGCGTAGATCATCCGGGTATATTCCTACTAGATCGGCATCCATATTTTTTATGACCGGGGATCTTTCTTCGTTAATATTAAGAAAACTGTTTCATACAAAAATATGAAAATCGGTGGTATTATAGAGACATGTTTGATAAACACGCTGATGCAGACAGTTTTTAAATCGAATAATTCTTTTAAGAGATATTTAATGTTAAAGATGGTCAAAATCGTTCCATCAAAAAAGTTTTATAGGAGAAAAACTATACATAGGTACTTAAACATTTTTAGATCATTTTATACATTGGAAGTTCCCGGTGTACAGACTTTAATTATCTTTTTAATTTGACTCATTTTTTGAGGATTTATTCCCATTTTAAATTCAAATTTTCAGCATTTCGAGAGATATTTTTTACACATTTTAGAAAAGGGCAATTATTTTAAACTATTGGCAATTTTAAAAACAGCCCAAAGAATAATATTTCCTTCAAATAAAAAATTTATTTACAAGTGGCTATTATAAACAGAAAAAAACTTTCAAATTAGAATTATGTGATTATGTGTTAAAAATCAGGAAAATATTGAAAATTACATCATAAAAACTACAGTTAAGTGAATTTTAAAAAGGAAAGAAAATTTTTAAATACGAAATTCATTATTATGCGTTAAAAGTTACAAATGAAGGAAATTACGTCGTATTTAAAAAGGCCAAATAAATAAAAGTTGGCAAAACACTTTAAATTAAAAAATATATTTGTACGAGACGTTTATTTCATATTTTGAGATAATCTTTTCAACTATTATCGTGAATTCTCAGACAGCCCAAATAATATTTCTTTTCTAACAACAAAAGAATTTTCATGTGAATATTAAAAAGAGAAAGGAAACTTTGGTGAAAATTACGTCAGATTTAAAACGATACATTTAAAAGAACTTTTTCATAGCTTGTTAAAAATTACCGAGAGACAAAGACTCTGTGTACTTAATTCATTTTACGTTAGCTTACTTTCAAATTTTTAACTAATTTTTAACACTTTCCAACAAAGTTGAAAAGTGTTCTTGATTCCGGTTTGTCTGTTCGCGCTCTAACTCTCGTAAATATACTCGAATCGCACTGAAATTTTTGGTTATTGACGTTTAATAATAAAAATTAAACGTCACGAACTAGCACGAACCCTATTTCAAATGAAGTTTGTAGCATGTTTAGTTCATTTACTGGGACAGTCAAAAGTATTCCGTTACATTACGGCCAACGGGAAAAAATAATTTCAAATGAATTTTAAAGATGTTACACCCTTTCAAACATAATAAAAAATATATGCATTTACGAAGTGCACTAAAATATGCAGAATATTCTGTAGCAAAAGCGGTGCAACAAATATTTACTATTCATTTACAGGGCTACATAAAAGAATTCCATTACAAATGGTATAGGGGGAAATTGCTTGCGGCGTATTTTAATTATACAAATTCATATATAATAAAATTGATATACGTCGGTGAGGCTTACTTAAGTTATTTCATGTATAATACGAAGTGCATAGCATTTACAGGAACATACAAAACATTTCAGACAAGTATTTTCTATCCGAAATACTGTATATTAGCGGCGATGGTAGGGAATGCTTTTTTAATCCTGATATGCGCTTTTAAGTTTCACTACATTTATGCATACTGTATGGTGTGTGTAAATGTTACAGTTGATATACAGGGCTACATAAAAGAATTCGTAAAGGTTACTGAGTATGATCGTAAATTGCTCAAAGGTAGGTTTAAAATGTGTTATGCAGAACTGCCTGTAGTTTTCTATGAAATGTTTGAAGAATATAGATAAAATGATATATAGGGCCACGCAAATAATTGGATACATGGTCGCCTATAGATGATAAATTCTGGAAATGCGATTTCAGTAGTTTTAAGAGTGATTTAGTTTGAATTAAAGTTTAGCTAAATAGTGGCGTGTACTAAAGGTACTAGGTAAACAACAGGGCTGTACAAAAGTATTGAAGTATGTTTCTATCTATTAGTCTAAATTGCTGAAAGAGAAATTTCAACCTGTTGTGAGTTTTCTTGATAAACTAAATTTTCTATTATATAGTATATATATCAGCCTACAGATCAAATACACGGCTGTTCGGAAGAATTGGAATAAATATTTGGCTATGGATGGTAACTGCTGAAATCAGTTTTTTAAATGTTTAGTTAGTTATCTTATTTACCTTTTTTCCCTAAATAACGAAGTTTTGTTAAACCTTTCAGGGAGTGTTGGAACGTGTTTCATAATCTATGCCGTACGCATGATTTTTCGTTCTTGTTTTTAATCAAAGACGAAAACAGCCCTTTTATCTCTTAGCATCGGTTGATTTCATCTTAAAAATCTTCAATTAAAGGAAAATGAATGAAAACCCGTTTACAGGGAGACCGTCACTGTTTTTTTAAATTATAATTCAAACTTTTTAAGGCCGATGAAATTAGCATGCTTTTAGAATGTGGGGTGTCTGAATGAGGGTTGGCGAGCGTAGCTTGTAGGGGGCAGAGCCCCCTAGTGTAGTAAATTTATAATTATATTTCCCTTAAAGGGGGGTCATCTCAAAAACTTTGGTAGGATAAAGATAAAGAACCAAAAACCGTGATACTACGAACAATATAAAAAACATGCAAATATTAATAATTTAAAACTTTTAAGCATTTTTTAAAACGGAATATTATTAGAATTTCGTTCTGGTTTACATCGGGTTACAAGATTTTCATTTAGAAAGGAAATATTTTGAAAAACATTCATATTTTTATGCTTATAAATTACATCTTTGCTATTTAGTTTCAAAGTAATTTCTGAAATGTTTAGCACGTAAATTTTATAAGGTTAAAAAAACCGTGCTATTTTCGGAATTAGATATCTTGATTTTAATCCGTTAAAATAAAATTCAGTAAACTTTTTATAATCCTGGTGTGTACTGATCCAAACCTTCTAGCAGTTTGTATTATAAGATCATATTTCATCTAAACATTAAAAAAAAAAAACAAAAAAAAAAAAAAAAAAAAAAAAAAAACTATACGACAGTATGATATTTCAGTTGAAACTAAATGGAGAAATGACTATTAAAAAATAATGGGAATTATAAATTCAATTAAAAGTGTTTTACAATTAGGAATAAATTATTTAAAATACGGCATAAAATATTAAATATCTATACTGTATGCATAATATATACGTACTAGAATATAGCCCGTCAGAATGACGTGTTTGCATTAAAAAAAAATTATATAGCATTGCATTATAAAAAGAACTGTGAAGTAATAAATTTTGTCTTGTCTGATTAATAGGGTCAGGTGGGGTAAAGTAAAAACAGCCCATTTTTCATTGAAATTTAATTGGCAAGAAAATTATTAATTGAATTGGTAAAATACTGATATAAAGTATGCAAATGAACTTCACTCACAAAATTTGAAGAGATATTTCACAAAAACATTCAAATTAATACTAATAATGTTATTTTAAAACATATTGTCAATTAACTATTTTATCTGATGGTATGTTGTAAAATAAAAGACAATTCCAACAGAAGGTTTATTTGTTTTTATTAATTGCCAAAATAATAATTATATAACTTAAATTTTAAAAAGTTGAACAGAGAAAATCCCGATTTTTTTTAAACATGCATAAAAGAAACCTGTAATATATTTTGATAATTAAAAATCATCTTTTATCACATAAGTAAATCGCAACTGTTAATTACATTAACAATTTATTTTCCCAAATTCTGTTATTAAATTGCAAATTTATTTTCCCTACAAAATACAAAATTTTATTTATTATAATAATGCATTGATATATATACATATATATATATGTAATACACGGCATTACATATTTCTGATATTCTAATTTCATTTTATAAGAAATATTCATTCCCCCCCCCCCCCCCCAATGTCTTCAGAATTCAAAAAACATTTAAAAAAGAGAATTTCTTTTTTTTAACTACCGACAGATGGCGCAACAGAGCATATAAACGTTTGTTTTAATATTTTAAAAGTTCAAGACGAATGAATCAATTGTTTGTTTACTTTCATATAGGGATAGATAAAGCTACCAATCTAATTTTAACTCAAGTTATCGCAGCTGAATATTAGATAATTGAATCTAATCTCTTATAAATATTAATTTATTCTGAATAATCTGTCTAAAAATGTAACTTTTGCGAATAGTGGAAAAGAAAGCACGTTTTACTCAACGTTTTAAGATTGAAAATCAAATCAACATTCACTCGTGTGTCGTGATGCCACATGTACAACACAAATTCCAAATCCAGAAGCAGTTGAATGACTCTTTGAGCGAATCATTAAAAAATACGGTCGACATCCGATTTTGCTCTTAAAATATTTGTAAAACCACAATAAAGCTTTTAAATAATTTGAAATACGTTTGTTTTTAGAAAGGAAACGTTAATCCGGTACAAAATAATTCACGGGAATGAATCACCGAATATAGCTATATTCACTGAACACCATAAAGTGTTCTCATTGGTCAGAAAATAGATAGCCTTGAAAAACAGAGGTAATTTTTCGCGATATTTTTAACCGTGTATACTGAATTCAAACTATAAATAAATGTAAACAAATGTGAAAAACGTATTTCAAAATATTAATATGCTTTTGCAAAATATTTTAAGAGAATTTAATGAATAGCTGAAAGACTCATTCATTTGTTTTTGGATTTGTAATTTGTGCTTATGAATGGCAACGGTAATCGCTTGTATACATCGGAACCCTGTTGTTGGTATCTGGTTATTTTTAAATTAGATCTTAAAGCGTTATAATTGTATACTTTTTGAAGGTTTGAGAAAAATTGAAGAAGAATATGTTACACAACAAATAGATAGACAGATTAAATAAGGCAGTCGGCAAATACGGCATCGGAATACTTAAGCCTAACGTGGCCGCGTTTGGATTATCAGGAAACGGATGAGTTCAACCCCGGAAGCGTTATACATTTTGTGTCATTCTATGTATAATAGCGCAGCTTGTTCTAAAGGCATTGTGTTCTTCAGGATTCGTCCGCCCCAGGGGATTTAAGGGGTACATGAATACTAGAATTTTCGTAAAGTAATGGTCGCTGTATCTAAACACAGAAGGCCCCACCAGTGCCCGAGAGGTTCTGCTCTCGAAGCTGGTAGACGGGAGGTTATGGTTTGGAACCCAATCGTGCCCGCCGGCCTAAAGGTTCGGAGCTTTCCGTGGTTTTCTTCGAACCTTGGATATCCATGCGTAAATACGGTTTAAGTAGTTTTAGAAAGACCTCTACGGAGGGAAATCCACCTCGGGCGCCTATATCCTTCGTGCAGATAATTGGTCGTCATTAATAACACAGAATTTTGTTCATTAAATAAAAAAATATCACTTTTTGAAAATTCTCGTATTCTACTCTTGCAGCGAACGAGCATAACCCGCGAGGACGGACGCCACGAAAAGTAACACGAGAACGGGCATGGGGTGTCAGCACACCCCAAACATATTAAATGGCATAAATACGAAAAAACACTTTAGAATTCTGCCTGTTAGTGAAATTCATGATAATTACACTCTTTCTCGTGAAAAATGATAACTGAAATGTTAAATTATTGTTAATTTTAAAAAATAATAAACAATAAATTAAAAGCACTCAACGACAGCAGACGGATATTTTCGAGCGTGGGGTATCAAAACACCCCGCGCCCGTCCTGTCGGGTTTTAAGCTCCTTCTAAATGGACTATTTTATTTTTCGTCAAAATGGACTTGGTCTACTATGTTTGTCAGCCCCTAAAATAATGAAACTGAAAATTCTACATTGAAATTTATAAATAGCGTAAAGTGTAACGAATGTTATACTATTAATATAAGTGCCCCTGATACGATGGTTGAAAAATTACAATTACTTAAAATCAATTTTATCCTCTCCCACAGAAAACCAAGTCTGTAAACAGATGATATGTATGAGAAAGTACGTGAAGAAAGACTTGGGTCACTGTGGCAGTGGAAGAAATTTTAGTTTTATTTTTCAAAATGGACATGGTCTACTTGCAATAGAAGGATTGCCAACTAAGTCTTAGGGGAGAAGTTTTTGGCTTTGGTAAGAGAATCTTTGAAATAGTTTTTTTTCAAAATTCCTTGTGTTTTTTAGACATCCACTTAAGTTCATTGTGTGATTACCATATTAATTAGTACACTTAAGATCGTACTTTTAGACGTACGTTGCCGATATAAATTTTATGTGACACAGCACATTTTAAACATGAAGAGTGTCAATTATTTGGTGTAAACAACTATCAAAGGGTCACTACAAATGTCTGGCGTATTTTTGATACAACACGAGTATGGATCAAATATAAACCAGATTTTTAAAAATATCAAGCAGCGTTTTGTACTCATTGTCATTATACCCAGGATAAGTTGTTTATGGATTAATAATTTGCTTGTCGTTCTTTTATACTTTATGGTTATTTTTTTAGCTATTAGCATTTAATCACATCCGGTCTCAAGTATTCAAATTGCATAAGTTGTCTATTGTAACACAAGCTTATGACAGATCTTTTTTAACTTTTGATAATTGATTTTTATGTACAGTTTAGCGCTGAATCCGTAAATGGTCTTCATGTTTCACCATCACGTCAGGAACTTTCGCAAATCTTAAATTTCAAAGTTAAAACAAAAAATAGAGAAAATCTAATACTTTAAATAAATGAGATAATTGTGTTTTACAACTTTTGGTAATTGATTTTAAATGTATTTTTTAGCGCTGAATCCTAAAACGACCTTCATTTTTAACCATCCTATCAGGAATTTTTGCACACTGCAAATTTCGAAGTAAAAATGTAAAAAAAAAAAAAAAAAAAAAAAAAAAAAAAAAAAAAAAAAAAAAACGAAAATCTGATACTATAATATAGATGTGATGGTTGTATTTTGAAATTTTATTAGTTGATTTTTATGTAGGTTTTAACGCTGAATTCACAAACGACCTTCATTTTTAACCATCACTTCAAGATCTTGCTCAAATCGTAAATTTCAAAGTTAAAAAAAAAAAAAAAAAAATGGCTAGAATCTTATGTAAAACAAATGTAAAACTTTTTTTCATGGTAATTTAATCAATTTTTCGGCTTATAAGGGATGTTATACTATTCTTACAGCTGAACAGTTCAGAGGTTTGATGAGGGAAGGAGGTTCATTGACCATGTGTATATATGTAGTATTCCACTTTAGAGACGATTGGGAAACCACATTAGACGTAACTGCCCTTTACGAGATTGTAGAGATGATTTCATTAAATGGCAGACAATGATGGCGGACTGCCTACTGCTGCATATACTGCTGCATACACTGAGATGAACCCCATAGAGAATAGAAAATGAAAAGTGGGAGGCCAGGGCTCGAAATGTACCGGAGCAAACCGGAACGATGTCCTGGTTCATGAATTTGTGACAAATATTATTCCGGTCATGAAAGTATGGAAAATATGGTTCCGGTTCGTGGAATTATTTAAAAATATTATTACAGTTTCATAGATATGGCTTCTATGCTCTCTGTAACGTTTTCTTTCTAATTATTTAAAATCTTGAATACATTTTTTTAAATTGGTTTTTCTACGGTTAAATATAAATTTGCTATACAGTAAAGTCCCAATTATCAGAGTTAATAGGGACCAAGCTCATCTTGGATAAGGAAAAAACTCGTATAAACCGAATTTACAAAAATCGTCACCAACTAAGGAGATGAAACATAAATTTTTACTTAATTCAATCCTTTTTATGGTATTAGTAACATCTCTTTGATGTACATTTCCGTTACTTTTAAGAAATACCGGGAATGAAATTGTTTTTTTTCAATCGAAATTATACCTTTGGAATGGATCATTTTCTTCTGATGGACTGATGGCTTCTATTATGATGAAACAGTCATTATAAATGGAGTGTTAGGTGAAGATGAAAGAGAAAAAAAATGGCCATAATTTTTTAAAGCGGAAACTCGGTTAAGCGGGACTCGGATAATCGGGACTTTACTGTACTTTAATTTAAAAAAAAAAAAAAAAAAAAAAAAAAAAAAAAAAAAAAAAAATTAGTCGACAATAATTTTGAAATATCGTTCCGGTTCGTCGATTTTTCCATTTCGAGCCTTGTGCGAGGCAGAACATGAGAGCTACAAAAAAGCTTCCACACATGGAGCAAAATTATAGTGATTTTAAATACAAAATATTTTACACGTTTAGCTTTTTAAATGCAAAGTACAAACCCAACAATTATTAAATTATTGTAAAAAAATATTTAACATCTATTTTGTAGAATCAGATATTCTAAATATTTCGACTTTTTAAAAATTTAAAAATTTGCGATTTCGAAAAATCTTGACGTGATGTTAAAAATTGAAGGCCATTTTCAGATTCAGTGCTAGGAAATATATAAGAATCAATTATCAAAAGCTAAAATATACAAACCTCACATTCATTTTATAATATCATATTTTCGCTTGCATTCTCCTCGAAGTTCGAATTTCTCAAAACAATTTGAAGATCTACTCCGATCATAACCCCTAGAACCCATAACCATTCCCCAGTAAAAACTTTATATGTAAATAAATAAATATATATATATATGTGTCACTTTTTTATGAACACGGTAACTTCTATATTTCTGTACAAATCTCTTCCAAATTGATACATAAAATCAAAGGGAAAAAAATCTCGGTCAAGTTTGTTAATGAACAAAATTAGACCAAAGGGTTGGAAACAGGGAAGTTTTTTGTGAAAACAGAAAAAAACCCATAATTTCTTAATTATGATACATATCCAATCATGTTAAAGTTATTATCACTTCTAGGAAAAGGGCCAAAATTTATGTATGGATTTTTGATATAATTAAAAATGGCTTCAAGGGGCGAAAAAATAGGGTTTTAAGAAAAAAGAAAATCATAACTTCATTAATTCACAAGATATCAAAACCACTTAAATTTATTATAAATCTTCTTAATATTATAGACAACTTTTATACTCGCAAGTTTTTGATAAAACCAACACTTGCAAAAAAAAAAAAAAAAAAAAAAAAAAAAAAAAAAAAAAGAAGGAAATAAAAAGAAAAAAAAAAGAACGAAAGAATTAACAAACAAAGAAAAAAATCACGCCTCCGTTATCCACCACTAATGCTAAAACAGTATCAATGGCGTGATGAAAATTTTTGACAACCCTCAGAGATGCTGTTTATAGGGTTGCATTAATATACGCGGGCATGTCTCAAGAAAGAGAACGTCAGAATTTTAAATACAGTGTATGGTTCATTTCATGAAACAATCACCACACGGTTTAAATTTATTATATAAATTTATAATTTTTTGTAGTAACAGGTTTTTGATAAGATGAACTCTATTAATGGATATTATTAAAAATATTCTGAAGAGGTGAAACAAATTTAGGTTGATGAAAAAATTATCGTATCAACACGATTCTGACAAAACCAACTCTTACAGAAAAATGAAATAAAAACTCGTCAAAAGCGGGCAGATAAAATTGTTAAACTGGTTTTATCTCTAATCTTGATTTAGTTTTTGTTGGGGAAATTAGTAGGGGTAATGTCCGTAATATCGCACCCCTTTTTAAAATTTTATATATTTTTGGTATTTTCAATTTAACTAATAATTTTCAAGCGATTTTCGTAGGTGCGTTATTGGTTCTTTACACCACATACAATCAGTTCAGAAGCTCAAATAATAAATAAATAAATAAAATAATGTAAAATAACAAAAAGTACATTTAAGACGATTCGAAAAAAGTTTTCCTAATATCGCACCACGTGTATTCCTAATATGACACAGGGCGATATTTGGAATACTTTTTTGCAATAGTCATAAAAATGGAATATGGACGACAAATAAATTTAAAGGACATTTTATATTGTTATTATATTTAATAAAGAACTCAGTTTTGTCAGATTATGATAATTGGCAAAGAAATAGGTTATAAATTGTCATTTGTAAATATGAATGGAAATTAGCTATTTAAACAGAAATCGCAATTGTAGGTTTTGTAATCAATAGCTACATTATTCCTGAAATCAAATGCGACATTTAATACAAATGATATATTTTTCTCCATGTCTGACAGTTGAGTAAAGCTGGTTACAGAAAGGACATTCACAATCATTTTCACTGTCTTCGTTGTCAGTAGACACTGTAAACGGTTGATCAAGATCTTCGTCTGATTCTGAAGATGTCTCCAATAATGGCTGACGTTTCATATTTTTTTTTTCTTCATTTCAATAAACCTCCTTCTTAAATATGATTTTGTTTTCGTTTTGCATTTTGGGGACAATTTTTTTTCGAACCTTAGTCGTTTTTTTTTTTTTTTTTAGCAAGATCTTCACCAAGTTTTACTTTATATGGAGTATTTGTCAGAAACTTTGCTGAGAAACTTGGACGTCCTCTTTTGATTACTTGACCGTTTTTCTCATTCAGATGTGAATGGAAAGGCTTATATCCATAGGAACATCCATTTGGTGATGGCGAGGAGGATACACAGTGGGACTGTTTTCGATTAAACTTGTCACTCTTGTTTATAGGTGGCTCGAGACCACTGGATACAGGCTGAGGCTCAGATTGTTTCTGTCTAATTTGACTTGTTTCAGCTGGACGACTTATCAGTGATGGACAGATAGAGTCTTCGGGATGTTCATGTTAGTAAGAAATCTCAGCAGAGTCAACCACTTTAAAATCATGGGCTTTGAATATGTTTCTATTCAAAGGGAAAATACATTCATAAAAAAAGTCTTATAAATTCCTTCATAATAAAAAATTTTGACATTTTTACCCTTAAATGAAATAGTTTGCGTAATATCGCACAGTGCGATATTAGGACTACAGTAGGGGTGCGATATTAGGAAGAACGAGACATTGCAATACAGCCGACTCTATCGGTGAAAGTAAGAATAGAAAGAGCCTTTCAGCTATATCTAGTTAAACTACATGATTATGTGGTTGTATTTACGTTACAATAATTAAGAACAGCACTTACTTTGAAAACAACTTTTCACTGTATGATGAAATTGACAAAAACTTTTGGTTTGCACAAAACTGTAAAAAAATATTAGAGACTAAATACAACTGCGTGTTTAACCAAGGCGCTCATACGACTGGTGTCTTGTCGCCACACACTAGTTAAGCCAGTTTTGGTCAGGCGACAGCACCTACTTGACAAGATCACGAGGGGTATGATATAAGGCAATGGTGCGATATTAGGGACACTTCCTTTACTTAATTTCGAAATCAACCTGTGCCTGTAGACAGAGTCGGCAGAGTTTTTTTTTCTTTTTAACTTTGAAATTTACGCTTTGCTATAAAGCCTAACAAGATTGTAAAAAATGAATGCCAGTTCCGGATTCAGTGCTACAAAATACGTAAGAATCAATTATCCAAAGCTAGAAGCTTGACACAACCCAAATTTTGCTGGATTGTGTAAATGATCGTGAATGTAAAACAGTGCGATCCAGTATTACACGGCGCGGCGCGCAAAAACTAAAACTGCTCCTGCGCTGAAAAATCTGACAAAAGTCTCAATAGTAATTTTCGTTATATATAGATTGTTGTGGAAATCGATTTTCCGCATGAATGACGTACAATTAGTGTGGTATAGGAAAGTGAATGCTTGAAAAAGATTAAAGCAACACATTTTTCTTTAAAAAATTCCATGCCGCATCTTTTATTTTTACTTTCTTCTATCTATAATAGAAAAAGGTATTGTAATCGAAACTGTTTTCGACTTCTGGTTTTCGTTGTATCACTTTTTGAGTGATTTCCTTGATATTTTTTGTGTGTAAAAGCACAGAATTATAATGAAATATAAAACGACTTTATCTAATAAAATCTAAACACATTATAATATAATACATAAATTTATAAAAGTAAGAATAAAGGCGATATTTTAATAAAAAATGACAAGTTTTCGTAGTTAGTACACCATTCTGTTCTACATCTACAGTGTTGAAGCAGGTCTGTTTTAGCTATGTAGCAGTTCTGTTGAAAATCTATGGCGCTTAGCATAAAGACAATCCAGCGATTTGCAAGCAACTGACATACAACGGAATGACGAAAAATATAGATTTTATTAAACAATATGATCGGGATTAACTAGTATATACTACAATTATAAAATGAAAGAGAAATTTAAAATGAAAATCAAAGTTGGTGTATTATTGAAGCAATAACATTGAAATGTTAACATATGTAACAACGTTTCGCGATATTAACATGTATAAGATAGAAAAATGTTTTTGAATTGGCACTATTTTATTGCCAGCAAATTAGAGAAACTTTATTAAACATCTTGAACATCTATCGTAAGACGAGCATGTTTGGGATGAATCTATCTCCCTTAAAATACCTTTAAAAGGATAAATATTTTCATCACATGAAGAAATAAAATGTTATTGATTTATTAATATTAATGCAGGTCCCAAATATCTTTACGATACACTAATACCCCTCCCTCCCCCTATATATTACAATGAATATAATAGAAAAAGATTTTATGGTATAGAAAGTCAGGTATGAAAATATCTTTTAAGTAATTTTATAAATATAATTACAAAAAAATCCCTTTAAAATGTCTCATTTATTTTCCCTGCAATCTCGCATTTGTTAAATATTTAAATATACTATTAGCTTGATAAAATTTCAGGTTTCTGGTTTGACGTGCTTCACCGATGAGAGCAAATGTGCTGCAGATGAATGCTGTATCGAAGTGGGAAACAAGGTGGGAAGCAAGTTGGGAGAATGCCTGAAATTGAAACAACTAGGTCAGAAAATTATATATGCATTAATATCTTATTTGAATTTTCAACAAAAATTATTGCTTATGAGCAGTGTGGAGTGATAAGATATAGATGGGCTCATCATAAACAAAAAATGTTCGCATAACAGATATATTTTTACTGAACATCTTAATTCTTTTGCATCTTGTAAATTCTTCATTTCCAACGACGTAAAAAGAAAGCGTTCCTATAGGTCCAATGCTGCTGATGGTGAAAGGGATGTTTGGTCTTCATAGCTTTTAAAATATTAAATGTAATGAAAAAAAATTGGTTTTGCGCTTTGTTAGCAATGTGATAAATCACGTATTAAATATGCAAGAAATTACAGTATATCATAATTTTTTCTTGAAATACTTTAATTTTTGAATATGAGTAGTATATGTTTTATTACTCTATTAGCGGATCTTCGTCAGCATCCATGGTCAGTTTTTCACAAACGAAAACAAACAGACTATAAATGTCACAAATGTACTAAAGCATTTTAAAATTATCCCAACCTAAAACAAAGACAGAAGCTTTTTGTCTACTCTATAATATTAATAAATTTGAATTTATCATGATGACATGCTTCTGTCATGTAGTTAATTGTAACAATCTTTGCTACTAAGCAAATGATTGCATACATGAGATTGCTTGTCTGTAAAGGACATAAATGGTCTTATTAACCCTTTATGTACTGAATTAGGAATTCATAAAAAATTTATTTTCTAAAGCATATTTCGTGAATTTTTGAAACTGCATTAGAAGATTTACATAATCGTTTAATAAGTATTAGAAGGATTTTAGAAGGATTGAAGGATTTAGAAGGATTAATTTATTTGAATTTATAGGGATTTTATTCAGTATTTATAACCCCATTCAAATCTTTTATTTTAAATATTTTTCTTAGTATTTTGTAGAACTAGGAAATGTACAAATGTAATGTTCTTACAATAGAAATATATAAATATTTCCGAATTGAAAAATTCTCCCCCCCAACGCCATGAAAGCTGAAAAGAGTCAAAGGCAAAAGAAATCATCTTTTTAAAAATATTTTTGTCTTGTGTAAGCAATAATGCTTTTGGAACAAGGTAAAGTAATACATGTATAACTCATTATAAACTATAATACTACTAATAGATGTATTAAATGAATTTTATAACAAGTTATTTTAATGGTACTTATAAGCACCGTCAGTATATACAGGATTAAAACCTTTCATTCACGATACAGCAATATTAAAATAAGAAGACGGATTTTTTTTTCTGCATGGGCTTCATTTCAAAAATATGAAGATGAGTAGCGGGTATATATTGAGCTAAACAGATGAGAAATATTATCAAAAATGGTATATTTAAAAAATGAATGACTTTGAGAAGCCGTATGCTTCATATGCATTAAAGTTAGATCTAAAGATGAAATCAAATTCGATATTTGTCCACTAAAGTACCATGCATTTGGTTTTAAAGATGTTTATCCAAACCAAACTACATTTCTGAAAATTGTACATCCATAAACTGTATATGTCGCTTCTAGGTAACGAAATTTTAATGAATTCAGACTCAGTAAATTGTATGCAAGCTATTCTATAAACACAAGAGGAATTAATAATAACTAATAATCATTAGAGAAAAGAGACATATCCATATTGAGCATGTGATAGTTTGCAGAATGTATTATTGTGATATAAAAGGTGTTTTTGCAGTAAAGAATGTTTGTAAAGTAAATGTTTAATTAATATTTAACTCGTGTATTTTTTAAAACATTTTATACTTATTAATGTTACAATATAAAAAAAGAGTCATGAAATGCTATACATAAAATATGATATTATAGAAAAAATACATACACATAAAAAATGCATATGTGTGAATAGCTTATTTACTTTAACTTTCTTAAGCATTTATTTAATCAGATTTAATTCTAAAAATATTCGTGGAAGATGTTGTGCCAATCTCGTTCATTGTCCCTGATAAAATTTGATCTTGATTCGTCCATGATCACAAACTTAGAAGTATAAAGTAGAATAATTGTTTATATATTTAACACAAAATTACAGCTATTAGTGGATTAAAAAAAGCACTGCACAATAGAATAGTGTCAATCTAGGAAAACGCTGTTTTCTGCTCTAGACAATTCCAACAAAACAGTTCAAACCAAATGATTTTTATATTAATATTCATAGTTCATATTTAGCCTTTTTAAAGATACACGAGGTCTGTCTGAAAAAGTACCCAACCTTTAGTCGAAAAACATATATTGGCCAATATCACAAGATATAAAAATTGCAGTCCGCACAATAAAATTTCTATTTAATGTTATATAATGCAATTTTTTTTTTTTTTACATTCTAATAAAAAATAATCTTAGAAGTATTTTCCAAACGTATTATATTCATAATAACACGAAAATAAAGCAATTAAAAGACTTAAAATTTCAGATTTTCATTTTCCTGGCATGTCACACTGTGATGTGTGCAAAGTAAAAGGCTTTCTGCTATAATGTACAAATATCTTTTTCTTGTTTTTTAATTTTCTAATTAATAATTATGCCTTATGTAACATATACATGTGGAAAATAACAAGTTCTATACTTTACAAATTATTTTTCATAATTAATATATGATTGTCACTGAAAATTAACGTCATTGTCCTGACCTGCTCATTTTAGTTCTTTATGAGGAATAAAGATGGCGCTGCAGAGTAATTCTTCTTGTTCTTGTCCTAGAACAAGTCAGAAGTAGTAAAATCCTTGCTACCAGCAAGATCTTTTAGACATTTCTTAAAAATAATGTTATGATGATGCAATCACCATATATTGTCCTTTTATTCTTTTTAAATTAATCTTACTTTTTCTTTCCCTGTATTCAGTCAGTAATAACTGGATTTGTTAAAAAGTAATTTCAGGCTTATTTCTCCTCTTTCATGCGGAAGTAAAACATTAAATAATAAACCTGTCTTTTTAACGAAATCATTCATTACCATTTTGATTTCGCTATTTTATATCTGCAGGTCAACAAACTATATGGGAGATTTACGATAATTGCACTCTTGACAGTTCGATATTAATTTAATACTAATCTATTTTTGTTACAATATTTATGGGGGTAATTTTCCTTTGCTGTGTTTATAAAAGAAAGGGATCATTTTTATTGATAATGTGTTTTTATCCATTTCTTGCATTGTAACTCAGGCAATAAATTTAATCATAAAATTATATTTGACATCTATAATATAAATAAATTTTACGTATTGTTAATGTTTTGGTAGGGTTGCTTGAAGGTATTTTCACAATTTTTTCTTTATCAGTTTTTTCGCCAATAATTTAAATTCTCTTCCATTGTTTTTATATGCAACGGATAATTTGGCGTTTGCGTAACTCTCATATTGGCTTGATATTTCAGTGAATGTGGCGTGCATTCGATATGTAAATGTTTTTCATTCGGCCTGATACTTTGTCTGTGGGAAGACCGGCTTTTTCTAAGCGGCCCACCCCATCAGTATATTATGTCAACATTTCTTCAATAAAATTTTCATCTTTACTTTGCTGAATCTGTTTGTAGTCATGGGGATTAGAGCTCACAAATATGGGTTTTTGTGAGACATCCCAATGTTCTACACTTTTACGTCCGGCCATATCTCAAATTTTAAATGTGTGGGGCTTTTCCCTTTCACACAAGTTGGTGCCGAATATTTTTGACTGCGAACGTTTTCTTAAAAACTTTTAATATGATGGGGTGGTGCCAAAGTTTCGAGGCTTCTAGCGTCCTCTACTCCAGTTTTTGTGATGGTCCCGATTTGTCTTGCGATCCTGATTGTCCAGTTTAATTCCATCCTTTTCTGAGCTCATACAACCACTTATTGATTTAACTAAGCCTAATACTACCTTCAAATGGACTGATTTTCATCAAAAGGTATTCAATGATATTCAAAAAATTTTCTTTCAACCTCCCATGGTTAGACTACCGGACTGGAATAAGACTTTTTATGTAAACACTGATGCCTGATGTACTGCAATTTCAGGTGCTCTTCTTCAAAAACATAGTGATCAATTACTACCTGTCACTTATTTTTCTAAGTCACTTAAACCATCTGAGCGAATGTATCCTGCTTTGAAATTAGAGCTGATGGCCATCGTTAAATCTATTAATGCTTTTAATTATTACCTTTTCAATCGTGAATTTGTTGTTCTTTCAGACAGTGCACCTCTACAAAAATATAAAAAGATTTCTAACCCTGCTGATGTTATAACTAGATGGCTTATGCACCTTTCAAAGTACAAGTTCCCATTTCAACATATTCCAGGTTCCAAAAATGCATTGGCAGATTATTTATCTAGATGCAATTTCAAGGAAGATAATATTGAAACTCTAAATTCTAACCCTCAACTTATTCACGAGGTAGATCAGGCTTTGCCCATTATTGAAAATGATGTAGATGAGAGTGCTAAACAACATGAGATTATCAATTGTTTAGTAACAGGTAATTCTAAGAAAAAAGACCCTCTTCTAGAAATTTCGAATGAAACTTTTGTACAGGAACAATCTAAAGACCCTCAGTTATCTAGTATATACAATGAAATTTTAAAGAATAGTTCATGTGAAAAATTTCCATCTTATTTTATTCATCCGGATTCCAAGGTGCTGATGTTAAAGAAAAACAATGTTGCTAATAATACTTATTCATACATTATTATGGTTCCAAATTCTCTTAAGCCTAAAGTGTTAAATATTTCACATTTCTCTCATTTTGGACTGCGTAAAACATATGATTTTCTTTCATCCCGTTACTGTTGGAAAGGCATGTACAGGGATACATTAAATTTTGTTTCATCGTGAGTCAAATTTTTACAAGCTAAACATCACAGGACACCTAATGCTCCTCTCCAAACTACTTATACACCTAAATTCCCTGGCGATACTATTTCAATGGATTTAGTTGGCCCTTTTTCAAATGGTCAATCTATTTTAACTGTCATTGATCACTTTTCACGCCACATGGAATTATATCCGTTACACAGTACCACTGCTCCTAAAATTGTAAAATGTTTATTTTCATACATAACAACTTTCGGTCGACCTTACAGAATTTTGTCAGATTTAGGAAAACAGTTTACATCACATGTTTATGAATTAATTAATGATACTTTAGGTATTAAAATCAGCCACTCTTCGGTAGGGCATCCCGCTTGTAATGCGATTTCGGAGCGTATTTAATACTTCTATTAAGTATTCTATTAATATGTTAATGCAAGGTCATACATTTGAAAATTCTATTGCTATTCACAAAAATTTATATAACGGATCAAAACATTCTTCCACTGCCTTTTCGCCAAATTTGTTACACTTTGGACGTGAACTGTCCTTAATTTTTGACACTTATGATTTATATGCTAATCAACCATTTTTAAATCAATGTTTTGAAATCCATAAACTTTTGGATGATTTAAAGGGTATTTACATAAAAGCATATGAAAACATCACATTTTAACAAGTTAAAAGAAATCAATATCATCAACGTACAGCAAAGTTAAGCGGTCGCAGACGATTAGCCGAAAACCAAATAGCCGACAAGACATTTAGCAGACAGCACTTAGACGACAGGACGTTTAGCCGACAAGTACATTTAGTCGACACGTACATTTAGCAGACAGGACATGTAGTCGACAAGTACATTTAGTCGACACGTACATTTAGCAGACAGGACATGTAGTCGACAAGTACATTTAGCCGACAGGACAAGTAGCCGAAACGTACATATAGCATACAGGACAATTAGCCGAAACGGACATTTAGCAGACAGACATTTTACATTTTCTACAACGCGGGATAACCCACCATTGGCATAGGCTTCCAGATCCCGCGTTGCAAGTTTATTAAAAAAAAAAAAAAAAAAAAAAAAATTACAATATTTAACAATAGTTTTAACAATAAGAAATAATGGTAATAGTACAAATAATAATAATAGTAATTATAAATATAATAATAAAAGTAATAATAGAACAGATGAGCTGAGCGCTTTACAGACGAAAGTGTGTATTATTTTCAACAAGAATATGATTGATTAATTACAAAAGCAGCACATGAATAAGATGTTCTTAAGCTCTACATATTCTCAGGTGCATTAGTTTAATAGTTATTATCATGAGTTCAAGTGTTTTGTTGTGAGATAACTTTAAGGTTATGGATAACCAGAGTGTATGGCTGTTCTATGTACAAGAGTTTTCTAAATTTTATATTCTCGATTTAGTTAGGCACTGTTTGGCCTGAAGTTCATGTGTCTGTTCATTAGTGCTAATCTTGTTCATCTATTGGCATTTGTGGGTTTTGAAAAATTTGTCGATTGTTTTCTAGTAACCGCACACAATCTATTATTTTAGTATATAGCATTGGTGTTTTCAGCACAAATTTGAACCAATGGTGATGTTCTATTGTGGCTGATTTACGGATATGGAGGGTTGATGTTAATGGACAGCTGAGCTTAGCAGACAGACAATTGGACGACAGGCATTTGGCCGAACGTGACAATTAGCCGACAGGACAATAAGTCGACATGACAATTAGCCGACAGGACATTTAGCCGACAGGATAATTAGCCGACAAGACAATTAAGCGACAGGACATTTAGCCGACAAGACAATTAGCCGACAAGACAATTAGCCGACAAGACAATTAGCCGACAAGACATTTAGCCGACAGGACATTTAGCCGACAAGACAATTAGCCGACAGGACGATTGGCCGACAGGACATTTAGCCGACAGGACAATTAGCCGACAGGACAATTAGCCGACAGGACGATTAGCCGACAAGAAAATTAGACGACAGGATATTTAGTTGAGAGGACGATTAGCCTAGTTGGGTTATGGTTTAGATACTTTTAGGTTACGGATAGATTATAATTAGTTTACGGTTACGTTAAACTTAGGTTACAGTTACGTTACGGTTAGGTTACAGTTAGATTACGGTTACGTCACAGTTATGTTACTTTTAGGTAACAATTAGGTTACGTTTAAGTTACAGATAGGTTAAGGTTATGTTACGGATAGGTTACAGTTAGATTACGGTTAAGTTACGGATAGGTTACAGTTAGATTATGGTTAAGTTACGGATAGGTTACAGTTAGATTACGTTTCTGCTACGATTAGGTTACGGATAGGATTCATTTACGTTACAGTTTGGTTACAAATAGGATTACGGATAGGTTACAGTTAGATTACGGTTAGGTACCGGATAGGTTACAGTAGGTTACGGACAGATTACAATTAGGTTACGGTTAGGTTACAGTTAAGTTATAGTTACATCACAGTTAGGATACGGTTAGGTTATAATTAGGTTACCGTACCGTCATGTTACGTTTATTTTACAGATAGATTACTGTTAGGTTACAGTTATGTTACAGTTAGGTTTTGGTTAGGTTATAAGTAGGTTACGGTTACGTTACGGTTAGGTTACAGTTAGATTACGGTTAAGTTACGGATAGGTTACAGTTAGATTACGGTTAAGTTACGGATAGGTTACAGTTAGATTACGTTTCTGCTACGATTAGGTTACGGATAGGATACAGTTACGTTACAGTTTGGTTACAAATAGGATTACGGATAGGTTACAGTTCAATTACGGTTAGGTTCCGGATAGGTTACCGTAGGTTACGGATAGATTACAATTAGATTATGGTTAGGTTACCGACAGGCTACAGTTAAGTTACGGTTAGGTTACATTTAGGTTACAGTTAGGTTATAGTTACATCACAGTTAGGATAAGGTTAGTTAATAATTAGGTTACGGTTAGCGTACCGTCATGTTACGTTTATTTTACAGATAGATTACTGTTAGGTTACAGTTATGCTACAGTTAGGTTATCGTTAGGCTATAAGTAGGTTACGGTTAGGTTACAGTTAGGTTATAGTTACATCACAGTTAGGATACGGTTAGGTTATAATTAGGTTACCGTACCGTCATGTTACGTTTATTTTACAGATAGATTACTGTTAGGTTACAGTTATGTTACAGTTATGTTTTGGTTAGGTTATAAGTAGGTTACGGTTACGTTACGGTTAGGTTACAGTTAGATTACGGTTAAGTTACGGATAGGTTACAGTTAGATTACGGTTAAGTTACGGATAGGTTACAGTTAGATTACGTTTCTGCTACGATTAGGTTACGGATAGGATACAGTTACGTTACAGTTTGGTTACAAATAGGATTACGGATAGGTTACAGTTCAATTACGGTTAGGTTCCGGATAGGTTACCGTAGGTTACGGATAGATTACAATTAGATTATGGTTAGGTTACCGACAGGCTACAGTTAAGTTACGGTTAGGTTACATTTAGGTTACAGTTAGGTTATAGTTACATCACAGTTAGGATAAGGTTAGTTAATAATTAGGTTACGGTTAGCGTACCGTCATGTTACGTTTATTTTACAGATAGATTACTGTTAGGTTACAGTTATGCTACAGTTAGGTTATCGTTAGGCTATAAGTAGGTTACGGTTAGGTTACAGTTAGGTTATAGTTACATCACAGTTAGGATACGGTTAGGTTATAATTAGGTTACCGTACCGTCATGCTACGTTTATTTTACAGATAGATTACTGTTAGGTTACAGTTATGTTACAGTTAGGTTTTGGTTAGGTTATAAGTAGGTTACGGTTACGTTACGGTTAGGTTACAGTTAGATTACGGTTAAGGTACGGATAGGTTACAGTTAGATAACGGTTAAGTTACGGATAGGTTACAGTTAGATTACGTTTCTGCTACGATTAGGTTACGGATATAATACAGTTACGTTACAGTTTGGTTACAAATAGGATTACGGATAGGTTACAGTTAGATTACGGTTAGGTTACGGATAGGTTACGGTAGGTTACGGATAGATTACAATTAGATTACGGTTAGGTTAGGTTACCGCCAGGCTACAGTTAGGTTACGGTTAGGCTACATTTAGGTTACAGTTAGGTTATAGTTACATCACAGTTAGGATACGGTATTTAATAATTGGGTTACGGTTAGCGTACCGTCATGTTACGTTTATTTTACAGATAGATTACTGTTAGGTTACAGTTATGCTACAGTTAGGTTATGGTTAGGTTATAAGTAGGTTACGGTTACGTTACGATTAGGTTATAATTAGGTTATGGTTAAGTTACGGTTATGTTCCATTTCCGTTACAGATAGGTTACGGTTAGTTTATGGATAAGTTACAGTTAGGTTACGGGTTAGGGTCTATGTCATTTATCCGAAAACCAAATAGCCGACAAGACATTTAGCAGACACCAATTAGCCGACAGGACGTTTAGCCGAAACGTACATTTACCCTACAGGACATTTAGCCGACAGGACGTTTAGCCGACAGGACGTTTAGCCGACAAGACATTTAGCTGACATGACAAGTAGCCGACATGATAATTAGCCGACAAAACATTTACTCGACATTACAATTAGATGACAGGTCAAATAGCCGACATGACAATTAACCGACAGTTCAAATAGCCGACAGGTCAAATAACCGACAGGACATTTAGCCGACAGGTCAAATAGCCGACCTGACAATTACCCGACAGGACAATTAGCCGACAGGACAATTAGCAGACATGACAATTAGCCGACAGGACAACTAGCAGACAGGTCAAATAGCCAACATGATATTTATCCGAAACATACATTTTGCCGAAAATATTTAGAAGACACATTGATATGGGTCGGTGATATACCAACAATGTCAACCTCAATAACTCGTCACCATCATAATTCAACTTTTTAGCTCACAGGCTATCAAAGTCAGAGAGCTGATGTGCTCGCCGTTCTGTATGCATGTAAGTAAGCACGTACGTATTCACGTAACGAGGTAACTCTTGATAGAAACATCCGATTTACTTCAATTTTTTTTTTCTAGGTTCATTCTGGAAAGGTGCTTCCCTGATTAGTTTTGGGGGTTCATTGGTTAAAGATAAAGGGGGGGAAAAGGGCTAGTCCCTCCCCTTAATTTAGTCAAATGAGTTTTTCATGCAGAATTATTCGATTTGCTCTAAATCTGATATACCGGTTTATTATGTTAAGGAGCTTCCCTGATTAGATTTGGAAGTTCATTAGTTAAGTATAAAGGGGGGATAGAGGGCTACCCCCCTTAATTTAGATGAACGTTTTTTTCATTAAAAAATTATTTGATTTGCTCCAAATTTGGTATACGGGTTTATTATGTTAAGGAGCTTCCCAGATTAGATTTGGAGGTTCATTAGTTAAGAATAAAGGGGGGATAGGGGAGCTACCCCCGCCCCTTCCATAGGGGCAACTTTATGACATAAGTTTTAATTCCTTTTTGTTCGGAAACGCATGAAATTGGAATGTGTTGTTATACGGAAACTATGTAATTGAAAGACATTTTCCGTTTTTTTTGTAAACACAATAGATGTTTCAGAAAATACTGTCACAGTTTGAACCAAATTTCCCAACAAAAGGAAAAAAAACACTGAAACAAAGGGAGAAAAATCTCTTGTAGTAGGTCTGCCAATTTTATACAATTACGTTAAAAAATCTGTACGTCATTGTGTCAGAAAATATCAACCTTGTTTAGCAGTGTAGTTGAGAACACAGCCTTAACGTGATTCTGATAAAACCAGTTCAGAAAAATGAAATTAAAAACTCGTCAAAAGCGACCAGAAAAAATTGTCAAACTGTGTTTATCTCTAATCTTGATTTAGCCTTTTTGGTGAAATTAGTACTTAACTTCGAAATCTACCTGTGCCTGCAGGCCGAGCCGGGAGTGATTTTTTTCTCTTTCTTTTCTTTTTTTTTTTTTTAAATGATTTTCTCAAATCCAAATTGGCTATTTTCTAACGCATTCATATAGAACCATTTTTATTTCTTACAAGCACAAAATGTACAGCTATTTTTATTCAGATACTAAACAAATTCAATTTTTTAGTGTGAGACTATTTTAAGAATCCATAATCTGCCTATTTGTCATACATTTTTATAATGAGGCTCCTAAAACTTCGCTTATCGGTGAGAATTTTAACTATTTTTTTTTTCATTTTGCACAAAAATATCATTATTTGATAAATTTTATAGTACGAATAATGTTCCGATACAACAGTTTGTTGAATTTTCATGATTTTTTTGAAAAATAAACGGATATGGGCAATTGGCATTTTTTAAAAAAATATATTTTATGAACTGAGATAAGGATTACTACTGCAATTTGTTTATGTAGAAAAAGGTAAGTCATATAAACAAGGTTTTTTAACAAATAATAATCTCTTTGGGATGTTTCAACATATTATATTAAACGTATAAAACAGTTAGACATATGAATAACGAAATCTATATCGAATTAAAAATAAAAAACAAACTGTGCGGTATGAATTTTTTGCTTGCTTTTTTTTAGTTACCTACGTTACAACCAAATTTTATACAATGCAATTTTATATCACACTAGCTGACCCACCCGGCGTTGCCCTGGCCCATCATAATAACCTTAAATAAAACTCAAGTTTGTATGATTTTATATCCTTTGAAAATCTTTTAAATGAACCTAGTTTCTGTTTTTCCATTGCATTCCACAGCGTCTCGTATATTTCCAACAAACGTCTTTCCGAACGAACCTGTAATCTGGGTCCCCGCTACCTAACATAGCATGTGCCGGAAGTGCTCCGCACGTATCATAGACAATCGAAAACCATGTCTAGTGAGTCAAACTTCATAGTAATCAATCCCATAGATCCGGAAAAGCGAATTCATCATTAATGTTCGAAAATGTCGTTAACTGAAGTCTAAGATAAACTTTCATAATCACAGAAAGTAGTATTTTCACAGAAAGTAGCTGAATTGTAATCTAAGTTAAATAAACCAATTCCCGTTGAAATTGGGCCCTTATAACCCGAGGAAACAATTTTTCCTTACGCGGTGGAAAGTTGCCTCCCTCCTCCTCTATAAATTTCACGGTCTACTTTAAAAATTAACACGATATTATTTAATAAACGGGTGAAATCCCTTTTCAAAGTTACCTTTAACCCTTTAGTGCGCAGGGACAAAGAACAGTCTTTTTTTATGAAAAGAACAGTTTTTTTAATTTAATAGATTTTTTTTATTCGTATATACCTAATTCACACCAGGAGATAAAAATAGCAATATTTGTTTTAATTAATAACAGACATTCCGTATTTAAATAAAGCGAAATTAACCATTGAAACTTTCTTGTGTAAAGTCAGATTCTCTGGAGTACGTAATTTCTAGAACGTATTCTATCATGGGAATTATAGGGTTAAAAGTTAAGTTTTATAAAATAAATAATTATATAAAATAAGTTATTTGGAGACATAGGTATTAAAATATTTACTGATTTGCAATATTTTAGCGTAAAACAGCCACGCAACAGTAGTTATTATTTGTATTGCAGATGCGCAACAGAAGAAAAGATTGCCGTATTATATGAAAAATGTATCTCTGATTTTTTTTTTCATTATTTTTCCTGTGTAATAAAACTTTCAGAGAATCATATATAATTTTTTCGAAGCAAAATAAAAAATCGCGCATTTAAGGGTTAACGTAACGCGATTTTTATTTTTAATTTACGGATGTAGTGAGTAAACGTAAGCTGTTGCCGGAAAAGGAGATTAATATTCGAAAAATGTGGTAGCTTGGGTATAAAGAAGGACCGGGCCCAGGGGAGAGGATATTAACTAGAATGTAGTGGGGTAAAGGAAAAATTTTTAATACTTTTAAAGTAGCTGTAGGACGCAAGATCTATGAAGTAGTAAATTGTAATAGAGTAAGATCGTTTTTAAAGAAGCTGCAACAAAGGCCCCAAGAAGGAGATTAATATTCAAAATTGGTGGTAGCTGAAGTGAGAAATTTTTTTGTCGTTCATGGAGTTGCTAGAAGACTTAAGAAGTTGTTAGAAAAAAAAGCTAATGAATCGGGTCATTTGTAAGGGAGCTACAATAAAGGGCCCAAAAGAGGCCAACTGATAGTTAAGAGCAGGGCTCTAACATGAAAATATGTTAAAAGGTCTTAGATCTTCAATTATTCAAAATTAGCCATAGAGTTATGAATTATTCCTTAGAATAATAATTTAAAGAAATGCGCTAAAAATTGGGTAAATGCTTAAATGTTTGTCCTAGGGCCCAAATAAAATATGAGGGTGTTGGTCCTGGGAGAAATGTCCAATACTCAGTTTTAAAATTATGCACTGAGAAGGTGAGAAAATTAGAGGGTGAAAAATGCATGGCGCACAAAAAATTCAAGGGACCTACGGGACCCTAGGGGGGGGGGGATGGAGCAAGGGTCTTAATTAGTGTGTAGAAATGGGAGAATAACTAAATGAAAAAAGATACCAAAAATGAAGATCGGATTAAAAGGAAGCAATTTATTAACAATTTAGGGCGCAAAAACTTCAAGGGGTGCTGTACCGTGTCCCAGGTTGCCAGGGTCTTAACTGGAATGTAGAAATGAGGGAATAACTAAATAGAGAATTGGCCCCAAGAACGAAGAAGATCGGATATAAAGGGGGTAAGTTATTAACAATTTAGAGCATAAAAACTTAAAGAGGCACAAGGGCCCTGACCCATAAAAAAAGAAAAATCTTATTGTCAGGTGCATCAGGACATGTCTTGAACTGTTCTCACCTAAATATTCAGACTTCTACGTGCGGTAGATTTTGCTAGTCATCAAACGCAGACACACAAACACTCACACACTCACATATACACAGACACAGCGAAACTTTCTTTTATTGGTATACGTTTTATTAAATTTTCCTCGCTAAAAACTGAGTTGTCGTTAAATCCGGTCTCGCTGAAAACTTATTCTACAGTTAAATACAAACACACTCTTAGTAGCTGACGAGTTATTGAAGTTTTAATGCATATGTATAAAATATTAATGATGATTGAGTAAAAGCACTGATTTATGAAATTGATGAGCTATCGATATTATAGTGCCCCCATATCAGTAACAAATAAATATTACTTCTTTCAACAAAAACAAAGATTTATAAGGCTGGCGAATCACTGATCTTTTAATATATAAATTAAATAAATTCGATGCGCAAAAAGACGAATTTGTGAGAATGCCGTTATCAAGATTGGATATATATAATTCATTAATGACATTCAACTTAATAAAATAACAGATGATTAAAGATGTCGACTTTTCGAGGTTTTTTGGAAATCATACAGAATTTATATCAAACTGATTGAAATATAAATTTAAAGAGATGGCGAAGTAACTAGGTTTTTGCGTTTAGAGAGATCGTTTGGGGATAACTTGTTATTTTGATTTTATTGCGGTTGTAAAGAAAATTAATTATATTCTATTGCATAGAAGCACTGCTTTATGAGGATATAGAGTTATCAAGGTTTTAACCACAATGACCAATGATAATTGTTTAAATAAAAACATAGATTTATAAGCTTGAGGATTCATCAAGGTTTAACCGTATAACTTGTATTCGATTATAATAAAACAGATTAATGAATCTTCAAGTTATCCAGTTTTTAGAGCAAATATATAAATAATAATATTAACTAAATACACTTATTTATGAGGATGTCGAGTTATCGAGGCTTTAACATATAAGCGTGATAATAATAACATTTTATTAAACTAGCTGGCTTCGCCCTCTAGCGCGCTCATAATTACATCGGGGCCTCTAATTTGTACTAACATCGAATAAAACGAATGTCGAATTCATATGAAATTTTTCGTTAGGTGCAGTAGCGTAGCTACGTTGTTTGCCGCCCGGGATTTCATCCGTTTATTAAATAATATTGCGTCAATTTTAAAAGTAGTCCGTGAAATTTACAGAGGGGGGGGGGGGGGTGCAACCTTCCACCGCTTAGGGGTGTATTCTTTCCTCGGGTTCTAGGGGCCCGATTCCAACGGGAATAGGTTCATTTAAGTTAGATTACAATTCAGCTACTTTCTGTATTATGAAAGTTTATCTTAGACTTCAGTTACCAACATTTTCGAACATTAATGATGCATTCATTTTTCGGGTTCTATGGGCTTGATTGCAACGAAGTTTGGCTCACTCGACTTGGTTTTCGATTATCTGCGGCACGTGCGGAGCACTTCCGGTATATACCGCTTTAGGTAGCGGGGACCCAAATCACAGGTTTTTTCGGAAAGAGATATGTTGGGAACACACGAGAGGCTGTGGAAGGTAATGGGACTTCCGAAACTAGGTTCATTTAAAAGATTTTCAAAGGATATATAATCATACAAACTTGAGTTTTATTTAAGGTTATTATGATGGGCCTGGACAACGCCGGGTGGGTCAGCTAGTGTGATATAAAATTACACTGTATAAAATTCGGTTGTAACCAGGGCTTAATTTGCGCCGGAGCCCACCAGAGCCCGGCTCCGGTACTTCTCTGTTTTTAGTAAATATATAAATATTGTTCGGAATTCACCGGAGCTCATAAATACAGGGCTCCGGAGCCCAGTGCAATAGCGCTTCCGAAAAACCGAAGCTTAAATTACCTTTTCCTTTCCTTCCCATCTCCAAGCTTTTGCATTCTTTTTACCAAAACACTTATATGTGACGTAATGTGTCACACACGTAGGGGATGGAGATAAAACGTACTCAATTTTTATATCAGTTTTTAGGCTTAGACTGACTCAAGCTCAATCTGTATTACATTTAAAATTTTATTTATTCATGTATTGAAAAAAAATCCTCTTTTAAAATTACGTATTATATTCCACTTCAAATCATTTTAATGCTATTTTGATCAGAATGCAGGGGAAACAGAAATCGTGTTTTTCTATTTCAAATTTATATCGGCGACGTGTTAATACGGCGCCACTCAAGAGAGTGAACAATAAATTTGCTTTCTGTTCGATTTTCTTTTGTGACAGTAGGAGAATTTTTTATTGGCTGGGTTTTCTTTTTATTATTTCGATACTTAACCTGAAAAGAATATTTTCTATAAAAACATGTATAATAATCAATTATAAACAAATTAAGTTAAATAATGCTATAAAAAGTGATAGAATATTTTTATTAATACTTACGATCGTTTCATCGCACAATCGGCGACATTTTCAAAATCAATCATAATAGAAAATATTTTCACATAACTTAAAAACAATAATATAGTAAACAATGTCACGAGACATGAAGCATAATGAAAATATAGCAACCATAAAATAAAATAAAAATTAAATTAGCTATTTGCGAGCGTGGATTAATTTTCACGTAATTTAAAAACAACATGGTAAACAATGTCACGAGACATCAAGCATACTGAAAAACATTGCAATACATAAAATAAAATAAAATTAACTTGGCTATTTGCGAGTGTGGATTAATTTTTACTATTGTTTCTACAATTACTTAGTATCTCTTTCCAAATTCTAGGTAAATCAAGGGACACAGAATCATTGCAAATATTCTCGTTGCGTAAAAATATTTCTATTGATTCTCGGACTATGGATGGTAAATAAAATCTTGATGGATAAATTAACTTGCTATTTTTAAATTCAATCTGTAAAGGTTCTTCGCTGCATATTCTGGCCAGCTGTGGTTCTTCTATTGTATTTGATGTCTGCTATATATTCTTTGATTCTAGTTTTAAGTTTTCTGCTTGTCATACCTATATAAAACTGCTTTGTTCCATCTTCTTTGGTGAAAGGTATTTCGTATACTCCTGCTAATTGGTTGGACTCAATTTGATCTATTTTCTTGCATACTATATTTTTTATTTTCATTGATGGTTTTGCGAATATATATATGAATATTTTCTGTTTTATCCAACAAGCATCAGCTTGACGTTTTGTCTGTTCGAGGTTTTTTGTCTTCTATTGCGTACGAGTATAAAAATCACGTTAGTGATTTTTCTATTTATTTTGTATCATGAACGGTACCCACGCTAAGGCTCTGTGCACCTATGCGAAGTCACTTTCCTTTGTAAGTAGATATAATTACCATGTATTGTTATTCTGATAGAAAGCAATCGAGCAGTGTTTCCCCTTTTTCTATAAAAGCATAGATTCTTTCCGATAACGTTGTCAAATTTTTAATTTTATCTGATTTTCAGGGACTCGCCGCAAAAGATTGTTATGCGGAAGGAAAGGATTATAGTTTAAGATATGTACTTTTTACAGGAAATTGTAAAACATTGTTCCATTCTTCAGCATATAAATATTCATTTCTGTAAATTTCATTCATTTTTTCTTAAAAATGCATAGCTGCGAAGTATCCCTTTTTTGTGTTAACACCATTTCCTAATCATAATCGTTACCCTATTTAATCGCAGAATTCTGCAATTAATTAACATAAAAAATAGGCACGGATTTTTACTATTCAGAAGAAGTGATAACTAAAAAGTGGAATAGTTGACAGCTAAGTATATGCTGATAGATATATTTAAAATTTTTATTTTGCTAAAGAAAAAAAATGCTTTAAATTTTGCAATTAATGTACGAAATATAAATATGCAGATTACAGGGGCGGGGAGGAGGGGGGTGGAACGGTACAGTTGTTGTACCGGTAGCGCAGAATATTAGGGCTCCGGAACTTTTTTTGTTAGAATTTAAGCCCTGGGCGCAGTAATCTAATTGTAACGTAACCTTAATCTAACTCTACCATTAAACATTACCTAACTGTACCCTAGCTGTAATAAGTTTCCTAACCGTAACCTAGCGAAAACCTAACAATAACATACCTTCAACCTAACTATAAACAAATTATCACCTAACCGTAACCTAACTGTAAACTAATTGCAACCTAACCTTAATCTAATTATAACATAACCGTAACCTAACTGTAACGTAGCTATAAACTATTGGTAACTTAACCGTAACGTAAACTAATTTTAAGCTAAATGTAACGTGACTGTAACCTACCTGTAACCTATCCATAATCCAACCGTAAACTATCTGCAACGGAAATGGAACATAACCGTAACCTAACCGTAACCTATCTGTAACGGAAATGGAATATAATCGTAACCTAACCGTAATCTATCTGTAACGGAAATAGAACATAACCGTAACCTAGCCGTAACCTAATTATAACCTAACCGTAACGTAACCGTAACCCACTTATAACCTAACCCTAACCTAACTGTAACCTAACCGTAATCTATCTGTAAAATAAACGTATCATGACGGTACGCTAACCGTAAACTAATTATAACCTAACCGTTTCCTAACTGTGATGTAACTATAACCTAACTGTAACTATAACTTAAATGTAACCTAACTGTAGCCTGGCGTTAACCTAACCGTAACCTAATTGGAACCTATCCGTAACGTACTGTAACCTATCAGTAACCTAACCATAAGCTAACTGTAACCTATCCGTAATCTTAATTGTAACCAAACTGTAACGTAACTGTATCCTATCTGTAAATTAATCGTAGCATAAACGTAATCTAACTGTAACCTAACTGTAACCTATCCGTAACTTAACCCTAATCTAACTGTAACCTATCCGTAACCTAACCTTAACCTATTTGTAACTTAAATGTAACCTAATTGTTGCCTAAATTTAATCTAACTGTGACGTAACCGTAATCTAACTCTAACCTAACCGTAACCTAACTGTAGCCTGGCGGTAACCTAACCGTAAGCTAATTGGGACATATCCGTAACGTACTGAAACCTATCCGTAACCTAACCGTAATCTAACTATAACTTATCCGTAATCTTAATTGTAACCAAACTGTAACGTAACTGTATCCTATCTGTAACCTAATCGTAGCATAAACGTAATCTAACAGTAACCTAACTGTAACCTATCCGTAACTTAACCCTAATCTAACTGTAACCTATCCGTAACCTAACCTTAACCTATTTGTAACTTAAATGTAACCTAATTGTTACCTAAATTTAATCTAACTGTGACGTAACCGTAATCTAACTGTAACCTAACCGTAACCTAAGTTTAACGTAACCGTAAACTAATTATAACCTAACTATATTCTAACTGTAACCTATCCGAAACCTAACTGAGCTAATCGTCCTGTCGGCTAATTGTCCTGTCGGCTAAATGTCCTGCCGGCTAAATGTCCTGTCGGCTAATTGTCCTGTCGGCTAATTGTCCTGTCGGCTAAATATCATGTCGGCTAATCGTCCTGCCGACTAATTGTCTTGTCGGCTAATTGTCCTGTCGGCTAAATGTCCTGTCGGCTAATTGTCTTGTCGGCTAAATGTCCTGTCGGCTAATTGTCTTGTCGGCTAATTGTCCTGTCGGCTAAATGTCCTGTCGGCTAATTGTCTTGTCGGCTAATCATCCTGTCTGCTAAACGTCCTGTCGGCTAATTGTCCATGTCGACTAACTGTCCTATCGGCTAATTGTCCTGTCGACTAATTGTCTCTGTCGGCTATCTGTCTTGTCGGCTAACTGTCGCTGTCGGCTAATTGTCCTGTCGACTAAATGTACGTGTCGACTAAATGTACTTGTCGGCTAAACGTCCTGTCGTCTAATTGTTGTCTGCTAAATGTCTTGTCGGCTATTTGGTTGTCTGCTAAATGACATAGACCCAAGTTAAGACCTATATGCGAAAAAGACATTGTATATTTGAAATCGGTGGATAACTTTTAGCCAAAATACACAGGACCATACATAATTGTAAAGAAACATTCACCTGTTTCATTTTCCATCAAACAAGTTAACTCACATCACAACAATTCCATATTCAGAGTTCATATTGACAGGTTACTGCTTGCCCCACCTCGCAATGATCACTTATTTGATTTAAGCTATGGTAATAATAATAACAGTTCTTCTAATAACAACAATTACATCCTTAATCAACCCCATCCCTATAATTTGCGTCCTAGGAAATAAATATGTCACTAGCTCTGCTCGTTCATGTTTCTTTTGTATGTAGTATCTTTGCATTGTTTTACTTCTATGTCTGTGCACACATTTTTTTTCTCTTTCTCTCTTTGTTGTCATGTGGCTGGTTCTATATGTCATGTGTTTTTTATATGCACAGATGCTCCATGCAGAAGGTTTGACATTAAGTTCTAAAAAAAAAAAAAAAACATTTGCAGCTTAAATTTTATTTTATTAGTATTTTAAATGGTAACTTTGATACTTGTTAATTTAAGTTTCGTTTTGGCCAGCAGTAGTTTACAATTTATAAACATGAAGGATAATTAACAGATAAAAAAAAGTTACATCCTTATGGAATTGATTGTTTTAAAACAAGTATGGATTAAGTAAAAAAAAAAAAAAAATACAGGAATATAGATATTCTCGACTATGACACTTTTCGCTCTCAATACTCTAGATTTATGTCTTTTACACATTATTACATTAAAAAAAAAAAAAAAAAAAAAACTTTGTTTTATTTTATATTTGGTTTTATTTTTTCATTCGCCCTTGTTGAAATGTGACCCTTTCAAAATTAAATGCCCACATGGGGTCTGCATTTCATTGTATTGAGAGCACATACACACTTCGGAAGTTGGTTCGCCAACTTCCCTTATAGTCCAGGCAATAGGGACCGTATAGGGACTCTACCTAGCAAAATTAATGGTAGTACTGGAAATCGGCTTTCTAGATGTTTTTTGGGTCGCTGAATCCGAATTTTTAACTTCCCACCGAAATTTCCCCCGGCAACCCCCCCCCCCAAATTTTGGTAAAAAGCCCCTCAAAAAGGTTTTTATTAAAAAATTCCGTTTTTTTATTATTTTAGGGGAAAAGTATCTAGAAATTTAGAAAGTAGACGAAATTTGCAACAAATTAGATAGATGACATTATGACTTAGGATGAAGGGGAAGGGGGGATCTGCCTCGGAACATGCGCGCGGTGCTGCGTGGGCTAAGTTGCGCAATTCCACTTAACCACTCACACGTTTACATTCGCCCTCTCATCTCCCCTCCGAACTTTCCTTATAAGGTTTACTTTAAGTTTTTTGGGTCACTGAATCCGAATTTTTAACTTACCCTCAAAAAATTTCCCCCCGAACCCCCCCCCCTAAAAGAGTTGTTATATACTTAAATTTCTTATTGTTTTAGGGGAAAAGCATTATGAAATTCAGAAACTAGACAAAATTTGCAACAAATAGGATACATGACATTATGTCGTAGGATAAACGGGGAGAGAGGGGCTGCCTCGGAACATTCCCCGCGCGCTTTTCTCAAAAAACAAATTTTTTCAAAAAATCAATTTTTTGGGGGTTGCCGGTTGAAATTTTGGTGGGAAGTTACAAATTCGGATTCAGCAACGCAAAAAACATAAAGTGAGTCGAAATCCCACCAAAATTTCACCCGGCAACCCACCAAAAAATTTGTAATAAAAACCTTTTTTGGGGGGCTTTTTATCAAAATTTGGGGGGGGTGCCTTGCAGGGGGAAATTTTGGTGGGAAGTTACAAATTCGGATTCAGCGACCCAAAAAACATCTAGAAAGCCGATTTCCAGTACTACCATTAATTTTGCTAGGTAAAATTCCCTATTGCCTGGACTATTATGACAATTTTTGTTTTGAAGTCCAGGTGGCTCCAAACTTGTCAGAGGATTCTCTGATTTTGTGCGGAGCGGGGGATTGGCAGATAATAAATATTAATGTCTGTGGGTCCTCCTCCCTTTTACGCCCTGTCCCGTTTAAGACCAAAGCCATAAGCTGCGGTCATATTCCTTGTAATTATTTATTACAAGTTTAAGGGGAGATATTTTTTTTTCTTCGATGCCACATGTGCATATCTTTCTATCTCTCCTGTGCGGATTGCACGAATATTACATTTTTTTTCTTTTCACACTTTTTGTATATAATTTTTTGTTTAATATTTCATTGTATGCATACATATATTATATTTTGTGAATGTCAAGTATTATAAAACATATTGGAAAATGTTTGTTTATGCTAGCAACAATTATAACAAACAAACAAAGATTTGTTTATGTCCTATTCAGGATTTCACATACAAGGACACATACTTGTTAAGGACAAATGACTTTTTATTATTAGATCTGATTATTGAATATCAGAAAGAATTTAATGCAAATTCATATTGAAAATAGTCGACTATTTAAAAAAAAACAATAAGAAACTTTTGAAGGTTTTGATTGATGAACAACCAATTTTATCACGTGATATAGACTTTATTATTAACATTCAGATCTGTGCATTTATTTTATTTCCAAGAAGCTTCTAATTACTTATTTTTAAAAAAAATAATGAAGAAAATGTTTGCAATTTTAGTACCTTATATATTGATTTAGTACAGTGTTTTTGAATATATTTTTGATGTTATTTGTGGAATCAAGCCATGCCGAGAGTCAGCATTTTTTTGCGTGCTGAGGGTGATAATATATGATGATGCAATCACCATATATTGTCCTTTTATTCTTTTTAAATTAAACTTACTTTTTCTTAGCATGTATTCAGTCAGTAATAACTGGATTTGTTAAAAAGTAAATTCAGGCTTATTTCTCCTCTTTCATGCGGAAGTAAAACATTAAATAATAAACCTGTCTTTTTAACGAAATGATTCATTACCATTTTGATTTCGCTATTTTATATCTGCAGGTCAACAAACTATATGGGAGATTTACGATAATTGCACTCTTGACAGTTCGATATTAATTTAATACTAATCTATTTTTGTTACAATATTTATGTGGGTAATTTTCCTTTGCTGTGTTTATAAAAGAAAGGAATCATTTTTATTGATAATGTGTTTTTATCCATTTCTTGCATTTTAACTCAGGCAATAAATTTAATCATAAAATTATATTTGACATCTATAATATAAATAAATTTTACGTATTGTTAATGTTTTGGTAGGGTTGCTTGAAGTTATTTTCACAATTTTGTCTTTATCAGTTTTTTCGCCAATAATTTAAATTCTCTTCCATTGTTTTTATATGCAACGGATAATTTGGCGTTTGCGTAACTCTCATATTGGCTTGGTATTTCAGTGAATGTGGCGTGCATTCGATATGTAAATGTTTTTCATTCGGCCTGATACTTTGTCTGTGGGAAGACCGGCTTTTTCTAAGCGGTCCACCCCATCAGTATATTATGTCAACATTTCTTCAATAAAATTTTCATCTTTACTTTGCTGAATCTGTTTGCAGTCATGGGGATTAGAGCTCACAAATATGGGTTTTTGTGAGACATCCCAATGTACTACACTTTTACGTCTGGCCATATCTCAAATTTTAAATGTGTGGGGCTTTTCCCCTTCACACAAGTGTTTAAAGGGTTTGTAAAAATTGAGTAGACTTTTATTATGTCATTTTCATGGCTTCTATAAATTACAAATACAACTGAAAATTACGCTGAATTTGAGGTACTATATAGGAAATATGTTCCTGTAAACAAAATTAAAAAGTTAGCTCTAAAAATAAAAAAAAAACAAGAATGTGAAAAATGTTTTAGAATGAAATTGTCATTATCCTGGCATACATATGCCAAGAAAATGACACATAACTGTAATTAGTTAAAAATGAACTTACGCTCTTCAAATTTTAACAATTTTACATATAAATTCCTCTATTCAGCTGTTCAACCAACATAAAAAAAAATCTTTGAAACGATTTAAATTAAAAAAAATTTTGTTTTCAAAATCTCACATTTTGTGATATTCACCCATATAAGTTATTTGACGGGATTGGGACCTTAATCCCTTTAAAAGAGGCCCTTTGTGCTTCCACACACTTTCACTGCTGAAAACACTTCCGAAAGGCTTCTTTTCGAATGGTGTTTAACTCCGTTATCGCAGTCTGAATTATCTCATCTCTACTCTGAAAACGGTGTCCTTTTATTGGCTCCTTCAATTTTGGAAACAATAAGAAGTCGCAAAGAGCCATGTCTGGAAAGTAGAGAAGTTGGCGGACGACTGGATTTCCACGTTTAGCCAAGAACGTCTAAATCAGGTGCGATGAATAAGCTGGACCATCGATGATTCTTAGGACATCTGATGAATTTTACGAATTGTTTCGCATTTAGAATCACAAAACTTTTGACAAAATTTGATGCTATTCTTTGTTTAATACATTAATTCATCCCGAGATCGGCAGAAACAAAGATCCAACGAACACGTATGACAGCACCACACTCGTTGGCTAGTAGGCAACGACTGACTCACTGGAACGTGATCAGGCATGCGCGTTAATATGTCTATTTCTACTGTGTACAGTGGTATCGCCTTTGAATCACTACTGCGACAGGGAAAAGTCAAGGTCGGACAGTTATCAGACAGACCTCGTATAAGTAGTCGTATTCTATCTTTCTTATTATTTAGTACTTAATTTATAGCCAAAATATTTAGAGAATAATTTCCTTATATTGTAATGGAGGATACATCTACAAAAAGTTTCGTTTTATAATGGCATACTTATTTAGGGTGTGATATGAAACCTGAAGTAAATCTCAAAAAATAGCTTTAAATGTATGAAGTCAAAATACATTTTTATTAAATCAAAACATAGGCATTACTTTAAAATAAAATGGGAATTCTGAGAAATCGGAGAAGGTCGGTAGTAATGTAATAAATTAATCTGAATTTCTAAAGGTAAATTAACTTTAATAATTAGGAAATTTTATTGACAAGTGATTTTATTTGCGAAAAAGTGCAGAATTTCCCAGTACATCCTTTAAATTACTTCCCATTTCGCGTAACAAATACCTCGATTGGTAGAGCCCCGATGTAAAACAGATTTTTCTACAGATTCTAGAATATTTGCAATTATCCAATGTAATCATTAAAATTTAACCACCCGTTTATTGAAAAAAGAGGCATATGTACGTATTCAGAATTTAAAAAAAAATATTTTAATAAAATAAACAGTGTGGGATAAAAAAAAAAACGGAATGGGGAAATGCAATATTTTGCATGCTAAAAAGATATGTGCAAGAGACTTTTGGCAATTACCAGGTACAACAATGGAAAGTGTTATGACAGAGGCTAAATCGGATTTGTGAACGGAATTCTGAATCATGGTGAGAGACTGCCACGAGTGCATACGCAAAATGTGTTTTTATGGGAAAATATTTCATTTGTGAAGTTTACTTTTCCAACAACAACAAAAAAAAAAGTGATAAACGTGTTTTGTAAGGAGTTTGAAAAACCTCCCAACTGTATAATTAACCAAATAATACAGCGAATTCGTAACGATCATGCAACAACCTGAAGTACTAAAACGAGCTTTAATACACATAATTAAACAGTAACACCACTTTGACACGCAGACTTTTTAAGTTTTTGAGTGAATTTTCCTTAAAGAAATGGGAAGTGTTTATCAAAATCCTTATACCCTAACTTGTTGAACACATATTAAAGCAGAAACTACATTCTTAGTTAATATAATAAAAAATGTAGCTTGACATCTGAGAGTGGGAGCGTTTACAAAAAATAGTCAAGCTGTAGACACGCAAATTCATCATAGAATTTACCTAGAACAATGTCACAATAGAGTTAGTTTTCTTACTTCAAAAACTAATGGATCCATAGCCGTTTTACAAAATAGGCATTCTAATGAAATGGCATACATTCAAAGTAAAATTTAAGTTTTCAATCACAAATTGGGTTACTTAAAGTTATATAGAACAGCGAGTTACCAGCATTTTGAAAAATACTTCTTAATTCACTAGAAAACCATGTGACAGTTAAGGGGGTCCGTGGCTCAAAATTATATTTATTTTATTTATAGAGATTTTGTAATGAAATTTTTTTCTGAAATACCTTTTAATATAATAAGAATATTGCATGTAAAAAAAATCTGAAAAATTTTAAATATTTTTTTTAAATTTAAGTTGTGAAATTTTAAACATATTTAATTTTTGATATAATTCTGGAAGTACTTACTACATTTACAAAATTTTTACCCTTTTTGCGTACTGAAAATGTGTCATTTAATTTGTCTTCAAGATTTCTTAAAATATTGATTAGGAATTTTTTAAAAAATATTTAAGTCAAAAAAGAAAGTTTTTATGAGTGAGTTTTGCATTAATTAGCATATTTTCACATTATCACTCAAAATTAAAAATCCTGAAGACAATTTATTGGAAATATAGCATAAAATCTCTGTGAAAAATTTCATACATATATCTTCCAAGGTACTTTAGATATATTCTTTTAAAGTTGACAAATCATGAAAAAATTCATTCTGAGATATATGGAGCTAAAGTTTTAAGCCAATAAAAATAATTGAATGTTTTTGAGTATTTTTATACTTAATTTTCAAATTTTTCCCTTAATTTCCCTTAATTTTCAAAAACATATAAGTTAATTGGTTAGAAATCGGCTGAGGTAGAGTATACACCTGGTTTGGAAATACCGTTCTAAAAAAATGCGCTGAAATTTTTCATTACTTTTTACTTGCTGTGGCGCTCTCGTACTTCAGCAATTTACTTATTTATTGTAGTTTAGTACAAAATAACTGTGTTCTTGGAATTTTTTTATAGCTTTTTAAAAGTTTTTCTAGGTTTTTGTTTTGAGGTGAAGACCCTGTATGTTGAGTAGATAAAAATTTTGGCATGATCATATCGGAACAGAAATATATTTTTTAAAAAAAGAAAAGTCTTTTAAAACTATAGCTATTCAAAGATATTTTGTAAAAGGTAGAATATGTAAAAGAGTTGCTAACGATTAAATTATTTAATATATTCATCAATAGGAAAGTATGTATTGCCGGCTCACGTTTGAAAGCATTGATGAAAATAGTCAAATAATATTAGTTTCACATTTTTATTTCAGGTCAGATGTGCGAGATTCACCAAAGGAAATCCTTGATCAAGTCGCATGTTTATGTAAATTCTTGCCCATGTGCGGTAGGTATGAAGTGCATCGACAAGGATGGAAAAGGAAGTGTAAGTAAAAAAAAAAAAAATTACATGTAAATATATTAATGTTTCTATATTACTGTTCGCTGCGCGCAAAAAGAATTAAACGTTTAATTACGTAGCTACTATAGCTAGGACAAGAATTTGCAAAGAAAAAAGTACTAAGTGGGATTTAAATTAAAAAAAAATTAAGAAGTATAGGCTTTTTCTTTGTGTATGTATATCATCTGATAGCAGACCAAGTTAAACTAAATGATGACTAAGCGCAAATTTCTAGATTTAATGACAGAAGTTATGTGTTTATACAAACAAATTATTATGTGTTTTATGCAAATTTAAATAATACCCTTCAAATCAACAAATGCAGCATTATGATTTGTTACACTGAGATGTAGTATGCATCGTAAAAAAAGTAGACGAGAAATAGGAAGTAATAATAATAGTTGTAACTGAGCGGTAAAAACTTTCACTGAAATTAATACAATTTCAGACCATGATGTGTAAAGTAATTTGCATGAATTGATACATAGTTTGTTTAATGTAGTTCTCTATAACAACGTAAAACTGATTTCGCATTGATTCAACAATTCATTTAAAATTTTTATATAGTGGAGACTGGGGCACACGTGAACTTGGGGCAGATGTGAACGTCGCAATTTTTCACTAGTTATTATATGTATTTTTATTTGAGAAAAATCTCCAAAGATGGTAGCATCTGTAGACATATGGTAAAAATTTTTTTGAAGTTCTTTGACATTTGTTTGTTATCAGTAGCTAAAACACTGTTTACAGATCTCAAAAGTAAAATATCTTTTCCAACTTTATAAGCGAATAAATTTAGTTATTTATTCATTTATTTGAATTTTAATGTTTTAACATATACTATGAATACTAATAAATACCTTTGATAAAGTTTTTTTTTCCTTCTAAAATTAATAAATGTGAATGATTTATGAGTTCAACTCTAGTAGACATGTGGGGCACTTGTAAACAGACTAGTTAGGGCAGATATGAACACTGTATAAATGTCCCAATAATCATTCTGTGATTCTGTTTCTTTTAGTTAAATTCATGAGAAATAATTTCCGCTCCAATATCTATAATTTCCCTGAAATAGGAAACATTTCGGTCATACAAAGTTGACTTTGTATTGAAACTTACACAAACACATCTGTTAGCAAGTACATAAAGAATAACAAGTTCGTTTACGTTCAATTCTAATTAAAATTAATGTATTGCATTCTAAAATGCAATAAGTGTTATGTATTATTTTATTAAACGGTTTACAACAATATTTTGTATGCATCGTTAATGCAAAAAGTATTACGTTAAGCAACTTTGCAAATTTTTCTATTTCATTTATTACAAACTTGCAATGATGACTTTTTTCGATCTCTAAAACAGTTATGTATGTGATGCTTTGAATGGAGATAGATATCAATAATACTTTAAGAAAGTAAAAATTTTAAACTGGTAACTACGATAAAATCCCTATTGTAAGCACACCCTCCTCTTTCAAAAACAAAAGAAGTTTTTCTTTATTTTTTAGTCTTATTAATCTTTATTTTTAATTTTACTGCAACAATATTTAATCAATCATCTAACATCTTCCCTCTCCAAACCTATTTATTTTCACTTTATAATATTTTGCTTAAACATATCACCTAGAATGATGACATATGAATAACAGAATTTAAAAAAAATTGCAAAGGATTTTTTCCTTCAGTTCACATGTGTCCCCACAACCACATGTGCTCTCAATTACCCCGCCAGTGGGGCACATGTGAACAATTATTTGAATTTATAAAACTATTAAAAAAGTACGAAGAAACGTACAGGTGATTTAAAAAATATATGCCATGTGTAAAAAAAGGTTCTGTTTACTATATTGAGTAGTATTTTGTTTATAGAAATTAATGCAGTTATGAGAAAAAGTTATATTTATGTGAACTGTTTTCAATGTGATCCTATCTCCCATATTTCTTATATTTCTTAACTAACTTGTGTATACACAGTGAGTCAGAATAATTAAATCTTTTTGAAAACCAGGAATAAAAATATTAAGCAATAATAACATAAAAATTAGCGAATGCGAAATGCAGGCGCTAGCCTGTCACACTGACATCGAAAGTAATCACAATGTTAGAAGATAAAAATTATTTAATTCTTTCTATTATGCATACAGAAAGCCACAGAAAAGAAAATCATAACTTTATCAGACAATTGAAGAGCAAGAGAATTTTACACTAGATTTTAAGTAAATGTTCAAAATTGAGTCTTAACGAAGCAACAAAGACTTCACTTGACGGCAGCATATCCGGTGAATATGAGCAAACATACCTGGTATATCACTAACATTTTTAACTGTTACAATGTTACCTGAAAGCAGGTCTACGTGATAATCAACAGGAATATCATATATTATACCTGTTAAGTGACAACATCAGCTGATTTATTCTATAGAAAACTCTGGTTAAAAGTCTGATCCTTCCCGTGAAACAGTTTTGCATTTATAAGTCACATGGTTCTATATGTTATTATTGCTTGGTTTGTGTATCCGATTTGACTGGAAATTATTAAACCGGTTTTATGAATAGACCTGTATAATTCGGAACGAATGCGCGCACAAATTCTGGATAATGTACAGATCTAGGATCTCTAATACAAATCTAAAGTAACAATCCTTATAGTGAGCAAAATGGAACATTTACGGTCGCAATTTTCGTCAAATAACAGATAAGCTCCTCCCATTCAAAAGAGTATATTAGCAAGAATTTTTAGGTAATCTTCCAATTTTAGCTATGTATCAACTTTTAATTCTTAAACAACTTTGAAGCAAACTAAAAAATTCTCGTGTATAATTTACGAAGTTCTTTTGTATTTTAATATCTCATTATCTGCTTTATAATAGGATGTTTAAGTGATTATGTCTCATGCAACACACATATCTCACATTATACAAATGAGATCACTCATAATTACAGTGATGGGTTGAATTTTCATAAAATCCAATTCTATATTGACTCGTAAAAGTACAGATGTGCTGCATCAATTTTTCGCGTATTTGAGTATTTGAAAAAAACTGTAATTGTTATCGTCAATACCACAAGAGTTACAATTACAGTTTGTAATTATAAAGTACAAAAATCAGGAAAAACAACAACAAAAACTAGACGGATCAACAAAAACTAGACTGTGGCAATCCAAAAACTTTCTTCTATCTCATACATGTTGATACTTCAAAATTTGCTATCACAGTGCAAAATTAAATGGCAATCTATGCCTATCATGAGGATTCTAAAGATATGAAATTCCGTGCATTAGTTCTTGAGATATGACTATCGTTAAAATCGTGAATATCCTGCAAAATGTAGCATAGCTGTACCACCTATTGGGTAATTAACACAAAAACCTAATCAGCAACAACTTGCGTTAACGTCTAACTTAATTCTAAGTTAGATGATAATTCTTGCATTAGTTCTTGAAATTAGCTATTGCGTAAATCAGGAAAAATGCAGCATAGCGGCGCCAGCTGTTGGGCGATTTACACCAAAACTTAATCAGCACTAATATTTATCAAGGTATATCTGAATAAACCCTTAACGGGTAAAAGGTTTGTGATGCAGCAGTTTATTTTATGGCTCTAAGAATTTTAAATGTGAATCTTAAAAATAATTATATCAAATTTTGAGTGACTCTATGCTATTAAGAAAATATATATATATTTATATTATTTATTTCATCATTTTATTTTTGTTCTATTTACAATCGCATGTGCAAAAGTTATGTTCAACATGAAAAGCTGTATAAAATTTTATTCACTTGTGCCTTTACATCCACATCTCTCATAAATTCTAAATATGAGTTTTAAAAGATATGTATAAAATTTGAGTGTCGCCATGATGCGGCTTTAAAAGGTTTGTTTTAAAATTCAATTAAAATTATTTTTGATTTGGTAAAATATATTTACACATCAAAACAATACTTTTAATTTTCCAATTCACTGTTAAATATGTAACTTTCATTCAATCTATACTATGCACTGAAATGTATTGATTTCAATAAATTGATTTATCTTTTGTGTCATGTTATTTAAAATTGTAAGTAAAATTTATTTAAATTGTTTCCTTGCGGCAAATTATCCAATTTGCATACTTTTCACTTAGTTTGGATACAACGACGCAAAAGCTACAGATTTTCAACAGTATATTCGAAGCATTTTTCAAACTTTCCCGCATACTTTTTTCAATTTTCTACGATTATGACATTTTTTGAGAAATGCTTACCAAATTTTGAATTTGTTTGTTGTTGTTGTTTAACTTACCTAAAATTTCATTTTAAACTACTATCAAACTAAAACTTTGTGATGAATTTAAATAAAATCTATAGTTTTTTTAAATAGAAAATATATATCAGTTGAGATTGTAGGAACTATGTCATGTTTTGTAAAGAAAATCCAATTTGAAAATATTTACTTCATACTATTCTTTATGCGGGTCAAGATAATTACATCTAAAATGGCCCAAACGATATTGAAATTTTTTTGTATTACACCATTTTCGGGTACGAGAAGATCATTGGGTATGTTCATTGGGGTAAGTCACATGTCGAGAAATTTCGACCAGAGGGTCATTTTTCCGTCACAATGAGTCACTAATTTTATCAAAGGATTTGCTTATTTTATCTAACGATTTTCACTGAATTTTGTATCTGCAGTTTTCGGTATTGAGAAGATCACTGGCTGGGTCACATGTTCGAGAAAATTAGATTAGTGAGCGAGTCATTTTGGGATCACTGAGGGTCAAGCTAATTTTATCTATATAAAACGGCTTAAACGATTTTGACTAAATTTTGCATCCTACCATTTTTGATTACCAGAATTTTTTAAAGCTAAGTCACAATTTCGAGCGGATTTGAATATTGGGGCATTTTAGATGACTACGGGTCAGGGTCAAGAAGCCGCAACGTTAGCGATATTTGGCGAAATATTGGCAACATTTGACGGCAAAATCGACTTTCAAGATTACGAATGCCTAAACTCATACTTGGCGCCAAATGAAAGAATGTCGCCAAATTTGTCTATATTTGGTGAAAAAAATAGTCTTTCAGAATGTATAGGAATTATTTAGAAATTTTTAATAGGACTCTGGATACATAGTTAAATCTATCCGAGTCGAGCTCAAAATGTAATTCGGAATGGTGTTCTTTCGTTGTAAATGTGTAAATAATGTAAAATTTAGAAACATGTACGTACATAGTTTTCCTATTGATTGTTTTTGTAAATAATATTGTTATAAAATTACATGCTTTATAGCAGTAATACAAAGAGAATGATACAAGGAGAATATTATATCCTGTTGAACACAAAGCCAATTTTGACAAGGGGAAAACTCGGACATCCCTGTTTGTAAGTTAATAAATGCAATGGCGTAACAAACAATCCCTTGAAATTCGTAGAATTTTTTTGTAATTTTATTTGTAATTATTGATTTGTTTAAACTAAACATTTAAAGGGCAAAATATAAAAGATATATATAAATGTCAAGATCAGAATTATGTGAAAAAGATGAATTAGACAATAATTAAACTTCGGATTTATATTTAAAGATGGGATAATCGTGAATTGTACGCTGTCTTCATTGTGTGTAAAAATTTCTTAAATTGTTTTTCTTGCAGAAAAACTTATAATAATTATATGATTATTGAAATTTTCATTAAATATAATCAAAATGTTTATTTTTACAGAAAGTTCTCGGAACATGTCAACAGACTTATTGAAGAATAAAAAGTTTTTCATACATAAGAACTTTATCATGTGATGACCACAGAAGAAAATAAAGATTATAATTTGGATTTGTGCTTTCACTTCTTTTAGCCAAATAAATTTTACAAAAAAAATCTCAATTAATGTCTAATGTTTGTAGATATATTTTTATTACTGTTAAGTTTTTTTCTTTTTTTTTTTTAACTTTTTAACTTTTTAGCTTGCTTTATGAAGCTTTTACGAGACTCCATACTTAAGCAATTAAAAAAAATAGCATTTTAGAACCGGTTTGCCAATAAATTTTAATTTGACTTGAACCTACTGAATATCACATCCTCATATGAGGGGCTCACAATCATAGTAAACCATGTCCCATTTTGGAAAAAAATATTTGATAGTTCATTTAGAAGATGGATAAAATGGTATAAAATGTTTAGAAACAGACATTCTGGAATAGAATTTTAACAGTGCTAATTTAAAGAACAATTCTGAAAAAATATATATATATATGGTGAACGAGAGAAGGAAACGTCACTGTCCTTATCGGAAGCATCGTAGCAGTGATATCATTGGAAGTCACGCCATATTTGTGTTCTCAAATATCACCACTTAATGACGTCACATTTTAACTAAAATGTGAACTGCTTAGAGACCTTAAAATAATTGCAAGAACACTACAAAACATGGTATTCAATGTGAAAAATATTTTTCTGGCAAATTTATACATTTTTGTGACGTCACTGTAAGTCACGTACATCTCTTCAGATCTGTGACCAAAAGACCACCAAGTTGCGAAGTCACATTTTGACCAAAATATAAATTTTATAAATACTTGAATGCCAGAAGAAATATATTAATCGGACTGTCTGTATGCATTTTGTGGTCTAGATCGGGCTGAATTTTTTCATTCTGTGCTAATTAACCTATATTCATTAATTCATTTACTGGACGACAGTAAAATGCTTTAGAAATAGATCAATTTCAATCAATTTGCAATAGTAAATTATGTTACAAACATAATTCTGCATGTTCTCCACGAAATAAAAAATACTTTTCATTTCAAGGGAGTTTTTCATTTGTTTTTTAAAATATGAAAATTTAATTACTTTTGTTAAACTAACAACAACAATGTACAATACAAAGCGGAAAAATATTTGTTAATAGCGCTGACGTCATATTAAAGGTTCCATCACCTGATCGATAAATTTAGATAATTTTTTAGAAACTTTTTTAACCTCTAAGTATTGCATAATTTTACATTTTTACACAGGAATAAATATGTTCTTCCAAGTGCAATTTGCTTGAAAATTTAACCCCAATTTACTTTTTTTTAAATTCTAAAGTATGATTTTTAAAACCTTTCTATAGCGTGCAGTCCGACTACAAAAGTCTTCCACTTAAAACAATATAAATATTATAGTGCTTATTTCCGATTAATATTTCATAACGAAATTAAAATTTCATCAAAAATAAAATTATATAAATGAAACACAAATTTAATAGACATGTAATCAAGCTGCCTGCTAAAACCACTAAAATTATTGATACCCTTCCCATGTACGAAGGAAATATTTCTTAGACTACTGACTTTAGGCATACGCCCAATCCGAAAGTATCCCTAATGATTTCAAAACTTTATTTAAATAAATTTTTCACATGAAAAGGATTTATGGTGTTGTTAGTGGAAAATCCATAAAAATAGATTAAATGTGAAAAAAATGCGAGTTTTTAATTAAAAATAAAAATGGTTTTCACCTGCATTCAGTAACCCATGAGACCAGGTTTGGACATCCGAGTCTTATTAGTTATAAATTACTCGTAACACTGATAACGACAGAAAATAGTATATAAGTGATGAAAGCAGAGATTTGGTTTACAGAAGAAAAAGGAGCCCGGGCCCGACACGGGTTCGGCCTCGATTTTTATACTAGTATTCGAGCTCTGACTCATTCTGTCTGAAATTGAGATTGATTTATTTATTCTTGTATAGGAAAAGTAAAAATAACTGTTTTCCTCCTTAAAAAAAAAAAAAAAAAAAAAAATTCTTATTCAATTTCAAGTCATTTTAATGCTATTTTGATCAGAATAAAGGAAAAAAGAAACAGAGGGTTTTTTTTTCTTTTTTGTGGAAAAACAAGGTTATTTTAAAAGAAAATTTATGATATTTTGAGATTGATGTCTGGGTTTGAGGGGGACGGACTGTTTATAAGGCGCAAATCGGAATAGGTTGGTATTAAAATACTTTTTAATTGGAACGTTTATTTATTATTTGTTTTTTAGAGATCTACGCGAAATCAATATTTTCTTTTGTTTTCAATAAACCAGCATTAACTTGAAGTTTGCACATTTTTAGTCTTCTATTGTATGCGAGTCATAATCGCTCTTTAAATGAAAATAACGTTAGCGATTCTAGCCCTTTTTATCGTGAACTCTACTCATATTGTGGCTCTGCTATTCACATTCACGAAGTCCTTTTCATTCGTAAGTAGATATCATTAGAATGTTATTCCGATAGAATGCAATCGAACAGTGTGTTTCCTCTTCTCCTATAAAAGCATTGAAATCTTTCAGATAATTCAGGCAAATCTCTAATTTAAGCTGATTTTCAAAATGTCTCGGATTCGGGCGGCGTCGGATTTAAAATCGTCGGGTTTGGGCGTGCCCGGACTTCGAAAAGTGATCCCAAACGCATCCCTAATTTGTTTGTTTGTTTGTGTGTGTGTGCAGTGGTAAATTTTGTAATAAGCAGATGCTTTATTATAGTACATAAAAACACTTATACCTTTTAATACACACACCTTTTAATAGTATTTTATCCCTAGTAGCGCTTAGGTAGTTCAAGAAACTGTTTAAAAATAAATTCATTTTATTATTATTTATACATGGTGGGCAATATGCTCCTCTTTCTGAAGGACATCATGATTGCGACTTGTGTCCAATTTTTAAAGTAAATTTCATATTTTCCGAATACAAAATGAAATGCAGAAAAATGTATGCAGAACGCATAACATAACTAATTATGCATATTTTCATTTTTCGTTTTCCAGAAAAAAATACTGTTGTTTTACTAGTATATGTTTTATAATATAGTTTTCAAATGCTCACTAAACGGAAATATGAATGCAGTACGCGTTGAGCCTATCTCCTGTAATAATAATAATAATAATAATAATAATAATAATGAAATGCAAAATATATTTTAGCATGTATAACTAATGACGAAGCTTCTCTTAAAGATTGATATATTTTTCAATAATTTATATTTCATGAGAAAATGATGTTAAAGTCACGCAAATATATATTCCCATGTTTTGAAACCATTCGTAAATGACAAGATAAACATTATGGATTTTTTATTTTCAAAATATTAAAACCAAAAATCGTACTGCGAATTGCACTGAGAGATACTATTAATTATATTTTGGCTGAAACATTTTCTCGGAGATTAAAAAAGGAGGTCCTTTAATAAAGAGAACGAATTGCATACATCGGTAGGTTTTTAGAAGTTACAACTGAGTTTTTTTTTTAATTGAGTATATTTCAATGAAGAATTTGCGTTGAATATTTCCTGGAGATTAAGCAAAAACTACTTTATTAAACATAACAAATTTCATAATTTTATTAGGAATCAGAAGTTTAACAAAAATGTGGGTCAATTTCCTCTTTTGACTTCGAAAATCAGAAAAGAAAAGATAAAATAAGCCAATAGATGGCGACTCTAGCTCCAGTTTTTTAAACATACTCTGTATATGTTTCCTTTAACCCCTTGGGGACGAGCGTCATTTACAGAATTTTTAATCTTTTATCATCGGTTTTTCAAAACATAAATTTTTGCCTAATTGAATTGGGAAAATGCTAGGATTAACTAAGGCAAAATTTACAATAAAAATTTACTGGTGAGAATAATCACGGATTCTGAGCACCTCACGCGAACGTATACCGGTCGCTCGTCTCCAAGGGGTTAACGAAAATCCGAAATCTGACTCGATTTTTATTCTTGGGATCGGGTTTCAACTCAAAGTGAAAATTGTATTTATTCATAAATTTTAAAATGAAAAAAAAAACTTTCTATTTATGAAACAAGAAAGCAGTCTAAATTTCTTAAAGAGTTTTACAAGAAAATATATAATACGAACTTTAAAAAGTTCACTGTTTTACTTAAAAGTTTAAAGTTGTTTAATCCAAGAAACTGCTACTTCTACTTTCAACAATAATAATAATTATTGGCTCTCTCATTTTAAAAACGAGGTGACGTGATTATATAAATAAACACAATTAGTTATTAAAATATTCTCTGATGAAGATCTTGGAAAAGCTTGAAAGTACTAAGAAGTTTAAAATAAAATTCTATTTTTAACTTGTATCTCTTTCACTATTTTAATCGGCTTTTAAGTAAAACAGTGAACTTTTTAAAGTTCGTATTAAATATTTACTATTTGAATGAAGGGGAAAATTTGCGTTTCGCTTTATGATTTTATTTGTGTTTTACAATCCTTAAAAAATTAGTTTGAAAGGGAAATCTTGCTAGTGATACTAACATAAGTACTGCCAGTGATAATAACATAAAAAAGTAGTAGAATCCTCGTTTTCTATTTGAAACCTTTTCTCAGAATTACTGGAAGATTACTCACGTCTTTCTACCATAGTTATACAAAGATATACATATACAATGAACACCCCTTATTACGGACTTCCAAGGTAAGCTATATGACCGCATCACTATGAGGTCACTAAATTTTTCGTTAGCTCCAATACCACAGCGAGGTTACCAAGTCACAATGGGATGTCACTGTGATGTGACAATGCTATACGGCTCTTCGGGTAGTGATAACAGAAACGGAAATGAATCTTTTGTTCGTTTCTAGGTTATGTCTTCATGTCATTTTTCTGCTAAAAAGATTGATTTAAAGGGTTTTTCTACAATAAAACAAAAAACTTTTAATAACAGCATAAAATTAGGAGGTGCGTACGTAATTTCGAAAGAACTTTCTCTTTTTTCCGCCAGGCTCAAAAAAGGCATGCTACCATTTAGAAAGCAGGAGCAAGACTGAAAGTGGTAACTTCTAAATGGTAGCAGGTCTTCTTTGCGCTTGGACGAAGAAAGAAAAAGCTCATTTGAAAGGTTTTGCCATATCTTAATTTTATAGTGTTATTAAGCAGTTTTTTGCTTTTTATTGTTTATCACACCTATTTGTTCAACATTATTAGTATTTTCCTTTTACTTCAGGATTCATAGGAAAAATAATTAGTTTCATCGTATAAAGAAAATCTCATTCAAATGCATCTGCAGCTGGTTGTTGATCGTTATACCAGTGTTAACTGTTACTTGGTTATACACCTCTTTTTTAGTTTGCTCTTTTTAATCGTTAACTATAAAAAAAATAACATTGCAGCTTTACATATATTTCTATAACCAAGATTGAAATTTTCATGCTTTATTTTCATTTTATGGCGGTTGTTTTGTTTTCAAACAAATAATGCAAAAATCCATCCATTAAACATACTACCACATTTTCCATCATCTTTGTGTATTTCAATACTGGGATCTTCGTTCTTGCAGTTACCCGAGCTTTACATCAGATATATCTGCATCCTGCGTATATTCAATTGTCTGCACACAAACTTATAAAACTTATCTCAAACACAGTAAAGGAAAAAAAAGGGAAATAATATATGAGAACTGGTTTGAGCTCTTAAGGGAAGTAATAAAAACTAGTTACAGTTTTTTTTCCCTTGTATCAATTTGTTATTTTATATTCTTAACCGTACGCTGCGCAGTGATGAATCAAATTAAATTTAACTTTTAATAAATAAATTCAGTTCAGAGTAACCACTATACATAAATAAAAATATTCTTCTTATATATTCGCAAAATTCTGATATTATGTAACGTGAATAATTTATCTTTAAAATTTCTGATGTCTATCCCTTAATAAGATCTAACTAACCTTGTGTAAAATCATACTTCCTACAGAAAAATTCGTGCAGTGTAAGGTTAAAAGTTAATATAATGTTTTTTTTTTTAATAGAAATATGGTGACAATAATAAATATTTTGGATTTCCAACAAATTTTAATAAATATAAATTTAACCAAATGCCAGTTTATTCAATTATAAACATAACAATGTTCAATCATATACAAAATAATGTTTTTTATGGTTTATTTAACATTCATTTTTCAGTAGATTTTTACTGTATGCATCTTTATTTTTCGAAGAAGGAAAAAAATTCACACACACACACACACACACACATATATATATATATATATATATATTCATTTTGTGAAGCTTGTTTCTTCATCCAAAATATTGCAGGAAATACAGTCTGTTAAACATAATATAAGATTTTTCCATCATCTTCGTGTATTTGACTTTTGGGATCTCAGTTCTTGCATTTACCTTAGCCATTACTTGAAAGATACCTTCCTCCTGTGTGTACTTACGAATAAAAGTTCTTTCAACTATAGAAAAAGAGAAAAATTTGGAAAGAATATGTTAGGAGTTCGTTCTGTTTGATTGCACAAGAAAAAGTAATAAAGAAGTTTCACCATTTTGTTCTTACATCAAACTGCAATTTTATGTTCCTGCAGTTTAATATAATGTTAATTTTAATGAGAAGTTCAGATTAAAAATTTCAAATAATTTAGAGTTTATTTGAAAACAGCACAGAATGGAAATGATTTGTGCGATTTTATATCATTTGTGTATCATGGATGTATAATTTTTTATTTCATTTTTTTTTTTTTTTTTTTTTTTTTTTTTTTTTTTTTTGCCAATACAAGGAATCGTATTGTTTTAGTTAAGTTATATTTTTATTTTTGATAAGTTTGTCGTTTTAAATAATATATATGTACATTATTTAAAATTTATTAGTATCGTCTTTTTTTTTTGCAAACTTGACATTGCCCACTATTTTTAAATTTTACATACAATTATACATATATTTTGTATGTATATATATATCACTTCTCAGGGCAATTAATCTGATGACAATATTGGTAATATCTTGAATGGAAGTAAATATACTTAACTGTATATTTTTGGAAGATTAACCTCTTCGATCCCTGCGTCCCCCAATGGGGACCTCCGTTTTGTCCCATTTTATTAATGATACTCGAACACAATTAAAATTTCGATATCAGAATGATATGTTTCGAAGTCTAAGATTCGAACTAATGCAAATGAAATATAAAATCTTGCTCTGAAGTCAAATGGAAGAAGAAATAATTCAGTAATAATTAATAATACTGCATTAATACTCGTAGCGAAGAGGTTAAGTTAGAGGAATCCTGTATGACATTGTGGTAAATTGGCCGAAATTTATTTCTGAAATTAATTTTTTTACTGCAAACATTTTTATTTCATTTTCATAACTAAATGGAATAAAGAGCACTATCCAAGTGAACTTTGATTTAGTTTTACGCGCTGTTTTGAACATTCTTATAAGTTGAGACAGTTCAGTGTTGCTTATCGACTAAAACGTGGTTTATTTTTTAAACAATTCTGAAATAAAACCAGGAATTACATTATAAATATGTCACTTATTTCAACTGTCTATATGTTATATTTAAAGACTTTCTGCATTTTAAGATATAGTCCAGGGTTGGCGAACCTTTTTATAGCAGCGTACCATTTTTTCCCCAAAAATATTTTAAATGGCCTTGACGTGCCAACCAATGAAAAAATTTAGTGCATTGAAAAATTGTGAATAAAAATTACTTATTAAGATTTTTTTAAAATGGTAACATACCTGTAGGTATTACGCCGTTATAATTCTAAAAACAATTATAATTTAGGAATTATTTTTAAAATTATGTTATTATTGCCTCTTGCATGAAAAATAATATTAGGGCTATACTCAGTTAATTTCAACAAAATGCAAACTGAACTGGATTTATCTGATAGATGCTTTTTTATTTCATTTTCCGTCTAATTTATTTGCGAAAATAATGACCTTACGGGAATAGATATATGGAAAATTTATTAAAAGGGCAAACTCCCCTTTCTTTAAATAATTCTTAAATTCCAAGTTGCCATACATTTACCATTGATATTTTTACTAGTGCGGTAATTTACGGTATTAAAATCCGCTATTAAAATTCCTTTTTTTCCAATTAATCGAATTTAGACAACATCAGATCATCTTTAATTGTCATGTTCATCATCAGTTCGTGCGTTTTGTGCAATTTTATTGTATATTGGTTTAGAACCACAAGTAACACCGTGCCAGAAGTATTCTTTCGCGTGCCATTTTTGGCACGCGTGCCATAGGTTCGCCGTCCCTGAGGGCTGTTCTTTTGGGGATGCTTTGTATAATAAAAGAATCTTAAACGAAAAGTATAAAACTGATGTATAATAAGCATACCGCGAAGCGAAGTTTAAAAGTAAAACATTTTCTCTACGATGTAATTGCATTATGGTATTTGATGATAAAATGTGCTATAGATTTGCAGAAAAATGTGGATGTAAATTCATAAATGCATTAATGATTCTTTACTTCCATTACTAGTGACAAGAAAATTGCATTAGATACATTTGTTTGGATGAAAACTTTCTCAGATGTTTATCGGAAAAATGTTAATTATCCTTCTTTTCGATAATGCATTTTGATAATTGCACTTACCAAAAAGCAGTCTTTTAAAATGTTGTGTTAAAGAAGAGCATTTTTAAGAAGGACTTAATATACATAATTTCCATTTCATGTTTATTGCAGTGTTATTTCAGTTTAATTTTATTTAATTAAAAAAGATGCCTCATTAACCTAAAAAAACTACCTATTTATTTTGTAATTTGGAACTGGACTAAGAATAATTTTTAAAAATATTTTTCAGCATTCTTTCACATTTTTTGTGGTTTTGTTTTTACATTTTTTTAGATCACCATTCAAACTTTATTTTAACATATAACATATAGCGACATAAAAAATGCATTAGAGACTTTTTTTGTTCCAGATCATTTACCTATTTTTATTGGTGAAAAATATTAATCATTGTTACTTTTTGTAATATATTTTGATAATTATACGGGTGAAAATAATGTTTTTTATTATACACGTATTAAAACTGTGTCTCTTTAAACAAAATTTAATATAGTTGTATTACAATATATATATTATTAATATATGTACATGCTTATTGTAGTGTTATTTGGATACAATTTTATTTGATAAAAGATAATACAGCGTGATTTCAAAAATCCGGCATTCAGAAATCCGGCTTCAAAACCATCTTTCCCCTTGCTTTTTCTTTTACACTTTCAAAATTATGGGAGAAGAAAAAGAATAGTTCTTTTGTATTAAAATCTTCAATATCGAAATAAAAAGAAAATTTGTCTTTTTTTTTTTTTTTTTTTTTTTTTTTTTTCATTTGCCAGAGGCGATTATTTTCTGAACAAATTTTCTGGGAATTGCACCATTGCTTAGCAACGGAAACAACTTTGGTGACAACTTCGGCGAATTCATGCCACAATATATCGCCGGAACGAATGTTCGGCAACGGCAACCTCAGTGATGAGAAATAATTTTCAGGCTTTCAACATTTTCCATGAAAAGACCACAATTTATTGATCACGCAAAGTCTGAAAATGCATTAAATGTAAAAAAAGAAAAAAAAAGATAGGATAAATATTAACGAAAATGCATCATCAACAAACAATTTAACGGACAGCGAGATCCCAGACTATGTGCTAAACAGAACCGTCGATAGTTCTAGCAGCAGCTCAGAAGAAGAGGATGAACAACCGGCAGAAGAAAAGGTATCACTAAAAAAATGCAATTTGACTGGAGAATCAATGTATGCTTTAGAGAAACAAGACTTTATTTCCGAAATAAACGATCTTCAATTGTATAAAATACAAAAAAAAAAAGTTAATATACGGCCAAAAAAATTTTACCAAACAAAGTTGACATCGTTTTTTTCGAAATTACAAAAGAAAAAAAATCACTCTTTATTAGATTTTTTTCCTGTAACATAGAAAATATCAATTAAAGTAAGTTTTTTTTAAATTTAATTTTTTCTTTTTCTTACATAATTATCAGTTAATAATGAATTAGATTATACCTATTGCATCATCAAGAATATAGTACTACTTTTGATATTCCTTCAAAAATCCGGCATAGTCTTGGTCTAGATTATGCCGAAATGTTTGATGATATACTGTATTTCATTGTTATATGACAATCGATAATTATAATATTTGTCGCAACTTGATTAGGTACTACACGACAGCAATTTTCCCCCCTTTTTTTCAAGATTTATTTTACATGTCTTTTTTTTTCAGTAATGAATTTAGAATGCTGTTGTGTTCTTGAAATTAAGTAGAACGTCTATATAAATTCAAAGATATTTTTTGTAGTTAAAGGATTTTCAAGGAAAAACATACCTATGCTTGTACCATTTAGGTAATCATCATCGACAGAAAACACAGGTTTATACGTTGGGATTAAAGCAGTGGTTCCCAAACTTTTTTGGGTCACGCCCCACCAAAGCGTCAGTGATGTCGCTATGTCCCCCCTCTTAATCTGTAAATTATGTCTGTTATTATTTAAAAAGCGAACTCTATTCACACAGTGGAAGCATAATAAAGCCTTAAAAATAACTATTCATTTCACATTTTTTAACCTATCAAAGAGATTAATCTTCTGTGACAAATGTTAAAACACATTTTTACCAAATTCAAATAAATGCAATGAGGTTATGCATCTTCGCCTTTCTGCGATAAAGAGTTTTTTTGTTCTTTTCTAACTTACCTCAATGTTAAAAGGAAAGTGTTATGTGATAATCCAGACCGTACATTTTTATCTTCATTTGTGCAATTTTATCATCATAAAATTGTAAGGTATCGTTACTCCGTTATAGAAGTACCTTATTTGAATGAGAACGTGACGCCAATGTTTTAACATTTGTAGCGTGTAGAGCGACATCTGTATTTTATTTTTCCGAAGTATGATTGTGGTCCCTGGTGTCTACAGTTAGCTGCGTCCGCGAGTGCTTATGCAAATTTTTAGGGCATTTGGCTCAGTCTGCAAGAGTATAAAAGGCGAAGTCCGGATGAGTGAAGTCAGTTCCTTGGAGACGGTTTAGACTGGAGGGACAACTCAACATAGCGAGTTTTGAAGTCAGAGGGAGAGTGCCGTTGGGTAAGAACTATTTTTAAGTCAAGCTTAGTGAGTTTGCCCTGTTGATGTGAATAAAATATGTTGGCTGCCACGGGCGGCATTTCGGGCTAGCTGGTGTGCATGACCGTTTAGGAAAAATCTGAATCTGCTTTATCAGACAACTCACCCTATTTTAGTTTCAATAAAAGGATTTTATCCTATAAGGCTTGTGTAATGACTATAACGACACGTGGCGGTACTGCCGGGTCCGTCACAAATGGCGCCCAACAATTTTTCGAACCTAAGGTTGAGTTAAAACCATGTGAAATTGTGCCCAGAGTTTATTTTACCGGGGAAGGTGATGTAGAAGAATTTTTGACTAAATTACAAGAGTATATTTCATTTAATAATATTGCGGAAAAGAACAAATATATAGTGCTGAAATGCTCGTTAAAGGGCGATACACTTTTGTGGTTAGAGAATATTGGTAAATTTCTAGTGACTGATGATGCGAAACGATTTGAACAAACAGTGGCTGAGTTAAAAAAAGCTTTTCCCGGTCTTAAAGATGAAAGTGTACTAAGAAGAGAATTTTATTGTAATAAGCAAAATATCTATGAGCAGGCTTCAAAATTTTTCTTACGCAAACTTGAATTAAAAAATAAAATTGGATTAGAGGGATCATTTGAAGAAGTATTAGATATAATTTTACCTTTATTTAATGTGCATGTACAGGACTATATCGAATTAAAGGCACCTAAGAATTCTTCTGAACTTTATCAAATTCTTCTGAAGTATGAGGCTCGGCACAGCTCGGGCCAAAGAGAGTCTCCTAGCCCTCGACAGAGACCTATTGAGAACTACCGGTATAGAAATGAGGGGGATAGAAATTTGAGAGGGGTACAGCCTGTAGTCAGTTATAGATATAGTAGAAATGTTAATAATGGTGTTAGTAGAAATGTGTCGAATGTTAATGGTAATAGAAATTTCAGTAATTCTGGTAATTTTAGAGGACAGGAAAGGAATGATGGTGGTAATAAGCAGAATGGTGGTTTAAGTCAGAGGGGGAAATGTCCGCGATAGGAATGTACCTCCTTCACGTTTAAGGCAATTATCTGTGGAAAATTCTGGGGGCAGGTCAATAGAAAGGGAAAGTTTGGAAAAATCTGGTCAGTTAAAATGGTAGGTGGCTGTATTTCAGGGGGTATGCAGTCACAGGGGAAAAAAGAAAAGCCTTCAGTTTCTTTAAATAGTGTAACGATTAATCCTGTGGAATTGCCTGAATTGTTAATAATTTTAGATGGAATTGTGGTTAGAAGTCTCTTCGATACAGGAGCGGAGAGATCTTTCATTTCTTACGACTTTTATCGGAAGTATTTTTCTTATAAAAGGTTGAAAAAGTCTAGTTTAGTGGTTCACTCGGCGCAAGGAGCAACATGTGTTAATAAAGGTGTAATAGATTTACAAGTGGAAATTCGTGCAGTAAAAACATGTTGGGAATTTTTTGTTGTAGATGGTTTAACTGTGCATTGTATTGTGGGCATAGATTACATGAGGTATAGAGGTATAAGTTTAGATTTCTTTCAAAAGTCTTTAATTGTGAATAATGATAGCGAAGCTAGGGAAGAGAAAGCAGTTTGTGTGTCAGTAGATTTGGGAGAGTCTGGTTTAACTGAAGTGCAGAAAGAGGAGTTTAATAAGTTTTTGATGGACTTTGGAGAAGTATTTTCTGATAAATCGGGGTTAACGCATGTAGCATGGCATGAGATCAATATAGGTTCAGCGGCACCAGTGGCCAGTAAACCTTATCGGTATGATAAAGTAAAGGAAGAAATAATTGATTACCATATACAGAAAATGTTCATCGATGATGTTATCATGCCCATTGAGTCCCCTTTTGCATCTCCAGTAGTACTATCTCGTAAGAATAATGGTAAAAATATAGATGATCCTGAAGCATGGAGGTTTGCCATTGATTACAGAAAATTGAACGCCATAACCCAATATCCTCAATATCCCATACCAGTAATTGATGATATCCTGGCTAACATAAATAGCACCAATTACATGTCTACTTTAGACCTCACATCTGGTTATTTTCAGATTGCCATGAAACCTGAAGATATTGCAAAAACTGCGTTTATAACTAGGAATGGTTGTTTTGCCTTTAAGAGAATGAGTTTCGGACTGTCAGGGGCTCCTGCGACATTCCAGAAGGCCATGAATACCATCCTTAAACCTTTAATTGGTAAGGGTGTCTTGGTCTACCTGGACGATATAATTTTGATGTCAGCTACCTTTGACGAACATATAAGATTGCTAAGAGAAGTATTTACATTATTAAGGAATGCGGGTTTAACCGTGAACCTCGAAAAGTGTGCATTTTTAAGAAAAGAAATCAAATACTTGGGTGTGAAAATTACACGTGAAGGTATCAAAATTAATAATGAGAAAATTGAAGCAATTACAGCTATGGCTCCCCCCAAGAATGGCAAACAAGTAGCAACATTTTTAGGAATGGTAGCTTGGTTTGCCAAATTCATTCCTCAGTTTTCTGAATTATGCGAACCATTATATAATCTGAAGCGGAAGAGAGTAAAGTTTGTGTGGTCAGCGGCGGCTCAAAGATCTTTCGAATTGTTGAAAGACGCACTGGTATCGCCACCTGTTTTAGCTCATCCTGATTATTCTTCTCAGTTTGAAATTTATTGTGATGCGAGTCAGTGGGGATTGGAGCGATGTTAGCACAAAAAGGTCGACCGATCGCATTTGCTTCTAGAATTTTAAACGCGGCTGAACGGAATTATTCTATTACAGAGAGGGAGTGTCTTGCTGTAATCTGGTCTTTGAATAAGTTTCGTTGTTTCTTTACACATCTTCCTGTTAAAGTTATTACGGATCACTCGGCGTTAACTAAGTTGACTAATGGAAAAGGTTTGTCTTCTCGCATGGTTAGATGGTGTTTAAAGTTGGCGGAGTATAATGTGGTTATAGAGCATAGGGCAGGCAAGGAGAATGCGGTAGCCGATGCTTTGTCTCGCAACCCGCATGGTAGCTCAGAGGTCATTGAGAAGGTTAAGTGTTGTGCATTATCTTCTTTGGTGTTGAGATCACGGGAACAATTAATACGGGAACAGAAACAAGATGAGGAGTTTGGGGAGTTGTATCGTTATTTAGAGAATCCAGATGATGTTCCTAGTTCAAGTGTGCCTATTTTAGAAAAATGGTCCCAATCTTTCAAACTTATTGATGGTCTTCTTTTCTATTCTAAAATTGTAAATTCACGAGGTGAATTGAGAGTTTTTATTCCGGCTACTCTTCGTAAGGCCATCTTAAAGGAATTCCATGACAATCCATTAGCAGGACACCTAGGAATCAGAAAAACGTATGCACGAATTTGTGAATCCTGCTATTTCCCTAAAATACGGGAAACAGTGCGCGCTTATGTCTCCAGCTGTAGCACTTGCTAGCGTTATAATTATAAAAATGTAAGTCCGGCCGGCAAATTAATTCCAATTAAAGTAAATTTTCCTAATGAATGTGTAGGTGTAGATTTAATTGGCCCTTATCCTTTATCTAATCCTAAAAGATATAGATTTGTATTAGTAATTGTAGATTATTTTAGTAAGTGGGTGGAGTTAGTCCCCCTCAGAATGGCTTCTGCTCCAGCAGTCGCCGATGCTTTTTTTGATAATTATATATCTAAATATGGTGCACCAATTAGGGTAGTTAGTGATCATGGCCCTTGTTTTATATCAGATATATTCAAGGCTCTGTGTGAGAAGCTGGAAATTTATCATTCTTTTACTGTTCCTTATCGGCCTCAGTCTAATATGGCGGAAAGAGTCAATAGAACTCTCATTCAAATGAGCTCTTCGTACGTTGGTTCACATCATTCAAACTGGGACCAGTTTCTTCAGCACTTTGCGTATGCTCTTCGTACGGCAATTCACGAGTCGACAGGTAAAACGCCTACTGAGTTATTTTTGGGTAGAAAGATAATTACTCCATTTCAGAGATTAATTATGGTATCAGATGCTGAGAATAATTACATGTGTCAGGATATTGAGAAGGTGGTTAAGGAAGCACAGGTTCAAATGGGTAAGGCACAGGAGAAGCAAGCTCAGTATTATAACATGCGTAGAAGGGAGTTAGAGGTTAAAGTTGGTGATTTTGTTTTAGTTGAAAAGCATTGGTTGAGTTCAAGCCGACAAAAGAGAGTGGCTAAGTTTGATCCAAAGTTTGTGGGTCCTTTTGAAGTTTTAGAAGTACGTAATAATAATTTAGTGGTAAATGTGGATGGTGTAAGAAGGACGGTCAATTTGGATCAGGTCAGAGTTTATAAGTTTAGAGAAAGTGCGAGGGATGGGTCTCATTTGTCGAGTGGTATTTCGAGCTACTCCCGGTCCAAAGAGTTTGCAAAGTCTAGTTCCTCTTCATCTAATAATCTTCCTTATAGTGGCGATTCCCAACAAAGATCTCGAAAATTCACTGAATTTGTGGGAGTTAGACTTTTGGCCTTTGGAGTCTTGATTTTCTTTTGTGAGGAAAATTTTGCGCATGGGGTTCTTTGTACTTTGTGCGAATTCATGCGTTAGGAAAATTCTGCGATGGTGATTTTGGCAAAACTTAAGTTATTTTTGCATTTAAAGGAAAATTTCGTAACTTTTGAGTATTTGTGGAAGTTTTCGGCACTCAGGTTAAGTTGTAAAAGTTTAGTTTAGGAGCCGTTGAGAGTTTCCAGTGTAGGAGTTGTTGCAAGTTTAGAAGGTTTGTTTGATTATGAGTGTGAAGCATTTTGCAGACAGATTTCTTTCGTGATGAATTAAAAGTGAATTTGTTTTAAACGTCTACTTTTCGGCACAAAATTTGAATTTATCCATCACTTGTGTTCTTGTATTTCGGCTCAAAATTTATTTCAAGAAAAAGGCCAGAGCATGCATTTTGCCCAGCCCTTTTTCTCTGTAAACTCGAGGGGGGGGGGTTGTAAGGTATCGTTACTCCGTTATAGAAGCACCTTATTTGAATGAGAACGTGACGCCAATGTTTTAACATTTGTAGCGTGTAGAGCGACATCTGTATTTTATTTTTCCGAAGTATGATTGTGGTCTCTGGTGTCTACAGTTAGCTGCGTCCGCGAGTGCTTATGCAAATTTTTAGGGCATTTGGCTCAGTCTGCAAGAGTATAAAAGGCGAAGTCCGGATGAGTGAAGTCAGTTCCTTGGAGACGGTTTAGACTGGAGGGACAACTCAACATAGCGAGTTTTGAAGTCAGAGGGAGAGTGCCGTTGGTTAAGAACTATTTTTAAGTCAAGCTTAGTGAGTTTGCCCTGTTGATGTGAATAAAATATGTTGGCTGCCACGGGCGGCATTTCAGGCTAGCTGGTGTGCATGACCGTTTAGGAAAAATCTGAATCTGCTTCATCAGACAACTCACCCTATTTTAGTTTCAATAAAAGGATTTTATCCTATAAGGCTTGTGTAATGACTATGACGACACGTGTCGGTACTGCCGGGTCCGCCACAAAATATCTTGAAGAAAGACTTACATTTAACGTTAAAACTGATAACATTCACACGTTTTATAATTCATTTTTGTGACTTCCTAATAGCTGGTAGGAAAGCTTTGTACACTAAAATTTCTTTCTATGGAATATACAATACATATGAAGCATTTCAAAATTCTCATCTTTATAAAAATTAAATATCCATTATTTTCAATTACAACACATTTTCTATATTTTCCCTTTCCGAATATCGTTAATTGCCTTCCATGCATTACCTGAGTTCAAAATTTAAAATGATTATTTCATCATGTAAATTAATTTACTGTGCAGAATGCCTGCACCAGAGCTACATATATTTACTATCTACCCATTTCATTTTCTAATGCTATTTAATATTTTTAAGTTTTAAAAAGTTGGTAGTATCTCGTTCAGATATTTCATATATTTTTAAGGTTAAATAGGCTCAAGACAGTCAAATTTATATGTTCTTTTAAGTAGTTTCACATGTAAAATAATCTTCGAGTGACATATAGCAGAGCAAATAGAAGTAGAAAGATCTTTAAATAAATAATCAAAAGAGTTATAAAAAATTGTAAAATTCAGTCCCAGAAAAATTATAGTGAAATTTAATAATAAGTAATGTCAAAAAAAATATTTTAAACGTTTTTCGTATAAATATTCTAGTGTTAAATGTATTTTAAAGTTTTCAGTGGGTACATTTTTAAAATATCAATATTAAAAACTGTTTTTTTTTAATTTTTTCTTGCATTCCATTTATTTTTAGCCTGCAGCAATACTTTTCCTAAAAAAAAAAAAAAAAAAAAAAAAAAAAAAAAAAAAAAAAAAACCTGATAGAGAATGAGTGAGCAACAAATTTGGAATTGCCCCCCTAGAAAGTCAAATTGCCCCACGTTGGGAACCACTGGATTAAAGTATATTGAGAAATCTTCTGGTTGCTTTCTTAAACGGACCGTATTCAGATCACTACGCCTCCCATCACAGCAAAAGGTGTCAGAATTTTTGAATATTTATAGAAATCAGTTTTAAAAGTAAAATTTATATTTTTAAATAAAAAAATGCTTTATTTTTTTAATTTTCAAACCGGAGATGAAATAATCCCTATTCTAAAAAACCGTTGATTTCAGAAATTCTATAAAGGATACTCGTCCCGAAGGGATTAATGTTGTTGGTTAGCAAGATCTCGAGCTTCCTTGGCTAATATGAAACCTATGGACGTGGAATACATTCGTGCTTTAATAAAACTGCACCAGGAAATTAATATTTTAACTTCTTTTTCTATGTGATCTTCTTAAAAGATATTTCTTTATGTTTTAGTTGACAAAATATTTTTAATATACCGACTTAATTTAAGATTTAACGTATAATAAAAAACATTAGCGAAGCCGAGATATTGTAAGCAACACATTAACACTTCAAATAAAATTATGTATATATTTTTTAAATATTTTGGCAAGAGAGAGAGAGAGAAATCCTTTCACTAGAGCACACAGGAAAAAAAGACAAGAATATTAATTCCCCGAGGATCTATTTTAAAAATATGAATGTATTTGATGCTCTTAAGCTTGAAATCGGCAAGGAAAATTTGAAATCTCACTGACTTTTTTTTTCACTAATGAATTTACAATAATATTGTTCCTTGAAATGAAGTGCATTTTCATATAAATTCAAAGATATTTCATGTAGTTAACAGCTTTGCATTACAAAATATACACATGCCTCTTCCATTTAGAAAATCATCATTGACAGAAACCACAAGTTTATACTTTGAGACAAATGTGTATTGTGAATGCCTCTGGTTGCTTTCTTAAATGTATCGTATACAGATCTTCAAGCACATTAAACCCCCTTAAGCACATTAACTATAAAGATTATAGAGAAAATCGTCTAACTCAATTGACTTACAAGAAACCGTTAGTTAACATAATTAAAAACAAGTCGGTAAGTGTGATTGGAGATAGCACAAAGGGTTTCGTTTAATAGTCCTTTCAAAATACTTTATCTTTTATCAATAATAACATAGATTGCATTCCACTGAATTTAATTTTTAAATGATTACTAGCTATTTTTTTAATTAAATAAAAAATATGCAATAATTCAGACAATTGTAACAGCATATGTTTGTGTATCTCCATAGCACATTTACTTACACGATTTAATTTTACCTAAAAGAACGAAACCTTTAAAATGGAAAAAATGTAAAAAAGTTCTTTTAATTAAATCTATTGGACAATGAAGTAGTTAGAGGAAAAAAATCAAAAATTTCGTCTTTCGGCCTTAAAATGGAAAAAAAAAAAGTAAAATTTAACCTATTAGATAATAAGTTGTATTTAGGGAAACATTTTTAAATTCCGGCTCCGAGCTTCGGAGCAGAAACTTTTTGAATAGCAGGCAAATACGCTTCCACAGAGCCATCTATAATTTTATGATTTGTTGTGTGATTGGATGCATTCAGTTATAAGTATGCAAAATTTCAAGTCTCTAACATATCTAGATTCCGAGAACGAATTCTGTGACTGACAGATAGAATGAAAATTGAAACGGATAGGGTTTCGTCAGATGAACGAAACCTTAAAAACGAAAGCTTTACAAAGTAATATCGTTACATTTGAAAACAGAGCAGAAAGAAATTTACTTATGCGTATGCTCATAAAGATTTTCTACTTCTATTACTAATCGTTCAAAAACTGCATTATTAAACACATTTGTTGAATTAAACTTTTGTGAGATGTTTAATGGAAAAGGTTAATTATTCTTATTTTCAACAATGGATTTCGATAATTGCACTCACTAAAAGGATATCTTTTTAAATTCACGTGATAAAGAAGAGACTTCTTTGAAAAGAATTGATATACCTATCATTTTTATGTTTATTGCAGTCTTTTTGGATGGTAATTTTATTTGATAAGAAAGAACGAAAAATCATTCTTCAAGCACAATTTATAAAACACTTTCCAACACTTCAGAATACTGTAAAAAAAACTTTACCGTTTGAAAAGGTATTTATATTAAAGGATAAGAAATTAAAGGTATTTATACGAAAGCTACCGGGTGTCCTAAAAAGGACTGACTGATTTTAAAATTCAATAACTTGTAAAAGGTGACAGATATTTAAAAAATTCTTGCTGGAGGGTTATACATAAGGTCAAAAGTTTTTTTACAGTGATTTTCAATTTTAGTCCGAATTACAAACAAAAGATGGCGCTGCGATCAATAGACGGTAAATTCAGGCTCGATTTTTGGTACTTCGTGGCCCGGATAATACATTTCCATCTCCTCTTTCCGCATGAAACAAGCGAAAGGACCAAAAATCGAGCCTGTATTTAGCGACTATTGCTTACAGCGCCATCTATTTTTTGTAATTCGAACTAAAATCGAAAATCACTGTAATAAAACTTTTGACCGTATGCATAAACCTCCTGCAAGAAATTTTTAAATATCTGTCACCGTTTGCAAGTTATTGAATTTTAAAATCAGTCAGTCCTTTTTAGGACACCCGGTATATTTATATTAAAAGGTGTGCCTTAATAAAGAATTGGGAAAACTCGTAACATATTTAAAAACCAAGTTTCAACAATTACCATCAATAGTAAAAAAAATATCCGAATTCTATTGTGCAGCCCTCTATATGATCTATAGGTTTGTATATATACCTCATAGTATACTAAACGTTAGTTCAGGGAAAATGGGGAAGGGGAAATCATATCCCAAATCGTAGGCTTGGAGATGTAAGCCTATTGGAGTATATTTCCTACGTATGGTCGACAACTTTAAATTTTACAGTGTTTATGAAAACTTCGCAGTTGTGTAATTTCCAATAGTATTATACACTTCTCAAAACAATTAAAATATATTGAAATTTTCGATTAATCTTTCGGCTGGCGAATTGTTCAGATGAATGATACATGATCGACAAACGTGGTTGGCTGTATGAGAAAAAAATACACATGTTTCGCAGAAAAAAATCATTGTATTGAGTATTTGGTTACAAAAGGGTTGGGTTGGGTTGGGTTGATTTTTGACAGCCGAGGGATATAGGCCTTAAGGTGAGTGCCCTCCTTCGGGGTCTTTCTAAGGAAACCTAATTCGTATTTACGCAAGGTTTCCCAAGGTTTGAAGAAAACCACGAAAACTCAGAACGGTTAGGCCTACGGGCGCGATTGGATTCGAACCCAGCACCTCCCATCTACCAGCTTCGAGAACAGAACCTCTCAGCCACTGGTGGGGCTTGGGTACAAAAGGAAAAAGAACACAATTTGTGCATATGAGAAAAAACGAATAAAAAAAGGTGTTTCCTGCAAATAAAATTGTTTTTAACAGGGAGTATGGTTTTCCTGGACGGCCAGCAAAATTGAACATCTCTGATGAATGGAGTCAATGAGGCTATTAATGAGGAGCTGCAGTATTCTGTACCACTCTTCCAGAAGAGATCTTTCCAGTTCATGGAGAGTTTGTGGGGGTGGTAGGCAATTAACTCGTCTGCCTAGAGTGTCTCAAACATGCTCTATTGGTTTCATGTCCGGAGAACACGCTGGCCATTCCAGTCGTATGATTCCTTCCTCGAAAAGGAAATCATCCACCAAGTGAGCACGATGTGGCTTGCAATTGCCGGCCTTTAACATGAAGTCATTTCCGATTGCTGCAGCGTAAAGACTACAATATGTCTGAAGATGTTATCCGTATATCGCTGACCGGTCAGAGCTCCATTTCGAATGAAGTAGAGGTCGGTGCGCCCACCAATGGAGATGCCAGCATAGACCATCTTCCACTTCCCCACCGCTGAATCTGATACTTCCTTGCACGAATGCATGAGTGTTTCTAGTACCACGTTCCCTCCTATAAAAATACGCCTATTATCAGTATGAACAGAAAAAAGGGACTTGTCAGAGAAAAGAATATCGCGCCATTTATTTCTCCTCCCGTTCACATGCTTTGTTGCCCACCCCTTGCGGGCACCATGGTGTCTTGCTGTTAACTTAGCGCTTACCATTGGTCTGCGAGCCTACAAACCTACAGCGTGGAGCCGGTTTTAGACAGGTTGAGTCAAAATTGTGGTGCCAGTAGCCGAGAGAAGGTGTTGAAGAAGATTGGCATTCATATTTCGGTAACTCCGAGCCGTTAGCGTTAAATATCGATCTTTATTGGGTGTTGTTACACGTCTACGATTTTTCTCTGGTCTTTGGCCTGCATTTCTAGCCTCCAAAAAGCGGTTTTAGGTCAATGAAACCACAGTTTGTGGTACTTTAGTGACTTCTGCTACTTCGGTTTGTGTTTGGTCCTCCTTCTAATCGAACAATAACTCTACAAGCATCTGATTAGATTAAATGACTTCGTTGAGACATAGCAATCATCGAAACAAAGCACTTACTGAATGTCTATCATTGTTTTCCGCTTTGTCTTTCAGTAAATTTGAAGTGAAATTTCATTCGCGTCTGCTAAAGCGTCGTTTTTGACGACAAACTCAAAATCTTCATACTCCGAAGTTTGAAAAAGAGAACAATGTGCATTTCTGACTCTCTTCTATTTTCTGCAAAAGGATTTCACTGATACTGTTATTTTATATAAGACTTAAAATATACTTTAATTGTTTTGAGCAGTGAAGTTAGATTTAAATGCATTAATTCCCATTCACCTTCTTAAGAAAAGAAGATATTTTGTAATGATGATGTCGTGTGTTTCTGTATATTGTGCTAGTAATCATTGTTTCTTTTCTCCCAATGTCCCTTTTATGGAAGGAATGTACATGGAAATAGAAGTTAGCATTGTTTTGCTTATTGCTCTGACTCAAATTTTAGCCACTTTAATATTTTTCAAAAAATCATGCAAGATTGCCATTGGTAGCTACCTGGTTCAAAACATGACAGTTTATAATATGCGCTACTGACAAAAACGTATCATAAGTATAACATAACATCGAGAACAGAAATAAGAAAAGAAATAGAGAGAATGCAAATTAAACAGAAAGAATGTAAAATATAAAAACAAATAGAAAACAAATATTTACAATAGATACAGAGAGTTGTGGATCAAAAGTCGTCGCTTGAAGATGTGTCTGATAAGTACGGATAAATATTTATAAAAATGAATTTATTTTTCTCTATGAATTTCATTAATACAGATATTTTGTTGGTGACTACGGGCCTTTCAATAATTAATCAAGTCCGGTAATCTGCTGTCAGTGGACAACCCGCAACATAGTAGTCTTAGTATGATAAAAAAAAATACCTAAGTAAACCATTTAGAAAACGAAAAATATATTTGAAAGTACAATTTCCGTACTGCAATTAATAAATTCAATAAATCATATCTAGGGCTTCACAAATTATCTCGAGAACATTTCCGTTTATTGGCAAAATTGCTAAAGGGGTGTTTTGAACTATGCTAATGCATTTTCTAACTCAACTAAAGTTTTCATCTCCTTATGCTTGTGCTCTTCACTCCACCACGCTGCACTATAGACCGGTAAGCGGCAGCACAGATATTCACCTAATCGAGTTCACAGCTGAAATTCCAGAATTAGTTAAAAAACGATTCGCATATTAAAACGCAATCGGTCTGCCAAGCCATATCTTGGTAGAAAAAACCTAAAAAACTCGATTTTAGCGGTTGACTCGTAGGTTTACCATTGTGTTTTTCTACACACAAAGGTATGAAAACATGGAGGGCTGAAAGCAGGAAAATACAATGGTATACCTACGAGTCAACCGCTAAAATCGGGTTTTCAGGTGCTTTCCACCAAGATAAGACTTGACAGACCGATTGCATTTTAATTAGCGAATCATGTTTTAACTAATTCTGGAATTTCAACAGTGAACTTGATGTGGTGTTTGTCTGTGCTGCCCCCTCCCGGTCTGTAGTGCAGCCTATAGTGCACAAACACAGAGACGAAAACTTTACTTCAGTTAGAAAACGGATTAGCACAGTTCAAAATTCCCCTTCAACAATTTTGTCAATAAACGGAAATTTACTCAAGATATTTTGTGAAGCCCTGTATATGACTTATTGACTCTATAAATTCCAAGTACGGAAATCTTGTTTTCAAATATATTTTTCGTTTTCTAAGAAGTTTATTTAGGTTCCTTTTTTTACCTTACTAAATGTCTATCCTTACATTTTGCTCCTAAATGATTTGAGCAAGCTAGAAAACCGAAGGTTTCGAATTCCTCCCTATAAGTGTTGGCTGTTTGCTATAGATTATTTCAAATGGAATATTTAACCCAGTGTTGCATTCAGACACTTTTCTCCGGGAGGGATTTTTGTGGCTCCGGGGGGGACATTATAGAGCTCCGGGGGGAAATTGTACTTTTTGACCAGTGAAAACACAAAATCTCAAATCTTCCGGGGGGGACATCTCATTGCTCCGGGGGTAATGTCCCCCCCGGACCACCCCCTGAAATCAACACTGATTTAACCCCCATATAATATAAATTTATCCTTGAAAATTGTATTTTTTTTCATCCTATAAAATTCATTTTAACGAATTGAAAATTCTAAAAAAGTACGAAAGATAGCTTTAAAAAACAAATAATAACTATTTAAGTAAATTTATCTCCTTTTTAGAAATATTGCTGAAATCACTGGAATTCAAGGATTTTTTTCCAATTAAAATATGAAAATAGTACAGGCTTTCCCATTACCAAACAGAATTTGCGTAAGGTTAGTTGGGGCAACTGGGACATGATTTTACAATGTGACTCTGGAGTTTCTGACAATTCAACTTCAAAAAACTAATGTTCATTTGAATTAAAGCCTGAACTTCTGTAAATGTGTTCAGTTAGGTTCCCTCTATCAGACAGAAGTGCTCAAAATTAAATTTTAATATTTAAAAATATAAAAATATGCATATTTCATCTTTCTTTCCTCATGGGTCCAGTTGCCCCCCAAAAATTGGGTAACTGGACCAAGGGGGTCTATGTTCCACACGCGTTCATATTTTTTCATATCAGATATCAGATCCTGTTTGAAAAAGTATAAACAACTTAAAAAAATTTAAACCAGGCAGATCATGTAAATTATATGTCCATAAACAGCGTTGTAAGGGAAACTTTTGCTGTCAGTGTGTCTAAAAAAAGCACTAAAAGTGAAAATATTAGATTTATTTATACCAAAAACATAAAACTTAAGGAAGTACTTATGTACTTTAGTACCAGTGGCGTGGCGTGAAAATTTTTGGTGGTCATCGCAATTATTTAAGTTTGTGGTGAAAAATTATTAACTCTAAAATTCAATGGTTGAATGTTCAAAAAAGAAACTTTAAATCTTACCTTCACTTATACATGAACTCCAAATGTTCTGCTAAAACTGGATCGTAGAGTTTTAAAAGCTTATTAAGAGTTTTAAAATATTGCTTGGTCATCGCCGCATCCAGCGATGACCGTACGCCACGCCACTGTTTAGTACAGATAATAAGTATAAAAGTCACATGGGTATTTTAAGAAAAAAATTGCAAGGTAAATTTATGAACAAACTGCTACGTAAGTACTTAAGTACTTTATCCTGGGGTCGCATTATATAGGGAAAATTTTATTGTTCCTACCAGAACCCTTACAGAAAGGTGCGATGAAGATATTATTTTCAAAATAGTGGTAGGAACGATAAATGTTTCCCTATAGAATGCGACCCCTGTGTATAGTACGATTGCAAGGTCTGGCTATCTCGCTTTCAGGGGCAAAGTACTTGCATTCGTAAAATGTTGAAATAATTTAATGACACCACTATTTACAAGAGAATCTATCTGAACACAAATAAAAGTATATTTTCGCGTACTTAATAAAGGTGAAATTTTCATTATAAAATTCAGGTGCCAATATGGCAATTAGGAATTAAAATTAAGTGATGCCATAACGGCATCACCGACTCTCAAGAGGCCAAAAAATTTGGTTTGATACCACTCAATATGCTTTTTTTAAATTTCATTACATAATTTTAATAAGGTATTCTATCATTTTCTTTATTGTGAGCAAAAAGAAAGGAGAAATTTATTTCCCGTAGTAAGAGAAACACAAAAAAATTATTTATAACTATTGGGGTTAATGGATCCAGCATGGTCCAGTTACCCCGGATACATGTCCCAGTTACTCCATTCTTGAAAAATTTATGGGGTAACTGGGACACCGGGATTACATTTGAAACATGAAGTAAATATGTATACATACCTAATAATATTAATGTAGTTATATGTCTAATCTTTAAAAAAATGATTGTTTAATAAAAGTACTTACAGTATTTTAATAATCAGCCGAGGAAGTTCAACCATATAGACGTTGTTTTTAAAAAAAGAAACGTAAATTTTTGACAACCTATCACGGCAAAGTGAGAGTTATGATTGAGTTGATATACGTTGTTTTAGGAAGTAGAGATTAAGGGGCATTGTGCACAAAAGCTAAAACTTAAAAAACACCAACAGTTTTTTATAAAATAGCCTATGGCCTAGTTACCTCGTGGTTCCAGTTACCCCAACTAACCTTATTTTAAATGGAAAGATTCTTACAGTGCATCCAATCTTGAAATAGATTATAATTTGGGAATAACTTTCTCTTTACATCATATTTTTGACAAAATTGCCTGTGTTTGTCTCCAACTCTGTTCGAAGTTCAAAATGTAATGAAAGATTTTTTTTTTTGTATCTGTCACTCCAATTGACGATTTCTAAATTTTCCATTTTTTGAGTTATTTTCAATGTCCGTACCCTTTTGAAGATTTTTCGCATCTATATTAATAAAAGAAAAGATCACTCTTTATCTCCCTTTCTCTCTCTCTCTCTCTCTGTGTGTGTGTGTGTGTATGTTGGAAATACCTCACAAAATCTACCGCAAGTACAAGTCTGAAAATATTGATGTGGGTAGTCCAAGGCAGGTCCTGATGCACCTGGAGCGAAAAATTTTCATTTTTTTTCTAATTAACCGAGAATTAATTAAAAAAAAACTATCTTTTTTGCAAAAATTTGTAAACGCTCCTGTGCATGACCAGTGCCTGCTTTTCTGAGTCCTAAACGCCGCAATGAACTCGAAAAAGAATTATTTTTTACCCTTTGAAAAAAAATTAATAAAGGGTTATTTTCGCAATTAATTTACTACCTTGCGATCACGCTTCCTCTGGGCTCAATTTCAAAGGTATCAATTCAAAAGACATACCTATTTAAAGTTGAGACCTTTCTTTTTACCCGACTGAAAAGAAGGGTTATGTGTTTCACGCGTATCTGTGTATGTGGATTTGTTTATACCCTCGAAACATCCCAACCGCTGGATGGATTTTAATGAATAAGGTCTCTATCAATTTTTCTTAACGGTCCGGTGGTTATAGGCTAGGTTTTGTTTTTATAAATCCAAAATAGCGGCCGTAAAATACAAAATGTTGGTAGAGACGGAAAAAAATTACGCACACTATTGAGTGGCATATCATTGGGTAAGTCTTTCAAAATGAAGACGATGTTTCATTGACTATTTTACAATCAGAAGCTCCGTTAAAATATTATACAACCTGAAAGTTGTATACGTAGGATCTCTAGCTTTACTGCAACTCTAACCATCATAGACATCTATAGACCTCATCAAAACAGTGTTTATAGATAGGAAATAACAATTAAACACAACTTAAAAGTCATCAATACAAGTAAATAAAAAAAATAGGTAAGTAATATAAACAAGTAATATAAAAAAAAATATTTTAAGTCAATCCCTACTTAGGTCAATAAGAAATTTTTTTTCTCCCATTCTACTTTCCTCTTGAGTGGCGCTTAAAATGCCTTGATCTAGAAGAGGGCTCTCTCGGTCTGAAAATACTTTGATCAAGAAGAAGGCTCTCTCGATTATTGGAAATTAATTAATTTAATTTAATTAATAAATTAATATTCGGAAAAAACTGAATTAACATCAAGTGTCATCCACTACAAGTTTTTAAAAAAAATATTTGAGCTTGATTGGATGAATAATAAGTACTTTATTAACGATTGAAAATTTGAACAAGATAAATATAGCGAGGGTGTGAGCTAATAGTAGGAATTGAAAAAAAATAGTTTCACATTGATGAGAAATAATTAATTAGTTCGCTTTTTATGCAGTCGGGTTTTTGATTTTTTAAATTTAATTGTTTATTACGACAGTGAATCGGTTTTCAAGAATTTTGACTTGTTCAAAAAACTCGGGACTGCAGGTCATTTCGCGCGTCACAATTACGATTTCTTTTCTGCACTAAAAGTAACTAAATGTCAGTATTCCGACACAATCTTTTTAGAGAATCTTTGCTGACCACATTTACATGCGAATTGAATATTTCCAACTGAGTGAAAAAATGCCCAACTCGGGACTCGAAGCCAGATGAACGCGCCGTAGATATTTGAGAAGGCGTTGGCAGGCATCACGAAAACGTCACACAAAGCAGGCAAAACAAAGACAAAAAAATCTGAACAACTTGCATATTTCGAATTCGTTGGCTCGTGGAATTATTAATTCTTATTTTCTAATAATAATTAATAATTCTACGAGCCAAAGAAAACGACACATGCAAGTTGTTCGAATGTTTTTCCTTGTTTTGCTTGCTTTGTGTGACGTTTTCGTGATGCGTGTCAAGGCTTTCTCTCTTATCTAGGTGTCGTTGTCCAGATTCTTGGCTTATATTGCCAATGCTTTACCGTTTAAGCTATATGGGCTGACGACTGGTGAGCATGTTTCGCTCAGAACTCAGAATGCTACTTCGTCATTTTTTCGCTCGGTTGGAAATATCGAATTCGTATGATGTAAATGTGGTCTGCCAAGATTCTCTAAAAAGTTGGTGTCGGAATACTAACTTTTAGTTACTTCGTTTTACGTTCGTTAGTACGTTTAGTTACTATTTTACTTACTTTTAGCGCAGTAAATAAATCGTAATCGTGAGGCGCGAAACGACCTGCAGTCCAGAGTTTTTTGAACGAGCCAAAATTCGTATTTTTCAAAACATATTCACTGTCGTAAAAAGGAAGATCGGAACTTTAAATAGGTATGTTTTTTGAATTGATACCTTTGAAATTGAATCCAGAGGAAGCGTGTCCGAAAGAAAGAAAATTAATCTCGAAAATGATAACACAATCAGTATGATTGTTTTAAAAATAATAACATATTCACATCATATACTAAAATTTCGAAACGTTCTGACGAGGTCTAAGTATAAAAATAAATAAATAAATAAATAAAAATAAAATCCGAAAAAATTTCGACGAAAGCTGCATAAAGCGAGCTGTTTGGGTGCGGCTTCGATCGGCTGAGGTTCGTGTTTTCACAACTAAGTATGCATATTTTTCACGAAAGTTTGGATACACTTATTTTTAAAACCCAATAAAATTTCAGAGAGTTGAGACAATGAGAAATATTTTTGTTGTTGTTGTTGTTAATATTAAGGAAGAAAGAATGTTTCTTTTACAAATAAGTAACGATAATTTTTTCACGAAATTTTTACATGAGCTGCAAAACTGATTGTCAAAAAGATTTGTAGAAATGAAATATGTTTCTTTACTTCGTAAAATCTTATAGAGATCAGGAAAGATGGTACAAGGTCGAATTCAGTAATATTACATTGTGTCCTTTCCAGAACCCAAAAGCTCTCGTCCCGAAATGCTGAATTTGACACAAGATAAGCACAAAGTCTTTCCAAGTTTATTATGGTAGCCATAGAAAAGGGTAGGTGATCCCCCTAACGAGCACACAAAATTCTTACATCCTTAACGATTTTAGAGTCAGCAGCCAAGTCTACCAAATACATCCTTCTGTCCAACCGTTAACTTAAAAATCCGTTAGTATTCCAACATATAAAATTCAAATCTAATGACGTGAATATGGCAATAGATAACGGATGAAAAATGTTTCACAATGATTGTATGAAATAAGCAATAAATCCTTTAGTAATTTATTTACTTGTTATTATTACGATTATCTGGTGACAGCTGTTTAATTTATATCATAAACGTATGCGAAGATTAACGAAATACAATGTCCAGAAAAGAAAGTAATTTAGCTAAGAAAAAAGATTTATTTTTGACAGAAAATAATATTATTGTGAAAGAGAGCTTTTTAGATGAGCTAATAAAATTATATTAGCCAGTAAATGAATAAATTTTAAGATTTATGAGAGCAGAAATAAATTAACGGACTGTAATTTAGGAACAAACATGATTCTGAATATTTTAAATTTTAAATATATGATTCTACATCATAATAATATATTTATAACCGATAAAAATGAAAAACAATGTGTTCAAGCACTTTGAGCACTAAATATCAATATTTTTCGCTCATTTTTAATTTAAAAATATAAATTCATACAAGATTGGATTAAAGATATAAAATCATACAAATTTGAGGTTTATTTAAGATTATTATCACGGGCCCGGGCAACGCTGGGTGAGTCAACAATTGGATAATAAGGAAAATGTCTTTAACTGTATTTAGAGCTTTTCATGCATTATAATTGATATTTTTAACTTAAATGTCAGTTTGTTTTTATAGTCGGTCAAAAAAGGACAAAAATTCCAAAATGATTGTTTAAGGAAAGGAAGATAACAATGTTTGTTCTAATCTTTATTATCTTCTAAATAACTAATATTGAAGTAAAAGTAATCTGGGAAAGGTAGCATTTTATAGCACTATTTTTTTTATTGAGATACCAAATTAAACACGGTTTTATGGTTTTCATCGTAAGTATGTTTATCTCATTTGTAGATTAAATAGCAGTAATTTTTTTCTACATTAACTTTTCTTACTCAGCTGTTATTTATGTTTCCATCAGTATGTTTTTTTTTTATGGATGCGTATTTCTACAGTAAACTATAATACTGGTTTAGCAAACACACTATTTATTCCTTAGAGCACGCAAGATTATACTTATATATTATATTGTGATATATTAGAAAAATAATATGCCAATAATAACAAAAAAGAATTTGTTTTTCAAAATGACAAAATATATATAAATGCAAAAAACATATCAATAATGTTTTATGCATTCCACTGTAACATCAAGGTAAAATAATATCAATCAATTTTTATGCACAGATTTTATTGCAGATGAAATTAAACATGTAGGGGAGGGTAGCCATTTATAAAAATGATTCTGCTAGTTTTTAGTAGTAATTGATACCAGAATTAATTAATCTAAATCTGCTTTACATATAGGACAACTCATCGTGTTTGGATTAAATCATTCATTTCACCTTACTAATAAATGTTTATACGTAAATAGGAACATTTACTGAAACTGCGTAGTAAAAGTTCGAAGTGGAAGCATTTTCCACATTTTTTTTTTATCACAGTGTTTCCGCAAATCTTAGGATTTAGCAATCTTCAGAATTTTATAACAACATATTATGAAGTTTGAAGGCAAGTAAAGTCTCAAACAACAGTCCTTCAATTCAAATATTTTTAGCTTTTAATATGAAATGTACATTATTTCTTTATATCACGGATAATTAATTTCCTTTACTAGAGTCACTAAAAGGTCGCCTTTGAAATATATATCATAATAAGAACCTTTTTTGAAAAAGTTGTTGTAAACACGATTGAAATTTTATTTTAATTCGATCAGTACTTGAAAAAGATTGTATTTTATAGAAACTGTATCTCGTTGTAACATAAAATATGCGATGTGCTGTTGTAACTCATTATTTTATATTTTACTTACTATTACTTATTTCGTTTTATCTTTAATATTTCTTCTTTTTAATTTGTTAATTTTTTTACTGTAATTATTTTTTTTCCAGTTTCATTGAATTTTCATTCAATATATAAAAAAAATTGTTTCAAATGAAGAATGGACTTTTACGAAAACTGTTTTCGCAATGCGAAATTTCGATGGACTATTTGTTGTGTTTTGTCAAGAAATATGGCTGTGCGAAATTTATGTTGTTTATTAAATATATTTTAATATTCATAATATAAATAGAATTTTTTTGTATGTTAGAATACGTACGGACCAGAAAGAAAATAAAAGAAAGTAAAATACGACCAGACTAGTTGAAGTTTGTATTTTCTAAACATTTTCTTAACAACAACGTTGTATTTTCAAGAAATTTTCAAAATTAAAGAAAATAAATCATAATATCTGTAAATGTATAATGGCAATATTACTGAAAAGATTTTGATTAATTGTTTCCAGTTTATTATTATTGTTATTATTAATACACTCAGAAATTTATATTTCATCATCTCTGTCATTTTCCTTAGATCAAAGTTTTCAGAAAATGACATATAATCCTAACTGTTGTTAGTATTCACGTGGAAACAACTCTTAATATTTTGGTTTATGAACTCTAAACAATGAATTATTAATTTTCTCTGTTAAGAATAAATGTCAAAACAATTAAACATTTTACGAAATCGCTTAATCGAAGCATTTACAATAGTTTTTTTTTTCGGACTTTTAACACATTGTTTTAACAAATATGACGACGCAAATCTTTTCGTTTAGTAAATATTTTTATATAGTCATGATATAAAAGAAAGATTTTTTATGAAGTTAAAGAAAACACTATTCATGAATATTAAAAGTAAAATACGATTTTATAACAAGTTGTAAATTATATGTTAACTGTGACTAATGCAGTGCGTTCGTACTATAACTAGTTTTATAAATATTCAGATCTTGGTGCAATAGCTGTTGCACTCTTATGAAAAAATGCACGAATACAAAATTTATTACGATTCTATATATATTAAATTCATTAATACGGAAATAATATGACTTAAATATGGTCTTAAATATAATTCAATACCCATGGCAAACTAGAATCATTACCTACCATGGGATATCTTTGAATTAATTACGTATAATAGGATTTAATAGAATGGCGAAGAATTTTATTAATATCTTTTTTAGTTTTCTTTCGATTTTCATAAAATTTTTAATGACTCGACAAAATTCTACAACGGTTATATATTAAATTTCAAACCACTCGGTTAAGTAGTTTTTGCGCTATTACATCCGGACATACTGACCGACAGATAGACTAATGGACCAGACAACGACTATAGGTACTACGCACCTAAAAAGAAAACGTAAATATCGGCAAATGTACAATCAAATACTAAACAATTAGCTTCACGTGTATGATACACGGCCCATCATAAGGAATATTTTAAAAGGTCCAACACACTTTTAAAACAATTTTAAATAAAATAGGAAACTTAAAGTCATATCATTAATACATACGTTATATTATTGCGAATATAATTATTACAAGAAATTATTTTGTGTATTAATGTCTTTTTTGCGTGTTTAACCTCTTATATTTTACAAGGGAGGCTTAGTTTGAGGCTCTAATATTCCTAAAATTATGTAGGTTAATATGCGACCAGCGATGAAAAATGTGTTTTCAATAAAAGCTTAATTCTGTTGAAAATTCTGATCTTTTGAATGACTTCAATAGGATGAATAAAATAAATAGCTTATAGATAAACAGTTTATTTGGTACAGGTTTAGTTGATATGATTTAGAGATTTGGAGACTACATTTAAAAAATTTTAGTTTTAATTTAATACTTTTTGTATATTTTTCAAGTTTTTTAAAGTAAAAAAAATTTAAGAATACGTTTTCGATTTATTCTCGTCTACGGGTGTTTTTCAAGTTCTTGTGGTCAAAATGGGAAGCCATTTTTAATCTTTTGTGTAATATTATTGTCTATATTTGGCAGAATGACAGCTTTTCTAACATGATTTGTTCTCGCATATGTCATAGTTGCATAAAATATGTTTTGCTATTAGTGAGGAATTCTTGGTTCTTAATTTAAATCTTACTAGCTGGGTTATTGTCTTAGGCATTATAAAAATGATAGAATATTCTATTAACCATCAATTGGCTTTCCCCACTTTTGTCTCTAAATATTTTATACCAATACTAAAGAAATAGTTTATGTATATATGTTTTAAGGGACGTTTTAAGGGTCACTTTTTAAGGGATATATTATGTATTTTAGTTGCATATATAGTTCCATATAATTCGGACTAAGTTAAATGTTTTTTGAAAATAGGTGATAGATAAAACAAATGCTGTGCAAGCAACTTAATTGAAAATTTCAGATAATAATATGGGCAGATGCTTTTTTAAAGGGATTTTCCGCTTCCCCGTGTTCAGGAAATCGATTTCTGCTTTTTTTTTTTTTTTTTTTACATTTTTTGCATCTATGATTTCTGTAGAATATCTGTCTGAAACTATTTTGGAACATTCATATTCAAGCTATTCTCAAAGTTTTGCCGACATTTGATTGAGGCAGGCTAGTTGCTAATAAGTTATAGTTGAACGGAACCACTCCTTTGCTTCATATATAAACAGCAAAATTTTTTAACTCCTTTTTTAAAAACATGTTTTTCATCAGCTAAGCACAGCGTTCTCCCCTTAATGGAAAATTCAAAATAAACATGCGACACCAAATTATATTTAGAGCAAGCAAAGCGTATCATAGATGTAAAACTCCTATTTGTGAAAAAGAACACTACGCGTTATAACAACATATATAATAATCACTTATAAACAGATTATGTTAAATAATGCTATAAAAAGTGATTAAATATCTTTATTAAGATTGACAAACGTTTTATTGCACAAACGGCGACATTTTTAAAATCATTCATGATAGAAAATATTTTCACATAACTTAAAAACAATAACATGGTAAACAATGTCACGAGACATCATGCATAATCAAAAACATTGCAAAACATAAAATAAAAACAAAATTAACTTGGCTATTTACGAGCGAGGATTAATTTCTGCTTTTGTTACAAAAATTACATAGCACCTCTTTCTAAATTTTAGGTACATCAAGTGACACTTAATCATTGAAAGTATTCTCGTTGCATAGAAATATCTCTATTGATTCCCGGATTATGGATGGTAAATAAAATCTTGATGGATAAACTAACCTGCTTTTATTAAAATTGATCTGTAAAGGCTCTGCGCTGCATAATCTGGCCAAAGCTGTGGTTCTCCTGTTGCGTTATTATAAAGATTCACTTTCACGTTCATCAATAAATATCACTATATACGTTTTCGGATATTGATAATATGTATGAAGAAATTTGAGGACTGGATAATGAAGAAAAAATATTTAGGAGAATTTTTGTAATGCGTCTTATATTTGAAGTGATATAAAAACATCATACACGTATATTCATATTATACCAATATTTCATTATTATTGTAGTAGCCATTAGAGTATAGACATTTTAATTATCTGTTATTACATTAATATATAAAAAATATAAAAAAATCATGAGATCTCATTTTCATTTAAAAATTCTTTACTTGTTTCTATACATATTAAAATCAATTTCCATAAAATACATTTCCGTTACTTTTTCATAAAACTTTATAACATCTTTCCAAATTTTATTTAAAAACATGTATTTCAGCAGATTTAAAAAATATGTTTTATACCAATTAATGCATCGTCTAATAACTTTTTGGCGTCTTTCTCAAAAACGTTTTCATCCCTCTTTCGGAGGCGTCCTCAGTTTCAAATGGTGTAGTTTCGCAGTTTCACACGAGATCTTGTAACTTCCCTCTTTTTTCCTCCTCTCGGTATAATACGGGCATTAAAAAGACAGTGACTACTGTCGATAAACTTTAACTAAATATCATACACGTATATTGAAATATTGCATGCCTCAGAAAACCTTGTGCATGTGCATCTTAGGAGATAACTTTCACAATGTTTCGTTTTTTATATCTAAAAGTCAAGGTGATATTAATTAAACAATATGAATTTTTTTATCATATGTATTACTTTTGGTGTCAACTTACCTTTTTCTATGCAGATACAAAACGCACATCCATGAGTGCGCTAACCTACGAAAGGTTTTTGAAGAGACTTTTGGAATGGTACACTCATATTTCATTAAAATGAGTTGTTTGTTTAAAAATTGTAGTTAATTAAAAAGTAATGCAAAATGTATCACCAATTAATACAAAGTATTCCAGAGCAAAAGCCTCGCGCGTCCACTGGTCTATTAAAATGCACATGACGGGTGTTCTCGATGAACAACCTTACCAGGAAACTACCCCAATAGTGTAATGATGAAAAATTCTAAATAAGTATCAATTGAAAGGGCATATTGAAATGTGTTTTTAGACGCATAAAAATTTTTGCCTTCGTCTCCCCCTTATCAAGATATAAAGTTTTAAAATTTGCAAAAATAAAACATCTAGCGTTAAGAAGGAAAAGCTCCCCTCCAGCTAGCAAGCGAAACATTTCAGGATGTAAAGCAATAGTAGCTTCCCTTCTTATCAATTAGAAGTTCCTTGGGTAAATAATCATTGCCATGTGACTTTATGAAGCTTCGAAACCAGATTTTGAATATAGAACCCAGTAAGACTCTCATTCTCCTTTTAGGCTCTGTGAGAAGCACGTATTATACTGAAACTATGTTCTTAATGCAGCACCGATGCATTCAAACACTAAATAATGCAGCACTTATTCACCATTTAGCATTATTTTGTGATGCATTATTTAGTGCATTATTTCCATCAGTGCTGCATTAAGAATCGTTGCCTGTGCAAATCTGCTAAATGTGTGGCACGAACTTGATTAAAGATTTTGTGTTAGTCGTGTTACGAAAGGTTCGCACACCAAACATTTGTAAATGAAAAAAAGGTACTTCTTAGTTATTCCGTCAACCAAATTGGCCAAATTATATAAATCGCCAAACCACTCGCCAAATTATACAAATTGACATAATTTTTACTTTAAATAACTAAAGGACAAATAAATTACTAAAACATTAATAAAAATAGAAATAAAACGTCGAATTAATGATTTTATTGGCCATTATTGGCATTTAATCTTACATTTTGGCGACGCTAATTTGGTCGACAGGATAACTAAGAAGTGCCAAAAAAAAACTTGGAATGATCCTCTTTATTTTCATATATCACTTATTATAAAATGTGTAATAGTTTTGAAAATATAAATTTTCAAAATCCGGTCATTCATTTGTGCTAATCCTGTATATCTCGATAACGCAGAGACGAGGGCAAATAATTTACGCGTGAACAAACATGTTTCAATATGTTCTTTCGATTGCTGCTTACTTAGAATTTATTCATTTTTACACAAAGGTGTAGTTTCCTGGTTAATAATTTGGGAAATCCACAAAAAGAAACTGTAACAAAATAATAATAATAATAATAATAAAAATACCAAAATACATTCGTCGTGAAAACTTGATATTAAAATCGTTTTATAACAATTATTTAACCCTCGTTTTTTAATTAGGCTTGGCACTAAGTGATGAGTTACCATCTGCACAATCCCTTCTACAGCTTTGAGTGATGCTAAAGTGAAATCGTGCTGAGCAATGCTTCTCTAAAAAGGGATGAAAACAGTCAAATAACAAAAGGAGGAAAAATTTTCGTTGTTCCAGTTCCTCCCTACCTACAAATTTCTCTTTTTCTGGATGGGAGGGAATATCTCAGGACGGGATTTAGATGGTTTAATATTTACTATTGCAAGAAAGAAAGAAATACACAATAAATGTTAAATGTTTTAAGATTTTCTGCACAGGAGTGACAAACAGAGAGCGGGAGGAGTAGAAAATTTAGATGATTAATCATTTATTGTTGGATAAAAGTGACACATACAAAACATTTTTTTTTTAAGTAAACAGTTTTAAAGATTTTAAAATTTGAGTGTTCTGGGGAAGAAAATGAGGAGAAGGAATCGAAAGTTAGCGAGGGATAAGATTATTTACATGAGTGACAATTTTTTAGAAAGTTGTAAAAAGGTAGAAACAGAAACAAAATAAAAAAATAATGTGCTTTAAAAATTTAAAGATTATTATGCTCTATTCTGGTTGTAAGAGGCAAAAGCCGAAGTGATAATTTCATACGATGTTTTAGATGATTGGCTTTATTGATTAGTTTCTCCGGTTGTCGAGTCAAGAAAATTATATAATTTTAATTAATTTTTCAATTAATTACCAGCAGAGAAATTACGCTCGGAATTATTGAATATTTAATACGTGATTTATCACGTTGCTAACGAAGCGCAGAACCAACAATGTGAAAAATCTCCAAATCAGGAATCCAACCCGGAACCCTTCGAATAGCGCTCTTAAAGTCTATTAATGTCTTTCGAAGTGCTCTTTCGAAGAAACTCTTTCGAAGTGCTCTACCATTTAAGCTATGAGGACGATGCCCAGCTTAGCATTTCTCACTCACATATGTTGGTAAGGTTGCAACTGCAGCACAAGATGGAACAGTATTCATGGGCACACAATCCTGTGGCGAAACATGAGACACAAACAAATCCAGCATCGGTGAACACATATATAATTATAATTAATTTTTCAATAAGATGAAAAAGGAGCAGGATTGTATGCTTATGAAGACTATTCCAACTTGAGCTGCATTTGCAGCCTTGCAAACGTATGTGAGTGAGAAATGGGCATCGTCCTCGTAACTTCAAAGGTAGAGCATTTGGAGCGCTATTCCAAGGGTTTCGGGTTCGATTCCCGGCTTGGATATTTTTCGCATTGTTGGTTCTAAGCTTCGTTAGAAACGTGATAAATCACGTATTAAATATCCATGAAAATTATGCTCATAATAGCAACTTTAACAGTATCTTCTAAAAGATCATTTCCCTTTCAGAAAAAAGGAAAAATAGTAATCGTTTTTTTTTAGTTTCATAATAAGAACATCTGCCAATTTTGCGCTCTAATGATAAAAAAGACTTTCCTGAATGCATTCGGAGTCAAATAGTTTAGATTTAAGGTTTGCCTTTAAACTTTTTTCATAACAGTTTCTATTAAAACAAAGGTTATACAATATTCAATGATGAATTCCAAGATATATTTAAAGTGAAAAAAAAAGGAACCAAATTCACTATCTGATGGAATTATTCTTGAAATTTGCGTGTTTTGTGCAAACCCTCTCTCGCTCGTGAAACAACCATTTTCTTGTGAGGTGTGTTCCCTACATAATTATTTGTTTGTGAAATGTGTTTTAATCAGTGCTTCAGTTAAAACTGTGTTAACATTCTAGTGAATAATAACCAAGAACTCATTCAGTATTCCCACAGCAACCCACCAGATGTTAGCGGAAAGTGCCAACAGATGGCAGCACTAAAATGTACTGCTCCATCCTGCTTTTAACGGGACAGCTATGAAAAGAAAGAAATTACGCAAGCGCTGCATTTCTGCTTTGTTTTAAACTTTTCATGAACTTCTGATGTCCCCAACAGCTTCAGTGTGTGTGCTGTTTTTTAACCTAGCAAATGTGCACGAATTCGCTGTGCGAATCTTTTATTTTAAAGGTTGTTCTTCCCTGGCAGTATACAACTCTTTATAATTATGTAAATTAATCTCTTCTTTTATTGTTTTTTGCAGTGTGTCACCAATTAATCAAGAATGTTTTTGCCAATAAAGATTTAGCGTAAAAAAAACCTGTTTTATCAGTAACGGGATATCTACCTTACAAAAATAACGAAACAACATAGATTTATCTTGAAATAAATGTGTTTTAAATATTTCAGCTGATCACATGATGACGAAAGAAAATTCTTCGTGTGCATAACAGTAAAGGTAAGAGAATTCTTTTTATATTTAATTATTGTTTTAACAATTTAAACATAGCGCATCACTGGGTATTTGTCGTAACCCATTAAACTCCAAACTCATCCCCTTCAGATTTTATCAATACCATCCCCAACTGTAAACTCAAGAGTGTTTAACACATATAACGTAAAAACAAAAGAATATGCATAATTACGAATTACAATTAACAGTTCTACTTTTATATCAAAAATTGAAAATTGTATTTATAAAAAAGAACCTTTGTTAAAACTGATAGCTATCTGCAAGGTTTATTATTTTTACTTGTTCCATTATTGCATTTAAATCAGTTCACAAATTTATCGAACGGTACGTAAGACCATCTCATTAGACAAAACTGTCTTCAGTTATTCATTTGAAGTATAAAAAAGGAAGATGTCGCAACAGAAATAATTGGACGTAAAATTGTGTAAAGAACATTTTTAAAGGAATAGAAAATTTCAACTAGAAAAGAAAATATAACAAAACGGTTTGTAAAATACAAAGGAACAAGTATTTAGATGTTTTAAAAATAAAACTTTCGTTAGAAAAATCGTTAAGTTAAAAAAAAATACGTTACTATCCATATTTAAAAAAAAAATAATCAAATTTTAAAAAATAATTTACCCCAAAAGTTTCTAACGCTGTTACTGCTACCGTAATGGATTTCTTTTGTGACCGTTGTTGTTTTTAGTATTTTTATTATTTTTTTTAAATGCATAAAAAATGGAAGGATAAATTTTATAGATAATTTTATTTTTATAGATATTATTATTTTTTTAGATAATTAGGCACATGTTATAGATAAATGTTTTATAAACACGGTAAAGTATATAGTTTTCTAAATGAAGAACTATTTTAAGCGCTATTTAATTTTGAAATGTAATGTATCAAGATAGTTCAACTATACAGGTTTTAAAGAATCAAAAACTATGCATAGCAATTTAACCATCTTTTGCAGGTATTTACGTAACGAGATTGTAGCCTGCAGTATCCAAAATGTTTTTTAATTTTTCTACATTTTTGAGGTTTTTATTCTAATTTTGTATTCAAAATTTTATTAGCTGAATATGGGTGTATTTTATATTTCGAAAAAGTCGATTCTGCGTATTGTTAGCAGATTTTAGGAAGTCAAAATAATAATATTTCAACACATTATTCAACTTAAATGTATTTTTTCACGTGTATAGTAAAAAAAGGAAAACTGTGAAATAATTAATTTTTTAGCTGAGAAACGCGATTAATGGTCAAAATTACGCCATATGTAAAAGCCCAGTTAATACTATTCCCAAACTCTTTTCAATTGAAAAATACATCTATACGTAAATATTATAAGAGAATAAATTAATCAACTTATTACGTGCGAAAAGCATTAAGTGTGGGGAAAATTACGTCATAGTTAAAACGCGATATCGAAACATCATATTTAAAACGATTTTCTTACAGCATCTGAAAGAAAAACTTTCTTCCAGTCGTTATTACAAAAGCTCGGAAAGTGGCGACGCTGTTTATTTAACCCTTTTATACAAGCATTATTTTTCATTAATTTTTTTAAAGGTGATAAAATAATCGGATTATTTTGAAACTGTAACCTAATTTTATTACATCTTTGTAGAGCACATTTGTTTTTTCTATCGTTTTTACAAGATGGCGGCTCAGCAAAATTTTTCTTTGGGTGCCTCAGTCGCGAAGCCCAAAAGTACTGCACTCGTCACTATTGTTCTATTGGTCTGAAATTTTTTTTTCTAACATATGCACGGGAAGGATAAACCTATAAAACGATAAAATAAATAAAGTAAAAAATTAAGCACGGTTTTTAATAAAATGTTCGGATTTTGTACTACTTTTTCGACATTTTTCATCCCTAAAAAAATGTTTATTTACACGAAATGTTTTAAACATCTGGTACAACCTCTCGGTAATGATATAAAGAAAAGCCTCTCCAAAAATCAGCTAAATCGACCGATAACATTTTGAGTTACAGCTGCAGCAGTTTTTGAAAATATAGTTTCGAGATAATCGCGTTTAAAGTTTTAGTACGATAAAATTACTGGTTTTAATGACTTACCGATTTCAGATGCATATAATAGACCTTAGGATTCCTTGAAAAGCTGGTTCTCTTCGAGTTGCTGCTGTTTTCGGGCTGTAGGAGCTGCTTTTGTCTGAATAAAACTCCCCAGGTTCTGTCTCGTTACTCGCGCCTCATCGGCGTTTTCGGCAAAAACTTTGGCATAGGTGCCAACAACAATACTTAAATTATTCATAATTCTAAGAACGAAAGTGTAGTCTTCATTAAATATTCCAGCAGCGATGCATGCTGAAATTTCTACAATATGTAGTATACAATGCAGGTGTTTTGGAGATAACCGCCAAACTGTTGCATTAAAACTTTCTTTAGCGTTCTGGCTATGTCCACCAAAGCATCTTTGAGTAAGTCATCTCTAGATAAACCTTGGTAGATTTGTAGGAGATGCTCCTGAAGTTCTTGAGGAAGTAAGGGAGGAAGATCTTCGTTTTCAGGATCTTCATTCAGCGATAGCTTTCTGCCACTTGCACCAGCTCTCGGGTCCTGTCGGGGAATTTTCATGCTGGTTTTTTTTCAGTTGATAAAATATGATAAAAAGTAGCCATAACTGTTTTTTCGTATTTTCCACGAAATTTATGTCGCTAGCACAACATGCGGGCTCTGGCACGCTCGACTAAAAGTGGGATAACTCTGTTAATATTAAATGTTTCGATTTTTCCTCTTGACAATATATTCTCGAGATATGATATTTTCGAAATATGAAAAAAATGGATTTTTTGAAATTTCTCAAAGATTTCTCCCCTTAATCAATCATGAAAACACCCGTAAGCTCTCGTTACAGCTGTGGATATGGCCTGGGAAACCAAACAATATCCCATTCTAAGGGAAATGAATGGCAAGTCGATTAGGGAATATTGGCACTGGTGGTGATAATATAATCCAATCTTCCGTATTTTGGTAATATTTTAAAAACAGAGAAAATTAGCTTGTTTTTAAAGCCTGTGTAGTCTGGAAAAAGGCTGGCGATCCTAGCATGTAGGGAGCAGAGCACCCAAGTAAAAAAAGGAACATCCCCATAGAATTTTATCAATAAATTAATGCAAAGATGTGAAAAATAACATTGGATTAACAGTTATATTTTAATTAAATCTGTCGATTTTCAAGTACTGAATTCTCCGAAAAGAAATAGTACATGAAAGTTACCAAATTTAAAAAATCGACAAATATGCTAAAATTATGCAAAACAAATTTGCGAAGGACTATGAAATATATAAATACAATAATTTCTTTATTCCACCATAATATTGATGAACGATATTCCAAAACGCTGTCTTATAAAATTCTTCATACATATATTTTTTTAAGAAATTTTAGAATAAAAGTAATTTTTTTGTTCTCGTGAGAGCTTATATATTTATGGTTCATAGAGTGCACAAAAAAGCACCCCCTACAGCTATGTAACTTTTAGGTAGCTTTCTTTACAAAAAAGCTACCTATTGCAGCCGTTCGGAGGAAAGCGATTTCAAAAAATTTTGGTATATTTTCATCGATCATGACCCCCAGACCCCGAAACCACCCTCCGTTCAAAATTGATATATATATATATATATATATATATATATATATATATATATATATATCTGACCTATGTCACACTGTAACTCCCGTAATTATGAACCGATTTCGATGTAATTCGGTGTGTACATAGTACATACCAATGTCTCGACCGAGTTCGTTGGCCAGCTTCATCCGCCGTTTTGTTTCAAAATGGCAGCCATTTAAAAGTTTTAAAAAAATTTAAAACTTGAAATGTGGTAACAAAAAATTAAAAATGGAAAAATATTTTTTTCTTATGTATTTGACCTTTAAACAAAGATTCCGGAGCAGTTTTTGTTTCGTCTATATCTTAAAAAATGGCTGAGTTATAGCATTTTGAATTTCTAGCGTGGCTGACATTTTGAAACGTCCTGAATTTTGTCACGCGATAAAAGGAGTATTTATGAACCGATTTGGATGTAATTTGGTGTGTACATAGTACATACCAATCTCTCTACCGAGTTCGTTGACCAGCTTCATCCGCCCTTTTGTTTCAAAATGGCGGCCATTTAAATTTTTAAGAAAAATTTAAATTTGAAATGTGGTACCAAAAATTGAAAATTGAAAAAATATTTTCTTCTTATGTGTTTGACCTTGATAAAAAGATTCGGGAGTAGTTTTTGTATTGTCTATATCTTAAGAAATGGCTGAGTTATAGCATTTTGAATTTCTAGCGTGGCTGACATTTTGAAACGTCCTGATTTTTCTCCCGTAATAACAGGCGTATTTATGAACCGATTTGGATGTACCTTGGTGTGTACATAGTACATACAAATATCTCGACCGAGTTCGTTGGCCAGCTTCATCCGCCATCTTGTTTCAAAATGGCGGCCATTTAAAAAATTTAAAAATTTAAAAATTTAAATGAGATACCAAAAAATTGGAAAATGAAAAAGATTTTTTTTGTATGTGTTTGACCTTAATACAAAGATTCCGGAACAGTTTTTCTTTCGTCTATATCTAAAAAAAAATGGCTGAGTAATAGCATTTTGAATTTCTCTTGTGGCTGACATTTTAAAACGACCCGATTTTTGTCACGCGATAACAGGCGTATTTATGAACCTATTTGCATGTAACTTGGTCTGTACATAGTACATACCAATGTCTCGACCGAGTTCGTTGGCCAGCTTCATTCGCCATCTTGTTTCAAAAGGGTTGCCATTTAAAAAAAGTTAAATTTAAAATTCAAAATGAGGTATTAAAAAATTGGAAAATGAAAAAGATTTCTTTTATGTGTTTGGCCTTGATACAAAGATTCTGGAGCAGTTTTTGTTTCTGAAAATTTGTTCTTTTGTTGATATCTTAAAAAATGGTTGATTTATAGCACTTTGAATTTCTAGCATGGCTAACATTTTGAAACGATCTTGTATTTGTCATGCGATAACACACGTATTCGCCTATTTCGATGTAAGAAGGCATGTGGATAGTATACATCAACACCTCGACCAAATTCTCTGGCCAGATTCATCAGCCATCTTGTTTCAAAATGGCGACCATTAAATTAAAATATATATATATATTTAAAGTGAGGTGCAAAAAAATTAGAAATTGAAAAAGGTTTCTTTCTTAAGTATTTGATCTTGATATAAGGATTCAGGAGCATTTTTTGTTTGTCTTTACCTTAAAAAATGGCTCAGATATAGCAGTTTCAATTTCTATTGTGGGTGACATTTTGAAAAATCTGATTTTTTGCATGTGACAGCACTCCTATTTATTAACCGATTCCGATGTGAGTGAGCATGTGCACAGCAATTACTAAGGTCTCGACCAAGTTCACTGCTTAGCCTCATCCACCATGTTGTATTAAAATGACAGGCACTTTAAGAAATTGCCGAATTTGGCAGCCAAATATAAGTTACTTTAAAGAAAAGCAGCTTGGATAAAGCTGACTAATTTCGCGAAATTCTCATTCATTATATTGATAAAAATTAGTATTGAATCTCCTATATTTGGTTTCCACTAAATTGAGCTTCGTGTGTTTGCATGATATAAGTTGGCTTTTTTTAAATAAGGATTATGAAAGCTACCTCTTCCTCCCGGCACTGGCCGGAAGGACTTTTTATATAGTGATCAGTTTTTTACATTGCTTTTTTGAGAAATTTTTATTTGTAATATTACAAGCATATGTATTATTACGAATGTTGCGTCCATGATTTATCGGCACGCACTTATTCAATGTATAAGTTGTTTTCGATTTATAAGATTTTTTATTTGTTGTGGTTCTAGAAGAGTCATACATGATAGATATGGCTAGTTTATGTTTGTGAAATAAATATCTGTTTTTATATAAAAGAATAATCCTTTAAATTTTTAGATTAAATACATGCAACCTGTGACATTGTGGTGAAACCGAATGATATGATTTTTTAAAAGTCAGTTCCCATTTTTATTTATTATTTTCAAGTTTGAAAAATAGTAAGTTTCGAATTGTGTTAGAGATCCGAAATGGATATTTTGATAAAACAAAGAGCTCCAGTTAGGGCTAATTTTACAAAACTTTACCAATGTTTAAAAAGTCTGTTAGAAAATAATGATGTAATTGAAAATATTGAAGTGAAATTTTCATCATTAGAGAGAACATTTTACCATTTATCGAACCTTGATAGCGAAATATTAGGGTTATTACTGAATGATGTTTCTGATACAAAATACACAGATGAGTTTGAAATTGTAGAAAATTACAGAGAAAAATTCGAAGAAATTAAAACTCGCGTTAAGCTTTTAACTCAGAATTCTGTTTTCGAACAACAAAATGCCGTTGTTAAGACTAATTTAAAACTTCCAAAAATTGAGCTTATTAAATTTAGTGGTGAAATAAGAGACTGGCTCACATTTTGGAGTCAGTTTAGCAGAATTCACGAAGATAGATCATTAGAGGATGTTGATAAATTCCACTATTTAATACAATGTATGTCTCCTGGTAGTAGAGTAAAAGAAATTATTGATAGTTATCCTCCAGCCTCAGAAAGTTATAGCAAAGCTATTGAAAGCTTAAAGGCAAGATTCGGACGAGAGGAGTTGCTTGTAGAATTTTATGTGCGTCAAGTTTTAAGTTTAGTTGTAAAAAACGCTACGAGCACGAAAATAAAAAGCAACATAGTTCACCTTTATGATAAATTAGAGTCTTATTTGCGATCTCTTGAATCCATTGGTATGAGGTCTGATAAATATTCGGATATGTTGTTTCGTTTAGTTGAATCTTGTATTCCTGAAGAGTTGCTTAGAGTTTGGCTTAGGAACCCAGTGTTAAATACAAGTGAGAATTCGTATGTTCGCACCGAAATGTAGGGTGAAGAGCGAGTTTCAATGGTAAAAATAGGAATCAATCAAAATGATACTCCTTTGAGAAGGCAAAAATATAGAGTAATTGAGTCGAGTCCTACTGCTAATGGTTTGCTTTCTAACGTAAAGAAAGGAACTTCTGTACGTTGTTTATTTTGTGATAAGGCCCATGAGACTAAAGATTATTTTAAAGGACAAAATCATTCATTAGAAGAGAAACAAAGTATTTTAAAGCGTAATAAAAATTGTTTTTTATGTTTTAAGCCAGGTCATTTATCAAAATATTGTAAAACTTATGTAAAATGTGTCGTTTGTGGTAAAAATCATTGTCCCATTATGTGTTCTGAGTTGAAATGCAATTTTAAAGCTCCAATAGAAGAGGATCGCAAATGTAATTCAAATTCCACGCTGTCCAATTATAATAGTTCCGCTGGAGTTTTACTACAGACATTGCGTCATTTCAGGAAGACAGTCTATATTAACGATGATGAAATATATGAAGTTAGCCTTCCTTGGGTATAAAATAAAGTTGACTTTCCAAGTAACAGAGAAGGTGCTGAAAGACGGTTAATACCCACTACTTCCACGCTGAGAAGAGATGATAAATTGAACTTAGTATATTTATCTTTGTTATGTAAGTAACTATATGTATTTTGCATTTAATGATATTGTTGACCAATGTGAGTTTTGATTGTAATGTCCTACAATCACAAAGTGGCAGTGTGTTGCGTCCATGATTTATCGGCACGCACTTCTTCAATTTATAAGTTATTTTCGTTGCATGGCAACCGATTGTTTATTTGTTGTGGTTCTAGAAGAGTCATCCATGATAGAGATGGCTAGTTTATGTTTGTGAAATAAATATCTGTTTTTATGTAAAAGAATAATCCTTTAAAATTTTAGATTAATTGCACGAAACCTGTAACAACGAATGATCTATAACTTCCAATATTGGATTAATGGTGTTGGTGCAAAAGTACGTTTCATTTTTTTTGCACTAAATGACAATACATCACAAAGCAAAGTATCATCACACTTGAAAAAGTTGATGTTGTTTTAGAGAAGGAATTTTAACTATTACTTCACAAAAAGTATAAAATCTGACATAAATTATTAACCAATTATTTAGTGAAATAAAAAATATTTTAAGTTAAGACGTAAAACCTTTTGTGGTAATGAACCTCATTAAAAGATATGCGTTAAACATGCCATACTTAAAGAATTTGGGAGATGCGATAAAATTACATAAAAATTGATGAAGTAGTTAGAAATAAACAGATTTAATCTATTCACTCTTTTTCTTCACTAGAATATTGATGAATTACATTCCAACACGCTCTCTGTGATACAATGTTTCCGCCATATTTTTCTGTACAGAATGGGGTAGGTGAATAAAAAATGTTTTTATTGCATTCTGCAGTACTAGTTTATTTATCGATGCCCCATAAAAAATATAGCTACGTTACTTTTGTGCGGTTATGTGTTTTCACTATACTTGACTTTCCAAGCATTTTTATTATTATAAATGATTTATTGTATCAATATTACGTTTAATTTCAAATGTCTGGATGATAACATAAATTATAAGGTACTTGTTTATTACAAGGGCCTTGCATAACTCACTACTAAAAGAGTGCTTTTTTATAATTATATTTGGTACTAGGGAGCTTTGTCCCCCTGCGAGCTATGCTCGCCAACCCCCGTCCAGACATCGCAACCTCTAAAAACATAGTATATATGCTTTTTTTAAAAGAAACATCGGTTACGGATAACTGAATGATATTATCACGAACAACGACGACTCTCTTCTGTAATCAGGTTACCACGCTTTTCAGTTTAAATGGGGCATTTTTCAGTTACCATGGCCTCATCCACAACTGACGTCTGTTTTGGGGATTGATAAGTAAGATCAATTACATATGTGAAAATAAACTTGTATAAAATGGTTAGGTTAAAAAATGTCGCTGCCCCTTAGTATTTTATAAAGAAGTCATGGGCTATATTCTTTCATTGAGTTCGAGATTAAAAACTAGGTCTGCTTGGGAATAACTTGCAGAAACACGATATTAAAAAGCACTGTGTTTTGAAATTTTAAGTTTACATTTTATATTTTGAACCAGTTTTAGATAGTTTCAGGAAAAGGTATAGCTCATGCACGAATTCTTTTTTCTATTTTAACGCACCTTGATGCATATTTTCATGTTATTTTTAAAATGTATTTTTTAATTTTAATTAATATATATATAAGAATTTTCTAATGTACAATATTTATCGAATTCGTAAAATATAAATCGACAGTATTTTATGCATGCATTTACCTGTATTTATGCAGCGTGAAGTGATGTAACACATAAACAAATTTGACAGCTGCGTTACTTTTACATCATGTAATTTCCCATGTGACATCACATGAATATTGACCGTAAGAAAATCATTTTAAAAGTGTAGTTTTAATATATGACGTAATTTGTACCTTGAATGTGTTTCGCACGTAATAATTTAATTATTTTAAAGTTTTTTCCCCTTTTAAGATTCACGTGTAAATATATTATTCAATTTAAAAGTGTTTGGGAATGTTATTATTTCAGATTTTTAAATATGACATAATTTCATCATTAAAAGTTTTTCACGCGTAATAATTTAACAAGGAATTTTTTTATGACGATAACGATATTGAATATTTGGGCATTTTACACATGACGTATTTGTCACCATTAAATGCGTTTCGTGTGTAATGATTTAATTATTTTAAGTTTTCTTACCTTTTTTAATATTCACGTGCAAATTTAATTTTTATGATATAATTTTCGCTATTTCCTGCTTTTAACACGTAATCATTTAATTATTATTTTACAGATCGTTTTGTTTTTTAATGGTCACGTGTAAATTTATTCTTTATTTGACTTTCAGCTAACGTTACCTCTAGTTCTATGTCTACTGTGATGTCTATATGATGAATTAGTTGCATGGTTCCAAAAGTCTCATAATAACATTTAAAATTTCTAAATTAAAAATATTAAAAAAGTAATGCTATTAAAATATTGAGTTGTTTTAAATTTTAACAGTATTTTTCTAATAGCGGCAACAAAATGTTTATATTAATGTAGACAAGAAAGAGAGAAAAGGGTAAATGATGTTATTTTCTCTGTAAAATTGAAAAGAAAGCCTTTTTTTACGTCTTTGGAATTTGAAGATGACAGAGGATTTTTGGTTTATAAATGAACTGATTTCTGACGATCGAAATGTGATAAATTTTTTTTTTTAATTTTCCTGAAAAACGTAATTAAATCACAATATTGTCTCCACTGTAGATTGAAATAAAAGATAATTTCAATTTTAATTTGACAATGACGCAAAAAAGAAGCATAATAATCCCTATAGTTTTCCCTTTTTCTACAAAGATGTGGTTATTTAATTGCCATCATTACATAAATGTTATTAAAATTCGAAAAAAATAAAAACTCAAAAACTAATTCAAATTTAAAAATTCTTATACCATTTTGAGATCCGTGTATCAATACGGATACTCTGTGTTAATTTCACCGCCAAACATTCCATATTTTATTAGGAATAGCTGTGTAACATAATCTGTTGTTTAATCAGTCGTTTCATAAAAATGTTTCTTAAATTTGTTTCATTAGAATTTTATATATGTAGGGTAGATTACATTATTGTATGGATTATTTATGCATAGATTAAAGAACAATCTTCTAAATGTATGATTAAATTATGTAAATATAAATATAAATGTGTATAGATTTGATGCGTACATGGATAGTAATTCAATAAAAACACAACAGTTTGACAACTTTTATAAATGTTTATGAAGTTTCCCATCAGAAGTGCTTTTGAAAATTTTACTTTCCACTCTGCATTATCTATCCCGTCAAAAACCCAATCAAAATGAAATACCAATTATTATCCAAATAATTTTGGTGAAAGTAAAACTATTTTGAGTTAAAAGTGAAATTAAATTAGTATTAATAAATATTTGTGTGGTAATAAATACCGTTAAAAGAAATACTTGAAACATGCCGAATTCGAAAAATTCAGTAGATACGACAAAATTACATAAAATATGGTGATGAAGTTCGAATAAATATATACAATAATATCTTTTCCCCAACAAATATTCATAAATAACATTCCAACACGCTCTCTGATACAGTGATTTATTCATATTTTTCTTTACGGAATAGCAGAATAAAATGTATTTGTATTAGTTTTTTCGTAGGATCTAGATTATTTATAGCTCATAGATTGCCTTATAAAAACATTTAGCTATGTTACTTTTCCTGTAGTTATGATTTTCCGCCTTTATATGGATTTTTCTTGATGAGTTTTTATTTGTTCTTTTACTTATCAAGTAAGTGTTTTATTACATTAGTATCGGATTTGATTTTAAAAGTCCTGTTCACGATGTAAATTGTTATCTAAATGTTATTATCATCACCCTTAATGGATTTCATTACCGTAATTTTCCTCGTATACGTCGCAGCTCAGATAATTCGATTTCCTACCAGAATTCGTTTTAAATAAAATGTGACTTGTTTTTCCTTAGTATTCATTTCACTTCATTTTTTAAATAAAATTTCCGGTATGAAAAATACTTAACTAAGCCGCGGCGTATACGCGGGAAATGGCGGTAATTTAGTGGGTTACCTTGACCCCCAAGAATATTGTTCAGGGTCTTTTCCTTTTCGTTTTGTACATAACACAATTTAATTTGTAATTTTTCAATGACACGTCAATCGTTTTCTCTCAAATCATTCTTGGTCTGCCCTATATAAACTTTTGGTAAGCGCTCTTCTTTCAGTCTGCGAACATGCCCTTACCATCTAAACTTATTATATTCCATCATGTGTAAAAAAACTTTTTTGACTTCTATATTTTCATGCATTTTTGAATTTTTAACTTTTTCCAGGCTTGATGGTCTTGCTGATCTCCGCCGAAAATCCACACGATAGAATGAGTTTTTTCGCTCTTTTTTCTTTTTTTTTGGAGGAGGGGGTGGGACTCTATAAATTTGTCGCTTAGTTTTCAGGAAAACATTAAACAGTAAACTCCCGACTATCCGGCCTAATGTGGCGGAAGGATTGGCCAGATAACGAAAAAGCCGGATAGGCCGGAGTCCTATACATATTGGCTCAATTCCTGCGTCCCCCCCCCTCCCCATTATATTAAAAACGCATGTTACACATATTAAGATAAATTTTATATATACAATGCGTACATTTTCAAAATAAGCAAAACATTAACGCAAAACGTAAGCATAATTAAAAAAAAAAAAGAGTAAATGTTATTTTACTGTTTATTAGCAAATGATTGCACAAATATTAAAAGTTATTAAATATACAAAAGTTACGCATAAGATAAAAGAGTCAAAACTTAGTTTTTAATTTTTGAAAAAGTCCTTGATAGATGGCTGTTTCTCCCTGTTAGCCATCTTCCGCGAAGCAATGTCCCTCCATTTACGCAAGCAGATATTATCAGCTGGCGTCACTTCTTCCTGCTAACTCGTAGTTTCTTCTCCATAGTCACTACAACCTTTTTTGTTAATTTTCAATAAATAATTCTCCTCCATAGTCACTACAACCTTTTTTGTTAACCTTCAATAAATAAATACGAAGCGCACCAAAAGACTATACGAAAGTAACCAGGATAAACGGAAAATAACGCCCGCACTTGTTAATATCCGTTGCACAACTAATGAAACAGATTATCAAGCCTCAACCCCCCCCCCTCCCTCCCTTCCCGTCTGTCTGTGCTATTGCATTCTGCAATTCCTTCTTGCTCCTTCTTGTCGTGAATTAGCATTTTCCTACGGACGGGAACCTGCCTGTCTCGGCCTCTTGCAACATTCCTCATTTTTTTACTAAGCCGGATAGTCGGGAGTTTACTCGTATATATATATCCAAGAAAATTGTAAACAATTATGCAATCACATTAGGTGAAATGATCCTCGTGTAATCACTACATACAGTCATATATCTCGATGTGAAATCTTCGGTTCGCCCAGAAAAATTTGGTAACCAATTGTGATTGTAATTGTAAATCTCACAGTAACCGAAATAAATCTCAGCAGCTTGATCAGGGACCCGACGCTCCCTTTCAGACTCTGGTTGAGAGTCGGGAGGAGTGGATGTGGTCTACCCCTCGGGATTGCACTAACACTCTAAAGCGAAAGCTGAGTTCCCGATGTGGTCATCGCTGTCATCGCTGTATTACACAGCACAGAAATAAACATGGCAATTTCTTAACTGCTTAAAAAAACAAAAACGGACTAAAGTACGGAAATTGTACTGGCAATCCAGACGCCAGTACTATTTCCGTATTTTAACGGAAAAGTTCCTCCGTAAATTCCAGAAAAATTTCCGTTTTTCTGGAATTTTTGGGGAAAATTTCCTTTAAAACACAGAAATAGTACTGGTGTCTAAATTTCCTGTACAATTTCCGCGTTTTAGCCCGTTTTTTTTTTTTTTTTTTACAGTAGTTCCAAGATAATTTGAATTCCTTCACAGTTTTTAAATGTAAATCAACTACTAAATTTCCGCTTTTATTCTTATTGTTAAGTAGGGTAGCCAGTTTGGCTTCCGTCTATCTTCCGAAATTTCGAATTCGCACTGGACTTAACAATAGGAGTATATTTACCTCAGGCAATCATGAAATATCTATTATTATATAAACCGAAAAATGTCATTCTTAATTTCTGGTATGAATTTTTAAAAATTAAAAATGGAGGCCAAACTGGCAACCCAGTTGTTAACCCTTAAATGCCTGGTGTTGCTTTTCGGCAACATACCCAATTTAGACTCTAAAATACTATTAGAATAATATTGAAGCGATAATGCCCAATGTTGCCAATAAAATACATTATGAAATTATTATTAAATCGATATTCAACATGTAGATGGTAACAATTGTGCAGTTTAATAATAAAGATAAATTTATTTTTTCGATTGTTGCAGCTGGTTCGTTTTGTTTTTTTGGAAGCTTGCAAAATACCCTATTTTGACCTGCAGTGAGCAAGTAAAATTTATTTCTTGTTATAGTTCCTAACATTCTTGTGTGTTTAATATTATAGAATTTTATGAAAGGAAATTATTTTTTTAGTTAAACAACAGTATTGCCGATTAGTAACAAACATTTCTTTTAGCCGTAAACTATACTTAAAACAAAATATGATTTTTTAAAGTATTTTTCCCATGATTTATTTAAAAAATGAAAGCCGAAAAACATTATTAAAATGATTTTTGAAAAATCCGGCATTTAAGGGTTAAGTGCTCAATTATACTCATTTTTATATTTAACCCCCATTCGTAACAAGTATCCTTTTATTTGCTGGACGTTACGTCGCACAATCTTCATCTTCTGTTTTGGCGACCTGATCGACCGCCAATAAGAGCCTCGCAGTTAATAACAATGAAAAGTATCAAATTTTGAAAATTCAACTTATAAATAGCGTAAAAATCATCAGTGAAGAAGTAGAAGTAAACAAGTATGACAAATATTTTTATTCTATCAAAATCCTGATGAATCACGTTCAAACACGCTTTCTTATACAGGGTGTCCGGTCTCAACGGTGTCCAATGGCTAATTCCTAAACCGTTAGTCATAGACATATAGTTCCAATTCAAAAATGATTAAAATCAGGTAAAGAAATATTTTAAAAGCGATTTGGGTCAATAAAAACATTTCTTAAAAAATTACGAAATTTAAATTTTTATACGGTCCCTCGGTCCTATAAGTTATATTTAGTAAAATTTTCCTTTTACACTGAGAAGTAATACACAAAAAGTCCCGTTATTCTACGATTAAAATTGACCGAGTAATAGCTATTTAAAGTTAGAGCATATTTTTCGCTGCAAATTGGGGGTCATTCACAAATTTAGTCGAAATATAATTTCGTCAGATATATTAAAAAATGGTTGAGAGTAAAATTAACATTGCAATATAAATTTGAAATCTTTAATCATTCTGACATATTAATGCTAAATATACAATTTGTAATAAACATTTAAGAAGAAAGAAAAAAACAGATTTTTTGTTAAATAAAGTGATGCTAAATTAACAGCCTCAATTCTTTACAAAATGATACGTATTTTAAAATATTATTATATTACACCAGCCTTCAAAAGTTGGGTTATGTCATGTTTTTTAGCTTTTGAAAGTTGATTCTTATGTATTCTGTACCAATGAATCTGAAATTGACCTTCATTTTTAACCATCACATCAGGATTTTTCGCAAAATTCAAATTAAAATTGAATCTCTTCCCACATCTCACCGGACCACTCAGCGATTTAGCTATAAGAATCCCAAGATAAGCAAAAATATCGAATAAATTGTTGAATAAAATAAAATAAAACAAAACAAAAAAAGTTTTACATATGTTTTATAGTATGAGATTTTCGCTATATTTTAACTTACACATTTACGATTTGCAAAAATATTCTAACGTGATGGTTAAAAATGAAGGTCATTTTATGATTCAGTGCTAAAAAGTATGTAAAAATCAATTTTCACAAGTTAAAAAACACAACCATCTCTTCTAATTTATAGTAACCGATTTTTGTTATTCTTTAAATTTGACAATTTATGATTTGCGAAATATTCTGACATAATGGTTAAAAATTAATGTAATTTTCGGATTCAGTTAAAAAAAAAAAAATACATAAAAGTAAAAAAAAAAAAAAACAATTGCAGTTTTGTATTATCTAAAACTTTTTCTTAAACTTCTTGGCGGGAATCTATCCGAAATTTTTTGTGTTATCCTGTAAAATAAGTATAAATGGTAACCACCGAAAATCATAATAATATTAGATTGTTATTGGATTTGCGCCAGTATGTAAAATGTAATCTCGATCGGATATTTAAAAGTGAGTTAAAGTTCGGGTACAAATTTTGAACTGGAAAAACATACATATGATCATTGAAGTAACATAAAAACTTATAGAAATAACATAATTTTTGTTAAAAGAAATCATAAAAGAAACAGTCTCAAATCCTGACAAAATAAAATATATGTTATTTTAGCCAATCTGAAACTTTATAAATATTAACTTAATCGTAATACTTGTACGATTTTTTTCAAAGCGCAGATACACATGAAATAAGATCTTCGAATACTTTAAGCAGTTGGTATGTGATCCCTCAAAGTCAAGCCGAACTCATTTGTTTTCAGAGCAGAAAAAAAGGCATAAGTCATGCATTTTTAAAGATTCATAACTCACTCAATTTTAGAGTTATATGAATGGGACTTTTTTTGTCTTACTTGTCGGTGTAATAAGAAAATTTTACTAAATATAACTTATAGGACCTGGGGACCGTATAAAAATTTTAATTTCGTAATTTTTTAAGAAATATTTTTACTGACCCAAATAGCTTTTAAATTATTTCTTTACCTGATTTAAAACATTTTTGTAATTGGAACTATATGTCTATGACTAACGGTTTAGGAATTAGCCATTGGACACCGTTGAGACCGGACACCCTGTATAATGTTCCATTCAAACACGCTTTCTGATACAATATTCCAGTAATTTATTTTTTAAGGAATATGATAATCAAAGGTATTTTTATAGATCTTTGTTGGGAATTAGTTTACTTGTGGCTCATAAAATATATCATAAAAACAGTTAGCTATATTGATTTTCTGTACTTATGCGTACGTTTACATTGATTTTTCTTCACGAATTTTTGTTTATGACATTGCAAGAATGTTTCACAAATGATTTATTGCGTTAATATTGGACTTAAAGTCTGGATGATGATAACGCATTATTATAGAAACATTTTGAGTCAAAGCAAAAGCATTTTGAGTATTAAATTAGTATTAATACAAAATTAATCATACGAAATACGAATAAGTATAAAAGTAAAAATAGTTTTAAAAAACACTCTTTTAATAAGCATTTAATATTCATCTTGAAAATTACATTTAATTTTTTCACTGCATTTCATATTTTTCCACAATTTTCCTTTACAATACATTAATTTGGTTTGGGTACCGAATTAAATCATGAAAAATTCACTGCTTCTATTACGCTTGGTAAAAAGCACCAGCAAGTGAATTCATTACAAAATATATAATTTTTGCTCTGTTTCTTTATTAAGATAGGGTAACAGGAAAGAATAATTTTTTTTTTATTTAAACTATATTTTCATGATTTCTAAATTGATTTCTCAACATATAATCGTAAATTAATTAATATTAAAATTTCAATTGATAAAAGCTTGATAAATATGTTTTTTTTAATATTACATAGTTCATTTTCGATTTGTAATTTATTTTCAACTTATTTGCCTTCAAAATGTTTCATTGCTGCAATTTCAGAGCTATTTGTTAATTTTCGCGAACGTTTATTTTCGCATCATTAAATCCATTGTTGTTCTAACTTGCATACAATTTCTCGAGTAACAGATATTTGGCGATTTATCACCTGTGGCGGGCTAATCGAAAAACGCCCTAAAATTAGTGTATTAATTTATAACTAAGTTCTAAAGATATTAAAAAGTTGTTTTGTCCTCGCACATATCTCTGAGTTTAATTTTTAAACTTCTGGCATATCAAGAAGTGGTTTAAAAATCGATTACAAAGCTCCAGTAAACTCCAGACTAAAAAATTGCAGTACAGTATTTAACAGTACATCTACTTATACATACATCTTACTTACTACATACATCTACTTTGTTTTACGACTGGATTATACAACGGAACGTTCTTTCTTTGGAGACGACAGTTAAATTGCTAGGAGAAAGAAATAACATATCAGGGGCTAAAAAATACGCATATTAACTGACAAAATTTTAGATTAATAACGGGGGAAAATTATGCAAGAATTAGGTTAAAAATAAAACAAAAATGGATTACGTACAAAAACCAGGTTGAGTTAAATGAAAAAGTGTTACAAATCAATAGATACGACAAAATTGCATTAAAATCTGCGACAAAGTAGAAATAAATAGATATAACAACCCCTTTATTCTATTAGAATTTCGATACGATTACTTTTTACCGAGGAGCCCGGAACCTATGTCCCACATTCCGGGCACTGCACATGCGAGGTAGATGATGACAATGTGCTTTACTTTAGGCAGCAGTGATAGCAAAATAAATGGAGAAGGGGGGGGGGTATAATTTAGGTTCTTAAGTTCAATAAAAGAAAAAAAAGAAAAAAGAAAAAAGACTAGAAAACAGGAATTCTGCTTTCTCAGAATTTAGTGTCGTCTCCGATGGAAAAAAAGATATATGTATATAAAAATAGATAATACAAAACATATTTCAGTTTTAAGTCTTAAAACACATGCTTTTATTTTATATAAAATCATGTCAATCGCATCCTCTGAAGAATTTCTCATTTACGATCCAGTCTTAAACAACATCTACAGTAAAGTATTCATATGACGTTACTATCGCTGAATAATACACAAAAAAAAAAAAAAAAAAAAAAAAAAAAAAAAACAAACAGATGCCGCCACCCAAGAAACTCGAGGGGCAAAAATCAGCTATC